>CM054376.1:119066803-120316803 GCA_028858755.1 Ara ararauna | reverse complement strand
CAATTACTAAAACCGATTTCAATGGAAGCACCTGTTTTTAGGAGGTGTCATGGGTTCAGCAGCAGCAGTCATTTTTTTCCTTCGTAGTAGCTGGTGCAGTGCTGTGTTTTCAACTTTCAGTCTGGGAACTGCGCTGATAACACCGATCTTTATAGTTATGGCTTAGAATGTTTTGGCCTGACCAAGGACTTTCTGAGTCTCATGATCCACCAGGGAGGGAGGGGAAGCCGGGAGGAGGCAGAGACAGGACACCTGACCCAAACCGATCAAAGAGCTATTCCATGCCACAGCACGTCATGCCCAGGATGTAAAACGGGGGCCAGGAACCCGGAAGAGTTCAGTTCACAGCTCGGTCGTCGGGTGGTGAGCAATTGTATCCTCTTCCCTTGTATTTGCCTTGTCATTATTATTATTGCTGGTAGCAGCAGTGGTTTGTGTTATACCTTAGTTACTGGACTGTTTTTTATCTCAACCCATGGGAGTTACATTCTTTCGATTCTTCTCCCCATTCCTCCCCCCCCCCCCTCGGAGGGGGGGGGGGGGGGAAGAAGGAGGGGGAAGTGAGTGAATGGGCTGTGTGATTTACAGTTTAAACCATGACAGAGGTAAATGAGACAGATTTAGCAGATGGATGGAGAAGACAATGATTGCTCATGCTTCTCAATCTTTACAATAGAAGGAAAGATGGGAACATTTTGCATATATGTCCTTCCGTGCCCACATACTGGCAACGCGGCGTAGGAAGGCTGGCACTGCATATCTTTTCCACTGTTTTTAATTAATTTTAACCCACCTGGCACACTCCAAATCATGGCCAGAAACTTTGTACTGAAGAATGGAAGGAGAAATCATCAGGTAAAGCCTGATCTTCCCTCTGGATGCATCAGTAACAAAATTTCAAAATCTCTTGACAAGACCTACAATTTAGCTGCAGGATTTAATACCAGAAGATTGATGTGTTTACTGTAATGGCAGTAAATTGACTATCCAGAAAGAGCTGTATATCTTTGCAGTGCAGGAAGTGTCTGTGTCTGAGAGAGATAGGAGCAAATTATATCTAAAGGCAGATAATCAAAACAAAATTATCACGCTAAACCCATAAGAAATAATTAGAGAAATTGATTGGGAAGGATGAGAGAAGAAAGTACAGAAGTTACTTTGAGCCTCATCCATTTTGTTTGTGTTGACCTGACATTATGGTCTAATTTTAGAAAATGACAGAGTCTTCTAGAGCCACAAGGTTCTGAGAGAACAATTTTTCTTGTTTCAGTTTTTTACTGAATAGAAATTCTCTGTTACCTATAAGTAATGTGGTTTAAAAAAAAAAAGACAAGAGATTATTTCAGAAGCCTCTGCTACAAATTGCCTTTTATTTGAACTAGAAAATCTTAACAATTTAAGGAGTAAAAATTCATAGTAATCACTGAGATTCTTTCATCTGTAAACATTATACAAGATGAGATAGTTGCTGACTTCTACATGCCATTACTGACATATTATTTGCAGATCTGTACATTGCAGACAATGGCATTTGGAGAAATTTAGAAAACTTAGATAGTCAGATAGAAAAATTAAATCATTTCTGCTCCCCTTCTTCCTCTTCCCCCTAGATTATATGCAGTACAGAAGCCTAGAGGAAGAGAACAGTGCAGGAAGTACATGGTACTCTGTATTCTTCTTAGGCATCTGCTATGTACATTCCTTGCTGTGTGATATTTTCAAAGCTGCTATGAAGCAAGCTGCTTGCCAAAAGGACAATACCAGAAACTGAAATATTTCTGCCTCTTGTGCAATTACAAGGAAATGACCTTGGACAGGAACTTGGAATGAACTTTCTGTGGCCAGCACATTTGTGTGGTCATAACAAGCCACTGCAAACACAGAACTTATGCCTCATCTGCTGGGTCAGTCCTTCTGTTTTTTCATTTCTGTATCTCCTTTTCTCACTTGTCTATTACATTTAGATGTTGATAACTATGTCTTTGGACATGTCTACACTCTTCTCCCTTTACATTCCTCTCAGAGATTATTTTTAAAGTTTTATAGGTACTGTTTAATGTCTTTGGCAGCTATGTTATAACTGATACAACATAATCAGCACTATATAAGAAGATTCCTTTTCTGGTGTTCGAATTCTGTGTGGTACATACAGAATTTTACCACAAAGTTTTCAGTCTCTAATAATAAAGTGTCTAGGTTTTTCTATAGGGCCTTCACCTTTTTGCTCATGTCTTTTCAGTCTTTTTTACACAGTAAGGTGAGGAATGAGGTAGAGGGTCTATTGTAAGGGTGCACTCTGAAAGACAAGTTATGTCATTCTCTGCATCAGGTCTGTCAATGATTTTCTCACGTTTCTACAAGAATATTTCAGCAAAACCAAGATGAAATGATGGGACTATAATAATAATCATCACCATATTGGATAATAGGCTTCTCAGAGATCCAGCTGGCAGCTTTACAGTCTTCTGCTGTAGTTACTACACCTTGCTGATAAAACTGCTGTTTCTGCAAACTGATCCTGACAAAAGCACGTTCATCTCTATTCTGAATTTTAGGCTTGACCTTGGTGGGTTTACAAGTTTAACCATCATACTGGGCACAAAATACGTAGCACAAAAGCCATATACCTAAAAAAAAAAAATCCCAGTTTTTTACTTTTTCTATTTTTATTCTCTCTATTGCATGATTATTTTAAATTCCTCTGTGGTATGGCTAGAAGTCAAATTCAAAATTTTTTAAAGCACATGAAAATTATCCATTGCTACGTATAAAACTTATTTACCTGGGCACAGCGTCTGTGTTCTTAACCAATCTGTGACTGAGATATCCTAGCTCTTACTAACGGTAATATGGGGAACAGTGTCATAAGGCAAAAGTTGGAACAATGAAGGTGAAAGAACACGGAAAAGAAATAGATAAGTTGGGGTTACTGTAAAATCCTGCCAAAACATAGGGATCTTTTGTTTTATATATATACTGTAAATACAGTGTATTTACAAAGTAAATGCTGCTTAAATACACTGGATAAATACGATTGATTGCATAAATAAAGTTGTGAGCATAAGGCTGCACTGGGATACTTGAATGAAAACCGTAAGTCTTGATAAATTTTGCAGCATTTACTGCAAGCTTTACTCAACTTCTGGACCTGAAGAGAACCATAATGAAAAACATCTCCAAAAAGCCACCAACATATTCTTGGAATTACATGTTTTTAACTATGTAGATTCAAAATGTAGTGCAGAGGAACAAATAACTGGGAAAACTACTTGGAATTCCCAACTCTGTGTTACTGCTACATAAATTTTGTAGCCATAAAGTTATTCAGCATGCAGATCAAAGGATGGAAGGATCCATATCTGACTCTAACACTAGGTCTGAAGTACAGACCTTTCCCCTTGAGCCGGCTCAGGCCAGCATTGTCTGTCTTCTGGTTTTAGGACTCATTCCTGAGAAATAACATTAACTTGAACTCCTTAAAAGACAGAATTAAATCCAGGCCTGCCACATTGTGGTTAGCCTTATTTTATGCATGAATTCTGGGAATACCTTGAGCATTTCAAAAGAAAGCAACATATACCTCTATTTTTTCCATTGGGCCCCTCCAGTGCTTTGGGAGCATCGCAGATGGAAGGCAGCTGTATGGAGTCCCCACCGACAAGCTGCAGAAACTGCTGGAGGGGTGGATGAATTATTTTGAGCCTGGTGGGCCCATGACACCTCAGGCCATCAGGGCAGAGATACAACATCCAGATGGACTTATGATCGAGGGATGGACTTAGCAATGGACACTGTGGCCCAGGTTATTCATGAGTGTGAACACTGCACACAGCCTCTCCTGCTCTGAAAGGCTGTTACAAGAGATGGAGCCTGATATCATGGACTGAGTGGACTCAGCACTTTATAGGGATTGGCCCATGCACTAAGGGATGATCTCTCTCCCTGTGTGTGTGTGTGTGTGTGTGGATGTATACATGTACATGTGATGGTATAGTGAAAATGTGGGATTTGAGCATGACGTCAATGGTATGGAATAAGGGGTGGATAATGTCATGGGTTCAGCAGCAGCAGTCATTTTTCTCCTTCTTGGTAGCTGGTGTAGCGCTGTGTTTTTGATTGTGGGCCTGGGAACAGCGCTGATAACACCAGTGTTTCGGTTACTGCTTAGTGATGTTTTGGTCTGGCCAAGGACTTTCTGAGTTTCATGCTCTGCCAGGGAGGAGGGGAGCTGGGAGGAAGCAGAGACAGGACACCTGACCCAGACTGACCAAAGAGGTTATTCCATACCACAGCACGTCATGTCCAGGTAAAAGCAGAGAGCAGAGACCCGGAAGGGTGGGGGTGCACTGCATGGTCGGGCTTGGTTTTAGGTGGTGAGAAATTGTATTCTTTCCTTGTATTTGCCTTGTCATTATTATTATTGGTGGTAGCAGTAGTGGTTTGTGTTATACTTTAGTTACTAAACTGTTCTTATCTCAACCTGTGGGAGTTGCATTCTTTTCTATTCTCCTTCCCATCCCTCCGGGAGTGGAGGGCAAGAAAGAGGGGGGAGTGAGTGAGAGAGAGTCTGCTTGAGTTAGGCTTAAACCACGACACTAGTGAACTGAAAAGAGCAAAAGCAGCACATGGAATAGGGACCTTGAACCTTGGGGATCTTTCAAAAGAAACTGCACTTCAGGAAAAGTCTCTTCAAGTACTCAGAGGGTGTTTCCAAGTCATCTGAGCATTTGTTGCTTCCCTTAGCACTGCTGGAAACACCGCAAGCTTAACAACATGAAGTTGAAAGGAAAATTCCTGATTTCGTGAAAAAATACCTTTCCCATCTATCAGTGGCAAGTACTAATGAACAATTCAGGACTATCTGAGCTGCAGTGATATGACAGCATTCTCTCTCAAGGCATGCTGTCTGGTGTGTATATTGCCTAGGCAGCTGCAAAAGGCAAATTGCAGATTGGGGCAGGTGAGAACACAAGCTCATTGTGGATAGGCTTGTGTGTAAAAACATCTGTGAGTTCCAAAGGCTAGACTGCAGTATTTCTGTTTGTTGATTTATAGCTGAGGAGGTGCTTAGGGCTCTGGAGCAGCCTTTTAATGTTTAGTCTGGGAAAAAAAAACAGAAAAAAAAAGAAAGAAAAAAGAAAGAAAGAAAAGAATGCCAGATAATTAGTGTAATTCTGCTGCATGGAGAAATAAGGGTGTTTGATGGCAAAGTTGAGGTTAAAATCGTTATTGTTGGATAGATCCAGGCTAAGTCGGAGTCTTGCCTTAATAGCACATTAATCAGTTACTTTGATATCTGCTATTTCTCACTAGTTCAGTCTGTGGAGAAAGAATGTGTGAGGGTACATCATTGCAATGTTTTTATAACCTTAAGGAATGAGGTAACACAAAGCTTTAAATACCTGTGTTTTTCAGGACAACACTATTACTTTAGAAGAACAAAGTCACAGTCAGTTTAAGTTTCCTTTTAAACAATGGCTTATGTCACAGCACAAAGGATTTGTCATTTGCCCTTGGAAAGCTAAAAATAGCAGTTTGCTAAGACTCAGGTCAGAAAAGGGCTTTATTCTGTTAACCAACCTGACTGTTTCTTCCTCTCTTCTAACTCGCAAGGGATGAAATCATGGGCTATATACCTGAAAAGAGTAATGGAAAAGAAGAATTATCTGGTGATTTTTTAAAGAATTTTTATATTCATTTGCATAAAAGCACAAAGAAGAATATTATATTATTATACATGTATTTAGGCATGTTTGTGATGCTGTTCATATTAGTATATATTTCATTCCATAAATTACCAACTACCTCAAAAAAGTTTTTTCATCATCCACTCTTCCTTTCAGCTAGGTTCTTACAGATAAAATGTCTTTTGGTTCATTCCTTTTGTACTAGGGATTTTTTTTTGTACTAATGCTTTGCTTAAACAGATGCTAAACAAAATTCCAAGCACATTGTATGTCTACAAACCAGTCCTGGCAGGTTATAAATACTCATAATTTCCACTAAAGTGAGATGATACCTGAGACTTTGAAGACATCCATCAGATCCTCAAGAGTTTACCCCTGTCCTTGGGCACCCTTCAAAACCTCCATTCATGCAGTTAAATTTCACTGAGGTTAAGCTAATGGTGTACTTAAGACTATAGCTTGAGCTGTGGTGTTCTTTTTATCAGTATTGGTGCACAATTCTCTTTGATCTGCAATGCATCACCTTCCATCTCAGGATCTAAGATGGCTTTTCAAATGTTAATGAATCCTACCTATTTTACCCGAGAGAAACTGAGGTGATGAGAAGTTAAAGGAGATATTTATGTTCACAAATGCAACCTATGACTAGAGAACAGCTCCAAGAGATCATCTATTCCCATACTGTACAGGTAGTACAGGTATCTGTTGCATAGTCTGCACTTAGAACATCCCTTTCCATCAAAACACTTCCCTGGTGAACAGAGATGTCTGGTGCTGATGGGAGGGGAAATTTTGCTATATGTCATGCTTTTCCTGTAATATGGAGCCTGTAATTGCTGCGGGGAGGTGGTGGGGTGGTGGTGGTAATCTTTCAAGAGTGATGAGCCAGACCATAGTTCCCATTCTCAAATTAGTGGTTCAGTGTGACAACCAAAACCCAGCAGGAGTTAGAAGCGGATGATGCTCATACAGGCAAGATGAGACCAGTTGGCTGTGTGAGGTAAGAGAGTCAGCTTCCAGAGACTTAGAAAGTCAGGAAGGCTGGAAGTACCTGCCTCTTATTGGCACTGATTTGGAGGTGCCTTGGTTCCAAAGGCTCAGATATGGTTAAAAACCTGCTCAAGCTCTCGTGCCCACCCTGTAAAAGCATCCAAGCCTTGTACGGTAGTTTGAAAAGTGGCTTTCAGCTGTGGAAGTACTGGGTGCACATTTGGTTGAACAAAAGCCGAGTAACTAGTATGCATTCATCAGGCTTTGTCTCCATAGTTTCAGGAAAGAATAAGTAAAAAACATGCTTATTGTTTGGTAAAATGTTCTGAAAGAAAAATATCTACTTTTCAGCCTTTTGCTGTTTGAGTTTCCATGTTGTGCTTTAGATGTGTGATATCTAAACAGTGCTTGCACTATTAAATAGGAGATGAATGAATATGGAACATTTGGTTTATGTAGATTTGTCTGTGGGAGAAAACTATTTTAATTTACAGTCTCATTCAGTTGAATCACTGGTTCTAGGTGCTCTCATATACATTACAAGGAACTGGGCAGTTCTTTTATCACTGGCTTTGGGTTGAAGTAGCATAAACAAACTCATGTAAATTACCTCCACACAATTATGTGGCTTAACTTCAATGGACATTAAAAAGTTATTTAAAGCTCACAGCCTACATTCTCAAGCGGCTGTTAATTAAAAAACAAAATCATTTTTATACTTAAAATCTCTGCATGAGAAGAAAAGTATGTGACTGAATGTTCTACAAACAGATAATTCATAGTATTCATAGTATCATAAAATGGTTTGGGTTAGAAGCGGCCTTAAAGATCTCAACCCTCCTGCCATGGGCTTGGACACCTTCCACTAGACCAGGTTGCTCAAAGCTCCATCCAGCCTGGCCTTGAACACTGCAAGTGATGGGGCAGCCACAACTCCTCCGGGCAACCTGTGCCAATATCTTAGCACCCTTACAGTGAAGAACTTCTTCCTAGTATCTAATACAAATATACCCTCTCAGTTTAAAGCCATTATGCCTTCCTTGTTCTATCACTTCATGCCCTTGTAAAAAGTCCCTCTCCAGATTTCTTATAGACCCCTTTAGGTACTGGAAGACTGTTCTGAGGTCTCCTCAGATTCTTCTTTTCTCCAGGCTGAAAAGCCCCAACTATCTCAGCCTGTCTCCATACAGGAGGTGCTCCAGGTCTTGGGTCATCTTCATGACCCTCCTCTGGACACGTTCAAGCAGGTCCATGTCCTTTGTGTGTTGGGAGCCCCAGAGCTTAAGTACTCCATGTGGGGTCTCATGAGAGCGGAGTAGAGGGGCAAGATCACCTCCTTCAACCTTCTGGTCGTGCTCCTTTTGATGCAGCCCAGGATACGGTTGGTTTTCTGGGCTGCGAGCGCACATTGAACCCAGCTCATGTTCGTTTTCTCATTGACCAGCACTTCCAAGTCCTTCTGCTCAGGGCTGCAATCCAGTCTCTGCCCAGCCTATAGCTGTGCCTGGGATTGCCCTGACTCAGGTGGAGGACCTTGTACATGGCCTTGTTGAAATTCATGAAATTTTACTGACCCCCCTTTTAAGCATGTGTAGGTCCCTCTGGATGGCATCTCTTTCCTCCAGGGTGTCATTCATGTAGGCCTCCTAGCACTTTTGCCTGACTTGCTGGTTCTTAGCATGCATTACTTCTGAGCTCAGAGAAGATAAATATTAACCAGTTTTCTTGGACCCCTCTTCTCTCCAGGGCTTTATCAAATGGTAATCTACCAAGCAAATTCCTGAAAAGGCCAAAGTCTGCTCTCCTGAAGTCCAGGGTAGTGAGTTGCTGCGCACCCTCCTTGCTGCCCTAAGGGTCTTGAACTCTACCGTTTTATGGTCACTACATCCAAAGCTACCCTTGAGCTTCATATTCCCCACTAGCTCTTCATTGTTAGTGAGAGCCATAAAAAGAAAAAATAACTAATTTTGAAACTTACTGCCACAATAGTCTGTGTTGTAATTATTATCTCTCATCATCACAGAACATTGTAATGAAACCATACCATGCAATACAACAAGCTCTGGTTTATCTGTATTTTTTTCTAGTATAAGAATGCAATAGTTGTAGTAAATAAGATGACTGCATCCTTGGAAATATTAAGAATATGTCCTGCTACTCTCACCTGTGATTCTTAAATCAGTTACTATTACTTTAGAGCAGGTCTAAATGAAGTACAGGAGTACAGTTTCAAGTTCTGGAGTCTACTGATTTTAAATGCCATTCTTTTAAAGTATAAAACCTGAGCCTTTTTAAGGAGACCTGAAAATGAAGGCAATCGAAAACTGTATGCTTTTCACATTTTTGGTCCATCTCATTTGCAACAGCAGCCTAGTTTTGCAACCTGACTTTTTTGTCTGAGGATGACTGAGTAGGACAGATTTGAAGATAGAATATCTAAGAATTGCAGAATTAGACAGTATCTAATTTGTATGAAATTTGCATCAAGTATTTGTATGTCCAGTACAAATGCAGATATGTGATGGGAAAATAATCACATATGATATGCAATACAATTTAAAAGTTTTGAAATTTGAAAAGGTTTATGTCTAGACAGCCTAGAAAAGCTGATTCACTGGCTCTTTGAAACAATTTGTGAGCATGTTTGAGTAATTGCTTAACATACAGCAAAAAAAAAAAAATTATGAATAAGTAAACAGCAGAACAACAAAAACCATATTTGAGAGATATTGAAAATAGTGTTTAAAATATCATAAAATTTGCCACATTTTGTGTTCTTTAAAAAATATAGATTGTAAAACACAAGTACATTAAAATATGAGAGAATATTTGGAACCCAGTCCTTTGGCTTGCATTGAATGTTAGAGTTTGAAAGATTAAAGATCCTGGCAAGCAATGTTGTAAGCTGAAAATAACTCAGATTCCCTTCTCACTTTTTAACTAGTTTTACTGTAGGTTAGTTTTGAAAGCATTAGAAAACTGTATGCATGAGGCTGCGAGATTGTCTCTTTTTTAATAGTACTATAATATTCTGAAACAATAACTCTAAAACTGCGGTGAATGTGTTTTATCTACCTAAATGCTAAATCTTACTAACTATTTAATTATAAAGACCTTTTCCACACAAAAATGATGAAATGAAAATGTGTTTCAGTATAAAATCAGAATTCTAGACTTATCACATAAAAATAAAATACATTACAAAGGACTAGTTCCACCTCCAATATACTACTTCAGTCAATTACCTGAAATTTTGTACTCGTATGTTATTAAGCAGATGATATGAACCTCAGACCATAATATGAGAGGACTCTAACCTTTTCTCACCTTAAATATAGCACAGGTGACTCAGCTGTGCCTGTTAGAGAGGACTAAAAGTGCGGGAGATGGATATCTGAAGAAAACTCCCAGAACAGAACATATGAACAATAATCATAACCTTTCAGCGCAGAAGGGAGGACTATGAGAAAAGAAATGTGTTGCTAGAAATATTTCTCAAATGTAGCCCTTCAAAGCATTATAAATCTAAAATAAAAATTTGATGTAGAAAGAAAAACATTTTAAACATTTAATCACTTCACTTTTTTTCAACTCAGTGGTTTGCAAACTAAGCAGAGAAAAAGCATCATGGCCTTGCTGCAGTAGTTTTCTCAGTATAAGGAGGCCTTCTGGTGGTCAAAACAATGAACATTTCCTCCAGAGATAAGCATTACTTATCCAAATGCATGTGAAATTCTACTCAAATTTACATGCATAGACATAAAAATTCACGTTGTGTAGCTACTTTAAGGATTTAAGCAGTGATTATTCATGTATTCATGTCTTGATTTTTTGCTGCTACTGCATGAATTTTGTACTTTTTTCAGTCAGGATGTGAAGAAATAATCTAGTGTGAATAAGTATTGCCAAAACTTTGCGTAAGTGAGACTGTATGATATACATACATCAACCACTGACCCTCTGCATTTTATTTGAAAAGCAAAAAGTTAAAAGAATTGTAATAAACCACTTTGTAACAAAATTATTCTTAATAATATGACTAACCTGGATATTGATTATCTGAACAATTACATTTCATATTTTAAAACAGTTGTTGGGGTTTCTTCCCTATAATGGTAGATATTCATTTGAGCAGTACAGCCAGATACTCAGCATGATATCTGTTTCGTTATATTTTATCTTAAATAAGATGTTTTCTGATATAGAAACCAAGAAGTATTTAATCCTAAAATATTTATGCCCTCCCTAAATTTTGAGATTACATTTTGACAATGCATTTCATCAATGCCAGTGCTTCAGTCATAATAAACATTTCCAGCTAACACACCCTTTGACATATAGAGAAAAGGGAAGTTTTTCAGTTCATTGATACTGAGAATGTCTTCCAATATGTAGCAAGTATAGGTGCTGCTGGGAGATGCAGATGGATGAGCAAAGATGTTCTTCCTAGTCTTCAGTCTGATTTGTACTGCTCCCTGAACTGGGAAAAGATAGCTCCATTGATGCTGGATATTTGTTGATAGCTTCTCAGCTGGTTTGTTAAACATGAGCATTAGATTTTAGCTATAACTGTAACGGTTATCAACAGTTTCTATCAGTTTCTTCAGCACCGAACTACTTCATGTTTCAGCCTAGGAACAAGAGACACATCTTCTCAAAGAGCCCTACCCTCTGTTAGCAGGGCTGTCACCATTAGCTGTGGCCTTATATTCTCTCTGTTGTGAAAGACCTTCTTTGATATGCCCAGGACAGTTCATAAAACCCTGGCAACGAGAGGAAATTTTGCTCCTTTCCAGAAAAACTCTTAGCCAGAGATGCATGAGCTTCGTGAATCTGAATCGTAAATATTCTTCTTAAAGTCACAGCTGTTCTGTAAAGCAACACTGGAATTTTCTAGACATTCTTCACTGTAGTGAAAAATCAGTGATTCAACATGTCCTTCAGCATTATTAGCTACAACCATCAGATGGCAGTCCATAGTCGAGTAAAGAATATATTCCCAATGTTGTGGGGAGCAACTCACTCTCAATCTTTTTCTAAAATCCAAAGGAAAGAAACAGATTTCAAGACTCTCCTTTGTTGCCTCAGTTTTTGCAATCCTTTCTAGTGCTAAGAACTGTTCTTTTTCTTCCAAACTTGAATTGCAAACTTGCTGTAACTGCACAAATATGTCCAGAGGGTGAATGATTTCTCCCTGTAGGTTGTGCCAAAGGGTCTTGCTCTCTTACCTGTAATTTTATTGATAACATGCCCAAAAATTTTTAAATCTTCTTAACTCCTTTATTAGGGACTTATCTAATAAAAACATAAAATAGAAGGGGATGGTGCAAAGAAATAAGGTTCATTGATACAGGAGAATGGCAATTGATGCTATGCTTGCATGAAAAGCTTCAGTGTCTGCTGGTGTGTGATTGTAGTGATTATCTTCATTCTTCTTTGGAAATTCCTTTTTCATTTTTTTATTTAAAGCTACTAGACAACTGGTGTCAAGTCTGCATACAAGATTTCTCCTGGATTTCTTTCCAGTTCTGGACTCTTCCTCCAGTAGCTCTTCAGGGCCAGCACTCTTACGAACAACTCTAAAGCCTCTGCTTTAGAGTGGACAGGCTGAGCAGACATTTCTTGTCAAGCCATGAAAAGGAATTGACAGATGCACTGACTCACAGTGTGTCCCAAAGATGCTATCAACCAGTGATAGATAGGACTGTAAAAACTGATAATAGGAAATGCTTTGCTTTTGATCCAGGACAAAAGACATCTGAGATCCATTCAAGCTTCTTTTTTTTCACAGTAGGGTCTGTAACATTTTACACATATTTGTCTTCTAGCCTTCCTGACTCCCTGGCTACGCTGGCAGATCAGACAAAATTTATTAGAGTCATGAATATTTTGTTAGTTCCAGCGTCCAGAGTTTGTCTTGCCTTTAGTGTATCCTCCAATACATCTTCCTTTCCAGCCCAAATCCCATAACGTAGTACAAAATGTCTGTTGCGAACGCAAAAGCAGCCTTCCTCAATGCTGTGACTTGGTTTCTGGCTGGAAGCCAAGCTTGGAAGGCTCATGATTCTCAGAAATAAAGATTATCTTAACACACACTAGAAAAGACCCAGGCTGGCCAGAACTGGGAGATTTACCAGCTGGTGCAAACAGACACTGGTAATTTATTGATACCCAGCTGCCTAACATACTGGCCCACTTACACTCTGTAAAACATAATGATTACCCATGAATTTGCATAGCATGTATCCAGCAGTTCCTTCTCCATAATCGCCTCAGGACTGTGCAATCCCACTATATTAAAGGGTGTTACCAGGATCTTTCTATCAGTCAGACATCTTTCTGCACATAAAACCTTAATGTTATTCTCTTTCATTGGGATGGAAGTGGAGTTATAACTATAATCCTTCTTGCCAGGTTTATCTCAAAAACCCACTTAACAGTGTTTACATGAAACAGAAAGGCTGTGGAGACACTGGCCTTAATGCTGTGTTTATTCAAACAAAATACCACTTCTATCCAATCACAGTCTTTTCTTGAAGTGATTACAGATTTTTAGACGCTAGCGTTTGACTGAGTTTAGGCTTATTCCAATGCAGCCATCTCTCAGGCCAGCCTAAGGCCTATATTAGCAGTTCCTGAAGACCATCTGCAGAATTTTCGTGTCCCATTTCTTTCTCTGATATTCCTAGAATAGTCACATAGAAGTAAGTATACTTCTGACAAAACACTGCAATTTTAAGAGGTAGAGGTCTTTTGGTAATGAATGTCCCAGTCTCTCCTTAACTCCAAATTTTCAGCTCCCTTACTTGTGGCTCGCCAAGACTGGATATATTTGTGAGTGTGTCTGTGAATAATTTTTCAAAATAAGAAAAAACTAGCTGTAGAGTAATTGAATACCTTCAGGGTCTGTTGTTCATACGTGTATAATGACCAGTTATACATTAATAACTTCATTGCTATCATGGTATTCTGGGCTTAGAAACCTCTACGCCCTTACTCTCTCCATGAGGTCATCTCTAGACACACATACAGCTCCAGCGAGCAGATGGCAGACCAAGAGACTGACTGCAAAAGCATAAGACGCATGCAAACCAAGACTAGGATTTGCAGAAGACATTCTGAAGAATTCAGATTATTGTACGGATGAGATATTTTTCTTCATAATCATTGGTGTATGAGTAAAGAGACTCCATTCAGGCATGTTTTTGTTAGAGAGTTTGATTTGATAATGTCTGTGTAAGTAAAATAATGTAACTTGTAATTACACCGAAGAGAAGCTTGTGTTTTGTTAATCTGACTTGTTAACTGTGAACAAGTAGTTCAGTTTCTTAACAGGGCACTTCCACAAAGAAATCATGAAAAAAAGATACTATATTAATGCTGCTACTTGAACTTGACATGTAAAATCGTACGAAATTACAATCCAACCATTCATGCAAATGAGTCAAACTGTTATTTTCAGTTTTTTAAGTTTTTAAGATGGCTTATACCATCTTAACTTGTAATTCTCTTCATTTAATTGGCTTTCCCTGCTTGAAAGAATCTTGGTTTTAGTGCATTAAGACAGCTGCATTTCCAAGAAATTTGATTTTTTTTATTCTGATGTCCAGCCAGAAGCCAGAAATAAAACTTGGTTCATGTCCAGAAATAACTCTGTATAGGTTTTTATCAGTTGCACTTATCAATTAATAGGTCATAAGGACTCTTCAGAGAGTAAACAGGCAGTACTTACTTTTTGGAGACTTTTAAAGGGTCTGTTTTCTTCCTCTGGAGTTTAATTTCTCTTTTGACCTTTATTATCCACACTTATTTGGTTTCTCATCTTACTGAAAAAATGTTTCTTTTTCAAGATTATCTGAGGTGGAAGTGGAATTAGAAGGTAAAGTAGTTCTGTGTTTCTCATAGCAATTTTGCTAGAGCTGTGTGGTTCGATTGATACGTTGGAGGGAAGGAATGCCATGCAGAGGGACCTTGACACGCTTGTGAGGTGAGCTGATGCCAACCTGATGAAGTTCAACCATGACAAGTGCAAGGTCCTACACCTGGGTTGGAGCAATCCCAGGCACAGCTCCACATTGGGCAGAGAAGAGATACACAGCAGCGCTGCGGAGAAGGACTTGGGGGTGTTGGTCAATGAAAAATTGAACATGAGTTGGCAGTGTGCGCTTGCAGCCCACAAAGCAAACCGTATCCTGGGCTGCATCAAAAGGAGCATGACCAGCAGGTCGAAGGAGGTGATCCTGCCCCTCCACTCTGCTCTCGTGAGATTTCACTTGGAGTACTGTGCACAGTTCTGGTGTCCTCAGCATAAAAAGGACATGGAACTGTTGGAAGAAGTCCAGAGGAGGGCCACGAGGATGATCAAGGGACTGGAGCACCTCCCATATGAAGACAGGCTGAGAAAGTTGGGGCTGTTCAGCCTGGAGAAGAGAAGGCTGCGTGGAGACCTCATAGCATCCTTCCAGTATCTGAAGGGGGCCTACAGGGATGTGAGGGAGGGACTCTTCATGGGGGACTGTAGTGAGAGGACAAGGGGTAACAGGTTCAAACTTAAACGCGGGAAGTTTAGATTGGATATGAGGGAGAAATTCTTTACTGTAAGGGTGGTGAGGCACTGGAATGGGTTGTCGAGGGAAGTTGTGAATGCTCCATCACTGGTGGTGTTCAAGGCCAGGTTGGACATAGCTTTGGGTGGCATGGTTTAGTGTGAGGTTTCCCTGCCCCTGGCAGGGGTGTTGGAACTAGATGATCTTAAGGTCCTTTCCAATCCTAACTATTCTATGATTCTATTATTCCATGAAAACATACAATACACTGAATGGCATTTGGATGTTCAAGCATTGTTGCAAAATGGAATAACGGCCCATGCATAAACTGAAATAAGTAAATTGAGTAAATTTGAGTAATTAACCATCCTTATGTTGTCTTACTTCAAGTGGGGAAGGTATTCGTGTTGCATATTGCTGATGCCACATCTCATACAAGAGGCAGCTGCAGGTCATTTGTGAATTGTTGTCTTAGTACAGCTACGTGGGGCTTCTGCATAGAATATGAGCACTAAAAGCTTGGCTGTGAATCACTTCTAAACAAGATCCATTGTGTATATATATATAAGATCCATCATATATAAGAATTTTTTTTTCATTTTTTTTTTTAAAGCGAGAACTCTTTTGATCTGAGACAGACTAACTAATTATTAATACAAATTGATTTAAGAAGAATCCAATTCTCATGTTCTTCTCCTGTCTTCTCCCAGTGCTGAATGTATGTAGTTTTGGCAGCCAGAATTACGTGCCAGAAATTCTGTATTCTTGACAGTTCTGATACACTTTTAGTAACATACAAATGATGAGAAGTGGGCATGTGCTACCAGTGCTGTCACATGCAGGACTGCTGAAGAGCTGGTATTCGCAGTGTTATTCCTTGTATGGCTCTAAACCTGTCCTTACCCAAAGTCAGCTGTGTGACCATGTTGCAAGAGGGCAGTAGGCCATCTGAACAGGTGGCCACGAGCATTGACACAGAAAGATGCTCCTCACGTGTGCTTGCCAAGGGCATGATTTCCTGCTGGACCATTCTGAGCTCATGCACAGTGAGAGAGACTTGTGCTTATTAATCCAGTTCTGAGCTGTATTAACTTTAAAAATAGCTTTTGTGACAGCATGGTGGGAGTTTCTGACCCATTTAAATTTAGCAGAACGGCATATAAGCAACAGAGATTTCTCATAAATCTTCAGTGTTCAGCAGAACAGATCAGAGAAGTGCAGACTAATTTAGACCAGATAGCAGAGAGACAGGCACTAGTACTCCAGAGTGGAGAGAAGAAAGATCAGCAAGATTTGAAACCTCAGCAGACACAGATCATCTGTGAATGAGTTTATGTCCTTGGAAAGGACCAGTGTATTATTAACATAAAACCCCAGCCTGTAAATCTAAATATAGTTTAGATGGTAAAAGTAAAAAAAATGCTAAGAAAAACAATGTGTTTCAGAAAAAAATACATTCATCCTATTACAGCAGTTTTTATTCACGAAGAGGATCAGTTTCGTACTCATAAAGATATCATATTGTAAAAGGTTCAGGTGGGTAAGTTCATATGCTGCTGCTTCATATATTGCTGTAATCTAGCCCTGAGAAGTAATGTAAATCAACGTAAGTTTCATTAAAGGAAACAGGCACATGCGCATACATCCTGAGAAACAGCGGGAGCAGGTTCATCTGTATTGCATCAATTTAAGGGTCAGTCCTTGCATCATATCCTTAGTCTCAAATATTCCAGGAGCGAATAAAAGGATTCTGTGAAGGTCGTTTCAAAGTATGTTATGGTGTGTAAATCACACTCCATCTTTTTTGCTATATTCAGTAGACCCTGTTCTGCCAGGGGGACCCATCCCACACTAAGTGGAGCAGAGGCTACTATTTCAGAGACACAGCTGTGCCAAAGATTTCCAAAAATACTCATGTAGTTACTTAAATGAAAAGTCAGTGTTATCAGAGAAGCCACATCCACTTTGACAATATTTTTTCTTTAAAAAATCATGATTCTCAAGAGCTACTACATGTACATTTACCACTGATATAGTTCTTACACATTCTTAATGCAGTATGCGGCATGTCACAGATGTTTCCCACCAAAGGCATCTTGACATTTCAGAACTTGTTATAATAATAGTAGGTGTCTGTGAGCTAATAACTTCTCAGTTTCACTTAGCTCTTTTGCAAAACCTGTTCTTGGCTGAAGTTATTCTAAACTCAAGCCACTAGAAGGCAAACAAGCAGCGTCTGGTTTTCCAGGGTAGAGGCTGAAATTGCTGTGAGAGATGTGGGAGTATTCACCCCTGTTAGCATTGCTCCCATGTGTTCTCTGCTCTCCTTCAGCACATGCGGCTTGCCAAAACTCAGGTACAGACAAACATCTAAAAATATGAATTCTATATTTTAAAGTGTATGCATTTTTAGTTGAAGTGGTTTATTTCATATAAAAACAGACAATGATAACCAGACAGTGTAAGAAGTACAACAAGGTCCAACTCATCTCCAACAAAAGCCCTAACAAAGAGCCTATTGATAAGACTTAAATGTGGCTTGCAATTTGGCCCATATACGCTTGCTTTTATCTTTTGTCAGTAACTCTGGAAGCAACAGCAGAAAATATACCAATGTTAAGATTATAAGGGATTTTTGTGGCCAAGCCTGAAATATATAGACAGTTCACTTTAGTAGCTGATTCAATAGCTGTAATTAAAATAGAGAAATATATATCTTATAAATAGGCCTATGATTTAAGAATGTGAGAAATGAGAATTCGTTCTAACGTCTAAAAAATTTTTCACTTCTTAAGTGCCTTCATTTTTAAAAATTACATCTTATTTCTTATCTAG
This sequence comes from Ara ararauna, assembly GCA_028858755.1. Classification (NCBI taxonomy): domain Eukaryota; kingdom Metazoa; phylum Chordata; class Aves; order Psittaciformes; family Psittacidae; genus Ara; species Ara ararauna. The sequence goes on along the minus strand of CM054376.1, from coordinate 120,298,745 downwards.
AATGGATTTTCCAACTTCACCTTCCATTAGGTGCTCTTACACATTTGTGGAATAGATTGAAGAGCTGTCTCTTCTCATGTTTCTTTTATAGGTATTTATAGGCTATGCTCCTGTACCTTCCTCCTTTCAGTAAGTAAAATGGATCTGAGTTTCTTAAGCCTTCTATTACACAAATGTTTTCTAATTCTTTATCATTCTTATGGCTCTTTACAAATTTTTTGTCATCCTTCTGGGATGCAGATACCAGAACAAGAGCAATTGTATGAGTGCCATCATGGAAGAGGAATGAGAGAAGAAGTGGGTGGCCATGTGTGTATTTTCTTTTTTCTTTATCCCTAAATCTGTGTGTATCTTTCATCATATAAGCCCTTCTGATCACATTTTTCACAGTGAGCTGAACCTTAACTGATTTTCTAGTATGATTCCAATTATTTTCCAAAGTCAGAGGGTGGAGTTTCCATAACTTGAAGTGTGTTGGTAATGTTAACTCTTAATTTAAGTGCAAGCTGGGTGTTAACAGCAGCTCTTCACTTATCTTCATCCCTTAGTGAAGTTTAGTCTCTGGGCAGAGCTAAATCTGAGTAGAAAAGGTAATGATCAATGTTAAGGAAGAAGTCAGTGATATAGGCCTGCGGAAGAAAGGCAGTGAGAAAACTACTGTTACAGTTGTATATCCAATGAAAATGTCTATGTGGTACGTATTTGGAAAGTCATGACTTCTTGTTGACCTCAGTAGACCTACTGTTTGGCTGCTGCCAAGTTAACAAGAGATTCAAATTACTTAATACCTACTGGTAAAAAATCCATTCTTTACCATCTCAGCATTCTTTGTGTGGCTCAAAATTTTTGGTGATGGTTTTGTGTTTTTTAAGTCAATAAGAAAAATGCAAATAGAAGAAATAAATTTGTGTGGTTCTACTTTTTAAATAAAAACCAGAACAGGATAACAGGTACTGAACAACTTATTCCTTTATTACCCAAACTATCAGATTGTATGTTTTAGTGCAATGCAAAGGACCCATTTTAAATGTGAGAAACCTGTCAAAGCTGTCAACAGGGGAAAAGTTCTCAGAGTCTGACAGACTGGTGTGATGCAGCCTCTGATGGCGCATGCTACAGAAAAGATTACATGTTCTTGTGAAAATAAATGGAAAGAATAGCATGCTTTAAAGTGTGTTACATACACGTATTTTTTTGTAAGCTTACTTCTGAATAGGCTTGCCTTTTGTTAAAAAGCCCTAGAAAAATAGTTCATGGAATATTTCTGGAGGATACTGCTTCTTACACTTATTACAGATTTTGTTTTCCACTTTCTCTGCTATAGAAAGATCATTTCCCCAGATTTCTCCTGGTTGGGTGCAACTTTAGAAGTTATGTTAGGTGCTGTTTATGCCTCACCACAACCATGACTATTAGGCTCCCAAGGCAGTAAACAGCACAGTGTAAATAGAATGGGGACTGTTTGAGTAGTATCATACTATCATTTCCAAAAGTACATTTCGTACACAAGGTCTGCCAGTTATGATCCCAGGGATGAAGTGTTGCAACTAGTTCCTGGGCACACAAACCACATCACAGAAGGGTCATCACATGGACCAGTTGTGTTTTGCCCTGCTGTGACACTAAAAACTTGAAAGCTGAGACACCTTGGTGAGTTGCAGTTGGCTAAGCAGTGCATCAGCTTAGGACCTTGTGGGTAATAGAACCACTATGGGATAAATTAACAAGCCTCATGATTCCGTACTACCATCAGCATGGTTTGGATCTAGAGTTTGTATTGGCAATAAGGAAAAAAAATTGACTAATTAACCCTGTCTTGAGTTGAAGACAGGGTAATGCAGCTGTTTGTCTTTATGCACATATATGACCACCCCTGGTGAGGAGCTGGGCCTGATAACAAGTAAGAATAGTGTGAATTTGAATTTTAAACTACCCAGAAACACTTGCTTGGCAACTCAGAAGCATAACATACCTCTGGGATAAACTTCTTTATTCCTTATTATGTTTAGAAGATTCTGCTGAATACTTTAATAACAATTGGAATGTTGGTTTGGATGTGTTGACCTAAGGGAATCACAGAATCATAGAATAGTTAGGGTTGGAAACAACCTTAAGATCACCTAGATCCACCCACCCTTAACATGGCCATGGACACTTCCCACTAAACGAAGTCACCCAAGGCTCTGTCTAACCTGGCCTTGAACACCACCAGCAATGGAGCATTCACAACTTCCTTGGGCAACCCATTCCAGTGCCTCACCACCCTTACAGGAAAGAATTTCTCCCTCATATCCAATCTAAACATCCCCAGATTAAGTTTGAACCTGTTACCCCTTGTCCTCTCACTACAGTCCCTCATGAAGAGTCCCTCCCCAGCATCCTAATAGAGCCCCTTCAGATACTGGAAGGATGCTGTGAGGTCTCCACGCAGCCTTCTCTTCTCCAGGTCAAACAGCCCCAACTTTCTCAGCCTATCTTCATATGGGAGGCGCTCCAGTCCCTTGATCATCCTTGTGGCCCTCCTCTCGACTTGTTCCAGCAGTTTCATGTCCTTTTCATGTTGAGGACATCAGAACTGTACACAGCACTGCAAGTGAGGTTTCAGGAGAGCAGAGTAGAGGGGCAGGATCACCTCCCTCGACCTGCTGGTCATGTTCCTTTTGATGCAGCCCAGGATACGGTTTGCTTTCTGGGCTGTGAGTGCACACTGCCAGCTCATGTTCATTTCTTATTGACCAACACCCCCAAGTCCTTCTCTGCTCAGGACTGTTCTCAACCCAGTCTCTGCCCAACGTGGAGCTGTGCCTGGGATTGCTCTAGCCCTTGCACTTAGCATGGCTAAACTTCATAAGGTTGGCATCAGCCCACCTCACAAGTGTGTCAAGGTCCCTCTGGATGGCATTCCTTCCCTCCAGTGTATCAACTGAACCACACAGCTTGGTGTCATCAGCAAACTTGCTGAGGGCGCACTCAATCCCACTCTCCATGTCACCAACAAAGATGTTGAACAAGACGGGTCTCAACACCGATCCCTGAGGGACACCACTCGTTACTGGTCTCCAGCTGGACATGGAGCCATTGACCATAACTCTTTGCATGCTGCCATCCACCCAGTTCTTTATCCACTGAGTGGTCTACCTATCAAATTGATGTCTCTCCAATTTAGTGACCAGGATGTCATGCAGGACAGTGTTAAACGCTTTGCACAAGTCCAGGTAGATGACATCAACTGCTCTACCCCTGTCCATCAGTTCAGTAGCCCCATCATGGAAGACCACCAAATTGGTCAGGCAGAATTTCCCCTTAGTGAAGCCATGCTGACTGTCACCAACCGCCTTGTTCTTTTTCATGTGCCTCAGCATGCCTTCCAGGAGAATCCACTCCAAGATTTTGCCAGGCACAGAGGTGAGGCTGACTGGTATGTAGTTCCCTGGGTCATCCATTTTCGCCTTCTTGAAAATGGGGGTTATATTTCCCTTTTTCCAGACATCAGGAACTTCACCTGACTGCCAGGATTTTTCAAATATGATGGACAGTGGCTTAGCAACTTCATTTGTCAGCTCCTTCAGGACCCCCAGATGGATTTCATCAGGTCCCATGGACCTGTGTATGTTCAGGTTCTTAAGACGATCTCGAACCAGATCCTCTCCTACAGTGGGCCCAGGGTCTTCATTCTCACAGTCCCTGCATCTGCCTTCCAAGACTTGGGTGGTGTGGTCAGAGCATTTGCCAGTGAAGACTGAGGCAAAGAAGTCATTAAGAACCTCAGCCTTCTCCAAATCCAGGGTAGCCAGTTCTCCTGATACTTTCTGGAAGAGGCCTACATTGTCCCTAGTCTGTCTTTTATTCACTACGTACCTATAGAATCCCTTCTTATCTTTAACATCCTTAGCCAAGTTTAATTCTAGCTGGGCTTTAACTTTCCTAACCTGGTCCCTAGCTTCCAGGACAACATCCTTGTATTCTTCCCAGGCCACCTGCCCTTGTTTCCGCCTTTTATAAACCTTTTTCCCTTTGAATTTTCCTCAGCAGCTCCTTATCCATCCAAGGAAGTATCCTGGCCCTTCTGCAGCACTTCCTTCTAGTAGGGATGTATCACTCCTGAGCTTGTAAGTAGGTGATCCTTGAATAGCAACCAACAGTCTTGGGCCCCCCTGCCCTCTAGGGCTATATCCCACGGAGCCTTACTAAACAGGTTCCTGAAGAGGCCAAAGTCTGCTCTCTTGAAGTTCAGGGCAGTGAGCTTGCTGCACGTTCTTCTCACTGTCCTGAGAATCTCGAATTCAACCATCTCATGATCGATACAACCAAGGCTGCCCTGGAGCGTCACATTTCCAACCAGCCCTTCCGTGTTGGTGAGCATGAGGTCAAGCATGGCACCTCTCCTTGTCAGGTCCTCTATTACTTGCAGAAGGAAGTTGACTTCTATACAACCGAGAAACCTCCTGGATTGCTTGTGCTTGGCTGTACTGTCCCTCCAACAGATATCAGGGTGATTGAAGTCCCCCATGTGAACAAGGGCCTGTGAGCGTGACATCTGCAAGACATTTTGTATAGAGAAGTTATCTTTCATCAGAGTAAATGAGAATTGAAGAAAAACAGACTAACATTTGGTTAAAGCAGTTGTTGAGCTCAAAGTTTGCTAATTTTTCCCACTGTATTGATGAGTTAGTCTAATAATCTAATCCATAACTATGACATAAATCCTTACAGGAAGTTTTTAAAGATCAGTGGAAAGAGAGCATTAAAAGTCCTCAGAGAGCAGTAAGGGGACTCTTATATTGTGATCTTGTTATTTAAGCAGGAAACAATGAGTCAGGAATAAATAATACCCTTCAGGTGTTCTGAAGGTAAAATTATGAAGTAGCAGGTCCGTGGCTGGATGAATTTAACCTACCACTAAATGCAACAATCACACTGAAATACATTAATGAAAATGTCAAATGTGCTAACTGAAGAGTCAAATGCATAAGTCAAAATTATGAGACATGGCCCCATATTTAGAGACTTGTAAACTGTTTTGAGGAGCTTCTGTAGGAACAGAGCCCTCCAACTGAAGAGTTACTCTGAATTTGGCATTTGATTGAAACTAAGGAACCTGTCAAAGCTCAATGAACTTGAGACTTGAGTTGCAGTGCTGGTCCATAGCTGCTCTGATCACAGTGTTACTATCTAAATTTGCATTTAAGACCATTCCTTTGAAGAAAGCCAACTTTTAGTACAAGAAATACTATGCATATTGAAGGCAGAGAAGAGTATCTTGTATTTCAGTAATGGTCTAATGGCATGTTTTGTGAAAAGGGGGAGATATGCTTTCCCCTTATCTTTTGTTCCTGTCACCCACACCATTTTCTGCCTTTCTTCCCTCCTGATCTCATGAGCCCAAGCATGTTCTTTCCTTCCACTGGCTTTAGTGTTCAGCCCTCTGTAAGCTAACCCAGCTCATTACAGAAGAAGAAAAATAGGCCATGTCTTTTCTTTGTTTTCTACCATACTGGTAAGTTAAAACAGCTCATGGAATGGGCCAACATCCTGTGCTTACACAACATAAGCATTAGAGCAGAGGAGGACAGGGCATATGGTACAGGGAGGGGAAAAGACTGCTGCTTTTGACTACAGTCAGTTGTTGATTTATGTCATTTTTATCTCATGAAATCTAAGCCCAAGAAGAATCATACTTATCCAAACTGCTCTGAGATCTAATGAAGACTTAATCCTTCTCTATTTCAAGCTCACCCATTACGTTTAGTGAGAATTACAGCAGAATTGCAGTAGCGAGATACAAGTTCACTCTATCATGAGATGCAATGCTCATGTCGTAGTGAGATACAAGTTCTGCATGTTCTTCATGCAAAATGTGCTTATGAATGGGGTCTGCAGAATTAGCACTCTCATAACCTGACATTTGCTATTCAGTGGGAAACACTGAAAATAAAGACAAGTTTACAACACACCTGCTTGACCTGTGTTCCCACTTTCCAGATTTCCTGTCCTTTCACGTGATCCTAAATAGGCAGTTGGAACCCTTGCTTTTCTAAACTGAATAGCACTTTACCCTTTTTTTTTTCCTCCTGAGAGTATAGGGTTTTTACAATTTACCATTTACCAAAAATAATGTGAGTGCTCCTTTGTTGCAGCACTCACATTTTTGGCACATGTACGTTCATTTTCTTCTGACTAATGTGATGTGAAGCCATACCTCCCACATGTTTGAGATGTTTAGCTCTGAATACATACTGAACCGTACATGTGCACATGTATACACGTAATCACAGCCCTTTCTGCAGAAATTGTTCTGGATTGCACAGAATAACAAATTATTCAATGGACCATACAGTATAAAAGAAAACAGAAACAGAACTCCAGCATCTGGGAAACTTCACTGATAAAAAGTAAGCTTCTTTGACACAGATAACAGTAGAAAAAAGTATTTTCAGTATGTGCTTTTTGGATTCTGAAATATAAAATTATGAACAATCATCTTTGTTTTAAAATGTAGATCTGCTCTTAAGGCATACATCAACTGCAGAGGTTTTCATACTATGTTGCACATTTTCTTCCAAAAATAAATTTCTCTTCCCTTTCAGCACGAGCACTGTGAAACACTGTTTCCTTGAACTTCCTAAGCTTTATCAGAATCTCTACTTGCTAATGAGTAATTCAGAGGCATGGAAGTTTAGCAAAGAAACCAATAGTACTGTTAAACTCTTCAGTCCTTTCAAGGATGAGGAAGTGAGTAGCATACACTGAAGAAGGAGTTTAGATGTGACACACTAACCATGGCACACTCCCATGAAGGAGGAACACCTGGCTGGATATGTTGCATGGTCCCAGGGAAGCATGGCATGGAAGTTATGCTGGATGAGGCTCCTGAGGCTGAGTGATAGCTGAGTTGTTCTACCCAGACCCAGCAATAGTTTGTGCCATGCCAGGCCAAGGAACTTTGTTCTAACTTCCACACTACCCTGCCAATTCTGACCTTTACCAACTTCTGTCAAGATTTCTTAGGCTTCTTTGTCCAATTTCTGGTCAGAAAATGTGAAGAGTAGAAGGAGGGAAAAGGAGATATGCTACTGAGTATTACCAAAGTAAAATGACAAGGCACGGAAAAAGCTGAATGAGAATATCTTCTTTGTTTGAGGGTCTGAGACAGCTTTGGAAAGCCCTGATACTGGGAACAATACTTCCTGCATACTACCAAATTTCAGAGATTTTGGCTGGTTTATCTTCACAGCTTTTAAGCTGGCAAGATCTCCTGAGGCCATCTAGTCTACTACCACCTTGTTAAAGCAGAGCCGCCTAGACATGTTGCCCATGACCATGTCCATACAGGTTTTGAGTATGTGCAGGGATGGAGAGTCCATAGCCTGTCTTTGGAAACCTGGTTCAGCATTTGAGCACCTGCACAGTAGAGTGTTTTCTTGTGCTCAGATGGAATTTCATATATCTTAATTGGTGTCCATTGCCTCTTATCCTGTCATTAGACACTACTGAGGAAATTATTCCTTCCCTTCTATCAGGTGGATGGGACATGGATGGGACCTACGCATGGATAAGAACTCCCCTGAGCTTTCTCTTCTCCAAGCTGAACAATCCCAGCCATCTCAGCCTCTCCTCAAATGAAAGATGCGGCATTTTTCTTAAGTGCTCCCCAACCTGGTCCCTCTCCACTGCAGTTAATTCTTCCTTGCTCCAGACTTTCCTTTTTGCATTATCCAAGAAAATAATGCCAGATATTCACAACTTAATTTATGCTGTAAAAGCTTTGTATATACACGTATGCATACAAGGTAACATTCTGAAAGTTTATCACATGAGATATAAAAAACAATTGCATGAAAGGTAAAGAAGTAGGCATTACATAGACCTGAAAATAGTGCATAAGCAGAGGAAAGAAGCAAAGATTTACAGAGAGAGTTATTTTATGATTTTGTGGAACATTCACACCACTACTGCGCAAACATCCACACATGGCATATTTTCTTTCTCAAGTGTGGTTAAGGAAATGTATCAGCAAATATTTTCAACCTTCTTTGGATTTTGAGAAAAACAGAAAGTTATATATGCCCTCATATGCTCTCCAAGAAGAGCTGTGCTAAAGCTAATAAGACCACAGCAATTTTTAGACCAGTTCATGTCAGAAACTCAGATTGGCACAGTAAAATGGTTTTGTGCTCCATTTTGTTGTCAAAATTTCACCAAACCTCTGTTCTGTTGTCATAAGCTATATCATCACCTTCCACACTGACAAAATTGAACTAAAATAAATGAGTCTCTTAAGCATTTAACCTGTCCTTTACGTTGTAGGTATGGTATAAATTTTAAGCACCTCAATTGTGCCTGGCCAGTGTTCATGACAGCTTTTAATGAACGAAGATTGAGCAGCAAAGATTTCTAGGATGCCAACAATCAGCTTCATTCATGTTAATTGTAGGAAGAACTTGAAAATGACTTAGCAATTTGAGTAAATGATGGGGAAGACACCACAGACAGGCTTCATCACTATAATAAGGCAAACATCGTTAAAATCTTTATCTTGATCATACTTCCTGGTTTCATTTGAGTTCTTCAAACAAACAGTCCCCACACTGCATTGCCAATGCATCCATCCCAGCCCTCCAGCTACTCCTGTGCTGAAAGGAGAGCTGGCAGACATTGCTGGCTCCACCAGGGACAAATTGGCATTCCTTGGGGGCAAAAAGCCATGAAGTATCAATCATTTACTGCTTACAACTGAAACTGGAAAATATTGCATTAAATAAGGCAGTAGAGTGATCTTTGAGACATCTTTTAATAATAAAGATTAGTAGAGAGCAGTGTGTCAGAACACAAAGTAATAAAACATTATTGAAAAAAAGAGCTCATATAAACAGTACTCACTGCTTGTCTTTTGCCACAGACATCCTTCGGTCTATGAAGATAATCTCTCAAAAAATCCGAAGCCTGTTTATAGACATGCTGTGGATAATCAGAATGATTTTTCACCTCCTTTTTTTATAAACTTGAAAACTGTTAAAAACTTCAGACTTCATTTGTGCCTGTTAATCAAATTACATGCTTACCATGAGAGTACAGCATTGCTGGATGCTTCTGAATATGTTTCTGAAGCATTTGGCTGAAAAGCAGTTTCTAAAGGTAGCTCATTAAAAAAATTCTGAATTTATTTTAAAGCTAAGACAGAGAACAAATCAACCCTGAATTCAACTAAGGAGAACTACTGAAGTTTTACAGGTTACCTTTTAAGCTTAAAAAATCAAATGTGATGTTACCACATACATTAAATCTCTGCCACAGGATGTAGATGTGTGTGTCAGTGCTCTAAGTATGTTGGAAGACAAGTTGCAGGTCTGTGGTGAAAAAACAGCTATAGATTACTTACTGTATTTTATTATTGTCTTACATATACTAGATTGACAAACAACTCTGAGGATACATGATCTTACTTTACATGAAGAAAAATGTACTTGTGAGAACCCAGAAAAGTATTGATTGCAACATACATGTCTTCATTAAGAGCATACTTATGATTATACAAAATATATAATCAAAAGCCTGTATATTAAAAGATCTTCTGAACTGGTGTTGCATATATATGTACATATGCACATATACATATCTATACATGTACACATATACATATATTTGTATGCAAAACATCAATATTTTAGAAACTGCCAAAGTTAGTTTTTACATATTTTGTATCATTATATGTAAAGTTTAAGGTTGCAACAGTATGAATGTTAAGTATTTTAATCAATTCTACATTGTAACATTTGGGTATTTGAGGAAGGGGTACTTGTGTACCCTTGAAGTAGGGGTACTACTTCAGTACAAAATTGAATGCATTTTGCATTCAATAGTCCTTGCAGCAAACAAGTAAATCAACAAAAAATTGTTGATATGTGACTTCTAATGCAATGCATTGATTTTAATATTTCTTTCCAAAGAAGTCATTCCTTCGCTGTACAAATCAGTGACTTACAGTAGAAATAGAAATATCAGAAGTTTGGTGCATGTCTGTGTACAGAAATGTACGTGCAAGTACAACACTAGCACAACAAACAGTATACTGTTTGGTTGACACAGATGTGATGGCACCTTCCCTTCTGAAAGGTCCTTCTTCTCCCTCATCTGTAGCCATAGTGCCCACAGGAAAGTTACCAGTTTGTGAGTTTTATACCTGGAGTGGAGAGAGAGCAGGCTGCTTTTAAATAGAAACAGTTGGTAGTAATTACCAGTCTAGGAAGAGAGACGTCCTGGGTGAGCCTAAGAGGAGAATTAATTCATTTGTAGCTCAACAGTATTTCTAGCCTCTTATCGTATATTTAACATCTGCCTCCACTAGAAATAGCACTGGGGTAAACACTCTACCCCTCTCTGTCATCTGCAAAATGTGATCGGGGGCTGCAGTGCTTATGCCCCATCACAGCCTAGATGTGGCCAGCAGCCTTGGAGCTGTGGGGTGCCCTGGGAGGAGCAGGGACTGGGATGGCAGTGGAGAAAATGCTCCTCAGCAAGCCTGTCACCAGATGTCACCTACCAGAAGGGGAAAATGGAAGGATGAACTTTAACCTGCCAAGGGCAGTACTGTGGCTGTGCCCAGGTGAAGAACAGCATGAGTGCTCACCAACATAAACCAGTCCTCACCCCTATAAGGGTGCTTTCGAAGTGGGGAAAAATTAAATCCCCACTACTGTAGCAGGGTTTTCTCTGGCAAGCAATGTTGCTCTGCTTTGGCAGAATAATGGCATCTTTGAATGCTGTATGGGGGGCCCATCTGTCAAGGTGAGAAAAACAATTTTTTTAATTTTCAATGCTTTTCCCTCCTATGAACAATTGAAAAAAGATGCTGCTTTACAGCTAGTGCATTAGTGGGTTTTGATTTGCCACCAGTTACTATCCATTGAGATTTAATTTGAAATCAATTAGTTATCCAGTGGGATTCCTTTTTATTCATTACTGACACAAGGTGGATTTGAATTAAGATTTAAAAGCATAAACATCTCTTATTTCTAGGCTTCTGAGATTCTTTTGTTATTTCTTATTTTTATTTCTAAAAAACCCATAAAATATAAACATCACGTTCCAGCTTCTGCTTGTAATGAGTATGAGTAATCTGTGCATTGCTGGAGGTATTAAAATTAAGGTCTTTCTAAAGGTGTTTAGTGACTCATCTCCCAGTGGTGTTGTAAGAATTAATTAACTAATGACAGTACAGCATTATATAAATGCTAAGTATTATTGTTGACAGACTAAGGCTGTCAGTGCAAAGTGGCAACATGAGCTTTTTTACTAACAATTGTCTCCACCTCCAAGCAGAAGAGACCTGCTCTCAGGAATGACATAGCAAATCACTATTCCTGACTTTCAGTAATCCTCTCTCACAGAATTACTGAAGATGGCAGAAATCATACCTGTGTGGTTTTGTGACACCAGTCCAAGTATTCACAATAAGATAAAAATCAATTAGGTAGAAGTTTCCCCTACTGTTAACTAAACTGTAGAGCAATATTGTGCAGAGAGAATCATTGAGTCCTATTTGTCTGCTGGTCAGCAGCCACGCACTGTGCAATCTAGGATCAGTAAATAAAAAACTGGAAGGGGTACAAGGCAAAACACTCATTTTTGCTGCAACAGGCATTTAGAAGCATGCATTTATAGTTCCAGTCCCCAGAAGGAATCAATACAAGCAGCTGTAAATGTATATTCAGCTCATATTCTAGTTGAACAAACAGTGGTCATTGATCTTAAATAACGAGTGTTAGCCATGACTGTTTAACTACTCTGATTCAAGTAGCTACTCCCTAGTGGGTTTATATCTTTATATTCTAGAATGTACTGTGCCAGAGCTGATTTTCTTCAGTTTATATCAATTTAGCAAATATAATCAGCAGCAGTGATGGATTGGTTAGAAAGGCAATTGAAGATGTTAGAATCAGCAAGAAAAAAAAGCAGTCATGTGCACATGAGTTACAGGTAGCTTCTTTCTTTTTCCCTTGTTCCAGCATACACAATGTGCTAAAACATAATTACTTGAAAACTTCCTGACTTTCACTGGGGAAAAATAATGAGGCTGAGTATCACATAGAATTCAAACATAGCAAACTGCATTCCCTGTTATTATAGGTTGTTCTCTTCCTCATCTCTTTCTAAATGCCTTAATTTTACATATTTTCCATGTCTTCCTCCATCTGAAGATGCCTCTTTGCCAAGCACCACAAAATGATAGCATATGAGACACGTCAGCATATCTCACAGCAAAATAGCAATCAGGTTTTAATTTTCCACCTGAGAATACCCTTGGGAAAAAAAATGTTGCATTAGCTAACCCATTGCTTAATATTTAATTTTACAAAATTGCCCACATTTCACCTTCTGCCTAGTTCCATGTTACAACAACAAAGCGAAAATACAGTTTGTCAGCCTAAGAGAAAGAAAACATAGGAGATTAGACTAAATCTTGCCCCTTGAACTAGAAGTACAGATCAGGCCCTACACTTATGATTACCACATGATAGGCTGTCCAAAAAGGGGAATTCAGACAAACAAACTCCATTGAAAATACAAACAATAAATGCTTGTGTGTAAACAGGATGTTAAAGCATCACCTGCAATTAATGCAAAAGTCCTGGAGACCAGAAAAGAAGTCATTCATTGCACAAATCTTAACATTTTTTTCTGATTGCTTCAGCATCAGGCCCAATTTAAATGTTAAATTAAAGATATTAAAAACAGATACATTGGTATTTCCCTTTGAAGCATTTTCCAGAGGGTAATCACCTTCAGTATTGAGGAAAAAAGATATCTATTATTTCCAATTTAACATCACATGAGTTTACTTTGCATTCTTGATTTTTCATTATGCTCCTTTCTGCTAGAATTAAAGAACCCTCTGGCAACCACTAGTTTCTTCCTGCCTGTGGTACTTGCACTCTAATTAACTACTGTATCATCTTGTTTTAACAAGCTAAACTCTGAATCCTTAAAGTCTTTCAGTTTTCTTCAGAATTGTTTCTGAGGTTCTTCATAATGCCCTGCCCTGTGCAGCATCAGCCATACAATACAAAGGAGGAAAAGTCTCCTGCCACCTGCTATATGCTGTTTCTCTTCCAGTGTTAAGCTCCACAGTTTCTACTTCCAGTGTCAGCCTCCACAGCCTCACAGCTAAAATTCACTGATTATTTTCTGTGATCACAACATGCTCTGTTGAGGTCTGTCTCTGAATAGTGCCCAAATGTCTGGGAAAAAAAGCTTTGATTTCTTTTGTATTTCCTACTTCTGCACAGGCAGTTTTGCTCTGACTACACTATTAGATGCTTTGTTCAACAGAGAATTACTTAACTACACAGCCCAGGTTGTTTTTTACGACTGTCCTGCCCTCTTTCTTAATTACCATTCTGCCCATCTTTTTTCAGGGAAGAAATCATTGCAGGTTGTTATGGCTTAACACTAATTCCTGCAAAGCTTCAGCAAAAGCACCTCTATTTGAGGGCAATTCCCACTGGTGATTGTTTTTGTGGGCCTACCAGTTAGGTCGTTCTTCATCCATCTTACTCAGTATGCTTTAATTGCTCTGTATAGCATTATTTTTTTAATCAGAAAGCCATGTTGTACTAACTCAAGTGTCCAGAATATGTCTTAACAGACCACAGGTTTGGTAAATAAGGAATTTGCTTGGAAGTAATCTTCCCAGAGAATGAAAATGTGTTTGTTTGACCATTTTCTGTAAAGTAACGTAGAGCTGTACTGATTATATATATATATTTCTTAATCAGTGGAATACCAGCATTCTTATCATATTGTCTGGGAACAGGGACATGTAATTCTCTACAGATATCTGGGTCACTATATCTGACATTTGGAAAACTGTTAATAATATTAGGACTCATAATTCTTGTTCCAAGTACGCCACAATTTAGTTATTATACCTAAATCAGGAATTACCTCCACCAGTTTCTTCAGACTAGTGAAGGCGAGCTGACTGTCCCTAATTAATTTGAATTGCCAACCTAACATCAAATTTGAATAAACATTGCTAATATGCCTAGTTGCTGTTCCCCTAGTCTTCTTCCCTTTGCTTATCTTGTAACTCACAATGTATTTCTTCAGACAGCAATCCCAAAGAGCTGTGCTGAAGTCATATGATAAAAAAATATCCATGTGGTAAAAATATATTCATAATGAAAGATGCAGTTCCCCAAACCCAAAATGGTACAAGCACAGTTATCCCACTGACTAACTTGTTAGCTGTGCACATGAATGAGTGAACATGAAAATACTCAGGTTTACAAGTTCTGAAGTTTGTGGCTAGGTTTGTTGTTTGTTTTTTTTTTTTTCCCCAAGAAATTAATAAGTTTTCTGTTTACTATGTAATCCACTTTTGGAAAACAGTGTCTATGTCCTAACCTCTTTTCAATCCCTGTGATTCCCAAAATCCTATGGTATATTAGCCGAGACACTTTCCACCTTCTGGATTGCCTTCGAAAATTTTCTTTGGGCAACATCTCTAGTCCAAATTTCTACTTTTAATCTTATATTTCAGGATTGCTACATAGTCTAATAATTATGTATCATAACTCTTATCTGCTCATGATTCACTTTAATTCATTCAAACAAGGCCTTTATATGCCATTCTTTCCTGCAATTTCTATGGCACACTGAACATGATAGAATTAATTTAATTTTATGCACTATTTTGTTGAAAGCTGGAGTAAGTGTTGCTATACAGAAGACTGCTTTATGGTGCTGCGCAGCACAGCAAATGCCCACCACCTTTTACTTGGAGACAAGAAGTGTGTGGGCCCCAGTGATACATTGCCAGGGGATGCAGGGTGGATGTTTTCAAGATGAGAGGAGGGAAACAATTTGTGGAATACTCTGTATCACTCACAGTTATCATGTAGGTTGCTGCCAAATGCTGGTTATTGTCTTCCTTCCTGAAGCAGTACCACTTGAATACTGCAGCATGATGCTATTTTCAGCTCCTTGATGAGATGATTACAATGTAAAGTCATGCTGCGTGACCAACATGCCAGGTGTTTGCTGTTCTAACTCCACTTTTATTACTTTGGGGATGAGAGAATGATGAAGGGAGGGATCTGAGTTACTTAGGAGATTTTCCAACAGCAGGTCAGCTTAGATAGCTGGGCTATTTTTGCTTAAGGAGTTGATATACTGTATGTACTTTTTTTTCCTGTTTCCTGTTTTACAAGATAAGTGTAGCAATAAAGTTAGCCAAAATAAGATGTAGCCTGTTAAGAATTTCCAAAGCAAAGTTGGCACTTCTGAAATGTTAAGATAGTGCCAAACAGGTAGGGTTTTCCTCCGCAGATTAGGTATTGAGAAGACTGCAGTGGAGCAAACTCCCCAAACTACACAGCATATGCGCTCACTGGCACCCAGTGGGGTGGGAGAGAAGAGATGTAGTACAGATATCTTTTCCTTTCAGACCTTAAGAGCCCTGCCAAGTTTATAAAAAGTGGAAATATTAGAGATGGCCCTTGTGATTCTGGTTTTTAATATGCTTTCTTTTGAATATGAATTCAGGAGATCAGATAGAGTGCTTCAAAATTAAATAGCTGTAAAATTTATAACTAATATGTTTCTTCTGAATGTGTGTTTCATATGCTACAACCAGAAGACATAATTCCCATTCTTGTCTCATAGCAGCAAAATTTTCCAAAGGGTGTCTCATAACTAGGTGGTAAATACAAATACATTTCAAGATATTTATTTTGAACCCAAAAAGACTCAAATCTGACTGCATTGCTGGATCCAGACACATTTCGAGGTGTCTGTATTACATTAGCAATTTTTTTCTGGTGGAAATGGGCCAGAGACCAGTATGAGTGGGCAAGAGTGGATTCTTAGGAGGTTAAATGCATGTAAGTAGTCCTGAAGGAAAGGAAATCATGATGATATTACCTAACAAGGACTTCAGATATTCTTTCATAAATTAAGACCAAACTGAAAAATGGAAAAAATAAATGTATGAATCTACAGACAGTAGAGATATTTGCAGAAAGAAAAAAAAAATTAGTCCTCAAACCATTTGTGATATAGGAAAATAACAGTTTATTAAATTTGAGTCACAAATTTTGATTGCTTTTGAAAGAAATTACAGGAAAGTTTCATTACAGTTCTAAATTTGAAAAATCCTGTGGGTTACAAAATTATCACACAACTGAGGAAAAAGCGTTGTGGCATCAGATTAGATAGAAACTTTTTAAAACTCTACCTTAAAACTGTGGAATAATAAAACAACAGCTCCTATTGACACAAACCCACCTCCTATT
Source organism: Ara ararauna (assembly GCA_028858755.1). Lineage (NCBI taxonomy): Eukaryota > Metazoa > Chordata > Aves > Psittaciformes > Psittacidae > Ara > Ara ararauna. The sequence goes on along the minus strand of CM054376.1, from coordinate 120,282,450 downwards.
GACACAAACAGCTTCTTTAGAACAATTATATGTGTTCAAAAAAGCTCTGATTGATAGTGACCAAACCAGCTCAACAGCCTGAAACACCCCTTCTAGCCTTAGGCTCAACTCAATGCAGATTTATGGTCTTCTAATCTTACTTAACTGTACACCGCAATTGAAGTGAGAACTATCTTTGCAAGGATTGTGAGACAGAAGAATAAATTCACCAAATACACTACATTTTGGTATTTCACCTGCACAATTATGAGGACCACTCAGCTGCCAGATTTCTGCTGCAGTTGGTGTTATGGTGAAAAATGAAAGACAATCTGAGCTTCATGATGCCTCAATTCCCTGTGCCACACTGAACTGGACACGTACATGACTTGCATTCTTTCTCCAGGTTGAAAATATCTACAATCTCAGCAAACAAGCATATTTTATCAAATATCCCCATTTTCAATAAACTGCTGTCCCACCCAGATATTCAGACACCGGTGACAATCCTGACGTTTGTTTCAGTAGGAGAAGCTGTTGATTTGGGCTGGATGACGTTTCTCTGATGAAATTCTGTCTATTTGCAAAGAGTTGTGGTCAATGGCTCAATGTCCAGCTGGGGACCAGTAACGAGAGGTGTCCCTCAGGGATCTGTGTTGGAACAGGTCTTGTTCAACATCTTTGTTGGTGACATGGGCAGTGGGATTGAGTGCGCGCTCAGCAAGTCTGTTGATGACAAAAAGCTACACTTGGGTCAGAGCAATCCCAGGCACAGCTACAGGTTGGACAGAGAAGAGATTCAGAGCAGCCCAGAGGAGAAGGACTTGAGGGTGTTGCTTGAAGAGAAAATGAACATGAGCTGGCTTCAGTGTGTGATCGCAGCCCAGAAAGCCAACCGTATCCTGGGCTGCATCAAAAGGAGCATGACCAGCAGGTCGAAAGAGGTGATCCTGCTCCTCTGCTCTGCTCTCGTGAGATTTCACTTGGAGTACTGTACACAGTTCTGGTGTCCTCAACATAAAAAGGACATGGAACTGTTGGAACAAGTTCAGAGGAGGGCCACGAGGATGATCAAGGGACTGGAACACCTCCCATATGAAGATAGGCTGAGAAAGTTGGGGCTGTTCAGCCTGGAGAAGAGAAGGCTGCGTGGAGACCTCATAGCATCCTTCCAGTATCTGAAGGGGCTCTATAACGATTCTGGGGAGGCACTCTCCATTAGGGACTGTAGTGATAGGACAAGGGGTAGCAGGTTCAAACTTAAACCGATGAAGCTTAGACTGGAAATGAGGAAGAAATTCTTTACTGTAAGGGTGGTGAGGCACTGGAATGGGTTGCCCAAGAAAGTTGTGAATGCTCCATCTCTGGCGGTGTTCAAGGTTGGATTGGACATAGCCTTGGGTGGCATGGTTTAGTGTGAGGTTTTCCTGCCCCTGGCAGGGGGTTTGGAACTAGATGATCTTAAGGTTGTTTCTGACCCTAACTATTCTATGATTCTATAATGTACACAAAGACTGTTTCCCTGAGGGTGGTAGGAACAAACAGCAGAAGCTTATTTCCTTGTTTAGAATTCCAACTCTCTTTTTTAAGTAGGTGCTCTGCTCAACAGAAGATTTTGCACTTGGCTTTCTCCCTTGGGCCACCCATATCGCCTATTTGGTTTTTTTTTCCCAGCTTCCTGATTACTTCTAAACACGTAGATCCTACCAATTGATGTTTCAGCCAGTGAATATATAATAATTTCACAGGAAAATTCTTTGTTCTCCACAAATTAATTCATGCTGCAGCTTTTTTTTGTAGGATAACAGCCTAGGTGGTGGCTTCTATTGTTTTAAGCAATTTTACTTTGTACAGGAGCTTAGCTACTGCTGCATGTTTAGACTGAGTGGAGGGTGCCCCCATAACCAGGGGATTAATGAGGCCTGGAGTTTTCTGCAGATCAAAGACAAACTTCATGGCAGCCATTAACATCTTCCAGCACAGCAATAGCATTCCTGAGAAAAGTCAAAGAAAAGCTGATAATGATCAAGCCTCAGTATCACCTAATCACCTGTTTCTGCTGGCTGCAGTATTTCCCTCTGGTTACAATGCAAAGTAATACTTAGAGTAAATTAAGTGAAAAAAAGCAAAGAGGGGAGGGGAAAGTCTTCTTGAAGGTAAAGGTAAAGAAAGCTGAAGGACATAAAACATAAACAAAAAATTGACCAGGAGGAAAGGGAGATAAATAATAGAATGGTAGATTTGCACAGATAAACTTCAGCATCTGTGGGCTCTGATTTATATGTGGCAATAAAAGAAAAATGGCCAGCAGCACCATGTATTGTTATTTAGTCTTCCCCCAGCATGCCTCTGAACATGATTGCCTCTTAATTGCTCCTCAACTATGGCTGTTTTGGGCATCATTTCATACAGTCAGCAGAAACTCATAGAATCATAGAACCACAGCATGGGTTGGATTTGAAGGGACCTTGAAGATTCCTCCTCCCCCTGCCAAAAGCAGAGATAGTTTCCACTAGATCAGGTTGCTCAAAGCCCCATCCCATCTTGAACATTTCCAGGAATAGGGCACCAAAAACTTCTCTGGGCAACCTGTGCCAGTATCTAACCCCTCTCACAATAAAGAACTTCTTAATATCTAATCTAAAGCTACCGTTTTTCAGCTAAAAGCCTTTGCCACTTCTCAGATCACTACAGGCCCTTGCAAAAAGTCCCCCTCCAGATTTCCTGTAGGCTCCATTTAAGTACTGGAAGGCTGCTGTAAGTTCTCCTGGGAGCCTTCTCTTCTCCAGGCTGAACAACCCCATCTCTCTCAGCTTGTCTCCATAGGAGAGGTGTTCCAGCCCTCTGATCATCTTTGTTGGCACTGGTTTATCATTTCGTGAAATATTCAACCAGTTCAGGAACTGTTTATGAAGAAACATTCCCCTCTTCAAGGAAAACAACCTCCATCAGAGAGATGGAGAGCATACTCAATCCATCATTCACCTTGAAACCACTGGAGTATCTATCAGAGTCCTAAGACAGATAGATACTTCCTGGTAAAAGAACTGTGAATAGAATGATCTCAGCCATGGGAAAGGAATTAATGATCTCTGCCATTCTCCCTGTCTCTGAGTAATGAAAAGAAATAACCCATCCATCTTTCACTTTCCTTTCCCAGAAGAAAACCATGTGGAAACAGAAACCTAACCGTAAGAAATGTCTGTTCTCCAGGAGACATTCATAGTGCAGTGCACAAGGAGAAGCACAGAAGTTTCCCTAGGTAGAAACCCAAACTATATTCCCTAAATGCTTATTATCTGTACAAATATAATACCAGCAAAGACTGCAATTATGCTGCTGGAAGTGTCAGAGCATGAGTACAGCAAGCAAATACCTTCAGTCTGTATTCCATGCATATGCATAACATACTTGATAAGCTGGGCTTGCATGCTTGCTCAGAAACTCAGTGTCCTGGCAGCTGCCTATTAAGCTATAGCAGCTGGATGTCACACCAGGGCTCAGACCCTGAGAGCCCTGAATCCATGCATTACGAACAACAGTGAGTCTGCCCACAAAACCATAAGGTATTCTGAGGAGCATGCATATACAAGTTGTCCCAGACTGTTTCCAGAAAAGATCCCTACAGGAGCGGACATACAGATTGGTTTCCCCATGATGTAGTCCAAATAGACTTTATCTTTATTGCAGTGGAGATAATACAAAGGAAATAATAACAAACAGGATCACTTATCCATTGTTACACTAGCAACCTCGCTCTTTAGCAAATTAGTGTGGGCTAAGCAGTACTGACTATACAGGACTGTGTTTGCAGCAGCACTAGTTCATAAGACAAGTTAATTATTCTTATACCAAGCATTGCATTCCTGCAGTGTTAAGGTTTTCAGTGAGCTTTGTGTCCAAAGTGACAATGACAGTCTAAACCAGCCTATGAATAAAACTGAAAAGTGGTCAAATAAATAAAAAAATAAACCAGCATGCCTTATCTAGGCACTTTTTCCCAGTATTGTACTGCTATTTGCATTTCACTTAGGCATGTAATTTTTTTCAACTAACTACCTAATTAAATGTCTATTCATATCTACAAAGAATGCAAATAAATAAAGGTAAATATACAGAAATAAATCTGTTAAACAAAGAGAAGAAAAATCATGTTGCAGGTTCTTTTCAGTTTCAAATTTGAAGACTAAATGAATACGCAGATTCACAGATTAAAACTCCACAGTCTAGAAGGGCTTACCTGACACACACGGCTTGGTGCCAATTGTTTTGAAAACTGAAACTAGAAATTGAAACCATCTTCAAATACAAATAAATAAAATAAATAATGAAAATAGCTCTTTAGTTGAATATTTTTTGTTTTCTGTAACAGTGCAAATGATGTCCTCAATAAGAGGTTTTTTTTGCTTAATGTTTTGTTATGAATAAAAAAAAAATGTCCAGCATTTTAGAAGTTCAGGGAGAAATTTCAGAAAGAAAATGGGTTTGGTTCCAGCTGTGTTAAATGGAAACGACTTTGACATTTTTCATTGCCTAATCTTTTTTATTATCTCAACTCTGAAGCAGGCCGGTTTGTATGCCTCAAATATGGCCAAGGCTCAGGAAGTGTGACTCATCTGGGAAAAGCAAGAATTAAATGCATCTAAGGTTGCCACCAGGTGGATCCTTAAGTTGCTGAGGCTCAGGGAATCTTTCAAAGTTGACAGGGCAGTGGTTTGGCTGCCCTGACAGTATATACTGTCTAAGCGTGTGTAAGGTATAGCTGTAAGCTTGCCAGAAAAGCGTGCCTCCCACTGAGGCAGGAGTCATCTGCTGGCCAGGTAGATTAGTCTCAATTTGTTGATGGATTTAGCTATTGGTTCAGAATGGCAGTTTTGTAGTTTCCTATGGGTGCATGAGAAAATGAGAAATAATCATCCAGATGAAGGAAAAACATGACAAAACAAGCCCAGGCTGTTATCTCTCTCAGACGATAAAACAGTAACCCCTCACTCCCAGGTTTATTCACAGGTCTATGTGAAAACCATTCTCCTTGTATGTCTCCTTCCCACTGGAGGTACAAGAGGGGAAAAGCAACACAGAGGAGAAGCAACACACTGGGCTTGTACGGCAACAGCTGAAATGATAAAGCAATATTACTTCTGCACAGTATGCAAAAATCAGCAAGCTACCTAGGATTGGGGTAGTAAGAGAAATAGAAGTTCTAGAAAAGCCACAGAGAGCTGGTAGGATTCCTCTTTATGTTGAACTGCTGAGTAGCCTACCAGAAAGCAGTAAATCTAAATTAATTTCCTTCCTCTGCCAAAGGGGAATTCAGTTCTCTCATAGTATCTCTCCAGGAACAGCTATAATCACTTGGCTATGTTTGATGGCTGATAATGCTAAATAATTCCCACTGTAGGTGTTCCACGTTGCCTGGAGTGCTTAAACTGACACAGAGAAGATGTGAATGAAACAGACATCGTGGTCACACTTAGGACGCTTAATGAAGGTGAGCACTTACTTGTGTCATCACCTGCCCGATTGAACAGTTTAACTCAATCCCTGGATCCAAAGAACCAATAAAAAATATTTCACGCCTCCATGTAATAGATTCTGTCCACCCAGATGGCCCCTAAATCTGGCTGCTAGATGACATGGGTTGTAACCTTAAAAGCCTAATAGCAAGAGCATTTTCATTTACGGCCAAGAAGCACTAAGAAGAGCCTGGCTACAACGGCTCAGCTACCTCCTGAAGCATTTTAGGTGGCTACTGTTGGGACACCTTGAAGCCTTCTCTTCCACAGCTGTTTTGTGAACCTATTTTCAAGAATTATTTATCATATTAAAACCTATTCTTCAAATTCATGCTAAGCTGACTGCCACACTTCGGTAATCCCCATTTTACACCTACAGTCTGCATAGCAAACTCTTCTGATGGGTGCATAATCGGGTCCAGGGCTGCCCACAGTCATGGGCAAAGAGTGAAGAGGTCTTGTCTCCAGTGTTCAGTGTTCAAATATATCCTCCTTTTCTCTTTGACAATGTGTGCTTTGTGAGTGGAATATGAGACATTAGGAACCATGCTGCTCAGTAAGTACGTGTTCTAATGATAATCCGAGATGTAATACACATATACTGCTTTTCTAAAACCTATGCAACTGACGTAAAATCATGGGAAGTGCACTTAGAGAAATCAGAACAAAATCTTGGAGAAAGTCTAGCAGTATAACTGATATAATAATTTTTATTTCTACCATCAGTTTTTATGCAAAGTAATTCTTGTGAGGACAGGCACTTATCACAGATTCTTAAACTTTTGAGGAGAAAATAATATGGACAACTACACATAAACATCTCTGACAATTAAGTGAAATTACCTGACCTGTTTCACATGAATGCAAATTATTTAAAATTACTTTTGAACCCAGAACAGAATATACTTCCCATTTCCACCTGCACTCTTTTTATGGGCTTGCTGCAGTGTAATACAACTACCATTCCTACTATTGCTCCACAGTAGCCTTTTCTTACAGCCCTTTACACTCTTGTTCATGGCAGATACACACTTGGGTGGGCATTTAGGCACTATCTGAGCAAAGTAGGAACTACCCTGTGGGACAAATTGTACTCAATATTAGTGAGGTGCCCAGCTTCTGTAGAAGATTAAGGAATGAAACCCTAGCTGTTGAAGAGACCCCACAGTGGTTTTGAATTGATAACCCACTTCAGGCCAACCATCTCATTACCCCTCAGGGTATTCAAACTGGATTGTCTTTTTCAAGACTGCAGAAGAGCATAAGTCCCATTTTTCCAAAGAACTTTGGGCCAAATGCAGCTTACCTATTTTTATCACCTCATTCAAGCAGTAAGTTAATTGATACAAACATACAGGCCCCAGGAATTCATCTAGCATGTAAGTGAGGTTTCTCAATACATAGTTGCTTGAGCATACAGGGTTTTTTTTACTGCTGCAGTTACTCAGTCTAGGCACCAAACTTACTTCACAAAAGAAGTGACAGAGTTACTTAGCCTGTATAGAAGTGTTTTTCTACCTGTTTATGCTATGTATTCTCTTTCATATAATCTTCAGACAGAATCTGACATTTGTGTGATTATTGAATTATTTAATAACATACTTCTATTCAGACTAATCTGACACTTAGAAGTAATGCATTATCAAGCATGTCATGTATTTAAAAACTACTTCAGAAATTCTTTATTATGGTTGTTTTTTTCCCAGAAGCTGTAGGTATGGGGAGGAAGCAGGGGAGTTTACCTCTTGTGTTTAGAGGACATAGACTGTCTTGCTCCAGCATATGTCCCCATGGCCCCGGAGCAATATTTTGTTCTCAGAGGAGTCTGAAATTCTTGACAAAACCAGCATTAATTGGATGATGTAGCTGTTGGAGAGGCAGATTTTGTAACAAGAGAGCTTGAAATCCCTGTTGCTTGAAATCCCTCCTTATGCATATTTAGACACTACAGTAATCCCAGTCACTGCTTTAGGAGCAAATTAAATAGGATGGCACATTATAAACACCTGCATAAATCTATTTTTTCCTGGTTTGGGTGTCTTTTTAAGGGAATCTACTAAAAGAAAAAAAACTTAGTGGGAAGGCAGATGAGGAAATCTATTTCTGCAAGAGTTAAGCCAATCCAAGTAGTTTATGATTGTTTATTACTTATCTTCTCTCATTATAGTTTCATGAGAGCTGTTTGAAGATGAGAAAGCTGTGCCTCCTACTGTATGGAACAGAACAGATTGTTGGCACTCAATAGCTAGTAACTAATAATAGTGGTAGACAATTAAGTCTTCAAGAAGGCACACCTGCTAGCCACTAAACAGTTAGCTGCCAGGTAGCTGTCAGATGGCCTTGCACATAGCAGGTTAAGATACTTGCTTTCTGGGTCTTTTTCTCCATTTGTTTGCTAGCTGGTGTCGGTGCACACTTGTTTAGGTGGGAGGAACCAGACATGGCAGGGGCAGGATATGGGCTTGCCATTGGCATTAGTGGGCAATGAATACTGCCAATGGGAAGCTCAGGGACTCCAAGAACCTGTTGCAGCTGAAACCACTGCCAGTGTAAGGTTAAAAATACCTGGAATGATCTTTTGGTGATCCTTTAACAATATATTTTCTCGTCATTCTTCTTTTTAAGCCATTGGAAAAGCATGGCCTAGGGCGTTCAATCAACTCACAAAGAGACAGTGGGGGAGAAGGTTATAGCTCCCAGTGTAATCTTTTAAAAAATCTGATGTTTCTTAACAATAGAGAGAAAAAATCAATTGCAAAGCCATTTGCTGTATTTCGGTAGCATAGCTCCAGCCTTTCTCACCAGCTATAACATGCATAGCTGACTTGGGAACACAGAGATCTGAGGTGCAGGAAGCAGCTGAGAGCGGCCAGCTGAAAAAATCTTACATGCATTAACAACTGTGCTTCACGTAGCTTGAGTAAAAGCAGGAGGACTTCAATAGAACATTATGCATTAATTGCTCTCCCTTTTAATTTGCACAGTTTTCAATGTTTATTTACACCTGGGTGGCCAACATGTTGACTGAATTTGCAACACAATGGGGCAGGATGTCCTTCATGCACCCCATTGTGTGCTCCCCTGAAGCACCAGAGCCTGCCATCCTTAAATGTTTTGCTTCATGGGAGCTAATGCGCATGGATGTACTTCTTACCTGCACTACCCTATCTGCATCCGAGAAGTACCCAGGAAAGAGAGTCAACAACAGGCTGCCATAGGCGTCAAAGCAGTATGTGCATGATAAAAGCACCTGGTTTACATGGTAATACTCCCAAGGGTTCCCATCAGAGCCTGGGCTCCCTTAGACAAAAAACCATATAAGCCTGTGGGGAGAAGCAGCCGCTGTATTCAAGAGTTATGAAAGTAATTAAAAATAATAATAATAAGGGGTTGGCAGAGGAAAAAAACAAGCTTGACTTTCTGCAGGTCACTTGGACAAACGGCTTCTCATAACATATTGCTTTACTGCATCAGAACTTTATTCTTAATTTTCCACAGTTTATGGAGAATATTCCACTCTGCATCTCTGCTGTGTCACACAGAGCTGGGCTTTGCTCTTGAGTTGTGAATTCGTTTTACTGTGAACTACAGGCCTCAACTACAGCACAAAATGTGTCAGCAACCTAATCACAAATCTGGTTTCCAAAAATGACTTAAACTCAAAATTTCTCAGTCAAAACTCATGAACTCCTGTGCCTTGCTCAAAGCTTATCATTCATGTTTTTCTTCAGCTTATAAAGTGTGCTTTCTTGTGTCCTAACGTAAATCCAAAGTGTCTTTAATGAGATCATCTCTGTTCCTCTGTTGCCTTCCTGCTAAGCAGGAACAGAATAATTTATTTTTTTTTTATTTCAAGAATATTTTTATTCAGCCTAGAACATGGTCACAATCATAGCAAAACTCATTGAGCTACGTCAGGAGAATGTATATAGAATTACACCCTAACAAAAGCCTCTGAAAAAAAGTGACATTGACAGCAAGAAAAAGAGAAAACAAACATATGAGAGAAAGTAAGATTCTCCAAAGACTGTCTTACGAAGAGACAATAAGCTTCTGCTAGTGTCAGACCTTCCCTTTCACAAGCCCGTAAGAACCGTTTAAACAGGAGGAGGGAGAGGCAGCATGGGCAAGTGCGCAGATGGCCTCTGCGTGTGCTTCTTAAAGAGGTCACCTTGTGACTCTATCCTACCAATCCCACCCCAAAAAAGCAACTGGAAACAAAGCTTGTGTTAGAAGTGTTTGAACATCACAAGCTTCTCAGTAATAAAATCACATCATAAAAAATTTGCATTCATTCTGCTGTCTCCTACTCTGCATTGCTGGGCCTATCTGGCACATCTGTAAAGCGGAATGCTGTCCAGGAGAAATTATTTCCAGGGAGCCTTAATCTCTAAATCTAAACCAGGATTTCCTCACTGAGCAGGGGCAGCTCAATTCCCAACACCGCCCCCGCCAGTATGCCTTTCGTCAGTAATGCAACCACCAGATGGTGGCATTTCCACTACATAAGGTACTATTTCGGCACTTGAATTGGCATGTAATTAATGTGATTCATACCACTGGTAGCATATGTGTAATTTTCACTATAAAAGGCAGCGGTGCTTTAAAAGGATCTATGACTATAAAACAAAGGACAACAGTCTTGCAGAGCAGGCTCAAACTGTTCACTCACAATAACTAGGAATGCCAGAAAGGCAGCAATTGTGAATTAAAGCGGCTCTGAGAATTAGCAACGACAGACAGAGAGGAGCATACTTTTTCTGGATTACCTGATGACATCTGGGTCATGTCCCTACTCCCTCAAATGTCTTCCTTATCATCAGCAGCTGAAGTTTGCATCCAGTTCAGGGAGAACCTGTTGCTTGGGATACAAGAACTTCAGGTCAACAGTGGGAACAAGGAAGAACCTCTGAATCTATATGTCTAAATTCACTTTCATTTCTTTCTCCTGAGAAGTACATCAGTTGGTGTACCTCACAAAGGGACTTCATGTAGAGAGAGGAGAGCAGTTGGATACATACACAATGCTGCAAGGTTCCCCTTAAAAAATAACTTCATCCACTTAATTTCAGGCTATTTTCTTGCCTCATCTTATCATCAGTGGCTCAAACAGCCATAGCCAGGAGTAACAATGTGGAGTAGCATTGTTCACCTAGCCATTTTTTGAAGCTTAGACCCTTTTCCACTTGATATCTGGGAAACTACACAGTTGTTTTCCTAAATTCTATCTTCTGTTGTAACTCCTAAAATGTTTTTTGGAACATAAAGCTGGAAGGGTCCTTCTGTGTTATCAGGTGCACTGGTGACCAGCCTCCTACTGTCAGTCTCTCAATAGTTTATATCTCTTGCCCCTACCATTTCTCTGCTGGGAAGCCACTACAGGATGTTAGTTGTCTAATGGTTAGGAATTTCTTCTGTACTCCAGACAAAATTTGTTTGTGTCCATTTTGTACCCATTTGTTCTTATGCTTATGTTAATGCTTGGGCTGTTAACATTTCAATGTTCCTGGTCTTTCCCTCCAAGACTATTCCATGGCATGATGCAATTCCATCTCAATACAAAATATAAAATGGCAGTTGTCTACAAGAAGTGAACCTCATATATCTAAAAGCTCCTAGAGGACTTTTATTGCCCTTTCTCATTGTTCCCACTCCTGACCCCCTTTTCCTCACACATGCATTTACTCAGAAACCTACAGTCTGAGCACAGAAATATGAAAGGAGTATTTTACAGCTTTCAACTCCTTACACCTCTTCCCCAACATAGCTGCACTATCAGAACTTTCTAATTCAGAAAGGGTTAACCCAGAAAAAAGAGCTGTTTTACTTCCACCGTTGTCTCATTTGTGAGGGCTTTCCACAGTTTTGTTACTGTAGCCTGTGACTGCATGAGAAGCCTTTTGCCAGTAGAGTACACCAGTATTCTCCTATCAGCAAAGAACTCCTTGTGTAAATACAACCTTGTTTAACATCCTGGCAACCCTGGCACAGAATGAATAGAGCAAACAACCTGCTTCCTCACCCCTGAAAATGAATCTGAGCACATTAGCTGGTGCTGTTGGGCAGCTGGAACAGACATTTCTTGCCTGGCACTTCCTGTGTCGTTAATAGGTGATTTCGAACTCCAGGGCTGTAGACTGGAACATTGAAAGAATGCACAATTAACAATGAAAATTTTAATGTAACTTAACTGAGAACCCATCATGATTGTTTCTTCTGATTAGTTGCATCTGTTGAGCTGTTTCTCCAGTGCCTGCTTCCCTGTGCTACACTTGCACACTAGGGGACAGTATGAATAATGGCATGGAGCTGAACCTGAAGTTTCTCCACCTGTGCAGGGAGAGACAGGCATGCAAAACTTTCCTGAAACACTTTTGAATAATAAAAGATGTGGAAATCTAGGGATAATAGGAGCAAACAGTACCCAGTGTATTTACTAGAATACCATGGAAATTTGGATAGAGAAAAATTACTTCCTTAAGACTAGAAATCATAAAAGCAGGTATTACTTACCCAGTTTAGCAAAACTATTCCTTCTCTTTGAGGGCTTTTATTCATTCACAGGAAATGACTCTGCAAAGTGCAGTTGCCAAACTGTGCAGGAGCTTTTATGTGGAATAAGGCAAGTCCGGTCTCTGCTTCTCCGTCTGAGGTGAACTAACTGTGGATACAAGAAGCAAATATGCCCGGGGGACTAACCAGCTAACAGCAGACTTTCCTCTTATTTTATTTTTAATTTTGTACTGCAGCAATTGGGAGCACATTCCTCAGAACCTGAGGAATGCTACTGTGTGCTCGCATCCCTCCAGGCATATTGCAGTGCACTCCAACAGCATAATACATGGACACTTAGAACAAGATAAAACTTTCTTCCCCTCCTTCAACTACTGTGGAACATAAAAGTGCTCTTAGGACACCTGAGAAAATTAAAACTTAATCCTTTTGGAGTTAATATTAAAACCCCACTTTATCACAGTGCAGACTTTATTTTACTTTACAGCTGTCAACATATCACAGCAGCACAGTAGATCATTACTCTCAAAGTATTATTCCAGTTCCACTGGGTTTAAGTCTGTACTTCAGATTAGCACTTACCTTTCCTCTGCCTGTTCTCAGACATCCACGCTTTATATCAAATGTTGAAGCCACCTGTCCTTATCTTTTATATTTTGCCACTTGACCCAGAAAACCCGTGTATATGAAAAAGGGCCTTTTTTGCATGGCTTACCCCAATGAACCAGTGATATGATATGTTAGTACCACTCAAAACACCACAAATTGTTTTGTCTTTAGTGGGTCAAGACTCCTTTTTAAAAAGTTTGGCTTTGGCAGCAATCTAATCTTTCCCATTTCATTATAATGAAATTAGAAAAAAAGATGTTCATTAATTCCGTCTCTTTGAACAGATTATAGTAAGAATTCTTTCCTTCACTTTGCTACAGCCTAAGATGTAAAGTATTTAGGAAATTAGTTCTCCAAAGTAGTCCGTGGATTCAGGTTCCAGGTCTGATTTCAGATTGTCCTTCGCTTTATAACTTACAACAAATTATAACGTATACCTACCTTTAAAAATTATCTTTAAACTCATTGAAAAAAAAATAGCCTCAGGGTTTAACAAAACAATCAATCTATGATTGTGGGGTGGCGATTAGATAAAGCTCATTAAAAATATATAAATTTCGGAGCAATCCCAGGCACACATACAGGTTGGGCAGAGAAGAGATTCAGAGTAGCCCAGAGGAGAAGGACTTGGAAGTTTTGGCTGATGAAAAAATGAGCCAGCAGTGTGCGATCGCAGCCCAGAAAGCAAACCGTATCCTGGGCTGCATCAAAAGGAGCATGACCAGCAGGTCGAGGGAGGTGATCCTGCCCCTCTGCTCTGCTCTCCTGAAACCTCACTTGCAGTGCTGTGTACAGTTCTGATGTCCTCAACATGAAAAGGACATGAAACTGCTGGAACAAGTCCAGAGGAGGGCCACGAGGATGGTCAGGTGACTGGAGCACCTCCCATATGAAGATAGGATGAGAAAGTTGGGGCTGTTTCACCTGGAGAAGAGAAGGCTGCGTGGAGACCTCATAGCATGCTTCCAGTATCTGAAGGGGGCCTATAGGGATGCTGGGGAGGGACTCTTCATGAGGGACTGTAGTGATAGGACAAGGGGTAACGGGTTCAAACTTAAACAGGGGAAGTTTAGATTGGATATGAGGAAGAAATTTTTTCCTGTAAGGGTGGTGAGGCACTGGAATGGGTTGCCCAGGGAAGTTGTGAATGCTCCATTGCTGGCGGTGTTCAAGGTCGGGTTGGACATAGCCTTGGGTGGCATGGTTTAGTGTGAGGTGTCCCTGCCCCTGGCAGGGGGTTTGGAACTAGATGATCTTAAGGTCCTTTCCAACCCTAACTATTCTATGATTCTATGATTAACATGGAAGTTATATCCATACTATAGGATACCATTTCTATAGACACATTTACTGACAAAAGCTGAGTAACATCTCTGAAAGACAAAGAACTGCAGTCTGTGGTCAAACCTAAAAGGCCATCTTTTCAGGTGAAAATGCACTGAGCAATCGGTTAGCTAAAACCAGGAAAAAGTAGGGCTTTCTTTACTGCTGAATGTGAAAGTAGAAAATCCTAGGTCATTGCATTATTTAAGAGTACAAACATAGTACAGTTCAAGAAACATCACAGAATTACTCAGTAGGCAGCTGGGTGGGGAGAGAGGAGCATACTTTTACAGCAGCTGGAGAATTGTGTTCAATTTGGCTGCCAGAAATAGACAAACAGGCCAGTAGGCAGCAGAGAGTGAGAGATGCTCCATGATTTGGTGGAAACATAAGGAACTTGGACAGAGACCCAAAACCCAAATAAAATTCTGTGACCAGAAAACAGAACTAAAAATGCATCTGTAGTTCAGCACACTTTTTTTTTCTCCCTTGATCTGCACGTTTTCTATGTTAGTAAAATAAAAACTAACATATTGTTTAATCTCTTGTAAAATATGTGTGTGTCTAGGTGCATGCATGCTTTTGAGAAGCAAGACCACTCAGTAGGGGCTCGGGGAAAGATACACCTGATCCCCAGGGCAGATGTCACTGTTTGTGGTAGTGCAGAGCAGCAGAGCTTCCCTCCCATGAAGGCATATCCCCCAGATCCAGATTACAAGAAGGAGCAATATTACTTTCTATCTAAGTGAGGGAAAGCAGGATATCAGGCAGGTGGGTTAGAGTGACATCTATGTGGCAGCCTGGCAAGGGTCCAGCCGGGGAAAGATCTGAAGGGATAAAATCCTTACCTAAGGTGATTAAGTAGAATGCCATTTACTTCAGCAGAGCAATGATGTTTTACACTGACAGAGGATGTGGCCCCATTTTCTTCCTTTGTTTCATGTTCTTATACACAGTCCACAGGAAGGCTGAGATTGCAATCACATTACGACTTGTTTGAGACATGCAGACCTGTACACCTGCTGTTACTCACTGTACACCTTCCTCTCTAGTTCACTGGGTTTTTAATTGTGTACTTTCATTTTATGTTTATGTAGGTACAAATATATCTCTTTAATTCTACCTATTAGCATTGTCTTCTAATCCTACCCTTAAAATAGCAAAACAAAGGCAGTAAGTAAAATCTGGTTTGCTTGAATGAATTCACTTTTTTTTTTTTAAAGACAAAACACCAGGCTTTCACTAGCAGAGCAGTGAATCACCCTATCAACTGTACCTAGAATAAATAAGAACTGCATCCAATGAAATCGAAACTGTGTGCTTTCTCTTAATGGGCAAGTATCTCTGAGGACAACCTGGGAAGAGAAAGTGATCCAGCCTTTGGGGACATCATTTCTTTTTTCTCAGCTATGGAACTTTCTGAAATATTTTTTTGTGTGTTCCTAGAAACTCAAAAGGTACATAAGATGCAAAACAATGCTCTCTGTTCTTGGTTGCTAGCAAAATAGGTCTTTATCATAAAAATATTCATACTAAGGGTATTCCTACAGTTGTTCCTGATAACACATCATTTATTATGCTTCTTGTTATTGACAGTATTATTTTTAGTGGAGC
Source organism: Ara ararauna (assembly GCA_028858755.1). Classification (NCBI taxonomy): domain Eukaryota; kingdom Metazoa; phylum Chordata; class Aves; order Psittaciformes; family Psittacidae; genus Ara; species Ara ararauna. The sequence goes on along the minus strand of CM054376.1, from coordinate 120,266,896 downwards.
AGATAAAAATCCTTGTCCCCTAGAGTATATAAAAATATAAAAGCAAAAAAGGAAAACAACATACTAGCAAAAAGCCAGAATCTCACACACTTGTTTATCACAGTGAAAAATCTCTTATTCCTACAGTAGTCCCATTGACCTCATAGGTATTTGAGGACTGAAATCTTACAAATGTAACAAAATTATGCCTAAACTCTGAAATTAACTAAGATGATGGAAGATTGTTCTGTATCAGTTGCCTATCAGGGCTCGAGGCTACCAAGCAATGACACCAGTTCTCCAGAAACACATTTAGGCTGTCCTTTGCTGAAATTTTCAATAGGACACAGCTGTGTACTTTAAGGATTTGGGGTGTGATTTAACTGAACAGGCTGACAAAATGATAGTTTTTTGTCATTATCTACCAGACCTTCTGACACCCATTTGCTTGCTTCAGAAAGCAAAATCTGGTGAAGTTACTTATACATTCCATTTAATATGTTATGCAAAAAACTCAAACAAAATCAAGTACCTAATAATGTATCTGTAAAGGGATTCTTTATTTTTTCTCCCAGTTTATTATAACTATTTCAAATTTGATTCAAATTAACCTAGAATGTTAAGTAGTTTAGTCACAATCAGAGTTGTTATTACACCTAAATAGTGTTATCTTCAGTAACTGTAATTCAGTGGCGTGCCCAGAGCAAAATGCTAAACAAAAAAAGTCTTCTTTAGTGTGATAACTATGGCCTCTTCAAGGAGCATCATTGGATGTAATCACTTTATCTTCGTAAGGCTCACAGTTTTTGCACTTGCAAATGCCTTGGCTTTATCTGTGTGCTGGCCAGTCTGAATGACTCACCTAAGATCTTGTGAAGTTATCTAACATCTCCTTCTAGGAAGCACAGCAGCTTCTAACTTCTACTATTTGTGTATGCCCTTGCTGTCATAAGAAACCTTGCTGTCTGCCAGCTGCTGTATCAACTCCTTGAAACAGCAGACAGGCAGGACAAGCTAAAGCAGTCAGAAGGTTGCTTTAACTGAAGGTGGGACACTTATTTGGCAAATGACCCCTTTACTTAGTGCTAACTATTCTTTGCTCACTTCGAGTTTGCCATCACAAAGGAATGTTGCAATAGTTGTTACAGATGGAGAGTCACATTAGAACCTTATTTCATCACAGAATTAATCTTTCCTGTATATTTCCACTGGTTTAGTCAGTCTTATGAACATCTTGAGTGATGGTACCTGCATATTTTCTTTAAGAAAGTACTCTATCATCTGTTTTCTTTATTAGAGAAGTTACCTTTGTCCATCTTCTCCAGGTAAAATTTAATCCTCTTCTCTAACAAGACTGCCTAGGAGAGCTCCAAAAGTTTAGGATTCTCTTTGTGGTCTGAATTACATGGATAACCTGGATGCATCTAGTGCTTTTTCAAAAGAGCCTATAACCAGTTGAATTACCTTCATTTATAGATAGCTAACACTCCACTTACAATCATTCACAAATCCATATCAAGTATACTAAAGCCTAACCATCAAGATAAGCATGCATCCATAAATGGATGCTGGTGCTGAGAAATCATAGACTTCATTTTTAAAACTGCTACCTACCAACATTGTAACTGAAAAGTTTAGTGCTCAGGACCTAGGTAAGCCAGCCCTTGTGGAACCTCAGGCTGGCGTTCACAACCTGGGGCAGGGAATATGTATGAGTATATTTGGAAATGCAGACTTTCTTCTATTGTGCTAGCAACAGCTAGCTCTGGCAGCTGTTTCTTCCTCTGTCATCTGTGATGTCCTCCTCAGCATTCCCTCTAATCCTGTTAGAGTTTGCAGCACAGAGGACTGAGAGTTCAGTGCAACAGTCAACCCTCAATAGCAACCAAGACAGAATCCCTTCGGGCCAGATGTTTCCACACATGTGTGTACTCAAAGCCCTCTAATAGCCCTCTCAGCCTAAAGGAAGTATTTCAAATGACAAGAAGGAGGAAAGTATTCATGTTCTGTACCTTCAAGCATGATTACAGTCATCATTTGAGGCCTGGAGATTGCAGGTATGCTTTTCCATTTTGAATAATTCTTTCAGATGTTCCATCATAATTCACCAGAAGTGGCTAAGGCAGAAGAACTTGATGATGGGATTCACTTTGGAATTTCCGTGTTTTATTTCTAGTTCACTATCTCTTACCATATTTATAAATGACATTTTGCAACATCTTACGTCACTTGTGACTGCAAGCCAAGACATGATGTGGCTAACAGAGAGGAGAAATAACGCATAATGAGATACAGCTAAGTATAAATAGCCACCCTACTTCAAACAAAAAAGAAGAGTGGAAAGGAGGGGAAATAAATTCTCTGTGACATATATTTTTAGACAGATTCATGAAAAAGTCTTTTTTGGTATGGTTTTTATTACTCATTTTAGTCTTTCAGAGCTTCAAGTACATTGTTACAAGCTGTCTCCATCTGTCAAATCTCTCTTAAATGATGCAGAGATCCACACAGAGAAAAGAAAGAAATACCAGATTTTCCTTAAAAAGCTCTAGGCTGAAAGCTAACTATTTTAAAAATTAAGGTTGGGTTCTTTTGTTTTCTGGTTTAGGGGTTTTTTATGTATTTATTTATCTTATTTCTTTTTTTGGCTGGCAACTGGTAATGCAGTTAAATTTTCCTGTATCCAGACCACAAGAAAAGAAATGTCCCTAAAGAAGCTTTACATTATCTATGAAACACCTCTTCTATATTTGCGTGCCCTGCTTAACAAGCTCATGTTTGCTAAAAAACAGTAGTCTTGGATGACTAGTGCTTTAAAAGAAAAACAAAGGCAATGATAGTTACTGGGTCATTCCAGGATGAGGAAGAAAAATGCATGAAATGTTTTCATATATAGCTCCCATGCCTCTGTATCTTAAAAAAAAAAATCAATAAAGTAGAAAATTAGAAGTCTTTTTCTAAGCTTTATTGAATTTTCTGATGATATCTTCTTACAAGCCTTCTACCCTGATATTGATTTCTGACAATGTGCGTATATAAGAGGTGTGTGCACATCCCTTCCTGAGTCGGTTGAGAAGAGAAAGGAATGCCAGCCACAGTGGGAACCCTGCCTCCACCCCCATGCCTATGTGCTGGCTGCTGAATGCATTTGCAGACTGCTGTTATGTATCATAGCATAACAAAATAAGCTCCAAATGCAGAAACAATGAACACCCCTCAGCAAGCGACTGCTAAGAAGTGTTTTTGCATTCTCTGATTAGCATCCACAATATTAGTAGAAAAACAGCTTCTAAAAATAAGTGGCTGAGGTCATGTTACTGAGGTGTCCGGTACCATGTGCTGATACTCTTCCTTTACTGTTTAGTAACTGAAGGCTATCACTGCTGCCTGCTGCTGCATAGTTACTTCCTATTCCTTTTTTTTTTTTTTTTTTTGCTTTGAGGTCACTTATAAGTCTTATATTCTGCATTGCCCTGACTAAACAACGGCTGCAGAGAAATGTAAGGAATTGTTCCTGATTCATTCAGCAATTCTGTGATAACTTCATTGCTACAACACCTACTATGTAAACAATTTTCCGACTACATAAAACTCAGTGGATTTCTTACTGGGAGCATCTATTCATTCAAAGAATATTGTATGAATATGAACAGGGAAAACAGTATGAATATCAACAGATGAAGTCTAGGTCATTCTAACAAGAAAGAATGTCAAATCCTTTCTACTGAGACCTGGTCCTTTAGGTGATTTAGTGTCCCTCAACATCCACTGAAAACTGGTATTCAGCAAATAGAAAGAAAGGGTTTCTAAATGATAGATTACAGGGGAAAGAACAGACAGGATGTCAAATACTGAGAGATAAACCATTTCTGTTTATTTGTCATGGAGGTTTTTTGCATGAAAGTCTCTTTTATATACCAAAATTAATATAAATTTGCTGTGACTTCATCTCAATAAATAGCTTTGAAATTGCTTCAGTTCTTCAGCTGCATTTAAACTATTTGATAAGCAGCCTTTTGTCACATACCAATTGCAATTTATACAGCTGAAATGTGCCTTTAACAGAAATGAGAAGTGAAGGGATCAAATAAATCTCTGGTATAATTACAGGGCTTCCAAGTGAGCTGCAGTAAGACGAATTTGACTTGAGGCTGTATATTTAGCCTGGAAACAGCCAGCCTGGGCATCTCGAATCGGACAGACCCAGCACATGTGCAAATGCTACAGCTGCCACCACGATGCAGATGCTAATAATTCCAAGGCTTTGTACCCTGTGATTACGCACGTGCTGTGTAGTGGTTGAGATTAAAGAGTTAAACAAAGTGCTTCCCCCTCTCCTTTTGGCGGAAAGATAATTCAGACCCATCTGATATTCACAGACAGTTGGACGGCAGCTGAGATTTCATTAGGAATCCCACGTATGGCCAGAAGCAACATACACCTCAGTGTTTCCGGGAGCCGCAGGCAGCCAGAACAGATGGTAGAAATCATCATCCCCAGACAGTCATCAGGGGAACCTCAGGCCGCATGCTTGAATTTTTCTCAATGAACTGCACACAAGGCAGGCACTTGATCCATGTGACGGCAGCTGCTGGGTCCTGGGGGAGCGGGAGTCAGTGGAGTGGAGGAAGGCTCTTGCAGGTTATTAACAGGTCATGCTGTGACATTAGCAGTCCGGAAACATCACCTCTCCCAGGGGGCTAAAACAAAAGCAAGGGAGAGGTTCCTCATAATTCAAACACAGTTCAGTGCTTACAGATTACAGCACATAATCTGCTTGACAACAGCACAGCGTGCAGAGACATTCTGCTATTTGATTTCCCTCTTTCTTCTAGCTGTTTCCATTAGAAATGTCAGAAGGAATCCTTGATGCAGTAAATGTCCTATGCAAATCTCGAGGGAGGAAGAGAACAGCTTCCCTGCAACTTTCAGAATGAGACCCGGAGGCAAAGCCAATGGTGACGGCTGAGCTCCTGCATTCAGATGTCCCTAACCTTTTTGTTCCATCCATGACATGCTAGATGCTGCTTTACTTATTGATCATCAGTGCTTGTCTGAATCACCAAGCCGCTTTTGTGAGCAGAGACTTGCTGCAACTGCCTGCCTCATTAAAAGGTAACGTTCTTTGGTAATATTTTGGAGGTAATGAGGCAGTTGGAGGAAGAGTCTTAAAATATTGCATTTGACAAGGTAAATGCTTTCAGAAATCATTAACCCAGCCCTACAACTGCACATCTCCTCGTTCTCATCCCAGCTCTCCCATGCAGAGCCAGCCATGTACACCAGTCTGCAGATGGAAAGTCTCCAAACCCCAGGCCTGCTTTAAACGTTCTCTGTCCAGAGGTGGCAGGTCAGGGCAGTGGTAGTCAGCCACGCTCTCCAGAATTACATCCTGGAGAGCACAGTAATATAAATATGCATAAGTGTGGGTTTGTGTGTACAGAAGGGGATGCGCTCCTGTGTACTTGTAAATACAAATAAAATTACTTCATACCCGGAAGCTGCTTACTTTTTTATTAGTTATACACTCTAAGTAGAAAATGAAATCTGTAAGTATCTGAAGCAGACAGATTTGGCATTCAAATATGCCTTAAGATTTTTGTTGTGCTAAGCAAAGTTCTTCACCAGCCACCTTTCTCTATAGAAAATCTTGGTTATCTACCTCCTCACCTCCTCTGCAGGACTTTTTTGAGGGGATCGGTATTTCTGTTTCCTGCCTTGCACAGTAGCCAGTCTTCACTCACACTCCTGGTCTTCTTTCTTCTCTACTGTGCCAGATACTACATTTCCCACTTTTTTGCTTGCCTATCAAACCTGGGAAGCCCCTTGGTAGTTTTCAGCTGATGCATTTCAGCTTCTTGAACAAAATTCCATGCTCACTGGACCATTACTTAGGACAGCAAATTCTAAGTTTTGTCCTAAGACTCCTTTCTTGTGCATCCATTTTTTGTGTTGTACAGGGAAAACATGGGTGAGGTGTTGGATAAACCGAGGTTTTCTGAGATCTTGTGAGTTTATCTGGCCAAGCAGCAAAAGCCTATATTTTCCCTGTAAACACTGACCATTTGTCTGATCTTAAGGTCCTAGTTCCAACCCCCCTGCCATGGGCAGGGACACCTCCCACTAGACCATGTCGCTCAAGGCTCTGTCCAACCCAGCCTTGAACACCGCAAAAAAGACCTCAACTCTTACAGACTGGAGCTTGTGCTGACTTGTATATGGATATGCATATGTATTGCTCTCCCAGTGTAATGTTTTTAGAAGAATATGTGGTAGCAACAATAAGGACTCTTGTCAGATTGCAAATTAATAGGAATGCAAGTAAAAGGTGTGGTTTTGTTGTCTGGAGCTGCAAGATGTGTGTAAAGATCAGGCATCACAAAACATTAGTGAAGGAAACATTAACTTTTTTGAAAGACAGATCTATTAAAAAAACTCACCAACTTTTTTCCTTTAACATAGAAATTGCTTTAATCCTAGCAAGAATTATCTACTGTACTAAGTCTAGACACGTTCTTCTTTATTAGAGAATATTTTTGCATGAGCCACTTTCAAAAAGATCCTTTTATGTTCCACCAACTAATGAATGTTAATGTCAGTGCAAAGAACAGGATTTTAAAAAATAAAGTCAATGATGTGGGATGAAATTGGACCTTTTGAAAGAAGTCAGGCTAACAGTTCCCCCTGAACTCCATATTGAGCAACAGGTGAAGGCCTACTGAGAGTGAAGACCTGAAGGGATGCTACATCCCACTCTTCTCCTGCCCTTTAGCACCATTTGGTGCTGTATGTATTCTCTAGCAGAAAGACCCCAGTGACCATCTCACTCTGCGTTTCTTCTTGTCCTGCCCCATCAATGTTGCAGCAGCATCTTCTCTAGCCTTGGTAAGCCCAGAATTTTTCCACGATGTTCCACCAGCACAGCAAGTATGCATTTACTTCAGATGTAGTACATCAAGTCTGATAGCTTATCCAACAGTAATCAGCGCTGAAGGTCTCAGAGGAGAGTGAAAACCCAACAGGCATACAACAACAAGCATTCAGGTATGTGTCTAATGATTCTGACACAAAGAGGATGTTTTTAATTTATCTTTAAATTTGTATTGACTATGTTCCCTAAAAACCTTTTTTTTAAGCTAGGGTACCTAAGTTTATACTGGCCATTCTTAAATTATTCTTGTTTAAAGTCTCCAGTGGAAAGACATTTCACAGGTGATTTTTTTCTGCTGTCCTTCTATACCAGTTATAAACTTGTTACCTTTAATGTTACTGTTCTTGTCCTCCAGTGAATAGGAATGCAAACTGGCTTGAGGTCATTCAATCAATGACCTTCAGTTCTTATTCCATCACTGTGTAACCGTCACCTTCCTAAAATAATTCTGGTTCTTATATGGAAAGCCTTTAAATGGGATCTTCCTTTTATGAAAGAATTTCCAGGGTAATAAATATTTTGTGTTATTCCTTCTTAGACTTGAAGTGTCACTTTAGAAATGCGGAAAAAAGAAATTAACATTTTTTTCAAGGGGAGATCACACTACTTATTTTTTCAAGTTGTGAAGATGTGCACTTATAACATAGCTATTTTCATCTTCTGATTCAAGATGACAGCGCAGTTACATGTCCATTCACTTCCTGCAGGTGATAAAAGCAGTACTGATGAATGACATATCAATGAGAATTGGACAAGGCTGTTCAGTTCACTTTACCATACACCACAGCCTCACAGATGTTATACCACAACATTCCATCTTTCCTACTAATATCAGCTGTCCAAGTTTTATCTTAAGAAGAGCTTGTATAAAATAAATCAATGCATGGGTTAAAATCTTAGCTTTATAAATAATACCTGCAGGAAGCACTGAGACACACAAAATGGTAAGAAAAAATGTAGTAGCAAGGTTGAGGTGTTGGATCACAGCAAAAGTATGTGGTCATATATCATGTATTAAAGGAATAGCCTGTGCCAGTCCTGTGGCACTAGCACAATATGAACATCCTGAAGCGGAGTCATGATCAGTACATTGCCTTTGGATCGATATACTGGAATAAAAGGACAGGGCTTCACCAAAAACTTATGGGCTCATTTGCAGACAAAGCGGGGAGGATATTACAGCTTCTGGCAAGGCAATGAACTATGAACAGCCAAGAAGGAGCAAACTAGACCACAGCAGGGGATGAGGCTATCTATCTTAGAGCAAGCTGATGCTATTTTCCTACCCTGACACAGTAGTTTCACAAATCCTTGAAGTTTCAGAAAGAAGCAGGCTGAGAAAGGTGATGGGAGGATACCAGAGATGCAGCATTAATTCAGTGATCAGTGACTCAGTCACTGAGTTACTGATTGCTAAACATAACCCTGCACCTTCAGAGAATATGAGCACACAGAAAGCTTTAAGAAAAACAAAGTTACATTAAAAGCATGCATGAGAAAGGCAAACACTGAGAAAATAGGAAGGACAGAGAGTGGCAAACACATAAAAGGAAGCAACAGTAATGAAGGCAAATATGCACAGAAAGAGCAATGGATAGAAAGAAAGGTAAACATATAAGCAAAAAGTAGTGATTAAAAGAAAGGTTATCCCATAAATCTTTCTGGAGTTTTTTTGAGCCTCTGAAGAAGGGATTCAGCTGTAATAATGATCTTACAACACAAAGTCAGAATGGAAATTAAAATCTGCTTTAATTAATAGCTATAAAAAAATTGTAACAATCAAAGATTTCTCTTTTTATATTGTTTGTCATTCACAGTTGCAGAAAACGAACATGGAGATGTAAATGACAAAGTGTCAAAATCTATGAAGCAAGTAAGAAACCCCAGGAAAATGAACTTTCTCATTTGGTTGTTATTTTATGAACCCTGTGTGGTGGTAACAGTGAAAATACTGTAACCTTGCTTTGTTATTCTACCAAGTATACCATCTTCTCACATGTGCAAATACTTACACATTGCTGGTTGACTGATGTGAGAACAGGATGAAAGCTAACGCTTCCAAAGTATTCTCTCAGATCGCGATTACCGGGTTACAATAAAGGCTTAGTGGAGCATGATTTCCCTTCACAAAATTTTGCAGTTTGCAATAACAATTCTTGTAGCCATTGGAATAAATTTCAGACAGCGTATCCCAAAAGACAAGAAAAAAGAAGTACTGTTTTTTTCCAACACAATGTCAATCTGAAATATGAACAATGCCTAAAGAAAAATGTTGCATTTATGAAGAAACACGCACATGTAGGCATTTTCTGTTATGAAAAATTTGTTATCTGATTTGGCCTAGCAAACTTCTAAGTCAGAAGTCAAGTTAATGTCTAAAAAATATATTATTGACGATAAACACACCCAGTTGTTTTGTTGCTTCTTTTAAAAGCATAACAAAGCATCAGGAGACTAGCTGCCCACCTGACCAGCTAGCTTTGACAGGTGATTATTTTCCAAGGTCAGTGTTAGGTAATTAAAGATCTCATTCAAAATTCCCTTGGGATTTCTATTGACTTAGAAAGCTATAAATGAGACCCCTGATTCTCCATCTCCCCACTCAGTGGTTCACAGGAAGCTGCAATGTCAACAGAAGTGGAAAAAATGAGGACACGTGCCAGGTATTAAAGGACTGCATTAGGTAAATCATTTTAGACAAACACTGGGACACTTCACGAAATCTAGCAAATAACAAAGTACCAATAAGTACTACATGTATTTTTTGAGTAACTAAGCTAAGAACCTACCATAAATTATAGAACCGCTTCAAATCAAAAGCAAGCAAGGTTCTGTTCTCCTTCCTCAAGTTAAAACTTTTGAGATAATGAACTATATTCAAATCTGGCTTATGTATTGTATTGCAGACTTTGATTAACTCAGGATACAGTCGTTTCCTACTGCACAACACCTTGCACTGCTAGTTCTCCCATCAAAACCACAGTCTATGATACCACCAAAGTCATCACAGTTGCTCTTAGTGCAAAGGGGAATGTCTCAGGAAAGAATGAGTGACATAGAAAAATTTTGCTTTGAACTTGGAAGGACTCCACTGCAGCAACAAAAACTGCTCTCAGCTGGACCCAAAATATACCTTTAACCACAAACAGTCTTCCAGAAGCCTGAAAACACATAGCAAGATAAGGAACATAATTCCAATAAGGTAGTAGTGAAACAAAGGTGAAGTTAACCTTCAAGAGAGATGATTAAGAAAGAAAGATCCTAAATTCTTGAAGACAGCAGCAGAACTCCATTCCTTTGAGGGCTGCCATTGGCAGTAGGCTAGTGTTAAAATGTCCTTCCTTCCTTCTATCCTCCCATAAAAGGGCGATGCAGACCATTTTAATTCAAAAATTTTAATTATCATATACTGTACAGCAGGTGCTCTAGCAAAATCATAGGCATCTAAATAAAAGCTTAAAGGCCTTGGATTATCTTTTAGCACCAGAGCAGGAGTCTAATCAGGTCTGCTATGTCTGGCACATACTGAGAGTTAATTAGGTTTAGCAGAAGTAATCATAATGGAAATGCTTGGGTTTGTGGGGTTTTTTTTTCCCTTTTTCACATTAGTAGCAAGACCTGAGGAGAACTATGCTTGCACTTTCAAGGTGGTTTCTGTGCTACCTTGGGGCTCTGATGATTTACCTTTTCTGGTGGCCAAATTCCAGACTGTAGGTATTGCTGTCCATGGTTCTGTCTTTTAGACAATGATTTAAGTGTACGGGCACATGATAGCTGGAACATATTACCAGGCTACAACTGAAACACAGTACATGTACTGCTGTAGATTAACATGGAAAGCACCCACTTTGCTTCAGGGAAAGTAAATATCTAAGAAGTGGCATCTAAGAAAGGACGTGCCTGAATCAGGCCTTCCATCATGAACTTTTAGTTAACCCAGAAACCCTCTGCTCTGAGAAGCATGTTTTGTGTTTCTTTATTGCCAGCTGATATATGACCCAGTCCCAGAGACTTAAATCCTCTTGACTTTGGTAAGGACTACAGAATTGCTCCTTCAGGTTGCATGTTGTTGTCCTGACAAACCATTAAAGTTGTTTATGAACAGAGTTACTAATATAGCTTCTTCACATTTCCTGTAAACTAGTTTATAATGTATTAATACAGGAAGCAATTGATCTTAAGTCAAATAACTTAATTTTCTTTCTTAGCCAAACCAACTGTTATTATCCTTCTACCCCGGAGAGATACAGTTTACCAACTTCCTTATTAAGAGTAAATTTGTGCTTCAGCACAGTAGTACCAAAAGCAACCAGCCAAATGAAAGGGCAAAAAATGAGCACAGAGGCCAGAAAATATGAATGCAGGGGGGTTGAGCAGAAGAAGATAAGCTACTTCCACACTAAGAACTGGTCTCCCAGAAGAGACATTGAGTACTTGCATGATTAGACCAATGAAAGTGATTTCACTTAGAAATGAATTTATGACCCACTTTCAAATCCCTGAAGAAAACAGGGATTTAAAATGGGAAAGCTGAAAAGCCACAACAGCAGCAATGCAAACGTCTGCTATTTTTCTCAGTTTTATAATAGTGTCATGGCCCTGATGTTAAAAAAAACGAAACAACAGTATGTCAGCAATGTCCTGGAGGCAATGGAAGTTATCAATCAGTAATGTGAAGTGGATTTAAGCAGCTTAATAGAGGGCAAAATTCAATTGATTAATGGTTAGGGAAGTACTCACTGACGTGGAGGTTTCAAGGAATTACAATCTGATTAAAATTCCATTTTAGAAATGAAGGGATATGGGATGCTAATCAGTCTATACCACAGGTTATTAGTGCCAGCTATTTGTGACATCTGAGACTATTGTGATGAAAACAAAACGTGACTCAATTTTGCTGAGAGGGGGATCATTTATTTATTTTGAGAACTAGAGCATGTCAGAATAAACAACATCCATGCATCAAGCCTGCTGATCTCTGGCTGTCGTTTAACACCTGAAAACCCAGTTGTCTTTTGGTCAGCTTTGGTGGGAAAGTGAAAACTGGGATCTCTTCAGTCACTTACATGCAAAAATGTTCTCTGTGTTCATTAGAGCCACCTCACAAGGCTCTGAAGTCCTCTACAGAACTTCAGACTAGAGGTCTTTGAGAACAAATGTAGATTTAAGAGGTCCTGCCAGCAAGACAGGCTGTAAGAAAGTTTCTTTTAGAGATGTTGTAGTAAGACAAAATCAGTGTCTTTAGTCCTAAAAGACTTCTCCTTTTTTTTTTTTTTTTCATTTTAGCATGAACATCTATTTGGGTTAGGAATTTAAAACTCAAGGAAACCCTTCAGCAGCAGTAGCTGAGATCTGGCTCATTACATTTATGTTCCCATAACGTGACAATCTCATTGACTTGGTTGAGAAAAAAGAAGAGTTAAGGCAGTGCTTCTCTTCAGCTCCTAGATTAAGCAGACCATTATTGCACTGCAGGATTTATATCATGGTTTTAGTAGCCACAAATTCGAGCTTTTCCAAACCACATTTGTACTGTTTCTGGAATGCAGTGTCTTGTGCTTTGTGTGTTTTCTTTTAGCTCTGTTATTGACAACATTGGTTTGCTTTGGCACGGCTTCTAGTTATGAGTACAAAGAGCTGTGACATTTCAGAAGAAGATGTGTAAAGTCATACTTAAGATTTAAATCCTTTAACAGAAGCCAAACATATGTTATCAATTGAAGTTGTAAGCACTGATCCAAATTTGGAGTTATTCTGGCAAATAAGGTCAATTTCTAAAGATTTATCAGGACAACTTCTAAGTAAGGAGATTTGGTTTGTTAAGAAACAGGCAGAATACATGAGTAACTCCTAATTTCCACAAATTTGATTCCCCTGGCAAGAACAGTGTTTGACCCTGAAAAAAAAGAAAAAGATTTCTACATTATTTCTAAGTACTTACATACAGCATTGAAATAGACAAAGATATTTATCACTTACTATTTCTTATTACGTTGATTAAAAACCAAACAGTTCCCTGAGCCAGATGAATGTAAGTTCATCTGGAAGGATATCAAACGTAAAATGGGAGAATTAAAAACAAACAAAAAACAAATTCTAGTCTGTTCACTTCACCCAGTGAAGACCACTGGCATTAGGACCTCTATGCCTACTTTAGTGTCCTGGGTTTAGCAGTAGCAGTCATTTTTCTCCTTCTTAGTAGCTGGTGCAGTGCTGTGTTTTTGACTTTCAGCTTGGGAACAGCGCTGATAACACTGATGTTTTTAGCTGCTGCTCAGTAATGTTTACTCTGACCAAGGACTTTCTGAGCCTCATGCTCTGCCAGGGAGGAAGGGAAGCTGGGAGGAAGCAGATACAGGACACCTGACCCAAACTAGCCAAGGAGGTATTCCGTACCACAGCACGTCATGCCCATTATATAAACTGGGGGTAGTCACCTGGAAGGGTTAGATCCCTGAGTGGGTCGGACTTGGTATCGGTCGCAGGGTGGTGAGCGGTTGTATTCTCTTCCCTTATTATTTCCCTCATCATTATTATTACTGGTGGTAGCAGTAGTGGTTTGTGTTGTACCTTAGTTGCTGGACTGTTCTTATCTCAGCCTGTGGGAGTTACATTCATTCGATTCTCCTCTCCATTCCTCTGGGAGCAGGAGGAGGAAGGGGGGGAGTGAACAACTGCGTGGCTGATTTATGGCTGGGCTTAAACCACAACAGTTCTTTTAAAAAGTGCATGTCTTTGGTCAGGCTGGGAGTGTAAGGGAATGTCTCCTTCACAGGTTGACCACCCAAGGAGGGGAAAAAAGATGTGTAATTGCTAAGCACTTCTATTATATACCTCCCAAAGTATAGAGTGGTGACCACACTGGGAACGCAAGCCAGATCAGTTTCATCATCAATGATTCTGTTGCATTACTAGTGTCTGGTTTAAGCTGTAAATCACACAGTCTCTCTCTCACTCACTCCCCCCTCTTTCTTCCCCCCACTCCCGGGTGGATGGGAAGGAGAATCAAAAGAATGCAACTCCCACAGGTTGAGATAAGAACAGTTTAGTAACTAAAGTATAACACAAGACCACTACTGCTACCACCAATAATAATAATGACAAGGCAAATACAAGGAAAGAATACAATAGCTCACCCCTTCTAATACAAAGCCCGACCGCTCACTTCCCCCTCTTTCTTCCCCCCTACTCCAAGGGGGGGGGGGGGGGGGGGGGGGAACTGAGGAGAAGAATCAAAAGAATGCAACTCCCACGGGTTGAGATAAAAACAGTCCAGTAACTAAGGTATAACACAAACCACCGCTGCCACCACCACCACCAACGACCAGGGAAATGCAAGGAAAGAGGATACAATTGCTCACCACTCGATGACTGAGCTGTGAACTGAACTCTTCCAGGTTCCTGCCCCCAGTTTTACATCCTGGGCATGACGTGCTGTGGCATGGAATAGCTCTTTGGTCAGTTTGGGTTAGGTGTCCTGTCTCTGCCTCCTCCCGGCTTCCCCTCCCTCCCTGGTGGAGCATGAGACTCAGAAAGTCCTTGGTCAGGCCAAAACATTCTAAGCCATAACTATAAACATTGGTGTTATCAGCGCTGTTCCCAGACCAAAAATTGAAAACACAGCACTGCACCAGCTACTACGAAGGAGAAAAATGACTGCTGCTGCTGAACCCATGACAACTAGTCATTACCATAAAGTACAATGAGACAAGAGACTTAGCCCAAGGCCACCAGCCAATAAACACTAACACAGCAAATACTGGCTGTAAGTACAACATGCTGAAACGGTGAGACCAAGAGCAACAGCTTTGAGAAACAATAAATCAACATTGTGACGAGTGACTATTAATCTGAAACAATGAATGCTTATCACAAATACAATTAGATGCATTCAGGTCAGATCTGTCATTATCTCAACCCTTCGTGCCCCACATTGGGCACCAAAAAGAACTGTTGTGGTTTAAGCCCAGCTGTAAATCAGCCACGCAGCTGTTAGTTCACTCCCCCCCTTCCTCCTCCTGCTCCCAGAGGAATGGAGAGGAGAATCGAATGAATGTAACTCCCACAGGCTGAGATAAGAACAGTCCAGCAACTAAGGTACAACACAAACCACTACTGCTACCACCAGTAATAATAATGATGAGGGAAATAATAAGGGAAGAGAATACAACTGCTCACCACCCTGCGACTGATACCAAGTCCAACCCACTCAGGGATCTAACCCTTCCAGGTGACTACCCCCAGTTTATATAATGGGCATGACGTGCTGTGGTACGGAATACCTCCTTGGCTAGTTTGGGTCAGGTGTCCTGTATCTGCTTCCTCCCAGCTTCCCCTCCTCCCTGGCAGAGCATGAGGCTCAGAAAGTCCTTGGTCAGAGTAAACATTACTGAGCAGCAGCTAAAAACATCAGTGTTATCAGCGCTGTTCCCAAGCTGAAAGTCAAAAATACAGCACTGCACCAGCTACTAAGAAGGAGAAAAATGACTGCTACTGCTAAACCCAGGACATTTAGACAACCTTTCTCTTCTGCAGCTGACCTTATACTATGAACCAGAAAATATCTGGGTCAAGACTAACATCTGGTAGACTTGATAAGATGGAATTTTCTGACAAGCTTGTTGCATTCCTGCCTAAAATAAAGAATTTGTTATGTGACCTCCATAGAGCTACTGAATCACTGTGAGAAGGTCAGCAGTTTCTCAGACATACCTAGTTTTGCAGCTCACATTTCCAGGTAGGGAACAACCCTTTCATGTAAGGAACAACTTATACTCACCTTATTGCCATAGGAAAGTCTTTGAGTGGAGACTGCTCCTGGATTAGATTCCTCTCTCCTCTCTCTGTCATGCAGTGATAGAGGCATGTGCCATATCTTAAAGAGCTACTAGAAAGAAAATTACATGGTAGAGGTGTTTCAGCAGTTGAGGTGGAATCTGGATTTCAGCATATATTATTCAATGACACTAGATGGCAGAGCAGCTGTTTTGAATTAGTTAAAATGGTCTCTCTTGGAGTGGTTTGCAGTTATTTTATTTTATGACATTACAGTTTCAAATGGTGTTGACATATATCTATGCTGGCTTTTGAATTTAATGAAATTCTTGGCTGAAGGCTGAAGTCAAAAGTATAAGAGAATCAAAATGATTTTTTTAATCTAGTCTAGGGGTGACAAAAGACTAAGAAAGGGGAACAGAAAGGACTATCCAGCAGCCTTTTGGCCACATCAGCTGAATCTCTGTTCCTGTGACAAAGGAGGATATAAAAGTCTGGGGTTTAAAAGAAGCTGCTGAACTGGGGAGCTGGACGATTCTGGACAAGACTCTGAAAGAAAAGTTCAAAGCACTACAGAAGGACATCAGAAGTTTAGGATTAGAAACAAAGAGTGCTGGTCTGGGCTTTAATACATAGAAAGTGGTTCCTCCTGCTCCCAGGGACTGACCTGAGGCCGTGTGCCCCAGCTGCAGGAGCTCCCCAAGCCTGGTGGAGCCCTCCTCTTAGAGGTACTCACAGGGACTTGTGCGGACCTTTCACTGGCGTCACGTTCCCACCGTCACCACTGCCAGCAGGCTGGTTTTCACCTCATAATTGCCATCCTGCAGGGTAACTGCTCCTCACACAAATCTATATCAAGCCTAAGGCACTTGTCCACCACAACCTATGGAAGGGTGGACATGCTGCAAATGTGTTCACCCTTCATATCCCAGGAAAGCATGATATGTGCTAATGTGACCAATCGCTCACCCAACATTGCTTAAAACTCTTAATCTGTAAACACAGAAGTTCTACAGGGGTCCTTATAGGGATGAGATGAGTATTAACTCTTGCTGAATTTTCAGAAATGCCCACACATTCTCTAAAATACTGTACTTTTTTTCTGAAACCCCTAAAAAAAGAAAAAAATGGAAAGCAATAAAACCTTTCTTGTTATATCACTTTTCCTTCAAGGCTCTGCTTATAACTTAGAAAGGAGATGTACTATATCCTTGTTGCCACCAAATATGAGGCAGAGAGACAGGACTGTGAGAAGCAGTGACATGACAAGGAGCAAAGACTCCTGAATCCCTGCCCTACCCACTGGACCAAGCTGCTCAGTTGCCTTGTTGCAAACCCCACCCAAAAGTGGTGCCATTGTGTCTGAAGAACAGTCTTTATGGTCACAAGGCAGAAGGCAGACTTTCTACGGCAAAATGCAGCTCATTTCCTTCTCTCCCTTAAATCCAGCTGACCTGGAAGTGTTCAACAGAGCCATGTAAATAGCTCAAACAGGATTCCTTCAGGTTCAAAAAAAGTAAATTAAGACAGCCTTCACCCCTTTAGTGTCTCCTTTCCTCACAGAGCTAAGCAAAGGTATTGTACTGAAATGAGTGTTGCAAGTATACATTTCAGAATTGCACCGTTATGTCACAGAAGAGATAGATAAAATGTGAGCAAGACTGCTTTTACAACACCCTACCATGAGATGAGGGCTGCCAGGGCCTGCTTTCTGATGTTTTTGATTCAGCCGGAGCATGATCCAGAGCACAAAGGAGAGAGCAGTTTGGAGGAGGCAATTGCTGTCCTTTGGCCTCGCATGTGGGGTCAGGGCCATCACCCTTTCCGCTAGCAAGTGCTGCTGCCAGCTGAGAAGAGGATGTACTCTGCTGCCAGAACAGACTGTCGACACACATCTGTAAACACACACTGTAAATATCACTTTGCACCTCTGCAAACTGGACAAAGCCCACAAAGAGGGCTGAAAGAATGAATTAATGAATTCAGAGAGCTGCTGTCATGGGAGTTGCTATGGAAGCAAAAGGAAATATTTTTAGATTGTTCTTGCATCACATATTCTCCCACACAGAAACTCCCATTCCCTCAAATTACCTCTAGAGAGGAGTGAAAGAGGAGCATCTCTTCATTTTATCATCCATTCTGCCTGTTTTCTGAGCTCATAGTGAGCCCGTGTTGGACTTATATTGCAGTCCCCTAAGAACCTGAAAGCTGTTAAAAGACAGAAAGATGTATGTGGCTTCTATACAAAGAAGGCTTGAAAATTTTCTGTGGTTTGAAATCCATGGCTGACTTCTGCGCATCCCTGTAACAAACATTCATTTGCTTCTTTCTTCTGCAACTTCTGGAAATGCAGTTGACATAACATTAACTCAGATACACAGATCTCCTGTGCAAGAGGAAAAAAAGTGCATTAGTTAAGTTATATGCATTATGCAGAGGACATGAACAGCCACATGTTTCTGCATAACTGAATGATTCCTTAGAGAGTAATTAGCATTTTGGCGGAGCAGCTTGCCACTATTTCTGCTCTTCTGCCAGAGAAATTTGATGGGGAGGAGCCTGTTTCGTTACTAAAAAACAATTTATTGTATAATATTTTAGTATATCTACAAGAGACATTTCAAGGTAGATGAGCTAGCCAACTTTGATATTATATGTTCACCAGTGATCTCCTCCCTCATATTCTCTTGACAGTTTTAGATAAAATGTGAACTGGAAAAAAAGAGTACTGCTAATGGATGGTTTACCTGAAGTATTGCCCCATGCTTGAAAATCTACTTTTATAAGAAAACATATAATTTTCCCCTTAATGTGGTAGTGCAATAAAACTGATTCAAAGTAGCATTAGGGAAAACACTCTTTCAGGACTGACAAACATCTGACTTAGAGGAAAGGACTCCTACAATATCTACAAGCCAGTGGGTTGTGGAGCTGTACAAAGACCTACATAGAGTTTCCAGGCTTCAGATAAGGATCACTTTCACGGAGCCTCTTCACCAAGTCACAGGATGGTGGGGAGAGAGCCCGAGACATCCGGTTCACACAAGTTCCTCTTTATAGTCACACTAAGAAATGCTACGCCTCAGATAAGACTTGCCACAGCAGATATTTCTTCCTAGATCCAGCACAGCGTGTTAAGAGGATGCCACCAAACACCTTGATGCAGATGGGTGTAGGTGTTCTTGAAGCCT
Source organism: Ara ararauna (assembly GCA_028858755.1). NCBI lineage: Eukaryota > Metazoa > Chordata > Aves > Psittaciformes > Psittacidae > Ara > Ara ararauna. The sequence goes on along the minus strand of CM054376.1, from coordinate 120,248,020 downwards.
TAATGTTTGTTTTCACAAGGGACTTCTTCAGCCAAAGAGGGGAGTAATGAAATAAATGTCATATGCCACAAAACAAATGGGGAATCCCACACTTGTTCTTTTCAGCCCTCAGCTGTAAGTCATAACCAGCCCATTTTCTCCATCTCACAGGAGAAAGAGAAGATGCCGAAGCAGCACACAGGAGCCTGTAATTTCTGTGTTTCCTAAGAGCTTGGGAAGGCTCCTGACAGCCCTTCCATGCTGACAGAAGTACCACCACCCACCCCACCAACGTCAGTGAGATACACCAGAGCAGCAGGCTGGAAATGGAGGATTTGTTCCAGCAGCAAACAGGCTGCACTGAAAGGAAACCCCTTGGGAGAGGAAGCGAGGCTCAGGAAGAAAGTTGCTGATAGACGTCCAGTGAGACCAGTCTCATCCATTCATCTGTCAGGAGACTTCATTTGTTTACCATGGCCTCATCCTCATCATGTCAACCAGTGTGCTGTATTAATACGTTGAATTAGCTTGTAGCTCTCAATAAATTACTGGCTGGTATGTTTTGGCTGCTTTTGATTTGATATAAAGAGGGAGATGCAACAGTAATCACCAAAAGGAGTGGATATCACTATCCATCTCATGACAGGGTGATTAATGGCACTGCTTTGACCTCTCCCAGTTAGCCCTAGACAGGAAATAGAAAAGCAGCTTCTCTCTGCAGCCCTCCCTGGGACACACCTTTGCCAGAGCTGCCTCTATGCCTGAGGTGAAGGAGGCTTGATGTGGCCTCCATCGCTGAGAGGAGGGAGAGTGAATTAGCCTTCACATCAAGATCAAAGGTGGCCAAAGGAGCAGAAGCCCTTAAAGCTTTCCTCTACCTTGGTAGGAAGGAGGGATGCTTAGAGAAGGCTCGTGTCTCTCATACTTTATAACTCTGAAGCACCTGGAATACTGTGTTCAGCTTTTGGGCCCTCACCATAAGAAGGACATGGACTTGTTGGAGTGAGTCCAGAGGAGGGCCATGAAGATGATCAGAGAGCTGGAGCACCTCTCCTACAGAGACAGGCTTGTCTCCAAACAAAGAGTTAAGGTTGTTCAGCTTAGAAAGAAAAAGGCTCTGAGGAGACTTTACAGCAACCTTCCAGTACCTAAAAGGGCCTGCAAGAAAGCTGGAGAGGGACTTTTTACAATGGCACATAGTGATAGGACAAGAGCAAATGGCTTTATACTGAAAGAGAGTACAGTTAGATTGGCTATTAGGAAGAAACTTTTTATCGTGAGGGTGGTGAGAAAGGTTGCCCAGAGAAGCTGTGGCTGCCCCATCCCCAACAGTGTTCATGGACAGGTTGGATGGGGCTTTGAGCAACCTGCTCTAGTGGAAGGTGTCCCTGCCTGTGACATGGGGATGACAGGGGGATGAACTGGATGAGCTTCAAGGTCTCTTCCAACCGAAGCCATCGTATGATTCTATTGTGCACAGATCTGGGGCTCAACTTTTTGAATGCAAATGACTTTCAGTTTGAAAGCCAGGTTTAGGGTTACCCATATAATATGTGCTGCCCCTCGAGGGTCAATTTGCTAAAACATGAGAGAATCAAAACACATAGAAAGCTTTGCTCAGCCTCTCCCTATAGATTACTGAAAATGTGCTCCTCTGCTTAAGCCCCTTCTTTCAACAGGCTGTTTCTATATTCTAATGGTTATACCTTCCCTCACTGTTTTATAAATCTTAAACAATATTTCTTCTTTCCATTACACTTTAAAAGCAGAGCTGGATTCTTTTTACACAGGTCAGGAAAAGCCCACTGCCCCAATGTCACTGCCTTAGGACAGGTATAGTTCCCACCAGGCTGAGCCATGTCTGAAGGAAATATCCAACAGACTTCCCCCACTCACTGAAAGTGGAAAGCATGAAATACAGATGGACAAAACTGGTTTGTCTGTAGCAACTTAAGTATTACTTGAGACAGCAATTGTCAGTCCAAAACCAAGAGAGGGTAATGGGCAAGGTAATTCTAGACTAGCTTGCAGGCTGGTGAGAAGGGGACAAGAAACAAAAAAAAAACTGGAGGAGACAGTCCTGCCCCATGACAGCTTGGTTTGGATGCTGGGAACAGCTGAGATCTGCAGCAGTGAGACTGATCTGGATAACAAATAGATTCAAATGAGTGGTTTAGCAGTGACTGGGAAAGCAAAAAAAGGATTTTATCAAAACTCTCAAAAATTTTGCAGCAGCAAAGGACATCACTGACTGCAGCAAGTGGTGTTTTATTCTGTTGAGACATCTGGGTTCCGCAAGGGCCACTGGGGTGATTAATCAGGTGAGAAACTTAATCTACTTAGGCCATGGAACCTGGCAACTCTGCAGTCCTGCCAAGGATAGTATTGCTGGGTAAAGTGTTTGTTCAGCTCAGAAAAGGCTGCATTGTTCTAGAAATAAAGAATGTGTTGTCCAGCTCTCTACTGTAGTAGTCTACCTTTCTCCCAGCCGCACCGTGGAAGTAAATAATCAGTCCTGCCTGGGAGGAGTCTGTCCTCTGAAGGCCCCAGGAAGAATGGGAGCAGACCTTTCAATCACAGGATGTGTGAGGGAGCAGAAAGTAGCGTAACAGTATCCATTCCTGGGGCTTTTGAAGTCCCAGCCTCTCCGGGAAAGTGTTTGTGCCCTCAAGAGGCAACAGGACCACCGCAAGGTAAGTAAAATAGGACATGGGCTTGTGTCCACTAACCACATCACACTCATTTACTCAGTTCTTTCTGCATTCTTCACCTAATACAGGCAAGACAAAGCCCAGACAAAACTGCTTTGAATGTAGGAGCATAGCATGGAGGAAGCCATGGAGTGCATAGATCATCTGTTATCCATGTTTGTATTGCAAGCTCTGCCACTTCGAAGTCGAAGAACAAGACTGCAGTGACAGGGCTTTGCCTGAGCTCAGCTGTCCCTTGGGTACCTAGGGACAGTGTGCATTGTGTCAGTAATGGCAATAGGGGTAGGGCAGCAAACCGAGGATTCATCTTCCTCCTTTTAGCATGCTCCAAATAATCCTACTTTTCGTTACACTTTTTTAAACAACGTTGTGCTTCAGTGGGGCATCTAGAGACAGCAGAAAAATACTGGTGGAATAAATAGGGCTGGGATATGCATTGTACAAAGCGTTTTAGCAGAGCAGGATCAGTTGTGCTACTGCAGGCAGAAAAGAAAGAAAAAAGATAGTAGGATGTGAGAAATGGAGTTTTCTGGCTTAAAATGATGGCCACTGTGGTTTTAACTTGCTTACTGCTAACTCTCTTCCTACCTGCCTCTGTGATAACTGCTTTCTCTATTCACCTCATCAGTCACTGCGTAGTAGGTATTATATCAAATAAAACTGTCCACAGTGAAAGACCCAGGCTCTTCTGCTTTTATTGTTGTGAGGTAGTGTCAGTAATGGTTCATTACCCAGTTTATCTACTTCAGTGATCTCTCCTTGACCTAACTGAAAACTTCTGTTATAAACTTTCAATTCTATTACCTCACCTTAGTATCATGTGCTGAAAAGGACTCCATGCTGTTACAGGCATTCAGAGGTGGATCTCATTAAAGATCTTGCTAAACATTCTTAAGATAGGACGGTGATCAAGAAACTTCCCTTCACCTTACAGGCTTTTAAAAATCTCTCTTCTTAGTTAATGATAAAAATGGATTTCTCCTGATCATGGATAGTCTTAACATTGTTTTTTTGCCTATTGTACATATACTCCCAGTTAAGCCAAGGCATACATAAGTATTTATGTAATGTCAAAGTGATAAATAAGGCATTTAGGACAAGATTCAGACCAAGCTGCAACTGCAGCACAGTTTAGGCCTATTGATGCTAAACAGAAGATCTAGAAAGCCTTTGGGTTGGCACTGCTTTACATCAGGCATGTTTACAGCTCATAGCGGAACTCCAGACTGAGCCTTAGAGCTCTCAGGACCACAAGGTTTAGCCACTTGGGTGCAATTACCCACATGTGATGAGCCTGGCACTCAATCTAGCATTTAGACAAAATGTGTTATCCCTAAGGAGGTATGACCTGCACGGACTGAAGCCAGTGACCACAGGAAGAGCACCAGAGCTACACTCAGTCTGAGTAACATTCAGCTTCAGATTAAGACCCCTAATTGTGGGTGCTTATTTGTGTGTGAGATGTCAAAACTCCCATCATACTCAGCAGACATCTAATCATATTGGCAATAGAGATGGTGAGCAATTTAGCTAACCAAAAGTTGACACTCAGGAATTGCTGAGCTACCCAGGTGTAGATGTCTAGTGTTATTTTGATTGCTGTAGGGTATCCTGTAGCTGCCACACCAGGAGATGATGGTCTTCTGTAAGTCATGGCATTTCTGCCAGCTTTCTGCAGACATTTCAGCTGCTCTGAGGATCCCAGATGGCTTTGTGTGGGCAACTGAATAGCAGCCCTAATGGTTGGTTAGATGAATATCTCTCTCAGCTTCAGTGAGACTGCACTGATTAGACCTACCCTGACTGTAATGGGATCATAGATGCAAGTACTTTCATCTCAGACTGGAACCCACCATTCCATTAACAAAAACAACTGCTGATAGCAATATCTGTTTATACATAATTGCTTGCTGGTCTGTACAGTCATTCAGGGAATCAGATACTTGATGTGAAGCTTTGTCTAAACACAGGAGTTGGGTTTTTAGCTTCTGTATCTTAAGAGTGTGTCTAGATTCCTATGCTATGTACTACTCCAAAGGCAGGATGACATCTCCCTAGGTTGAAGAGCCCTCTACAGGTTGGGGAAATAGGAAAGTGTGTAAAAAGGAACATGTCTGTGAGGTCTAGCAGCCATGGCCTACATTTGGATAGCCTGTCTCTTGTTTTTCTCCCCAGGACATTCTAATGTAAAAGACACAGAGAGGAACAGGGCCAGGTCCATCTCCAAAAGCTGGCTAGAGGTCCCATCCAGCAGTTACACAACTGCTGTTGTTCATGTCTCAGTTATTCACTTGTTAGTACCATGAATCTGTAGCATAATCACAGACTCATACAGTGTCTTAATTCATGTATTCTGCTGTTATGCAGAACTTCAGGGTCTGCATATATCACAGGCCTTTATATTTACCCCTGTATCAAGGCAAATAATTTGGTCTTGATTAAAAGTTAACCTTCCAGAAAGACATCCAGAGTAGATAACTCATCACTTCTCTTGGGAGCCTCTTTTGAAGGTTAACACCATAATAATTGTTAAGAAATACATGCTCTCTTCTTTTATTTGAATTCGTTCAGCTTGAGCTTCAAAACATCAGTTCTTGTTATGTTTTTATCTAGTAGATTCAATAACCTTTTACCAACTAATTTTTCCATGGTTCTACTAACCGGTAACTGAGACATCTCTTAATCTGCCTTTTTGGTTAACTGATTTTTCCTTTCTCAATACACACATCCTACCTCTGAATTATTCCTGCACCCTCTTCCAGTGTTGTTAACTCATTTTTAAACTGTCATCGTCAGACTTGCACAAGTTCTCACCAAGGGTGCACAAAAAGAGTAAATCATGACAACTTGTTTATACATCAAGCATTAGCCAGAGCATTGCACAGGGAGCTCATCTGGAGGAGTTTGTTGCTCTCTTTTTGCCTCTTTGCTGACAGTTACCTTGCCCAGGAGTGGAGACTTCTGAGCATGTGCCTAAGACAGGAGAGATGAGAACGAAAAAGGAAGCCCTCTCCTGTGTGAGGTTCACCAATATGGCTCCTTGGTAAAGGAGCAACAAGGGCTGGCAGTGGTGGGTATGGAGGGGTTGGGGTCCAGGAGAGCATGCAGCAAAAATGAACAAATAGCTTGTTCTGGAGCTATAATTTTAAGAGCTGGTTGTACTAAATGGTTTCTGATATAGCTCTGCCTTCTTGTTCTTCTGTTTTTAAAATAAAGAGCAAGAACGATTACAGAGTGGTATTGCCATTATCAGCCCCTGTGCTGTGGCTGCTAACAGGGAGTTAGCTGATGAAGTGTATTTGATGTACTTGATGAAGTGGCAGCACAGGCTAATGAAATTGTTGTTCACTCAGGCATGTGAAGATTTTGCCAGTAATCCCAGCTCTGACTGTTCTTCTGCTTCCAAAATTAACTTAATCATAATGTATTTCCATTTCCCCAATGTCCCCTTCCCCAGCACACCTTTTATCTAATTCTGTGAAGCCAGGACTTAGAGTTATCATATCTTCTAATAAAGAACCCTAAACCCACTTGTTATCACTAGACATTACTTTCACATCTTTCCTATTCTCTCAGCTGAGCAGTGACAATGGAATTAGGTGCAATGTTTCTGCCAAATTCCTGTGGGTAAATGTTCGTCCTATATCCAGATTTCCTTACGGTCTCCCATCCAAGTATAGGACAGACCCATAATTCCCTATCCTCTGGCTGCATGTCTCTAGGAATAGCTCTCGTTAGTAAATATTGTATTCACCCTGACATCCAAAATGCCACCAGTTTCTTGGATGTGCTACTGTGGGGACAAAAACGGCAGGAATGTAAGAATCATTAGAGTGTAAGTTAAATGTTGTGCTTCCTAGAACAGGCACTTCATGCAGCTGCCAAAATAGCTCTGCTGAAAAGCAGACTAGCATAGCAATTTTCACATTTTCAGATCTTATGCTGTGCATACCAATGAATTTCTAAATTGTTTCTTATGCAACTGTAATACTATTTATACAAAATTTAAGGTTATTTTTAAAAAAAAGACACTTAAAACTACTTTTTAAATAATCCAACAATGTGACCCTATGGGAAGGTCACAAGGGTCATAAGGTGACAGATTTTAACTTTTGCCTGTATGAGACAGAATACAAGTTTGATATTTTACTCCACAAATGATGAGGAAAGCTATATTTCCTCAAGGGTTTAATATATCAGACTTGTTTCATGTCTTCCTATGTCATTAGGCTTCCAGAACACATTTTTTTCCTTTAAGTTACAGCAATGGCTTAATTATTCTGATGACTATACTTATAGTAGATGAAAAAAGAGAGAACAAAGTTATTTATACTAGACTCAGGTCACCCACTTGGTCATGTGCCGACATACACAATAGTACTTCGTGTAGGAATGAGTCTTAAAGCATCGCACTTGCCAATTTTTCATAATAAAAATACAGACAATATTAATAGCTACTAGCATTTCCGGCATCACACTTGACTTCTGGAAGGGGATCCCCTGCCACATTCCAGAATTGACGTCTGCTGGGGACAGCCGTCTTTGCAAGTGCCAACTGAGTTCCTGTAGGGAAGGACCCACATCCAACAGTCCATCTATCAAACAGAAGGCAGAGAGAATTAGCAGTAGGATAAAGAATAGATGTCGGAAAATCTTGAAGTCAGCATGGTATTCTATTGATGAAAGAGAAGGAAGATATGAAAAGAATGGGGAAGAAAAGCAAACACCTCCTGGTTTGCATGTAAACAATAATTTTATAGTTCTATATATTTTCATTAAAAAAATGACCAATGATTCAAAATCAAAGGGGGAAAAAAGAAAAAATATTTTGAATGTGTTCTGTCAAACACACTCAACCACATACTTCAAAAAGTATTTTGAATGTGTTCTGTCTCTGTCCAGCAAAGTGATTCTCATTTTTCCTTCCCAGCCACATTTGTAATTTTGCAATTCTATTTATGGTTAGAGTAGTTTAACTTAACATTAAAAGAATTAATCTTATCACCACTGAGGAAGTACTGGAAGATAAAATCAAGATTGCTCTTTGATCATTAAATGGCTTTAGAATTCTGCACACAAACAGATCTCTCTCTGCATTATCAAATGTCAGAGACACGGTTATGGCTGTTTGTGAAAGATATCTTTTTTCCTGCTCAAACTTACATACACAAACCTTCACATGGGACACATGCTCTTTTATTTTCACATCTTTTCTCAGCTAGATAAAATGGTTCTATTTGTAGGAAGCAGGAGGGAAATTCTTGGAATTGTTTTCTGTAGGGGAGAGAAAGAAGAGGATTACTATAAGGACTAAATAAAAGGGTCTATGTGTCATACAAAGGTGCTTGCAAACTTGGAGCACAATTACCTAGCTTCAGGAAAGTACTCTTGCATCCAGAGTATACACCGTGCTCAAAATATGGGAGTAGGGAAAGAAGTAAAGCATTATCATAGTAATTTGCAAGTAAATCCATAAACAAACAGAAGTTTGGGGTGATGTTGTTATGCATATTGAATATGCTAGTTAGGACAATTTAGGCATTTTAGGACATAATACATGCATGTTCACTATATATATATTTGCTCAGGCAGCCAAGAAGGCCAGCAGCATCCTGGCTTGTATCAGAATTAGTATAGCCAATAGGACCAAGGAAGTGATCATCCCCCTGTACTCAGCAACAGTGAGGCCGCGCCCCAAATACTGTGCTCAGTTTTGGCCCCTCACTACAAGAGATACATTGAGGTACAGGAGCAGGTCTAGAGAAGGGCAACAGAGCTGGTGAAGGGTCTGGAGAACAAGTTTGATGAGGAATGGCTAATGGAACTGGAGTTGTTTAGTCTGGAGAAGAGAAGGCTCAGTATCCGCTCTCTATAACTACAGGCAAGAAGGTTGTATTGGGGTGGGGGTCATTCTCTTCTCCCAGGTACCAAGCAATAGGACAAGAGGTAATGGCCTCAAGCTGCGCCAGGGGAGGTTTACATTGGATATTAGGAAAAATTTCATTACAGAGAGGTTAATTAGATCTTGGACCACACTTCCCGGGAAGTGGTGGAATCACTGTCCCTGGAAGTTGTCATGGGTTCAGCAGTAGCAGTCATTTTTTTTCTCCTTGGTAGCTGGTGTAGCGCTGTGTTTTTGACTTTCGGCCTGGGAACAGCGCTGATAACACCAGTGTTTTCAGTTACTGCTTAGTAATGTTTTGGTCTGACCAAGGACTTTCTGAGTCTCATGCTCTGCCAGGGAGGAGGGGAAGCCGGGAGGAAGCAGAGACAGGACACCTGACCCAAACTGACCAAAGAGATATTCCATGCCACAGCACGTCATGCCCAGGATGTAAACAATGGAGGGCAGAGACCCAGAAGGGTGGGGGTTCGCTGCTGGGTAGGGCTTGGTATCAGGTGGTGAGCAGTTGTATTCTCTTTCCTTGTATTTCCCTTATCATTATTATTACTGGTGGTAGCAGTAGTGGTTTGTGTTATACCTTAGTGACTGGACTGTTCTTATCTCAACCTGTGGGAGCTGCATTCTTTCGATTCTCCTCCCCATCCCTCCAGGAGCAGGGGGAAGCAAGAGGGGGGAGTGAGTGAGCAAACTGCGTGGCTGAGAGGCTTAAACCATGACAGAGGTGTTCAAAAAACTGCGTAGATGAGGTCCTCAGTGATATGGGTTAGTGGTGATCTTGGCAGTCCTGGAGTAATGGTTAGACTTGATAGTCTTAAGGGTCTTTTCCAACCTAGTTAATTCCATGACTTTCTACTCTACTCTACTCCACTCCACTCTACACTACTCTACTCTACTCTACTCTACTTACATATTCGTACTTAACTGAGGCCTCTTTATGATTCCCTGTAACCAGCCCCAGGTAGGCGCTGGCCATGGTGAGTGCAAGATCAACATGGACAGTGGCAGGCTGGCTGGGAGAGCAGGGGCACAGCAGCACTGGGGGCAGAGGATGGAAATGGAAGTAGAAGCCAGAAGCCAGGGATGGGAGTCCCAGAATAGGTGGTTAAAATGTCAAGATCACCATTGTTTTTTTTTATTCCCCCCCCCCCCCCCATTCAATTATCAGCAGCAATTACAAACTGACATTAATAACCCCAGTAGAAATATGGAAAATTGTCTTGGATTGAATGGCAGAAGATCAAGTAGGAAAGGGGGCAGAAGGACTCACAGCACATCTTTTCTGCATCAGCCCTGTGATTCAGGCTTACTGTTCACTACTGCTCACTGACAGTCATGATAGCTAAGAGAAAACCTTGTTTCAATGAATGGGAAAAATATTTGGGCTAAAATGTAGTCTTAAAAAAAAAGGCAAGGATTTACTGCTTTTCTACGAATTTGTACTTCTTCCACAGCCCAGCACTTCCCTCACCCCCCTCTCAGGCTATCAAGAGACACATTCCCTGTGTCTGTTTTGCAATAGAGTATTTCAGAACTTGATCACAAACTCCACGGTGTGCTGAGCAACACCCACCCCAAACTTGCCCTAACAGAATGACGCAAAAAAACAGATTGCTAGTGTTTTCTTAAGGCAGATTAAAAATATTATTAACTTCAAGATGTCAGTTTTAAATGCAAGTCTTTTTTTTTTCTTTATTTATTTTTTGCAGGAAAAAGCTTTCTTGTCATTCAGTGCATTTGACTAGCTAAAGCAGATACATAAATTTGAGACCACTAAAGCTGATCAATGGAAGTATTTTCACAGTTGGTGTCTATATATATAGCTTCATATGCACACACAGACATACAGACACACAGCTATTGCTTAGTAAAGGCTCCTAGAAAAGCAAAGAGGCTGTATAACATCCTGGAGAGTTACCCCTATTTTCTGACAGCAGGACAATAGCAACTTTTTTGTTCCTGGGGAAGGTATGCACATCAACAAGGGCACTAATCTGAGTAAACCTGGCAGGCAGCAGCAGGATCTAGCTCAGCACAGAGGCCAAGAGTGGGGAATGGCATAACAGGTCAGCTTAAAAGTTACACTTCCCAGCATGTGCACAGTGTGCTGAGGTGCTTATTCCAAATCTACGTACAGAATGAAGTCAGTGGAATTACACCAGGGGTGAATTTAGCCTCATAACTTTACTGATCTATTTCCTACAATTCTCTTAAGTATTCAGTTGCTCCTGCTAATTATTTTTGCATTATTTTATAGAAGGCTAGTGTATGCCACATGGGGCTTTTGTAAAATGTTCTTTAATCATTGTCACTCAAAATAATTTAAGTTTCTGAATGAGTTTATACAGTAGTAAAGTAGCTATTAGAGAAAGGCTATGGTTCTTGTTTCACAGGTTGTTAGAGTGAAGCAAGTATTTCCCATATAAATCTTCTTAACATTACTTCATTAAAGCTCATGCCAAGCTGAATTTGTGCTTTGGTGAAATTAATGGAGCTCCCCAAGCTTTCATAAGAGTTCATGTTCACACCATGAAATATGCTTACAAAAGACAGATTTCATTTTTACGTCTGACCTCAAAAACTGTTTCTGTGTCTCATATCATAAGATTTCTTATTCATAGGCAGAATTAAGCATGTATCTTGTCTCCAGGACCTTTCTATTTTTAATTCATTTCATACTGAAGAAGAAAAAGTAGGACTGGGGTATTGTGAAAATATATAAAAGTATAGATATTGTTGCAAAGCTCAAAAAGATCAGCCTCCATTGTGGCAAAACAGCTTGTTTCAGGTTGCACCTGATACATGGACCAGTTTCTGTAAAGTTAGTACTAAGATATGAAAATAGAGACTCAGACATTAAATGCAAGATCCATTCATTTTAAGTATCCTGTATTAGGTGTAATTAGGTGTAACAAGGTTCAGCAAATGCTGGAAAAAATATGAGCAATCTCAAGTTCTTTGCTTTCTCCTGCATACAGCCTTTTCTGAGTAACTCCTCTTTGAGTCACTGGCTGTATGGAATAGTACTAGAGTTTTCCAGATGCCTTGCAAAGTACTCCAAGTATTGCATTTACTTAAACAAGCAAACACATAAACAAAACAGAACACAGCCAGACCAGGCTCAGGATACCATGTAGTCAGGCTAATCCAGTTCATATTTCAGTGCTTTTTCAGCATTTCTATCTTTCTGAAAGATGTTAAGATGTGGTCCCACAATTGCTGCTACCAGCACTGGGTAGGTGGTTTTGCCAGCAGATTCAACCAAGCTGTCAAACTCTAGCTCTGAAATGAATAAAATGAGACAGTGGGAAAGGAAACAGAAGGTCTTTACCTTTCTAATACCACCTTTGGAAATCATCTAAAAGATACCTTTATTCTATATGGTTACTTCTTTGCTTAAATTTAAATACCTGCTGATGTAAGCTCTGTATTTAGTTGGAGGCCTGCTATGTTTTCGATGACCAGGCCAACCACCCCTTGTCATTAAAATAGAGACCTTTTTTATATCTGTTCCAGCAAAACTCTCACAGCCACAATGACTATTGCAATTGCACAAGACTTTTCAGTAGCTGAGCCAAAGCCTGAACAGAAGCCAGCAGATCTCCTAGCTTCTTTTCCAAAGGCTGCATTGCTCTTATTCAAACAGCCTCTCTCTGCTGGCTATCTGGTGTCAATTTCTAATTCACCCCACTAGACACAAGTCCCTTGAGTATTATTTCCCAATCAGATAATTATTCCATTCAGCTCCTTTAAAATATCTTCTGCTGCTTTGAAATAGAAGAGGCTGGGGTGCCCAGTGCATAGTCTTTAAGCTCTGTTCATGCAGCTGAGAGAAATGACTCACACTGCCAATGTGGATTTACTCATTAGGTCTGTTGTGCTAGTAGATGCTCTGGGGAAGCTGACGGTGATCAAATATTTCTTTTATATCAATGCAGCTATTTGTCTTTCATCTTGATGCAGAGCAGTTCTGGTTGTCACTGGTATGTGCTGCAATCTTATCAGATCTGCCTTCTCTTTCTTTCCTCCTTTGCTCATGAAAAGTTACCCTATTGACTTTCTCAAAGAGCATTATCAGTGCTATTTCACAACCCCATCACTTTAATTGCCAAATACATACAAAACATTCTGGTCTCAAAAGAGATAAAAAAAATATTCAGAGGTGAAATGAATAACACCCACATGTTTTAAAAGATCTTCCTGCACAGAGTCTTCATTTTCTCCTTTGATATGGCTTTCAAAATTAATTCCAGTCCCAGTCTTCTCAAATCATTTACTGACTAAGATCTACAAAACCTCAAAGTAATTGGCAAATTCAACTTTTCAAATCATACCTTTGTGCGTCTGTGGAGCTGAAAAAACTTTACCACGTTTTGACTACAAAAAACCCTTATTGTCTTCATCTCAGAGCACTAAGGAGGAAAAATTCCCATGAGTAAGTCAAAGACTGATTTTGTGATAGTCTCCATATTCACCAAAATAATCTCTGTGGTGACCAAGACACCGTGTTGGAAGCATTAATCTGTTCTTATCCTGATTCTCTCACAAACCGCAAATGTGTGCATTCGTTTAATCGAATTATAAATCAAACTAGTTCTATTATGAGTAATACAACTCATGCATTAATAGTGTCAATGAGTAATTAATTGATCATCAATGCAGTTTTTTTTACCAGGTTAGGTGGGGAACCATTTTGAAGAGCAAGATAACAATGCTCAGGAAGTAAAGGTACAAGGATCCCAGTAGCAGCATGTCCCCTCTAGATAGCAAGTTTAAATAGTAATGTCTGTGGTAAGGAGTGGATTGACAAAGTGATAAAGTATTACCTAATTACTTCAGAAAGTTGCCTGGTATTAAGATTTCAGTACATCATATAAGCAAGAAGATAATTTATACCAAAATGATGGGTTTTTAACATGAAGAAGGACTTAATGTTCCATTTCATAAAAATGCATCTATGCCTTTGTACAGAAATCAGAAATACCTAGTTTTATGGCAGGTAATATGCTCTATGACAAGCCTTCCAAAGTCAAGCAGCAACCTGGTTGATTTTTTCCCTCTGGGGCAGGAGAAATTCCACAGAAAATAATTTTTTTTTATGATAATTTTTAAATCTTCTTTCCTTGTCCTTTCACCAGGATAGAACTGGTATAAGTATAGGGGAGCCTTTTCATGTTATTTGTTTCTTTTAAGTTATCCCAGTGTTCCACAGTGCTTAAAACCTAGAGAAGCTTTTGGTATTTATGCAGCTAGACCATGATTCTTCTTTCCATGACTAAGTCATTACACGTTGCTTGTAATTTGCAGAGAAAAGTCTGTCCGTGCAAAAGAAATGTGCACAGTGGCTTTTCCTCTATGCTCCTATGCCAATATTACAAAGAATGTGAGTAACTATTTTCAATTTAACTACCTGGCTTCGTACTCGTCATAAGATACAGAACACAGGTCTTGTGATACGCACTAGGGAGTTATGTAGACATTGGTATTGCAAGTTTCTCAATTATTATTCTTCAATAAACACTTTTTAGGGTCCTTGGACTACTTTGGAGCCTTCCCATGTGAGCAAAACTATAGCTGTGATTTTCTGTTATTGTGCTTCTGGACTTCATGGTATGGGAACCAGTCCGTGACAAAGGCAACAGCACTACTGCGCATGGACTACCTTGAAACTTTCATTCATAAGTGACAGGGGCTTGGACTGAGCCAGTAGAATAGAGGAGCTGGAAGACTTAAAAACTTGTTAATCAAAAGTTTGGAATTATTTTTCGCTAAGTGGAGATTCCTTATTAAGAAAATATACGCCCAACCCCCCCCCCCCCCCATATTCATTGAAAGATTTACTCTAATAAGCTTGTCCAGTTTCTTTTAGCAACTCATAATAACAAAAAATCACTTTCATAGAATCACAGAAAAGAGGTCTACAATGAACCTTGAGGATATGTCTTAAGTGCTAAGTAACAGAGGGACAGGAAGGAAGCTTGAACACTGAAGCTTCTGATTGTCCACACTGTTTTATTGTTCACTCTCTGCAGCTAGTTTTCTTCAAGACAAATCTGCTATAGATTTGAGGCAGGACATGAGCCAGTCCATGTGACTTAGTCTCAAGACCAGGAATCAGCCCTGAGGCAAATTTAACATAGCCTAAAAGGTTATAGAGCCATCTTTTCTTCTCAAAATAGAAAATACCATTATGCAGTAATTTGTTCTGTTTCTATATGAACCAAATCTAATCAATGACTTTTGTGGGCTGAACACTCCAGGGTTGTGCTCTGCCCAACATCTTCCACAGTTTCTGAATTTTGCTCTGCTGCCACTGACATCAGCAATTCTTCATTGTCACGAGCTGGCAAAAATAACTTGCTGCCACTCTTCCCATGTCTCATGGTATAGTATTCCAATAAATTCCCAGTAAAATACTCACCTGCACCAGTTAAATGATTCTAGTGAGTATACTAGTGTTAAGTTGTATACAGTTTTTATCTGCTGAGAATAATAGATGCATCTTCTCAAGTCTTAGGATAGAAAACAGTACTCTCCTATCAAGATAGCCCTAATTGAAAGGGGCTGTAATGCCAGCTTCCTGCATAGACAGAAACCCATGTATCTCCACTGGAATTATTAGGAAAACCACTCAGTAAAGTCATCTCAAAATTATTTCTGGGCTGTGATCCTTGGAAAACCCTTGGCAATGCACGAGGTAACCCCTTGCAGGGATCCTGACAACATGTTTGTAGTCCATGAAATACAGCAGAATAAGCCTATTTTAGATGATGATATGTAGAATCAGTACTGCAAGGCATCAGTGACACTAATTTCTCAACTTGACCACAGTACCGCTCAACATCTTCAGTCAGGCTTTATGAAATTAAATGAGGGCAGAACTCGGCCTTGTAATTCTATCCCCTACGCTGAAGGAGGTCCAATTACAAACAGTACTATTAATATTGCTACCCTCATTCAAGACATCCAGCCGCTAAGGGACAAAGCAATTGCAATTCATTGCTAAGTTAATACAGATGCATTCATATAACAGCTCACAAAATCAAGTTTTTTGAACTCCGCAATGGCATATTTTTTACTTTCCCTACTTCTTGTCTGCTGCTCAGGCAGAGAAAAACCTAGATAAGTCCAAAACCTAACAGTTACTGGTTTTATTTTCCTGAAAGTAATGGGGAATTTTATAGTACTTTGTGGGTTCTGGGCCTAAATTTCAGAAGTGCTAGGTGATTGTAGCTCTTGTTCTACTTAGTGTTAAGTGCTTGCTGCTCAGCTTACATTGAAAGTAGGCCTGCAGTCAAATTTGTACTGTATCAGGTTTCTGAAAACTTGGATAGCCGTTTTTTTAATAAGGAAAAATATATAGGAAATTATTTGGGTATATACAGACATGGATTTTTCATTTCAGATTTGCTGGTTTTTCTTCTTTTCTATTTTATTTTATTTTATATATTATTTTATATTATGTTATATAAATTATGTTATATTATGTTATATTATTTTATTTTTCCTAATATAAATAACTTACAGAAATAAAACCAGAGGATAAAGCACATAGAACAGGACTAAAATGAATGTGCCCAGTGAAAAGTAGGAAATTTTCATTTCTATCCTCACAGAAGACAGAAGTTCCTAGAGTGAGCAAGCAAGATCCCTACACAGGAATTGTACCTGCAGATGCAGCCCCAAGTCTCTTCTGTTTCCTAGGCCAGTGAGGCAATGAAAGGAAGAGCAGATGTTGACAGGGTAAAACCCAGGAACAGAAAAAGACTTAGTCCCCTCTCCCCACCACTGTCACAGCATCAGTTCTCAGACTCCAGAACATATTGCTGTTTTCACCAGGTTAGCAGTCTAGCTACCTTTGTGTTCTGCCTAGAAGCTGTGAGAGCATTCAACAGCTTCCTCCTTCTCCTCTATATTTATCCACAGAAGTCTTGTGGATGTCCCAGGATGCTTCTCAGCTGGTTGTGCAACACTCAAAGCCCCCGTTGTTACAAAAGAGACTCTTTCAGTTCCTCTCAGCAGGCTGTTACGCTATGGGACTCCAAATCAAGAACAGATTTGTCTTGGGTTCCTCTTATTCTTTTTAATGTGCCTTTTCCCTAGAGATGCCTCTCCTCCCACATTTAAATTTTCTTTCCTCTTTTGCCAGTGCTAATGTTATGCATTAGATATTTGGCACAGCTGTGATATATATTTCCTCCCTCCTAACCTCAGCCTGTCTTTTGTTCCTAAATGAAAACAGACTTCAGAGCACCCGCCCCATGTGGCCAGTCTCTCTGTGCTACACCTGCTTTCACCTCACTCAGAACGCAGGGAACCATGAACAAAACATTTCCAAAAATGCCACTGTGTAATTTTGAAAACCATTAATAAATTACCCAAGAAAGTATGGCACTGCCTGGGGGCATCTGCTTGTATAACAGCAAAAAGTGTACCTGTCATGCAAGTATAGAGGAACGGAGTGCTGGTACTCAAAATGGATTTCTCTGGATCACACCTTTCTGTTTGCAAACTGTTCTTTAGACTATTCTGACATTTTAATTCTTTTTTTATTCTTTTTTAACTTGCAGAACATGGACAACACGATGCTGCAATTGTCCTTCTCAAACAAGCGACAATCATCATTTACAAAACACGTTGTTTGAGAAGTTATTCCTCTCTTCTTTCTCCTTCTGCAGGAGGCTGATGGAAAAAAAGTATGAGTTGTTAAAGGCAAAGTAAGGCTCAGACAAGAAGAGCCTAAGGCAACAGTGGCAGCCATTGCATCATATCTCACCATGGTGTCACTGCCGGTCTGACACATATGACACCACCACCACATTTTACATGATAGAACACATCAGGATCATTGCAGACAGCTGCTGAAAATACTTTGTCAGTACCTAAATGTCAAGATTTCTTTCAATACCTAAAATTCAAGATTTCATGCGTGTTGTTTGGTTTTTTTTTTTACCTCTGTGTTCCTCAGCTTGCAAAAATTCAAACAAATGTGGTTTTGCAGAGTCTACCAAAAACTTGGGTTTAAGTAGGCTCTGCAAATGTGTTTACATCTTTGCTGTGGTTATTATGGTGGTTTGCTTTGGAAATGTGATCAGCATCATTTTTGACACTTTTTGCTTTTGATGAGGCTGCCACCGCCTTCACTTGTGCGGAGCAGCGCACCACCATGCTGTCTGCTGGCAGTATATAAAAATTAAACATTTGTAACACAAATTGACAGAGATGTAAGAGGAAGGCAATAGGCCCCATTTTCCAGCTGGGGTGTTGGGGTGAGAGTAAATTAACTTAGCCCAAGTGGAGTGAAAGCCTCAACATATTTTCCTTAAACAGTAAGCAGTAGTTTCAATACAGCTGCATGGATAGTTCGGCACATGCCCTGTGCTTTATTGAGGAAGTAGGAGACATATGAGTGCCACCAAAATCCCAGCTTCTGAAGGTTAACACCACAGCAGACTGATTTCACTAAACTTACAGGGCCCCAGAGAGGGCATATGTCCACTCTTGCTGCTGGATCCAGGGCTTGGATGGGCAGCTTATTCACAACTCAATGGGGAAACCAGGGTCAGCAGGCAATGAGTCTGCAGCACTGCACAGGGATGTGGTAAATGATCTGCAGCAGCTGCAGACTGGAAACTGGAGAAAAATTGTGTCAATACCAGCTTTTCAGGGAAGGAGTATTTTCAGGTGGAATTTTTCCAGAGGAGAAAATTCAGGTTTTGTTTTCTAACTTCTCATGTGCCTAGGAGCAGATGAGCAGCACAGCTGGCTAGATGGCTTTTCTCAATGTTTATAAGGTAATAAAAATTCATTGGGTGTGTTTGATCTTTCTTGTTAGTGCCTTAGTGTTTGTGTTGGAGATATCCAAATCTTACAAGTCTGGAGCCAAATATTATCTGTATGAAATCTTTGTCTCAGCACTACATCCTCCCTTGCAACATCATTCACATGTAGTTGTTCTGTTGCCAAATTTTTCAAAACTCTAAGTAACATCCCTTTCGCTGACTCTCAGCCAAATCAAGTAACTGAATGCTTGCTGTGTTCCTTGGATTCAGGTTATAAACTGCTATACAATGCTACTGATTACATTAACTTCAGTTCTCCCACTTCCCATATGGGCCAAACTTCCCCTCCTTCTCTGCTGCCTTCCCTTTCTTCTCAGGGTGAATAACAGCATAGATCTCAGTGAAACACAAACCCACCTGTTTTTGAGCACTGTTTATCACACCTTCTCCCCTGAACTCCATGTTCCAAAGTCCACATGTTCTATGTAAGGGTCATAAGGTAAAATCTGGTATCAATTTTGAATGGCTAGTCAATGATTTAGGCTGGCTTTTCTCCAATGGGATGGATAGAGATTTGCTATGAGTAAGGTGACAGGCTTAAAAACAAATCCTTATCCTCCAAAAAAAAGCTAAAATTGACCAGCTCCAATAATACAGGAGTTGAAAGGAAATGGAGAATAAATCAAAGGCCACTGAAGTAAATGACAGGTTTTCCATCAACTAGAAAGCACTTGATCAAGCCTTAAGAGTACAGAACAAGCTCCATTTTTGTAAAAGAAAAGGTAAGTCTGGTTTAATGAGATTCAAGAGGTAGAAAGTCTCCAGAGCTAAAAACCAAGTCGAACAGTCTGATTTTTTCCTGAGATCGACTCTAGAGCTGTGCTAGTCTGGCAGAGCAGGGTTAGTTTAGGAGACAAGCTCACCAGTGGCCAGTATCATTTACTCAGGTGGCTGGGTCTTGTGCAATTGCTGCGTTAAAACTGACTCAAAAATATCATGAATCCCATTGACAGAAGTGTGCTCTAAGAAAGGCCCAGCTCTTCTCAGAGGAACTTATCAGTAAAAGGGACCTCAACAACAAGATTCAATTAAGGACAAACACTTCCTGCTAATTATTTGAGGGACAAGCAAGTATCAAAGCTGCAGATGAGAAGGCACAAAGAGGAAGGAACTAGTTTGGAGATTACAACAAAAATCTCTGTAGAAAGGAAGTTTGTGTTTGCAGAAATGCCTGAAATAACCACCAGCATTCGCACTATCACATCTCACTTCAGTTTCAAACAGTGTGAAATAAAGCAGTATATTTTTTTTCTCCGGAAGTACTGCTACTTTAGATTTGCAAACAGATATGGGAATCATACTGTTGACAAAGGCAAAAACCAGACACTTGTCAAATATTGGCTCTGAAAATAGGAAAACACATTTTTAGAAATCTCTTCAATTAGAAGGTAGAATTTTGGATTAGATATTTTAAGGCACAGACTGAATCTGCTAGGATTGTAAATGCCTATTCACTTCAAGATCCTAAAGACCCATGCATGCTTTGCACGCAGAACACATCATGGAGATTAGGCCTATGAGCCCTCATTTTTGCAGCAGCGATAATACATAGAACTGTTAGGATATAATGAGATGATATTTCAGTCATATTTTGCAGCGGTGTAAATGACTGCAAGAGGGCTAAAGTGGTGGCAAGCATGGCAAGGTAAGATAAGCCTGAACAGATGTTTGAAAAAGCCACCTGTATAAGGAATTTATACTGAGTTTGCTGTTAGTGAGCTGAATGCTTTATCATCTAAGCTCCAACCTTCAGAACTATGTATATATAGAATACAGCATACAAATACACATTTTAATGGTGCCTATGGCTTTCTAGATAACTTTAAATGCACCTTGAAAGATTCAGCTTCAAACATGCTAAATCCAAACTTTAAAATCCTGTTTGATCTAACCATACCCATAGACTGCTACGGAGTTCTTAGGCCTGTATTAGCCTGATGACTTTCATGCTTTGAAAATGTAACCATTTTATGAGGAGTGTGGGCTAAGTTTGCTCACATCTAGAAAAAAACATGCAGATGAAAGAATAAGTGATATCACATAACACACCACAAATCATTCCACCAGTGACTATTAGTTGTTTTTTTCCTGTTTGCCAGTCATTCAGGAGCACTCCCTGTCTGTCTGCAGTTCTGGGGGCTTACTGCATGATTTAGGTGAACGCATCCTGCTCTGCAGATAGTCTGCCAAGAGAGCACTTCAGCATTATTCACTGTGTACTGTTAGTGGTAAACAACATGTAATTTAGTCTATATGGTTTGTTTTTACTATCTGGTTGTGCAACAGCAATGCTGAAGTAATGAATGATGAACATACTTCCCAGATGAAGCTTCAGTAAAATGACTGTTCATGGTAATTACCATAAGACAGTCATGATTTACTTATGTTTTCCATGAATATGCCTATAGTCATCCAAACAATAAATTTAATAACCAGAAAAAACTTATTCTGCAGATTCCTAGAAACAGATTCAGGTCGAGAGTTCCCTGAGCTCTAAGCTCTTTTCAGTATGCTGAAGTGAATTTCAGCATTTTCAGAGCCTGATAAATACATTCCTCCCTTTTTGAAGTTGATTGAAACCATTGTTTGCTTTCATGCAGTCAACACAGGAAAAGAAGTTTGTGAACAAAGGACTGGAGGACAAGAGCTCCTGGGTTTTAAAGCGAGCCACAACAGCAACAGTTTCTGTGACTGTTAGTTATGTGTTGTGACTCAGTTTCCCTGTCAACGTATTGAGAGTGTTTGCTTCAAGCAAATAATAGGAAAAAAATAACTTCTTCAATAAAGTTGGCCTTCTGCTTGTGAAATACGTGTCATCTGTTTGCAGTTTACTCACACTATTAAACTTATGCCTCACTTTTTTCTGGATTTTTCTTTTTTGGTAACTATGTAGGGAGCACAACACAGCCTTAAGAAGGCTTTGTGGTCAAAGGTGTTGTATAACCGCCAGTTATTTATTATGAAATGAATGCACTCTTGTTCAAGTGAATTCCAGTATGAATATCATATGACAGGACTGAGAGGAAGCTTGTTTATTCTATAGACTAAAGTAGCATTTGTCTTAATAAAATGATAACATTGTTTGTTTATCTCCAGCGAACTGATCTGATATGTCTCTCGGTTAAGCTTTAGGGCCAGATTTTTCAACCCTGATTCACCTTGCCAACTATTTATTCATGTGAACAGTCCTACATAAAGTTCAGATCATACTATGCATGAAAGAAAGGAAGGAACAGCTTATGTCTTAGCCTCTACTCTGCGCAGCCCTGAGTCTAGCAATGACATTGACTAGGAATACAACTGAAATAATCTAGGCAGTAATGTTCTTACATCGGAAATACAGTAACATTAGCCAAAAGAAAAAAAAAATTAAATTTAATTAAACTAAGATATGAAAAAGAGTAAAGACAATTGGGGTTCTTCCTGTTGAAAATATAATGCTTCAAGGTGACCTTATCAGAAGTTTATATAGCAATAGCTTGAAGCAAAGTTTGGACAAATTACTACAATAAACTTCTAAATATTTAGAAACCTAGATTAAATAAGGGAGCAATAACACTGGAGTTGGTCTGCAGTGAGTGTCAGCTACAGCACCTTCTCCATTTCTCAAGAATCTTTGTGGGACAAGAAAAGATCAGAAACACACAAGCATGGGTATAGTAAAATTCCATTTCTTTAATGAAAGTGTTTTCTGATCTGAGAGTATTGCATGTGCAAGAAGATCTTTGTGGAATACTGTACCCAGGGCAGTTAAATGAATGAGTTTCATTCAGCAAATATTGAACATGATATGATGCCAAGGGCTGTGACCATCACCACAACAGTTAAGACATTGCATTTCTCACTAAGTCATAGTATACACATCACAAAGACGTGACATACATGATATTCAAAACATTTCCACCTTCCTCCTAGTGATCATGTCCAAGCCAGTGCTTGGGCGAAGACATGATACAAGCTAGATCAGCAAGGTCTAGCTCATGTTGGAACAAGTCCAGAAGAGGCCACGAGGGTGATCAGGGGACTGGAGCACCTCCCGTATGAAGACAGGCTGAGAAAGTTGGGGCTATTCAGCCTGGAGAAGAGAAGGCTGTGTGGATTCCTCATAGCAACCTTCCAATACCTGAAGGTGCCCTATAAGGATATTGTGGAGGGACTCTTCATTAGGGACTGTAGTGATAGGTCAATGAGTAATGGAGTAAAATTTATACAGGGGAAGTTTGGATTGGATATAAGGAAAAAGTTCTTTATTGTGAGGGCGGTGAGGCACTGGAATGGGTTGCCCAGGGAGACTGTGAATGCTCCATCGTTGGTGATGTTCAAGGCCAGGTTGGATATAGCTTTGTGTGGCATGGTTTAGTGGGAGGTTTCCCTGTCCATGACAGGGGTGTTGGAACTAGATGATCTTAAGGTCCTTTCCAACCCTAACTATTCTATGATTCTATGATTCTGTGCGGCAGGTCCACATAAGATCTAGAGCAGAAGCATTTTTTCTACACACAACCTGCAAACAAACTCATCACCTTTAGCACTGTTTGTTACTCAGTTCACAGTAATCATCACAGCTGTCAGGTGCTCTTACCCTCAAAGCATCCAATTCTAGTAAGACAGACAACAAATATATCAAACCAGAAAGCAAAGCAATCAGGAAGAAAGCTTGCGCTATCTTCAATAGAGCCATGTTTATTTTGGGATTTTAAAATCTGGTACATGAAAATCTACATTCTTTTTGTCTCCTACAGACACGTATGCAACATATAACTCCAGTTTCATATTATGAGAACACCCCTGCGATAGCCTGTAGGCCAGTCCCCATGTTATTTTCTTTCAGAAAAAAAAAAAAAAGAAACAAAAACCAAAACCAAAAAACCCCAAAAACTAAACCAAAACAACCCCAAACAAATTATAGAATCATAGAATAGTTAGGATTGGAAAGGACCTTAAGATCATCTAGTTCCAACCCCCCCCTGCCAGGGGCAGGGACACCTCCCACTAAACCATGCCACCCAAGGCTCTGTCCAACCTAGCCTTGAACACCGCCAGCGATGGAGCATTCACAGCTTCCCTGGGCAACACATTCCAGTGCCTCAGCACCCTCATAGTAAAGAATTTCTTCCTCATATCCAATCTAAACTTCCCCTGTTTAAGTTTGAACCCGTTACCCCTTGTCCTATCACTACAGTCCCTAATGAAGAGTACCTCCCCAGCATCCCTATAGGCCCCCTTCAGATACTGGAAGGCTGCTATGAGGTCTCCACACAGCCTTCTCTTCTCCAGGTCAAACAGCCCCAACTTTCTCAGCCTATCTTCATATGGGAGGTGTTCCAGTCCCCTGATCATCCTCATGGCCCTCCTCTGGACTTGTTCCAACACTTCCATGTCCTTTTTATGTTGAGGACACCAGAACTGCACACAATACTCCAAGTGAGGTCTCAGGAGAGCAGAGTAGAGGGGCAGGATCACCTCCTTCGACCTGCTGGTCACGCTCCTTTTGATGCAGCCCAGGATATGGTTGGCTTTTTGGGCTGTAAGCACACACTGAAGCCAGCTCATGTTCATTTTCTCATTGACCAACACCCCCAAGTCCTTCTCCACAGGGCTGCTCTAAATCTCTTCCCTGCCCAGCCTGTAGCTGTGCCTGGGATTGCTCTGAACCAGGTGTAGGGCCTTGCACTTGGCATGGTTAAACTTCATCAGGTTGGCATCAGCCCACCTCACAAGCATGTCAAGGTCCCTCTGGATGGCATTCCTTCCCTCCAACGTATCAACCGAACCACACAGCTTGGTGTTATCAGCAAACTTGCTGAGGGCGCACTCAATCCCACTGCCCATGTCACCAACAAAGATGTTGAACAAGACCGGTCCCAACACCGATCCCTGAGGGACACCACTCATTACTGGTCTCCAGCTGGACATTGAGCCATTGAGCACAACTCTTTGCGTGCGGCCATCCAGCCAGTTCTTTATCCACCGAGTGGTCCACCTATCAAATTGATGTCTCTCCAACTTAGAGACAAGGATGTCATGTGGGACAGTGTCAAACGCTTTGCACAAGTCCAGGTAGATGACATCAACTTCTCTACCCTGTCCATCAATTCCGTATCTATTATTTTGTTTTCCAATCGTTTTTCTTTGAAATTATTTTGCAGTTATTTGCCCCCTACAGGAGCTCCACAGGAGCCCTGTTTTCTTTAGCATTACGGATGTAGCCCAGATTTCCCTATCCCTTATTTTGATATGGAGTACTTACCAAAAAGTGACCACCGCAGTGATAAACATTAAATCTGCATGATTTCTAACATTACTGCTACTCATTCTGTGAGGAATATCTGTATGCGACTACAACCCCTTGCATGAGACACTTAGCTCACAGAAGCAAGATTCACTGTGAGCGTTTACAGCACTACGATTCAAATGATGGCTTATGATTTTGCTTCTGGATGTCCCAGCTTCGGTTCTCTGTGTTTTGGCTACCAGGCAACTGCTGTGCTATAAATCCACCTGGAAAGTTATGACCATGCAGTGACACGGTCATGACTGTGACTATAATTCTAAGCCTGAATGCTGTCAACAAGCTTCCCTTCCTTCACTGCTGCATTTTTAATGCCTGAGCTAACTAAGATTGTTCAAATTGCTTCAACCATTTAAAATATTTATGTTGCTACGGAAGTCTTAAGGTCATAAAGAAATTGCTACTAATAGAAGCAATGTATTACTGGAGTCAGTGTTGGTGATTCTTAACTTTTTCCTGCTACATGACTCACCCTCCTTAGTTATTTAGAAGTGAATAACTTTTAAAAGGACAGACTTTCTCACTGAAAGGACACTTTGCTTAGGTGCAACGACAAAACAGATCCAAGAAACTAAATTGAGGGAATGAAACAAAAAGTAAAGTATGAAAACTTATTCCTGTATTGTTATTTTTAGGCATTCAGTGTTGCACTATACTATTTGCCAGAGAAAACCAAGGGAAAGACAGCAAATGCAAGAATGTACATTCAAAATACATTCAAGACCTGGCCTGGAAACTCGGTTTCTAAAATAGCTGAAGCCAGAAACATCACCATGCTTACAATAGCGAACATCTCTGGAGAAGCTGCTGTTTGTTCTACTGTGCTCCCTGGTGTAGACCGGCAATTCCTAGTGTTCCCCCAGCTTTTGAACTGGGTCAAACTTAAATCCCAGACGCTAGCAGATAAGCAGAAACCTGGCGGTGCACAGGCTGCAGATCTGGATCTCTTATTTGTATTTTGTACAGGTTTATAAGCCCAGGGAGAGTGACAGTAGCTTCAGATCTGAATAACACTGCAGGGTAAGTTATTGTAACAAACCTTTCTGATGCATTTCAGTGTATTTAATCTTGGTTCCCTACCTCTGCTCTATTCTTCAAGCCCCCAGCTCAGCAAGCAGAGAATGGCACTGTCACCCCACTTTGCAGCCCACTGGCAGGCACCATGGTACCAAGCAAACCATGCAGGAGGAAATATATCTTGCAATCAGAGGAGACATGGTTCAACAGAACTTTAAATGCTATGTGAGCAGAAGCAGCTGCTGTATGGGGAGGCCCAGGCAGTGAACCGCTGGGAAGCAGGAAAGGCTGGCACATCAGACATTGCCCCAACAGGATGTTTTGCAAGGGCAGCCAACCATCACATTGTAGCTGTGCCTTCATGTTTACAAGGAGGAGGGGGTCATGTGTTGGGGTACTGTTTTACAAAGGCATCTTCATATACCTACACTAGGTATTGTGTCTGGCTAAGACATTACTTTTTATGCTTGCATTTCCACAGATCATTTACAGTAGTTTTGTGTCCATGAGCTAGAGGGGTTGTTTAAAGAAGATTGTCTCATAGCACAATCAGCTGCAGGAGGAAGGATTGCAATGTAATAGAGTTAGATTTCTATTAGATTTCTAGATCTAGATCTAACAGTGAAACAGAGAACACCCAGAAGTAACAGGTATATCTACAGCTCGTAAGCTGTGCCTGGCTTGAATTTTGTTGCACCATGGCCTCTGTGCTGGGCCTGCACTGTCTGACTGTCAGTGACCCTGTACTGGCACTGTTGGCATCATGGTTCTTCATCTGCAGGAGAAACTAATTACCAAGAGCTACCAAGCCCAGCATATTCAATGCAATGCATCTGCAAGGACATGGTGGGAAGCCACTGTCACCTCCCATCTGTGAGCACTTCTCTGTCCTTTGGGTCTCTGAAATAAGCAGCATGTGGCTTGCAGCCCCCATATGCTGCAAGAGCAGTCCCGCCTGATTACAAGAAGCAAATGTTAGATGTCATGTTCTGGGAAATGCCAATCTGCATTACCAAGGAGATACTCAAAATCCATGCCAGATGTTAACAGCTGTGTGCCCAGAGGAGCAGTGAAGAGCCATGGCCATTGCTGTGGTCATGCAACTTATGTGGTAAACATCTGTGTTTTTAGCTTCTGACCTCTCTGTCCTACATGTAACCAGGATCATGCAGAAAATGGTGTCCTAGTATGTGAGTAACTTACCTCTGGAGCACAGGCCCTCACTGGTCAACAGAAAGCAACACTGCTGGTGGTAGCCAGGGTCAGTTATGGCAGAGTTGACACTAAAGGAGATGGACTTCATTGCCATGAATGCTCCCTCCAACCTCCCTGGGCATGTTCCCAGAAGCACTGAAGTTTTTGTGCAAGTATCTGCAGGGCTGGGATCAAGTTGGTGTCCATCTGAGCATCACTGATGTATGACAACACTGCCCATGGTCTCAGAAGTGAGCTGCAAAACTTGTCCACATATATTTAAAAGTCCCTGGGCTCAATATGTACAGCTGCATGTGTGCTACTGCTGATCCCGCCACAAAGCTCTTCAACAGCGTTTTACTCAGAGCAGGTTAAGTATTTGCATAGCAGGATACAAATCCTTAACTGTCTGTTTGACTTGCCGCCCATCATTTTTTAAACCTCACAGTTAGCCTCCATTCATTTCATTTGGAGCAGTCCACTCCATCTTACACAAGTTTTGAAATAACAAGCAGAAAACTTTCTTCATGTTAGTTGGATTGTTTCTGTAAATGCACCTTTTGATTAAAAAAGCCTTAAAATTTTACTCTAGATTTTTTTGCCACAGTCTGCATGATGTCTTTTCTGCAATTTATATTATATGCTCTACTCTGTCTTATCATTTAATTTCAGGATACATTTTATGTGTTACTTATTCACAAAATAAAGCTGTATTATATCTAAATCTGCCTAGGCTCACAGACTAAAGAACCACAGTGTCTTTTAGTTAAAAATAATCTGGCTTACCCGGAAGAGGTATTTTTTTCTGTCTCTTTTTAAAAAATTTGCTCTTTATGTTTGGTTTCTTGTTTGGTCTTTTTAAGTGTTATCTTGAAACAAAGCATCATTCTTTGTCTATACATCTCAGCTCATCAGTACAAATCAATTTCTAGTCATAAAGCTTAAAATCAGACTCAAAATCCTAAAAGATTTTGAAGCACTAAAATTTTCAAAGTATTTGAGTGGATTTCCAGCATCACTTGTTATTAATGAAGGTTTCTTTTTACTGGAGAAATAGAGTGACTTCTGATCACTGTGGTATAGTACACTTTGCTAATTACAAAAGTAGCAAAACTATTTTTCAAACAGAGGCTAAAGAGCAAAAAATATGGTGCTGTTTTGTTCCTTCTGTTTCAAAATACAATTGTGAAAACTTTGATTCTACAATATGTAGCTTTCACCTACAGAGTGTTAAACTAGTCATAGCATAGACACTGTCCCTCAGCACAGACAATATTTCATCATTTCAAACCTGTTTCCTATGAAAGCTTCCAAAGGTCAAAAATATGGTACATCAGCTGAAACTGTCAGTATTGGTGACGTTTCAGATAGCATGACATGAGGCATTTTCCATGCTATAAATACCTTTTAAATGTTGGCCTGCTTTAGGCTCTGCCTAGTTTTATTTAATAATGGAAGCCAGCATGGAAATATTTAAGTTATTAGAATATATCTCTGGGGTTTAAAACACTATGGTAAAAGATAGCTCGTAGTATAATTTTTCCCCAATGGCACTGTTATTTTTAATGAATGTGTATGTGATGCAACCCGTCAGGTCAATGACCATCAGGTCAATGAACCCCAGCTGAGCCTGAAATGTTTGCACTGCTGGAGCAGAAAGGACTGTATGCCCACAGGTGATCTCAGAGGAGTGAGCTCCACAGCGAACTAACATACCCAGCCCTGGAAATAAAACATATTAACCAGGTCTGACTGTGCTTCCTTCCTCCCTTGCCCTGTAGAATGTACAATATTTATGATTAAGCTTTGCAAATGAAAATCAGAGCAGTTTCTGTGCTCATTCGAGCTGCACAGCCTCATTCTGGGTGATTCATTCATTGAGTCAGGCAGCCATGCATGCAGTCATTCATAAGTAATGCCACGCTTCCTTTCAGCATGCAACAATGATTTACCTCTCTGCTGCCTTTCAGTGTTTGTTCAGCAAACACACTAAGCTAGAGAGTCCCTATTTCAAGCTTTACCCTTATTTTAAAGAAACAGTGTTATCTAAATGCATGCATACTGAGCGCTGTACAGAGAAGACCAATGTCAGTAAGAAATGGCTACAATCCGTAGTACCCCTCCCAAACTATTCTGTCCTTACTTGGTATCCATGAGAAAAGTCTTGTACTTACAAACAAGATTTCAGTTCCTTTTACACTCATGCCTTGCCACAAGTAGGCCTATAAAAACAGACCTATTTCAACGTCCACCAGGACTCCTAGAAGAGGACTGATAACTCACTCACCCTAGCATCATGCAATGAAACCTGGAGCACCAGGACTTGATTTCCTGTTATTAGTATTTCCTTGCTGATTTCAGCAACTAACAGGAAATAAAAACATACAGAAAATCATGGACCAATGAAGAGGTTTTGACCTGTGCATTTTTAAGGAGCTATGAAGAACAAAATCTGGCCAGAGCTGCAGATTGGGCAATAACATGCGCTTGACTCTTGTAAAATCGTAGTTTAGGGGATTGACTTCATTCAACTGTACAGAAATAAAAGTGAGACACTAGTCTAAACTAGTGTCTAACTAAAACCATTTTAGTACCTTCAAGCACTTTGAGAGGGGGAGTGAGAGCAAGTTTTCATGGAATCAAAGCACTATATGACACTGCGTGTATCATTCCTAAGTCTTTTGGCATCAGCTGATTTCTATTTATAGTGAAATTACAAGGTCAATGCAAGTAAATATCAAGAAATACACAGTTCATGGCAACCTCTCACTAACAAAATCCAGCATGCAGCCACACTTTGGGTGAAGCTGAAGGGTTATGAAGCACAGGTGCCTTATCCCCTTTGGGAAGGGGAAGAGATTTATTCCTCATTTCTAAATAGAATTCTGAGCTGAACACATCCCACTTGAGAAAGCTGGTCTTTAACAATGCTTTATTTTGTGCAAATGCACAGGCGAAAAAGTAACAAAGTTAAAAAGATTTCTGGGTGTGACATGTTAATACAGCCCAGACATCTGGGGTATCACAATTAGAAACCCTTCATGGACATGTTTTCATTAGTCACAGAAATAAAACAACTCATTTTTTCCTGTTTTCTCAAGTTTTCAAAGCTCTACAGTGTATCCTTAAACATGTCATTAAATTATGTTTCAAGCTTAAGGAATTTCATGCTTTGTAATTCTTTTGAAGTTGGCAGATGATTTTATGTTTCTGCTTTGCTTTTTTAATTTTGGTTCTTAAAAAAGGAACTTCAGTTTATCTTCCATTATTGTTCCCTTTTATAGCTCACCAAAGGACGTCGTTATGAAAAGGTACATATTTATGTTAAGGAATAATGTTTTGAAACTCTCTGCTATATTTTGAAACCCTTGGAAACAGCAGGGCTTTAAAAATGTCTGTTTAAATTATTTGCCTTTTTTCTTTTTAATCAGATTTTCAAGGAAATTAAAAATGTTTTCCTTGAATTTCTGTTTCTTTACTTTTTGGTTTCTCTAATATATTGCACCAGAAAAGCAGTAATATTTTTCCACATATTTTGTTGTCTTTTAAGTTATGAAGCATTTTATATTAAGAATTTACTGTATTCAGGACACCGTGTGGTCATTATTCCAGGTAGCAGTTTATTGCTCATCTTAGTTTACAAGAAAGAAAAATGCATTTGCAGAGAATACAGGCATTACGATGTTATGGATTTACTGATGTGTCTGGCTGAGAATAAATTTCAATGGAAAAGTGAATTTTCCATTAAGTGATAAATTCTATAGAGTGGCTGGCTAATGCAGAAAACATTGATTGTTTATCAAAAGAGTCAAACACCCCAAAAATCTGAGATACTTTGGTTGTGATATTTTTTTCCTTTGTACTTATGAATTTTGAGTCAAATTTTGTCCAAGTAGTTAAGTGAAATTTGCATTCTAGAACTGTGGATGTTTCATTTTTACTTTAAAGGATTTCAGCCTGACTTCATGTCGGGGAAGCAACCCTACATTACAATGAAAATATGGCTCCCA
This sequence comes from Ara ararauna, assembly GCA_028858755.1. NCBI lineage: Eukaryota > Metazoa > Chordata > Aves > Psittaciformes > Psittacidae > Ara > Ara ararauna. The sequence continues at coordinate 120,217,073 of CM054376.1, read as the reverse complement.
GTTCTCTAAAAGAGATCCCCAGCTGATATACAATAAAACAAATCAAGCAACACAGTAAAACCAGAAGCTGTGGATGCTGTGAGAGAAAGATGAGCCTTGTAGTGCAGTCGTGAACATGGGATTCTGCTAGACTCATTTGAACTCAAGATTTAGAACCCCACATACTTTCAGTAAACTTCTCTGGACTCTGCTCATATGGACAATCATTAAAATACATTATACTTGATCATAACCACTTGACCGTGACACTGGTCCAACCCTTGGTGCACAGCAGTTATATATTTATATTACAGAATAGTATTAATCCAGTAATACTATTATATGAAGTGATAAATAATAAGTGATAAATAATAAATAGAAATAGGAAAAGGGCTAATGGGTTCAAACTTACACAGGGAAAATTCAGGTTAGATATTAGGAAGAAGTTCTTTACTGTGAGAGTGGTGAGGCCCTGGAACAGGTTGCCCAAAGAAGTGGTAAATGCTCTGCCTGTTTCAGTGCTCAAGGCCAGGTTGGATGGGGCTTTGAGCAAACTGGTCTAGTGGAAGGTGTCCCTGCCCATGGCAGGGGGTTGGAACTGGATGATCAAAAAGATTCTTTCCAAACCAAACCATTCAATGATTCTATGCTTCTATGAAATGTTACAGTAAATACAAAAAAATTATATCCTTTCTGGAAAATATTTTGTACCCAATCTGGCCACTTCTCTACATAGCTGGGCACAGATCTACAGTTAGAGCATGGAATATAACCTCTTCCTGATTAAACAACATTTGTAAAATAAACATTAACCTGACGGAGTTTTGGTGTGTTGATTTTACAAACCTACATGATCAAAGAGGCTAATATTCTCTGCTTGAGGCAGAACAATGGAAAGAACAGTAAAAACAATCAACTCTTGGTGTCTTTCCTGATATTACTTAAAACTAACACAACTATTACTGTTATTATCAAGCAGCAACAATCTGCTCTGAGGTTCAGTGTGGAACATTAAGTAAAGCTGGATTGTCCTGGTGTAGGAATGACTGGGCAAGATTTAGGTCCTTCTAAAAAAACATAGGACTATAAATGATGAAGAATCAGAAATGTTACAATTATCTACATCTTTCAGATGAGGAAATGAGGCAAATGAACCTAAATTCTGTATCAGCACTAGCAACTGAACCCAAAGCCTGTGATCTCACAAAATCACTGCCTGGGAGGTAGCTTATTGCCAGGCAGTCTCTTATGTGGGATAGTGCAGTAATTCCTGCCATTGTTATTTTCTTTTCTGTTTCATTTGTAATTGTCTTTGTTCACCTTTCTGAAACCTCAGCAATGCCCTGCTCCAGTTCTGACCTTGTGCTTTCTATAGTGTGGATGGTTGAGGAGAAGTTGTGGACGAGTTAGCTGAATTCAAGTCTATTGCCTTTTTACCCAGGACGAAGCCTGCCATGACTGAAACATATAAACAACCAATTTTTATTTTCTCACAAAGGACCTTTACTCTTGTTCTTTCTGGGGTACATGCAGGGGCTGCCTACACTAATCTCAGGTCTGAAAGAAAGTCTCTGCTTTCCATATACAGCATGAAGATAAGTCCTGGAAACACCAAACTCATGCACAAGGTAACAGTACTGGGATTATGTTAATAAGGACCACTGACTATTAAAAATGCTCCAACTTGTTAGTTTGTCTTTGTACTGCAGTGAGGGTCCCTGTACTAATTTGCTGAATACTATCTGAATCTGAGGTTGCAAGTCTTGTGTAGCAGATGTTGTTTTAAGATCATTACTCTGGACCACACAGGGGGCATCATATCCTCTTTGGAAGCTTGACCACAACAAAGAGAGTGAATAATCACCAGTCTGAGCCCACAGAATGAGCATATTTCATATGCCAGCTCCCACTCAGAAGCACAAACAGCTCAGTCATCAACCCGCTGTTCATCAAGGCATTTCCAAGTAAGAACTCCTCCAAGAACCAGGATATTATGGGTTGAATGTCATTTCTGCTCTACTTTTCTCTTTCACTTTGAATCCATTCAGGCACCTTGAAGCCACATGTAGAAGCTGCAGTGACGCTCTCTGGAGAAGGCTGAGCTGATTACTTTCTGCTTCATGGGCTTCTGAGACTCCAGGCACCAGGTTCTTTATGTTACTGATTACCCTTGCATTTTAGCCCATTAGGCGTTGCATATCTGCTGAGCTATCCAGCTTTTCTTCAGAAAGCTGAAAACCTGTGCCATCATCCAGCACCCTGCAGATGTCCCCGATATTACAGCAGCACAATCACTTTGCTGTTTAGAGTACTTTGTTCCTGTCTATGTGAATTATGGGGTGTCACATCATGGCATGTGTTGCTAAAGTAGGAGGTAACCCAACATGACATGACATAATGGGATACAGCTTATGGGTGCAGGGAGAAGAGTGGGAAGGGAAATCAACTAGACCCATATCTGATGAAAAATCTGTGACTAAAAATTTAGCCAAGTAGTTGCTTGAATTTTACCAGCTTGGTCAAAGAAATAATAAATTTTTTGTTGTACAGTGACCTAAAAACAAAGTAATTTGACTACATAGCTGTAAAGATTAGACTCAGACTCTGTATTTCAAATAGCTCATAACTTCTGATGATCTGAAAGATGCCTCACTTAGTCAGCATTACCAGCCTCTACAAATTGAAATGTTCTGTAGAAACCCTTCAGTTTCACCAGAGTTTGGAACAGACATGGGATGGGTTTCAAAACACACAGGTTTCTGTGAAAAACATGTGCATGATTTCCTGTCAAGCTCTGTTCGCACTCTTCCCAGCCTTGCAGCTCCTTGGCAGCAAAAGGCTCCCAGGATCCACCAGTCTGCCCTGGGTTCAGAGCTCTTCTTGCCTTCAGGGTTAATTTTGGCACTTGTGGTTCTCATTCCATAGCAGATCAGAAACAAATGTCAAAGTGCTGAAAACCTTTGTGGCTTTACCTTTCTCCACACAACTCTACTCAAATGTTGTAGGAAGAACCAAATTAACTGCAGAACCCCTGTTGCAATGACACATTCAATCAAATCCTTGAGAGATATTTAGGGTTTAGTCACACACCAGGCTCTCGTCCCTCTTCTTCTCTCTTCACCTACACCTAAGTACGCTCAGAAGGAGGCAAGAAGGAGTCTCTCAAGAGAGTCATGCATTAGCCTGCAGCCTTACTGTTCTCGAGGGAGGAGTACTCCTCTGCCCTAGAATAATTGCTTTTAATTGCAAAGCATCCTCTGTCTAAATCAAAATAAGATTCCCCTTGGCAGACACAGGCAGACCAATGGTTATCTATTATTTGCAGTACCATTACACATAGGAACTCAGTCATGAATCAGATTCCTAAAAGCCATCTTTCTACATACAAATGAATCTAAATGTACCGTTTCATATCCTTCAATTTCAGACCAAGTTCTTCTATAATGGGTGATTGAATTACAGAAATGGATGCAGACACCAAAGGGCCCTGGAAAGCCATTCCCGGCAAAATGCTTGTCTTCAGTTAATGTGGTACTTGTGCCACTGAGTGTTTTTGAGTAATACATACTGGGTTAGGTTCCAAGAGCAGAAAAATAGAGTTGAAGAAATGTTTCAAATGGCTGAGAAACTTACAGAGAACAGAGAAAACACAGGACTTGTTTGTCTGCTAATTAAGAAAATATATCCTTTAACATCACTGTATGCAAAAGTTTATCCTCTTATTAGGTACAACTCCTATTTCAGGTCTGGTTTTAGTATTTTCTGATAAATTTTCAGAACAAAAATCAGGATTCTCTTCCATGATTTATCAGCTCACTGGTAACCAACCTTTTCTTGAAGCTGTTCTCTTGTTTCTGAAAGGTAACTCAGAACAGAAGACCTAGGTGGTGGTGTGCCCCTGCACATTTAATTAAAATCTCTTCTTCTCCACTCCAAACCTGCCAGCTCCATCAGGTGCACACCACAAGGATTCCTTCTAGTTCCCTAACTTTTTCTCTACAACAACAGAAAAATCTTTTCCCAAATACTGATTACTTCCAGGAAAAAAAAAAAAAAAAAAGTTTGGTCACTGTATGCTTTCTCTGTAGTTTAAATGTTTATAAAATCAGTCCACTCGGTCTCCAAAGTCTGTCTGTAAGGGCACTGCCTGATGAATCACACTTATGTTACAGATGAGAACTAAGGCGGAACAGAATCAGCAACCCGCTGCATCTTCGCTGAGTTGGCAGAAAACTCGGAAATCATGGCTCTGGATATGAGAAAACCTAAGCAAAAAAATGAAGGAAATCTTCCTACTCCCTGCAGACAACTAAGTCCACTCAACTTTAAGAAATTATTAATGGATGTCTTCCTGAATGGAAGTTAAAATGCATTTTAAAGAATAAGGGCTAAGCTCAGTAGTGTTTTATGCTTCCTGGGCTAATCTCACCCCACCTTAACTTTGCTTTTGTGTGAATATTTATAGTAGACATCAGTTCTGGTTTTCTCTACTTTCCCATCTATTTACCAGTTGCTATGCGCAACTTTGTTATGTTTTGAAAAGATGATTTACCAGGATCAGCCAGATGTTCCTTCTGGGTATATTTTTCAGCCTGGGCAAGCAGAGGATGAATTTTGGTCCCTTGGCTCTGAATACATTTCCTTCCTTCCTTACACACAGTCCCTCCTATGGTGGGGAATGATTCTCTCTTCCCATCAAACATTCAAGACTGGACACAGAAAGGGGAGGGGAAAGAATGAATTTTCTTAGATGCCTGCCTACATGTATTACTCATAGGCCCAGGTACATACAGATCCGCAAATTTGGAGTCAAGGAAGACATTTCTTCTTGTGTCAAGTTCTTTCTGAGTTTGAGAGACTGAGAGGAGTAAATTAATTTTCCTTTTTATGTTGCATGGTTCACCAGCTGCTGGGATCTGGGCATTTTTTTAATGGCACCTTTTTTTTTCCAACTGTTTGATCTCTTGTATCTTCATACTGGCAAATCTGGTGGTCTGGCTTGTTCAGTTGTTTTTTGAGAACTGAGGCATTTGATCTGACTTATGTGTTCATAGGAATGGAGAGCACTGTGCTAGGTCAGGTGAAAGTGGTACTGGATGAAAGCCCAGTAGTTAGTTCCCAGCAATGGCCCATTATGGATGTGTAGGTGAGAATATAAGTACAGGATAAGCATGTGTAGGGATACTACCCCACAATATTTTTCCAACCTGCAAAAATCTACCATGCAGGGACTTCTTCAATCAGAAACACTATCTTCATATCTAGTAAAAACTCAGTCTCATTGAAATTTTATTTAATTAACTGGATGCATCCAATCACTTCTTGAACTTTCCCAGAAGTGGCAAGGAAGTCTGACAGCACCTATGGGGGTGCAATTTAACAAATTAGATAATGTTGAATTTAAAAGGTTGGAGACTTTTCCATATCACTGTTAATGAGAATGTCGCCCTCCATATCAAGGTCAAAATTTTAATGCCAGCAAAATTTGTTACATTCCACTTTTTGTTTTAACAAATGAAGAATTCTAGGCAGTATGGAGAAGCAAAGGCTACAAGCCTTATAAGCTTACACACATACTGTATTTGTTGCTTTTCACATTCTCATTACAGCATAATATAATATAATCAAATAATTCCCCCACTCTTTTCTTTTGGTCACATGCAGATTCTGAATGGACTTTTCTTGGACTGCTTGGAGGAAATTCTTATTAAACAGGATGTGTCTCTTCCTCAGGGTGACAGGTTACACACAGAGATTTTTCATCAAAATGAGAACTGCTTCGTTTGCTGCCAACCATACGTAAAACAAGAAGAAAAGTCTGGTCTTACTGACTCCTATGAGACTGAAAATGGAACCTAAATGGAAAACACATACATTATAAATGCTCTTTATAAAACATAGTTTTACAAGACTCAAAATATAGGGAATTGAAAAAGATATTCAAACAAGTCAGTAGTCAGGGATGTAAGTATATACATTTTTGAAGATGATTCTTGAAGATAGATTGATGAATTTTAAGTCTAGAAGGGGCAGTAGCGATCACTTGTCTAATATCTTGCATACTACAGATGGACAGATGGGTGGGAGGAATCCACTTCTACTTTAAGTCCAAATTTATTCAGGGTGACAACAATTAGGCCTGTGCACCTGATGACCTGAAGGGTAATTTTACAACTGTTTTTATAGAGACCTTTCCAGTGCCCTGGGTACCTAAAATAACATTTTCCTTTTTTTTTTTTTTTTTTTCATAAAAGACCAACTTGATCTCAAATGTTGATGATAATGTTGGATCTCTAAAGCCTTTGTTTGATATATTTATGTCCTGTCATTGTTAGTGATGTGGTCACTAGTGTGTTGAGGCTTTCATTTCTGAATATACCTCTTTTGTTGTGGTAGATTTGCATTAATTTTATTATATTGTACCACTGATGGAAAAGACCTCTAATTATGTATTTTGGGATCCTTTATCTGGGGTTGTTGTAAACTTATCCTAGGGAATTTGCAAGAAACACATAGCAAAAGGTAAAAAGCAGATCACATCTGTGGGTTTGAGAGTGTTGTGTGATCTTCCCTCTTTTTATATTTTGACCAGATATTTTTTGTTTAGTTTCATGTGAAGTGTGGCAAACATGAAAAAAAAATCTTGCTTTGAGATAGGAAGAATACTAAGGAGGTTTCTATATCAAGCCATCAATTATACAGCAAGGGTTTTTTGTATATTCATATATTCACTGGACTATTCTTCCTTATTCTGATATTACTTTTTTAATAAAGATTGAAATACACATAAAATTTAGCAGATTTTGATGTAAAATCAACAAGTGTTCTCACTTTAAGACTTTCCCTTTGGGAAAGGAAATACTCTGGGCAAGCTTCTTACAAACCTGAAAGATCTAATACTCACCACTACAGAAGTTGGCATGAAACAATTTGGGTTTTTCGACTAGTATTTTTGTCCTTGTGCCATATTGCTGATGTTTTGCAATATTTAAGCTGTGCTGTTTGAATCTTTCATGCCACTGATGATGTCAAAGTGCTATTGCAATAACCCTCACTCTTGCAGTGATATTAACCTCAGAAAAGCATCAGCAGGGCTTGGGTTACAGAGGCAGGAGGCAGGAATGTCTGTCTCCTGAATAGTCATCTATGGCTTAGCCTGTACAACCCTTCTGCATGTAAGATGCTGGTCCCATATGCCAAGAGGGACGTTTCATGCTATAAGGAAAGCTTCTCCAAGAGGACACCAGGAGTGGAATTCTTTTCGTGTCCCTCATGATTGCTGTGCTGCCTTGTCTTTGCCTCTTGTAAGCTCCACAGATTTCCATACACATCAGACATGCAACAACTGTTCTCTGCTTAGGTACTACATGAAAAGTGTAGATGAAAAGTGTAAACTAGTTGAGTAAGGTGGTATCAGCAGGATGCCATCTACTCACTACTGAAACAGATACTGTACAGAAGCAGGAACACAGTGGGGTTACTGCTGCTGCTCAGTACCAGGTTGGGCGAAGCAGTGCTTTGCAGAAGACACTGGCACAATGCCAGCTTGTAACACTGGTATTTTGGGTAGCATATGTATTATAACTCATGGGATGGTTGGTCTAACAAGCGCTTGGCACATTGCCTACCTCCATTCTAGCTTTCCAAGTTCGGCAAGTGAAATCCCCTCTGCTCCCTCTACAGGAGTTTCCACAAATATGCTACAAGTTACCCTGCAAAACAAGTATGTTTCCTTCTTTGCACAAATTTTGTACTTCCATCATCAGTCAGGTCAAAATCTGACTCTTTTGGTCACAGGATCAAAATAAGTCAGTGGAAGAAAAGTCCTAAAGAGCAAAGAAGTTAGATACTGCACCTGACTCTCAGCTAAGGGCAAAGTACGGGTGAACACAATGAGCTTGTACACAAGGGTATTTCACTAACCAGTGGACAAAGACCTCAGTTTTCAAAGTAGCCCAGCAACCAAGAGTAAAAGCTTTTCAGAAACAAGGCACTAGCCTGTTTCACTAACTTGACTGGGGGCTGGCACTTGTCTGCATCTCAAAAAAAGTGGGGGTGGATTTGAACGTGAGGTGGCTTGAGTCACCTCTGTTTATTTCACACTTACAGCACTATCTTCCTATGATCTGTACCTAAGATAAATTGTTCTTCTGTGATCATGTTATTTATCTTAACAGTATTGCTCAAAACAACTGAAGGAGACAATAAAGCATATCAATTCAAAGCACATTAGCAGTTCAGAAAGTCAAAGGTGTAGACAGCTGTGGGGTTACTGTTGGGGAACACAGCATTTGAGGTTAACAGCTAAACACCCAGCCTTTGGCAGAATTATGTTTAAAATTCCTGTGAGGGTTCATGCACTGGAGGAAAAATAAAATAAAAGGTCCAAATGCTACAAGTTATGGGGATAATAACTCATGCTAATGGGACGCTAACTAGCTATTTAAAAAGCACCTCTTTTTCTGCTCCCTATCAAGATGCAAATGTTAGTCTTACAATGTTGGTGGGCCATACTTCTTAACAGAGAGATTTTCCCAACATGAGAAATTGCCCAAATTATATTCCAAGAGCCTTATGAATACGAGACATGAAAATTTTGCCATTATAATCTACAGGCAGTCAAACCACATTAATTTATTTGCATTTCCTTAATGTAAGGCTGAAGCCCAAGGTATTTTATATTACTTTTTTTTGGGGGGGGGAAGGTAGGAGAGCAGTGACATTGTATCTGTACGTGCTGAAAGCACAAAAGCTACAGAGAGCCATTGCCCTACTAAAAGGTGTAGGAATACCTGTTATAAAGTTCTTTGAACAATTTGAAAGCCAACATGCAGATCTATCCTCAGGGTGAGAGCCCAAAGCAATGAGTTGCCATTCCAAGTCACAGCAGTGGGAAGAATGATTCCTGGTAGCAGTCAGCCCAAAAAATGGGACACAAAGCCTTTTGGAAAGCCTTTCCCCTGGGATGCCATGGTAGCACATCCTTATAGCGCAGCTTTGTTGTGTATTCAGCTGGGAAAGCCCAACTGAATAAGTAAAGCCACAGCAGCATAGCCCGTGCACAAAACCGAGCTCACTTGTCTGAATTACAAGGCAAGTGATAGGGGCAGGATTTGTGAATCTCCCATGGGGAGACATGGGACAAACTCCAAGCAAGATTCCTGAGGAATATCATCCTTACTGAAACTTATTCCTGCTCCAGGCCTTTTTGTTGAAAAGGGAGTGAAGCAAGAGCCCAGATGTGCATCGCCCATGTGCTGCGTCTTGTTTCTTTGTCCAGCCCCTCGGGAGTAACTGTGACAAACCTCACTGGAACAGGCAAACTGAATCATACAATCATAGAACAGTCTGGGTTGAAAGTGACCTTCAAAGATCATGTGCTCCAACCACCCTGCAATGAGCAGGGACATCTTCAACTAGATCAGTTGACCAGAACCACATCCAGCCTGGTCTTCAATGTCTCCAGGGGGCACAACCACCACCTCTCTGGGCAACCTGTGCCAGTGTTTCACCACCCTCATTGCAAAGAAATTTTTCCTCACATCCAGCCTGAATCTTCCCTCTCTTAGTTTAAAACTATTACCCCTCCTCTTGTCACAACAGGCCCTACTGAAAAGTCTCTCCCCATCTTTCTCATAGGCCCCTTACTTAAAGTACTGAAAGGCCACAATAAGGTCTCCTCACAGTCTTCTCTTCTCCAGCCTGAACAATGCCAACTGTCTCACCCTTTCTTCTTAAAAAAGGTGCTCTATCCCCCTGATCATTTCTGTGACCCTTCTCTGAACCCTCTCCAGCAGGGAGACCCAGAAGGTTTTCAACTCAGACCCAGCAGGTATCACCCTAAGAAGCTCAGTGTGGAAGAAGATAATGATATCAGAGGGACATAGATGGAGAAAGATTTCTCAGGGGCAGCCTGTCTCGCTGGGAAGCATTTGGCAAGCACAAGGGCACCCACTGCACATGCCGGAAGGGGAAAATGAGCTTTGAACAAGATGGTGCACAGTAGAACAATTGTTCTTTTGAGGTCCAGCACACACTGCGCTAGTAGCAGCTGTTCACATCTCCCGTCAGGAGTCAAACAGCCTGGCCTGGTTTCACATCTGCATGCAAAACCTCAGTCTTTGCCTTCAGTGCTAAGAAAATCCGTGCTTGTAGGTGGCTATCACATGGTAGCAAGCACTTTGCTATCTTGCAGCATGATCTGTGTTGAAACAAAGTACTGTAGTTTTCTACCCTGAAGTAAACTACCAACCACAGACCCACTGTTAGAAACCTGTGGTGAAAAAATGTCTCTGTTATCATTAATGACAAAGTTTAAAGCTTTTGATATTTTTGAAGAGAGAGCAACCAAATTCTGGTTTGAGTAGACAGAAACAGACGCACTAGCACATTTAAAGTCTTCGGGAAGAAAAATAATAGGAAATAGTTGCAATTTCAATGCCACAATTCTCCAGAACATTTCCAGAAAATTCCTATGCCAGAGGAATGCTGCTAGTGGAAATTGCATCAACAGTCTCAAGACCAAATTAGCAGCCTGTTTCTCACATCCACCAGCTGATAATCTGTGTCTTTTAGCAAGCCCTGTGAAATTATTATATGCTATATTATGCTATATGCTATGTTATAAACGTAACAGGAGTTTTTTCCCAACTGAGGCCTCAGTGTACCCACTTCTGCCACAGATGCATCTCTGCAGCACAGCATCCTGCTGTCTGGCCTTCACCTTCCGTAGGGAGAAAAAGCAATGGTGCTGCCAGCAACAGCAAAGCACGTGGGAATGCTGGAACTGGGACAATTATGCTAAAGATAAACAAATTTACACAAAACTGGTGTTTTCATAAAATGTACTGTTACAAGGGCATTCAAGCCAAACAGGACAAAGACATGCTGGCCTAAAAATATGTTTTACCTCATAGTCGCAGTACCTGAGTAGTTCCTACAGTTTTCTATAAGAAATACTAGTGCTTAAACATAAGGAAAGATAGAAATGGGAAAAATATTTGTAAATAGAAAGAATATTTATTCTACAACACAGTGGTGTTATTTCTGTGTTTGGATTAATAACCCGAGGCCTTTTCAGAATAACACCTCTCCAGTCAGCCAAACTCTTCTTAAATTGGATGAACACCATGCTGTCAAAAGCTCACTACGCCCCTTTGAATATCACCCTTGAGTCAATGGGTTCCAATGAGTTGCAGACAAAACTACTGCAGTAGCAACTTGTACAATGCTCTCCACAGGATACAATTTTACAGATATCTTGCTTTTCTGTCTGCAAGTACATTTGATTTAAATTCACATGGGGTCTTTGGTCATTTGGACAAGGTATTAGATTTATAAATTATATAGCAACCTCCTCGCTACGCAAGCTGATGTTTGATCATTGGCCCATGCCTAAACAGCACTGTTAACCTAAATTCCCTGTGTTCTTTTCTTTTCATGCATGATTCTTGCTCACAGAGCTTCATGCAGAGGAGCTGAAAGAGGATTTCCAGTAGAGAAAAAAAAAAACTTTCCAGAGGCAAACAAACCCAGAGTCTTTAATACCAGAGCTGTCACTACAAAAGAATAAAACAAATGAACCTAGGAATATTTTACACAATTTAGAGTCCTAATGCTTCCAGCTGAGGTCAAATGAATAATCTTAAGGAACATGGTCAGCATGTTCAGTGTTTCAGTTAACCTCCTATGAATGATTAGCTCACTGTTGCATAAAATGGAGATACCCTACTGGTCTTAATTTGCATTAACTAGTTGTAACCTAAACCATAGCTAAATGTATGTTGAATATCAGATTAAACACTTAAGAGACAATGTGATCTACCAGATAATGCACAGGACCAGGATCCAGAAGAACTGGATTCTGCTCCTGGCTGACTCCAAGATATCTAGCTCTCCCATCTGTGTCGCAGTTACTCAATTAGTAATGCAAGAGTACAACTTTCTCTTGACAATGCTCTCTGATGCATACCAAATCTGAGTGTGGCAACTTTCAAAACACTTATGGCACACTTATGGCATACCTGCCTTTGCACATCAGAGAATGGCAATGGGACGCCTTTGTTTCAGGAGTGATTAGCTTTAAGTACAAGTACCTCCTTACTGGTCCCCTGGGCATGGATGACTAAGCCATTGAGGTAGCCAGAGATTTATTGGAGATATATTGGAGTATAATTAGCCTCTTCTGCTCTCTATCAGCAATGCAACTCTTTCCTTGTATGTCAGTGAGCCGCATCCTTGTTTCAGGAAAACCCTCTCTTTCTGAGGTGGCTGTAAAGATATCCTGCAGAAGCAGAAAAATAATTAGGTACATTTACCTAGATGAAAATACAGATGATGAGCCAAATGGGAAAACATTCTCTAACTGCTTTTATCCAAATATCAAAAGCTAATGAATGGGAACAGCTAGTTGCTTTATGGTTGTACTGCCAAAATAATTTTATGAACAAGGATTACTGGAAATTGTTTTGTCACAGCCTTTAGGTTGGGATACACTTCTACATGTTCTTCAACTAGTGATAATAGTCACAGAGTGTGACTCTATCACTGTCATAGGATGCTTGCAGATAACTTTAGCCTGGCTCTCCTCCACTGAGAAAAAGAAGAGCACTTTTCAGCTTTGAGGGAAGGTGGGACTCAGTGCTCCATTTTAAGCACAGTGAAAGTTTGCTTCCAAAGCTGTTGTTTCAACTGTATCACTCTTTTGGTCCATCCCTGCATTTATTTCTCTTTCTTTATCCTCTAAACTCATTTTGTTCCATATTTTTTTGGTCTCTGTTTGGCCAATACGTCTCATTCATTTTAAAGAATACTCAGTCTTTAGTGAAACCGCAATACCAAGGCTCATCATCAACTTCCTATATTTTTTAATAAATGTTCATGATTTTTCTCTTTGTCCACTGTGTTCCACAGGGTGGAGCTCCTTTAAAGCATCCTACAAGCAAATTCATTATCCACCCTCAAACTTCTCTTTTATGCCTATAAAAAATGTTACAACAGTTGGTGTGCCATTCATTTCAATACCACCTTGGGCCTGCAGTAAAGAACATCGCCTCTCAAAAGGGCACTTCCCTCCCACCCTTACAGATCACTCCTTTTTGCCCCTTTCTTGTGCCCTGACATATGCCAGCAGAAACAGTTGGGTGGCAGAGCAGTGAAGAGTCAGGAAGCTGACACGGGTAAAAAGAACTATATTTTGCTTGGTTAGCTGTTTTCTGCATCAACACTTGTGCTGGGCTAGAGTAGCTGCCTAAAGGAGGCGGCACACGGGATGCAGAAGCCAGAATTATCAACCAGAGAAAAAGATAGGGTAGGACTGTCTCTTTTGACAGTGTTACTGGTTACTTCTAGTTTAAATTGCCTGTAAAGCTGTGGTACCAAGCTTTGGACCCATCTGCCTGTCATACAAAGATATATTGCGTCACTGTTTCCTTGTACCCATCTGCCTTTCCATCTTTGTCCTTCTGACCATCTTTTGTTCTGCCCCTTAGCACAGTGGAATTTTAGATTGTGTTGGATTTTCAACAGTGATTAAGAAAATGTAATAATAATTACAGTAATAGCAGCAAATACCCTTAGTAAGAGAAATGTTTCAACTAATCTAAACTGAGATTTTTGTTCTTTTTTAAACATTTCTTGACAAAGCAATAATATTGGCCCATGTAGTTCTTCACGGCATAAGCATATCTTGCTGCAACCTGAAAAAAAGAAAAAGATCACCAGAAGTCAGATGTGCCTGTATGTCGTGGTTTAAGCCTCTATAACTCACGCAGTTTTGCTCACTCACTCCCCCCTCTATCTTGCCCCCCACTCCTGGAGGGATGGGAAGGAGAATCGAAAAGAATGCAGCTCTCACAGGTTGAGATAAGAACAGTTTAGTAACTAAAGTATAACACAAATCACTACTGCTACCACCAATAATAATAATAACAAGGCAAATACAAGGAAAGAATACAATTTCTCACCACCTAAAACCAAGCCCGACCACGCAGTGCACCCCCCACCCTTCTGGGTCTCTCCTCTCTGTCCTCCATCTTGGGCATGATGTGCTGTGGTATGGAATAACCTCTTTGGTCAGTTTGGGTCAGGTGTCCTGTCTCTGCTTCCTCCCGGCTCCCCTCCTCCCTGGCAGAGCATGAAACTCAGAAAGTCCTTGGCCAGACCAAAACATCACTAAGCAGTAACCGAAACACTGGTGTTATCAGCGCTGTTCCCAGGCCCAAAATCAAAAACACAGTGCTGCACCAGCTACCAAGGAGGAGAAAAGTGACTGCTGCTGCTGAACCCATGACATTATCCACCCCTGATTCCATACCATTCATGTCATGATCAGATCCCACATTGTCAATATACCATCACATGTATATGTATACATCCACATACACAGAGAAAGGGAGAGAGATCATCCCTTAGTGCATAAACCAATCTCTACAAAGCTGCTGAGTCCATTCGGTCCGTGACGTCAAGCTCCATCTTCTGTAACAGCCTTTTAGAGCAGGAGAGGCTGTGTGCAGAGTTCACACTCGTCAGTAACCTGGGCCACAGTGTCCATTGCCAAGTCCACCCCTCGATCATAAGTCCATCTGTATGCTGCATCTCTGCCCTGATGGCCTGAGGTGTCATGGGCCCACCAGGCTCAAAGTAATTCACTCTCCCCTCCAGCAGTTTCTGCAGCTTGTCACTGGGGACTCCATACAGCTGCCTTCCATCTCCAATGCTTCCAAAGCACTGGAGGGGCCCAGTGGACTAGGTACTCGCCCATACTGTCCCACACACTCTGCCACTCATGACTGCCCAGCTGCAGGGAAAATCTCTTGGTCATCCTGCATTGCAGACTAACCCCAGACAAGGCCCACACCCCACTCTGCTTAACTCTCGGGACCAGACAAAATGGTTGTGGGTAAAACACACTGTGTATGCATGCCACCATGCTGATCCCCATCACAATCAGCAGGCAGGTCTCAAGGGTACCCAAAGGCCATTCAAACCCTTCAGAGCTCTCAAATGAGGCTGCTGTGCTTGTCACTGGGGCTGGTGTAGCTGCCGTGCTTGCCGGCTCTCTCACCACCAGCTGCTCTTTGTCTGAGTCCAGAGCTTCCTCCTCTGCCTTGCTGGGAAGTGCTGCGGGGTCTCCTGCGTTCTCCTGCGGCTCCGCGGGCAGCTGCCGGGGAATGCTCTCGGCCGCCACGAGGCTGGGCTCGGCCACGGGACTCTGTTCAGCCTCGGGGCCCGGCTTCTCTGCCGTCTCCTCCTGCCGCTCGGTAGCCTCCCCCTCCCGCGGCTCGGCAGCCGCCGGGCTGGGCTCAGTCGGGGGGCTCACCCCTTTTGCTACCTCCTTCCTCTGCTCGGCAGCCGTCGGGCTGGGCTCGGTGGGGGGGCTCGGCTCCTGCTCCCCGGGTCCGCTCCCCCGGGCCGTTTCGGCAGCCGGCGGCTCCCGAGGCAGCCCCCCCTCGGCTCTCCACAGCCTCGCCAGGACGGTGAAGAGCAGCCGAACTGCCAGGTACACATTCGCCCCCCACGGCTTCTCGAGCCCGCCCGTATCACAAGCCATTCCAATAAAGTACAATAAAACAAGAACCTTAAACCAAAACCCATATCTGAAACATGCTAAGATAACAAATACCGGCTGTAAGTAAGGTACAACAGGCTGAAACCATGAACGCAAGAGAACCAAAAGCAACAACTTTAAGAGCCAACAAATCAGCATTGTGACGAGTGGCTATTAATCCTGTCGTTATCTCAACCCTTAGAGCCCCACGTTGGGCGCCAAAAGAACTGTCGTGGTTTAAGCCTCTATAACTCACGCAGTTTTGCTCACTCACTCCCCCCTCTTTCTTGCCCCCCACTCCTGGAGGGATGGGAAGGAGAATCGAAAAGAATGCAGCTCTCACAGGTTGAGATAAGAACAGTTTAGTAACTAAAGTATAACACAAATCACTACTGCTACCACCAATAATAATAATAACAAGGCAAATACAAGGAAAGAATACAATTTCTCACCACCTAAAACCAAGCCCGACCACGCAGTGCACCCCCCACCCTTCTGGGTCTCTCCTCTCTGTCCTCCATCTTGGGCATGACGTGCTGTGGTATGGAATAACCTCTTTGGTCAGTTTGGGTCAGGTGTCCTGTCTCTGCCTCCTCCCGGCTCCCCTCCTCCCTGGCAGAGCATGAGACTCAGAAAGTCCTTGGCCAGACCAAAACATCACTAAGCAGTAACCGAAACACTGGTGTTATCAGCGCTGTTCCCAGGCCCAAAATCAAAAACACAGCGCTACACCAGCTACCAAGGAGGAGAAAAATGACTGCTGCTGCTGAACCCATGACACTGTATCAAAAAAATAGTTGCCTAACAGTGTGCATCTCTCTGCTCAAGGCTGTTGTCCATATCTCTCTTGCAGAACTTAAATCTTTTGAAAGAGCTACCAGCAGTAATTCCTATGAGACAAAATGTTGTCCTGAGAGAGACAGGCAAGTCTTGCTGCCTTGGAAAGTTGTTTCCCAATGCCACAGAATCCACCAGCCTGAAACGGTCTTGACAGATCTTTAGTGAAGCGACTGATTTTCTCACTTCCCCTCAGCTGTTGTCACTCAGTCACCTGTGGCTTTGAAGACCCAGAAGATGAAACAGTGTCTAGAAGCACTTCCATGTGGCAGTGGCAGGAGCAAAGGGACCTTCCCAGGCTGAAATAGCAGCAGAGGAAGCACACAGATCTAATGGAAATCCTGGGGAACTCGAGGCATCTCCAGTATCTTCAGTACTCTTTACTCCCTTCCTTCCTGATGACAGGAACAGAGCCTCTTCGGGTCCTACAGTCCCTCCGGGAGAATTCCCGGGACTGGAGAGTGACCTGTAAAATCAGCGCAGACAGGTTTATAGGCTGAACTTCCTCATTCCCTGGGAACAACATTTGGAGTTCCACCCTCACCTTGGCTTTTCTCCTCTCTTCTCTCACCTCACTTGTGCAATCTCACCTCGTTGCCAAATGACCACAGAAATGGCAACCATGCCTGAGGCCAAGAGAAGATGGCTGTGAAGTTCTTAGAGGTCTACAGGGATCTCCTTCCTCTCTGTCTTCGGGGGAGAGGTGAGCTCAGGCCGGCTGCTTTGGGTTTGTGAAGAGCCCATGGCATTGCTGCACCCCAGATTTAGCACACTGTATTGAGGCAAGGCTGGGATCATATTAGTACGTGTCACTATGCTTAGACTTAACACTTTGGTTTGGGGCATTAGCATAGTGTTGAAGCAATTTCCCTGATGGTCTACACTTACGACACACTGACTTGGCCCCAAAGTATTTCTGGTGCACCTTGTCTAGGCTCCTCCTGGGGAAGGCTAAATACATGCCTTCATGTGCTATGAACCCTAAATCAGGCAAAAGGGACGAAGACAAAATCCACTTTTGGGGGGGGCTTTGAATTGTGTGTTATGGGGATGCATGATCCAGGAGACATGACAAAATCCAGTCCCAGTTAAGTCTCCTGAGTCATATAACATGAAGGTGTAAGGTCCTCTGTGCCACCTGTTTCTCTATAATAATTCACTTCTTTCAAGCCAAATCACTTGCTAATGAAGATATAGCCACTGTTGTGTGATTATAGCCTCACTAATTTTCATCATCTAGGCATAAGTTTCTTATATTTCCTTCTTTTCTCCTTACCAAAAGCCTTGATTGCATAAAAACAGCATGAAGAAACCTGCTGTAATACTGCCAATTTGATGTGTACTTTGAACAGAATTTTGAAACATATTTGAAAACTTGCTATTAAAATGTTTAATGTTCTCATTTCTATCTTCCACTGATTGCTGACAGCCAGTAGAAATAAACTCTCCTCCCTTTTACATGTATTTTGATGATTTTAATAGCATTTCTTGCTTTGTTAACAGATGCATGAAAACTTCATAGGGCAGATTTGAGCATGGGCTATGCACATCTGGCTTTGTAACTTGGGTCACTAGGACCCTAGTGGTAACTTCCCCTGGGGTTTTCTCCTTCTTTTTCACAAAACAACCAACTTCTTCCGTATTCTGCTAGGTTTTGTATCAATATCTGATCTATGTTAGAAAACTCACATTTCTGCTGTTGCCTGAATGTTAGACCACTTTCTCTCTGTCACCCCCTACAAGAAACAGAAGGAGTACCAGAAGTGCTAATAATATTTCTCTAATGACTCTAAGTTGCACCACAGTGATAAACCAACAAACAGAGTGAGGACTCTGGCAAAACACTTGTCTTTGAAGGTGTATGATATCACATCAAAACCAGCTACAGAATATTTACTGATGGCTCAGAAATATTTCTCACCTCTGTCACAGTGAAGCACATTTGAAGCAAGAAAAGAGGGACTCCATTACAGGCAGGAAACATTGAATATGTAATTACTTCCTTTTGGCATAAGTTGTACAGCCCCAAGCTTCTTGTAATGTATAAAATAGAGTACACCTGTCATGTCTTGAATGAACATGAAATTGGGACTTGCAAAATTAAATACATCTGCAAAAATTGTCTCAGTTTCAAATTAGAAGCTATATTCATAGTAGGTAGTCACATACTGGGGTAGGTTGTTTATGCATGTGTGTTTTTAAGTAGGTGGATTTCAGTTTCTGTCTTTTGTCTCAGAAGCAGCAATAGTATTTTGGCATAAGGGCTTATACTGGGAGTAGGGAAATCAATTTAAAATACACTAGTGGTCCTGGTAGATTGATGCATAGGTATATTCTCTATATGATAGGAGTATATTCTTTATATGACAGATGGAAACTACTTTTGTCCTAAAGGTCACAGAAGTGAGAACCAATGGTCCAATCCTAGCTTGTAAAATCGTGGTCAAGACAAAGTCAATTGTTTTAGAGTGTCTGAGTGTGTTTTACCTTCCCACTCTGAACAATGTATTCTTTGAGTGACCTGAGCTCAGGTTCCAGAAATTTAGCTGGTATAAAATGGGCTTTTGCCTAGGCTCATTTGTTGAGCTGAGAAGTCATGTGTGGGCATTGCTTCCAGCACCCTTCTTAGGTCCACCAGAACCCACTTTGGTGTCTTGACGCTACAGTGGGCTGCCCCATGTATGCAAGACAGTTCTGCCATGTACAAGCCATAGAGCTGATCTGTACGTGCCTTAAGGTAATTTGTTAGGGATTTCCTGATTTCCCACAGCCTGGTCAAAGCTGCAGCTTTGTCTGGGCTAGCAGGCATCTAAAGAAGCATCAGCGCTGTAGCTGATAACACATGAAAGCAGAGAAAGGAAATGCAGAGATAGTAAAGAAGTAGAACAGATTTGGTGATCAGTGCTAAGGAAAACCCAGAGATGCTGGTTAAGAGAATGCTGGGAAAACCAACACAACTAAAAAATCGTTTACTGCCAACAAGCACTGGTCTTTTTTTCCTGGAAATCAAGCAGCAGCATTCTCTAACTTACTCTATTTTCTAATGTATGAAAAAAATTTATTAAAAAAAAAAAAGAAAAGAATAATCTAGACTGAAAGGGACCTCTGGAAATCTTCCAATCCAACCTTTTGTAGATTAGTACCTCTGTCTTCTCTGTAACTACCTTTTAGATCTTGGAAGACTATAATTATGCCTTCCCTAAATCCTCTCTTCTGTTGTTGAGCAATCTCAATTTGTTTACTTTATTTTCATATGACTGCTTCCCCAGCTCCTTAATCATCTTGGTGGTCCTTTGCTGCACTGTCTACATTTTTTTAATCTGTCTCTTGAACTGAAGGAAGCAAAGGTAGATACACTATTCCAGGTGAGGCCTTGGAAATGCTGAGTAGAGTTAAATAATCAGATTGTTTGACCCTAAAGACATCAGTGTTGAAACTGCCAGGCTTTTTCATCCCTTCTCTAATATCTTCTAGTTTTGTCCTTCATTTTCCGTATCATTCTCCTGGTTTCTCCATACTTCCACTTCTGTTACATTTTTTTTTCATCCCAAGGCTAATTAAGGCTGACAACACTCATTGTGAAATATGAATCCTTCCCAAGGAACACAATGAGATTCAGAGTGAAATAGCATAGAAAGTTTTCAGTATATTCTCTTGTCAAAAAGGAAGGCAGCTTTATAGCTTTTTAAATAGTACATTGGAGAAACCATTGCTTCTCCTCTCAACCAGCAGGGTTTTGCTAGAAGGAACTCATGCGTCATCAACTACAGAAATTAAATTAAACTAATTAACCTCCCTGGGCCTCCCTCAAAAAACAGTGGGAAGAAATGGGCTTCTCCAGAATTAAAAAAAAATAAGAAAATACCCAGAAATATTGATAAGCTGTAAATCTCTCTGCAGCAGACTTAACACGGGAGTGAGCAGTGTTTATCATGGAAAGAGCATCACCCTTTTTGCAGGGTGCAAGCAAGCCCAGGGGGTTGGTCTGTTCTGATTGCTGGAAGCTCTGGAATGGCTGCTTTGGCAGAACTGTGGCCCCCTGGCTCCACAACTGTCTTGCAATTTAGCAGCAGTATAAATTAAACAGGGAGTAGGGTCAAAGGAAACCTGGGCACCTGTGGCGAAGCAGCAAGCCAGGGTGATTTGTGTGATCATCCAGTTTTGAAGGAGAGCAAATGCATCAGGAAACGAGAAGTTTGGTGTCTGAGAAGTGTCTTTGAGGTAGTTTTCTTTTTAATTGTTATTACTATATCTCAAGAAGTAAAGGATTGCTGGTCTCTTAATTCATCAAATACGATGATTACTCTGTTTTGGCAGAAGTGCTTATAATTCAGGCATTTTTCAGCACTTGCTGCCCTTTTTCTTTACTGTATCTCTCAAGTATATTTTTATTCTTTGAAGGATAATGAGAGCCCTCTCCTGGGAAAAGGAAAGTCTTGAGTGATAGAGCCACTGAAACAGTACCTGAGTTCAGTTTGGCAGCAAGTGCAGCCGGTGAGCTAATAAAGCTGAAATTTCTTACGGATTCTATTCATTATGGCCATGTGACGAATGCCATTCTATACCATATGCAGTTCTTCATAGGGCAGATAAATAGAAAGTTGGAGCATTTTTGGAATGCGCCTCTTGTCAGAACATGCTCGCTCTCTGCCTCTAAAACACCTTAACTGAATGCTAATTTCAAAGCCTGTATCATATGACAAAGTGCATCTTGATTCTTTGGCAAGCATTGATGACTATAGGGGGCAAAGAAAGATGTTTATCTATTAGATCAACACAGAAATCAAACACTATGGTAGAGAGTATGTGGTATTTTATTACTTAGGTACCATTAGGAAGGATATTAGGTCTTTGAAACTTTGGTTCTGTTCAGAATAATCATAGAAGCATAGAATAGTTAGGGTTGGAAAGGACCTTAAGATCATCTAGTTTCAAACCCCCTGCCAGAGGCAGGGACACCTCCCACCTCCCCACCTCTCCACCATGTCACCCAAGGCTCTGTCCAGTCCAGCCTTGAACACCGCCAGAGATGGAGCATTCACAACTTCCCTGAGCAACCCATTTCAGTGCCTCACCACCCTTACAGTAAAGAATTTCTTCCTCATATCCAATCTAAACTTCTCCTGTTTAAGTTTTAACCTATTGCCCCTTATCCTATCACTACAGTCTTTAATGATGAGTCCCTCAAGAGTATCCTTATAGGCCCCCTTCAGATATTGGAAGGCTGCTATAAGGTCTCCACGCAACCTTCTCTTCTCCAGGTGAAACAGCCCCAACTTTCTCAGCCTATCTTCATATAGGAGGTGCTCCAGTCCCCTGATCATCCTCGTGGCCCATCCTCTGGACTTGTTCCAACAGTTCCATGTCCTTTTTATGTTCAGGACACCAGAACTGCACACAATACTCCAAGTGAGGTCTCAGGAGAGCAGAGCAGAGGGGGAGAATCACCTCTTTCGACCTGCTGGTCATGCTCCTTTTGATGCAGCCCAGGATACAGTTGGCTTTCTGGACTGCGAGCACACACTGAACCCGGCTCATGTTCTTTTTCTCATTGACCAACACCCTCAAGCCCTTCTCCACAAGGCTGCTCTGAATCTCTTCTCTGCCCAACCTGTAGCTGTGCCCGGGGTTGCTCCGACCCAGGTGTAGGACCCTGCACTTGGCATGGTTAATGTCACTGCTGGTTCACTTTTTCTGATATTGCTAATATTGATTAGACAGGGGCCTTGATTTTAAAGCATAGAAGCATAGAATTTTAGAATCATAGCATCCTTTAGGTTAGCAAAGACCTTTAAGATCTTTGAGTCCGACTGTTGAACTAGCACTGACAAATCCACCAGTACACCATGTTCCTAAATACCACATCTACACATCTTTTAAATACTTACAGGGATAGTGATTCAACCACTTCCCTGGACAGCCTGTGCCAATGCTTGACAACCCATTTGGTGAAGAAATTTTTCCCAACATCCAATCAAAACCTCCCCTGGCGCAGCTTGAGGCCGTTGCTTCTTGTTCTATCACTTGTTACTTGGGAGAGGAGACAGACCCCCATCCCTCCCATCCCTCTAGGACCTCTTTTCAGGTAGTTGCAGAGAGTGATAAGGTCCTCCCTGAGCCTTCTGTTCTCCACACTAAACAACCCCAGTTCTCTCAGCATCTCCTCACAGGACTTGTGCTCCAGGTCCTTCACCAGCTTTGTTGCCCTTCTCTGGACCCACTCCAGCACCCCAAAGTCTTTCTTGTAGAGAGAAGCTCAAAACTGAATTCAGGATTCGAGATGCAGCCTCAACAGTGCTGAGAAGATGACATTAAATACTTCAGCCTCTTCCTTATTTTTTGTCACTGTGTTTCCCTCACATTATTTTTCCAATAAACTGAATAGTCTTACAGATTCTTCTACAAGTAGATCAAATAAGAACATCTTGAAAAAGCAGGCTGCAACATCATAGGCTTTCATCAGCATGTTTCCATGGTCACAGTCAGGTACTGAGGAACGCTTCTGTAAGCGCATCTCAATGCTCTTTGTCAACATCTCCCTTCTGGTGTCATATTGCTTTCTTAAACACTATTTGTGTTCCGTTCTGAATTGTTTTCCATCACACAAGTCGGGTTAAAGGTAAGGTAGAAACCATGAATACATGTTGCTCAAGAGTTAATAGGACTGATATTTGGAGAATGCTTTGCAACCTTGGAGAAAGCAGTGGTTTTCTTGGGCTTGGGCTTGGGCTGCCTAATGTTGCTAGAATAGCCATATGTGGACCAATACCTTCAAGTGACTTGACAGCAACCATAAGATACAATGCAGCTCTATGTTTTGTTATATCATTCATCTGACCCAGGTCCTGGATCTCCCTGTGCTGGAAACATGGCTCTTTCTGTAAAAAAACCAAAGCCTGAATCTGTAGGAAATGGTAGAGGCATTCACTTGATATTTGTGTGTCCACATGACTTGGGCCCTTCTACCCGGTGCAAGGAGTGTTTCTGTAATGCACTGAGTGATGCCTTAACATTCAAAAGCCAGATAACACTCTTGCAGTGGTCCCTTATATATACACAACACAGAGCTCCCTATTCCCTGCCTCCTTGAGGAGGGTGAGCCAAGATTTTAACCTGCTTTGCACTTGAAAGGAAACAGTCATGGTTTTCCTACTCTAAGAGTGATCCACCATACAGCCCTGTCAGTGCTGAGGGTTTTTCAAGTAATGATACTGAGTCTAGATACTTGGTTTCCATCTAAGTCCTAGTTAAGATGTCTAAACCCTCCTCTGATTTAGCCCCCACACCCCTAATAATGTGAGGGTCTTAAATGCCAAAAGGACAAAATTTGCTATGCAATGTTACACAGATATCCTGTATTGATCTGAGTCTCAAAGGGAGAAAACCATGGAAAATGTCCAAGAATTCTACCTCTTGTGCTTGGGTATTTTCAGAATAACACATTGGAAATTTGCTTCAAACTGTGATTAATTTTGAAATTTCTTTAAATATAATAGAATTTAAAATAAGAAGGCCTGACAACCCCGTAAACAGAACTTTTTGTTTGATGGAATGTACATAATACCTGACTGCACTCAAGCATGGTGTAAAGCAGCCAAAAACAGGTTTTCAAGAAATGCTGGCCATGATGGTTGAATGCAGGTGCAATCTGGATGCCAAGTAGCCAGGAAGAGACTGGAAAGGCAGAGAGCATGAACACGCTTGTGCAAGCAGGAAGAGCTGTGAGATGATGCTACTGATTTCTCATGTCTCCTGATCTGTGAAAAGGAATGATTTTTAGATTTTCTTGCAAGCTTTTTTAAGCTTTCTTTAAGGTATTTCAGTGAAGTATTTGAACCTTCAAGAGTGCCCAAACTGAAACAACTCCTCCTGTTTTCAGTGTCCCCAATGGGTTGACTATGTAGAAAAGCAATGTTTTCCTTACAAATGTGCAATAGCTTTTAAGCCTGTTGAAACAATTTGGGTGTATTAAACTCTAGATTCAGACTTCAGGATTTTCATAAAAGGCCTAAAATTCTTCCACTAAAGGCAATAGGTTATAGGATAGTCTGTAGATCTATTCAGTTCTATTATGGTTCTCAAAATTACCTTGATATACAAAATACGCTGAAAACTACAGCAAGTATGTAATTTTTGTCTCCCACATAATTTTTTTTTCTACAAATAAAATGTTTTTTTTTTTCATAAATCTTTCATTTTTTGGGAAAAAAAATTTACATAAAACATTTTTTGCTGTTGAACTAAACAGATAGATAAACTGTCTGTATCAGGGAAGCAAGAGGAAAGGGAAAAAAATAGGGTATTTTTCCTAACATGATAAAACACACCAAACCCAAAGTCTACTGTGTCCAGGTGGACAAATTTCTTTTTGCTATCCTGGATACAAACTCTATGAGCTATTTATAATGATTGCTAACTTTGTTACAGCACACTTTAAATCACTAACACACTATAATTCTCTAATAAACTAAGAAAATAACATATGTACTCCCTCACCTGCTAAACAGATGGCAAGGAGTGAAAATTCATGTATTTTACTTTCTTTTCTTTTATTGCTTTGGACATCTTAAATTTAAATAATCAGATTCAAAGCACTAGCTTCAATCTAAAACAGGCATGCTTCGGAGAAAGGAAGGATCCTTTTTCAAAGGAAAAATAAGGCTCTGGTAAACAGTAAGCAATTAGCCACAACATGCTACCAGGGATTGTTTAATTGAGGCTGCCATACTAAATTAACCAGATACATGCCCTTGGAAGGACTAGTAAAGCAGAATTACTTACAGAAGTTTTCAATTATTCTGTATGAAACCATGGGCTGCTGCTTTGATTTTTTTATTTGTTTTTCTTCTCCAAGGAAAATTAAAATGCAAAACAAACTATCCCAGACCTTCTTTCTTCCTAAATGGTAGGATTTGAATGATTGCGTATTAGCTGCCAAAAATCTTTCTGGTCTCTCTGTGGATGGATTAATGAGACACAAGTAACTTACAGATCTTGTTTTACCTTAATGCCCATCCTATCTAGTTAATCTGCCCTAATTTCAGGCTTTAAAGAGCAATTATGACTGCTTAGCTTTGCATGTCCCATAGAACATTTGCTGTGAGAAGCTCCTGGAGAACTGTAAACCAGTTCATAAAGTAATAGGGAAGATGCCCTTGCTGCTACATCCATATTGAGTACTTGAAGTATAGAGAAGCTGTCTCCCAGCATTGAGCTAAAGATTTTTTGATTCCTGATTAGAACTGCTCATTGAACAGCCCTACAGCCTTGGCTCTGAGTTTCCTCAATTTGGCTTTTCGGGTTTTGGGTTTTGATCTGTAGATATCATTTTCAGGAAGTTATCATCTTATGAGTTCTCAAATATCATATGAACTAAATTATCAGGCCAACAACAAATTCTCTGTCCCTGGGAACAGTTTATTATTAGGCAATATCTGTCTGCACTAAAGGTAGATTAAATGCATGAAAGCAAGCATAGGAAGCAAATAAAAGGGTCTTGCTTGAATAAGTCAACAATGAGATGAGCTCAAATATCATTGTTAATTCTTTTGAAACAAAAGCACTCTACTCTCTAAACTCATTAACACTGTAGAAAGGCTCCTGCAGCTTTATGTGAAGTATCAAAGTCCCTGAGCTTATGCCCCAAACTCCAGGCTGGCCAGTAAATAGATGTTCTGGGTCATCCTCTGGGGTGCCAATCTCCATGCAGCACTGTAACTTGTATAATTTAAGGCTAGGCACCAGAAAACCAGGTATTCCGACACTGAAATTTTCTTTTTAGTACACACCATTCCCAGCATAGTCCCTCAGCACAGGACTAGAGGGTCAATGGCTGAGAGCACGGTGTGTAGCACAGAATCTGAGGTATATGGTCTGCACATGAGAGAAACCAGCTGGGATATGACTCTGTAACTCTGTGAAAGGAGCTCTCTGCATGTGGATCCTGGACTCTCTGTCAATTCTCAGTCCAGTTCTGTACATTGTGTAATGACTAGTAAATATTAAACAGCCAGGCTGAGAGAAGTCTAAAACTATATGAAAATAAGTGAAACCTTGCACTATGGTTGCTCAAATCAAGAAGGGAGCATATAGAACTGGTAGCATAAACAAGATATAGACTACATAACTACAGGCACTCAACAGAGTGCTAAATCAGGAGTTTATTTGCTATTGGCTACTCTTCCACTCAGTGGTGAAAGGTTTGTACTTCCCATGCAGAGCAGAGATCTGTGTAAACGCAGGACAGGCAAGAAACAAGCCTGGGATGAGGCACAAGCTTGACTCTAAAAAGTATTCAGACTGCACTCTATACTCACCCAGCGTGACTCAGGGTATCAGAATGTCACAAGCTGTTAAATTTATTATTTAAAAACATCAATATAAAGTTTCTGTAAAAATATACCACATAAGAAAAAATAAAAACCAAACATGCTTTAGTTATCTATTTAATATCTTGCTTCCTCTGAGTCAAGAAACACAGAATCTCTAGATTTAGAATATATATAGCACCCATTTTTAATTTAACTTTGCTCCAGAATTATGTGTCTCATACAGGTAAAGGTGGTAAACAATAATGGTCAGTGATTTTTAATGTTAATAGTGATTGGTGTACGTACTGTCCTACAATTGGCACGTAACTATGAAGATATCAGGGGACTTCCCGTAGAATTACAGTGTGTCCCATTATTTAGCAATATCTCAACACCCTAACCATGTATTTCAGCCCAGGACAATTTGCTACACAATTTCCTAGCTTCTGCAGGATTAAGTTTATTGACCATGTTATTTTAATGTAGCTTTGTGGACTTCAATTTCCTTCAAGGATTTTATAGAAGTAAAAGTATTACCCAAATGCATTAAAAATATTAGTATTTGCAGACTGTGGGATTTTTCCTGCAGTCTGGAAGCAGCTTCCACAAAACAGGAAGCCATTAACTGCCAGGATCACATATAACTGTGGAGATATTACA
The DNA here is from genome assembly GCA_028858755.1 of Ara ararauna. Lineage (NCBI taxonomy): Eukaryota > Metazoa > Chordata > Aves > Psittaciformes > Psittacidae > Ara > Ara ararauna. The sequence goes on along the minus strand of CM054376.1, from coordinate 120,189,740 downwards.
TGGAATACTTGTAAGACATTTACTGATGGAGATAAGGGGTTTGGAAGCTGGTTTGGGTTATGGACATACAAACAGCAGCAGTATTGTTTTCATTAACATTGCAAGATCTTATATAAAACCAGAAGATGAGAGAAATCTACATTTTAAGGCCAGTTGTGAAGATTTCAGAACTTGCAGTTTTAGAGAAGTCCACAAAAAAGGGTGCCTCATACAAGTTATAAATGTGGGCAAGCCTAATTGCTTTTCCAATTCTGAAGATTCATCACTAAAGCATGGCCTGTCCCTGGCTACCCTGACCTTTAGTTTTGAAAAAATAGACAAATTGATGTCAGTGAATGAAACAGTGGGGATGAAACACAAGCAGCCATTGACAAGACCTGGGAGATTTATGACTTGAAGGTTGCTGGAGTTTAACTTGAAGGTGAGCTACTCACTGCAGTGCAACAGTATTAAAGACTTTTACTAATCTGTCCTGCTCAAAACGTTGGCTTTTGCATCCACTGCACTAATTTAACCTTCCAAGCGGCTACAGGGTTTAGTCCCTTAGCACTTTCCACTGAGCTTAAACAGAAGCTTTAAAATTGCTATTCACAACCATTATCATACCATGGAAGATTGCAGTTGGAGCAGTAACTATGGTCTACAGGCTTGAATCTGTGATCTGTTCCCTCACAAGGGATCCCTGGGTAAAGCCAGAAAGAAATAAAATTTCAAAGCCAGACTCAATTTCAAAGAGGAAGAGAATGGCAAGCTTACAGCAAAAGAGAATGTAAAAAAATGTGTCTGAACTCAAAGAAAATCCAGAGGGAAAAGGGAAGCCTAAAGTCAAGCCAAACAATAGAGCATATAGATCAATGTAAAGAAATACACGATGTGTATAGACAGCCAGATGATCATGGGGCAGCACAGTCCTCCTGGCAGATTCTGAGATTGAGATAGGTTGCCCTTTCATTTGTTACATTTCCATCAAGGCACTGTCAGGCTCCAGAATTTTATTAAGCACTTCTAAAGTTAAGAGAGCAAACAGACAAGAAAACACACAAAGAAATGATAGTCTCATGACCCCTGGAAGTTTAGTTCTTGTGACCTGAGCCTGTGAGCATCCAGTATGTTCTTATTACCAGCGGTCCTCTCGTAGTTTGGAAGGGCCAGAAATGAAACTCCAGTCTTGCACATACTTGGTGCCCATCTTGGCATGGAAAAGGAGAAGAAAGCCTTCCTCTGAGCATTCTAATTTTGCCACAGCTAGAGTTTGGATTTAGGCAAGGAGAACTGAGGCACGTGATAGCATTCAGTTCCTATACTACTTGTACAACTATCAGATTCAGGATATAACCTGTAAACCTATCTGGAGTCAGAATGTAATATTTTTCCAGGTCAGGCAGGAATGTTGCTCTTTTTTGTAGAATGTTTTCCTCATAAATAAGAGCATTATTTAGCATATTTTCAGTTATGGCAAAAATGCAGGACATTGGATTCTTCCTATCGCTAGCAACTTGAAGAAGCATCCTTCCTGTTCATGTATAAATTTCTAAATGCCTGAACCTGAAGCACTTACCTTCAAGGCACCAAGTTCCTTTTCCTGTCTCTACTCCTCCTTACCTACCCCTTAACTGGCTTTAAATTCCTAGTGGTTTGCAAAAGGGATTTAAAATGATATAAGACAAACCTGTGGCAAGTCCACTCTTGTAACACCTCCTTTTTTCCAGATTTGGCTGCCTTTTAAGACTGAAAAAATCCATTTTAGGTATTGTCAGTTGATTTGCTTAGTAGTTTCAGAAAAAAATTAACAAAGCTTCTTTCTTTTGATGAACAAACTCCAGGTTCACGTAACCAATCTGTGTGTAATCTATTCCCTACAAAGCCAATAAAGACAAAAAGGTAACAGTTCTGTAATGACTGCTCCCAAAGAGAAGCTAAGAGTAAGTAGCTGCTGCTCCCACTGACCCTCATTTTTGGCACAGCAGAATCATGCATCAGGAAGCCTCCTCAATAGGGTGTAAAAGAAATAGGAGTTTTCAAACTCAGTGTTCCTGCCCTGCTCACAGAAGCTTTTGGCAAAATATGTACCTCCTCCCATTTCACTGATGATTCACAGAGAGAAAGTCCACCTTCTCCAAGAGCTCCAGCACTGTGCACTTTTCTACAGCACAGGACAGAATTTGCTTCCCATAATCACCCAGGGCGAAGCCTGAGAGTGCATAAGACAGGAAGAGTAACTGAAAATAGGAAGAGACTGGAAAAGGCAAGCCGTGAGGTCCCTTCCAGTCCTGTGCTCCCTAAAGTAAAAAGTGACAGCATCTAGAGAGAATTGCCCACATTAATTTCTGTAGATTTTGTTGGACAACTCCAGTGAAAGAAGGCAAAACCTTAGATTTACTCTCCTTTCATTAAAAGCAGAGTTGTCTCCACTGCAAGCAAATATATGTATAAACTAAGATGGGTCATAGAGGCTAACACAGAGTCCAAGTTAACTCCCCAGCAAGTATGTAATGTATATTTTATTTGACTAGCATTGTTCACCAAGGAATGTTTCACTACCAAAAATCTAGCTATTAAAATATTAAATGATCCAGCTTCTTGCAAGTTCCACAATTACTTGATAATCCCAAGAATTTAGGGCATTTTTTCAGGTTAAGTCAACTAAAGTGTCGCAGGCTGTTCGCTTACTTTAGATCTGGTCTTATATAATGTTACTGTAAGGCATACCCTGTAGGACACATCAGAAATAAGAACTAAAAGCACATGGCTCTATGTTTATAACTCAGAGAAAATTTGTTTATAAACTAGTAACAAAGGGTATTTTCAGCCATACCTATGCTGAGTGGCTGCCAAATCCAATTGCCTGGCAGTGGCTTAGCATTTCAGGTTTTGTAGGGTTATACATTCTTACAAAAGTAAGAATGAGTCCATAAAAGCAGGGCTCAGTACTCCTGATTCTTGATTTATTTTCATTACTGTCTGAAACGTGACTGTTTTTTTATAACGTAACTGGATATTCTGGTTGTGGAAGATACACCAAGAGATGTTGTTCCTGGAGAGCATATTACTGCTGCCAGTGTTCATGTTTATATGATTTCTCAATGGTCAAAATATTGAAGCACAAATCTTGGCACTGAACAGCCTGTGTAAGCATCTCAGACTGACTCTAAGGCCTTCATAAGCTTCACCATCATCTCAATTTTATTTGCCTTGTTATAGCTGGGAAGAGTGTAGAGACATCGTTGCCATACATGGACTGTGCACTTCCTATCAGACTCAGATCCCTGAGGTGGTGCTGGTGAAGCCAATGAGTGCGCATGACAGAGCATAGCACAGAGTAGGTTGATCCTGCCATTTTCATATGGTGACACAGAGATAAGCAAATTCTGCCATCCTCCATGTTCTGCTTCTGTAGTTCAAAGTCAGTTCAGGTATCTGCTATTAGATACCATAGCAAGATATTTGCATTATTCTACATGTAATTTAACAGTGGTGGCAAGAAATCCACATCTTTTTAAAAATACTCAAACACCAGAAAACAAAACCTTTGCCCCCTCCCCCCCCCGTCACTTGGATATGCAAATGTAGATCATAAAACAGTAAAAGAACCAAATGATCAATCAGCAGTGTCTATTGAAAAACATAACAAAACATTTTCCAATCTGATTTACCCAGAGAGCCCAGCTCATAGACATGGTGAGGTACAGATTTCAGTGTCTTCTGCAATAGCCATGCTCTTTATCCTGTCTTCCTCTGCCAAACATATATTCCAGGTGAAAAAATTGTCCTTGTAAAAATCAGCATGAGAACAGGTGTCCTCCATGTGGCAAACCATGTGTTGTTACAGTTTCAGTTGTTAAAAAACCTGGAAATGAATCATTCACCTGTATGTGTGATTGTTCCAAGGTGAACGCTTCTCAATGCTTTCTCCAAAGAGTGTTCTCCTCTAATCTGCTATGTCACATGCAGGCCTGATCACCCTTTGGGAGCAGCCAGAAGTACAACTCTGCAATAGCCTGGGTACTGCTGGAGATGGAGCACTGCTGATGGGCAGGATCACCTCCCTCAACCTGCTGGTCACGCTCCTTTTGGTCTTCATGCAAACAGCAAGAATGAGCCCTTTCTTCTTACTCACCTGCATATTGTGCAACTTGTCCACATTCTGTTCGTTCCTCTCCAAGTCCACACTTACCCCCTCTTCCAAACAGTCTTGTCTGTCATGATCCATTCTTATCCCTACATTTGCAATTATGTTTCTGTATTTCTCTTTCCACTCCCTCCAGATTTTTCCATCTAGCAGGGATGTTCTTTGGGTGGGCAGTCAGATTGCTCAAAAACCACACAGCTGGAGCATTGGGTAGGGCTAAGTACAAGGAGTACCAGGAGTAAGTCTGAACATCAGAGGTAGAAGAAAGAACTGCCACCAAACCACCAAGGAAGGTTGACAGTGATGGGAGGGTTGTTAAAGGTGTTTTTCTCACGCAGTTCAGGAAAAGCAATGCTTTAAATATCCAATTCCACAGAGACAAATTGCAAAGCAAAGCCTTGGTCTCCATTTCTTCCATGTCATTGTAGGTTTTCACCACTACTGTGGCATCCAGATCCCTCTTTTACCTTGAACATGTCATTGTATTATTCTGGTTAGTACAGTATTAGATGATTTAATGTGCTATGTGTGGTTGAGTTAGTTAAGCAACTGGAAGCACCCAACTACGTAATAGAAGACTGCACCCAGAGAACATCATACCGCATCACATAGACACATCATTACTGCCAAACGCCTGAATTTTCCTTGTGCTGGCTTGCTCCTGCCTACTGTTTGTCCCATCCTTAAGCAGACATTTATACTGTATACAGTACTATCACATCTGAGCACCATCTCTCTCCTGGAAAGATGGGAGGTAACAGGGCATTTCTTTTTTCAATGCAGCTATTCTTGTTTTTTCTAACAATGCCCTTCAGATCATTTCTCTGGCCTAAGGAAACTCGCAAATGCTGTAAGAAAAAGTCACCTCTATTTTGCTCAGGCACTTTCACCTGCTGCTGCACTCTAATTTTATTTGATTTCAGTAATTGCTCTCTTAACCTACCACCATTGTTCACACCTGTAGTCCTTTTCTTGCTTTCACTGTTAATTGACAGGCTTACCAGAAAAGGTCATCACAAGAAGAGAAATGAATATCAAGTATTGACATCCCAGTCTCTGCATTTTCTCTTTTGGCTTTTTTTTTTTTTCTTCCTTCCTTTTCTTTTTTTTTTTTTTCTTTACTTTTTATTTTGTTTTATTTTGTTCTATGCAGTGCTTAGGTTACAAGCGTGAGAAATGAGTTCTTTAAAGAGCAGCAAGAGATTGATGACACTCTGCGTTCCTGTATATTTTCATCCTCGGATTCTCTATGGGGACTGCTTTTTTTGCTCTATTGTCAGCTTTGATCCTTAAGACCTTAGCATGACTTGGACAAAACCGTTGGCTAAGATGCTATTCAATTACAGAAGCTCTGGTAAGAATACAGCAAAGCTTATGTTCAGCTACTCTAATTTCCTCAGATCTGTTTTTTCTAGATCACTACCCCATGTATTACCTACACTGTGACTTGGCAATTTCTTGTTGTGGTCTCTTGTGTTTGGTTTTGGTTAAATCAAATCCATTTTTCCTTCAGGGCTTAATAGCTTCAGTTGCTCACCTTAAACAACACTTCTAGTTTGCCAAGGTACTCGATTGCTGTACTTAGTTATGACTTCAGCGTAACTCAGCTGTTTGTTACAGCCAAGAGAGATGATTCAATTTTCTTGCTGATATACTGAATTCTAGTTATAGCAGGAAACAAACATTTTCTTGGTAAGCTAAACTTATTTTTTACGGTGATGAATGACTCAGTGAGAAATCATTCTTGACAGTGGCTACAGCCATTTTTAAACACTATTTTTCTAAAGAAGTCTGTATTTTGTTGTTTTATTTTATAGTACAGGCTAGCACATCTATGATGTAAAACTAACATTTCACATCCTCTAGAAGAGACCTGTGGCATCCATACTAATATCATAGGATCTCATTTTATTTCCCATGACAGCTGGCAGGACATTTTGATCTCTTACTAGGTAGAGAAAGCACATTTCTTCCAAGGTGAACTTACCAGTTGACAAAAGAAAGAGTAATACCCACATTTCATTAAGGGAATCTTAATTACCTTATACATACAACAAACATTTTCCCTCTAAGGACATGTAGGTAAGTCTTTGCTGCTAAATATTATGTAGGTAAATCTTTGCTGCTAACTATTGTCAGGTGAATGACAAGAGTTTTCTGAGACTGAAATTTCTCTGCAGCATCTGCAATATCAATATTTCTCTTCACAGGTTAAAAATTTGGAGAGGTGTTTAAATTTACATATGTTATACAGCAGTGGTTTCCACTCTGATATTTTCTGTGCCAAGTCTTGGCTCTCAGATGAACAGTCTATGCCCCTACAATGTAGAGCTAATAACAATGATGTTAATGGATCTTGATTTGTCCTGCTACTCTCCTTATATTGTTTATTATGTATGTGCCAGTGTATGCTAAGCCTCCACAGAGCAAAAAGGAGATTCTGCACCTATAAAAAAAATTATGCTTTTGAGGTCCTTTTCATGTAAACACAAGCATCACTCTGTGATCTACATGATGAGTATTTCCATGCCTATTTGTAGGATCAGAGTTATGAAGGCTGGCCATGAAGTTCCAGGAGTACCTGCCAATTTGAAATTATTCACTTTTAATTGTCCTTCTCCAGGCCTCTGGACTAGAAGCTGAGAGTAGCACAGTCAGACATGACTTCAAGCGGCTGGGCTGAAATAGCTCAGAGGTGAAACTCTTAGATTCACCAGTTGCCACCGTGCATTTAACACAAGAGTAGCACAGGTGAAACTTGCCATGCTTCCAAATGCAAAGAATGCTGAACACTTTCAGATTTAATAGATGGCTTTGAAGCATTTCACAAATCTGAGTCACTGAAGGAAGTGGCAAGAGGGTGGCCACAAGATCACGACAAAGAGAGAGAGAAAGGGAAATTTGGACTATTTGAGCAAAGGACAGGAGAAGAGTGGAATCTGAGACTGGATGAGAAGGAGGAAGTTAAGGAAGGGAGCTAGAAGTAAGAAGATGAAGTTGTAAGAGTCAGAGAGAGAAAGAGCAGAAAGGGTCATAGGGACTGGGATTCAGTCTGGAAAACAGGACAGAAGGGACTTTGCAAACAGGCTTGTCATAGAACCATAGACTAGTTAGGGTCGGAAAGGACCTTGAGATCATCTAGTTCCAAACCCTCCTGCCAGGGGCAGGGACACTTCACACTAAACCATGCCACCCAAAGCTTGTCCAACCCAGCTTTGAACACCACCAGTGATGGAGCATTCACAACTTCCCTGGGCAACCCATTCCAGTGCCTCACCACCCTTACAGGAAAGAATTTCTTCCTCATATCCAATCTAAACTTCCCATGTTTAAGTTTGAACCTGTTACCCCTTGTCCTATCACTACAGTCCCTCATGAAGAGTCCCTCCCCAGCATCCCTATAGGCCCCCTTCAGATACAGGAAGGCTGCTATGAGGTCTCCATGCAGCCTTCTCTCCTCCAGGCTGAACAGCCCCAACTTTCTCAGCCTATCTTCATACAGGAGGTGCTCCAGTCCCCTGATCATCCTCGTGGCCCTCGTCTGGACTTGTTCCAACACTTCCATGTCCTTTTTATGTTGTCCTCTGTTCCAAAGCTTAAAAAGGCACCTTTCCCTTGCTGTCAACAGAAACACAATTTTAAAGCACGTTTCAACCTTCCCAAAGCTAATTTGCAGAGAAAACTACCTATTTCATACCCTAACTGCCTGGTATCATTTAATCTATTAGCTCCAGAGGCTTTGCAGACATCAGCCACTGGAACAAATTTGTTAACCTTCCTGTTGTAGAAGTCAGTACAATATTAGATGACAGAATTTCACCTTGTCATTTTCTCAAAAACTATGAAATAAAAGAAAGCTCTATTTCAAGAACACGAAGAATGCAGAACAGCATGCTCAGATAGTGAAGAAGGTCCAGATTATTTTCTTGAGCAACCATGCATATTAAGATAGCCATCTTAATATGCATCACCATTAAATGCATGAGATGCCTCCTCTATCCTTGCCTAAACTATCAATACCATTTCAACAGTAGGTGTCCAATATTTTAGTTTTCCTATAGTTATTTCCCCAAGCCTTATTTAATGCTTACTACTCACCATCTCTGAGGACAGAATAATTAATTGCCTCACAGTTTTTCATGGCTGTCATCACTGTAGGAACAAGGTGTCACCTTTCCCTACACTGATATGTGGAGGGAGATGTGGAGAGAGTTCATTTTCCCTTATTTATTTCAGAATTGTAGCTCAAACTAAAGTTAAAAACTATCTTAATCTGAGGCATCTGCAGCCTGACTTTTTAGTCTGCTTAACAACTCCAGATGTAAAACCCAGCTCCCCTTCACTATGTCGGTGTATTCTCAGCAGGCTCACATGGATGGGGAACATAAGTTTGGAGGCATCTTGGCAAATTTTGGCCTACCATCACATGTAAAGTCTCTAGTTAGAGGCAGGTGGAGTAGAGTTCCATTCTGCAAGGAAAAGTTTGAACATCTCAAGCACGTCCATGTTGTATGTATCTCAACTATGAGACCATCCTTGAGGTTTTTGATGTTCTCAGCTTCATTCACTGCACACTTAAATTTTTCCACCACTGAGGCAGGGATATGGGAGAGCAGATTGCTCACTTCATACTCCTGATCTATTCCTAGAGAAGACAGCAGTAGTGTATGCTGTTTGGGGCAGAAATACTGAAAAAAAAAAAGAAATTATTGTGTAATTAAATATCTCATTGAACCAGATACAACCTCAATTCTGCTGTGTCTGCCCTTACAAATACTCAACTTTGCCATCCATCTGATCCTTTATTTTGTTCTTCATAGAACCAAATGCAGAAGAATGCAAAATTATACCTGAGGTTAATATAAATTATGCACATCTTTATTTCTTTTTTTTTAATTAAGCATGATTTCAATGAATCTTCAAGGTTCTAGAATGTAATATTGGACTAATATATACCTTATGAGTGCCACTACACCACATGTACCTCACACCATGCCTCAAAGCTGTGTTTTCTTTCCCTTGCCCTTATCCTTTGTATTTTTTTCTGTTCTAATTTAAAATACCAAAGCATCTAAAGCAGCTCCTCTTATTCCAGAGCATCCTAGCTCTCATACTGTCCACTCCATTTTACCTGACCCACATAGTTTATATGGTTCATGCACCTTTGGTGGCAAAGTTTTCTCCTGACCACACTCAGTGCATGGCAAAAAGCTGAGCACGTATTTCTCAAGTCACGTAAATAATCCATCTTCATTTACATCAAGCACTATGGGATAATGGTATCTGAAGGGATGCTGAACAGGTTTGCAATGGGCATTACAGATGTTTTATTTCATCACAGCCCAGTAGACCTCCACATCATCTACTCCTACTATAACCACTTCTGTGCAGATGTGATTCCAGCCTCAGAGATGGCAGTGCCTGTGGAGCTTAAGGGAGGCGTCTTCACCATTTTCCCAGTTTGCTCAGGCCTTCTTGCTTTGTATGTTGCTCAAGCCTGTCTTTGTCTCTCTCAGAGTTTCCAAATCTGAGAACAGGCAAAGTTCTCATTTTCAAGCTAGAGGAATGACACAGACAGGCTTCAAGAGAAAGCCAACATGCAACTGTTGTAGCAATATCAGACTTCTCCGAAGTAGCCAACAAGTCTATTGTAACAACAGCATGCAAGTCTTTGCCTTATTCAGAGTTTTCTCCTGTGTGATCGTACGTCAAAATTGGCAAGGACAATCTTTGTGTAGGAGTATTGTGGGGGTTTTAAATTAAATCCTTTGAATTCCATTTTTTTTTTCCACATTATTTTTATTTTCCAGAAGAGTAAGTGGGGAGACCGTCAAGCTGGATGGAAAAGGTGCTACTGACTCATAAGGGTGAGAAATAGCCAGCCTTAAGAAGGCATTCTGGATTTATGCTTGCTGATTCATAACTTCCTACATACATGTGGGGAAAAAAGTGTGGATTCTGCCCTGAGCTATAATCTGCAGGAAACCCGCCCTCCCTTCGCAAAGTGAGACAGTAGTTTCAAAACTGTAGGAGGACTTCACTTCAACTCTCAGAAGATGTTCCCATGAAAAACGTTTGGAATAACAGCCTGAAAACACTATCCCTAAATACCATATTCTACTTTCTCTGCTTTCATAGAGAAGTCCAAAACTAGTTAAAGCTCAAATTTTCCAGTTAACTCATAAGGTAAAGCAAATGTTGTCAAACAAAAAACAGAAGACAGCTGAATAGGAGAGGCACTAATGGTTTTGTAAAGAACTGCTCCTCCTTTTCCATGTAAGTGTTACTAGATCAGTTCCTTCCCTTACATCCCAAGAAATTAAACAAGACAATATAAGAAGAACATGAACAAAACCAAGAACAACCAGAAGACAATTAAGCGCAACAAGTGCATTGTTTCAAAGGGACTTTAATCTCTACATATATCAAAACAGTTTATTGATTAATTGCATCTTCAAATGGCTGCATGAAGCCTTAAGAGGGAAGACTCAGGAGAGGGAAAAAGAAAGAATTCTGGGGAAAATTGAAAAAGACCCACATTTTCCTGCTCAAAACTAAATGTATTGCAGATCATGTGAAGCATCAGTAGTCGCAGGTCTCTTCTTCCCTTATTTCTTATTCCCTGAATATGGCTGCAGAGTAGACATTTCCAGCCTACGGTGGTGTGCAAGATATCCTTGAGCTGGAAATAAAACAAGATATTCCCAATTTCTAACCCATGGACAGAAAGTCAGATACTGTGATTAACATGTTACAGGCATGGCCACTCAGACTGAGGTCCTTTGTTAAAGTCATCTTGTTCCTGAAAACATGTTTAGGGAAAGACGATAATCAGACAGTTTAGTGTTCTGAAATGCATTTCAACTATATAATATATGCCCATGGGAGCGGGAAAGATTAATCTAGTCAGGCTTAAATAAGTGTTATGAAATTATTCTATCCTTTTCCAGGACTCTTACATTCACAAGTTTGAGTTTCAGCTTTTTCCTGAAACCAGGACATTGTATTTCTATGTCAGGCCAGAATGAGGATTAGAAAAGGACTAAAATAGCAGTGACAAAAGGAGTTGTATTTAAGAAGTTGAGATCCTGAAGAGATTTTATGTAGCTTGTGTTGGAAAATTAAAGGTAATTATTACTTCATTTAACTAGAATCATACTTAACAAGGGAAAACTCCATGAAGCAATAATGTGAGCAATGGAAAACATTTGACATTGGCAGAATTATAAGAATGAACGAAGCAGAATTTGGCTTAAACTGTTTAAACTCAGCACTGCAATAGCAACTGATTACATAGGGCACAGTGGAGTCTACAATCAAATGCACAGTCTTCTCTCATATCAGTTTATTTTACTCAAAAAATAATGTTTTTCCAGCTGTCTTTGGCAAGCTTTGCTGGCACCTATAGAGTAAACAGATGAATACTGGCATGATAATGGCTTCCAGCCAGCAGAACAGGTTGTAGGTAGTGGAGGTACCCTCACCCCAGGAGCCTTCGGTGGGTTGAGGCATGTCATGATGCATCAGCTGGCTGTCACCCTGAAGAGAATTAACTGTTAGCTGTATGAAAATATTATGGCTGAAATCATTATCCACCCACTTCCTAACACCTGCTCCTCTTCCTTATGTGATGCTTGCCCCTTGCACCAGCCTTGGAGGTCCTAAGGCTGAAGGAACCCAAGGGGTCATGGGCAGGCAATGACCATTGCCACCTCACAGCTATATGGGGAACAATCACCACACACCTCACCAGGACATAGGCATGCATCAGGCACTTCAATGAAACAAGGGCACCCACCAGGAACCTCATGGGGACATGGGCATCCTGCCAGAATATAAGACCCTCCTCTTGGGAAAGCTATATATAATTAATTCGGTAATTGGAAAGATATGTGTAAAATAAAGACAGACAGAGGGAAGAAGGGATGTGTTGGCTGTTAGTTGCATTGTGGAAAATCAAAAACTAATGGGCTGAATATTTGGAAAAAGAAATTAGTGGAAGAGTGAATTTTCAACAAAGGATTGAGAATTAAAGCTAAATTAAAGGCTGGCAGTGAGTCTGGGAAAAGAGCACATCTTTCCTACATCTGGGAAAAACAGTTAGTGCCACAGGGTATAAGGAAAGCGGGAAAACCCTGTGAAATTACAAGGTAGAGATCTAGACATCATAAGGGTCTGTATGGTAGTGAATGGGATGGAGACCTATTTGGAATAGGCTAGATGGGTGTGATGAGGAGGTAAGTAAAGTAAGGAACTCTGTACCAACATGGCCCCTGATTAAACAAGAAGTCACTACAGATGACTCACTTGGAGATGAACTGCAGAGACAGACTACCATGAAAACTCATGTGAAAAATTCAGATAATGTGTCAAGAACAACCTAGGGTATCAGTAGTTGAATCATTGTACCAACTTCAGTTTGATGGGGGAGGATGAGTGTCTACTTGTGAGAAGGGCAGAAGATTTAAATCTAGGCCTGGAATTTTTTCTCACCATCCAAGAAGATGCCACTTGACCTTATGGACTCCATCTATTAGATGGGCAACATGAGTTCATTATCAAGAACAGGGTGAGGAATCCATGTTCTCTTGGCAGGGCCCAGATGAATTGCAGGGAGCATCATTACAAGTAGCTGTTGTAACATTGCATTGAGCCAAAGACCAGGGTGATGAACCTGGGACAGTCCTGCTACCTGTTGGGAATGGGGCCATGGGGACATGAAAATTAGTTATTATGCATGTATGTCAGGGGCTACCTGTAGAAATCTGCTTTCCATAAGTGCTTCAGGAGACCACTTAGCAAATGCAAGAACTAAGCCCTGACAATTAAAGGCCCTGAATGGCATCATGTCTAGATAAACTTGGCCTGACCCAGAAGCTGAATAACTGCTCCATGAGACTAATGGACTAATCCAATTAAACAAAACAAGTGTTAGGGGATTTACCAACCAAACTGAGAGAAAGCAAGCCATGTGAAATGAGTGGTGGCATGCCTGTCTAGATCAGGGGTACACTTGCAACTTACCTCATGTTTATAAATGGCAGGGTAAGACAAAAAGGCCTAAAGTTGCACCAGGTGAGGTTTAGATTGGATATTGGGAAAAACTTCTTCACTGAAATAGTTGTCAAGCAGTGGCACAGGCTGCCCAGGGAACTGGTTGAGTCACCATCCCTGGAGGTATTTAAAAGATGTACACATACGGTGTTTAGGGACATGGTTTAGTAGTGGACTTGGCAGTGTTAGGTTAATAGTTGGACTCAATATTAAGGATGTTAAGGGTCTTTTCCAATCTAAATAATTCTTTCATTCTATGAATACAAATAGAGGAGTCTTTGGGTCAAGTTCTGGTTTTAATTGTATCTGTATAAAACTGTTACTCACAAGATTTGCCTGCAAGCTACCTAAATCAGAAGGTCATGTTTGGCCTCTGGGAATGGGAATTTACGACCATTATCATCCCCTGAAAGATTACTGTGAAGTCTGCTATAAGTTTTGCTGGTGCTTTGCAGTACCCAAGGGAATACATTTTTTCTTGGAGTCTGATAGAGACTTGGCTCCTATCACCATTATAACAAGTAGTCCTTTTCCATTTGTAGTGACGCTTGGAGCAGCTCAAATCAAAACCTTGTTTGTTAATCATGCTGAATATCTTTATGAACACAGCCAAGAGGACCTGTGGTACTACTTCTGATCTGCAGTTTCTTAGAACAGCGTTGCCCTTTACAAGGGGGTCAGAGGCAAAATGAATGGTACAGATCACATGTCATGGGTTCAGCAGCAGCAGTCATTTTTTCTGCTTCTTGGTGGCTGGTGCAGCACTGTGTTTTTGATTTTGGGCCTAGGAACAGCACTGATAACACCAGTGTTTTGGTTACTGCTTAGTGATGTTTTGGTCTGGCCAAGGACTTTCTGAGTTTCATGCTCTGCCAGGGAGGAGGGGAGCCGGGAGGAAGCAGAGACAGGACACCTGACCCAAACTGACCAAAGAGGTTATTCCATACCACAGCGCGTCATGCCCAAGATGGAGGACGGAGAGGAGAGACCCAGAAGGGTGGGGGGGTGCACTGCGTGGTCGGGCTTGGTTTTAGGTGGTGAGAAATTGTATTCTTTCCTTGTATTTGCCTTGTCATTATTATTATTGGTGGTAGCAGTAGTGATTTGTGTTATACTTTAGTTACTAAACTGTTCTTATCTCAACCTGTGGGAGTTGCATTCTTTTCGGTTCTCCTTCCCATCCCTCCTGGAGTGGGGGGCAAGATAGAGGGGGGAGTGGGTGAGCAAAACTGCGTGGCTGACTGGACTTAAACCACGACATCACATTTGCAAGTTGTCACAATGTCTGGGATTGTTCAAAGACTAGGTTTTCCTTCAGGTGCCTCTAGATAAGGAATTATATTGTTTACTTTCATCACACCAGGTGTCACCAAAGTAATTTTGATGTTCAGTGGCTAATATGAAAGATTTACAGTGGAAAGCTATGCCAACAAAACAGTTGAAGAGTACAGGGGCTGCTTCAAAAATAAGCATCGATCCGTGGCAGCAGAGTTCATTAGGACGACAATTTCCTTATTATGTTAGGGAAAGGTATGATAGTTTCATTAGTAATAAAAGGAAGACTCCCCAAGATTTTAAAGCTTAGTATATTAGTGTTTATATTACTCATAAAGAATTGATATTTAGGCCTTTTTCTTGGCTTTATCCTCGTTGCTAGGTAACAGAGATGTCTGTGACATTCTAATCTTTAAGGATCGAGATGTAAGAAAATTATATCCAACAAAAGTCTGTGTGAATGATTGCTCTTTCTCCAACCCCAATCTAGGAAAAACAAGGAGCTGGGAGAATACACCTTTAACAACGTTTGGAAGAACTCTGTCAAGGTTACAGAGACCTCCACGTGCTCCCGTCCGATGAAGTTTTAGCATCACTGGCAGTGACAAGAAGAATACAGTTCTTTTCTCACATTCCCTGAAAGTGACTGAAACCAGCACAAAGGCAAATGACCATCCCTTTTGCTCCTATGCAGTGAGCACTGGGCTCCCGGTGTCCTGCCATTCTCTCAGCTGTTTTTCCAACACTAAGCACCTTGTTCCACCTGCTCACAGCACTTCCCACAGGCTTGGTCTTTCCACCTGCTTGACCATGCCAAGTGAGTGAAGGGCATGCAAGGTCAGGCAGCACAGCTGCAGTTCTGATCCCTTTTATCCAGCTGCCAGAGCTCAGCTTTTTGATTTACAGGTGAGGCAGACTGTAGCAGGTTTTTCTTTTTCCCCCATGCTCACGTGGGCTGTCAGTCACCCATCAAAGCAGACGAAACAGTGGCAGAAGCAGGTTTTAATGTCATCAAGCACAAGTCATTAGCCTTAACTAGACAAGAGCAACAGCCTTTGGGGATCCATTGTTATCTCTAAAGGAGACAGAGGAAATGAAAATGTGACAAGTCTCTGTGGGGTCTGTAGAGCTCCAAGTTCATATATTTTAGTGCCTTAGGAAAGGAAAACAAAGATGGATTTCAGCTTTTAGTGTTTTGCTACTAAGATTAATGGTTTGTAGCACTCATAACAACTATATTATTCTTGTAACGATAAGAATTATTATCTAATGCTTTTCACATTGTGCTCCCCTTGTGCTCACAGCTTTGGTGTATCTGTCACACACCTGCTTGGTGAACAAGGATAATGAATGGTTTACTTGACAAATTCTAACTTTCTGCTGGCAAAGAGCAAATGCCTTTCTCAGGTGAAGGGATCAGCACAGTATTTTGAGGGCTAGATCTTCTGTTGATTGCTGGGATCTGATTCTGCTCCTTGTTCACATTGTTTACAAGGGTTTCCACAAATACAGGCAAACTGATCTCAGCAGACATTTCACCACTTAACCTTCAAAGAGACATCAGCAGAAGCACCAAACTAAGACCATCTCTGAACAGGTTCTTGAAAATACTGAAATGTGAATGTATTGTGTCCTTGTCATTAGTTACAAAAGTCATGTGTATCATTTTTGTTCCACAGACATAGCAATGTAAATTTAAGAATTACACTACAGATACAAAGATTTTTCTAATTCAGCTAAGAATAATTTGCTCATTATTTTTTAGAACATCCTGTATGTGAGGATTCATGCCCATTTACAAGGAAACAAAAGAAGTGAAGCAGGGAGTACTGAAGCCAGATCTTTCATATTTGTATTTATTTAATATTTGCAGAGAACCTTAGCTAAATATCTAGAAGATGTAACTAACAAAGTGCCAAAGCTCATTGCTGGGTATTGCAATGCCTGTGCTGTGTTTTACACGCCTGGTTCCCAGAGGGAAATCCCAAACGCAGAGTTAGACATTTACCTCTCCTAAGCAGCTGACATTCATTAAGATGGATCTCAGCTCTGATTAGGCACTGACATAAATACAACCTATTAGCGATTGCATAAAAGTGTCTCAACTCCCATTTCAGAAGTTGAGTTCCCACTTCAGAGCTAACAGCAAGCGCCTCCTGCCCCTTGGGATCTGGAACCCACATTTTTTCTCCTACAGCTGTCTTTTAAAGAGAGAGGAAAAAAATTACTCTTTTTTATCTTGTCTCCCTGCAGGAGAGTGAGATGAAGATCCCTCATCCCACAGGCTTTTGCCTAGGAAGTGAGAAGCTGGGACACTGGTCTCTCCTACTCTGCCACATCTGAAACCTCACCGCTTTCCTCAGCAACTTTTTCACCTCTAGACCCCTAAAAAGCTCACACAAAATGAGCTGTGACGCTCCTGCTCTTAGACAGGTGTGGTCAGGACATTGCTGGGGCTGTATCTATAAGATTGGATGGTCCAGGTGTCTGGAGAAGAAAGTAGGTGTAGGGCTGCTCCTGCCAACACTGTTGGAGACAGACCTATGCAGACCAAAAGATCATCGAAGTCGCAAAATCTGAGGGCTTTGCCCTGTAGCTTTGTTAACTCAGGTCACTTGACCTCCTGACAGCAGGATGGCAATCTGGGGGTTTAATTAACATCCCCCTACACTATAACCATTTGGAGGCCAACCACTGATTTTGGCTCTTTGTTTTGCATCTAATAGGTACTAGTGGCAGGTTTGGGAGGATTTATTCAGGTTGTCATAAAATCTAAGTGCTGCAAGAAATTAGGAATACATATTTATTGCTTCCAGATCAAGCTAAAAATACCCAAATCTTCCAGTTTATAAAAGATTGTTGGAGGTTTTTCATTTCTTCGTAGCTCAACATAAAAAGAAACTCAGTATAAAATCTCTTATGCATATCATTTTATACTGCATCATTAAAAAAGACGGAGCACATTCTGCTCTATTTGAATTATAATACATATTTATGCACATATTGTCCAAGCTGATAGATGAATAAATACACACAGAATGAATCACAATGCACAAGAAACTACTCTTTTCTAGTCATAAATATATCTTCCTTTTGGGACTATTATTTTCTTTTTCTATAAATCTAGTCCCCAAGAATATACACACTTTCTTTAGGTAATCAGAATGACATGTAGTGAAATCCTGAATGATTTAACAAACTGCATAGAGCTATTCAGTCTGATTCTCCATTGTACACTGCAAATGATGTAAAATGAAGGTGAGTGAAATCATAGCTTGAGTTCTTCACGCTTGGCTTGCAGAGAATGATTGTTCAAAGTGAAAAGTCAAAGACATCAGTCTTTTGGCAGAATGAGGAACATGGAAAGGATTTTGCCCGTTATGCCCATTATGATATTGATAAACATATACAGTCTCCATGACTGCAGATGCTGATTGGACAACAGTTGCGATGAATAATAAAGATGTCATTTTTCATTATCTGGATCTGCGAGAAATTGCCCATTTGAAGGTCTGGGTTTTTTCAGCATAAAATAAGAGAAGGGATACTCCTGTAACATGTTTGAAGAGATGACGTAGGCACTGCATTTCTCTTGTTTCAATGATGATTTCCCATCTAGATCTGCAATATATTTGAGTCATAGAGCCACTGCCATCCTTTAAGTTTATAAATATGTACACTTACCTATGTATCTGCCCATATAAATATGTCTGTCTATCTGTACATAGATAGCTACAGTATTTACAGAATTACATTTACACCTGTGTCTGTCACCAGGGAGGCCTGACCCACATACATCTTCTCAAACATTCAGATAAAATCAGAAAACCTGTAGACTGGAATCTATAGAAACACCATTTCAAGCTTATCATGTCACCAAAACTTGCTTTTCAACTGAAATTATATGTTCTTATCACATATTTGCCACTTTTTAACAATAGATATAATACAGTGGCTTTAATATTATTAATAATTATCCATATGATCTGGTGCAAATATACACAGTGAAACTAACCATGGATTGGCCTGCTTGCATCTTACCTTCTTCTTGCAGGAGGCTGAGCATTTCCTACCGTAATGAAGCTTGTACACAATTCTATATTTCTCACAGATTTATATGTGCCCAGTAGTACTAGATGATGGCATCATTCTAACGGCCTGCTGAACCAAGTTGTTAAAACCTCCATTCACAGCAGCTACAATCAAAAATACAGAAATTCAGCTTCTTTTTGTAGTAATTAGGAAACTTTCTGGTCTCTTTTTCCTGGGTCTAAATCTTGTTTTCTAATTTTGCACTTTCATGAGCATTCAATATCTGTCCTCATTTTATTTCCAGAATAAGGAAAACAACAGTGATAAACTTGTTTTAAGGTTTGCTCTTAAAATCTTACACTTTCTTCTCCCGGGTCCAGGAGAGTCCCAGTGTAGCTTAGGCTGTCATGCCAGTTACAACAGGGACCTGAGGGAAACAAAGTAATTTTATAGAAGGCAGTGTTTTTGAAGCATTGCAGGAATCAGTTGGTGAGCATCCTGCTGACCAACATGCTGAGTGATGTTCATCGCAGAGGAGCTCCCTTTAGGCACAGTTAGTTCCTACTTTGTAGATTAGATTGTAGCAGAAATAAGTACTGCCAATAATTTACCATGACCTGAAAAGACTAGATTCTGTCCTGAATGAATCAGGAAAGGCTTTTGTTGTGGCTTGAAATGGTTTTGTGCAACCGTAAGCCACCTTTTTCATGATCTGGAAACAGCCTCTACCATAGAGGCTTTTCAGAAGGTGGGGTCATTCACTGTGCACTCTGTACTGTCAAAGGCACCAAGCCAGGCCTGACTGGCCAGCTGCATGCAAAAACATGCCCTAATTACAAACTAGAGGTTTATGTTGATCATCAAGGAGGTTTTTGTTGATTACTGCTAAAGAAACCTCAGTCAACCTTCTCCACCACACTTAGTCTAACCGCTCTGTCAGATCTCAGATTGTTACTTCAAGTGGAGAAGAAAGGATGGAAAAAGCAGTTGAACTTTATTCATATGGCTGCATCCAGAAGGACTGAAAATGCAGGCACCACTTGTAAGCACATGCTCTGGTGGCTATTTGGTCTCAGAAGACAGGGCTGTAGTGAAGAGACGTCAGATGGCTGTATACTGTTAGGCCAGGGGCTCAGAGGAAACACCTCTTTTTGCTATGCACCCCTAAAAAAATTAAAATCCTTCCCAAAAGCCCTTTTGCAAGCACAGAACATAGAGCTGCAATAGAGACCAGCACAAGGAAAATCATACTCAACACTTTAGTGCCACTAAAGCAAATCCGGGTCTATGCTTGCCAGAGCTCATCTTTACAGATCTCTCTTCTCTTTGTACAGCCCCTTTACCCGTTGTGTCCTTTGTCTGTACCTCTCCACTGTCCTCTTTCCTCAGTCTGATTCTTGAGGGTTCTCTGCCAATCTCTCTCCTCAGTTTCAACTTCAATGCAATTTTCTGTAATACTTCAGCTCCTCTCTAGGGTTACCAACAATAGCAAACACAGAGAAACCAGAGTTGTGAATCATTGTGGAGACGTGCGGAATGCTGAATACCTGCTCTGCTAATCTAGTTCTTTCTAAAAGCAGGCTGAGATAGCGATACTAATAAGTATTCGAACATCTGAATCATTTGAAGATTAGAAGCTGTGCATAATTCAATGTTCAGCACAGAAGAAAGATGAAGGGAAATGCAGGGTTATGTCCTGACATGCACATTTACGCCCACACATCACACATCTCATTGGTCTAATTTCAGATTTAAGAGATTAAATGGGCAGTCTTTAGATTGAGAGATGTGAAACTGGCCTCTATTTCTATATCAGCATATGGTATTGAAAAAAATGAGTGAGTGTGATTGGGATGGAGGAGATTTTCCTCTAAGAGAATGTGCTTGTATTATTTTTTTCTATGATTAATGACAAATCTGTCAACTTGACTTCTTAAGCACCTAGCAGTAACAAGTCAGCATTCATATGTGATATTGGACAAAATAAAATCCATTGAGGAACCAGAGGGTTTTTTCACGATATTAAAGGGAAAATTGTTTTAAACATTCTTGAGAGTACTTTCACCTTTTCCTTTTTCTTTGCTTTGACTGATTTTGAGGCTTTCATTCTCCTAATGATGACCAGAGGCAAAAGCAGATGACAGAAGATTCTCATGTTAGGCAGAACAGGTTCTGGTGATCACAGGAGAGAGACTTAATTAAGGCCTTGTCACTAGAATGGAGCTGTTATTTGTCACACAGGAGAGATTCTTTGACACAGAAACATTTGTACAGTCTGTTGGTGGGAGTTCAGGGACAAATACCCAGCTCCACATCTGCAGGCAGTTTTCACAGCGAGTGTTGATGTCACTTCATTGTGAAATTTGAATGTGCCAATCAATGAAGTAACAAGTTTAAGTCAGGCTATTGTTCCTAGCAGAGAGGAATTTCTGGCTTGAAGGAAGATAAATATTATAAATCCAAGATAATCTGATCCTGCAAAAAATTTTTATAACATGCCTGTGAGGCTTTCAACACAGGTTATCATTTTCTGATGAAGAATGAGATAGCTCCTGCTCTCTGAAGTGTAATTTTAAATTGATTCTTGAATTTCAGCAATCCTGAAACTAGTTTTAACTCTTCTTTGAATTTTAAAAGTTTATTCCCAGTAGTGCATTTGATACCAATTTTGAAGTTGAGAACTTGGAATAGTCAAGTTTCTTCCACCTTTGGAGAGGTGGAATACTACATTTATAAGAATTGCGTGTTAAGTCTGTGTAATACATTGTTCTAGTTACCATGACTACCTCTAATAAATGTTTGTATACCTCAGCAGTGTCTACATCCAGTTAAAACCCTTTATTGACATTCGCTTCCTGCTGCATTTGGCACAATAAACTGAAGCCAGGAACAATTATGATTTTAAAGGAAACAGATATCACATGTTCACACTTTCAAACCTGCTTTTTCAAAATCCCAGGTGGTTAGAGTAGCACACACACAATTAGAGCATGCACAGTGTTTTCAGTCATTTATGGAGCAGCCAGGAGGAGGGCTGGTGCCTGATCTGTGCATACAATCACATGCTCAGGCGAGCTTTAGTACCGAGCCTCGTAGTGTTATTTGTGTTAAAGTACGGATTCCTATGCAACCTGGAGCACAAAAGGTTTTATAAATCCTACTTCATGTCTAATTATTTTGCCTGAAAATATCCCAGGCAACAGATACAAGTTAAGACTGGACTTTAGGAAAAACATCTTCACAAGAAGGGCGGTAGAGCAAGGCTTCCCAGAAGAACTTGGGATCTTGGGTTTCCAGGACTTGGTGAGAAAAAATCATAGCTGACCTGATCTGGTGGTGGCAACACACAATCATTTTGTTTGGGAGGCAGTACACATTGACCGCCAAACTCTCTTCTAAGCAACATTTAAACTTAAGAGAACCTATTATATGAACTGGATGCTGTAAGTTTAATATTCCCATTCATTCACATAGCTGTATAGATGCACACACATGCTTACCCATACAGAAACTGTAAGTAGCTATACAGCCTGCACTTTTAAGAACACTAAACATGCATGCATTCTCATTCGTACCTCTGCAGACAAGTAGGTTCCAAAACAGGACTTCTAATGCCTACTTGACATATGTGTGTGCATTATTTTTGATCAAGTTGTGGTTGTGACCTCCACTGAGGTTTGCAAGATGATTCAGGGAAGGGAGGGTTCCAAAATGCGGAGTGCAGCTGCCAGCAGCAGCTCAGGTCCTCGGGGGTGGAGACGTGTATCACCAGCTGCTGCAGACATTTTAGCTGGTTCTTGCTCTCCTGCCCAGGAGGAAGTGAAGGTCTGCTGGCTCAGGAGATGGCACAGAGATAAAAGCATGCCACATTTCCTAGAGATTCAAGAGGTGCTGATGTCGTCTGCTTCTTGCAGTGCGAAACTTCTGAATTTTAAAGTTAGCTGCATTGCACAGGTTTATGAGCATTGGACTCCAAGCCTCCATGAGGGTAGGATGGTTTTGACAACCAGACCAGGCTGCGAGTAAGGTGTGTTCAAAGAGGAGCAGCAATTTGGAGCAATTTGGCAAAAATACCAAATCTTTGGGTATCTGAAATGCAATGAGGAAAGGAGTACACCTCTGTGGAGCAAGGCCAATCTTCCATTAAGGGAATTTTGCTGTGCTGGACTGATGCTAATTTGCAGTGTACATTTTGATGGGAAGAAACCCTCGTTTTAATTGAAGAGCTGGTTTCGCTCTAAGTCTTTCATGCACTGCAATGCCACTTGCAGAAAAATTAACCTCTGGGCCACAACTTCATGTTCTTTAGTCAAAAGCAAACACTTCTAAAATTTTGATGAAGTCTACTTTAAGATAGCCAAAGAATACACATTTAATTTGCTTCCAGAAACACTTACTAGCCTCAAAAGACACTGAAATTTTAGATTTAATCACCTGAGCAGAAAATTTACAGAAAAAGAAACAAATCCTGCAGATCTGATATGTTTAGCACACTCACTACCCACAAGATTGGTGGCAAATGTGTCTCTTTAAGGAAATGTTTTAGGTTTCCTTATGTAGAATCTTCCAGCAGCCAAGTAAGCAGCAGTGGTAATGCAGCATAAAAATTGTTCAAACACAGTCTGGCATTAACTCTTATGACTGAACTGCAGCACTGGAGAGAAATATATTGTTAATATATTTGTAAAATTAAAAATTTACTTAATATTAATGTCATAGTTCTAAATACAATTTGCTCCTATCTCTAAATCCTTTCTCACAGATCCTTCTGTTTCCTGTTCTCTATTCTCAGCCAAGACACCCCTTGCAATAGGGAGCTTGGTCTCTCTCATGAACACCAAACCACACACCTTTTCATTCACCTCTCCCTGATCCCTGATATTTCTGGCTTGGTGCAGTCCTTCCTTTTTCCCAGACCTCAGTTTTCCAACAGATCCCACCTACCTCAGCTGGTTTTTGGCAGAAGGGGGAACTGGCAGCTGGCAAGCATCAGTTCCCAGCAGGTGAGCAGCATAGGGAAGGAAGGAAACTCCGCAGCAAATGGTGCAGATGGAGCCTGACCCTATTGTGTTCACTTGGCCCTGCCATTCAATGAACAAATCCTATCCTTAGCCCTGAGTAGCTCTTTCTGTGGCTTCTGCAAACCCAAGGCTAGTCAACAACTCATCACACAACTAGACACTACGAGTCTGCTTTCTTAAATGTCAGACTTGCCACAGGTTCGGTCTGTCATGAGGAGCAATGGTTTCTGCACATGTGAAGAAGTAAGCCTTAGAAACAGTGAAATAGTGGGAAATTGCCAAGAGTTACTTTAACAGCATGCCAGGTAAGAGTCATTCCATGTGAAAATGCCTGAATATCTTAAAATATGTATATACATATATAAAGAAACACAGGTATCTTATTGCCATAGATTCCTAGCAAGACACACAAACATATATTACATCTTCAAAAAAACACCAGAAGAGAGCTTTTCAATTAAAATGTAGTATTACATAGTCATAAAATTCCATTTAAAACAATTTATTGAATTATGTTTTCTATTCAGCCTTATCCTACGACTTCCTGTTTACTTGGAATTAGGTTGTGGGGTATTTTCAGTCTTGTGTTTGTTTTTTTTTTCTTTTTTTTTTTCCACATTATTTCAATGACTTGTAAAAGCTAATAGGGAAGTTTGTTCCAAGAAAGAAGTTAATGAAGGCAGCAGATCTTGATTCCTTACAGAATTAGAAAACTGTGTCCATGGAAACAAAAAGAGAAGTAAAACCTGAGATTCCCCTTTTCTTCTCTGCTGTATGACGTGATGGGAAACAATCAGTGTAGTGATATCTGAGGACAAATATTTTGTTGTAGCAACTCCAAGACATGAGGTGCCAGAAAACAAGCATCAGACAAGCTCCAAATGATAACACATACTAAAAGGTAACACCTGCCATTTCCCAAACTACTGTGTCTTGACATGTACCTTTGCAATGAGTATCCCTAAGCTATTGGTCTGTCTGATTGTGTTGGTTTTGTAACTATTGGTTCTATACAAAAACAGAAATCACTTTTGGTACTGGCTCATGGAAATATGGCATGGTAGCTCTTTAAACCATGAATTAATGCATTCCCATAACTTTAATGTTGCTGATGTCCCTAACATGGTTTGGGAGATTATCCCCCTCACACAGCTACTCAAATTTTATTTGTTATTGTAATCTAGAAGGTTACAGCTCATGATGATATGCCAGCAAGCCTGACCTGGGGTGACCTTTTCCTCCGACTGTTTTTTTTCTCTTCCCAGATTTTTTCATTTTCTATTTATAGTACATATTTTTAAAATCTTTGTTTAAAGAAGCGCCATCTTAACAGGATGACTCTCCTTTCTTATTTCCCTCTGACATGACTCCCAATAGCCTTTTAACATCTTCCTTATTCTTCATTTCAAAATGCTGGCCTCCCATCCTTTTACTTTTCCCAGAGAATACAGATCTGCTTTCCCTACTCTTTCTTAATAGGCTGCTTTTTCTATATCACTCTTGGAGCAGTCTACTGAATCTTCTCTGTTGCCACAGATATAAGTTAACCACCTCTACTTTAATAACTTGTGGCAGTCCTTTTGTTTGAAACCTATGAAGGTTTATATCCATTTGAGAAATTTGGAGGAACGATTTAGCAAACATAGTCATAGATTTGAGTGTGACTATGTTTCTGCCTCAGTCACGCTGAGGTAAAATACACACACACATAGCCACACACATACACAGTCATGCTGGTCATGAGTAGAGCAGTTTGATTTCATTTGAGTGACTAAAAGGTTAAGCCTCATCACCTACTCAAGGTTTCTCTTTACTTTTACAGCTAGTCAACCCAGGCCAGCCATTTCTTCCTTCCTCCCTTCAACTGTCTTAGTACATCTTATAGCAGCAAACCTGCTTGTTTAAAATGCAGTGCTTATTTATCTGCTGTATTCTCTGATTGCCACACCACTGGTGATCTGAAGACTGACTATCTCAGAATAATGTGAATAACTAGATGACATAAAAGTCCAGCAAATGGTCTGCATGGGAACATTAGAAAGGTCTCTGATTTAAAAAGCAGTCTTTTCTTATTCATCTTCCTCGTTGACTAGAACTGAGCAGGGGATACTGAGCTATAGCAAAAGTGGTGGTATTTTTCCATTAAATTACGCTTCGTAGCTTGAGCTAACTCAGTTGGAAAAATGCCCTGTTTCTTCATCCTAGTCTGAAAAAATCCCTAAAGCTGAGTCTAGAATTGGCAAGGCTTCAGAAGTGAAGAAGAAGGCTTCTAAGTGCATCAAAAAAACCCTGTCTACCCCATGGCAGTGATTAATGGCAGTGATTTCAACAGACTTCAACATATGTCTTCTGAAAGAAACAAACGAGGCAGATACTTGTGCTGCAGCAAGAGCATATCTGGCTAAAAATGCTCCGTAATCACACCTTTTTCAAATCTGAGCAACTTCATCCTTTAGAGGATACCTTTGGGATATCTTCTACATGAAGGCTGGTATTTCTCCTTAAATGGAAATTATTCAAACACTTTTTCACACTATTTGAACATATTTCTTTTATAACCTCAGAGGATTATTTGACTTCACTGCAGTGACAGAGATATCCAGACAAACGGGGTGCTAAACAACATATCTCCAAAACTGGAAGCAGCAGCATGCTGTTATACCACTGCATTCCTCCCATTGGGCTAATCAGCCCCAACTTAGGGGCAGAGCACTGTGCTAACAGCTCTGCTGCCACAGGGATCCCCAGACAACTCACACACAGAGCTAGCTCATGTACTGTGCTATCTAGACAAACCTGTAGTGTCATTTGTGCATTCACACTCCATAGAAAACTTTTCAGAAGTCCAGGATTATGAAGTGCTTCGCTTCCCTTTAAAATTCTTTCTGACAATTCCTCCCATAGTCATCCATGACTTCATATTTAATAGCTATAATTAAATCATAGTTTATCCTGTGTTTTAATGGTGATCTACGTGAACAGCTTTGTTTTCCCTAGATATGATAGTTACTCAAGTCAATAGTTTCCTGGCTATTCCATAGAAGCGACTCACATGGTGAAAGCAAGATTAACTTCTGGAGAGTGCTGAAACATCCTTCTTTCCAAAGGACGCTTAAAGTATTTGAACTCATTTCTTTGCATGGGGAGAACAACAAGAAGTCTTCCTAGCACAAGAGCTCTATTATTTATCTTAGTTCCTGCTATTTTCAGCTTGCTCCTGGTAACATCTCAATTTCTTTGAGTAATTCTGCTTCCTATGGAGGAAAAAAAAATCTTTCCTATATCTGCTCTTCTTCTTTACCTTATATGGTGAAAATTACAGTAATGTGTTAGGAATGCCTTTGCAAACAAATTGCCACCTTTTGGAAGTCTGATAGCCTCTTTCAGATGTTTCCTGTTTTTTCTATAATAAAAATGACTGATGTGTTATTGATTTCTGTGCAGTCTTGCTTTCTGTTAGTATCACCTGGTTTACAGCTATGCCACTATGTCACTGCTAAAGTGACACTCTGCTTAGGCTGACTGCTGGAAGGAGAGACTGATCCTGCTTCAAGAAGTGCAAACAGACCACACACATGGGGTACCGAAGCCAAACAGCTCAAACTTGGCTGTGGCTACTCAGAAATGTCCACTCAAAACATACTCAAAACCTTAACCCATAGATCATGCTTTCATTGCGCTATTTCTTTTTTTTCCCTTTCCCTTTTCCTATTTTTAAGGTCATTCAAGATGGGTTCTATTGTTTTCCTTTATCCTTTGACATCTGGGCCCTTAATTGTGATTACAGCAATCTGAAAATCAACATTTAAAACTATCAGTACTAACAATTTTCAGCAACAGTACTGTGCACTTAGAACACGAAGTAAAACCAAGAAATTATTATTCTTGGGTTTTTTTTTTTTTTTTAATCTTGATAGCTTTTTAAAATTCATCTCAAATTACTCATCGTTCTCTCCCCTGGCTGCTGGAAATAGGTCCTCTCAGTTTCCTTCTCTCCCTAGCTAATTCTGCTGCTTTTAGAATTCTCTTTCATCTTTATTTTCCCGTCCTTGAACAAAATGGTTAACACTATTAAGTTAGGGATTTGCTTGGCTGTGATTATCCACCGTAATCTTGATTTCCTGGGATACTCCTGATCAAGGTCCATATTTTAACTTTCCTGCTGGCTATGATATTTATTTATCTAACTGTTAAGCAATAATTCATCATGATATCAGTTCAAATGACACTTATTTCCTAGTTCGTCATAAGTTACATCTGTATTTATATTATTATCTTTCATATTTTCAATCTGTCATTTTTCCACTCTTTTTCTAGTTATGCAAACAGTGCCCAGCTGAGGTTGTTTCTTTGACAGACAAGGCACAGAATATGAAAGCGTAAGAACTGATGTACTTTGGTTGATCAAACGTCTATTTAGCCCAATCTATTAATCTTGATAATGGTTAGCAAAAGCTGTTCAAGGAATAGCAGAAGCATACGTAATTAATTCAGTGATCTTTCCCCAAGGTATCCAACCTGCTTCTGACAGTCAGCTTGCAGACTTCCTGAGCTGGAGGTTCAATCCAAAATATTGGCAAGGGTTGTTCTTGCAAGAATTTGCCTGATTTGTTTTTGAACACATATAAACTTTTGGCTTCCAGAATATCCTGTGGCAATGAGTTCCATTACATATGTATGTATTAGTTGTGTGAAAACAATTCCTTTTTTGTGTGTGTTTTAAACCCAGTCACTTAATTGGGTATGCTCTCATTTCCAAATTGCTACAAATAGTGAGACAATGGTTCCAAATTTTATTTTCCATCACCATATATGATATTTGAACTTCTTCCAGAGGCCCCAGCTCCTTTTTAAACTGAAATTCTCATCTATTTGATCTTCCTTTATCTGAAAGGAGGTGAATAATCATTTCCAAAAGGCATCTAGGAACACCTCAAGCAGACCCACAAAGTATCTCACTTTGGGATCAATGCTCAGGTTCCAAGCACATCCTCTCACCATATCTGTGGCTCACTTTCAGACTTACTACAATGTCTTTTAAGTCTGAATAGTGTGGTGTTGCTTTGCAGCTTACCCTGTCGGAGGAGACTTACAGCTGTAAGCTATGCATCAGGGTCATGTAAGAAAAACTTGTGAAAGAAGTGCACAGCACAGCACAACATGGGAAAATCCTTCAGATCCAGTACATCTGGAGCTGAACTGCGCTTTTGGGACATTCAGGTAAGCAGCCAGGCAAGCACCTATTTAGTACTCACCCATCTTTCTGTTACCACATTGCTTAAGAAAAATGTGTAATTACTCCAGCAAGCAGTTTTACATGATATGTAGGCAGACTGTCTGTGCTACACTTTAACAGCCTCTAGCTATAAATAACATTATTAGGAAAGCACATTGCCTTAGATGGAGAAAACAGAGATAATCACCTTTCTGACTGTCTAGAAACATATTTAGATTTCATGTTTAAAGATTAAAAATAGACTCAACAAATGAACTCAGTTTTAGACATTGGGTTAAGCTACTTATCCAAATTATACAATTGAAACAATAATACCAACAATTTATTAAAAGTTTTATAACTCATTAAAATGCTGGTCAAAAATCTGAAGCCTTAAAGGCTCTTCAATTAAAAGGTGAAAATTAGGGCCATGACAGATTTGTTTCAGGAAGTAAAACACAGGTGGCTGACACAGCTACCCCCCAGCTATGCACAGGTACCACCCTCCCTACAGATGTCAGTGCCCTGAACCTGGCACAGCTGAACCACCACAGATTCTAGCTTGGGTTTCCAGCCAGTATTAGGGCTGGTTTATGTAGAACGTCAGCCTGCAAATTCTGACTGATTTTGAGGAGGATATTCTGCATGCGTCCCTGCCATGCCAGGGATGTTATGGACTAAAGCCATGTTGCTGCTGACCCTGGGATGGTGGGGTCACTTGGTATGTCCTGTACTGGCCTTTTCTTGGAGCAAAATGGAAAAACAGTGGCTGCAGCCTATCTATCACATCTCTCTGGCTTTCATACCTTCAATTCTTCCTTCTTTATGTGGTGGGGAGAAAGACTCTGAGCCCCAGGTCTCTGCTTCTGCTTTCACACCACTATGCCCATTCCGCTCTTTTCAAGCACTGTTGGCCCATGGCCATGTTGGCTTGCTGAAAAGGCCAAGTGTCCTACCCATCAGAGCCTAACCTGGGAAGCCTGATTGCCATTTGCACAGTGAGCATCTCCCCAGGAAGCTGTGTAACCACACAGCATGCAGCTCACTGTGAGTAGCCACTTTGGCATACCTTCTGACCCAAGAAAGTAGATATAGCTTTGTGGTAACATAAACGAGCAAGTTTCTATTATGAAGGCAGATTATTCTGGCCATCCTGCCCTCTTGTAATAAGTGAATATTTTTCCCATCATTTTTCGTGAGCATTGTTAGGATGCACTGAAGTGACTACACCAGGTGTTTGTCATGTACACTACTGGGACCATTACAGCCCTTTATGTTGTGTCTTTCAGTTTGGTCCACTGAAGGTCCAAGCACCTCAGAAACAGTCTGATCTGTGTCCAGGTGTAACCAGCAGTGGTTAAGTAGTCAGGTGAAATTTCAGCAAGCAGATATGCATATTTCTGACGAAAAAATTAATTGCCAGACTTATCAAACCAGTGACCTACCTATCGAACTAGGCCAGCTAGATTGGACTTCCACTTTCTGTTTGTAGAGATGCAAAATAAATGCACAGCACCTTAGCAAACAACAAGCAAAGGACGTAACTGACCTGCAACCCACGCAGGATATTCATTCACACAGGATACCTGCTCTGAACACTCCTTGCTATAAATTTGGTTTTGGTGGTTTTCTTGACAGAATGGCAATCCCACACCCAGGCACTCCCCATATGTTCTCAGCAAAGTTGTAAAATAAGCTCTCTGAGTCAGGAGTTACACAGTGTGGATAAATACACCTGATAATGACCCACAGCCTTACCAAAGGCTATAAGGATATCTGGTGTGGGACTTGACTGGTACGGATTGTCTTGTGTGAGTGCCAGATCCAGATGATATCTCCCATGTTGGAAACATTATTTTTATAGTCTATGAAAAATATAAATAAGATTTAAAAATTTGTATTTTTGTCTTCAGCATTTGGTTCATCTTAAATTAAATATTTGCACCTTCTGTTGATTGTCACATACTTGCCTCTGCTCATCATCTGATCATAGCCAGAACTACCGGTCCGTGATCTTCATTCGTTTCCAAACTTCATGGTATTTGGCTTATTATGGTTGTTCATGTCAATTATTTCTCAAGAAGGGGAGAATCACCACCAATAGACGTGTCTAAACATAAAAAACACCGAAGGCATAAAAAACACCTTCACATTAAT
Source organism: Ara ararauna (assembly GCA_028858755.1). Classification (NCBI taxonomy): domain Eukaryota; kingdom Metazoa; phylum Chordata; class Aves; order Psittaciformes; family Psittacidae; genus Ara; species Ara ararauna. Next base: position 120,158,857 of record CM054376.1, on the reverse strand, counting down.
GGTTAGATCACATGTATACAATATTAACTGAGCAGCTAAGAATACAAGTGACACCCAAGCTAAAAACAAACAGCTTCATTATAATCTAGGCAGTAAACAGGCAGCTGGCTTCTAAAGCATATTCTACTTCCTGCTGCTTTCCACATACATAATGTTTATTTCAGATTTCAGCGGGTTTATGCAAACTGGACACTCTACAAACTTCTGATTAGATTGTTTAACTTTCTGATGAATGAGTGGTACAAATCCCTCTTCATAACAAAACCCAGAAGTTAACCATATTGCACACTCTTGCCATAGAGATTTGGCTCCTTAATTCTAACTGTAGCAGCTCAAAGCCCTGGTGTAATGATGACGACTCATAATCCTTGCTTACACACAACATTCAGCCAGTGGATAATATTTGATATGTGCAATTTTTGCTTGTTTGATTTTCAAAACATCCACTTTGCAGTTGCTAAACAGGGAAATTAGAAGCTTCATAATTAGAGCTTTCTTTAGTTAAACCGATTTCTGCCCAGGTGATACAGTTACCACACATTTTGATCACAGTGCCTCTAAAGCAAAGTGAGCTACAGGGTCTTTTTTGCATGAGCATTTCTTATAGAGAGGGGTTTTTTTCAATTAGTTTTAGTAGCTATCAATTCCCATGGATATTCCTGGTCTAATCTCCTTTCTCACTAGGGGCATGACCTAGCTCTCAGCAAAATAGATGGGAACCTTTCCATTAATTTCAATGGATCCCTAAAGATCAATTAACAGATCATTGTTTAGTTATGTGCAAAGCCCTGCTAGGGGTGGATTTTACAACTATTTTGTAAAGGAGCCATACAGAACCTGGAAGTTTATTTCCTGTAATTCATGACCCCCCATGGGTAATGCAGTAGAATACATCATAAGTGCTAATGTGAGCACCAATATCTAGACAAATATCTCATTTATTCACTGCCATTAGGGCTCTTGAAAAGAGCACCCCATAAATTCTTAACGATAAGTACCTAAAATAAGTGTCACTGCGACATACCGGATCAGAGCAGAAAACAAACAAGCTGTCATAGTCTGAGATCTTTTTAGTAGTACTTAATTATGACACCTGCAGAAAGTACTGCCCTTCTTTTTGAAAGAAACATTTTTCTAAGGGTGACATTTACATAGATCATAAAATAAAGTCTCCCAGGTAGAGTAGATGTGGGAAAGCCAATGCAGGAAAAAGGTTGCCTCTCTGTTTTGTACTGCTTCCCAGCTTAGAGAGTTAAAAACAGATTCCAGTTTCCAGGTAACACACCTGTGTCCAGAACCCAGTACCAACACTTCTCATGTTTTTTGTTAAATCAGTAATAGTACCTAAATAGCATTTTGAAAAAATACTAGTTGGAGATGTGGGGAAAAAAAAGAAGGAATCAAAGAAATGCAATATGTATTTACCATGCCAGGCTCTCCAGATATTTTTCTGTCATAACCGTCTTTCAGAGCAAATGAAAGGTGGGTAAATCATTTGAGGAGTGTTACTGGGAAATTTTTAATTCAACAGAGAGACAATGGGTAGTGTTGAAAGGGGGACTTCTGGCTAGAGGAAGACCAGCAAAGAACTTTCTAAAGGATCAGTCAGGGCCCGTCGTGTTTAATACTGTCTTCAGAGAATTGGCACAGAAATAGAAACGAGGTGGTGACAATTCTTGAAAGTATCTGTCATCACAATGAGAGAACAGGATGTTTTAAAGGAAGAGCTGGACAACTTTGCGGCCTAGAGTAATAGAAATGGCACAAAATGCAACATTATGATCGCTAAATCTTTCAACCACTAATAAGACCTTTTGTTAACAACATACTACTTGGAAATAAATGAGAGGGAGAAATAACTGAGAGCATCAGTTGCTCACAGGATGATCATGATCCATCTATGTGATCTGACTGTGAAGAAGGCAAGTGCAATCCCCATTAATCCTTTTTCCAGGAGAGATAACAAACTATTAATGTCATTGTACTTGTGAAACCTCCTCTGTGTATAGTTCTGATTGCTTGTGTTCAAGAAAGGTGAATGTACGCTGAAAAAAATACAGTGAACAAAATAATGACAAGCAACTGAAAGCACTTAAGTTGTCTAGCAGAACAAGAACTGTGAGGTAATATGCTTGCTGCACCTCAGGGGTAAAACAGAGGAGAGAGAAAAAAACAGTAAAGCCAGAGGACAATGTCAGGATGACTAAGGCCAAGCATAAACTTGTGATGGGTGAACATAACCTAGAAATTAGGAAAAATCTTGTAACCATCAGAATGTTATGACCTGGAACAGCTCTTCTCCTACAAGTGTGGGGCCATATTTTTGCAATGGAGCTTCATGAGTTTGTAAAGAAGAAAATATATTGTGGACACATGAGATAGAAAAGATCTGTACTTCCATGCTATAGTTTTCTATACAGTCATTTCAGTCTTCACTTAAAATCTCCTGGTCTGTTTCTGATGAGTAGGTTGGTGAAGTTGGGCCATTGAGGGGCCCAGCTGTAGTTTTTCCACAAGCCCTTGAGACTGATGATTGATTTGCAGCAGGCTCAAAAATAGATTAGCAATCAGACCATGAGCCAGAGGTAGGATAGGTGGAATCTCTGCCAGAATATTTCCCCTTGCTGTGGCACCACACAATATGAAGTGCATTGAAGAGATGGAACAATTTTTTTTACATTCCATTCCACTTCATCCCATATTTATCTTCATAAATGTAGCCCATTACATTGATTGACGCATAAGTATTCCTAAAGGAGAGAAGCAGGGTAATTTACGTTCTTGAGTTATTCCTGCTAACAGTTGAACCTAGGATTATTTTCTGTGAATATTAAAAAAGTTTTCCATAGGTAAAAACTACAGTAATAACAGTGTTTCTTCAATAAACACTTCTTGGTATCTCCAAGATTTCTGTTCAGATATATAGTTCTGCTTGGCATCCATGTAGCTTAATTGCAAAAGCAGAAACTATCACAGGTTATTGGAAGGATTCAGTTATCAGCAGTAGTTTTTGTCCTTTCATTAGCAGTCTTCCGTTTTGCTGAAGGAACGTCATGTGCTAATCTTCACAGTGTTGTCTGAAGTGCTGTTACTTTTGTTTTACACATGGGGACCAGGGAGACTAAGTGACTTATTGAAAAAAGTAGAGAAATACAGTGAGGAGATCACAAGCAAGATCTCCCAAGGCCGGGAGTAGCATTCCAGCTATTGAATAACTGTTCTCTTTCACCATGGAAAACTTCAGCTGAGGTTACCAGGGGTTCCTGCATGTGAAAGGCCAATGGCATTCATGCCTGGAATAGAAAGTACACAGTGAAGCCACATATATTTCTAGTCTGTGCAGCTGAAATGACGAACAAAAAGCCATCAATACTTCCTACAACATAGAAGAGATGTGGCTACAGGGCTCTTGGCACTCAAGACCGTTAATTTTGGCCCTCTGAACAGTGTTGTGCTGTCCTGCAAAAAAAGGGGCATTCTGTTTCTGTTGTAAAAGGGGTTGTGTAAGAACAGAGACAAGCAAAGACACAAGAAAGCTTAAAGAAGGAAACCTTTGATGCACTGTGTGTTTCAGATTTTTATCATTGATTTAGCTTGTCCGTGGCAAGGAGCTGTTGTTTTTAGACCTCATGTTCCTCTCTGATGAGTGATTTGGGCTGTGTTGATTTGTAGAGCGAATGGTCTGACTATGTTTTTGAGTTATCTGCTTTGCCTACTTCCCCTGCAGAAGCCACCAAGAAATTTTTCCAGGGAGATCTTCTCTGTGGCTACACAAATTTTGGATTATGTCCACTGTTCAGGATTAAGCACCTGATAGAAATATGGGGTAAAGTTATACTCATGCTGCTTTACTTTTAGGAACACAACCCTATTAGACACCTGCTAGCAGTACCACCTGCTAGTTACATACCTCAGACAGATAAGCTTCATAGCCCACTTAGCAGTCATCTAGAGCTAGTAAGAAACATCGAGATTAGGGTCGTGTTTGAAATCCCTTTTTCTTTGACAGTTAAGCTGTCTGAGATACACCTGCAAGGAAAGATCTAGCAATATCCTTAATGTCCAAGACCCCAGATTCTCACCACTGGATACGGTGAATCTACACTTTTTTCCTTGGTGGTACATCCCTAGTGGTATTCCCCATGGTATCCCTAGAGAAGGAACCAACCTTTTGTATTACAGCCTAGTGGTTGTAGTGTCTTTCTTTAGTCTTCAGAGGGTAAGAGCCATATCTCCCCTGCATAGTGGGATTACATAGATAGGCAGGTTATTGATTAGCCTGGAACTGAGGAGAATCTTCCCTCCCTCTGTTAAAGTAAGAAGCAAAGAGGTAAAGCCTGGTGAGAAAGAGAAGAAATGATTCCATGGTCCTAGTAGTCAGCCTGTCCCTTATAAGATGAGCCCTGCAAAGTGACTGCTACTTAAGCGTACTAAAGGCCCCTTATTGAACAGTGTGGCATCACTGACAAAACAGACAGGTCTTCCTGAGCGTTGAGTTCTCATGCTGAGAAGGGCTCCAGATCTTCTAGAGAAGAAATAGAAACCATTACAGAAAAGCTAGACTAAATCTATATCTTTTCAAAAGAAAGCAGCCAGCACTGAGCACTGCTTTTCTCAAAAGACTTTACATTACCAGTGTGTTTGATGAGTTATCTCCCAAAGAACTTGGATGATGGAACAGCTACTGCTGGTCTCAGATGAGACCTGCTTGCCCATTTGCTCAAAAGAGATCTCTGTGACGAAGCACAGATGTATAACTCTAGGCACCAGGAAAATTTCAGATTAAAGAGGTTATAAAATTTCTGGTTAAAGAGGTAAGCATACACTGAGATTAGCAGCTTTTTCTACCAGCAGGGTTTTCTATCATAATTTTGGGTTTAGGCTCCTCAGAAACACTTTGTTCCTGCTTTAGGATTAAAATCCTCTGTCATATATAGCCCTTGGTCCAGTCACATGTGATAGCTGCAAATCCAAAATCAAAAATAAGCATGAATTGTCAGCTTTGTTCACACAAATGTACTCATCAAAAGTGCAAATGCACTGGAGGCTGTTACTCTGGATATGCAGTGTCAGATTTTGGATCCTGCAGATTTCAGAGACATGTAACTGAGAACAGAACTTCATCGGGTGCATCTAACCGGTTTTGCTTTAAATGCGTTGTCATTGGTTAACTCACCTTAAGTTACTTAAGTATTGAAGGTGCAAGTAAAGCTAAAGTGGTAAATAACGTGTAACACTGCACTGCTACATACCCAAAGAGCCTCTTGCCTTCAATTTGAACTGGGCTCATTGGTACTGGTGATATTGTGGTATTGGTGTCTCCCAGACACTCCAGTGACACTCTGTGAGTACACCAACCTGGCAAGAAGGAATAAAGAGATCACATTTACAGGAACTTCCTTTTCACCCTGGTCACACTATGTTTTGAGAAGAACTGGCAGGAACCCGCTTTGAGGAACGGCTTTGCCTTGATTGGCAGCTGGGTTCTCTGTGTTGTCGGCAGAGCTCCAAGGTGATCTCACCATCACCTTCTCTTTAGCCTCATTTCCTGAGGAACTTGAGCTTCTCTATTCATGCTGTCTTTCCATTTGTATTTCAGTTTGTCTGTCATTCACCTCCTACCCTGGTAGCTTTTAAATCTGATGGCTGCTGACAATCACGTCAGACAAAAAGGGAGAATTTCTGATGGGAGATGAGTCCCTACAAGCCTTGTGAAAATCAACAGGTGAGTAGAGGAAAGCAGCTAAGGCAAATCAGAGGAAAGAGAAACAGAGAAAAGTTTCAATGTGAGCTCCGCAAGACCTTGTGGCTGGACAAACACCACGTCTGCTTACTGATCAGCATGCATATGGGCCACAGCATCTGCAGCACTGTGCTACCTCAACATGTACTTAAAGGACATGGGTGTGGGATGAGGTGAAGAAAAAATACAGAAATAGAGGAAATAATAGAAATGAGTTAGGATTAATGTGAGGATGTGTACCAGACATGAGGGTATTGGGGAAATCTTACAGCTTTTGAGAGAAACTATGATTACCATGGGAAGGCTAGATGAAAATCCATAGGAAGCTGGGCTTCCTTGTTCTGCTTCTCTTGAAACGGGTTATGTGACATATTTAGAACGGAACCAGCTCAAAGTATAGTGGCAAAAATGCAGATCTTCAGAGTACAACTAAACTACAACTTCATTAGATACTGTCTTCATTCCAGATTAGGCCAAATTTGACAAGAGATGTAGCTGCGCCAGTGCAGAAACTGTATCCATAGTGAAAAGGGACTTGCAGCTAAGCTTTCTGTAAAGTCCCCTGCTGAGTAGTTACACTCCTGAAAACTGAGTATCTGAGTTTAAACTAAGGAAACATTGGCTGCTTCAAGTACTGAATGTGGGTTATTTTCAAGCATAAAAGATACCCTTTCTGCAGATGAAACAGGCCACCGTCAAAGATCAACAGACCTCTCTGCTGTCACACATTTGTGCTCCCTGTTTGCTGCCAGCATCTGATCCTCTCATCATTCATGCTGCATATATGCTCGCTCACTCCCAGGCTCCCTTCTGAAGCAAAATGACTAGTTTCCTTGGAAAGGAAGCCTGGACGCAGTTGACAGAATAGTTTGCTCCAGGCTCTGCTCCAGACGGACAAAATGGACTTGGACTGCAGCAAGTTTAACTCCCTCAGCCCATGACAGTTATCTGATGTTATTCCAATAGCCTTGTGTCCTTAAATCCCCTATGTGCTGTCATGGCAAGCCACAGTCAGGCAATACATACTCTGAATTAGTAAATTACAAATGCTTAATAATAAGTTCTTAGGGCCATATTGGGTCAGAGGACATCTGGGCCCAGACCTATCCCAAATCTGGCCACACTGCCCTAAAGAAAGTAGTAACTCCTAAGCAATGTGGACAGGAGTCATCTTGCACTGTTTGGCCTGGGGTCAGAGACTACCCCTGGGGCAGCTGCCCTGGTAGCACAGACATGGCCTCAGAGAAACCAGGGCAGACACCAGAGCTCCCAACAGAAGGACTTTGCTCCCAGGCTTATGGCTGGAATTTGAACTATTCACACTGATAGGTGCCATCCCTTGCCATCAGCATTCACTTGGGAGGGAGACTCGGGTGGCCCCTCCAGCCCTTCTCCTCAGAGGCTGGTTAAAGTATTCTCTCAAAATAGATAATGAGGTAATAATTTTATTTTCCTAGTTGCTTAAGGAGAGTGTTAGAAGAGTTAATCCAGGGATCAAAGGTTTTTGTTAGCAGAGTGTCTTTTGACTCCCATGTGTGCCGGTCACAAAAATAACACAGAAGGTGTACAGAACTGAAAACGACAGCCAGGATGGAAACCAAAGCAGTCCCTTCTAATGGCATTTAGTGTCTTTCAAATGTTTGGGTCAAGTTTGATTTCACTGCTTTATGTAATTTGCTGTGGGATTTAGCCAGCTGCTGAATCTTCTCATGCAAGTAAAACTTTCCAAAACGGCCTTAAACTCCAGTGACGAGTACAGTTATTTGTATGTCAACTGCAGCTTCTATTTATAGGATGATGAAAATATCCCCCAATCAGTAACTCTCTAAGAGACAAGCATTTCATAAAAATAGATTATTAAAAACAAACAAAGAAGCAGGCATGGTTTAGGATAACAAAAACACTGATATTCCAAACTCTCCTCGTAAGTCTTATATTTAAGACATTGGTAAATTCAGAGAACAAACCCATTCAGACACAAACACACTAGCTTTACATAAGATAAGGAATTTGGGTTTTCCGGGAAAAGGAATATTAATACATCCTATTGTGAATGAACACAAAAATAAGTGGAGGTTTTTAATGACTCACATAAAATTAAATTAACTGCTTTCTTGATATCCAGCACAGCGTGCATGAGGGCACTTTCAAGAGGTGTATGTGCTTTTAAAGGGTGTTGATTTAAGACCTGATTTGTTTGAAGACTGACTTGAAAGAATTTCAAAGGATGTAGCTTAATTAAAAATATTCCAAACTTTGCATTCCTCGCAAAACCTTTTGACCTCTCACTACATTCAATGCTTGAAGGTGAGGAGTTGACTGACTGCTTCTCACTTCACTAAAGGCAGTCCTGATCCTTACCCCCATGCAGCAACCCTCATTAATTGTTGATAGGCACTCATTACACCAACCTAAACCAAGCTCCCAGGGCAGGTTAGTATGTTGCAGGCACCTTCTGCACCAGGGGAGCTTTTTCCAGCTGTGTGTCAAATATGGCTAATCCTTTCAAAGATCCCCAGAACAGAGCATGCACGTGAAGCCATGTGTGTTGCAGCTATCGCCAAGCCTGGCATTCCCACCGATGGAGGAATCAAATGGAGCTATCCATTAACAGGCCAGAGAGGAGTCATTAGAGGGACTCCTCCGACCCCTGCTGCCTCCCATGACGGATGGCCTGCTGTCACCCCCTCCGAGGGGGCCTCTCACCATGCAGGCTGTTTGCATTCAGTCAACACTTTGCTTTTATAGGCCTGCGGAGCCAAAGATTGCTAGACTTTTGAACCCCAGACTAACTTCTGTCTGGCTACAGCCTCATTTTCTGGAGCCAAAATCTTTTTTAACGACTACACAATAACAAGTAATTAGGGTAGAGTCTGCTAATCTTCTCCTTTGGGCCTGGAGGTTGTGTATTCAGAATTCGTTGGGGTGAAGGTAGAATTACTGCCATCAAAGCCTGAGGTTACTTTGTAAAAGGGGCTGAACTCTGGGTCAAGGAAATGTTAACTGGACAAAGAGAGATCAGGGCAGATAGTGTTAAAATTAAAACCGTCTTACTGAGATAATGCAGAATTGACTGCTTTTCTTCTGGAAACTAGCTGAATGCAAGATGTGAAGGAAAGGCTAGAGCACTTCTTTCAAAGGGAGAAAACATAGCAATAAATGATCTGTTGACTTACTTTCATTTGGGAATTTATTTTTAGTCTCTTTATACAGTAAGACAAAGTAAAAGATCTTATTTTTATGGCACCTTGTATTCGGACCATGCTGTTTCCTAAAGCTGTTTGATTAACTAAATTAAATGAGCTATTTCTTAAATATATTCTTTCTCTCAAAAGCCTCAGTGCAAAATTCATTAGAAATTGAGAGGTTTCTGTTCTTGACTTAAGAGTCCTGAGAACAAATGGGACTTGCTGGCTGGCCATAAGAATAAACAAGCTCAGACTCACATGTACATGGAGGAAACATTCTCCAGAAGAGAGTGGTGCCCATGCCCTGGTTATAGCACTACTAGGCTGTTTTTCATACCTCTGCTGCTTACACATGGCACAGGTCGAGGAGAGATTCCAGTGTTTTCAAGGGATTAGAGCCCAATCACTGGAAATCTTTAAACATGGAAAGCAAGAACAGGGATTCTGCCTGGAAACCCATCACAGAGCAGGGCAGCCCTCATTCCACAGCATGAACTCACTCCAAAATTAATTCCGCTCGCTGCCGTCAAGGATAACAAATATGCCACTACCCCCCTGCCACTATCAAAGCTGACAGCTCCAACAGGATCGGCGGTACTTTGTTCTCCCCCATCACTGCAAGCAGGCTTTTGCCTGCTGCTGCCAGAGGATTTTGAGTCCCTATATGGGAGCAGAAGAGCAGAAATGCTGAGGCCAGCCATTTCCCATGCCAGGTTCTGCTGGGCTCTGCCATGGCACCTTGGCCACCTCCAGCTCAATTCTCAGGGTAAAGGCATATTAAATGGTGCTGCAATTGCCAGTGGGATTAAGCCAAACACCATAAAGAAGATATGGCTTTCTTCTTCCAAACTGAGCTATCAGAAGGATCCCCTTACAGGTCCTCTACAAATTTGAAGGCTCCCAGAGTAGCTGATACAGATACTATTATGGCAGAAAGAATACTTTGTACCAGACCAATAGTGGCAAAACCAACTCTCAGCTCTTTGGTGGGACATTTGAGGCACAGGGGAAGATGTCTCCAGCCCCACCTCTTCTTCCCAGGGAGGTGGCATCCTAGAGCTCCCCCTGGGGCTATGGACAGGAGAAGACTTTCCAGTCTGTCCATTAAAAATGGCAATATCCAGTCTTCTTTAGCTCCCTGTCATTTTGTTGGCATTTCCCAGGGGTTTTAAGGACCCCAGGCTGGCATTACCTTCATGAAAATGTAAACTTTCTCTATATATGAGCTAAATGAAACAGGTCTCATCAGTGATAGCTTTCTTTTGTGATCGGTAGGTTTTGCATGTATTTTCTTTTAATTATGTCAGAGTAAAATAAATTAGTGGTGATGACTAATCATGGACACAAAGCATTTCTCATTCCTTTGAAGGATTTTTCTGACATGAAGTTAAAAGATGACAAGTGCATTTTTATGTTAATTACGGCCATGTGAATTACCCCAGATACATGGCACAACAATGATGCTAAAATCCACCAAAGTGAAAGCTGCCTTTCTTTCTGAAACCTCTCACAGGAGCAGTGTTCATGGTACAACAGACACTGGGATATGCTTCTTCTAGGTTCAGTTTAGAAGTAACTGCTCTCTGCTGCACTAGCAGAAACACCAAACTAGTTTGCTTCTGCCTGTTTTAAATGCCTCACTAGAGGCATTAATCACTTAAACTAACCAGTGTAGCTATACCGTGAAGCAGTTCTGTATGTGTGAATGTGACAAACTGGTCTTCAGTCAGATACCTCTCAGACTGAAATTTAAACCTCTGTCCTAATTCAAATGCTTCCACCCATACTCTTTCCTGGTTTAACTCTGCAAAATGGCATTTTGTGGCTACCAGTGAAAACTGCCCATCAAAATACTACCCTATACTTCAAATAGAACAACTTTGGGATTTAGAGTATAATTTATAAGCACATCATGGTTGATATACAAAGATCTGTCTGTTCAAAATGAGAAGAAAAAAATAGACAGAAAATGATGGTGCAAAATCAAAAACTGGCTTTCTTTTGTAAGGAACTTGTAATTTCACATGTGGGTGTTTTACCCTGTTGGGCAGCTAGCAAGCCATTCTGGGGATCTGGCAGGTTTGTTTCCTTTAGGAAAAGGTGTGCCCTCTGGTACCATCCCATATTAATTCTTGAAGATTTTTTCCATGTACCTAACAAAAGCAGACATCAGGAAGTACTTTTCATGCCCAGAACCACCCCCCAGCCTGTCTTTCCAATTAATTCTATGCCCAGACACTGGGGCCACAGTTGAACTTTATAGCTAAGCCAATCTCAGCTCAAGCTAATATCGAAAGATTCAGTTCTGTCTGTCCCTCTACTGCCACTAATTGCATCCTCCTATTCCCGGCACTGCGCTGTGTCTGATGCTTTTCTGACATCATGGTGTGTTATATCAGGGCTAGATAACCAGAAAAAATATTGATAAGGTTTGCAGAGCATTGCAGACAGGCAAGGGCTTATGACAGCAAAGGAAAAAACGAGAGGGCACAACTGAAAACTGAGAAAGAGAAAAGGAATAGATGCCTTTTCAGAGGCATCTGGTCATCTGATTGCCTGGCCTAACATCAAAGTGGACCCTGCACCCTGACTGTTTGCTCCATTTCAGTGTGATGACCATGACTGCTTCCCTTCTTACAGTCTTTTTTTCTTTTCTGTACAAACAACAGCTTGTCCATCATATTCTTGTTCTTGCATGCACAAACCAAGTATTTTAGTACTGCTCAAGCTCTATCACGCACTCATTGCCTTGGGCCATAACCCATGTCTGCTTCCTACCATCTTTGTATAAAAAAGCATTCATTAAACTCTCCTGTATTGAGTCAAAAAGAAGCAAACCCACCATCTTCAGCCAGGTCTGTTATTACCAACAGATCAAAAACTTGCCTGACAAAAATTGTGACTTCTAGGCAGACACCCAAGATATGAAAACAGCTAGAAACTTCTACAGGGAATGAATCAATCCTCATCATCATTGTAGGCAGAAGGAAGGCTCAAGGAACAGAATCATCTGACATTCACTTTGTAACAATACAGGTTCCTTTCTATGTTTCCTGAATAACAGTAACTCACATTTATAAGAATACATTAGAAAGTCTATTCTTCCTTTTTCCCCCAAGTAATGGCACTCACACGCACGGCTCCTGGGCCTGATTCATCGCGGTATTACTTCAGCTTTATTTCAGAAACTCCATTTATAGTGTTGCAACAATGCAGACTATGAGTCCTGTCTGTGATGCTCTCAAAAGCAAAAGGGTAGGATGGACTTTTAAGTAGCTTTTGACTTAGGACTGAGTTGCCTAAGTTCCCTGTTTGATGCTCTTCTGTGGGACCTGCTCCCCAGAGTGTGAGTGCTTTGTATTTCCTAAACAAACTGCTTCTTTCTCCTTCATGCTGAGCAGCTAAAACACAAGGGCATTTAGTTCAGTTAATTCAGAAAATTCTAGTAATGTGAGAAATTGCCCTGCTCAAGAATTCTTAGCTTCTTCGATCATTAGTCGATATTATCAATTATTATGCAGCCTGCAGCATGCAATGTGTTTTCACAGCCAGAACAATGCCCTAGTGTCTGATTTTGCCAATAGTTAAGCATGTGAATAACTTTACTGACAGGAATAAGCTCACTGAACTCTGTAATAACACTGAGCAAGCCAAGGATATAGATAAGATCTGTCATTCTGGAATACAGCAACATGCACATTATTTAAGTCAAGCTACTCACTGTACTGTGGAGGACTCAGGAAAAAGGGAAATTTTCTTTTGACCTCAGATAATCATCATATTATTATTAACATCACAATAATGTCCCATAGCTCTAACCAGCTCTCATTAGCCAAGGTACATACCAGATGATTAAGTCCCTGCCAAAGGAAGCTTACATACACTTTGAAGCATAAAAAGAAATGAGAATCCTGTTAATTTTATTCCACCATAATTGACAGGGTCTTTTAAAACCTTAATACTGCAATAGCAAACTGAAGGCTTGAGTGTGATCTCTGCTACTCTTTGTAAAGCCATAGAAAGGCCATTAATTTAGACCTCAACAGAGAGGCTGAAATATCTATTGTTGCCATGAAGTAAAAACACTACTAGAAGAACAATACTGAGGTTGCAATGTCAAGCACTTTGAAGCTCACAGAACTTGTGCACCTAGCTGCCACCTGAGACCCCTCTAAGTGTACATTTAACTCCTGATGAACCCCAGGAGCAGCTACATTTTCTCATATCTTGCCTTTCCAGCAATATCACTGAGATGCCCTGCTTTCTGTCAGCTGACGTGCATGTTCTCCTCTGGCTAACACCAAAACTGTTCTTAGATGTCTGATCTCATCTGTATTGTGCCCAGGGAAAACAGGGATGTAAGGAGTATATATACTGCACAGTGCAGAGACACTCAAGACAGCTTTAATCAGTATTGCTCAGGTACAGAAACAGCATAGCTGTGCAATCCAACTTACCAGTTTTAGGGCAGACTCACTGCATCATTCTCTACCACATTGATGCGACCAAAACCATTCTACGATTCTATGATTCTGTCCCCTTCCTCCTCGGAGGGTCTGTGCTGTTGCTGCTCAGTGAGGCTGGCAGCCCAACACCAGGAGACAGCTCAGCTAAATTTTATCACTGCTAACTTATAAAGACAGTTCAAGACATGGTTGCTTAGCATGTGCAGATTACCATATTCCAACTGTTCAAATCTTGGGCAAAAGTTGCTTTTCAAGGAAGCAGCACCAGACACATTCCCAGCACACCCTGCCAGGTTTCATGTCCCTTCCTCCGGGTACAGAGTGCTGAAGATGTTTGAGGAAACAGTAGCAGATTTTGTTACACAGACAAAAAAAAAAGGCATTCTCTTCAGAAAGGGGAAAAAAAAAAAAAAAAAAAAAAAAAGGCCAAGCCTTTTAGGATGACATTTTCAGAGGGATATTCATTTCTTTTCATCTTTATAGATCAGCCCAAGGCATTTATATTCAAGTCTAAACAAAGCCTAGTGGCAAAGCTGTAAACATCTGAACAGTCCTCTTTTAAGAGGAAGCATAGGTCCACCTTAACAACAGCCATTGTCTGCTGTCTGCTCTGATGGTAATTTGTAAATATAAAAAAGATTTTGTTCACATACAGTAGCCTGCAAAATTTCACTCAAAACAGAAAACCTGGATGAGGGATTGTAAAGGTGTTTGTGAAAGACTAATTTGTTATTCCTGATTGTACTTCCTAAAATCAGACACATTTTGTCTTTCTTTATAACAAAAACATCCGGCACAGAATCCGAGCATTACTTAATTCCTAATGCTTAAATTGAACAGCAGCTCAGCACTGGTCTTCAGCATGGGTTGAATTTCAGCCCAGCTGAGAAGTGCTGTGCTATGTTTCTTCACAGACACCAGGGCCGGCCTAGAAACCTCTCAAATGAATGTTGTAGAAATACACAGGAAATGCAGTTTAGATCATTGATAGCACAAGAAATCCTGACTGACCAAGGAATAGCTGAAGCATTACTGATCCTGAATTTATTTATTTTTTTATTGTTAGTAGGTTCCTAAAATTATCAGGGTTTAAAATAAAAAGTTCTCTCACTGCCTTGAGACATTTTGTCTCTCTAGCTCTATGTTTAGCTCAGAATCCTGTAATATTACTGTATGCAGGGAAAAAGACCTACAGAAATCACTAATGTCCCTAACGGTCTCTACATAGAGGCAGATAATGCCTTCACAGGGTTCAAGGGTATTGCATCCACCAGTCTGTGGCAGAGTCTCCACTAGTAGTCTCTGCTCTTATACTGATTTACATCCTTTCAGTGTTCAACCTACCACTGAACAGTTAATGCATTTTCACAAATACTAGTGCCTCCAGACTGTCTTTGCAAGGATGTCACTTCCCAGCAAAGGGAAAAAACACCACCTTATACTGTAAAGAACTTCTGTGCCGAGTAAACTGACTGTCAGCCACCAATGTTTTTCAGATGGCTTCACTTGCAGATAGGAATTTACTTCCTCCAGAGTTGAGGTCAGCAGGAAAAAAAGATGGAAAAGGAAACCTCCATAATGCCCCCAAAAATGGCTTCAACAGAAAAACAGAGGAGTTAATTAAAATAAAAGCTCTGGAGTTAAGCAAGGACATTAGCCATTTGGGAAGGTGGAAGATCTTGGTAGCGGGACTTTCCAAAACACTTGTGCCTCTGGCAAAATGAGCAAAGTGCTTCACCATGGTCTCCACGTTATGGTAAACAGACCTCCCACGTAGCATCATTTTATGTCGCTGGTATCTGCAGCTCTGGAACAGCCTAGTGATGGGAGAGTGCCAGCTTTTCTGCGCGCTTCCTGCGTCCTGGAGATCGCAGCTGTGAAGCAGAGCAGGGCCCACTTTCTGTTGCATCTCTCAAATATAGTCCTGAATGCAACTTCTGTCATTAAGAAATATTTCCTAAACAGACTCCATACCCCCACTTTCCATCTGATAATCATCTCCTTGTGTTTGTGGTAAGTCAACATCCTTCATCTTTGCCTTATGAGGAAAAGCTACGGCTGTGAGCACTCCAAAATTCCCTCAGTGCTTGCAGATCCCTATGATAACAAACAACAGAAAGTATCTAACACACTTTTTTCCTTCCCTTACAGAGACAAGCACTTTACTCAAAAGAGAGCAGCTCCCATACCAGCTTTCTGCCTGTGCTATCTACAAAGTTACAGCACATGCTTATCTCTCAAATTTGGCAATGAAGAAAGGAGACGCATGATGCAGCACCATCTGTTTCTGGCTGGGATTGGCAAGGGAGGAAAGGGCACAGTTCATATACCCAGATGTCACCACATGCCATGAAACAACATCAGTAGATAGGCTTTATTTCCCTTCAGCTATGAAGAGTTTGGAGCAAACTCAACCATCCTCCTTGAATACAACATCTCACTGGCATCTCAGGAGTCACCCACATGTGCTGCTGCGTAATGGTGGGATCTGGCCCCATACTTGTGTTCCTGGGATAATAGCAATGCTGAACATTCACACACAGAGTCTAGGGGGGCACAGAACTGAGCTTCACAATTTGTTCCACCATCCTCACTCAGGCAAAGCTTTTGGTGATTTATAGTGCTGTGGAGAAAGGGCCTAAGCTGTAGCCTTGTTTACATGTTCACATGCAGGTTTTTTTTCCTGGAGCTCTGAATAAAGTGTCATCACGCTTCTCAGCAGGGAAAAATTTCTGGATAAGCTTTTCAGAGAAGCTGAAGAAATGCTCTCCAGACACACAATTGTTAAGCCCAGCTTCAGTTTTGCGAGCAGAGGGGCCTTTTGTGGCCACATTTTCGGTCTCTCCCCACTTTCCTCACCACTCCTCATTCCTCAGAGAAGGATCAGTGCCCTATGATGATGGATGGGTCCCAAGGAAAGGCTCCTTCTTCATCTGGCCTTCCCTTTCAGCAGCAGTAAAGTGCGATATACAGAAGACTCAGGGAAGCCATGCAGAGCCAAATCTACACAGCAACAGGGAGTAGCGATGGGGAGTAAGGTCATCTGCTAGGAAGCAGCAAGAGGACAACAGTGTTATTTCCTTACTTCTTCCTCTCATACACACCTTTCCTATAGCTCCCTACAAATGACTGAGTCCATGAGAATCATCCTGTTTTTCAGTGAAAACAAAGAGAAGCAGGGAGGCTTAAGGCTGGGAGAAAGTGGAGCTAATTTAGGGAACATGAGACAAACAGCAAGGGAGCAACATGGAAAAGAGAAAGGGTAAGAAAATTGTAAGTACGAAAGAAGATTAGCAAAAGGTCTGTGGAAGAACAGAAGGTATAGAAGGAAGAACAGCATTAAAAAAGGATAAGAAAGATAATCCAGATAGAGAAAATTACGACAAAAACAAAAACAAAAACAAAACAGAAAGAGTTTAAGACATTTTGAAGGTGGCCATAGGGTGGTTTGAAAGGACGTGAGTGGGAAAGAGGAAATGCAAGAAGAGGAATCAGCACAGTGAGCTACATGATGTTACTGCACATAAAATGGAAAGCAAAGTGTTAATATGCACCCAAACACTGAGGGGAACCTTGGCCTTACCAGAGCAAAGAGAGCATGGATGCTGTGGGACGCAATTACACCCTTTTGTAATTGGCTGTTAAAGCCACAGATGGGTCATGTGAGAAAGCTCTGATCACTCCTGAGGGTACAGTTTTCCTTCCTAATATTTCCATAGCTTCTGAAGGAATTCAGTACCTCACACTCCTATATTATAACACGAAGCAGGTTGTGATTTTTTTAGCTGCAAAGGGGCTACATTCCCCTATACACATCAAGCCTGTCTCTACAGGCACAAAGGATTTATTCTTCTCTTTGCAAATGACTTTACCAGCTGAGGAACTGCAATAGCTGCCAACCCCCCCAGAAGCTGGAGACCTCTGCCACATCCCAGCAAGGACTGAAGCAAGGGAGAGGAAAGAGGAAGCAAGTTATTTTGACACAAGTGCTGATGGTGGCCTGCAGGAGCAAGCAGAGCCCGGCCTCAGAAGATCTGGCAAGTGCTCAAATAACATGAGCAATTCCCTTTACCATGCTGGGGCAGCTATCCAGGAGCCTGTGTGAGGAGGGTGAACATTACTGGTGAGAGCTCTCTCCACCTTTCCCTCCAAACCATGAGTAGTCCAGAGCCAGCACATGAGCAAGTGCGAACAACCCCAGTAGAACCAGAAGTTGAACCAGGTTTTGGTTTGGCTCCAGTTCTAGTCTTGGTTTGCCAGAGACCAAAGTTGTTCTTGCCCCATCCAGGGTCAAGTTCAGCCAAGCCTACTGACTAACAGCCCTGGTTGAGGCCTCACTCAAAGAGAAACATGCAACAGGTTTTCTGCCTATCTCTGCCATGTGTGAGCAAAGCTGGTCCCCTTCGCTTGCTTATCCTGAATAAGGGGGATTGCAGAAGTACCCATTTGGTGTTAGTCATTAAGCAAAGCAGGAAATCCTTGATGAGCACTAACTTCTCAAAGCAGCTTGCAAAGAAAGCCAAGGGATTCCTCCCTTAGGCTACATCAGGCATGCTGCTCTTTGCCTCCTCACCTTAACGGGCACCTAGTCACAGTTAACATTTGCAACTCATTCAGCCGGAAATATTTGCCTGGTGCAAACAGCTGAGGCATCCAGCATCAGCCCTTTCTCTGTGGAAGGTGTATTAAAAAGGGGGAGGGAGGAGAAGCCCTACACTTGCTGGACAGGGAGAGGTGGATTGCGCTCAACAGGTTCAGTTCACTCTGTGACCCTGCCCGGCTTCCTGCTATTCAGATGTGTTACTTCCCCTTTGTGGTAATGGCCTGTGGCAGCCGGCCAGAAAACACTATTAATTTCAGAAGTGGCCTGACAACAAACCCACAGCGAAACGAGAGGAAGTGGTGGGGAGGCCATCTGTTGACTTCAGCAGAACAGTAGGGACGCAGCTATGTAGGTTCTACAAGGAAAGCAGATTAATAATCCACAAAGAGGAAACTGGCTAAAATTATCCACAGACCATATTAAAAAAAAAAAAAAAAAAAAAAAAAGCCAAGGGAGTCACTTGAGCTGCAGCTGGACAGGAAATTGCTAGAGCTGCTTGCAAATCTCCACTTTGAACAGAGCAGCATAGGGAATGCCAAGAGCGGAAACCGTTCAAAACTGGATTAGCACAAGCCAAGTTTAACTGCAACCCACTTCTACTTTCACAGTTTATGCACTCAATCTAGGCCACTACTGCATGAGACACTGACTCACTTTTTTCCCATGTTTTGTTTGCTTTTCATTTCACACACTTGCAGTTTCTAAAATTACTTGAAATGTGCTCCGGCTGCCAGGAGCTCTGCAGAACCCCAGCCGGCAGCCCCAGCTGCAGCATCAGCCCATCACCGTGGTGCTGCACCCAGATTCTGGCACCACCGTATCTCGGGCCACTTCGTATCAGGCAGGATGTTAAGGAAAATGAGCTGCAGCAGCAGTTCCGCAATCCCCATAATCCCCCTTTTTCCTTCTGCAGAGACAGGAGTAGAAAGGCCCAAAGAGGAAATGAGGTGACTAAGGGTATTTAGAGACATTTCCTCCTTGCCCTCACCTGCTAAGTTGCAACATAGCTGAATAGCAAAAAGAAAAAAAGCTATTTACAGGCTGCAGACTGTGAAATGAGTTCCTGCCAAACAGATAAGGAGATCAGAAACCCATCTCCTGGCATCTGTAATAACACAGCCAAAATTCGTAAACAAACCCAGAAAACAGCAGCTCCCTCCCCTTAAATAATAACAAAAATCCTTATGGCTCAGGGTCAGGTGCATCCCTAGGGGAGCAAAGGGATGCTGGAATATTTGGCAATTAAACTTAAGGCCTTCAGAAGCATTCCCTTCACCAAAGCAAGATGAGAATCCAGCCCATGTGCTGTTTATTCATTTAGGCACCAGTGTACCAAAGGGAAATCAAGGCTTTATTGTTTAAGAGCTGTACAAGACCTATTGAAAGCAATCATTACCTTTAAACATAACCATATGTGTATGTGCAATTAGCCACACCCACACAGAGGGAAAATGGGAATAAACCAGCCAGCTTCTCAATAGCCAAAAATAGTTATTTATTAATAATTTAAGATTTTACATTCTTATAATAAATTCCATCTTAAAACTTTTACACCATGAATTAGACTCTCCCTTATTGGCAATCATGTGCAGGTTCACTGTGCGTACACACAGGTCCAAATGCTCGCACATACTTCCAGTTTTATACAAAAAAAGAAAAAAAAAAAAGACTCAAAATATTGCATTTGAGGTGAAGCTCCCTGAAGAATTTGTACAGAGGTAATGCACTGTTTAGCACATCTGAAAGTTTTAAAAAGTGATCAGAAGTCTTCTGCGTTCAAAGACAAACCTCCTCCCAGATGATGTATTTACAAAAGGTAAGGCAAAAAAATTAATTTAAAATATATATATATCGTGTGGAAACTACATCAAGAGCATGAGGAAAACAAAAAAAAAAAAAAAATCACCACAAGGAAAAGAAAGATATATGAAAGAAGAGACTGTACTTGCTCACAAAACATGGTTTGCAAACTTCTCACCATTGCCATTTCTCCCTCATGGAAAGCTTGCTTCACTTGAACAATAAAATCAAGCATGCTGCAAATATATTCTTTGCAATAAAAAAGAACAAACAAAGCAGAACTTATGAACAGAACAAAAACACAGGTGTTCCTTGATTTCTTGAATATATGTGAATTAAAAAAAAAAAAAAAAGAAAAATTGCAAATCAGTTTAGGATTAAATATTTACATTGATCAAGTAGGATACTACCGAGCTTCCGGCAAACAAGTACTCCAAATACACTAAGCTGAAATCTCTTTCTTTGGCTCCTCTAAATTAAAACAAACAAACAAATAACCAGTCTTCACTGAAGACAAGGATGTGTGTCACAGATCCGAAAGCAGAAAGGGAAGCGGGACAGCCTCAGTCTCTAGAGAGCACGTGCTCAGCCTGTCCAGCCTTACCCTACCCCCCTGGAAGCCCTCAGACACAAGCCGCTGCACAAGCAGGGATGAGCACACTGCCCATCTGCTGCCTGGTCATCACAGTCCTTCCCAGAGAGCTCACCACATTCCCCCCCCCTTCGCAATAGCCGATTCCACACCGTGTAACCTTTCCTAGCCTGCTCTGGCAGCTGCTTTGTGATAGCAGAGGCCCGGAAAAGAGAAAGCTACGTTTTCTTTATCACTGCCAAAGAGAAACCATTGAGGAGTGATCCCATGAAACGGACAGGAGAAGGGAGGCGGTGGGAGCTCACGTGGACTGCAAGGAATCCACCTGGAAGACATTCTGGTTGGAAGGGGTGGTGAAGTACAGCTGCTGGTTCGGCACTCGATTGTCACAGGGGCTGCTCAGCCCCAGAGTCCGTTCAAAGTCCAGCAGCTGACCCATGAAGTTGAAGTTGGGTGAAATGTTGGACTTTTTCATCTTGACAATATCATAGGCATCATTCATGGACAAGTTGAGCTTCTGCATGAGGTAGGCCACTGTCACTGTGACCGAGCGGCTGATCCCTGCTAAGCAATGCACGAGGACACCGCAGTTCTTTCCCCGTGCTTCATCTGTACAGAGACAAAGAGCAGAGAAGGACATATAAGACAGGGGGCTGGTAACTGATCCCTCAACACAAGTTAGATTCATATCAAACACGAAAGAAGAACAGTTCTGATCCCAGTTGCCAGCAGTGCAATGCAAGAGTTAACTTCATCGGCTTAAAACCAGGACAAGGGGAGAATCCACCTCCCTAAGTATACGTACCCACGTCCAACAGCTGAGAAAACTAAGAATGAGACAAAGGGAGCAGGAGAAACAGCATGACACTGGTTTAAAATTAAGTCAGTTTTGAAAGACACGCTTTCTCCTGGAGATCTGCCTTAAATTCTTACAGTCCCCTTGCCCCAGCATGGAAATCCTGCAATATGTCACTGAATGCCTTTTATACAGACCAGCAGTCTGCAAAGGTCTATTAAATTATTCTCCAACTGTTGTGCAGCTAACAATGGAGGTATTCAGGCATTTTAAAAGAATGAGGGAAGTCACAGGGGACAGCCCATTAGGAGGAACAGGATGTCAACATTGGTTGAAAATGGGTTCCTTTGTAATAGGAAATGCGTTACAATGCCTGGAGATTAGTTTCTTTGTGGCTTCCAGCCCACATTTCTTCCTGCTGGGCTCAGATTACCTACATTCTCCACTATTACCGGTATCATTCAATCGGATTACAGCACAGCTTCCCAACAGATAATGCGATGCCCACCCCACAGCACCCCGATGGGCTGATCATAGGTCCTCCCCGAAACGAAGAGTGCATATCTTAAGCAGAACTCCTTGAGCCCAAGGGGACGTGTTTCCAAAGCTGATGGATAATGTAGAAAGGCTGGCTAACCCAGGCACCGAACCCAAGAGGTATATCATTATTACCACGAGATTTAATTAAAGCTCTGACTATATATTTGCCAGGGATACCGCTTATGAATAACTTGCATTTAAAAGCTAAACTTAGCTTCCCAGATCGTTTCTTTTTATTATACTGCACTTCAGTAATCTCAAGAGAAAAAAAAACAAGGACGAATAAGCCATCCAACCCCGGACTCATTTACCTCCCCCTCCTCATCAGGAAGGGATTTAAAAAGATCCCCCCCATTCTGCGCATTGCTCAGTCCTCAGCTCCGACACAAATGGCTCAGGCAGGAATTCTGCAGCCAGCCAAAGCAGGGATGCGTTTGCAACCTGCAAACGTCGCTTACAATTCACCGGGGCTCCTCAATCACCCCCCAGGCAGCTTCCACCAGCCCCTCAACTTAAACCGGCTTTAAAGCCAGAAAGCTGAGCATCCCCCGAGAAAGGCTGCTACGGTTTCTCGCCCGAAATCTCCCGAATTCTGCCAAAGAAATTGAGTTCTACCACTTGACAGACAGCTGTTAGCAAACAACCGGGTCTCACCTATAAAGGAGATGGCCTCAGGAAAGAACTGAGACAGATTTTGGCTCCAGTGGTCAGAGATGGGGATCTGCTTGTACTTGAATTCGCCGGCGTTTTCAAAGAGATTAGGCAGGTTGGGGGTAACATTCAAGATATATTTAATGCCGAACTCTTCTAAAACGTCCAGATTAGTGGAGTCCTTGGCACAGCCTAAGTAGAGGTAGGGTAAAATCTCCACCGGGAAGGAAGGCTGGTTGTTGGATAGAGGGCTGCCATCGGAGTCGGTGGCACTGTTGGGGTCTCTGTCAATGTCAGACTCGATGTCTGAGGAGGAATCAGAGCTGATTCGGAGGCCTCCCAAGCCCAGGACCGGCAAAGGAGGCGAGCTGCTGCTACACGAACTGTCTAGGTTAGTTTCACAGTGGAGGGCAAACTCGGCCTGGAACTTGCTGAAACCACCTGGAGAGAAAAGCAAGGGGGGGGAAACATGCAACATGATATAAGATGGCAAACTAGCTTACTTCCCTGGTGCAGTCTGCAAAAGGGCATCTGCTTCCCACCCTCTCGAGCCCCCAGAAAAAAATAAAACAAATATGTCACACACTCTCACGCAGATGGAGTAACCTAAAGACGGCTTAAGAAAATCGCCCACTGCGGCTCAGCACATTCAGGATTGAAGCACTGTGCCGCTTCGCCCTGCGGGGACCCCCGAGAGATGTCTCGCCAACGATTCCTCCTGCCCTCCCCGGCTCATGCCGGGCCCCCCGTTACCACTGTCTTCCCCAACGGATTCCAGTCCCCGAGGGTCCTTCAAACAAAGCGAGGATAGGGATGGGGGGGAGGGAGTTGGGAACAAGCATGAGGAAAAGGCCCGGAGTGCCAATGTGCAATGGCTAGGGCCCCCCACCACTCCCCGGGCAGAGCCGCACCGCCAAGCCGCGGGGTTCGGCTCCTGCCACCCGCAGCCCCAGGGAAGCAGGGAGGGAAACAAGCCAACCCCGGGCGGCTCTTCTCACCTTCCAGATAAAACGCTTTGCAGCCTTCGTCTTTGAGGCGCTTGAGGAGCAGCCCCAGCACGGACTCGCCGCCCGTGTTCTCGTTCCAGTCGCGGCTGTGCTCGTCGTACAGCACCACTGTGTCTGTGCCGCACCGGCGGGCGAAGCGCTCCCGCTCCTCCTCGCTGCTGGCGACGAGGGAGCGCAGGGGCAGGTTGCCCTTCTGCAGCCGCCGCAGCATGATGCCGGGGATGGCCACGTTGATGGCCGACTCGATGTGGGACGACTCGTACAACTCCTGCGGCCGGCAGTCCATCAGCAGCAGCCGGTCGTTGCCCATCTCCAGCTGCTCGTTCAGCCACGCCACTGATTTACTAATCGCCATTTCCGACGCGAAAGGGACGGGTCTGAACGTATCTAGCATGAGGAAGGACGTGGGGAGCAGAGCGTGCTCTAGGAAGCGGCTCTCGCTCTCACAGAGGCATGCGGCTGTGCTCGGCGGGCGGGCTGCACCCCTCCAACTCCTCACAACTTATCTCCCTCCGCCCCAGGAAAATGAATCACGCAGCCCC
This sequence comes from Ara ararauna, assembly GCA_028858755.1. Taxonomy (NCBI): domain Eukaryota; kingdom Metazoa; phylum Chordata; class Aves; order Psittaciformes; family Psittacidae; genus Ara; species Ara ararauna. Next base: position 120,134,929 of record CM054376.1, on the reverse strand, counting down.
CCCGCGCCGGGCGGCGGTGGAGTCACGGCGAGGGAGAAGCAGCCCCGGCGTGTAAATGTGTGCGAGTGCGCCGAAGTGTGAGCGAGCGAGCGTGAGCCTGCGAGCGCGCAGGCTGCCCGCTCTCCTCTCTGCTTTTTTGTCAATGAATCCCTGAATGAACCTGCCTAATCGCCGCTGCAGCCCGAGCCCTTGGGCTTTTCCTCCACCGCCAGTGAATGAAATCCAATTAACGTGCACGCCGAGCGGGGCTGCCCCGCTCAACGCGGAATCACCGCAGCGGTGCCCGAGCTGCCGGTGCCCGCGCCCCCCGCGGTGCCCCTCAGCCGCGTCCCGGCGCCCGGCGGCTCCTCAATGGATACAACCGCGGGACGCCTCAATGGATACATTCTCCAGCGCAGCCAATGGGGGCGCGCGGAAGGGGCTGTTGCCGCGGCGACGGGCCGGCTGGAACAGGTTGTGTTGATGAATCGTTAATGAGTTTGTCATTCACAAAAACGGAAAGGAATTTCCGCTCCGGATAAGCCGAGTGCAAACAAGCGGCAGCCGCGCCGCGGCCGCCGGGGGCAGGTGAGGGGGCGCGGCACAGCCCCCCCCAACAGCCCTCCTCCTTCCCCCCCGCGGGCGCTGGCACCGGCGGAACAAAAGGCACCTTTTCACCCTTATCCTTCCCTCCATGTTTTCTCTCCCTAAATGTGGAGCCGGCTGCCTGTTCTTTTCCCCCTCCCGTTCCCCGGAGCTGGTCGCGGCCCGGCTTTTCATGAGAGCGCTCCAGGAATCCCGTTTTTCGGGAGGCCGAGCAGCCTCTGTCCTCAGCTGATCTCTACGCGAGTGAAGGGTAAACCCCGAGCTAATCTCTTCCTACGCGGCCCGGCTTTACCCGCTGCACCAAGCGCAGCGAGGGAGCCGGCGCTGCCTCAGAGACAGCCTGCGGGTACCATTAAAGCCCGGGCGGGCCACCCCGAAAACGTGACAAGGGAAAGCGGCCCTTCCAGATAGCGGTAGCTGAACCGCCCTCGCCCGGCTGCACGGCGGAGCCACCGCCAGCGCGGAGCCCACAGCCCCTCCGGCGGCGCCCCTCGCACCTGGCGGGCCCGGCCGCCGTTCCGGCTCCTCCCGCCGGCGGCCTGCGGGTGCGGACCCGCCGCCGCCGTCCGGCGCTTCCCTCCGGTCCCGGCCGGGCGGAAGCGCACTACAGGCCCCACCGCACCGGGAGGCGGGAGGGGAGGTTGCGGGGTCCGGCAGAGCGGCGCCGGAGGAGCAGGGGCCGGGCGGAACGGTGCTGGTGGAGCGGGGCCAGAGGCTGAGCCGGGCGGGGTTGTTCCCAGGTGTGGGTTAGCAAATAATAAGTGAAAAGCAAGAACGCAAATAAATCGCGAGAAGCCTGGCTTAAGTACTAATCCTGTCGCCAACCTCTCCTGGGGAGTAAAATTGTTCAGAAGAGGCTAATCTCGTTTACACTGCTGCTGTACTTTGGGCTCGTTGTTTTTAATCCCAGCTGAAGGAGGTTCCTTAGGTAGCAAGTGGCTGGAGAGCGTTGGCCCTGGGAGCAGATAGTGGCATGGGCAGCCCTGTGTTTCTTGCACAGAAAACACCCGTGATGTTAATTCAAGTTGGCACATCAGTCGCTGCAGTTTCAAGCCAGACTGACACCCAGATGGCATTAGCAGCGCTCTCCCCAGCAGGGATTTTGAGAGGGTCCCTGCTTGCTACCTTTTTCAAAGGTTTGAAAGCCGGACTGGGGTGTTACACAAAACTTGCTCTGCCCCTAAGCAGGGGCATTTGTTCAGGGTAATGCAGGACTCGCTGGACGTGCCCCACGTACATGGTCCCACTGCTCCATGGGGGCAAGCCGGCCGGTCCAGCTTGCCACTGTGGTCCTTCTCTTTCTCTTTAAAGAGTTTCTAAGCAGTTCTTATCAGGTGCTTCACTCACTGTTCAGCTCTTTATCCAGGGTATGGAGTTTAAATGTTCAGAGCAGTGACAGAACAAAGCAGGAGCCTTTGATTTTTATTTATTTATTTGTTGGTATTTCCCCCCGCCTCTGTTATTTTTAAGAGTTTTCGTTTTCACCTATGTCAGGGCTCGACAGGACAGCAAATTCTTTGGGGCTGAGAGTGTTGGTTGCTCTGCATTAGTAGGACGAATAGCACAGTCCTGGTAAAATGAGTAATTGGGTCATAATTTAAGAACTACTCTTTTCCACTCCCTTCCCTCCCTCCTTAAAATTGGCATCATGTTTTATTATTTATCTTCCTCAAGTGTAGCAGATCAACTTTTGTTCAGATTTTACAACCTACTGTAGCCCAAACCTTAGCCTTACTCACCATGGATTTCAGACTTAAGTAATGAAAGTTCTGGAATCAGAAGTTCTGCAAAGCGTGAGCAACTGAAATAGAAATTCCCAAACTGCCTCAGCTGTAGTTATCTCTCAAGGTGCAGTATAATGTGATGCTTGTCTTAAAGCCCTCTCACTTATTGCAATAATAAGCTGTATTTTCTCAGTTAACTTTCATCCAAACAGGAGCCACAGACAGAAGAATCCTCAAATGACCAGTTATCACCTAAGGGGTCAACTTCGAAACAAGCAGGAGTCATATTAAACCACAGTGAATGAGACCTTAAAGTCAGGGACCATTTCAGTATAACATTGTGACAATTCCCAGCAAGCTTGACACTATGATAAATACAATTTGTTACTTGTAGTCCTTGTTATTATTAATTAACATGGTTCTTTGGTGTTACAGTGTATTTTGATTACATTTAAAAAAATGAAGATGCACACAAAACCATCAGCACGTTGCAGAATTGCAGAGTTAAGATTCAAAGAAAGCAGAACAAGCCCCAAGTTACGTCTATCACACACATATTCATATAAGGTAAACTTGCCTGACTCTCTGATGACTAAAATATTTTGGGAAGAAAATATGTTCTGATTATCATCTTCAGGGCATTTTCAGTAACGTTTTATGGCAGTGGTTTAAAATAAAAATCTTAGTCATTCAGCGTTTTAATGAAAGCTACATATTATGCAAGCGGTTTATCAAACCCATTGAGGTACCTGCCTAGTAGTAATGCAACAATAAATAACAGTAGCATTTAAATAGTTTTTCATCGTTAGTCCTCTCAGATCTGGTCAAAATGTTATGAGCATTAAGGTTAAGTGTATGAAGGCAATAAAATGTTAAACAGAGCACACTCAAGAGGGTTGTATTTCCCAAGTGGAGCTGGGGGCAGAGACATGTAATGATGATGGCTATAGCCAGCTCATTGCATATAGCCACAGTCTGAGGGTGGTCTTTGGTGCATTGTGAGCCGGGCAGGAGATTTTGCACTGTCTGCAGCAGAGTTAAACAAATGAAATACACATGACACCTTTTGAATTTGTAGTGGTACCTCCCTTAGCATGCATCAGCTGAAGAAGTCTAAAGGAGAATAAAAACTACTGACACATTGTTATCTTTGTGTTTTCATGCAAGTATGCGCTCGCTTTTCCTCACTCCATCTGACAGCATGCTGTCCTGTCAGTCACTGAGGGTTGCCGGAGTGGATTCAGTTAACCATGATACCATTTGATGCTTTGTCAGAGACCAGATATACAGCCCAAGCCTCACCAGGAGGCCACTTATCATTCAACTTCCAGAAGTTTTTATTGTACCTAGGCTGTAAGAGGAGCCTATTCCTGTTAAGCATGGTCCCCTCATTCATCCAGTCACTGGCAGAGTTAGCTTTTGAACCCTGAAATGTTTATTTTTGGGTGGGGTTTGGTTTATTTTGTTTTGATTTTATACCTCCCTGGCTGTGAATGAAACCTCTTCAGTCCAGCCAAAGCTTATTCATCACAAAAAGCCTATTTGCTGGCTTTTGGACCATAAGCCTCTTGCTCATTCTTAGTATGTGTAGAAACCCAAATAGATCTCCACGAATGCTTATAATCTGAGCTTGTCTTGGCCAGAGATGTAGACACAGAGGATAAAAGCCTTGCATGGACTTTGGAGATTAGTGCTCAGTGTTGCTTTGCCCAATTCCTTCACATCTCCCCTGTAATAGAAGTCCTGGCCCTGAATTAGGCAGATGGGCTATCTACATAGTGTAATGGGAGATAGATGTACCAAAAAGGCAGGTATCTATGACGTTTTGAAACCAGGCCAACTGGGCCACTGAGAGAGGTGTTTTACAGGTTGGGATACTGAGGCATCAGTGCAGAGGCATCCTCGAGAGGCTAAGTACTGATAAAGTTTCTTCTTGTATTAGACGTCAGGGATGGGAAAGTTTTTTCTTTATAGAAGTGCTTTCTTCCTGTAAAGATGCAGGTTCATGCTTCTCTTCTACTTGATATGGAGCAGAATTTGATAGGAGCCTGTCTTTCTATATGTTTAGGAAAGCAAGGACTCCAGCTTTGGTTTTCCACATTCCACTGATGACCTGAATCAAAGTGGCAGAGACACCTTCTGCCTCTGCACTATTTAATGTCAGGCAAGTGCAGTACACTAGGGGGTCGCCTGCTGGAGAAGGCCAGAGAGCATGAAACGTGCTGGCATCAGCATTTTGGTTGAGATGTCAACTCAACTCTGGAAATGCAAGAGCTTGGGAAATGTAGTGAAGACAGGTTTCTCCACTGACAGCTCACACTTGGGCATGAATTTTAAGGATCCTGACTGTCAACTGAACCAGCAGATGCCTGTGATTCAGCTAGGCAATCATTCAGGTTTAGATAGGAGAAATTAGATGTTCACATTTTAGCTAGTTATTTCTCTTAATATTCACTTTCGGGGGGGTCTTCAAAGAGTACAAACTACACTCTGGAGCTGCTCAGTTCCCTGCACTGTCTCTAAATGGTGTCTAGTGTAACCAGCCCTTACTTTTAGGTGCTTACCTGACAGTCTCTGATTCTCACAGATTCTCTCTCTAGGTTTGCCAGTATGTCCTTCTCACAGTTCCTTTAAGTTCCATAAAAGTGAGAATTAATGGTCTGTCTTTGTTGGTTTGTGTGAAAGAGCTGTTTGAAAATAGAAATACACAAATCATCCTAGACCAGACTGGCCACAGAGTACAGTGCCTTCGATGTAAAACTGGTGAGTGCAGGGTGCCTCAAAGGGAGAACAAAAGTGCCCTATAAAGCATTTTATTTGTTTTATGTAAAGTACAAACAATTTATGGAAATGACATTCAACTGATTATTCAATGTCCAATTATTCACGTCTAAAATAATGCCTGAAGTTGGAGAAATAAAACACTGAATGACTCCATTTAGGAAATCCTTTTGACTCAAGTGCTTTCCTTGAAACAGCAAATAGCTGGATGACCTCAAGCACATTTAATTGCACATTGTAATAAAGCAGTGTAATTAGCAATTACTTAGGAATGACGATTTAAAACACTTAACAGCTACTACAGGCATGAATTTATTCAAAAGGTTTTGTTTTCTTTTGACTTCTTGTAGTATAAACTAAGTTACCTCCTGAATGTAGCTCATATGGGAGTTCTCCAAATGGTTCCTCTGGGTGTGCAAAGATGAGCGGGTTTATTTGAGAGCAGATCCCTAATGTCTGTAGGGTTCTCCTTTCTTAGGGGATAAAACTAAGCTTGCAGGAGGGCAGTGAAAGGCACACATTTAGCCAGGCTCACAGAGTATTGGCCAACCACACAGGCCAGCACTCTAATCTTTATTTTCCTCTTTCATTTTCAGCTTTTTTTCCCGCTTACCAGGTACTGTCATTGGTAAAGGCAGTTTTGGTGGCACTGACCTGTGTATCACTTCACAGTGGATTACATTCTGCTGGCAACAGAAACATACCACAGGTGGGCAGCTCTGACTTAAAAAATAATAATCATGATGAGAACAGAAGGGTATGTGTGTGCATACTTACCATTAATTGCATGTTAATTTGAAAGCATTCAAATAAAAAATTGACTGTATAATAAAGGAAAACAAGAGAAGCAGTGTAAATTTTTTGAAGTGGTACTGAGACCATGATCGCGTAAAAATACTGGTATGCCCTTAAATTTGGTGGCAGTGATTAAATTAATAAATTAGCTTACTGGTTTGAATCCAGATTCATATGGTTCACACGGTTCTGTTATGCTGAGGAAAGCAGCAAGTCCTATTCAAAAGTCCTGATCCATTGTACAGTAATATTATGCTGTTTGTATGGGTAAAACATTGTGCTTGTATTATTTCTTTGCCAATATCAAAGAGTTCAGTAGTGCCCAAAGCATGTTCTCATGTTTTGCATGCTGATGTGTTTCTCTCTGCTGTTGCCTGCTATTCAGGCACAGCCTGTATCACGCTGTACTGGGCACATGCATCACACCAGATGAGGCTGCAGAGAAGATGCTATAATCTTTTTAGCGCTGCACATTTTGATGTGCTTGGAAGGGCTTACTAGGCACTAACATGTGGGGTTACCTGGGGAGGAATTAGTGCTATTGCTGAAGTATGTTCCTTCAATAGCACTGTCCCACTTTCATCCCTTTCACTTATTCTACAAGGAAAAAACCTGACAGCATCAAGCAGGTGTGGAAAGCAGCCCTCTCTTCCCAATGCTAAAGATCTATTTTTCTCTATGTTTATGATGTCCCCTGCTCCCAAATCTCTCTCTTGTTCTGACCATGAAAAAAGCCTACCCCTGGGACAACTGCAGGCCTGTTCTAGACCATGAAAAGAGTAAAGAAAGACTGTGTTTGCACAGTGCAGGGTGAATCAGCTGTGCAGAGACCAAACCAGGGACAGCAAGTCATATAAGAAAAAGACCTTCATCCTGGGACAGGCATATTCAGGGAAAGAAATGCTGCACAGCTATCTTATATTCTGGTTCCAAAGAGAGGCAATTAGGAGTCCAGCCCAGGCATGAACAATTCAGTTTCCGCTGTCTGTTTTTTATATGGCCCCTGGAATATATCCTGGGGACCCCATGGAGCCAAGCACACAGTTTGGCTCCAGGATGTCACAGGGCGAGAGACAGGGACAGATATATGCCCTGACACCTGCAACTCCCATTTAGCACATCTGGTTTACTTTTCACAGATTAAAAGTCCCGCATGGGGACCTCTCCTGGGCCAGGAAGGACCTGCACCAAATGGGTAAGCGCATTGACAGAGGCAAGAGTTTCCTTATTACTGAGCCTGGAGGTTTCCCTGGTGACCTGCTGTTGTCAAACATCATTTCAGAAAAACTTATCAAGGGGAAAGCATCAAACTGATGGCCCGACCTAGGTGCTAAAATGTCCTACCGTGTTAAAAGAGAAAAGGGGCTAAAATCACATGCTGAATTTGAAGCACCAGAGATGTTGCTGGCTTCCAGGGGATAAACAGCATGTGACATAGGTCTTCATGTCCTAGGGTACAAGGGCCTGCCTTTCTGGTTTAGTTTGACATCCCCACCCCCTTCACCCTCAAAGAACCCACAACCAAAACCAAAACAGGACATAAAAGGAAAACTGCCAAACTGCAGTGGTCTTAAGGGGTCAGTCGCCATAACTGCTACATCCCACAGTTTAACCTAGTGGTTTCTTTTCATTTAGAAGCTGAAGAGACTGTGGTTTGTGGGAGACGAAAACCAGTAGAAAGAATTTGGTGTAAATAGAACATATGGGGAAAGGATAATGCCCTAAACATGGAGCAGTATTCAAAATGTCTGGGGCAGTATTGGGCTGTGCATGTTACTGGTGTACAACATGCCCTGAAGACTGGGTGTGTATAGGTGCAGTTTCTCCAAATGTTGACAAGAGAATTACTGCTGTTAAGTTTATCCTGGCTTTCGTATGCTTGGATATTTATGAGGACTAAATGGTAGAACTGTCCCATTCAAATACCAGGTCATTACTCAGTGTGTCAGAGCACAATGGCATGATGATTACAGTACTGTTCATTGTCACAGTTTATGTTACTCATTTAGTATATTGGTGCCACTAACATACCACAAAAGTAAATTACATTAAATTATTACTTTCTCTGAGAAGTTTTGTGATACATCTGTAAAGTATAAACCATTTTCACAAAGTTTCCTGTTCTGGCTAAACTATGCACATAAATCTTTGTTCACAAGAGGTTGTTGTAGAGATGTCTAAGCTCCTATGCTTCCCAGTGACACATTTGAGGCTCCCTGCTCTTTCTTAGAGGTTTTCTTTGTAATAGTTTTAAGTGTTGGTTTGTTATTTTGGTTTTGCTTCTAGTCCTGTTTTGCACCAATCTGGTTCATTTCATGTGGCAGTCCCATCAAATCAGAGAAGTTAAAAATTTCTGGATCACAACAGAATTTGAATGGGAGTAAGACAGAAGTGTGCAGGAAGCAAGGACCAGGATGCAGCAGTGCCCTGCTCCATTTCCAGTCTGCCTCACCGAAGGATTAGGACAAGCTGTATGGAGGGATGCACTGTCCTGCATCCTGGTCCTTGCTTCACCTTGAAAGGGGAGTATTGCACACCATGGAGGTCAAAACTGAGTAAGTTGTAGGTGCAGTTGCTTCTGTATCTTGTTTCAGCAAGGAGAATCCAGAAGACCGTAGCCAGCCACATCTAATCCCAGGCTTGCCCTTGTATGGGGCTCAGGCAGAGCTTCAGAGAGCAGATACACTCTTCAGTGCTGTCAATTTTGGCTGCTTCCCCCGTGATGGGTGGGCAGGATCCCAAAGATACAGATTATCCTTTTTTTTTCCCTTTTCCCTGTGTGAAGTGTGACTTTATTGAATCAGGGGAATCACATTAGAATTACGCTGTGGATGATGTATCCTAGATGGTTAGGTCTTCAGAGACGTAGAGGAACGCTCAGTGAGTCAGCCCTGCAGTTTTTGGTGGAGTAGGTCTATTCCGGCGTGTGGGTGTTCGCAGAACAATTACGTAAGTGTCAGGGTAGCGAGCAACTTTTGACATTTCTGGCAGCTTAACTGAGTTCTTTTCAGTCAAAAATACACTAATTGTTGTTCTCCTGCATTAAACACACATCATTGCCTTAACTGGATTTGGGAGGCACTCTTTTTTAAGTGTCAGTTGCCAGGGCAAGATACTGGAACAGTTTTACTCTTCAGAAAACAGGAGATTTTTCACAGTTACAGTGAGACGAACATTTGTGAGAACTGTTTTAAATCATATAAGAGGGTGTGAAAGTTGCTATGCCATATGCCTGGAATTTACTATGGTAAAGCTAATTACTGCCACTGAATGCAAGGGCCCGTCAGCATTTTCATCATCACACCCACCCTCAACACCTTTTCTCTCTCTTTTTTTTATTTTTTAGCTTTAGTTTGCCTGACTTTTTTTGCCTGTATAGTTTTTGGGCTGCAGAACGCAACCTCCAAACTGACACTTGAAATGCCTTATGGCCTGTGTGAAGGTGAGTATGCCTTATGGCCTGTATTCAAGGTGAGTAGCTTAGTACTCCACTAAAGTATGGTGGATTAAATTACGAGGCAACTGCTTTTCTACGTGTATCACAGAGGGAAAGAGGAAGAATTGGTTTGTCTCCCAAGAGCAAGATACCAAAATTAGTCAGACTAGGTCAGTGTCCAAATGGCATTTTCAGAGAGATTTCTCTCTAAAGATTAAATATGAGAGAAGCAAAAACTGATGGCTGTTTTCTTTCTCATTGGATCCAAGTTGTGCCTTCAGAACCAAACCCCTCCAGTCAAACTAGCCAATGGATTTTTTTTTAATCCAGATAAATATGAAATACTTCAAATGACCATGACCTTGATATACTATCTCTTCTTCTACATGCAGCAATTAATGATCCAGTTTACAACTCTGAATGCTGCAGGGCATCCAGCTGACATGCCTGAGTGATCATCTAGCAAAACAGCATTTGTCCATGGATCTTGGAGAGTTGGCTGTAGGATGTTTTTCAACTAAAAAAAAAAAAAAGCATATTTTCTGAAGTCAGTCAGAGAGAAGGGCTTTGTTACGTGCTCTGTGGGTTCAGGGGGAGAACTGAACCTACCAGCTGTGTGAATGCTCATCCACACACAGTGTGTTGCCTGTATTAGCAAGTTCTTACCAAGACTGGAAGTAGGTAAGATAAGGGCTCTATCAGTGGTAGTATGTGGTGAGGAATTACTGAGATGATAACCTGTGTTCTTTGGGCTCCAACCAATATATTTTTGGCCAGGAATTTTCCCAATTAGTGAGGACACTTCAGCCTGGATTTTCTGGCTTAATGATATGTACATTATGCCAGCTCAGACTCTTAGCATAAGGGGGTACATTTTATTCCTTGTCTCTGAAAACAGCAGACTCAAAGTTTGAATCTGAAGTCACTGCAATCATCCAGTTGCTTCTTCAAAACTTAGAAAATTGAGGAGATCTACAGTATGAATCCGTGGCTTTATATCACTGACAGCCTGGTGGACTGAAGGGATTCATTGTTCTGGTGTGTGCAAGAGGAATTGCTTAAATCCAATGAGCAGAAACAAAGGGACTCTCAGTGCCTCATATTTCCTCCCCAGGATTTATGCAAAGTAAATAAAGGAACCAAATCTTCTGCACTGAGTGCTCAGGATGGAGAGCACTCTTCACTCTAGCCCAGTGCTTTCAGTCACCACCCATGTTGATTCATGTAGTTGTTACTAAGAGAAGACTGGAGGCAAAGAACCATGAGTTCTTGCATACCAAGAACTCTCTACGCTCACTGATAAAAATTAATCTCTCTTAGATTTAGACACAGACTAATTATTTAAAAGTAATTGCTCCTTTGAAATTCATTAACAACACACGTGATGCCTCTGCCATGTCAGGTGGACAAGAACTGTTACGTAGAGGTAGGGAGAGGTCACCTACCCGCAGCATTCAGCTTCAGGAAAACTCAGAAATGTACAACAGGATGCATCCTTTGAAGGGTTGTGTTTTGGGTTTGTGTTTTGGGCTTGTGTTTTGGGCTTTTTTTCCAGAAAACCTACCAAAGTAAGTGCATGAACATTGCATTATTAGTTGGTAAAGCTAAGAGGTATATTGCTATGGGAAAAGACTGATTACTGTCTGCTAATTGTTAGATGCACAGCTGCCCTTCTATTGAGGCAGTATTGTTTGAGTCAGTCATTTTGATGCTATTTATCTAAGTAAGATAGTCAGTATTCCTGAGCTAGAGACTGGACTAGAAACAAATAGAGCAGGAGGTTTTCTAGTTTTAGTAGCAAGGCAACAGTAAGTAAATGGACCCAGTTCTCTTCATCAATATGTTCTACAACAAATAGCAACTGTAACATTAAAATAGTAGCAAGAAATAATAGGAAAATTCATAGCCATTAGAATAGCAGCAGCCTGTGCTGTGAAAACTATTTTAGGTGTGGTGCCTCACGTCCTTAATGAATGGTGTCATGGCAGTTTTTCAAGCTGGGTTAGCTGACATATTAAGGCAAAAACAGTGACTGGAATAGGACCCATGATGCTGATTGTCTTTTTGCTCTTATAAGCATAGCCCATATTGATTTTGCATCTGAGTCCCTGCAAAAATATATTGCATATTACTTTAGAAGGCAAATAAGGCCACAATTGCAGAGAAATTAACCAAGGGCTTTTTATTCGTGGGGTTTGGAATTGATCAGTCACTTTGATCATCCGTTAAGCTGGATTCAGCATATTGCCTTTATAAAGAACGGGAAAAATAACTTCTCACCACAGAAATAGTACAAGTGGAAAAAACATTCTAGAAGGATAAGGTTCAGCTGCGGCAAGGTGAGCTCCAATCAGGGATTGCAAGTAAGGTGAAGGTGACTCCAAAACCTCCCCTATGCCAACAGCTACCCTGTGAATATGTGCAGCTTCAGCCCTTTGCCCCCTTGTCAGCTTTCCTCCCAGATTCCCTGACCTTCCTACTCGGGCCTCCATGCACTGTGGGTTGAGGAGTTTGCCTGAGAGCAATTCCTGGGCACCAGAAGTGTGTCTTACTTGCACTGTCATGAGGCACACTGCTGAAGGAGTAACATGGGCCAGCAACAAAGGAATTAAGCATTTGCTGAGGTTGTTTTTGCCTAAGGCCATCCCTTAGAGCAAGATCTTGTTTGGGAGCAGCCAGGAGACTTTTTGGTCCTTTGGGGTGGAGTTAGGAAGTATGGCTGAGGTCAGGCAGCAAGAAACAACGTCTAGATAAAATGGGGCCACTGAACCTGAGATAACAGCTCCCCATGAAACGTGGTCTCCCTGAAAACTGGCTGCACTCGTAGTCTGGTTTCTGTGTGAGCTCTTCTTATGAGCATGGGGTAAGCCCATGCCTCAGCCCACGTATTCTTTGATAGAGACTGTTTTCTTTAGCTTTTCATAATCTGCCCAGCAAGGGCATTTGGTGAAACTCAGGGTGCCTGTTTTCATTTCCACTGCTGTATGAGAGAGCACCTCGCACTTCTCCATGGGCATGGTCTAGTTCATTTTTAGGGGAAGTCTGAAATGCTCAAGAAGTGGCAGGAATGACTTTGGTCTCTTCCTCCTTTCCTTCCCCCAGGTCCAAAGAAGGGTTTCTAGGAAGCAATTAGTTCTTCTTTTTCATTTTTATGTTTTAGAAGACATGGCACTTCTAGGAACCTACTGTCACTATATATCTGGAAGAGAGATGATGGGTATATCATTTCAGAGGAATCAAAATGAATTCCTAAGAAAGACCTGTATGTCAAAGATTCCCTCCAGGGTTTTTCTTAGCACAAGGTCCCTGTTCTTCTGAAATTTCCCATATGTTTTCAGGGCTTTCATAAGAACATGTGGGCTATATTTGTTACGGAGTGGCCCTTGGACTAGGGGGAATCTTACCTTCCAAGAATCAACTTCAGCTGAAGCAAACCAAAGATCACATAATTTTGGGGGCTTTTTTGGTTTTTTTGCCCTTCTGTCAGTGACGTTCATGAATGATGGAAAACCATCCATATGGCTAAACAGACTATCTCCACTCCCCCACAAGCAGTGACTTAGAGGATGAAAGTAATATTCATCCTGATCATCTGTTTTGTAACAGGATATTTATCTCGAGCTTTCAGGAGTGGCATTATTATTGGGGGAGGAGGTGAATGGGCAGTAAAACAGGATCTGTAATAGATTATTGATGCTGGGAGGCGTGTAAGCCAGAGGGAAAGAAACCTGCCTTAACCCTGCCAGCCCTGATATTACACAGAAAGAGAGGCTGTGGACCTGTTAATATGAGGAGGAAGAGGAAGGTTTCACACCATGATCAGTTGGAAGTCCAAGGGGACTTAAATGGGGTTTTAAAACTGGTAGGACCCTGAATAGGAGGGGGATGACGCATCTGATACATGTGGAGAGAGGACTGGTTAGGACAGGGATGAGAGACAAAGCTCTAAAACTGTTTCTGAGAGCACATCCTTGGAAGCTAATCCCATTATGCTGCAGGAAGGCTGGCAGTGCACGGGGCTGAACCTCAGCTCTGGGACTCTGGTCAGTTAAGCAAGTGGCAGGGTTCTGACTGATACTGACCCAGGGTATGGCTCAGTGGATGTAGCTGCCTGGAGAGGACTAATTTAAACTCCACTTCTGAACTAAGGAGCATGAAAATGTCAAAGCTTTTTGCTTCCAGTCAGGACTTCCAGGGGTGGTATGAATAGCTTTGGTGAACTGTACTCCATTGATTTAAAGTACCTGTGCTTCTGAAAGTCAGGATTTTATCAATTTTTTATCACTTCCACAGGAAGCAGTGCTGGGCTTAATGCTATTTATCCAGCTGGACATATTGACTTTGACTTAGGAGATCAAAGCATTTAGGTTAGGGACTGTGTAATATCTTCCTATAAGAACTGTCTGGGGTAAATTTACCAAAGCCTGCAACTTTGATTGATGATCATTTTGCAAGAGTGTTCAGCATCAGGAAGCACACAATAGTCCCTTTCTCTTAATGGAGCTGCAGGCTGTGGCACCTTTAAACATACATGTTTTGAAACACATTTCACCACCTCCTGGAACATAACAGAACACAAAACCCTGGAGGTACACTTGAAAATGAGCTCTCCCTTGGCTCCAAGGAGGTGACCCAAGATCCTTTGAGAAGCAGCTTGCTGGAGTGCAAATTGGAAACTAATAAAGAGAATTTGTCTTTTGCCCCTCCCCATTGTAATAACAGCATTTCCCAACAGGTAAGTGCTAGCTCAGGAGCTCAAGATTCAGTCCTGTGCTCCCATCAGTCCTCCTTGCAGCACTGCAGGCAACAGCACAGCCTGACAGATAGCTCCAGCCCTTCCTCCAAGGCTATGTAAGAGACTTGACTTCTTGTCCCAGCTTAAGGTGTGACATTCACCTTCTGTGAACCGACTTCTCCCATCTATTTATATGCAAAGGGTACTAAATACACTTGCTAAACACTTTGCCATCTTATATCACCAATTACTGAGGGTTTATTCACATCCTCTGTCTTTTAAAAGTCAGGAGACTGGCTCCCTTCACTAGGGTAATGAGGAGACACAGCACAGAGCAGAGCTCAGCAGGGGATCCTAATTTAGGGGTGCTAGCTACTCCCTAACAGAGAATGCCTTCTACTGTTGGCTATATGGGGAGCCATGGAGAGTAATCTCCTGTCTCTGCCTGAAACAAAGCTGTGCAAAATATCTGTCCCAGCCTCAGTGGAATTAAACTGATACTGGTCGCCTCATCACAGGAGGTGTTGTCAGCATGGATCTGCCTTTTCGGTAGTTGCCCTTGCTGCAGTAGTAGGGGGCTTGTACTGAATTAAAATAGATGGAACATGACATGTGATTGTCTAAGGTTTTCTCTCAACATAAAATTAAACCCCGACAGGTGATATAGCATTACACCATTACTGTCCATCTATGGGTTTGAAAGCCATGCAGAGCTTTGATCTGCTCTGAAAATTATTGCTGTTGTACAAGGCAGTGTTACTCTTCTTTATTCTGCTATGTGCTAAGAATGCGGACTATGCCCAAAAGATGGGCCAGCCCTACTTTGGCCTGTCCCATCCTCTAGCTGTGCCCAGTGGGTCTGCCCCTGGTCCCAGGGCTGAGCGTGGCTGCAGGGAGCTGTGCTGGCCAGTGCTTATCCGGGACTCGGGAGCCTGAAGCCAGCTTGTTCTAGCTAGAGCAGCAAGGGCATTTTGAGTGGTGATGCTGGAGCTTGTCTTTGCTGCTGTCTTTGTTTTAGCCTTCGTCCTGAGTGTGCCTCAAGCTGTGCACCGCTGGCCTGTGTGTGTTACCTGCAGTGCAGAGAGGTCCCCTGTCCTGAACAAGGGTGGCAGCTTGAAAATGTTCTGGGGGCTTTTCTTTTCTTTTTTAGCTGCAAACAAACAAGCAAAAGCTGAATATTTGAGTGCAGATTGCACGGCTCAAGGACTCGAGATGATTAAAAGCAGGAGCCGTATACAGAGACATCCAGAAATGATTGTTTTTAACAGGACAGGAACTTTGTTGGAAAACAGGATGACCTGCTGCAAAAGACGCCAACAAATCCCTGTAGAGCTTCAGAAAAAACAAGCAGGCGCCTGAGTGTGCTTTAGAGAAAAAAAACCCTGCCTGGTAATAAAAAGGGATGTGAGGGTAAACAGGAAAAGAGCACTCCACACTGTGAGCAGCCCGGAGGAGGAGAGGCTGAGAAGAGCTCTGATCTGAAAACCTGATATGGAAACTGAAGGGAAAGATTTCTTAATATCCCCAGGACAAACTCCATGTGAAAACACAGCCTCAATGCAGCCATTGAGTGGCACTTGTCTACTACTTCTCGTGTGCCTTTGTGCTGGTAGCATGGAGAGTTTGGGAGGGTAGCATGGGCTCCACAGGTTTTGCTGGCTGGCTTCTGTGGCTGTGTCGTTTCTGACTTGCATGGAATACAATACAGGTTTATGAGACATTTCTACTGCATGGCTGGTTTTATGACAATGAAGCTACTGCACTTCTGCACACCTGTGCTGCAGCGACACTGCAGTTTGGCTCACTTCCAATTTTAGTGTGAATCTCATGACATACGCTGTTTTCAGCTAAATCCTAGCAACTCAAGGCTTGCAATTTCATGGCAATCTTGGTTTTCAAGCATCTGAAACCAGTCTCTCTAGCCTTTGTGCCTAGAAAAGAAAATCTCAAAATCATAAAGGCAACTTGCCATAATATGTAGACCATACCCCTTATTATTGCTATATTTTGGATGGTGAATTTTAAAATCAAGTACTGTTTTGAGGATTAAGGATACTGATACTTGGGCTTGGTCACATTGAGAACATCTACTTGTTGGCAGAATTTACAGCCTCAAATACTACATGAGTTTCCCATTGCAACGCGCATATTGTCAATCACCTCTAGTGATAAACATGGTGGGATATGCATGCAGCATCAGGCCCAGGGACAGTAAAACCCTTTACAGCAGGTTTCTCCTCGGTGCTGCTCCAAAGTCAAACACTTCCTCAGAGCTGAAATAACAACGTAGTGCAACTTGTGTTCACATGTGGCCAGAAACAATTCAGCAGGCCATAAAATTCACTGACTATAAAAGATTCATCTTCTCAGATGTAGGGCCTGGCCCCGTGCAAGTGGCAGGCGGGTGGTTTGGGTTGGTGTCAGTGGTTTGGCTTCATGCTGGGGCTTTTGGCATGGAGGTTGCTTCCCGCTGCGCACCAGACAGCTCTGCACAGTCAGTTCTGTCACAGCAGTGATGGCTCCTGCCCTAGCCCAAAGAGCACAGCTTTTCTGTTTTGGTGGGTCCTGTGGAAAGTGCTGCTGTTCAGATAAACACCCACGGCCTTACAGGCACTGATGGGAGTTACAGAGGCTTCTGGATCACCTCCCCTGCATGCAACCCTAAATCCCCAGTGATGCACATCCGGTGCGCCAGTGCTCCTTCATCTCTCTGCGGGTGTTTACCACCTGGCCTGGGAGTGCCGCCATGTCCCTCCATCCCAGGCTGCCTTTCAGAGAGCCTCCAGCCTTGTTGAGTGTGGGAGAGCAGGGAAGGAAGACTTGTTTGTGAGCTCTTCAGGTAATGGAAAAGACATTAGTCTCCACCCTCTTCTGGGTATTGCTTTAAGGCTGACAAAGTAAGCTTAGCCCAGGAGCAAGATGGGTGCTGGGAGTGCTGAGTGCTGCACATCTCAGACTGGGGGCCCAGCTCTGCAGCCGATCACAGGGGTGACAGCTACCCCTGCACACCTTTTCAGTCCCTGCATCTGATGCAAAACGCTTCCCACTCAGGAGCTTTGATTTGTGATCAGTTTACCGGCATCACTCAGTTTTGAAACTGCTTTCTCAGGTAGCCCAGTGCTTTGGGTACGGGCTTTTATTCATTCACTTTTTTATTACATAATGCATATGGCATTTTTTATTTGCTTTACTATAAATGAAAGGTGATTTCCTACTGTTAAAGTATGTAACTGCCCCATAGATCAAATACTTCTCTGTGGCCTGATCACCCTTCAGCACTGCAAAACCTGAGAGTAAGAACTACATAGCAGACACTATGATTGGAGAAGTCTCCAATTTCCCAGAAATGGAATTCAAACTGAATCATTTTTTTATCTCACCAAGATGGATAGAAATACCAGCTGCTTATTCCACTGGTTACCTAATTATCTGATCCTCACATGTGTGCTCCCAGGGAGACAAACAGCTATTGCAGCACACGTTGGTTTGCCTTTATAACTTCCAAACCCACTATGAATGCAGAACACAAAAAACTGCTTATAGGGCATAGATAAGCGTGTCTGTGGAAGGATCTTGGGAATTTTATGCTTACAAGATGTTCTTACCCTCCTTGGACAAGCAAAGACACGGTATTACTTATATCGGTCTAAGAAAAATTAATTCTAAGTAGCCATGTCAACTCAGTGAGAGCTTGATTTAAAAAAGATTGTAAAATAAGTGTGCAGGATACCTAAATACATCATTGGGAGAAAAATAAGAAGGTAATTCCTTCTCCATAAGCCAGAGATGCTTTAAACTCAGCCTTAAAATAAATACAGATTGGGTGAGATGTCCCAGGTCCCAGATTCATCTCACAAATTGACAGAGGAGCACAGCAGAAGCAGCATCTCTGGAGGTCTAACATGGCAAAAAACTGCCTCATTTGTGTTAAAAATGGTGTGCTCAGGGCAGCTGCTTAGATTTGTGCAAATATTTTTTTTACACAGTTCTGTCTTCAGAGGCAGTGGCTTCTGTTTGTCCCTGTTGAACAGTGGATCTCATGAAGAGTGGATCTCGTGAGCCTTTTTTCTTTTGCATTTGCATTTCGGGACATTTTAATGCGAAAATCCTCATGTGAATGAATTTTCACCTCAGCCTCTTGGAAGGGACTCATGGAGTACTGATGCCGATAGTGCAGCGTAACTTTTAGGCCATTCTCTCTCTCATAGGCCATGAAGTAACTGGCTATTCTGGTGCTGCCCAGCAGGGTCTGTGGTTTGGCACGGTAGTGCACCCTCAGTGGCTGCCATGCCTATGCCTGCAAAGCCCTGGAAGCACAGACCTTCTTCACTGGCAAAAAAAGGCCATTTGAACCAGGCATTTTGCTGCAAAAAGCTCACTGTCTTGGGAGTGCAATCACAGCCTCTGCACAACGTCACCCTGTCTGCAGGGGGATTCTGCAAGCACCAGCCAGGCAGCATGAAGGTCATGCTGGGCATGGAGAGGTGCAGCCTGATGCTGGCATCCCTGTCAGGGGACCCCTGTGGCTATCATTCCCTGAGCTGGCTGCAGGGAAGTGGATCCTGGAGAGAAGGCAGTGGGGAAGAGAGCAAAGGGGAGGTAAGCTGTGATTAAGGTTTGGGGAAAAGAAGCTATTTAAGCAATAGGCCAAAGCTCACAGGGACCTCTGGATACTATCCAGTCCAAGCCCCCTGCTAAGAACAAGGTCAGCCAGAGCAGGTTGCCCAGGGGCAAATTCTGCACCTCTGGCTGATGGCAATGCAGAAGGAAGCCTGAAGTTTGAAGCTTTGAATGCAGAAGTTTGGATAGCACAGCTTATGCCAAACTCATGCCGTGAGGTTCTGAGCTATGAGGGATGATGCTCTGAAAAGACCGTTTCAAAAAAGCTCTTTTCATTATATTCCAACTAGTCGCAAATTATTTTTTCTTCTCACTTCAGATATTATTTTGCATCATCCATGCCATATGGAAGAAAGGAATGCTGCCATTCTGATCTGCTGCCATAAAACCATGAAATGTTGTTAGTGTTATTTAGAGTAGATTAGAACTGGGAATTTCCACTTTGGGGGGATTTTCAGTATGCTGAAATTCATTTTCCTTTCAATTTAGACAAGCTACACCAGTGACAAATTTTCTACAAATTAGAAATCCCATCAGAAATTCATTTGTGAAATATGTAAATGTTTTATTAATCTTTATAAACAGTGCTTCAGAGCAAGATGTTCATTGATAACTTCCTTTTATTATTTTAGATAATCTGATTTTTAGAAGTCAGATTTGATTTTTTTGGCCATCTAGATTCTTAAAATATTCCGTGAGGAAGGGCTGCCAGAGACAGTCAGCACCGAAATCACTGCTGCTTCTGAAGTCATCATTGACTTCTGGGAACAGAACACAATAAAGACATGAGTGCTTTTAGTAAGCCCAATGCTGAGGCATCCTATTTAGCACAAAGAGTTGAAAAAGAAATACTGTGAAGATGAGAGCTGTGGGCAAGCATCTCTCCAGTGATATGTGTCATGTATGATCAGATATACCTGAGTTGCAGGGCATAATGGTGGAGTAGCCAGTGCAAGGGGTACTGTAGTAAGTGTCTGTTTTCCTAACATTACAAAATGATGTGGATTTCCTTCACTGGAGGTTGGCTACTCCTGGTAATGGAAAGAATACAGACAACACAGGAACAGCTTCTCCTAATTCTCACAGAGGGTGTAAGGTGGTTACCTTCCCAGCACTCTGGTTTCTGAAGGGATGTGTTGCCTGCAGTGACAGTGAGCCAGTGCTACCCAGGCAGGTCCTCCGCTCCAGATAATAAATCCTCCGGTAGCTGGGCTGGTAGTGCAGTGCGCTGACACTACAATGGCTTGAAGAAGAGCTGGCCCCAAGTGTAGGGTTCATGCTCCAACACAGCTACAGTGGAGACAGCTTGGGTTTCTCTACCCAGTGTCCCAGCCATTTCCCTGTCAGAAGGTCAGGCACTTGTGTCATGCCCAGCTCTGCGTAGAGCTGATGGGTTTGGGCTTAGCTCCGCAGGGACACAGCCATTTTACTTCTTGCTTCATCTGGCTCTGGGGAAGCAGTACAGGCATGTCTGTGTGGTGCTTGCTTCCCCTGAGCCAGGAATCCCGGCTGGTTTGAGCCATCATTCCAATGTCCCCCAGATGGCTCAGCAGACCCGACACTGGGATAGAAACAGACCTGGGGAGACTGGCTGGTGTCGTTATACCTCTGTAAGAATTAGGCAAGCTTGTTGTTCTTACAAGCACACTTACAGTACAGGGGAGACTGGACTTTACATCACTGGGCTTACATGCTGTGGCCTGGGCTGTGCCAGCCCAGTCCCATATGGGGATGGCTTCTTACCCCTTCCCATTTCTTTTCTTAATGAGACAGAAGCAATGCAATGCTGAAAGATGCAAAGCAAAATGTGAAAAGATTTATTAGGGTACATTATAGCAGTACTCAAAAACAACACAGCAAAAAGAAACACAACAAACAACATAGAACTGTATCTGCATGTATTTTGGTTTATAGTAGCACAGAAACAGTTTCTGAGGCATTTGACACACAAAATGCGTCTTATGGCCTTTAATGGTGTGAAATTCAGGACGTCTGCAAAGTTTCTTGGCAGTGCAGATGGTGAGTTACTGTTGACTAGATGCAGTGATGCCACAAGTGGGAAGTGATAGATGAGGAAACAACAGCAGCTCTTGGGGCACAGACAGGTATCTCCACTGCAGTGCAGGGACAGATGTATTTTGTTCAGTCCAAAACTGCTTGTAAGTCTCTGTTGTCCAGTGTTGCTGCTCAGTGAAATAAAGCCGAACTGCAGACAGAGTCTCCACTCCTTTCCTCATAGTCTGAATCTATACATCATAGCTCCAGGTTAAATCACATGTATTAGGAATGAACATAAAATAGCTACAGAGCTCAGAAGTGCAGATGACTGGGGAATCGTATGTTAATGAGATTAAAATTGTATTTTTCCTCCCAAATGCAAATGGACTATTTAAAGAGGACAATTTTCCTTGGGGGAAACACTATTTCTGAGGGTTTTTTTCCTTTTTTTTTTTTCCAGCATCAGCCAAATAAACCAAGTTACCAGGAACAGGGCAGTGTCACCCTGTTTGGATGTAATGCAAGGGCAGCTGAGGAAGCTGGGAGCTAACTCCTGAAGAAAACCAAGTAGAGTCCAACTGAAGTCGAAAGCTGCTGCATGAGGGGGAGGGGAAGACAAGGGTGGATTCTCTTTCCAAAAAATGATCCTGTGGTAAAAGAGCACCAATAAGTATAAAAAGAAAAGAAACGTAAGGCACAAATAGAGAAGATGCTTAGTAAGGGACAGAAAATGCCAGGCTTTCTTATGGTCCAGTGTTTATCTTGACAAGCAAGGTAATTCAAGCTGATGGATAATCCTGGACAGGGAACAGCTAGTCAGGGAAGGCATTTCATGAGTGGGGTGTATATGAGGCAGTGCTTCATTTCCAGGCCTCAGTGGAGGAAAAGGAACAGAGGTAATGTCCTAATGGATAGTACCAGGCATAGATGTGATGTTCTTTGATCATGCTTGTTTATGATGTGGCAGCAGGGCAGAACATGCTCATTTATATTGCATTGCATGGTGTGTGAGTGCTCAGCAAACAGAGGTAGGTATCTGAAAACAAGGTATTAATAAAGGCTGCAGATCAAGAGTACAGTGAACTAAACCTGATCACAAATAAGCTTTCATATTGCAGTACAGGACAGTAACTCGCACTAAGGCAAAGAAGGGGTTTGAATGCAAGCCACTGGCTTCATGCACATTGGCAAGGACCATCACACTGATGTTTATAAACCATCCTAGAGGGTGTCCCAGAACAACACAGGTGTTCAGCAGGAGCAGACTAGTTCTCCAATACACTGCAATTTAATTTAGGGGGTGAGGTAATTGAATTGGGCTTGGACCACTCAGCAGCCTTCCAAACCTGGCCAGTTGTGCCTGTGTAGAACTGGCTTGAGCAAAGTACTCCATCGGGCCTGGGCAGCCTTTGCTACTGGGACTTTCTGGAGAGAATGGAAGAAAAACAAACTGGACAAGCAGGACAAGCAAGGAGGAGAGATTGCAGTTCTGTAAAGAACCCAAACCATAGCAAAGCATCTGGAAACATGCCTCCTGGAGCAAACTGTTGCAGGTGAAATGCTATGTTACAGTTTGTGACTGCGGATGAATGACCAAAGTGCCGACATGAGAAAATGACCTCTTGGTTTGCCATAAAGGCATTTGTTAAATTTTCAAGTGTTGAGCAACAGGAATGTAAAACCTCTTTCAGCTTGGTGGCAAGAGGCAGCTCAGAAGTAGAGGTACTTGTCTGAATGAAGTCCACAGTTGCTAGACTGGTGTTCCTGGCAGGTTACACCTGCTTCCCACCCTGTGCCTCGCTGCCACTCTGTCTGGAGCAGTGTGCTCTTAACAATAGCTGGTGGCTGGAAGGTACAGCGTGTGCTACACTGCTCATTTCCCCTTCCTCCCAGCCTGATTGTTATTGCAGCAGTCCGGAGCAAGAAGGGTTCTGTAACACCATTAAGCTGTGAGAAACTGCAGCTGTGACAGTAAGGGTCTGACTTCGCACAACATGAAGTAAAATGTTTAAAGAGAGAAGATGCCTTCCTGTAAGTACTTTGTACTGTAAAGCTTATGTATATACACAAACACTCACATGCACATGCATCCGGGAGGAGGTGTGTGTGTCCATGGGGGGAAATCCTGCCTGCACCAAAGTCAATGACAGAAATTCCCACTGACCTTGGCAGGGCAGGGCTCCAGCAACTGCCTGTGCATGTGGTGGGGTGCTGTGCAAGCGTTCAGGTACACTGCAAGCACAGTTCCTGTAGAGCTGGGGGATGGCAGCCCAGGCCGTGCCAGCAAAGTACTGAAATATAGCTGGGGAATGAGGGCTTGTCCTCAAGCCAAGCCCCACGTGCTGGAGTGGTCCGTCACTGTGTTGTCATGGCTTTCTGCATCACATCTGAGCTGGAGCAGCTTCACCTGCCTGTCAGTCACGAGTGACCTTACCTACCTCAAGGGACTGGCAGGGGTCTTTGGTTGCTTGTTTGGTTTTGGCTCAGGGGCTTTTTCTTTGTTTGCTCCCTTGGGGCTTTTTTTTTTTGTCTGTTTAACATTTGTTTGGATTAGTCTAAAAACTGGTGAACTGCCTTCATTTACTGTGCTCCCAAAATAGGTAGGATAGCTTTCAAGGGTCAATTAGAAGGGACAGAGGCCCTTAGATAACCCTAATCCGGCATTCAGTGATTTCATTATTTTACCCTTGGCTTTGCCTTTGGTGAGGCAGAAGTTCAAGAAACCTGCTTCTACAACTGACTTTATTCATTACTGTCTTGAAAACTACTATTTTAAGGTTGATTATAATTCTGTTTCAGTGATTTTTTTTCCCAACTGTTTTGAATTTGTGCAGCTCTAAGCATCTTTCAGTAATAATATACATGGAAATTTAAGATTTTAGCATAATGAATCTAAATCTTGGTTTCCTTAGGTACTTTTTGGAGATCCATTAAAAGTAATTTAGGGGCCCGAGGTTTAAAGACCTGCTCCAGTATGTTTAGATATAATGTGCCAAAACTTAAGTGGCTATTTCACATCAAACCCTGTATGCATTGGGGCAGTCACATGATTTTATTAACATAAAATGCATATTGTATTTATGGATTCCTCCTGCTCATAACTATCATTTTGTAATACCTGGATTCTTATTTTTTTTGTCCTTCTCTGGCACCCCATGTGTCACAAACCAGCATTACCATGTATGAAAGGCGCCCACCTCCCACCTTCATCCTGACCACACATCTGTGCCCCACCTTGTGGGGCACAGAATTAGGTGATTCCCAAACTCGAGGCTGTGATTCCTGCAGGAAAGCACTGTGTATCCATGCCTGGGACCAGATTTGGGGCAATATGCCAAGCGCTGTTGAGAATTTGGCCCTCGCTGTAATTACCGCAGCTGATGGCTGCCCGCTCCTGAAAATCCGCTGCAGTGTTACGGGTGCTGAGCATTTGGAAAATCTGGTGATAAAGACCAGCCAGTCAGTGGAATGCTACCTCAGTTCCAGGGTGACATGAAGGACAGCAGAATAGCAGCCAGAGCTGATAATAAAGGAAAGCAGGAATGCATTCAGAATAATAGACACTGTCTGTTCAAGATTACAAATACCTGGTGAAACCAAACCAGGAGTATTGCTAACAAATGTCAAGAATATCTATTTCTGTGTAACAAGTATAAAATGCTAAATCACTTCCAGAACAGTCTGAATTACCTTTGCAAAAGACTAGCATGTCCTCAGCTCCTGCTGAAGAGCTCTGAACTAAGATCCTGAATCCAGAGCCTTACAGTTGCTCTGGGCAAATGCATCGTCACTTCCATGCAAAGCGATGGCCCCTTGGCTGTACTCTGTGGTCCACTGGAGTAGCTGGCAATATAGCAAGCTGCTAAAAACCTGCTTTGGAACTCTGAGGTCTGGGTGGGCAAAATTCCTTACAATTTCATGATTTTGTTGTTGTTTTCCTTCATTTTAAAGAGGTGTATGAACTACTTTCAGAACATCATTGTCATCTGTAATTTTTTGTCCCAGTGAATCTTTACACTGACTAATATATTCTTTACACCTTCCCTTTGGTACACCCTGTTTATGGAAACCTGTACATGATAACACATAAAGGACTGTGGTAACCACTCTACAAAGATGTAAACTGTGGTCATTGCCACAGTACCTAAGAACCAGATTCTATCAAATTTACCTTCAAACAGGGATCTCAGCTGCCCCCAGACATATCTGGATGACCCCCACATGTGTTAGCAATATGCTGCAATGACATACATGTGTTCCCATGTGGCCTATCCCTGCACTGACGGCACAGGTTTCTTTGTTCAGAATCACATTATGCATGTGTTTGTTATTCATGTTTCTGCTTCCCCAACTTTCCTTTGATGTAAATTTAATACAACTTTTTTCATCATTATTTGAAACAGAAACTCTGGAACAAAAGGAGCATCAAATGTAGGATATACTGCATAACATTAGGCAATGTTTTATACTTCTCCTGCAAGTCTAGGCCATAATAAAATATATGTATTTCTCAGAAGAAAAATAGAAGCCTGTACTTTTATTCAAGAGCTGCAGACTCAGAGGTCAGGCTGGGATGCCATGGCACTGAGCTGACTGAAGGCTACCAAGAGGGTTTATGTCATGGGAGGCAGGAGAGATTCAGTTTGGCTTAACTGTGCAGAGACATTTTATTTTAAGTGGGCATTAACTTCTATGTCCCCTGCAAGGCCTATACTGTGTCATATACAGTTTTGGGAGATGAATGGAAAGCGGCTTATGTGAAGGCTGTGAAAGGTACTTAAGCTTTACATTCCTCTTAAAATGTTTCTGAGCAACACCTTCACCTGTTATTAGCTTGCACACTGTGTGAAGATAACGCTACTCTGTACTTAACCTTTAAACAGAATTTCTGTGATTACTGGCCCTGGTTCCCAAAGCAACTATGAGAAATGAAGAGGGCAGATGGGAGCAGGCTTTCCCAGTGGATACTACAGAACATTTCTGTAATGATTTAAAGCCATGTTAAACAATAGCTTGCTCACATTCAACTGCAGAGCATCCCAAGATGCTGCGTGAGGCAGGGGAGAGAACTGAAATTGCTTTTGCGGAGATGCTAGGCGTAATTAAAGGCTTATGTCTGAATCTTACGGCTAACAAACTGCTGTACAACAAGGGAAACAGCTCCCTAAGTAGCTTTTTACAAAACACTAAATATACTACCATAATGATAAAACCTAACAATCCAGCTGCTGGTGAATTATGTGCATGTGGTACTGTGGACATCACATCCCCTTTCTCCCCTTGAATCCATCCATTTCTGCTGCTGGAAAATAGCAAAGACCCTCCAACAACAGCTGTAAAGTTTAATAAAAATAAATTTGAGCTGCTTAATCTGCTGTTGCAACCCGGCCACACCTTTGCTGACAACCACAACTGTCCCTTTGGCGAAGCTCGGTGTGAAAGGAGCACTGTTAGCATGGCCCCAGAGAGGGGGGAGGAAAAAGACTCTTGCTGTCTCCCCTCTTGACATGACAAATAAAGGCAAACGTGTGAAGGTATTAGAGCCCCACTGCAGAGCAGGAAGGGGAAAACAAATGGCAGCACACCATATGCCTGTAATCCCAATTAAAATGCTTTCTAATTAATTTCTTTTCTCTTCAGCTTCCCTTTTCCACACCAGTGAACAAGCATGTTTGACAACAGAGTGTGGGAATTTCTAGTTCACTGAGCAGGTTTCCTTTATTTTTGCCCCTGCACCTATCTGAGGCTGCTGCTCCAAACCCTCGCTGTACACTGCAAAGCAAGCCCCATCTCCCCTCGCCATACAGCCAGGGATTTCAGGAGAAAGCAAACTGGGAAGAAGCAGACACAGCTTGAGGTAAAGTGTTCTCAGAGGCAGTGCTGGGCTTTGTAGGAGATCAAACGTTTTGGTCTCCCTGATGATGCTGTGCTTAGCTCGCCACCTTTCCATGGCACAGAGCCTCCAGTGCTTGATGGATACATGTGGGGAAGCATCTAGCTGGCGAGTGAGACCTCCTGCTTTCAACAGGCACGGAGCAGCAGGCACAGCAGCCAAAGTGATACCTGCTCAGTGCCATCAGCAAGAAGGGAGCAAGGGAAAAGTGCCGCAGGGTATTCAGGAGGCTGGAAAATGCTTTGGAGCCAGCGGGGTCATGAACACATGAGAGGAAGTCAGCATGAGCTGTTCATTAGAGCCTGAATGGATCAAGAGAGGATGTTAGCGTGGCAAATCAATCTGCAAGCATCACATTGATTTAAAAAATGCAAAAGGATGCACTCACCATCATAAAATCGAATAGAAGAGCAACAAATAAACATGGGCTATGGTTCATAAACCCATGGTTAGATAGACAGCAGAACCCGTTTCTCAGGCAGGATAACAGGCAACCTCATCTGCAGCTTTTCACATTTCTGCTTCTCACAGTTTTAATGCAGAATTTCTTCCCCCTAAAGGCTCTTCCCTCACCCCTTCATCTTCCTATTGACATAAAAGCTATTGACTGGATCTATAACCATAGCACTGTTTTTCACTGTCTCTTGCTTCTAATTCTGTTGCTTTCTCCCCTGTAGCATCTCTCACATCTCAACCAAGAATTCAAACCATTTGCTTATAACTTCACAGTCTCCAGGTTTTGGGTTTTACACCCCCTCCTTGCCAGCCTTTTTCAGATCTCCATCCCACTGCTTCCTACACAGAGTACAGCTGCCAGGCTGATGATACAGATGCAGAGATAAAATTCAATTCTCAAGAGCTGCCTTAGTAAAATGATTTTAACTAATACCTCCAGATAGTTTTCTCTGTGCATTTTCTTGGTGTTTTTCAGGTTAACCACATTGATGTTTGCCTCTGGAGCAGGTGGAGCAACCAGCTGCACTAGCAGGGTGTTATCACTTGTGCCACAGGGAAAGTGCACAGCTAGGGGAAGATACCATGCAAGTGGCTCAACAGACGTATAATTGAGCAAGAGGCTGCTCTGCAAACTGGTAGGAAACAGGGCCTAATGGACAAGGGCAATTTCTTCCTGTTGTCCCAAGCTTGACTTTTTGCAGCATTACAAATCTCCTCAGTCCTGCTTCAAACTCCTTGTTGTCTTATACCATCCCCATCCACTCAGTGGTTCCCTTCTGTCTCTTACCCCAGTTGCAGTGACTATGCTGAGCTAGTCTTGGTCCCAGTGCATCTACCTTTCTTCTGGCCTGCGTCATTCTCTTCTCTGTTATAGCTTTCACTGAGTGGCCTGCCTGTGTCCTCAGAAGAAATGTCTCCTACACTGGTTTGCTCCCATCAGCTGTCTGTATGCTTTCTGATGCCAGAAGGTCTCCAGCAAACACATCCAAAGGGCAGTGGGGAGGATGCCACATTTTATCTGGTTCTTCAAATCCTGGAAGGATACCTAGCATGGACAATTCCATTCAGATGTTGTGAAATTTGTGGGAATGGCCTCTTTGGAAAAGAAATGCAGGAAATGAGGGCTCTTTGTGGCACTCCTACTCTGTGGATGAAATAATTATAGGAACTGCTGCCCACCGCTTTCCTAACCAGGAGCAAGGGCTCCCAAATGAGTGAGGTGATTCTGTCTATCAAGACATATTAGTGCTGATCAACTGTATTATTTACTTAAAATCCTCTTGCAGACAATGTACTGATTCAAACTTGATCTAATAGCTGCTGCAAACAATGTTGTTATTACACAGCTCCTTATCCCATGACAGCTGGCAGAAATGAGCAACTCTGAAAATGTGCCTGCACTTCTGTGTTATCCATCATGGCTCTTCAAAGCTACTTGGACAGGCATCTACCAGACAGTATCAGTACCAGTGCTTCAGGCTGAGCAAAAGAAACAAGTGAACATGAGGTAGATTTCTCCCAGCATACACTGAGGTTACGCCCATGCTCATTTTTGCTGTGTGACTGGGGAGGCCCTGGTGTCTGTGCTGTGTTAGGTAACCTACGAGAGAAATCTGCGAGGAGGCACAACATTTTGAGGTTGCCTCATGCTATTCAGGGTTTGGCAGGCCCATTGTTTATACAACATTAATAACAAATTGATGATTTTGGGAAACTCCACCCGTGAGTGATCCAGAAAACTTCCTGCTATGCCCAACAAGACTTCAGCCAAGTGCACTAATTGTAGCTTACAAAATATTTTTTCAGAGGAAAAGGATGGGAGAGAAAAGAGGGTGAAAACACAGAAAGGAAGAGATAAGCAAAGAACTGATGGGCTACAGTAAGACGGACAATATAGGCTGGATAAAGAGTGCAGAAAGAGGCAGAGATTGTGGGTACATTTGGGAAGACTGTTCAACCTAATTATCAGAGGCTGTCCTCAAGCAGAACAGGGTTCATGTTTGTCCTCTATCTATCATCTCTCTGTCTGCATTCAGCTTCTGCTGGCATTGCCTCTTCCACTTCAAGCCTCTTCTCTTTGGAGGCTTCAGGATCTGGCAGGGCTTGTAATATCACCAAGAAAATGACACTGGGGCACACACCTTTCTTTCAACATTCTTTCTATAGCTTCTGGCCATGCTGTGACAGCAATAGTCTGACCCTGTGGGCTGCACTAGCCTCTTGGACAACCCACTTTCAGATGTAATGGGTTTTGGGAAAATGTCGTCCTAACTGAGAGGCCTGGAAAAAATGAGATACTCTAAAGCTTAAAGAGAATATTAAAGTGATGCATGCAGCTGGATTCTGTTGTTTGGTATCACCAAGAACAAGTCAGAGTTTAAGTTACCAGATCTCGATATTGGCCAAACGCTTCTTGTCAGCCAGATGCTTTTCAAAGCCAAGTTAACTGAGTACACAGACACAATTAACATACCGATGAAACTGATGGGCCAAAGGGAAAAAACCAATATAGGAGGTTGTTTGAGGTTGAGAATCTGGAGTACAAAGGCAGATAAAGTTTACTGCCTACAGCATAACCCTGAGGTGAAAGAGAAGTTATCTCTCTGCCTTCCCCAGATTGCTTCACCTATTGAGCCCCCAGGATCCTGGGCAGATGCCTGCACAAGGTCCTGCCCTCAGATAACCCCACATTAAACAGGAAAAATGAAACAACCAGCACCCCCAGGTGAATCAGACTGAAGTACAGAGAAATATCTCTGGCTCCAAGGGAAGACGGAGCAAATAAACCAGGGAGCAGCAACCAAAGCACAAGCAGCTACCCACCAAGGCAGCTATGTAGAGTATATCTCTCTGCCTAAGGTCCCAAAAAACTACTGCATATCCACAATTCCAGCAGCCACAAGTGCCCAGAAGACACTAAAGGGGTTGATGCAGCCTCTGTACCAGAAACTGGCCTGGGAGAAGTGGGTGAAGGAGCCAGTGCTGAAGGGCACTGCTAGCACAGAGAAACTGCAGTGCAATTAGGCGTTTTAGAAAGTAGATAGGAGCAGACAGTATTGGCACCAGGAGGGCTGCTGAAAACACCCAGAATGAAGCTTTATGTGATATGAAAAGTATTTCACTTCCAGGGCCGTTTAACCTGAGCAGCTTCTCTGGGAGGGAGGAAAGGCTGATCTGGGTGTCCCATCTCACAAACCAAGGGACTGGGCTGTGTGACGTCCTTATTATCAAAATGGCTAAATCTGAACAATCAGAAGCAGCCAATGTGCGTTTCTCCCAAGCCCTTTTCCCTGTAATTAAGGAAAAGAAAAATAAAAAAAAAGAAGTCAGGAAGAATCACAGGTTCAGTCCAGAGCCGTCCCGGAGCCATGGAGCCTGAAGAGCTGCCAGGCAAGCTGGCAGGAAATCAGGCAGGCTTGTGATGGAAACCTGCCTGTGTTTCATCGGAAGTTCATCCAAACAGAGACGCTTCTGCGAAACATTTTGCTTATGACAAATCAGCATTCTCTGACAAAAACCTGTGCTGTTGGAAATCTCCCAGCCAGTGGTTCTTATGGCATAGCCATCCCTTAATAACAATAAGAATAATAATAATAATAATAAAGAAACTGTGTGTGTCACAGCTAACGTTAATGGGCTACATTACACATTGTTTCCTAAGTGATGTCTTGAAAATGAGACCTCAGGCATTTTAGTCTGGTTCTTCATGATGAGTGCTGAAGGCTCAGCTTTGTTACCCTGCAGTGTACACAAATGTAAAAGTAATGGTGAGGTGCTGGATGGGGATAGAGCAATTTTATTGTATCCATCATTTTTGTTTTCATTCTGAATAGCATTTTTCAGATATTACAGACTGTTGTTCCTCCCTTTTCCTTCCAAATCCATTAGACAGAAAAATACGGATAATTTCCTCCCAATACTCAGATTATGTAACAAGTGCATAACTTTCTCATTTAAAATTACTAACTTGAGCATTTAGAGAAAGAAAAATGTGGAAAACACACACACAGCTTGGAATAGCTGAAGAGAGCTTCTTTCTTTGTAAGAAGGATACTTCCTTTTTTATGGCTTTGAATGATACTGGAAACATCTCTCATTCTATCATCCCTTCCACAGGAGTACCCAAAAGGCTGTAGGATATGGTCTGCATACAAACTGGGGACTAGTCCTGAATACTCTTCATTTACCTGACTGCCAGAGCCAGAAGTGGGAGACTTTAAGTCAGGTATCTGTGAAATAAATAGCAAAGTGCCCATTTAAACTAACCAGACACTCAAGTTACAATAACTGTATTGGTTTTCCATGTACCTTTAAAGGAAAACAACCAACAGCTGCTGTTCAGATTTTCTTTCTTTGCCCCCCAGTCATGGGAATACAGTGCACAAAATTAAGACATTTTCAGCATGTAACTTCAATCACGTGAGGAGTCCCACTGGTTTCAGCCAGCGACTTCCTATTGAGTCAGCAAAGTACTTATGCCTGCCTGTGATTTTAAGATGACTAATCTCCCTGCCTGCGTCTGCACTGCTGGGTAGGTGCATTGGGCAGGATGTCCTGTGGCCCCGGCCCCCGGCATACGCCCTGGCTGCATCCTGGCTCTGCGCTGGGATAAGGTTGGCATGAACACAGGCTCCCCTATGCTGTGCTTTTGTTTGGAAAGAAGGCCCAACAGCCGGCAAGAAGTGCCATGTACTTTGTGAGAGTCTGCAGCAGGGGTGATTGAGAGGACAACTGGAGGGGCATCAACTCTGCTGCACGGCCAAAAGCCCAGCTTCATGCTTCATGCTGAAGCTCTTTGGATACTTGGAGTGGTACTGTATCAGCCCTGGCTCGAGTGAGGCTGTCACAACTGCTCTAATGAACCTCTCACAGTCTTTCAATAATGCAGCTATTTATAGGCTAAGTCTATACTGAATAGATTGCAGAAGCTGCACAAAAGCTCACAGTGTTTCAGCAATGAAGCTGTAGAGAAACATCAGCACAGACCGAAACCACTCAGCACAGTTACATACAGTCAAATATTATAATCTACTATGCTTTGCCTGATTACACTCACTGCTTAACTGAAAAGTTAATGGCATTTTATTACATTTATGAAATTTTCTGAGAAGGGAAAGCTGGTCTTATGGGTAGAAAAATTTTCAAGTCTTACAGATTAAGAGCTAAGCCTTGCTTTTCCTCACATCATCAAGTTTTAGGTGTAGCATCACTTGATTTTAACAGAATACCCCCCATAATCAGTGCAGAACTTGGACATAGTCAGAAACCATCACCAACCGTATCATCTTTCTCTTTTAAATTGCTCTTTTTAGCATACATCCTGGGTCTTGTGCTCCCAGCACATATCATAGGGTGAAAATATTAATAAAAAGAATGATTAAAAAATATTCAACAAGTGCTCTCATGAGGAAGAATTGCTGCTGGGAGCATCCTCTCCTTTTTGTCACCTGAATGCAATGCATCTTAAATGTTTTTTTATGAGGTGTGCAAGATGAAAGTAGCATGAAGCAGCAGAATCCATTGCACTTGGCTCACTTGAATCTTCCTTAGAGGACATCGGAGAAAGGATTTTGCTGCTTTGTCCTTCCCAGACTACTGTCTCTATGACACCTGTTCATAAAGTCCCCGTAAACAGCAAACTGCTGCAAGCATGCTTTGGTCATGCATCTTATAAAATTCATTCTGAATCTTATGAGAGAATTGATGTTCATTATAGGTGTTGGAACAAACATTGTAAGCTTTTGACTTCAACCACCGTGGCCAGGCAAGGCTCCAGTGAACAGCCTCCAGCACAGACTTACAGTTCCTGCTACTTTCACTTTGTCCTAAGGTCTTATCTCAGTAAAAGGAGTAGGGATTTCCTCTGGGGATTAAGAGAAGGAAAAAAACTTGAGACAGATGTACTATTTCATTACAATACAAAGCACAAAAGGATGAAAAAGATAGCTAATGGTTGATTTTTCTTCTTCTCTTCTGACAATTGCTTCCTCTTTTGCAGCTTTGAAGAGCAGTTGGGTCCCTCTGTGCCAGGTCGGTAAGGGCACAAGGCATAAAGGAACTTATAACTCTAACTACTACTCTGAGTTGCAGAATCCTCTATTTAGGTGGCATTAAGACCCTCAGCATTTCTTCTCAGCCCATTTCTGCCTCTGCAAGTGCACTGAGCCCTCTGAAGCTCAGGTCCCTGCTATACACATGGGAAAATTGTGTAACCCCAGTTGCCAGCCAACTCAGTACCGCCATTAATGTCAGAACTCCCAGAGGATTCCTGAACTAGATGTTCCTACACTGGTGTAGACAACCACTGCTTCCCAGACAGCTGAATTTTACACTCAGCCCTTTTCATGTGAGGGAGAGTGACTTTTGAAGGATGAGGTTAGGTTAGACACATGGATCCAAACTTAAGTCTCCCACTGGTATGCCTCACGCTCACAGGTAGCCTAGAAAATCTTAAGAGACCTTTAGAATCAAACTATTAAACTATCAAACAACTCTTCTGACCCTGATACACCAAGATGTGGGGTTTTTTTTCCACTTGTTTTATTAGTTTTTACTTCTGATGACAAAGAAAATTAAGTGAGGCAAGGTGAAGACCTGAATCTGATTGTGTAGCTTTGTGGCAGGAAACACATTAGAGAAAATAAACAATTTTCCTGCTCTGAGTTGCATTTACAAATACACTGGTGGTACCTTGTCTAGAACTGCTGACTCTCTCCCAGAAGAAATATTTTGGGATGACACATTTTGTCTTGTATAAGGTACCAGTAAAATTCTTCAATACCAATAAATACTAAAAGAACTTATTTTCTTATTATGAAAATGTTTAAGTACAACCCTGAGTTACAAACATGTTCTGTAACACGTAATAAATGCAGTTTATTGGTCTCTGACTGGGTTAGAATTTTTTTTCTCTTGGGTGTAAAATCTGAGGTGAAATTGGTGAAGAGTGTACTCAGCACATCCTGTTAGCTGAGTCAATTGAAATTACACCTGTTCTTGGATGCAAGTCATAACAAGTGCAACCCATATACCTTGTAAAGAAAAGGACTTGTATGCACTTTTTCCAATTAACATCTCTGCCTTTTGGCAAGTCATTAACCTATTTTCTCACAAAGAAACAGCTTCAATTGTATTATGCATCCGAAGCGTGCAAAAGTCCCTGAGGGGGCACTCTGACAAGAACATACTGTTCCTGGATCCAATGTGAACATACATATTCATTAATTGTTTGGGGCAAGGAGTACAGAGTTTCTGATTTTTACAAGTCTTACAAGGTAAACAGGTTATATAAAGCTATGCCCCTGGAAATACATTCACATCCCAGCCACTGTCACTCAGTAGAAGACTCAAGAGTGGTTTTGTGCTGTGATATGGCAGTGCAAATAATTCAGCAACACTATAATATGACTTTAAGGAAGAAAAAACCAAAACACCCTGCTTACCCTAAAAATGGTACGGCATATTTATTCATTTAAATAAACATAAATAAAGGTGGGAAGTTGCATTTCTCAAATCCCTCATGCCACAGGGATCTGTTCAGGCCATCCTTAAATGGTGAGGAGAACCTTTGCGGCCACAATTTCTCCAGCCAGGTTAGTTGAATCAAAAGTTTAAAGTACAGTTTAAGTTTCTCGCCATAAAGATAATGAAGCAATGAATTATAACCTTACATATGTAAAAGCTCAGAGACAAGGGGGATGTTCAAATACATTCTCTCCCAGGAACTCATTCTCCAAACCCATGATTTTATAAAGAATATATCAGCGGTAGTAAAAAGTAATGGAGAATTTGGAGAATGTAGTGGTGTGTTAAAAAAATAAAAAAAATAAAATTAATGAAACAACCTCCAAAAAATTAGAAAAAAACTCAAGACTACAGCTTGAGTTTTCAGGTTAGTCCACAAAGCACAATGGGTTATTGGCATAAACTGATGTCTCGGTCAGATTGTGCCATGGTATTTGAAAATCTCAAAGTTCTGATCAAAAGAAGTGAAATGCCTTACAGTCCAACATTGCAATGTTTAGCCACTCAGTGTCTGCCCCCATGGTGATAATTAGGAACCTCTAAATGTGCTCCTAAACCAAGTGCATATTGCCATCCAAAAAGAAAAACTGAGAAAAATACCCTTATTGCCTCAATATCATGCTTTATGCAATGGCCAAGATAAAAATGCCATTAAAATTCCACTAAACTTTAATGGGAATTACAAATAAAATTTAAGGCACAGTAGTAAGTGGCAGCATTTCTTTCCATTTGGAAGAGCATTTCTGGTTTGAAATACTTGCAGGAGCACATACAATGAGTGGCTGAGCTACTGCATAATGCTTTGACACCTCAGGAATCTGAAGTTGGGATCCTCCAGAGACAATCTCTCAGTGATGCCAGCAGGAGAGGTTATTCCAGATGCCACCTTCTCTCCCCACCCAAACCCCAGGGGGACCTACTGCACATTATTCAGACATTGGTGTTACTACTTTTAATACGTAATTGAGCCGTTTTTGCAGTAGCTGGCCTGGGCACTGGAAGCACTCTTTCTCCATCAGTGTGGCCTATTTACATTTACTATCAGAGGGATAACTTGGCTTGAGAAAAGCTGGACTGCATCAAGCACCTGGTTCAGCTTGTTTAGAACATGTATGGAATTTCAGTACCTCACTGCAGCCTGCAGTACAGATATACTTTTCCTAGTCATTTAAAGATCTGTACAATTATGTTTCCACATGCTGCGGAAGCACAACTAAGGCTAACAGCAGTTATTCTCCTCCAGCTCTGTAACATAATTCAAATCAGTCAAGTCACCAGGTATTTGCCAGAGCACAAAGCCTAGAGTAAATTCTTCTGAGAGTTTAACCAGCCTCTTCAGGTGCTTTTAAAGGAAGCTTTTCTATTCCATAGCATTATTTGAAATTATATGAATCAAGAGAATTAGATAACTAGCCCACATTACTGTTCCTTTAAAAGAAATATAATGTAAGCTGGTTGTGTTTCAGGAGAGCCAAAAATTTAGGTTTTAGAATTGAAAAAAATTTGCTTTAAGCCAAAATATTAGGTAAAAGAGATTTAGCTTGAGGAAAATGCCCCCATCCTGATCTGAAACAACCATCTCTAGTTTTACTCACAACCCAAGTGTCAAGCATGTGGAATTTCAATATCAAGAAATCACCTGATAGAATGAGAGAACATATCTTGATTTGGAAATGTTACGTTAGTTCACCAGATTCACAAACAGCAGAGGAATAAACTGGATTAAGTAGCAAATGCTGTAGATAATAGGTGCTGAAAAGGAAGGATTAGTGGTAAGAGCTAAGGCAGAAAGGAAAATTTCAGCAGAGATTTTACTAAAAAAACCAGAAGTAAAAGAAATTTC
The DNA here is from genome assembly GCA_028858755.1 of Ara ararauna. NCBI lineage: Eukaryota > Metazoa > Chordata > Aves > Psittaciformes > Psittacidae > Ara > Ara ararauna. Next base: position 120,098,539 of record CM054376.1, on the reverse strand, counting down.
CAAATCTTGTTGATAAATAATCCCGAAAAGCTTAAAAATGACAACAAAAAAAACCAAACCTCTGTACAAGTTCAAAGCATATCTATAGAGAGTTCACTCGGAGAAAACAAGAAACAAGAGGATTTCAAAAGATACATGGTTTAGTATCTTCTAATGGAGCCAAGAAAAGGCAAAGACCAGAATTTGCAAACGCATAAAGCAAAGTACATCTGACCTAAAAGACAGTATTTACATAACTATGCCTTATATACCATTATAAACAATTGCATAATCAAAGGTCAGGCTGTTTACACTGGAATATATAGAAATAAAAATCTGTGGCTAGGAGGTAGCATCAAAACAGTTGCATCTAAAATTTTTATAAGAGGAGAGACTTGTTCATCGTGACAAATAGGACTACTTCAGACTGAGCTGAAACTATGCAGTACTCACTGGTAAAATCCAGAATCACCAAGGGAGACGATGTCTGGCTACCTGAAGGTGATTACTATGAGACAAAATGAAAAGCTATAAAAGAAAAATGGATTGCTCATTGCTTTGGCTAGAACCACTATAGTATTTGCTATATTCCAGTTTGCTCCTGGACTTAAGCTGAACTCCATTGATGTTAATGAGGTTCAGCCTGGGAAATGGGTTTTGTCTATATACGGTCAGTTGCAGAATTGGATTAAAGTGCTCCCCCCATTTCAAGTGTCCTATATTTCAACATACAAAATGCGAAGTTGCAGAAATGGATGACTACCTAGTTTTGATAGTGGATTTACAACAGATTTTCTGCAGTTGCCATTTAAATAATAATAGGTAGACATAAAGAAGCATAGATGTTTTCTATTAAAAAAGAAGACCTACAATCGTCTTTCTAAAAATTGCATTTTTATTAAAAAAAACCCCAACAAAATCATCATACATTACAAAGTCTTTCTTCATTAATGACGAGTACCTGTGAAAGTCCTTGAGAGACGAGATTCTTTTGTATTTATGATATAGATTTTGCACGATTTTGTGATGGGTTCAAATACATTACTCAGAAGTATGAAGCTGATTTTTATTTTTCTAAATACGAAATATGAATTTTGAAGGCGGTGAGATAAGCAGAAGTGTTCGACTGCATCAGTCTTGCAGCTGAATTAACACATGCAGTTATAGTTTCAACGTTTAAGTGATTTCATTTTCATAGTTGTAACTCAAAGTTTTTACACCACATCTTGCAATCATCACTAAAAACATTTAGAAGATATAGAGTAACTGTCACTACTTTTTGCTAAAATATTTGAGAGTATGTAAGGGACAAATTAAACCTCTGGCATTTTTGGAATTAGGGCTAATTAGGTCTTATTTAATTTAGGTGCTTGAGTAATGCTGCCTTAGCACAAGGAGCATTATTTTCACAATCCTTACCTGAGCTAAAAAAACAGTACAGTGCACTTCCATAATAATTGCTATTCATCTAAAAATATGTAGTTTGTTGCTTAGTTGCATTCAAAGATCTTATGAGGTTGAAAGAAGAGTCTTGCAATGCTCAATGGGAATTATTTCAGAAAACACTAATTTTGGCTGGGCTGCACTTTATTAAATATACAAACAGACTATATGCTTGCCACCAATGCTTAAAATGTGTTGTGTATTTTTTTATTTCGGTTATTACATTGACTTGTTAGAAAAAGAGGATTTATATTTTTTTGCTTATAGCAAAATCCAGTGAAGTAACAGTTATTTCCTTGTGAATATATGAAACATATTAATCAGTACAGTTCGTTTTCATCTTTCATGCTTCCTGTCTTTCTTCAAGTAACATTTTTTGCTGATTTTCTAAACATTCTTTCAATTTATCTTCTGTCAAAGTCAGACGTTGTTCCAGGATTGAAACAGTCTGCATGAAGAGGGCAATAATTTCAATTGGTTTGGTATTACTCACACATTATTACAAGTGTGCAACACAGTAACATAAAAAGAATCATTCTAACTCAACAGGAAAAAATATCCTAAAATAACTCTGCTATTTACAACTCTATTTAAAAATAATGGGTTTGTATCTCTGGAGATTATCTAAAGGTTTAAAATTGTTTTCCACAAAATATTTTCTCTGAGAGCGTGCAATGTATACGTACATCTATAAATTACTCTGAAATACTATGTGAAAGTTGCATCCATATTTCAATAGAAAAACAGCCATCAGTGCTGACCCCAAATGATATCTTCCAAAAACCTAAAAGGAACTTCTAATGCATCCCCAAAAACAGGAAGTGAGGAAAAAAAAAAAAAAAGCTATTAAAAGGCATTCTCCAAGAGATTGCCCTCATCAGAAAAGGTTTATGGACACAGGCTGGCAGTTTCTTTTTAATCCAACTCACAACACAAATGACTTTCAACTGACGACTTGAGTTTGCACTTCCCAAAACTTATTTCTTATTCTGTATTTCTTATTCTGCATTGCAAAACAACATAGTTTTGCAATAGTCACTCCCTTTTCATTTGGTTTAATGTTAATATATGACAGACCACAGAGTATTATCTTAAAACACAGATGACTGGCTAAATCTGGACTACTAAAAAGAAGCACTGAGCATATGCAAACAAGTGACTCAGAGTCACTGCTGGAGACCAGTATTTGGGCAGTTTCATTGACACTAGGAATTATTCCACTGCTTAGATTCCTATCCAACACCTTAAACACTAAGTTTGAAAAATTATTTAATGGTACATTACAAATTTGTTTTGTTCATGCCCTGATAACACATGACTGTTCAAGCTGGAATCTCGTAAAGAACTGGCTTCTGGCAAATCAATGCTAGATTTCACTACTAAAAAACAGTGAGTCTTTTCTTCCTGAGTTAAAAATACAACAAAAATATTTATGATTATGTAGCAGGAAGCTCTTACTTAGCAAACACAATGTGATCAATATTTGCTGAAAGAAAAAAAACAGAACAGTTACTTGACTATACAACTATTCAAAATAACCCCATAGACTTTAATATTCGGGTTCAGAAACATGGTTCATGGGATTTTTTGCCTATTGACAGCATTACCATTTTCCCACTGGAAGTGTTATCTGTTATTGCATACTTACTAGAGTTAAAACATCCAGCTGCTCCACAATATGCTCCAAAGTGTTACCCAGGGAGGGGGAGATGCCTGTTTGCTTGCCCACATTAGGCACAGCTGATTCACTCTCATTCTCTGACTTCCTTTTTGAACTTGTTGCCAAGACTGAATCAGGAGGATTCTGCGCATCTTCACTGCTGACATAATCCTTGAATACAGAAACACCATTTGAAGATTTAGTTTCCTTTGTCTTCATTTAACTGGAACCATATAAGAAGATAGGAAAGTCTGGCTTTTAATTAAAAAAAAAGGGAAAAAAAATCTATTTACACATAGATGCACGCACACAAGGGGTTTCAGATTTGCGTCTTGTACCAGGTCCAATTCTTAGTGCTTCAATTCATTTGGACCTAAGACAGAGTTTCAGCTGTGCTGGATGAGGCAACAAGAGAAATCTCAGCAGCCTTTAGGTACATGTTTCAAGTGCATATAGTTGAGGAACTACATGCTGTACTAGTAGAGCTTGAATTAAAGCTACAATGAGTACCACTGCTGACTGGCATTTTCTTCAAAAAGGTAACTTTAGTTCACAAAGGAATTCATTTACAGCAGTCTTATGGATGAAAAATCTGTATATGACTGGATGATCACAAGGGTTCCATCCAGCTTCATAATATGAAACCTTTGTTTAGTATGAATTAACTTCCTCTTTCAGCATAAAAGAATAGTTTTTAGCTGTTTACTCAGCGACATTAATTTTTGAGAAACTGATTCCTTCAGAAAAAGGGAGGAGAAAACAACAGAAAAGACCCACACAATGCAAAGTTAAGAGAGAAATAACTTTGATATATAAACTTTGCTCATGGGTAAGTGAGAGAGCATGATCTTCCCAATCACTTCCGGTTCTGTTTGTGCCTTGAAGTTCTTAATGGACTTTTCGAGTCACGAAAGGTTAAATAATCACTAATTCATTAGAAGGTCCTTTATAACAACTTTGCCTGACTTAATGACTTTTTCAGATATATCTGAAAACTTCTTATACCTTTAGATAATTTTAGTTAATTTTATACTAAAATGAACTGAGGTAGTCAAGTTTTATTATCTCTAATTATATTTCCAATATCCACAACATTTATGAAACTTATAAAAGGTTACAATTTAACTGCTTCTCTGAAACTTAATGACAACTGATAAGACTATCCATTAAGCTATGCAAAGGGGAAGTTTCAGTCTTATCTGACATATTTAAAATGCACAATTTTTATGATGTACCTGGAATATATTTGTGTGGTAAAACTGAACAGATTTTCAAAAGAAAGAGTCTTAAAATCACTGTTGGCCATTAAAAAAAAATAAATCTCCTAAGTCTATAAAATAACATTGCAGAATGTAAAGTGCTAGGCAGAATTAGTGAGAAACCTTTACAAGATTACCTAGGCACGTTGCTGATCTTCTGTCAAGAAAGATTTATGTGTAGTTGACCCTGCCTTTGAATCAGGCAGGATCAGAGAATGATGGATGAAATACTATTACTGCAATAATGTAATGATTTTAAATATAAGTAATACAAAATTATATCAATATTATCAGGAACTCATAGTGCTGGATTATTCACAATACTATTCCTGTGTCTTCAGTGCCATCTTGCACAGTCCTGATCAACTAAAAAGTTCTGTTCTCTGGACTCACTGTTGCTGATTCTACAAAACATTTTCTCCCCTAAGTGCTGGGGTTGCGGTATCTACGTCAATGAGAGAGAACTAAGTAAGAGACAATTAGTGTCCTCCATCTGTCTTGAAAGGGCTTTTCATTTTACAAGCAAAGCACAAGCGCAAACCGAAAATGCTCACACACAGAAGCAGTAGAAGACCATGGGTTTAGGGCTGGGAATAGCTGATAGCAGAGATTGTGGTGGAGTAAGAGGGGTTTGTGTCTTAGGAAGAGGAGGGCAAAGAAGAAAGACTCACCACCCTCTCTAGGTTAAATGTACCATTGTGCATTTCTGCAAAGAAAGGTGTCAGCCCCCAGGCAAGAATCCCTGATGTGCAGAGCATGGGACTGATAGGGATAGGGGGAGATAGCCATGCATATACTTCTATACTAAACTTACAACACTACAAAACCACATGAAATCCTTCTCAAGATTTTAAAGCACCATGGTATTTGATGATATGTCACTTTAATTGATTTCACTATGATGAAAGAAACAGCTAACTGAACTAGAAGAAACCTCCAGTTCCCTTTCAGCACTTTTTTCTGTGCTTGCTGACCGATTTATGCAAACGAACTAAGCATGTCAAGTAATAAAAGGTTGACGCAACCACTACTGAAATCCATCAGTGATTTGTACTGATACTGGGTTGTGTCAAAAAATAAAAGTGTGTTAGACATCAAACTACAGATTTTAAACATTAAACAACTGAGGCTGTTCTACAGAATGTCCCAAAGGTTATAACATTTGCACTGGACTACAGAGAACTGGCCTTCTCAGCTGAAAGCTATTTAAATTCATGGCTCACAGTGTGATGCTTTGTCAGCTAGGCAGTTGCCTTTTAAAGGTGTGAAACTGTGGTAGGAAGGGTACTGTCTCCAGCCATCTGTTTGAGTTTTGCTACTGGTCAACAGAAAGCAGCTTTAGTGCAGTGGTTATGATGCTCAGGCAGGAGCAGGTAAGCCCTGTTCCCATAAGAGGTGTTTTATTTTATACATAAGGGGATAAAATTAATAAAAACTCCATAGGAGAAAGGATTTGAACCATAACTTCCCTACTTCTAACTAGATGGTTTAATTACATCTTTCTTTCCAGTACCATGAATTTCAATTTCTTCTCAATATCAAAAATCTTGTGATGGCAACTTAAAATTATTCCAGAGAACTGTACATTGTGAAGGGCTCACTTGTTATGTTAGCACAGGATGAAATAGAATACAAATGGTTTGATATTTGGACAAGGTAGGCAGAAAAAAGAAATACCCATTTAATTTTACACTGCTTTAGCTCCTTGCTTTAAAGCGTTAGAAGTCTGCAAAAGAAAGTGTTCCAAGTATCTCAGAATATTGTGTCTCACAATGTATCCCAGGTACTTTCAGATGAGCATGAAGTATATAGGATTACTGCATATTAAGACTGCCCATATCTTCCCTTTGCAGATTTCATTATATGAGATACTATTAGTACAATCCTAGAAGAGCTCAGATGGACTGTTATTTCTGACTTACCAAGTTATACCTGAGGTCTCTGTGAAACAGGATTAATGGGAGCTTTTTGGCACACTTAGTAAATCACAAGATGGAGATAGTCTCAAATGCTGATTAACACAGAAAAAAGTAAGCTTAATTTGGCATTCAAATGTTAAAGAAAAGAATATTGCAGCACATTAAAGAATTCCTACCTAATAACCTATTGAAGGTTCTTCATACTATGAAGAACATCCTTGTATTTAACTACTACAGAAGAGTCCATTAGAATAGACTTCTTAATGAGATTTCTATAGAAAGATGGTGAGATTATAAAACCTTGCTTCTGTCTGCAAATCTTGACTGCTTGCCCAGAAGCTTCCAAACCTCAACCAGCATTAGCTAAACCTGACAGCGAGGTAGCAGCCTCACTGATTAAGCTGTGACAAACTTCAGGAAAACTGGAGGCAGGGTAGATGGGATACATTGCAGGAAAGACAGGTAGAACTCAAGAGTTATATATTCTGCATGGCAGCAGTGAACCTGCCCATTTATCACATACTTTATGAAACACAGGGAGCTGATGAGGGAAGTGTCAATGAAAAGCCAGTTGGTGCAGGAACAATTTGTAAAGCTTATATAATTACTCTTTGTAGACACCTGTATGTGTCCTCTGAAAATGTTGGCACTCTGCTGATTTTAATCAATCCTAATGAAGAGGTAGGGGTCTCAGAAGTAACTAAGTTCCTCACAGCTTCAGGAAACCATTTGCCAGAGTTTCCCACCTGAAGTTAACACTGCTCTCTCTATAAGTTCACACCCCTTTGCTCTGAAGTGGAATAAGGATGTCAGTTCCAGAAGTGCAAGAAAGACCCAGGCTGGAACCCGTGTTTTCCTAGACACCATTATCAATAAGCTCAGTGGAAACAGACATAATGTAGTTTGTCTAATATCAGAAAAGAAACTTGTACTAATGTTTTGGGAAGTACATTAATTTTCTTGCCCTTTGAATGACACAAGTAACTAAATAACACAGCCAAAAGAGATGTAACTGTAAACATCAACTGATACTGATTTTGCTTAAAGGCATTCTGCTTGGCATTTTCAGTGTCCTAAGGATAATCTATTAATTCTCAAGTACTTAAAAATAATGAACAATAGATTGAACATTCAATGGCACTCAAATTAAAAATTTGCTGCCTCTGATTTGAAGTATTAGGATTAAAAAAAACAAATTAATCGAGCAAGAGAGAAAAACAATCTGTGGTTATTAAACATTGACAGGTTCATCTAAAACAATTCTACTCTGAGGCTGGTATTTCTCGGTTCCTTTTTAAACAAGCCTGCTGTACTTCACAGTGAAAATAAAGTTGAGATTTCAGTTCAAGCTCCCGCAAAGTGATTGCAAACTGTGCTATTAATGCCAACCTAAACTTATTCTTCTGGCCCAAGGAGGAAAGCTGTCAATTCAGGTAAAGAGAGCAAACACTAAGTTACTAAAAGATCTCACCTAACATTTTTTTCTTACAGTAAAATTGATCCAAAACTCAATATATCAGACAATAGGCTGTGAAAAATGCTTTATGGCTCAGTAAACTGCCACCAACATTGCCAAGTCAGAGTACCAGAAAAGTCATCTTGTAATTTAGTGGGTTAAGAAGGAAACTGAAATTATTCAGTTATATACTCAAAGACTTACAGGGACAACATGACACGAAAGTGCTAATATAAACAAGGCAAACGCCTTGATGTTTGTCAAATCTGAAAGGATCAAATACAGATAAGCAAATAACTTTCAAAATTAGTAAGAGAGAAATGAGACTGTTTCAAATTTTGAAATCTAAGTTGCATCAAAATGGCTGTTATTTTATCATCTTCTGGAAGTTTCTAGAGATTTTTAAATGTTGTCAGACATCAAGTATGCTGCTCTATATCCTTGAGGTGCCTGCTTTGCATTTTAACCTTTCCTAGTCCGACACCTGGGTTGGAGCAATCCCAGGCACAGCTACAGCTTGGGCAGGGAAGAGATTCAGAGCAGCCTTGTGGAGAAAGACTTGGGGGTGTTGGTTGATGAGAAAATGAACATGAGCTGGCTTCAGTGTGCGCTTGCAGCCCAGAAAGCCAACTGTATCCTGGGCTGCATCAAAAGGAGAGTGACCAGCAGGTCGAGGGAGGTGATCCTGCCACTCTACTCTGCTCTTGTGAGGCCTCACTTGGAGTATTGTGTGCAGTTCTGGTGTCCTCAACATAAAAAGGACATGGAACTGTTGGAACAAGTCCAGAGGAGGGCCACGAGGATGATCAGGGGACTGGAGCACCTCCCGTATGAGCATAGGATGAGAGAGTTGGGGCTGTTTCACCTGGAGAAGAGAAGGCTGCGTGGAGACCTCATAGCAGCCTTCCAGTATCTGAAGGGGGCCTACAGGGATGCTGGGGAGGGACTCTTCATGAGGGACTGTAGTGAGAGGACAAGGGGTAAAGGGTTCAAACTTAAACAGGGGAAATTTAGATTGGATATGAAGAAGAAATTCTTTACTGTAAGGGTGGTGAGGCACTGGAATGGGTCGCCCAGGGAAGCTGTGAATGCTCCATCGCTGGCGGTGTTCAAGGCTGGGTTGAACATGGCCTTGGGTGGCATGGTTTAGTGGGAGGTGTCCCTGCCCCTGGCAGGGGGGGTTGGAACTGGATGATCTTGAGGTCTTTTCCAGCCCTAACTATTCTGTGATCTAAATTTACAGTCTTCTCCAGCTCAGTGAAGAGTCCAGACCTGCTGAAATCTATTGCAACGCTCAAATGCCAAATCCTTGTTATAAAGGAGTGACACCAGTGTCACTAGATTTCCTTTACTTTTGAATACTGATCAGTTCATGTCCACCACTTTCATTTAGCATAACCTTTTACAAGAAAGTTCTTTTTAAGGAAACTCTTTCTACCCCACAGCCTGTTTTACACAGCGTTTCAAGAACTAGATGTTCCCTTTCCTTCAAATTAGCCCCGTTTCTAAAGTATTCTAAATACTACCAATTCATAAACAACAATTCTATATGTTGCCAGTAATGGAGTAAATATGCCTTGTAATTAAAAACCCCAAACTACTCTTCTGAGAAACTTCAGAGCTATAGCTTATTTTGAGAGAACAAATTTGAAAAAGGCAATCAATTTTAAATTCTTACTTCTAAGCAAAGCTAAGAAGAAAATTAAAATATGTACAGTATTTCCATTCACAGCCCGTTAGTAATAAAATGGACGCACTTTGGGCAACTTCATCCAAGTTACAAATAAGGAGGAGAAAGAACAGATTTAATTAATCAATAGGAAGTTATTACCGTGACATTACCAGCGGATGTTCAGTAGAAAATTAAATTTAGCTTATAAATGATGTCACAAACAGCAAGACATAATTGCGCATCTTTGTTTTCTGTCAAGCAAAATAGCCAAAACTCGGTGGGTGGTACTTAATCAATTTGTGAAAAATCCTTACACATAACCTTATCACCCCTGCCTATTCCCAAATGTTTTTCCATGAAGCATTCACAGATCAGATAGAAACAAACACTGCACCCCAGTATCCCTTCACTTCATGATGTTTAAGAGTAGAATCTGAGTAAAATGCATCCATTTATAAAGATGCCTGAGCATTTTTATTTATAGAGAAAAAGAATCTCCTGTTCATATTCAAAAGATATGAAAAAACTACATGTCTCTGTCACGCAACTGAAAATCATTAGTCTTCAGTCTTCTAAGGGCTTTGAATTCAGAAAATTTAGACAACAGCTTCCAAATGAGTATCTTAATGTTCTTATAATTAAGATGGGCTTATATGAAAAAGTGATATTGGTAAGCTTCCTAATGAATCACAAAAATTGGCATGGTCTGCTTTTTAAAAATAATCCTTTAAATTTTGAACACATGGTACATTTGCCTACTAATACTAAACATTTCTGATACTGTGATTAAAACAACTACAAACAATTAGTCATAAGTAGGGCTTTAGGCTCAAACAGACCAAAGATCAAAGGCATAACAGAGAACTCTCCTACCTTACCAGACCTTGATTTCCTGTGGGTTTTGGCTATATGAAATCAGGGGAAGTTTCTCAGGAGAAGCAACAGTACTATTATTATCACTGCTTTTTCCTCCATCTTGTGAACCTACCCTGAAACAAAAATGGTTCATTGTGGATAAGCTAAATTGAATCGTTTGGGAGATATTTTTCTCCTCTGTTTTTTTTCTAGGCCATAATTATTCACAGATCATTTCTGCTGCTTTGAAATGTGGTTTGTTTTTTTTTTCTAGTCAGTAAGTGATCCACACAAAACAGAACTCTCTGATCTATTAGGCTAACACTGAGTATGTTAAATCACAATCTGTTTTATCAGTTTCTACTGCAGAAAACTTCCCTGTAGTTTCGGCTGATGACAGCATTCTTCATTTCCTCTCCTCTCGCACACACATGAATCAGCACAGCAAAAACCTGCCATGTGCCTGGATCTGAAACCTTCTGCTCCTTGCTCTCTGACATGGTAGTCATGGTATAATTTATTTGCAAAGTTTAATTAAAGCAGTAAAATACAGATAAACTACGAAGTGCATCTAAAACAAAGCTCTACCAAGCATTTCTAGCTTGAGCAAACCTCTTTCAGAGCAACTCCTAACACAGAATTTCATATTTAATTCAGTCTTTCATAGCTCCTTACGCACCTCAGTCTTCTCTAGCTCTTAAAAGAATGTCCAAGCTAAAACCAAAAATTGCAAGTACTTAATGTAAGTGCACCTCATCTAACCTGACAAGGAAATACTTGGTCTCCTCCTCTGTGGCACTGACATCATCGTTGAAGGCAGCACATACTTCAGTTTAGATCCTGACCATGAGTAGTGGTATCAGGATACAAACGCATAGCCAACAAACCAAGCTAGACTATCAGACTGCATTCCTCAGCAAAACAGGCATTTTCAGCTAAATACAGTAGCTCTAGAGTTTGTAGGTTAAGAAAAAAACCACAGAGCCCTCAAACGTTCTAATTAAACCACTACCCTCAGAGAAAACTAAGGATTTCCCCCACAAAACAAGCAATATTGCTGAAAAGATAATAAATAAAAAAAATAAATGTCATGAACATGCAACACAAACTAGATAGAAATCATAAGAGGTTCAATTTCGACAGGTGAGAATTTCCCTGCCAGGAAGTCAATTCTAAATATAACAGTTCAGATAAGCCATATTCAAACACTTTCATAAATTACAGAAATACTTGCTCCCCAGGCATTAAAAATATCAATATGTACATTACGGAATAAAGGTAAAGGAAGGTGATAAATGATCTTCAGTGTAGCTTCAGCAAGAAACTTTGTAAAGCTGAAGACAGATAACACGAAGACACAGGAACATTCCCACTATTCACAACTGCAAAATAAAATAGCCAATTTTAATTTAGACAAATTACTTTAAATTGCATGTGTGCACATCCAAGGGAACATTTTATATCTAAAATCAACACTAAAGTTTTAAGGGATAATTTCTTTTTACCTATATAGAGTCCAAATACAAATTTTATTACATACCGTGCTTGATCTTCTTATCCATACTAGGGCAGGGAAAAGCTGAAGGAGGGCTGGAGAATACTTGTACCAGAAACTGGAAACACAATGAATTAGATACTAGAAGTGAAATAATGACAGCAAATCAATAACCCTACATGGACAAGGCCTCCTTTCTAACACTATAAATAAAATGCTCTGCTATTTTTGATACTACAAGTGATAATGAATAGAAACAGAAGTAAAAATTCCTAGGACTTTCCTAGGATGTGGGCAAACTCCCTATCCTCCAAGTAGCAGATTGTGGAGGTTTACAGAGGGCATCAAAAACATGGAGGGCAGGAGGCAGTTACCTGAGAGTGTGAGTGAGAGCAGAGCATCCTCACCAGGAATACATCTACTCACAGAAATGACAGTGGTTCTTCTGGATTGCTTGCTTATGACTTCTTTCTGTTGTCTGTCCCCTCCTTAAAAAACTGACTGAAAGTCTCTTCTTTAGACCAATAGCTAGCTGAGTAAGTCTAACTGAACTTCACAAAGAAACAATAGCTGGTAACAGTATGATTTATCGTGCAGAGTCCTAAAATATATATAAGGGTTAGCACCTCATCTATCTCCTTCAAAGAGCTGACAAAGTCACCTAGTGTATTCATTGGTATTGTTCAAAATGAATTTACAATGAAAAGAGATCGTTCAACAAACCCAAAGGAATTTCTCATTCTTGAAGGCATGTTTACGCCTAGGGAAAAAAAAAATCATATACTTTACAATATGTGATTGATTTCTTTTAGACAAGCATCTCTTCTACTTAATCTGTTGAGGCAAAACTCATCTTGATCAAGTTATACTGTAAATAATGAGAAGAGGTAAAGGAATACACTTTGTCTTAAACCCCACCTCTCAATAAGAATGAACAAAAAATTACTGAAGACAAAATCCTGAAAAGACAGACTCTGCCAGGACAAAGAAAAGGATTGAAGGAATATCTGAAGGGGGCCTAAAGGGGTGCTGGGGAGGGACTCTTCATGAGGGACTGTAGTGAGAGGACAAGGGGTAATGGGTTCAAACTTAAACAGGGGAAGTTTAGATTGGATATGAGGAAGAAATTCTTTACTGTAAGGGTGGTGAGGCACTGGAATGAGTTGCCCAGGGAAGCTGTGAATGCTCCATTGCTGGCAGTGTTCAAGGCTGGACTGGACATAGCCTTGGGTGGCATGGTTTAGTGGGAGGTGTCCCTGCCCTTGGCAGGGGGTTGGAACTAGATGATCTTAAGGTCCTTTCCAACCCTAACTATTCTATGATTCTATGATTCTATATGAGTAATCACCTCCTAAACCCTGCAGAAAGCCAACAAGAGCTGCAATCTCTGTGCTCCAGTCTCCACAGGCCAGGGGCCTGATGCTTCACAAGGGTGGCGGACTGCTGCACAGAACTGGTGTAGTCTCTACACTGCAGAGCTTCCCTTCCTGCACGTACACATACTACAGTAGCAGAGCCCCCTGGTGTAGAAGTAGCACAGATCTGTTTGCCAGCCCATACATAAGTATATACTCATACATTATCCAAAACCAACCTCCTTTAAAAGCTATAATCAAACCAAGAGAAGCTTGTTTCTGTTGGCACAGCCACACCTGTACCAATGGGTTTTGTCAGGGTAACAGCATCAGTGCTACGGTTTGAATAACTTTTTGGGGTACTTCATACCAACATAACTAGTGCCAATAAAACTTTATTGCATAGACAAACCTAGCTTGCCTCCCATTACAGACTGAAAGCAGGTGCAAGGTGTCCACACAAAGATTTCACAGTAAAATCGCCATCCAGAGGGACCTGGACACACTTGAGAGGTGGGGAAGTACAAATCCCATTAAGTTTAACAAGGCCACGTGCAAGGTCCTGCACCTGGGTCACAGCAATTCCAAGTACAAATACAGATGGGGGGGGATTAATTGAGAACAGCCCTATGGAGAAGGTCTTGGGGGCGTTGGTCAATGAGAAACCGAACATGAGCCAGCTTCAGCGTGCACTCGCAGCCCAGAAACCAACTGTATCCTGAGCTGCATCAAAAGGAATGTAACCAGCAGGTCAAAGAAGATGATCCTGCCCCTCTACTCTGCTCTCATGAGACCTCACCTGGAGTACCTCAGCTCTGGGGCTCCCAACATATGAAGGATGTGGACCTGTTGGAGCAAGTCTATAGGAGGATCAGAGGGTTGTAGCACCTCTCCTATGATGACAGGCTGAGAGGGTTGGGCTTGCTCAGCCAGGAGAAAAGAAAGCTCAGGGGAGACTTTATAATAGTCTTCCAATACCTTAAGGGATGTACAAGAAATCGGGAGAGTGACTTTTTACAATGGCCTGTAGTGACAGGAACAGGGCGGAATAATTTTAAACTGAAAGAAGGTAAGTTTAGATTAGACATTAGGAAGAAGTTCTTCACTGTGAGGGTGGTGAGGCACTGGAACAGGGTGCCCAGAGAAGTTGTGGCTGCCCCATCCCTGGCAGTGTTCAAAGCCAGGTTGGACAGGGCTTGGAGAAACCTGGTTGAGTAGAGGGTACCCCTGCCTGTGGCAGGGGGTTAAAACTGGACGAGCTTTAAGGTCCTTTCCAAACCAAACCATTCTATGATTCTACAAAATCTTCTCGTTAGGTGAGATCTAGCAGCTTTGACTTCCCTTCAGAGCAGAGGTAACAACACGAGGGTATATCGCTTGACTGGGTGGCTATTGACAACACCATTGGGGTTTTACTTGTACTTTTATGGAGCAAACAATCTCACCCAAATTATATGCAAGAAAATATTACGGAGTAAAAAGCATTAGAAACAAAGTTAGCAATCCAGCTCTACTGAGTCCAAAGTTGTATGCAACAGGGCCAGCACAACTGCTTGAAGACATTGCCTGAGAGCCAGATGCTACTATTAGGGAGGAGAAAAAAAAATGTATACATAGCCAGGAAAAAAGTATTTTATTATGTAATAGATGAATACTATTCCTCAGCATTTGACCAGTGTTTTTGTTAATAAAATGTTACATCTATAGCGGATGATGAACAAAGGTTTGAACAACAGTGTCATAGAAAATCCCGTAAGGAGAAAATGAAGCTTCAAAATTTTCCTTGAAAAATCAAATGTATGTGCTTCTGTTAGGTTTCATGTAATACCTGGGAAAAAAAGGCAAAAGCCTACACTGAACTATTTCAATGCTCACAATTAGTACAAGCTGTCGAATTTGCTCAGGTGAACACAATACTGGGTGCTGCTGAGCTTAGTTCAGAGGTGGGATTTTCAAAAATTGCTTTAGCAGCACTATCATAACTTTGCACTTCAGTTGAATTTTACAATTTACTGTGATAGAAATCATAGTAGGTAACTGCAGAAACTGAGAAATTTGAGAATCACATACAAATACCCAAGAACTGTTAACTTTGGAGTGGCCTGGCACGGTCTTGAGAAATCATCTATTTTAATTAGTGTTCTATTACAAACTTCTGTCAAAATACACACATTATTCAGTGCCAATTAAAATGCTAAATGTGTTGGCATTTAAGATTGGTAGGTAGAAAGGTTCTGCTTGGCTGTATTAAAAGAAAAGGAATTCACAATGATAAAAATTACAGTTAAAGCATTGAGGTTGCCAATAATAGCTTTACTTTGAAATGCTTCATAATTTTTTCCCACTGTTGAGCTGTGACAGTTGGAACTTTGAGAAAACCAAAATAAACACCTAACTGATTTAAGAACATGTTCTGCAGTTCTGCCAGTTCATTAAAATCAGAATTCAATTAAAAAAAAGAATAAAATATCTCTCTCTGCATTAAGCCAGGAGAGTGGGTTTCATTGCTCAAGCAATTCATTACCTACTAGGCTCTTAAGATATATCTTTGTCCTGTTTGACACTTAGTGTTTATATTTTAGCCAATTCCTTCCTAAAGTGATAAAAATTAACAAATCATTGGATGTGGCTGTCAGCATGAGATAAATGGCAACACCACTCTGAATGAATTTGGGTGGTCGTGGCAGGGGGAAAGGGTAGGAATAGTGGCCCACTCTGTGAATTACACTTCCAAGAACATGTTATTCTTAGCTTTCACAGGAACATACTACGAGAAGAGGTATTGATCACTGAATCCACTCCTCGGGTAAAAGGAGTTTGCATGTATACCATTCTCATTGAGTAATCTCTTATTTTAGAACTGACAACGTCTCCTATGATGAATTCTTTTGTGACTATTTTTATTTTAAATAGCATAAATATAGATAAAACTTAGTTTATACAGATTATGTTCCAAGCAAGTAAAAGCGTAAGTCCTTCCCATTTCTGCATCAGTAGATGCTGTTATATCACAATGGTCACATTCACAATCCTGTTGACTTTCGTTAAAATACATATAGATAAATATAAAGAACAAAAGTAGTCAGCTAAAATATAGGGGTTTGTTCTCCACTTCCACAAATGATGCTGGGAGAAAGCCCCCTTTTTCCTTAGTTCTTTGTGTGAGAATATCTTGTGGGTTAAGATCCTGATTAATTAGTGACACGATACAGCTTTGCCACCAGCTTTTCCTCCCTGTCAAACCAAAAAAGAATAGGTACTTAAAAATAGAATAAATCTAGTGGAAACTCGTTCTTCTCTCAGCAGCAAAATGCTATAAGGACAACATGAGGAAGCTCTATCTCATGATTCTTAAAGGATTCCTTTGCTACCAAGCTGCAGAGGCAATTGGCAAACACGGCAGAAGGGAAGCAACCTGGTCTAGGGTCCACGGCAACTCACAACTTTGTGTTCCTGCAGTCCCACCTTATTACTCTTTCTCGTTACAAGAAAAATATTGACTTACAGTTTCCATTCTCTGTGGTGATGCTTATGTGACCAGAAAAGCTGAGCTACTACAAGCAGATACACACACAACTCAAAAGAAACAAGACCAATGCATACACCTTCATTTAGCAAGGAGTAGCATCGTTTGCATAGAAGAGGTTCTGAGGACCCGTGGATTGGCACATCTCTCCATTTAATGTATAAAAGTAAAAAATAATGTAATTTATGATTTTTTAATAAAAAAAGCATACCATCACATAAGGCAGTAAAAAAAATGCATACAGAAAGAAATATCTCCTCAGAATATAAGGATATATATAAAAGGCTACATATATATTTTTATATGTATTTTTACATATAACATTTTTCTACATGTGTGTACACCTACATAGATATATTCCATATATAGATACATACATACACACACTTACGTAAAACACCTTACAAGGTCTTATTACCTTAGAATAGAGGACATTTCTGTCCTCTATAACATGCAAGGCTTTTAAACTCTGTGTATATATAGATTAGGACAGGAAATGGAAAACACCAAATAAAGGGTTTACCATTTGAAGATTAATGTTAACAGGTCACAGTGTATTATTTTATTCATACATCCCCCCAGATTTAAATTAATTTGTTAAACTCCCACACAATTCTTCTGCATACATTCCATATTTCGTTATGTTTGCTCCTACATTTCTAGCACTTGTAGCATGTTTGGGAGTTTTTTGCTTGTTTTGAACAGCCAAACTTAAAACATTGATTAACATTAGTATTCTCTATGTGGGAAAACCACAGTGAATGTACAACTTGGAGCTGAAGCATGAGAGTAGAACTTGACTGTATCACTATATCTCACTAAACTACTGCATGTCTGTTCTGGAAATCCTGACCTGGTGTAATCAGAGGACCAAGAGAAACTGAAAACTTTTATTCTCTTCCTGCTTGCCATTTCTTTACCAAGCAATGTAACAGAAATTATAAGAATCCCCAAGGATTCAACTTAAAGCCCTCTTATTTTGTAATGATGACCAAGTTGAACTCTTTCTAACCATTTCTGTTTATAGAAAAAAGTCCCTTATTTGTTCTAATACTATGATCTTTTAAAACTTCTGAAAGGAACATTACTTTGAGAATTTATTATCACCAGCAGCAGCATAGTGATAGTGAGAATTTGTGGAACTGTGTCCCCATACAAGGTACAAGAGGATGTACCATTTCCCATACTCTGTTAAAAACACAGCATCCCTGATAGTCCCATGTCACCTATGTCCCTGCATCTAAAGGAAAACAATTTCTAATAATAACAGACAACATTAACAAAAATCTTTTCTAGAGACCAGTAAAGTTAAGCACATTAACACTTACATATAAGATACTCCTTCTAAGAACAGGAGCTCAGATTCTCAAATGTGCTTGAGTTCCCTTGTGCTCATGTCCACATGGTACTTTCTTTGAAAGTAAAGCACATTTCTCTAAATAGCTTGTTGTACAGGTTAGAGCTGGATTAGAGATTTAACTGAACTGAAAGAAAGATAAAGATCTAAATAATATTTAAATACTTCACTAAATTACATTAATGAAAACTGCATTAAATACTATCCACTGTTGCACAGGTAAGAAATATGAATGCAACTATGCTAACAGACATGTAAACCAGAATATCATACTGCATGTCTCCTTTATAAGTTTCATTCTATTAAGGCTGATCATGTGCTTGCAACTGCAGAGAAGAGCTAAACAACATGTAATCAATTGTACAATATCAATTATGACAGGCAGTGGTCCACTCAAGAAGTGAAGATGCCACACACTGGGATACGGAAGGAGGCATAACCCTACCGTGTGCCACACTCCACACTTGATGTTAAAATGACAACGAAAATGAAAGCAGTTGGCACTATAATTCCAGATCAACAGCTGGCATTCCAGTCCTAAATGCCAAATTCCTGTTGGGGATTACAGCCTTTACATATAAAATACACTGTTGCTTTTTACAGCTGCAAAAGGCAAAATAATACAAATGACCATAAATTAGAAGTGGTGAAACACTGTTGTTGTGGTTTAAGTCCAGTCAGCCATGCAGTTTGCTCACTCACTCTCTCCTCTTTCTTCTCCCCAGCTCTGGGGGGGGGAGATGGGGAGGAGAATTGAAAGAATGCAACTCCCACAGGTTGAGATAAGAACAGTTTACTAACTAAAGTATAACACAAATCACTACTGCTACCACCAATAATAATAATGACCAGGGAAATACAAGGAGAGAGAATACAAATGCTCACCACCCGATACCAAGCCTGACTCCGCAGCGAGCCCCCACCCTTCCGGGTTCCTGCCCCCAGTTTTTTACATCCTGGGCATGATGTGCTGTGGTATGGAATACCTCTTTGGTCAGTTTGGGTCAGGTGTCCTGTTTCTGCTTCCTCCCGGCTTCCCCTCCTCCCTGGCAGAGCATGAGGCTCAGAAAGTCCTTGGTCAGCCTAAACATTCTAAGCAGTAACTGAAAACACTGGTGTTATGACTGCTGCTCCCAGGCCAAAAGTCAAAAATACAGCACTAAAGCAGCCACCAAGAAGGAGAAAAATGACTGCTGCTGCTGAACGCATGACAACTGCTGATCAGGATAATTGAACACCTCAGCAAAAAACCCTACAGACAATAGAATAAGAAGCAATAAAATTGACATTTTATCTCACATTCCTAAGGAAACAACGCTGAGACAGTTTCTGTCTGCTTGTCCCCACACTTCACTTTTATGTTTTGAACTAGTTATAGATTTAAGGGGGCCTGATGGAGAAAGAGATATTCTAGATGGAGCTGATTTCATACAACTTTCCTGAGAACAGACTGCTAGCTCAAGGAGAGAAATCAGTAAGTACTCCCACTGGGAAAAGGGCTCCGACATAAGTTTACATATTACTGGAGACCAGAGGATGCATATGAGAGAAACAACTTAGAATTACCTCAAAGAAAGGGAAAAGCTTCAAATAAAACTTTACAGCCAGCTATGAAACATAGATTTGTAAGAAGCAAGGTTACATAATTCCTGTCACTCAAGCATTATTTGTACTATACATGTATCATGAACAAAAGTCCTAGCAATGGCATACTTATTAGCTAGAGGTATTAAAGAGTGATGCAGAATTTTTTTAAGTTGTTAATGAAGTATTTTTATCTTCCATTTTGGAAGATAATACTGTAAAAGCATTTCTGGCAAAATACCTTCTATTCCAACCATAGCTAAAAAGACTGTTAAACAATTTACACTGCATATAAATATTTTTAAATCCTGGCTTACATAGTTTGAACTCAATAGTTCTGAAATAACTTAACAAGTAAGCTAATGATGTTGATTTTTAATATATCCTTGAATAACGGAGAAATACCGGGGGAAGCTGACATTCCATCAGTAGTTAGGAAGGATAAACAGGATAACTGTGTGGTCATAGGTCACAGTCAGCTTGAG
The DNA here is from genome assembly GCA_028858755.1 of Ara ararauna. Lineage (NCBI taxonomy): Eukaryota > Metazoa > Chordata > Aves > Psittaciformes > Psittacidae > Ara > Ara ararauna. Next base: position 120,078,494 of record CM054376.1, on the reverse strand, counting down.
AACTGTGTCAGAGAAAAACACTGAAAAGTTGACTTAGGACATATATAGCAAAGATTTAAGGCCTAATGTCAAGCAAATCAATACAGTTGAGAAAAGAAACTGCCAAAGCAAAGACCTCCCCAGTATTTAGTCAAACTGCTCCTGACATAAGTATTTCCTTTTTTTAATCCATAATATCTATGTTACAATTTTAATTAACAAATTTTAGGTTGCAATGCAGTATAAAGTCAATTATCTAGCCAGCATTTCTTCATGTGTCTCTTTCCACACCCCACCTCTCTTCCTCTCACTAACCCAAGCTTCTTTTTTTTTTCTTTTTCTATTTTTTTTACTATTTAATGCAAAATGCATAACAGCAATGGAATCCAGTGTTTCTCTTCCAGAAGAACACTTTTAATCACTAGCCACAGACTGCTTCTCACTTGCTTTCCTCTGACGCCATATACTTTAAGCTGTTACTTTACAGTGCGTCAAATTCAAGCATGAAGGATGGAGCTGCCTGCATTCAGCCTCTGTCTCAGTTACCTGCTGTTTAGCCATGCAAACAGAAGAAAGCAAGCTGAATCTCTCTTAGGCTGAAAAAATAACTGAATCCAATATACCAACTGCCTAAACACAAAGAAACCGTTAGTACCACCTCCTTTGCTCACATTTTTTCACTGCATCTTAGGAAAGATGACGCTCAGATGTGTCGCATGTAACACACCTGTATATGTTACAGCACAATTAAATTGGATACATGACTCCATGGACATGGCTCAACCTCAGTTAGGTTACAGCTAACCCTAATCTCCTACTTAATCTCCAAATATTTTTTTCTCATTATTTCTTTTGTGCTAGAATTAGTGTTTGGATAGCTGAGCAGATCAGGGAATTGGATGGAATTAATCAGACAAGAATAGTCATTAAGTTAAAATGACTGTGAAATCATCCTGTCCTACCTAATTTCTACTTCTTCCTCAAAACTACTTTGGTGGAAGATATGAGGCAAGATGCTTTCCAAGTTTTCCTTTATCAAACATCTATCTGATGAAGGAACATTTTTGCCCTTGGTGCTGAATTTTATTTCAAGTCTCAGTCTCTCAGTGTTGCTTTAAGCAACCTATGTAATTTTTGGATCTGACTCAGTGTTTCCATTATCTCACATGAAGCAAGTAACTGCATCTCTAACAGCAAACTAGAAAGTAATGCAGCAAGGTCTGCAAGGAGAGATGTGCTGTATTAGAACAGTTGATGTATTTGGAAAACGCTCAAACAAGCTTTTAGGCAGAAAGCACCCTCTGGGTTTAGAGACCACTTTAATATAAGCGATAAATAGAACTTGCTAGTTCACTTTCAAGCACTGTCATTTAGGAAAAATAAGAAAAGATTTAAACAGTATTAAAGTGTTTGCTTTCGTAACAAACTCTCATTAACCATTTTGAATAACATATGGCTTAGATATATATATCTATATTTCACTCTATATTCGGGGCTCTACCACACAGTTACAAGCATGCTGCGCTAAACTTAGGCTGCAGTAGTATTTAAGAACAAAGGGTAACTGAAGGGCAGTATTTTTGCTTTAGCATCTTGTTTTCTGACATCCTCAATTTGCAGCTCAGCTTTATTATCCAACTTAAGATAAACAAAAATAAAGCCTTGCAACCTTCCCTGAGTCACGCACTATGAACTAAACGTTCCCTTGTTTCTCAGTCCCACAAAATGTGCAGTCTCAGAATTACTATTAAAGTCCTGTGAGCACTAGGAAGTTCAAGACTTAATTCGTTCTACTGCACAAAAAAAGTTAAGACAGGTGCTTACAGGGTAACAGAGCTACTGAATGCTAACTTCATTAACTTCCATTAAGCTAAATGACTCACAAATGGCATTTAGATCAGTAGTAAATCATCATCTAGGTCAGCAGGAAGCTCATTACAGGCTGACAATCCAAGTGACAGAAACACTTTTCTACAAGTGCTATATTAGTAATTTCCTGTGTGAAAGGCTTGCTGCTGTTCCTTCATTCCTCGGGGGACGTTTCTTCTCAGAGGATGTTACTCTTCCCCAGGAAGAGGAAGGAACCAGTTGTTATTGGATGTGTGGGCTGATAGCTGTCGGGCATTTTCTGCATGCCACAGAATCAGCTGTGAGAACTGTAACTACAGCTTAGATTCCCAGCCGGAGTAGGGGAAAACACTGCTTGGGCAGACAAGGTCAGAGCGTATTCATACAGTATCTCAGGAAGTTGAAAGAGAAATAATACCTGGAACTTCCATCCCTCTAGTTCCCAGAAATGTGCTGATTTGACAAAGCACATGATACAGAAATGGATCAACTTGAAAAGCATTCCTGAAGTCCTGCACTGATGCCATGACTAAGACCCTATGCAAAGTAAAATACTGCCAGTTCTGAAAGTCACCTATAAGAGCCAGTTATGTTACAAAACAGTACCAGTAGTCTAGGGGTGGCATCTGTTAATAGTGTTGATTTAATCATAGAATGGTTTGGTCAGAAAGGACCTTAAAGATCACCCAGCTCCAACCCCTCTGCCATGGACATGGACACCTTCCACTAGACCAGGCTGCTCAAAGCCCCATCCAACCTGGCCTTGAACATTTCCAGGGATGGGGCAGCCACAACTTCTCTGGGCAACCTGTGCCAGTGCCTCACCACCCTCACAGTATTTAAAATCTACTAATCTACTCTCTTATGGTTTAAAGCCATTTGCCCTTGTCCTATCACTACATGTCCTTGTAAAAACTGCCTCTCCAGTTTTTCTGTAGGTCCCCTTTAGGTACTGGAAGCTGCTCTGAGGTCTCCACGCGGCCTTCTCTTCTCCAGGCTGAACAAGCCCAACTCTCTCAGCCTGTTTTCATAGGATAGCTGCCCACAGCATCACTATAGGCTAAAGCAATATAACTCAACTGGCACTGTGTATGTGTAGATTTAGTTTCCTGTTAGGTCCCTCCTTTGAGTTTTGTGTCCCATACCAACTCAAGCTTCCTCTGTATGTGCTCTGACACTCTTACAGGACAGGTTACCAGTAACTAGTCTGTGCCTCGTCCCCTATCAGTGAATTTAGTGTCAAATCCCACTGGCTTTTTCTTTAGTGCAGCACTACGTTTCCTTATTCTACTAACTTATTTCCAAACTTGGTTACAAAAGAGAAAAAAAAAAAAAAAAAAAAAAAAGGAAAGGAAATCCCACAAGCAATTTGATTAAAAAATTATTAGGGAGATAGAATAGAGACAGACAAATAAACAGTACAATCTCATAAGGTAAATTTCCTCAGGAAAGCAGGCTAAAAATAGTATAGGAAATATTATATTCTTGCACTCTCTAGTGCCCAAATTCAGAATTCTGCCTCCAATGAAAACCTGACTCTCTCTCAAGCTCCAGTTCACTCAAAGATAATGAAACCTATTAAGGAACATCAAGACATGTATTATTACCCAATTATGTAGCGGCACAACACATTTCCTGTTCTCTCCTTGTAAACCAGCAGTTACACGCTGTGTTAGAATAGCATCACTGCAAAACACAAGGGCCATTTGGATCGCATTCTTCTTTTATTATAAATGTTGTGTTCACCTTCATGTATCTGATCTTTAAGTGTTATTTGATGCTAGTGGTATCAAAGCATACTGCTTTTCAGATTAAGTATACAAATCTTTTTAAACATGCCTGCACCTCCATAGAGGGTCAAAATGCAAGTTTTGAAATCCACTGTTCAATATACCAAGCCCTTTTGACACTTGTAACAGAAAATGAGCTATTTTGTTCGCATACACCATATATTTTTTGGAAGGTCCATAACTAGGCAACAGAAATGCTGTGTCTACCGCCTCATGGTGTAGCCTTTAGGAGACATGGGAGACTTCCCTCCCCTGAGATCAGCTGAACATTTTACCTGCAGAGCTGTGGGGGGCAGGCAGTCTATCTTCCTCCCCCAGCCCCACATACTGTAAACGCATAGCTTGCAAGAAGTGGGGAAGGTCTGTCTGGAGTGGGCTGTCAGCCAGGCTAATACCAGAAATTGCTTGTGTAAGAGCAGGACTGGATAGAGAGAAGGATTCATTCGTAAACACAAAAAAAGCAGAGTTTACAAATTCTTTTTCTTCTGCTGCACTGAACACTTCTGAGTTTCTCTATTACAGCATTTATTCTGTGCTTTTATAAGACCTAGCATCAGAGATTCACAGCCTGTTTGAGAGTTTTGCTAATCAATGGAAAAGGTGCAGACAGTTTTATCTCCAATACTTTGGAGAAACAGGATATCTACACGTTATTCCATTATTTCATTCCACATTTGTGATCTGGAGTTCAGCTCATGGAACTGGCAGTCCATTCAAATATGCATTTACTTGTAATCAGAACAACGGCAGTATATGGAAAAAATTCTATAGCTATCCAAGGAATTACCTTTCTTACTCCTCTGTCTGAGAGCAAGGATGGTGAGGCGATGAGAGAGGCTGGGACCTGTTAAACTTTATCAAAGCCCTTCTACTGGTGCAATCACTTCTCAATACAGAGCTCACTCTACTCAGCAACTGAGTTTTGGACAAGGAACGCAAGCAGGATATTTTTCTCTTTTTCTTGGGGGACAATGATTCCAGTCTTCCTCTCAATGAGATAGTGCCAGAACTTTCCTTTGGTAGAGAAAAATGCATGAATATCATGCAGTGAGCAGAGCTGAAGTGAAAGGCTAAATGTCTGAGGTCCCAAGAAAACCTGATATCCATGAACTACAGAAAGCTGTTGTGCTTTTGGATGAACTGTGACAAGCAGTAAGGGCAGCCATTGTGCACAGTGAAGTGCCATATGAGTTTTATTCTACTGGCTGTTCCCTTCTGAATTAAGGCTTGGGCCCCAGAGGAGATGATCTGTATATAATATTCCTATTCTTTCCTTTCTTCCCTTTCCCCTCCCCTTAACTTCACTGAAGACAGTTGGTATTTATTTCCATGTAAGGCTGGAGCCAAGAAAGGATGTAAATCAGTAGTTGTGTAAGATTTCATGTATACAGAAATGGAAGAACAGATGCAGATTTTGCATTCATAATTGCCGTCTCTGCAAAATATATAAGGTGCTGTTTAGGTTGGGGGTTTTGGGGTTTTTTAGTTGTACTCAAATTAAAGGCAGAAAAACTGGTGTCAGAAATACCTAAACCCTGAAACGCATATTGGTGAAGCAGTGTGTGCAGGATAAACTGAGAGTACAGATACGTCTACTTTTTTGTATCAAGACACCATGACAAATGCAGTAAACTAACAATGTATTACACTGAGAAATAAAAGTTGCACATGCTCGTATTTGTTTTAACATATTTTACAAGTTGAGGGGGGAGAGGAGATTTATTCTGTTTTAAAACATAGCATGGTCCCTTGGCTCCAAACAGGAACAATCCTTATCTTTCCCCTTCCAATAATTAATCCAGCCTTAACTCTGTAGAAATTGTACTGTAAATGAACAATAAACGTGTCTTGTTTTCAGTGTTAACTAGCGTTGGAAGAGAAAGAACAGCAAACATCTCCCAACAAGCGCAGACATTCCGACTTCCAGATTACAGTACATTGCTTTGCTTCCTCCAAATCCTGTTTACATGAGCAAGGTCAGGGGATGGAACATCAGAGAGCCTCTACAGTGATTTCCTGCTGCTGTCAGTAAAAACTACTGAGACATCATCAACTTTCCCTTGTTACCGACAGCTTATCAGGGACCAGAGGTTAGCGATGTATTGCCTTACAGACTTGAAAAAACCCGACCTCCCTCAAAACTAAAAGTAAAATCAGAGAATGAAACAGGAGGAAATAGTCCCAAAGGGAAACAAGAGCTCCAATTTTTCCTTTTCAATAGTTCAGAAAACAAAGGCAATATTAAGCTGCTTGACACACAGAGAGAAGGGGCAGAAGAGAGGCAGTAAAGCTTTCAGAGTCATCAGTGAGATAGAAAGGAAAAAGAAATATAACCCCCAGCCCCCAAACCTTGACCCCAATTCAATGAATATTTTCAGAGTGAAAAGGCTACAATACACCTCAGTTTTAGTAACTGCAACACATATGAAGGCTCTGATCATTAGAAAAGTCAGGGTATTACACAAACACCTGTTAGTTAAGCATATATAGCTTGTCTTTATAATGGTTTCAGTAGCACATACAAGAACTAAATAAATGAATCAAGTTCAAAGTTATTTTCCTGACAGTAACAACACAGACAGTAATTCTGAATGCTTCTGTATTACAGTTCAGAAGAAAGCAGCTCCATACTGATGATTACACTGAAGTTTTTCCACCAACACAATTACCACATTTGCTTCACTAAGTTTACAAGGCACTGTGTGCTTGCAGCCCAGAAAGCCAACTGTATCCTGGGCTGCATCAAAAGGAGCATGACCAGCAGGTCGAGGGAGGTGATCCTGCCCCTCTACTCTGCTCTCGTGAGACCTCACTTGGAGTATTGTGTGCAGTTCTGGTGTCCTCAACATAAAAAGGACATGGAAGTGTTGGAACAAGTCCCAAGGAGGGACACAAGGATGATCAGGGGACTGGAGCACCTCCCGTATGAAGATAGGCTGAGGAAGTTGGGGCTGTTGAGCCTGGAGAAGAGAAGGCTGCGTGGAGACCTCATAGCAGCCTTCCAGTATCTGAAGGGGGCCTACAGGGATGCTGGGGAGGGACTCTTCATGAGGGACTGTAGTGAGAGGACAAGGGGTAATGGGTTCAAACTTAAACAGGGGAAGTTTAGATTGGATATGAGGAAGAAATTCTTTCCTGTAAGGGTGGTGAGGCACTGGAATGGGTTGCCCAGGGAAGTTGTGAATGCTCCATCCCTGGCGGTGCTCAAGGCCAGGTTGGAGAGAGCCTTGGGTGACATGGTTTAGTGTGAGGTGTTGCTGCCCATGGCAGGGGGGTTGGAACTAGATGATCTTAAGGTCCTTTCCAACCCTAACTATTCTATGATTCCATGAAGGTGCATCAGCGTGAATATTATATGAAAATGGTTTTTTCACCATGTTCAATAAGAACTGGCCTTACAGCTTTAAGTTAGAACACAAGCTGGAAAGATAAGGTGTTTAGAGCTCAGGGAGTTTAATAATTTAAGGGTTTTCTAGCAAAATCCTTATGAGAACATTCATACCTGCATGTCTTGGCTTAATTTTTGAAGCAAGAAAATGCAAGTAAGTTTAAAAAACTCACATAAGTAGGCTTTTTAAATGTGGAAGTTGTCATGGATTGTTGGGTTTGATGAAGCAACAAATTAAAATTCCTTGAAAAGAAGAGGAGGAGTGGAAGGAAGAGATAACACCACTATTTCCTCATACAGATAAAGCTCAAAATAAAAATGATTTGCTAAGAAAATATCTAAACATATACTTTAAATTCACAATAAAGAATCAAGACTGTTGAATGTTTAAATATTTGTTTTTCAAATCTCCAGGCAGACTGTTATCAAGAAGAGATGACAGTGATACTGAGCAGTGATACCCTAATTATCTGCAGTTGTTTGTCCTGTTTTGGGCTCCTCAATGCAGGAGACACCGACATCCTGGAGCAAGTTCAGCAAAGGGCGAGCAAGATGGTGAGGGGGCTGGAACACATGATATACAAGAAAAGGCAGAGAATCGGGTTTATTCAGCCTAAGAAGGAAGAATACAGAGAGATCTTACTGCCATCTGAAACATCTAATCGGTGGATAGAGAGAAGACAGAGCCAGACACTTGTTAGAGGGCCACTGTGACAGAATTAGAGGCAACAGACATGCTGGAACATAGCAAATTCTAGCTACATATTATGAAAAAAACCCAAATATATTTTCACCACTCAAACACTAGAGCAAACTGCCAAGAGAGGTGGTAGAATCTCCATCCTTACACATACTAGGAAATGAACTTGACAAGGCCTTTAGGAACCTGATCCAAATTGTCTTTGCTTTAAGGGGGGGATTAGATGAAATCACTCCAGACATCCCTCTCAACTTACACTGCTCTATCATTTTTATTAACAAATCTTTACAGAAGGGAAGAAAAGGAATACCTTTTTGCTCTGTCACAAGTCATCTTAAGGGCAGTAATAGCATATTTCCTATGAACAGTAGTACAGGACACAGTTCCAATAGCTGAAGAAGATATTCTCAATAGGGAGAACACTTTCTCCCATTCCCAGGAGTAGGTTGAGGTCTATGGGAGTTTGCACACTTACCATTAGGAATTTTGATAGTAATTCAACAGAACTTTATAAAGGTTTTGCATAGACTTCCAATCTCCCTGAAGATATTTCAGGGAGCTTTAGGGAACTCATCACAGATTCTCAAAAGCTTTCCTGTAGTTACTTGTCCCAGAGAAGATGGTCTTTGAGTACTTGAGACAGTGATCTGAGAAAGGCTGTACCTCTCCAGCAGAAAAAATTAAGTAAGTATGTTTATTAGCTGCTTCCAGTGGTCCAGAGACTTGCCAAAGTGTTTTGTAAATAACCCTTAGGGCCCTGCTGTGTCACAGCCATGAGAGATAAAGGCATTGAACAAGAACCCTTAAAGATACCTAAGTGCAGAGTGCATTTTTCTCTTTGCACGTGTCAGAAGGACAGAAGAATGGCTTAAGCTTGAGCAATACACTTCAAAAAGTCTAAGTAGGTATAGATAGGACATTTGTAAATTAACCTGGCAATCTGATTAAAGAAAGATTTTTAGTCATTTGAACAGTACTCTTGCAGTGGAAGCAGGACCAAAAAGCTGTAGGCAGCTTTAAGATGGGTCTTGACAATTTGGGAAAGGGTGTAGGGGGAAGCATAGAGTGATATTTTCTTTGATAACCAGTATAAAAAGAGCAAACCAAAGGGTCTTGAATCAGGGAGAGGGATGGGGAAGGAAAATGAATCAGCATAGGAGTTGGTAAACTCAAGTTAGAGGAGGACTGAACAAACAAACACACAGACAAGTCATGCACAAACATAGTATCAATCAAGTGAGGACAAACAGTACCAAGAGGAAAACTGGCAGATAGGTTGGCAAAGTTGATGTACCTGTTATTTACTATGGGAGAGGAAGAATGCTAGTAGCAGAGAAAACATGCAAATGGTGTCTGGATTTGTGTCAATGGTGGTGTGTCAGACAGAGCCATAGTCTTAAGGCTGCAGTCTGAGTAACAAGTACACAGAAATGCTGCTAGATGGAAAAAGATGCAGATGGTGAATGTTGAGGTGCAGAAAGGTAAGAATCAATGGAGAACAGAAGATTAAGATAATGAAAGGAAAGAAAAAAAGAGTTAGAATTACTGACACAGTCAAAAGGCATGAATTTTGAAGCAACATTTTTGTAATGAAAACTGCAAAGCCAGCCAGCCATCAAAAGAATGTTGTCTCTAGTGGGTCAAGTTATTTGTACTATGAGTTCTGGACACAAAGTTTTATAAATTGCTCTCTTAACAAAAGAATTAATGAAGGAGATAAAAATGACTGGCAAATTTATCGATATGTAATAGAAAATTACAGTATAACCGTACATTTAATTCTGTCATGAGTATTAAGATCAGGATGTATTTTAACATGATAAGTAGCCAATAAATTACATCCACTACTATCCACTATCTGTCAGGCCTACTAAAGAGATTTCTGTAAGGCTAAGATAAATTCTGTCAAAAGTAATTTGCAAGGAACCATATTTTCATTGTGAAAACATGACATGACAACTGCTAAACCTTAAAATACATAAAGTTATCTCTCAAATAAAAGTGATTATATAATTATTTGTGTTGAAGAAAAGGTTTCTCATAGATATGAACCTCTGCATCACAATCTTCGAGAATTTTATAAAGTACCTCCACAACACACCTTTCCATAAAGCATTCATGACAAAATAGAATAGCAGAAACTATGCCTGCCGCCTATTCATATGTACTAACCCTTCAGCCACACAAACTCTTGTTTATGGTAACTAAAATTGCTCAAGATACAATTTATATCTTCATAGGAACAGACTCAAAGCTAGGAGAAAAATTCTCATTTTAACCTAATTCTAGAACAGTGCATCTTTTAGATTTCATACCAGGAGAACATATTTCTCCTCCTACGAAACTACCGTTAAAACATTGCCTTCCTTTCCTCCCACATGCCATACCAATGTCATATGAAGAGCTAACACTAGAAGGATCTAATCCTATGATTCTGTCTTAAAAATGTTTCTTTTTTCTCTCCTGAAAAACTACTAGATACCTTAAAAGGAGAAAAATTAAAACATCACCTTTGGAATTTTATCAATGAGACAACTATTCTTTAGGTTTCCCATTATTTGCAGATAATGGGAAGAGAGACAGAATTACAAAAAGTGTTTGAGAATAAGCCACAAATTTTAACAGTAATGCCTAGATACAATTAGCATGGGTTTATAATTAGAATTTCTGCTTAGTATATAGGTAAAATGACCAGCATAACATGAAACCTTTGCTATTACACCATCTTCTGGTCAGCCTTGGGAACTGCGAAAGAAAGCTTAAACTGAGAAGTTAGGACACTGAGCTCTGAAGAGTTGACAATTGTTAAAAAATGTATTTTGTTTATACAGAGAGAAAGAGCACACATTCAATAACATTTTAGTTTAAGCTATACCATATCTTCCCCCTCCTCCAGAAAGGAACTTACCGGAGTATTGAAAGATGAAGAGGAACTAATCTCGATGACAGGTGGGTCAAGTGCTTGTGTATTACTCACAAAGGTAGGGTTGACCTGTTGAAAATGAGTTATAAATATTGTTATTATTTCAGCACTTGTAGATAAAGGGAAATAAGACTGAAATAAAAAGGACTACTTGCTATATTAAAACACACTGTTCACTAAGGACAGGAAACAGGCTTTAAAATTTGTAAAACTAAAGCTAGGGCGCTACCCTCAAGCTATGTAAAATACCCTTATATAATAAAGATATTCCAGATGCACTTTTATTACAGAAATATAAATTATACTTCATAAGCATCCATCACCTAAAACTAACTCAGGGGATTCCTACCGCAAGAGGTACGAGCATTAAGTTCAGTTGTATGACAAATCAATAAAAATGAAGTGACAAATACCAGTTTGAAATGGATTTACTAAGACAACTAAGTAAAAACCTGCCCAAGGCTGAAGCAATGCAATTAAACAGAGCAGGCAATGCTGCTGCTGAAATACTGAACAACAGGAAGTATTCAAACAAATTCCCAATTCTAACTGTCACTTCCAGATGTTTCTGAAAGCTTTTGCACATGCACAACAACTATAAGGGCGCCTGGAGTCACCTTTGAGTTTTACTTTCCAGCATCAATCACTTGTGGGTATAGTTACAGGCTGTCTTATCACCAGGACTGTTCCCAGCAGAAGTGATGTACTGCCCTGGGTAATGACTTGAGAGTTGCCTTCTAGCAATGATGCTCAATTAGCTTGTTACAGTCCAAGGACAGCAGGAGCCCTCTGCTTGTGAAGGCTGCTATATACAGCTATGCAGCACTCCTTTCTTTATGTTATAGTGGTCCCCTGCCTGTTGTAGTTTACTTAGGGCATATCCTCACTCATGGTCTCATACTGCAGCTTATAAATCCCACTACCATTCAGCCTGAGGCAGCGTCATTGTGGTTGCAGCCACTCTGGCTCAGTAGCACTTAGGAAGGCGTGCACCAAGCCAGCCCATAAGCCTGAGCTGCCTTACTGGTGTGGGTATATCATCAGCACCAAAGCTGAAAGTAAGCTAAGCACACACTGAGCAGCCCAGACCAATCAGTTCCCAACTCACACTCAAGTTCCACAAATCCTCTATCACAACCAAACAGACTGTTGACATGCTCATTTCTTATGCGTCAGCTCCGATTGCCAAAACAGCTTGAAAAAAACCCTGTTGTGGAAAACAGGTAGGAGGTAACACTGAAATCTGTGATAAGTTAACAGGCCAAACACAAATCATGCTGTTCCTAAAAACACAGGAAAAACTGCTTTAAACTGGGATAATGTCAGAGGCTGATCGATCAGATATAGAATCACAACATCTGCCATTTTGACATCCTTCTATCACAGTTGGACTACTCACTTATTGTTGGTTATAGGAGTTAATCTATAACTTTGAAACATTAACATAGGAGACAATAAAGTTCGAGAAAGCTGCTGCTTTTATTTATCTGATGGTTTCACTTAAGTATCAGAATATCACCCCTACAAATTTTTTTTATGTACATCACTACCATAGTATTATCTAGGCGTATCGCAGCCTAATACATTTGCCCTCTCAGCATGATGAGGAATTTGAGGAATATTTCTCAGTATGGAAATATTAGTCTTGTTATTTTATGAACTGACAAAATTGACAGAGGGACTAGATGACTTTCAAAGCACCAAGAAGTCTGGTGTAGTAAAAAGAAATGAACTTTTCTCTTTTCAACTATTTATCATTAATCCAACAGAGACCTTACCAGACCGCATTAATTCCAGCCTTGAAAGTGGAAAAAATAAAGAAAACTCACACTTACCTAGTGACAGGGCTATATTCTAGTTGCTGAAAGTTCACTGGATACAAGGGCCATTTTATTTTGTATTTTCAAAGAGAAGGTACCTACTATTTCACCTGAAGACTGTCAAAACTCTGGCTCAGCCAAAGTTGCTCACTCAGTAACAGCTTCAGTGCTATTTCCACAGGCAAAAATGCCTGATGCTAAAGTTCATACACCGAACATACTTGAAAACCTAACTTTAAAAAACAAGAAAGAAAACAGAACACTAAAAGGCAAGGTAGAGGGAATTGTCATGTATTAAAGGCTTTCAGAAACACCCTTTCAAACCATTCTTTTAATTACCTGGTAAACTGATATATAAGTATTTTTGTTATCTTCTTCCAATATGATGGTATAATTAGCACATTTTGATACATACAAGAAAATACATTTGAAGAAAGGTTTCTACAGATCCTTTCATGCAAGGAATTTCAGCTTTCTAAAGACTGAAGTAGAGCAAAATCAAAATATATCATTTAAAGAAAAAGTGAGAGGCAGGAATTAGGATCCCTGCTTAGGACAGAGAACTAGGGGAGGAAGAAAAGAAGCAGGCCCAAGCAAGCATGTGATTCGCAGCAGCAGACTTTAAGTAAATTTTTATGCCCCTGCAGATATCCCTCTATTGATTTTAATAAAGTATATCCAACCTCACACACTCCCTTCACTTTACTTTGATAACGCATTTCATAAAACATTGCAATTAGATCAAAAACCTAAGAACTAATAAAACTAAAAAAGGAAGTTTTAAATGACTCACACAAAGTATTTCCTAGGAAAGTGATGTAGCTTGCTGTGAAATAGCCTCTCCAAACATATCACGATAAATTTAGCTTTCAATTTGATTAAACACCATTCCCTGTGCTAGACAGGGGCCTTCAAGACAAGCAAGCCGTATATTCTTATTTCTACTGCCACCTAGTGTATATTTGGATTTCCTTCCTCTAAAAAAATATTTACAACTGAACTCACAATTTTAAGATGAAACTAAATCAAGAGTAGCTTTTTGTGCTCAAGATAGAAACTCTACACATCTTTATTTGTTTAAACCTCAATGCTATGTTTTTAAAGGAAACTTACTTCTACCTTCCATCCTCTTCAAAGATGTCTCTAGTGGATGAAAGATTAATTATGTACAAACACAGGAAATACAGAAATAGAGCTGGCACCAAGTGGAATGCATTTCTGTTGGTATACTGCACTAAAACTGCATTACTAATTAAATATATACATTATTTTCAAATACCTCCTAAAGCTCCCTGTTTCAGAGGGAGACAATGACTAGGATTTATTTCAACGAAATTGAGACATACTGCCAAACACTTTTTTTGAGTTGGTCACCTAAGATTACCTCTGTGGTCAATGAAAAAAAGTAGGCACCTTCAGAGAACAAGTCATTTACTTATATTTCTAAACTGCCTGAATAATTGTAATGATTTTAAGCTTTAAACCTCTACTTAGCTGAATACTCAAGAATCACATTGATCAGTGCAATTGGAGAACAGTTGTAAAGATTTATAAGTCAAGAACATGACAAAGCGTTAAAATTCAGGCTACTGCTGGTCTGAAGAGGAGGACATACAAGTAAGGAATTTCTTATAAAAGTTAATTTTGCTTCAAAATGCAGGCAGGGAGAGAGAAAAAAATAGAGAATGTATCTTAAATATTACTGGATCTGCGTATAGCTTTGAAGCGTGAACAGGAGAAGTTTTGAGAAAAGGTGAGAGTACACTGAAGCTGAATGCTTCAGTCACTACCCTAAAGGCAAAACACCAGGTGACACCTGTAATTCTCACGGCCCTTTTGCAAGCTCTTTTGTTCAAAGCAACATTTTCAATTGGCAATATGTGAAAGCACTATAACTGTCTCTCTGAACCCAGCTGAATAAATTCTAAGCAAAGCCAGCTCCATTTTGTGTATACAATTTTCCCAGAATCAAGGCCTGGAATATTAGCAACCTTGCAACATTTAGGCAAGCAGGGGTAAAGAACCAGTAACTATCCAAAAGCAGTAAGAAACCTGGAGAGGCATGAAACATTAGGAGTTAAAAAGCATAGACAGAATCACTTCCTTCAAATTCTGCCTGCACATCTGCTGAACTTCTTGCGTTCTACTACTTTGAATTTTTTCCTAAGGCAATCCATCTTCATTCCTGCTATAAAGGTGACTGAACTTAACCAGCTCAGCATAGCTCAGGGCAATGTATTATAACAAACCTCAAGTGTCTTGATGACACTATAAAGGCTTGTAGCAAACATTAAAAAGTCACATATACTTTTAAGTATGCCATATCTGAACTGCCTCCTCTGCCTGCCTGTAACTCTTGCATATGTTACCGAGTTTCTTAAAACAGTTACTTCAGTTTAGTTAAGATCAATCATCTTCCCCTGTTTGTCATGAAAAAGAAAATAAACAGAAAGCAAGCAGACCTGCATTTTCTCTGAAGTGTAGAGAAGATAATAGGAAAAACTGTGTCATTTCAGTTGCTGCACTGTAATGGAATAGATCACCCAGAGTGATTGGGAATCTGCATCCCTCTTCAAGGCACCCTAACTAGACATGCTTATTTGAGATCAAGACACCCTGCAGGAAATGTGACATTAATAGAAAACTAAACACAGCAGCCTTTTTAAAAAAAATCCTGAAATTAGACTTGAAAATATACTACAAGTGTCCAAAACTTTGCTATGACAAGTGACAAAACCAGGAAGCACTTTCACTACTACAGCAGATAACTCTGAAGCCTATAAACTGCTACGAGGGTTACAGCCATGAAGAAACACAGACATTAAAGTGAAATCTGTTAAAGCTAACTGATAAATAATTTCTTGACCTTCGACTATCGAGTTTCCTTTATGTGCCCTTTCAGTATTGGTAATGAGGTGCTTCCTAGCCTCAGTTTAACTTTAGCTGGAATTCATTAATGCTTTTCCAATTAACCTGGGACCAGGGAAAAGAACAGAAAATATCTGGAAAATTGCTCAGAAAACATTCATATCTTTGCCAAGCATCTGAACAGCAGAGGCCTGGAAAAGCTGATCTGAAAAGAAAGCAAAAAACCCTGCAGCTACAAACTACTGTGTTTTTTTAGCATGTGCTGTAAGTGGTTGCAGTTTGAACACGTCTTGAAGCAAACTGTTGATAAGGCAACAGTAGTTTAAACCTGCTGGCAGACGCTGGGATTGAGTTTGCTCTAGCACTGACCACCTATACTGAAGGCAGCTAACCAGGAAACAACTTCATTCATTGACCTTACAATGAATATGACAGTCCAACACAGAAGTTTATGAAGCTTGTCATACATGCAGCTGTCCGGCTGTTCTTCTGACCAAAATGCTAATCATCAGAAAGCTTCACATCCAACTTCGCAACAGAATCAGACACATGAGAATAGTTGAGTGATGGATTCTATCAGGGCTCCCCTCCTCCACAAAAATATTTTCAAACTTTATACTACTCATATTGCACACAGACATGAAATAAAGAAAAAAGCTCAGTATCCTCAAATCTCAAATGTTTTAAGTCTGAGCAGGAAACAAATGCCATTGCAGAAATATCTGCATTTTTTATGAACAAATACAGGTAATGGTTGGTGTCTACAGTACTCTCTTGGTGTATGACAAAACCCAAAAAGTTCCTAGATTTATATCAGACACAGCTCTTGAACATTAGAGGCACCTGGAGAATATCAAAGAAGAGGTAAAAGTATAGGTAATCACCATGCAGAAGAGCTAGCCAGATCTACTAAGAATAGTCACAAGTTCATCCCTGGGGTTTTAGCACAAACAGTGGTCTTGTCTAAGGCACAGTACTGTTTACCTACTAAGTACAGCTTTCAGACCACCTGACAAACACAGGATTTTCCAAATACTGACACAGAATATTTGACATTTCACTTTGGTTTCCCAATTCCTAATACTTTCAAGGGTCACTGGTAGAAAGTTTGACAGTAAAGTAGCCAAAGAATTAAATTATAAGGAAATCAGACTACACAGCGACATAACATACACTACTAGCCTAGAAAGGCCTTCTAAACTTTTAGGTAGATATCAAGATCTTCTTACAATACAGAAAGGTCTTGGAAAGAGGGATAACTTTTGATAATCAGGTATCTGACTTTCAGTAATAATGCCACCTTGTTCCTGCTTATGAAATATTTCAAGTAGTACCTTAAAGCTCAAAAATTTGGGTATCTTCTACAACGGCTGCCATGTTACTTCAGGAACCAGACTATCAGCTATGTTTCGTTTAAATTAGGTAGAGAGTACAGACTTACACAAGAAGCATGAAAGGAATTCACCAGCATAAATCTGACAGCATCAGCTAGCCTAGTAACTTACATACCCACATTAAGGTTATGTGTAATAGTTTGGAAGCGATCATAACAACAAAAAGCTCTCTAGCATACACAGAACATATTTAACTATAAATGTTTATTTAGATAGTGTTTACAAAAGCTTCTGGTTTCCTGTATTTGAGTACTTATTGCACTTACCTCAACTGATTGAATTTTTTCACCATGGAGATGAGGTGACCTTGGGTAAATATCAAGAAGATGAGGAGGATCATCAAGATTTGTTCTTCTAATATGGTGTTTAAGAACTTCTTTGTAATCCCAAGAATCAAAGTTGGTTTTCCATAGTAATACCTGTAAGGAGCCGTCATATTAGTAACTGCTTGAAACCTATTCAGTGACCAAAACATAACTATTCAGTGAAGTCCGTTACTAATAGGTCACAACATCATTTAGTCCATCTTTACTACAACACAGGCACTTCCCTCAGAGTATCCTGTGCTTCAAGTTTATCAAATTTAGTTTAATCTATTTAAATATATATAAAAGATGTCTCAATGCTCATAAAACAAAGCAAACTTCTGTCCCACTGAACTGTACAAGTTATTTTTTCTGCCAAATTAAGGGATCATAGACTATCAATTTTCTTTCCACTTTAAAGACTTGCAGGTCAAACAAGAAAGTTTGAGGGCGTAAGAGAAATTGTAGTCCCATAAAACTCTAAAACACTTAGTTCTAGTGTTTTAGCACAAGGAATCTGTTTTCTGAATCTTGTCCAACTGCATTCAAGACAGAAACAACATACAAATGTCAGATATGCCCAGTGCAGTTCAAAACACTTAAAAGATGGCACTTTCCAAAAGTGCATTGTTGATTTTTATAGCTACTCCCTAAATTAGAGGGGACAAATGTGAGACCATGATGAGAATTAAAATTGTCCAGCCAAAAATATTTCTGGATATCATTACAAATATTTTTCAGAAATTAATAAACTAGCCATAAACAATACAAACCACAGATCTGTTCACAGAAATTCCAAGTGACCAAATCATATTTTTAATATATTCCTAAATAGTTTCATTGTTACAAGTTCATTTCAAGTTCAACATTTTCCTGACTCTGTGGAGTGGAGGACCCTAAATATGCACTGGGAGACACAGTGCACTTACGAAAATGGGCCCAAACCATGTCAGACATTAGCACCAGTGAAAGTAGGATGCATGGATCTCGGTACAAACTATTCAAACCTGCCTCAGAGCCCGGAACAGTTAGGTGTTAGATTAGTTCATTCACAGCAGCTCACTGTGCTGGAAGAGAGAGGTTCCAGTTTCTCTCACTCCTCAGCTGTGTAGCTCCACTACCTCCATCACCCAGGCCACCATGAAGTTATTCATATTTTCATGTGGATTTACCCCATTTTTTCAGGCTAACTTTCTGCTGGTTTAGTAATTAGAACTTTCTCAGCACTGACTGTAAACAAGGGTATAGGCAGCCATAGGCAGGTAGGACCTTTCATCAGTGGGGAGCATTTGAGCTGCTCGAGCTCTGAATGTTTCGTTTTGCTCTAAGGTGGAAGACCATGCCATTGTAGCTTCATCATTACAGATAACAAAATTAGCAGGAGTAAAAACTGCACAGAAACATCTGTATATACCTTGAGTATCTCAAGTGCAACGCAAACAGCGTAAAAGTAACTGCACACAACCCTTCAAAAATAGCTACTCCATAAGGAAGTATTTCCCTTTATGTCAAGGCAGTCAGACACAATAAGTTGCCTCTTCTATATAGTAAGAGCTGAATTAACTGCACAGGCTACTACCTTCCAAAGGAATAGGTGTAACTTTGCTCTTTAACTTAAAAGGTTTTACATCTTCCACGGGAGCAGGTAAATGAAATAATCTGGTTTGTGCACATATAGCCAAGAAGTGTGATGAACATGAACTTCAGAGCTCTACATGTTTGAGTTTTTCTGATTGAGGAAAGAATCAAACAGAAAGAAACAGTGCTTGTTTCAAACACTTAACATGCTTCTGAACAAAGCTTTCAGCTGGCTCTGCACCAACCAGAAAGAAACTTGAAACTAGAAGCAGAGATACTGGTTTTCCTTCTTTCATGAGTAATAACAGATTTTATCTGTTGTCAGAAAATGTAAGTCTTCAAATAATAGCTCAATTCTATCACAGCAAGTTAAGAAAAAGTCCTGTAACTGTTTTCTTGGCAGACTTGGGAGAGGACCGTGGATGGGTTGGCAAAAAAAAGTATGTTTGTGGAGCACACATGTGCATACACCAATAGAAAATTGACACTGAGGAATAAAGTTCTTATGTTTACTATATATAAAAATAAATGCGCAGACAGTTACCACATAATGGTTAGCACTGCACATTTTAAAATTTACAATACAAGATTATGACAAAAGTTACAGCAAAACAAGCAGCCCTCTCCCACTGGAACGCTCACAGGAAAACAGGGCAAAACTTCAACAGATAAAAACATGCCTTCCAGTAAGGTAAATAAAACCAGGATCCATTATTAGACCTTCCAGAACCTGGCTACTTTTTAAATTCAACATTTACTTTAATAAAGTACTTCCTGATGAAACTGTATCTTCCCTCTCAAACATTCAGCATGAAACCACTATACTGAACTGCTGAGAAATTCGAGTCATCTTGCAGATTTTGCACCATAATACTCACTCACCTCAAGATCCCACATACCACCCACGCCACCAGCTTTACAGCATGGAGTCAGAGCAGGAGAAAGGCAACGACATGACTCCACTGAACATGCATGTCACAGAATCACAGAATAGTTAGGGTTGGAAAGGACCTTAAGATCATCTAGTTCCAACTCCCCTGCCAGGGGCAGGGAAACCTCACACTAAACCATGCCACCCAAGGCTCTCTCCAACCTGGCCTTCAAAACCGCCAGGGATGGAGCATTCACAGCTTCTCTGGTCAACCCCTTTCAGTGCCTCACCACCCTCACAGTAAAGAATTTCTTCCTCATATCCAATCTAAACTTCCCCTGTTTAAGTTTTAACCTGTTACCCCTCATTCTATCACTACAGTCCCTAATGAAGAGTCCCTCCCCAGCATTCCTATAGTCCCCCTTCAGATACTGGAAGGCTGCTATGAGGTCTCCACGCAGCCTTCTCTTCTCCAGGCTGAACAGACCCAACTTTCTCAGCCTGTCTTCATACGTGAGGTGCTCCAGTCCCCCGATCATCCTCGTGGCCTTCCTCTGGTCTTGTTCCAACAGCTTTCACCCAAAGCACTACAGCAAAGCCAGGAGCAGGAACTCAGGTTAGTTGGAATCCCGATCTTTCAATCCCTCAGTCTGAATTACCCAATTAAATTCACTAAAAGAATTATAACTCTTCATATTTTTGCATGCATATGTATTCTTTTGTTTCACGTTTACTCTGTCTCTATTTTAACTAGTCTAGATCAATGTCATTCAGGGGATCCCAATTTCAAAGGAACCTTGCAGTAAGACAGGCACTCCAAGGGTACGCTGGCATTTATTTCAGAGATTGAGTCAGGCTTAATACTGTAGGTCTCAAATAGTTCTTCTGTCATGTGGCCTAGTTTAATACATGCACTTCACTTCCTCCCAAGTATAACTGTCATAATACTAATTGTCATAAAACTCAAAAGTGAGTATTCATAAGAAATAAGGTAAGCAATTCAAGATTACCTAGGAATCTAAGCTTCTTTCTGAAACTGAAAAATTATCATTAAAAACAAAAAAAAACCACCAAAAGACCAACCAAAACCAAAACCCTTTGGTACAGAAAATCAAAGATCAGACTAGTGGCTCAAGGAGTAAATACTTTTCCTCCATTCTTGGTATTTTTTTCTGTTTGTAAAATTAATATTGGAAGTTTGCTAATGTTTTCACTTTTCCAATAACTGCAAGTCTTGGCACTGCCTCTTACTAACACTTTGTGATAGAAAGCAATTTTATTTTTTTATTTTGAGTGCTTTCAAGCCATTCTAGAAAGTGTGCTGCCTGAAATGACAAGTAAAAACCAGAAACTGACAGTATTCTAATGATAATGAAGTTTTTAATTGAAAAGTGTTTATTATATCTCAAGATTGTCTCTATCACTAGCTGAAACATATTTCAAACTCCACAAAACAGAACATAAACATGGTTTACAGTAAATTCAGAAGATTTTAATTTCTACAGTGTGGCTTTTAGCTTTTCATAACAGAAAACAATGAAAAAGACAACTAAAAACATTTCAGACTGAAACACTAAGCCTTTGGCTACAAAAGATTTTTCTCTTTGGGGAACATAAAGACCTGAGATGATTTCAAGCTTGATAGTATCATTGTAATTATGAGATTTATCACAGCAGATGAAGATTAATTGCATGATTTGCTGTTTAACTGGTTTTGTTTTAAATGCTCAAACAACTCTTCCCTATATGAAATCTAATACTTTGCTAACTTGCATTAGTGAAACCGCAAAGCCAACAATTCTCCGAATTCTAGCAAAGTTTTCCCAGTAGTACACCTTAAAACTTACAGAGTAGCGACTTCAAAAGAAGTGAAAACCTAATGGAGAGAGTAGGCTTTAATACTAGTTGCAACGCAACTACTTTGTTGACACTGAATTGTGACACTTAAAATATTTCTGTTTAAAAATCACTCCTTTATTTTAATATATAGAACAGAAGTATTCAGTATTACGGTCATCTCATCATAACATTCAGTTGGAAGTCTATATAACACACTGCTAGACAGCAGAATACAGGTCAGCATGCTGTAATTAGCATGGTACTGTGACATACTACATTTAACTCCCACCCACCGTAAGGAACATTGCAACAATTAAAGAGACAATACCACAAACCTGAGCATCTGCTCCACCTGAGGCAAATTTTTCACCTTGTTTTGAAAAAGCCACAGAAAGTACAGGTCCCTGAAAGAAAAAAAATCTGCATACAGTAAAGTTATGCTATTCCTGTAATCATGGTATTTTAATGCAATGAGAAAAAGACTTATGCCATTATCTAATATAAAAAAATTTTTCAATTTTAATAAAGGAACAATCGAACTGGAGTGAAATTTTTGCAGAACAACTTGCCCGAAGAGTTGCTATTGCTTACCTTTGAAAGATGCTGTATTACAATTACTACAATCAAGACTAAGAAAATAGTGACATTTTCCTCAGATTTTATGATTTTACTCTGCAATGAGTTACCAAATATATGCTATATTACTCAAGGTGTTTCAGTGATTCATTATCAAAAGTATGGCTTTGCATTAAGAAGAAAGGGAGAAAACATCTGCTATTCTTCATAAAACCACTTTTCCATAAGTCTCCCTGTTCTTAGCCCTGTTTTTCAATAGATAACAACTACTGCGCCAAATAATTGATTTTGACAATCAAGAATTAATTCAGAATGCAATACATTACTTAACATTAAGCATGCATAAAATATTGACAGATTAACTGCACAGTCATAGGTAAAACCAATGCATCTTAATTGTGATTAAGGTGTATTAATACAACTCTACGCTGTCCACTGAAGCTTATCTGCAAACTGCAGGATACAAGACACAAAGGCATAAGTGTTACCTTCTCTTTGAAAAAATACCAAATAATCTACTAAGGTCTCCATTTAAATAGGATTATTGAGTATACCTTGTGTCCATGAAGAGTGTAAATAAGTCTTCCTTCTAACACATCCAAAATCTTAAGGGTACCATCATCAGAAGCAGTGATGAGATAGTTACCAGAAGGATGGAATGACACACAGTTAACTCCTGCTCTGTGAACTAATTTACAGAAGACAATATTCAAAGACTGTAGATACCTACTAACAGGAAAAGTAGACTTTATTTCTTTGCTCTTTTCTACTTCCCAAAGAAGAAATGAGTTAATTTAAGGGAAAAACAACCAAAGTGCTGGGGCATAGCACTCTCCGAAGTAATTGATTAGTCCTGTTCTAAGAATTAAGAGAAGCACTACAAAGGAATAATCACAATTCAAACTGGATTTTTAGGCTTGCTGGACTACAAAAAGATTATTTACAATATGACTTTTTCTCTACTTTCCCCATTAAGGAATGAGATCACATAATCTAAATAAACCACATTTAATTGCACAGAGCTCCACTGTTTTTACCTTTGTAATGCTGCAGTAGCTTGTTCATTCGAATATCCCACAGTCTCACCGCACGATTGGAACCTGCGGAAGCTATACATGTACCACTTGGATTGAAATCCACAAAATTTGCAAATCTAAATACAATTAACAAAAACAGGTTAATTTCATGCTTCCGTAGAAATTTTTTTTTTGGGGGGGGGGGGGGGGGGGGGGGGCACAGTGTATATACATATGCACGCACACACATACATATACAATTTTTATTTTTTTTTATATATATATACACATATACACACACATCCACACAGTATTGCCACTGAGTTGCCACAGATTTGTGTGGAATCAAATAAGGTATTTTAAGCAACTGAAATAAGCATAAGGAAACAAGATGTCATGATAAATCAGACTGTATAATCTGGCTTTTGTTAAAAAGATAGTATAATTGTTCTGACTCAAGTTTTCACAGATTGTGCTGGAGTACAAAGCTCCTAGAAGGAAGTGCTGCAAAGAGCTTGTAAGCAAAAAGTAAAATGATTTTGCCTAAGAACAGAATATCTAGCTATAACAATCTTTTAGACTAGAAAAAAGATAGTTTTCTGCAGCTCTTTATTCATGAGAGGGCAGCCATGAAAATAGAGAAGTAAATATAAAAGACTTACATTCTATTGCCTTTGTTAATTAAAATCCTGGCTCCAAGATGCTGGAGAAAACTACAGATAAGTAAAAGCAATTACTTTCTAAACCTAAACAAGGCAGGTCACTGAAGCTAACCTAACAGTGTTTCATAAACTTCTCTTCTTGTTGAAGCACCCAGTATCAAAAAGCATTATGAAAACAAAGCAAAAACATGAAAACCTTCAAAAATCCAAGAACAATCTGACTTCTCTCTGGTTTATTTCTTGACTATTGGAAAACAGCTGGGTAAATGCAACCAGTTAAACTCTTTAGAAAAATGTGATACAAATTATTTTAGTTTACATGGGTGGCAGAAGTTTGATCTATTTTCAGACATCACATATATAGATGTTGACACCACAAAACATGAACTAAATCTCATGAAAATTACACCCTTTCATTTCTCCTTTTTGCTAGTAACACTTACCCTTCATAATCTAAGAGGCTTTCAATACAAGTTTTATTTCTTGTATCCCAGATCTTAACAGATTTATCCTCACTGCAAGATGCTATTAGTCTTCCATCAGGTGAAAACCTGGAACATGCAAGTGCGTACATTACTACACAACTGAGAGTACCTAGATTAGAATTAGAGACATAAATTCCAAAACACGAGAATCAAGAAAGCCCATTTGGAATTAAAATGTGTAACATTTAAAGGACATTTGAATGTCTCATATTTCTCATGGAGTAATAAAACTGAAAAGCTTCTCTCCTGTACTCCTCCCCCCTTCATTTCACAATCAACTACAGTTAAAACCAGAGCCTTAAGCAGGGAGGGTGGGGTGGGCTGTAGAGGGGGGTGGGTAACAGCAGCCTAAGGTTCTAACTTCAGATGCAAAGAGATTATTACAGAAAACCATAGGCAAAAAGACAAAGAGGACACAGTAGAACCTTGTGTTCCAATTTTAACCTACATATATATTCCCCTGTGAGTTCTCTCTGGACTTACAAACTATCAGCAAAACATTCATTATTATTCCTAGACTAGCAGACTAGGTCTTTAAACAAGAAAATCAATTTGTGTTAATTTCACCAACCATTATTATTTCTTATAGAGAGCAACTGCACAAGGACATGAGAACACAGCTCAAGAACTTTTACATCCAATTTCCTAGCACTTTTTTTTTCATTTTAAGCAATCAGATACTTCAGAACTTTGTAGGGCTCTGCACTTCACAAGTGTTACATTTCTTTCTCAAGATGTTTAAATCAGGCCTCTCCCAGCTGCAGATTTTCCACTAATATGGAGGGGAAAAAAAGAATAAATTCAAAGAACAATCTTTTCTTGTCTTCGAAGAGCTGCCCTGCCTTTAAATAGAGTGCAAATCTTAACTTGCAGTACAAAGGCCATTTATTTTACCTTTTCCAATTATGTAAGCTTAACTCATTTTGACTCATGACCATTCCTTTATACTGCTATGTTCCAAGAATAGTTGAGAAAACCCCTACTGTGCATAATACATCTAAAAACAAGTGAATCTGTGAAATGAGTTAATACAGCACAGAAGCATACAAGACTGCAGAAAGACAGGATATAGACTAAAAATGAATACGGAAGACCTTATTTGTCCTTTAAAGTGAAAGAATTAACACACAGCAACAGATTTACTATGTAGACATATTAACATATAGAGCAAGCTTTCAGACTTCAACCAGAAGATATATATATATCTAACACGTGTGCATACAATTGATTTATTTAAATATCATTATTAGTGATAAATCATTGTTTATCATTCACAGATTTTTCTTCTCTTAGTTCTGTTCTAAAACCCCTTTGTTAGCAGTTCTGCTTCTTCACAAAGAGAATAAAAACAACACTTACTTGGCACAGCAAACCCAGTGAGTGTGTTGGAATAGGGAAAACAAAAGGCATGGATGGCGAACGCTCCATATTTTTATTGATTTATCATTGGATGCTGAAACTAGAAAGTGGCCATCCTGAGAGAAGCTCACACTACGAACAGATGCTGTATGACCTTTCAGTACTGATGATTCTCCATGACTATTGGGGAAAAAAAAAACAAAACCCAAGACACAAAACAATTATATTGAACTGACTGAAACCCCGTAAAACTCAAAGTTAACATATTTGGTATCTTATGCAAATGAAAAACCAATGTATACAGCTTTAATATTAGTTCTGCCAATATTTTTGCCTTGTTTGAATATTAATTGTTAGAATAACAGAGATCAAAGTAATTGTATGACCAATTTTGGAGAATGGTGCAATTCACTAGCAACATTAGCCTCCATATTTGTTTATGCTCCCTAATGTCTGTTTCTGTCAAACCCCAAGGATGCAGGAAGGAGACAGAAACTTTTCTTGGGTAAAGATTCAATTATTCATATGGCATGTTAATGAAACACATAGCCAGCATCACCTAGTTATACTCACATGCAAGGAATCCATAGTCTGACAGTACGATCCCGAGAAGCTGAAGCAAGCAGCTGCCCATCCGGCGAGTACTGTATGCTGGTCACTGCTTCTGCATGGCCTACAAATTTGTAAGCTCTGCATTGTGTCTTCAGCTTCCACACCATAAGAAACCTATCCAAAGAGGAGGTAGCTGGCAAGAAATTAAAGATACTGTAAGTCTACTCACTCTAAATAGAAAAATCAGGGCTAATGCCTATGGATTTGGAATAGCCAGTGAACTGACTGGGAGGAAGCAGTTATTGGGTTTTAAAAGATACTTGGCCAAAGCAGCAGCCAGGCAGCCAACAATGCCAACATCAGGCTTTTGGAGGGATATCAGAAGACAGGGAGGAGTAAAGTACAATCCTTAACAAGTAGCTCTCCCATATATTAGGCAAACTGGCTTACAAGTACTTTAAAGATATAGAACAGAAAAATACAAAGCAGAACATCATGTACACGTCGTTAAGTATGAATCCAGATTTAGCATTACCAAATACTAAGAACAACAGACAAATTCTTCAGTGATCTCACTTTGATCTCCAAAATGGAATTTGTCTCAAGCATCAAATGTTTAACTTTGAAAAGACCAGCCAACTTAAATTCAAGATATCATTTCTAACACTTCAGATTTCCATACAGAAGTGAATATCCAAATTCTATAATCCTATTTTGGTACCAATTATTTATACTAACGTTCATCTAGTTCAAAACACAATATAAAGTTGTCAGTCTAATAACAAATTTTTCAGTCACTGTACACGTGGACCATACCATCCTCATTTGAGAAGGCAGGCATAGCTTTTACCAGAGCTTGATCATTTTCAGGAAACTACAAGCAGCAATAACAATGAGTCAGTTGAATTAAACTGACAAGTGGTATATTTCTACACCCCTGTTATCTTCATCTGTGCTAACTGCTAGCATGCAGGACAAGTAAAAACAAGGGATTCTCACTTCCACCCCTGTTATAAAATCCCTACCCCTAGTACAGAAACAGATGCAGAGGAAGAACAGTAACCTCCGGGAAGTTGAAGAAGACATTAAAATGATGGCTTTTTCTCTTCCCATCCTCTTTCAGGCACCAACACAGCACACAGGAATTAAGTTTGTTTATTAGCATAGGTGTCGAGGCAAGCCTCAAAAAAAATATTAGGTATTAAACTCCTTCGGGATTTGGCACAGAGATACTATTTTTCCTCCCCAAAGACTAGCTTCTGGTAAAATATATGGGCACAGGAAGAGTCTAGTCCCACACCATTAAGCCTAAATTTGACACAGAAGTACAGGATATTTCTCCCCTCCAACTTTTCAGAACTCTATTTTACAGCAGGTTCTTTCTAATTGTATTTGAATGATTTCTTTCTTCCCTTTGATTCACAAAAATGTGATCTAGAGCTGCATAAAACAGAAAGGAAGAAGTGAAAGGTAAGCTAAAATAGAATTTGAAGGCATCAGATTGGAAATGTGGAACACGCAAGATTAATGGTTTCCAAAACAAATAACGCTTGAACTTCCAAGTACCTGTGGTACCTTATGAACTGCAT
Source organism: Ara ararauna (assembly GCA_028858755.1). Classification (NCBI taxonomy): domain Eukaryota; kingdom Metazoa; phylum Chordata; class Aves; order Psittaciformes; family Psittacidae; genus Ara; species Ara ararauna. Next base: position 120,050,952 of record CM054376.1, on the reverse strand, counting down.
GAAGGCAACTAAGCCTTTTTGCTTTCAGCTCCGAAAACTAGAGTAAAACATCTTCCTTGTTCTCCCCTCTGGACTCCCTGTTACCTAGGCTCATGCAGCATTCCCTCTCCATCCTTAGGTAGGTTTCTCTCTTGAAACCACCTGCCCAGTACTGTGACACTCAAAGACTAATATTATCTCCAATACTGCAGTTCCAGCCCAACTGGCACCACTCCAGGGGTGACAGAAGACAGAAGGGTGCTGCACAGGAAAGGGGGAACTGACAGACCTGTTTGCAGAATTATTTTCCTAAGGCACACAGGCTGATGTGACTGTATCTGCACCGCTCCCTCATGTTGCTAATCCAGAAAAAGAAACCCTAAAAAACCCCTCTGAATCTATATTCAATTTTTGCCCTGTCCTGCCAAGGAACAAGGGCCCTTTACCCTTAACAAGGCTCAGCCAAGACAAGCTATTCCCCTTTCAAGTAGGCTGAAATCCATTTTGGTGCATATGGCTAATGCCCAAGTATTTTACTGTAACAGCAAATATTTTACCTTAGCTAACCATAGGCACTAGAGTATATGAGACAATAATGCTGCGAGCAGTCATTTCCATTATCAATATTGATCTTAAAAACAGCTGTATTCATGAAAAATACGCTAGTACTACTATCAAATAAACTTCTCTATTTCTCTTTTTATTCCATTTAAAGAGCTTTTCCCTACTTACAGCAATGCTTGCTTCCCCAGTTTTCTCAAGCACAGTATCTTAAGGATTGCTCCTCAATCCTTTACGAATTTTTCTCCCCTCGAGTTCATGTTGTCCATGCATTTAAATGTTCAAAAGGAGTAGAACAAGGACCATTCAGGGCAGATTACACATAAGGTCTTACAGCAAGGCAGATCAGACCCAGCTGATGAGCTGCCAGTGCCTGCTACATATGCCAGCAAACTACAGTCCGACTTTCAAGTACCAGACCACCAGTAAATGGTCCACAACAGATCTCCAGGGCTAATTTAAAGTACTGGAATGGAAATGAAAGAAACACAGGTTCAGGAACTTCTTTAGGATGGGCCGTACCACAAATGGGTCTGTTGCACTTGCTCCTCAGAGAAACCATGACATAACCAGAACCAAGTTTAGAGGTGAAAGACAAAATTTGTCTTTGCTGTAGTAATGAAAATATTTGATCAACTGCAAAACATAACTAGAAAGCAAGCTGCAAAATTCACACTGAGCTGACTCCAATTTAAAATATAATCCAGTTTATAAATTCAGTGCCTTTCCCCCCACCCTTTCTTTCTTACAGTCAGCGCTTTCTGCACACACTCAAGTATAGCTGATGCATCAGTAGCTGATTTGCTTGTCTGGTGATGAGTCATAACAGGATTGAATACTAAAGAATAGACTTAGCCTTATGTAAAGGCTATGTTTACACATGGCTTTGCTGCAGTTCTCTAAACAGATATCTGGGCTTTGTATATGCCATGAAAAAAAAATATGGTATTTGCAGTGAAACAAAGTTCAATTTATAAGTTGTGAATATTGATGGCATATATTTTCACATGTACACACGTACATATGAAGACACAAGTTGCCGCAATACAGAATTACCATTACACTCTCATTTCTCACAATGCCACAGTACTGACTCTATGAAAGCTGTGCACAGATCGAAAGAGACATACTCAGCCAGGCTTTAACAGCCAAATGTACCTCTTGGTCACCCTTTTTCCATACCAAAATACTGAGACACCCCAATATAATTAACTTGGTGCAAGAATTACAGATCAGATGCAGTACAGGACTGTGTACATGATGTATGTGTGTGAGTATTCAACCACCACCACCAATCCAAAACACACATTTAACAGGAACTCTGCAAATCTCAGTGTGATAAGGTGCAACGTCCCAGTACAAACACATTTAACAGTGATTTGCAAGATTTCCTACTTGGAGGAAAACATTTGCTAATTGGCTCCTTCGACAGAGGTTCAATCTGGAATACTAAGCACAGTGGATAAATTACAAGGAACTTTCAATAACTCCCATAACTTCAAGTTCATGGCCATTTTTGTTGTATGCTGAATGTACTCACACAGGTGGAAGAGAACTGAAAAGAGTCCGCATGCTACCCAACATTTAATTCTCATTCTGAGTTTTATTTTTTTTCAAAAGAAACTCCAAAACCCTCCCACATTTATTCAGTGTTAAGTTTACATTCAATTTCTTTTAAGTCACTTAAAATCAGTAGTTTAAAATATATACAAGTGTTTCCCAAATTTTCAAAGTCTAACAGAACAGAAAATCTTTCAGAGTTTCAGATTTTCCAGAAATCTGTACACATGTAAAACAACTGGATTGGAGCATTTCTGTAGAATTGCTGCAGCTCAGTTCAGAACTAGTGGAACTTGAAATGTTGCGGTCAAGAGGCAGATTCACTTAGAATTATTGCTTAAATAGATAAGGAACACTTTGAATGTCAGTTATTACATGAAGGTAGTTCTTCACATGAAATGCAGTTTTTGCCAAGTGCTAAAAAAGTTAATTGTACAAACATTGCATAGTTTATATTCACACCATTTAATTACTTTCATCTGAGGAAACATGGACTGCACATACAACTTAGCTCTACTGTGCAGGAGAACCCAGGCCTTTTTCCTGTCATGTCTATTGAATGCAACAGTCTACAGCAAGCTTTTCACAAAAACACATAATTTATGTAATTTATTGCCCCAGTACATAATGACTGGCTGTCTTTTAAAATTTGACAAATGGTTCATAACTTGCAGATCCACAAAAGAATTCCTTGCTACAGGGTGGAACTGAATTTTTCGGGAATGTCTTCCATATATAGTAAAGGGATTCCCTTTAAAAAAAAACAAACAAAAAGAAACCCCACAAATCTGCAAGTAACCTCCTAAAAATAAGTTATTGAGTTAAAATAGCTCATGCCACACAGTGGAGAGCATTTTTTACCAAGATTCAATGCTACATCCCCACCTGTAGATTTTCTTCTTGTTCTCCTTCTACCTTAGCCTGCTTTCACCCAAACCTCTCAACTCTTTAAAATCATCTGAATTTACTCTTGCTTTAGTGTTTTTGGCAAACCTTCATTTATTCCATGTCTCACTTCTCCCTTTTAACCCTTCTACCTACTAAGACCTGCAGCAAATGCACACCTACTACCTTCCTCAAGTTTTCAGATTCTTATGCTTACTAGCTCAAGTTCCTACCTACCAGTCCTATTAGAACAATTACAAGAACTATTACACTGTGGCTACTGAAGAACATTTATCACTTCAGTCAAAAGTAATCAAAAAAGCTGGAATGCCCAAAATATGAAGGTAAGTATTCAACCTGAATCTCATAAAGCTAAACCACACAGATACTAACTAACACAAAATTTTTTTTTCTCCAAGTACACATCTATTCCATCTACTGACTATAATCACACCCAAAACAGATTAGTGACACAATTCAAAACCCAATATTCCTCAAAAGTCAGCGTAACAGGATACAGAAAACATTCTAAATAAGTTGTTCTGCGAACCACCTAACTAACAAATCTTGGTTTGCTCCAAGCTGCCCTCTGTCTTTTCAACTCCCCTTATTTCAGGATCTGTAACTTCCCAACCTTACTCAAGGTCTTCCATGGAATTATTGTAACTAGACAGAGGTGGCATATGCTGTATTATTTCAAAACTCCATCTAGGGCTGATGCCAAAATATATAACGCAAAACAAAAACGCACAAGTTTTCTTTTGTCTCCTTCCTCTACCCCACTAACAGACAAAAAAAGGATACATGGTATAGTCATAGAATCATAGAATAGTTAAGGATTCAAAAGGACCTTAAAGAACATCTAGTTCCAACCCCCCTGCCACAGGCAGGGACACCTTCCACTAGACCAGGTTGCTCAAAGCCTCGTCCAACCTTAGTCACATAAGCTATGTGTCCCTAGAATGCCACGCTTAACACAGGACAGCTTACACAGAGGCAACATAAATGTTAAATATATAGCCAAGAAACAGCAGTATCTAATGCAATTCTGTGCTTGTTCTCTTCTGTTACCTTTAGATAGAATTCTTACTTGTAGTCATTCCTATTTCTTCCCATCTGTAGTACTGCCAGTATGACCTTGGTTCCACTGCTACCACACTTTTCTCTATATGTTTTCCAGAATAGGCACACGACTGCAAAGCAGTGCCAAAGCCCATCAACTAAAAAAGTCTTCCTTTTCTTCATTGCACTATAGCTAGCTGTCACCCTGAAACCCTCAAGAGTATATAAATTCCCAGAAAACTGCAGGATACAAAAAAGACTTAAGAGTCAACTTTCCACATCAATGTTGATTCAATCACATGCTATTGTAGCAGTACTTAGGGTGTTAGACACAGACGTTATCACGTATCTGCAACATAGGTCAGTTAAATACACCGCAAGAACCTGAACTTTTACTTCTGTAAGTAAAGATTCTTTACTTTTATGTAACATTAAACCTACAAGGTAATGTGCATAATTTTTTTTAAGTAAAAATAATTAAAATCCCTCCTCAGTCCACCCAAAAGCCTTTGTTTTACCATAATCGAGACAGACCAAAGTAAGAAAATAATGGATCAAAATTTTACAAAAACAGAAGGCATTAGATCTGTATTCAGATATTTAGAAACTAAACCCCAGTATTTAATTCTGCTTTCCACACAGTTCACCACAGAAAATATAGTTTCTACACCACTACAAACACATCTGAAGACATTCAGAGGTGAAGTTCAGTTATGAAGTCATAACTGTATACCTTGGAATACAACCAAGATTGTTATCTGCTCACACAGAAAACCCCTGGAGATTACAGTCCGTTCAATTCGTACTCCCAGCAGTGATCATTTCTCAAATTTCCAAATTTGATTTTTATCTGCAGCATTACAAGTTCTCATTTGCACATCAGCACGCCCCTCAGTCGTACGATAAGCAGTAAGGCACTTTCCTGAATGCGGATGATAAATAGTCCCATCTTCTTTGAAATGCCATATAATAATTTCTGGGATAGGAGATCCATCTTTTGGGCAGCTTCTCATGCCTATGAAGTCTTCATGCTCAGGGACTTCAGCACATAACTCAGTTACAGAGTTAAATCTAATCTCCTTATTTGATGTGTACTCAAAAAATTGATTGCCTCCCTGACCATGACATCCGAAGAGAGAAAGGTGAGCTCCAGTAGGATTATGTTCAGGTAAGACATAATCAAGGCATTCTGAAGCTATTCCCGTGCTGCGGATAGCACCATGCCAGCCAGGACGATCTTCTGGTACATGCAACTCAGCAAACACGTTCTTTAAATACCAATTAAAACTCTTGCATTTCAAACGCTCTCTTAGTAACTTTCTTTCAGAAATATCCCCATAGTTTTCTTTTCTTGCTGAAGGGTTTCTGTTGTAGAAGTGCTCTTTGTACTCATCCATCCACACCTCAGCAGCACGTGCTGTGTTCTGAAGGAAATTTGGTCTAGCATAGGGTGCACGCTTTGGAAACACATGACCTACATGGGAGCATGGATGAATTTCCAACATGCCTCCACACTGCCAAACCCTAAATGACAATTCTAAGTTCTCCCCTCCCCAAACATCCATTCCTGTATCATAGGTACCCAGGTACTCAAAATACTTCTTGCTGACAGCAAACAAGCCACCTGCCATAGTTGGGGATCTGATTGGGTCAGTTTTAGATTTGCGCCTGAGACGCTCATGTTTAGGCACCGAGTGCCACTGGAATGTCAGCCGCCAGTCAAACCCCCCAATCATGGGCTCTGCCATCTGCATGTAGTATTCAAATGTTTTCCAGTCAATGGTGTCAATGACAGGACAAACAATAACAGTCTCATTCTCAGCAATCCTCTCGAGCAGTGGTTCCAGCCAGCCGGAGACACATTCACAGTGACAGTCCAGAAACGTGAGCACATCACCAGTTGCAAAGGTAGCGCCAATTAAGCGTGCACGAACCAATCCTTCTCGTTTGTTGGTTCTTATCAAACGAACTCTTTTCAGAGTGCTTATGTATTTTTCAAGTTCAGTCTTCAAATACACCTTATCACTCAAGTCATCCACCAGTATAATCTCTTTTAGAAGCACTGACGGTGACGTTTCAAGAACACTATGTACCGTCCGCAGCAACGTTGACCAGGCTTCATTGTAAAAAGCGATTATAACAGATGTTGTGGGCAGTCTTCTGTAGTTGTAAGACTTGGTTTTACACCCATTCAGTCGATTATCTTCAATGTGCCGGTGGAGAGAGATTTTATCACTCAAATAAATATTAATTGCATACTTCTCAATCAGATCTTCTTCCTGTTTCTTTTCCTCAGGACTCAGCTGCAGGCGAGAGGGCTTGCCCCATTCTCCTGGGGCATAAGGATCAGGCGCGGATTTGTCATAAACTGGGCGAGCCAAATCCACAGCTTCTTCTGCTCTGTCAGAAAAGCGTCTCTCCCATTTCCCTTTGGTGATGCTCTCCCCGGCGAGAGAAGCACCGAAGGAAGAAACCGACAGCTCGACCACAAAGTAAGCGATCATCAAGAAGCCGAGAAACACGCAGCTTTTGCGGACCCACGTCCATCTTCTTGCCAGACGGATCCTCATGGTAGGCGATTAACAGCGGCTACTAGCAGAGAGGAGCTCCGTGAACTAGCGCCGGCTCCCAGCCGCGCCCCCAGGACGGAGCGGGCTGCAGCCTCCCGCAGTTCCCCGCTCCTCCCTCCCTCGCAGCCCGTCCCTCCGGTGCCGGGCCCACAGCTTTCCCGGGGGACCACGGCGGAAGCAGGACAGCAGCAGATGCAGCGGCGGCGCCAGTGGCACGAAGCAGCCCCCCGCCCCTCCGGCTTCGGCCCTCCCCTCACTTACTTCCTCCTCCTCCTCCTCCTCCTCTCTAGCCGCGGGACAAATCCCTCCTCCCGCCTTGTGGTTTGCTCTAAAAGTTGTCGCTTAAGGAAGGGGCAGAGACTCCTCAGCCCGCCCGGCCGGCGAGGGAGCCCGCCCCGCCTCCCCGCCCGGACCTGCGCCCGGAACTGCCCGGCGGCTCCGGGCTGGCAGGAGGGGAAAGAGGAAGGAGAGCGAATCGCTCCGCCCTGAGAACTAAACAGCGCCCGGCCCCGCGCACTCACCCAGCCCCGCGGCTTCCACGTTGAAGGCGACGCCCGTCACCGCCGCTCCGTGGCCTCGGAGAGGCCGGATCAAGACGGGGTCCTCCTGGGGAGAGGGTGCGTAACGTCAGCCTCCGGGAGGGGCATCCCCCGCACCACCCCCTCGGGAGCCGTTAGCGTCCCGCACGCAGAAAAAGCGGGACGGCGAGCTGGCCCCGCGCCCTCAGCGCTCCCACCGCCGGGGCGAAGGGGGCCGAGCGACACCCGAGCACCGCCCGTGCCCGAGCCCTTACCAGCGCAGAGGCCATGGGCAGAGCGCGGCGCCGCAGCAACGGCTGTGCCGGAGCGGCACTGCAGCCCGTCAAACGCCCCGCGCTGCAGGCGCGGTCGGCAGAGCCCCGAGTTCATCCGCCGCGCCAATGCCGCGTCCTTCGAGCCGCCCATTCGCCGGGCGCCCCTCGCGGGGCGGAGCCGCACATCGCGGGGTAGGTGCTCGGCTCCCTCTTAAAGGCGTAGGGCCGCGGCATCATCCCAGGGGCATGGCGGCGGGCGCTGTGCTTGAGGCCTCTTATTGCAGCTTAGCTGGAGGCGAACATGAAGAGGCAAAACTTTCAAAGCTAGTGGGGATTTGGCTCGTGTTACCTCTGTTTTGTGACTTACGAGAGGTTTCACCTCACCATGAGGAAGAACTTGTATACGTTGAGTGCTGGAACAGGCTGCCCGGTGGGGGTTGTGGAGTCTCCCTCTCTGGGGACATTGAAAACCTGCCTGTATGTGTTCCTGTGTAACCTGCTCTAGGTGACCCTGCCTTGGCAGGGGGTTGGACCAGATGATCCCCAGAGGTCCTTTCCTGCCCCAGTGATGCTGTGATTCTGTGAAATGGATGCAGGATAGCTCTGTTTAACGCCTCAGACTGATTTTGTATTAAGCCACCTTAGGTAGTTTGCCTCTTTGTCTTTTTTCCCCAGTTGTTTCTTTCCCAGTTAATACTTCCTAGATTTCCAAGCCAGCATTCACATTTGTATCCTACAGAGCTGTCTTTAATCACTCCTTTAATGCTCTAATAAAGCACAACGAGCTGTTCAAAAAACCCAAACAACAGCAACAAAAAAAAAAAGCCAGTCCAACACCAGTCCAGCACAGAAATGTTGGCATTAGCAGTGCTGTGAATACTTATGCTAGGTAAGGGAACCGATCTTGCTGGAAAAATGCTGCTCCGATAGCTATGCTAGTAGAACCAGGGTTGACAACAATTAGCAAAGGGGAGGGCTGTGATAGCAAAACTGCCACTCAATATGCAACTGCTCGTGAAGAAGTAATTTATACTGCGATTAGCCTTTATTTTTAATTTTATTTTAAATCCAGTCTGCATTTTACTGTTTCGTCTGGCATTAAACTCTTATATCTACAGAATCAGGTCAGTAATTAGGCCAACATATAAGATTCATCAGTTACAGGACGGTTTCAAATCAAATATTTAACAATGAAATACACATTTACAATAGTAATTTTTAAAGTGCTGAAAAAAGTAGGATTATCTCAACAAGAATATAAGAAGGTTTCCATGAAAATCTGCTAGCCACACTGGTTTTATGCAGGCTGAGTATTTGCCTTTACTGCTTCATAACATGAAAGAAGGAGTTTTTTTAAATAGGTGGTGGGACAAGACACATTGACTTTAACTTGGACCTAACGAAAGCTTTATGTCATTATTACTGTGTCCTGCTCTGGGGCCCCCAACGCAAGAGGGATGTGGACTTCTCACGCGAGTCCAGAGATGGGCTATGAAGACGATCTGAGGGCTGGAGCAGCCCTCCTGTGGAGACAGGCTGAGAGAGTTGGGCTTGTTTAGCCTGGAGAAGAGAGGGCTGTGGAGAGACCTTATAACAGCCTTCCAGTACCTAAAAGGGGCCTAGAAGAAATCTTTGAGAGTGACTTTTTACAAGGGCATGTAGTGACAGGGCAAGGGGGAAGAGCTTTAAACTGAGAGAGGGTAGAGTTAGATTAGATATTAGGAAGAAGTTCTTTACTGTGAGTGTGTTTAGGCGCTGGCACAGGTTGCCCAGAGAAGCCGTGGATGCCCCATCGCTGGCAGTGCTCAAGGCCAGGTTTGATGGGGCTTTGAGGAACGTGGTCTAATGGAAGGTATCCCTGCCCATGGCAGGGGGGTTGGAACTGGATGATCTTAAGGTCCTTTCCAACCCAAACCATTCTGTGGTTCTGGGATTATTTGTTCTTGGTTTGGTTTGTTGGTTTTGGTTGGATTTTTTTTCTTTTTCCTATACAACTCACTCCCTTTATGTTAGCTCCTGATATTGGTTATCACTACATAAAATGTAGCATTTGAAAAAGTTGGTAATGATAAGACTTCAGTGTTCCTCATTCTACCCCAATGCAGGAACAGTATGTTAACTAGTTAAACTTAAATTCACTTGGGCTGTTCACCATTATTGAAGTCTTCCAGCCATTTCTCAACTGTTTTTTGAACTATCATCTTTCTCCGAGGGTTTATCAGCTATAAATGATGCCTCTCAGCAGGGAGACAGCCTGTCCCTCTGGGAAGCAGGTTTACTACCAGACTTTGAGTGATCTGAAGTTATTCCATCCTTCCCTTCCCAAAACTCCCCTCTGTGCAGCTGTAATTGTGTATTATGGTATCTCAGTATTTCTGGTACCTTATGTTCTCAGGTTCAGATGTGTTCACAAAGCTCCTTAAAACCAAGAGGACAGAAGCACATGTTACTTTACTTGCAAGCTGAGCTATGTGACAGTTCCCAGTCATGCTGAATCTTTTTCCTCTTGCCTTCTTCACAGCTGCTACAGTTCCAGCAGCTCAGTATCCCTTATTCATTTTGGGCTGCTGGCAATAAAGTGAAATCTGTACCAGCCCACAGAACTTCTGAGTTATAAAGTGCCAGGTGATAGGTATAAAACAAAGAATGGACTGTGATTACAAATTAAAAAAGGGTGGCATCCCTCTTTCTATAAGTTGCTGGAATAGTGTTTCTCAAATTGTCGGGCTTACAAAGTTAGTCTGTTCCATGCTGCTTCTCCTTACCTGTCAGTGTTTTGAAGACTTCCAAATGCTTGTAGGAAGCAAAGTATTCCCTTGGTGCAGACATGTAATTAGCTGTAATGACTGCAGTTATAAAGCTGGCAGGTATAGTTTTTATGCTGATTATTTTTTCTCATTAGCATGAATAGATTTTATTTTTAGAATTAAGATTATTGTAACTCATAGTAATTTATTGCAATTATGAGTTGGCATTGTCTTTTCGAGGTTGAGAATAACTGATCCACAATAGGGAAGAGCAATCTACTGCATTAAATTGTTGTGCACTGTGATGACGATGATAAATGGTGCCTCAGAAAATATCTTCCAGGCATTGTGTCTCAGTAAGCTGTTGTTTCAGCAGCTGTGAAGTTTTTTTCTCAGGCACTGAGTTAAGGTAATGGATGACCAAACAGTAACCATGTATATGGAGGAGCAATTTAAGATTGTAACTCAAGGTTCATGCAGGCTGTATGGTCACTGTAGGGAAGGACCTAGTAAAAGTACATGTAGAATTCAAGGACACATAGAAAAACCTGGTACTCCTTGTGCCTGTACGTAAATTACACTGGTCACATGTGATTTAGTAATAACTGAGGTCATACAATGTATATGCACAAGGGGCAAAGGTGGTATACTAACCCAACTAAAATGAGGTCTTTTTACTCGGTGTTAAACCTACTTCAAAATAAAACCGACAGCCCCAGCTTTAATTGCTGGGATCATATTGGGAGCAGCTGTGTTAGCAGCAGAGCTGTTCAGACCCCGGGAGAGGCCTTTTGCCCTCGGGCTGGGGACCGCGAGCAGGCGGTGGTGCGCCGTGGGCACTAGAGGGGAGTGTGAGATATGTTTTGCTAGCGTGATGTCGGTTATGCATCCACCTACATGCAGGGGAAGAATGTAGTCTCAGGGCACAAAGGTTTAATTACAGGCTGTCTTGCAGTTGTAGAACCATTATACCTTATGCCCCTGGCACCTTTCCAACCTCTGATCCTACCTTTTTTCTCCTACATCAAAATTGTTATGAAAATAAATACTGAGACTGTGAAGTAACTTCTGCAGTACTGGTGGGTATTTTGGTTTTGTTGGTACTTTCTTATTAACATCCCCTTAAAACCTGTTTGCCCACTGCAGCAAGAAAACAGAAAAGGATGTCAAGTAGGTGCATACAGATTTGAAATGCTAGGATGATTTGGTATATGATGTTACTTACAGCCTAAGAAACTTGTAGTCTAAGAAACATCCTGGGGTCCTGAGTGTGGTTGCTAAGCCTTTTTTCATCATATTTGAAAAGTTGTGGTAGTCAGGCAAAGTCCCCAGTGACTGGAGAAAAGGGAATAGTACATCCAGACCCTAGGAACCGCTGACCAGTCAACCTCACCTCTGTGCCCAGTAAGATCATGGGGCAGACCCACCTGCAAGTTATGTTGAAGGATATGGAAGATGAGGAGGTGATTAGAGACAGCCAACATGCTTTACCAAGGGTAAATCATGACTGATCCAGTGGCCTTATATGATGGAGTGACTGGACCAGTGGACAAGGGAAGAGTAACTGATGTCATCTACCTGAATTTCTTTAAAGCCTTTAATAAGGTCTCCCAAACCAGTCTTGCCTTTATGTTGGAGTGATATGGATTTGATGGATGGACTATTAGACAGATAAGGAATTGGATGGATGGTCAATCCAGAGAGTTGCAGTCTTCATGTCCAATTGTAAACCAGTAATGAGTGGTGTCCATCAAGAGTCTGTTTTGGGATCAGTACTATTTAATAACTTCATTAATGACATAGTGGGATTGAGCGCACTCCCAGCAAGTTTGTTGATGACACCAACCTGACTGGTGCAATTGATATGATAGAGGGAATGAATGTCACCCAGGGGACCTTGACAGGACTGAGGAATGGGTCCATGCAAACCCCATGGAGTTCAACAAGGCCAGGTGCAAGGTCCTGCACCTGTGTTGAGGCAATGCTCAGTACCAATATAGACAAAAGGATGAATTAATTGAGAGCAGCCCTGCAGAGAAGGACTTGGGGGTACTGGTGGATGGAAAGCTGGACATAAGCCATCAGTGTGAGCTTGCAGCCCAGAAATCCAACTGTATCCTGGGCTGCATAAAATGTAATGCGGCCAGCAGGTCAAGGGATGTGATCCTGCCTCTCTGCTCTGGTGCTACCCCGCCTGGAGTACTGCATCCAGGTCTGGGGTCCCTGTACAAGGAAAACACAGACCTGTTAGGGCAGAGGGGGAGGAAGGCCACAAGAAAGATCAAATTGATCATTTTTTGTGATCAGAGGAGGGCCACAAAGATGGTCAGATCAGATCAGATTTATCTATCAGTTGTAGCTGATAGATATTTGAGATTTTTGCTTGCTCAGTGTACAGATTGTATTTGTACTGAAGGCTAAATAAAAGAACTTTAAAGTACCTGAAGGGAAACCTGTGTAAAACCAGCATAATTTAAACCCAGCACTGTAAAACAAATAACCATCTGGATTAGAAGCCAAGAGTGACAATTACTCTGCAAAAAAACTTGTCTTAAAGTCATTAGAATTTGTATAAAAGTGGGTGTGTTATCCAAAGGGTATTTTTTCTTTTTAATTACATACTTTTGTGTAAAAGATACCTATCTTTCTAATGACTACAGGGATTAAATTCCTAAATGTTTCTCACTAAATACCCAAACAGCACAATAAAAATACTGACGTAGTGATTTGCAGCTGAAGCACATGCTGAGCTGAATGTAAACCTCTCTGAGCATTACCTTCAATGTCAGACTGTAAGTCATACTCTCTATAATCTCTGTGCATTATTTGAATCTGACAGTGTTTGCAGCCACTTACTGTTTTCTGATAATGAGCCTGGTTTGACTAAGGAATTTTTTACTGTGGTGTTTTACAGCAGTGGCATTACTACCTGGCTGGATACCCACATGCAGTTCCAAATTTAAAGAACATATTTCCCTTTCTTCCTTTAATGGTTTAATGCATGATCACTACCAGTAATGTTTGCTGCGTTGCCAGTAACATGGGTGTGTTGGTAAATACATTTTCATTTCAGTGCACTGGCATCTAGCTTTTCTAAAAATAAGTAGAGCAATTGTTTCTGAACAGATATGCGGTATGGAGATCTTTACCATCGTGTACAATACCTGACAAACTGTCATGTTACCAAATGCAGTGTGTTGGAATCAAGTTATTTCAGGTATTTCTTGTTTGGTAATGTGTGTTTAAAATCAAGGACTATTCGTGTGTCTTACCAGGTTCATGAGGGTTAGAACAAGTTTGGAAGAATTTAATTCAATGTGACAAAGGTTAGAACAAATCTATTAATACTTCAGCAGATGCCGTATCATATTTATAGAATATCTTTCATGAAGAAGGGAATGGAAAGAATAGGATCAAGAGAAACTAAAATAAGAAATTTAACTAGAAAAAATGAGCTCTTGATATTGGAGCTCACTTAATTTTAGGGGGAAGTGTAGCTTTTATCGAAGTCCAAACTCCCTGAAACCAAATTCTGGCTTAACTGTCATATTTATGAATAAAAGGTGGCAGTAAATCTATTTGCTGGGTGTTAACGAGGAACTTGATACTTGCACATAGCAGAATTAATATTGGTAGGTATTTTATAAGTTAATGTGGTTTGTTTTAAGCCAGACTACATTAAAACTCTATGGGTGAGGTTTTCAACCATTAAACTGAAGGTGTAGAGAATATAAGGCATGATAAAACGTTAATACATTGTGCTTGACTCAGCTTTTCAAATGGAAAACTACTATATGCATTACCTTTAATCAGAAAACGTAGAGAAGTGCTTGGTTTTACCACCTCTACTTACAGCTGATCCATATATTTCAAGAACTCAAAAAGCTGTTAGAAACACTTGGATAATTATACAGATTTTCCTTCGTACATAGATAGACAATCAGGGCTTGGAACAGAAACACCACTGAAGACCAAAAACAAGAATGTGGGGTTTTTTTCTGTACTTGAAGGAACAAAGCAAAAAGGGATGCACATGTTACTATGAGGCTTTGGGGAACTAGTCAGATTGAATGAAAAATTACATGATGTGCATATTACAGCAAAAATAATCAGACACATTGATATGGTGCTTTTTATTCAGAGACTATGAAGAATTTTTCTAATTCAATTGGTTGTTCTACAGGGAAGAAGTTGCTTGCTTTCACATTTCTGTAGAAGAATATACAGCAGTTGAAGGGTATTGGAAGAGTGTTGTTGAAAATGTGCACTCCAAAGCAACTAATTTTATGGAGGATTATAGCAAATTCAGAAACAGAATTATTGCCTGACTCCCAATTCTGATTTCTCTCTCTGATGGAGGCATAATATTGAATTCATTCTAGAATCACAAGGTAGCCTGTTAAGTGATGATAGCACCTAACACACTCTGTGCACTACTTGCAGGAGGGGGAACATGGTATGGAGAAGGAAGCAGAAGAGTGCACTCAGTGGAAAACAGATGATCTTAAACTGCACAGCCTGGTGCACACACCACATTTTATCTGTGGCATTAATTTCTTCTGCTAAATGCTTGCTGAAGGCCAGGATATGACCCATCATGGAATTCAGGTGCTTAGCACAAGGCTGTGCTATATTCATTTGTTTAGCAGTGTCGAATCTAGTCTCCCTGCTCCATAGCACCCATGCATCCTCCAAAAAGGATCTTTGACTCCATCTCTCATCTCTATGAGAACTTGATTCCAGTCTTCCTTTAGGTTAATTTCCAGAGGGACAGGGGTACATCAGGGTGTTTCTGACCAGCAGTGGCAGCTGCTTCAGATTCAGGATTGTTGCAGAGGAAGCTGGGTTGCATGAGAGAGAGAAAACCTTATAGATTACATCTTTGCTACTTCATAGGCACCCCTAAATGGTGATTGATCTGTGTTCATCATTGCTGTAGCAGAGCAGGGTAGGGATTTCTTTGTCTGGAGAAGGAAAGCCTGCATCTATGCATTTCTTTCTTTTATTTTCTGCTAGAGCACTGGTTGCTTGGGCAGGAAGAGCTTTCCAGCATGACAGTTGGCAAAACCCACAACATGACAGGGTACCACAGATGCTTCCTGCTGCTACCATTTAGATTTCCTCTTGACTATTACTTGTGTGGCTGATGCATACAGAAAGATGAAGTGGGTACTAGTAGTTTCAGACTCTCAGAAGTTTTATCATTAAATTCTTTGTTGTTTGCATGCCTGCATAAAGTATAAAAGCTGACACCATAAATGAGACAGTTGGACGCTGGTCTCATTCAAAGAATAACTGGTGTAGTTACACCTTGTCAGTTGCTGCATACGAAATGATAAAAATCTAACCAATGGTCCCTATTCCACTGGTGAAGCATGCAAATATAGTGGGTCATTTTGGGGGTGGAAAGTCAAAACTGCAAGTATCTTCCCCACACCTTCTATTTTTAAACTTCCTCTCCTGCAAGGCAGCTGTATAAATGCCATGCTGGATGTGTGTCAGCTTGCTCTATGATTTCTCACAGGGCTGTAATATTATGAAATATTATGCTCATCTCAGCATAATGTTTCAGAGAGGGATGACTTCTGAATGGCTGAACAACCCATGTACTGTACAGTGGAGAGAAGCAGAAGGCAGCATCTGCTTAATATCACAAAATGAGCAGGGAAGAATTCCCCTGTTTTACATGTTAAAACAAGTTTGTGAGAACACTGCTCAAGTTTCCTGTAGCATTTTGCTGTATAGTAAAACATTACTTGCTTTTATCATTTTGCACACTTCCAGTAGCAAGGCTGCTGCATATGGACACACTGTACCCAGAATCTCCATAACAATCCAGTTGGGATTCCACAGGATATTTTACAGTGGCAGTCAGTACTATGGTCCCAGCTGTGGGGAAGGTCAACAAGGCCTTGTAGCAGACAAGCTATACAGCACATCAGTATCACTGTACTGATGTACTACAGAAAGGAAAGCAGAACTCAAAGTGCTTTCCCTTTCAAAGTGAGAAGGGATATCTGGGCACTGCAGCTTTTGCAGATGCAGTAGCAAGAATTGCACGGAAGCATGCTCTGATGGCTTCTGCCCAGTCAGAACTAACACAGGCAGTCTGCCTTCAGCATGCTGTGAGGCTGCAGCCTAACCAGTATTTTCACACCACACAGTCTCTCTGTGATGGAGATGAAATATTAAGTTCATGCTAAAATGAGCACAAGGCAGCCTGTTCAGAGATGATAGCACCCAACGTATCCTGTGCACTGCTTGCTTTTATTTTGCATTAATTCTTACTTAGAAATCATTTGCTGGCAACTTTCACTCTAGTTTAGGAGAATTCATCCTTAAATAGACTTTTGTATGGAGGAACACAGCCTGCTGTTAATATAAATACCCATGAACAGACAGGGTGTGCTTTGAATTTCCCAGTTGTCAGAAAAGAGTCTTATGTGCTTGCTACGAGAGCCTCAAGATCACGCCTGCTGTAAGGAAGTTTTCCTGCCATAGCAGTGAATATGATTGTGAAACTTATGTCTTCACCTAAAGCATATGAACAGTGCACACAGGCACGTTTTACTGTGATATGCCAATTAATTGTATTAGCCATATGAAATTTTGTTATTTTAAATAAAAAGCACTAGATTAAATTTCTCACATCTGTTTACTTTGAATATCTGGTTTTCCAGCTTGTTGCACTCCCTCCAACCTATCATCACTAATGTTAAATCATACAGTGATCCATAGTGGTTGTCAAATTTTGGTATTCAGATTCACAGCACAGACCATAGGAGATTCTCCTCCAAACCAAAACAAGAACATCATGCTCAAGCAAAAGCACGAGCTGACAGATAGCATAGGTCATAGCACTCCTGGCATTAGTGCCTCAAGGTGGACGAGCCTGCTTTTAAATACACGCTTTTCAACTTGTATATTCCTTGTTTTTGCTCCTCTCACTCCTATCCTGTTACCTTGCTTTGCTTCCTTTGAAGCTTTCAGCCATCTCCTCACTGCTCATGTTTTTCTTTCCGCTCTTCCTTTTCAGTCCCCGCTTAATGTCCTTCACCCACAGTATTTTAGCTGTTGCTGTCTCCACCTCTAGTTACTGTGGAGCTATGGAGGGAGCACCTTTCTGTTTGAGTTACGCTGTCCAGAGAACAGCACTTGCAGTTCACAGCATCCGACAAGCACTGGCTGGCAGCAGCAGTTCACCATGAAGTGGTTCTGGTGGTTCACCATGCTTCCTGTCGCAGATGTTCAGATGGCACAGCTGATGGGACACTGCAGGAGCAGAGCAGGTAAGCTGAGCAGCATCATGGACTACAGCCCTGCTGCATGTAAGGCTCAGCTGAATGTGATCGCACCCCCCTGTGAACAGGCAGAGCAGTTTGTTTACAACAGGTACAGTTTTGCTGAGCAACAGACGAGACTGACTATACAGATGTTAAACAGGTTGCAACTTGGCCGTGATTTCCACTGGGATAGCAGAAGGGGTGCTAGGCCCAAGAGATCTTCCTTGACAAGTGTTGAAACTTGTTCAAAAGCTTGGAAATGGTGGAGTATCAGCAGCAATGAGCATTAACAGAGAAAGAACACTCCTCTCTCAAATGCCCTTTGAAATGGCTAGGCCCTTTTATTTTAGAACATTACTCTTCATCCCAGAAAAGCAAACCTTTTGAGCTATATAATTTTATTAGGGTGATTAGTGGTTAAACATATTTCTTCATGAAGTTTCCGGAAAGGCCTGATTTCCAAGTTAGAGTACAGCCAACCATCAAGCCTTGCAAGACTGAAGCAAGGCAAGAAAGCCACAGGAGCACTTGTCTTGTATTTGGCAATATCCCAAACGTAGTCAGTTTGGAAATAGCTATCTATAGCTTAACTGTTGAACTAAGAATCAATCCAAATGCAATGTTTCAAATTGGGTTCATGCAGGACTGTGCTTCAGCATCTCAGTCTTTTTGACAGTGATTATCAGAGATCAAGCATGACTTCAGAAAGCAAACACTGAGGGGTCTATTGGATGTGCTGATTGCCTTTGGGGACAGTAATGAAGAAAGCTGATGTAAAGTAATATTCTCAAGTGGTATTTTATCAGCTCACACTCCTCACCCAGTGATCAAAAAGCCTGTAGCACTTCTTCATTTAAACATATAAAGTGCTGATCATGTTGATTGGTATCAAGCTGACACATGATCATTTGGTTGATATTCAGACTTGGACTCTTTGTGGCCCTTTTGAAAAAGAATAAAGTCAGTGAGATTTGAAGCTGTAGTAATTGTATTCAAGCATTGACATGCCTGCAGAATGGCTGGGGACCTCTGCTATCCCAAGCTCCTTAAAAATGACAGTTCAGAATAGATTTAACCTCCTGCTGTAAAGTTCATCTTCTGTTGAAACATTAATACATTTCAAATGAAACATACTGCAATATACTGGCCCTACAGAAGAAAATTCAAGTTATTTATGCACCTTTAGGATAGAGAGCCAGAATGCAGCATATTAAGATTTAGCGGTATAGGGAACTCGCCCACATCTTCTACACATACTTGTTTAAATCTGGTTTCATTTCAAAAGCAATGCGTTATTTATAACAAAAAGAAGGCCATGACAACTCTTTTGCAGAAACCCAGCTATTTTTTGAGAGTTAGAATGTCAAATTTCTATTTGAATCATCTCATGTTACATTAACATTTGGCCAGTCAGCCAGCTAGTTTTACCACACAGCTCATAATGTGGACTATTCAACAGTGGCTTTTTCCTATTACATCGTTTTTAAGACCAGAATGACAGTTTTGTAATGTCAGGCTTCCTACATTAGCATTTGAAATTTTATATGCAATTATCTGAGAACCAGTAAAAAGAGACTCCAAATCTGATATAATAGTAAGTTCTTCAAGTCTAACAAAGTACTTCTGTAACTCAAGGCAAAAGAGGGAGCATTTGTGTGTAGCAGCAGAACTGATACTGAATCTAATTTGATTTCACTAATACTTTGCTCAAGTAGACAAAAGCCTATAACATCAGCACTCTATGAACCAAGGTAAAGAGAAAAAACAGCTTCTCAATTCCATTTAAATTATAGGCTTCTCTGCCTGAAAATATATATTTTTGGTGCTCTTTATTCTTGACCAGTTAGAATAATACAGATTTTGTTGACGTTATATGCCTGAAAGAGAACTTTCTTTATAAACTGATCTTAAGTGTATAAATCCAGGGAAAAAAAGCCCACAGGAGCTTTGAGAAAAAGAAGCAGGTCCTTGCAAGGAGCCCTAAGTAGAAAGAAGGGGAGTGAAACTGCGCGAATCTGTAAGCAAGTCAGCTTTTAGTTTGCTTTAGAAATAGCTATGATTTTTATTCTCCATACACCTGACAGATTTGAAAGAG
Source organism: Ara ararauna (assembly GCA_028858755.1). Classification (NCBI taxonomy): domain Eukaryota; kingdom Metazoa; phylum Chordata; class Aves; order Psittaciformes; family Psittacidae; genus Ara; species Ara ararauna. The sequence continues at coordinate 120,031,417 of CM054376.1, read as the reverse complement.
AAAGCAGAGTGAGAAATCCTCTTCTTCCTTGAGGGGCAGATGCTTTCCACAGCTCTGCAGCACAGCTTTCTGGAGATCACGTTAAAACGTGTGGGCTTTCCTGTGAATTACAGCCCTGAAGTGGCTCAGCGTGTCTGGCTTGTAGCGTAAAACACAAATATTGGAAGGCAAAAGCAAAGTTCAACAGATGCCCACTGAAGAAAGTTTAAAAATAGGTTCACAGGATAACTCAGGTTGGAAGGGGCCTTGGGAAGTCATCTAATGCAAACTCCTGTTCAAAACAGAACTGCATGGAACATCATTCCTTTAATGCCTGCAAAAATAAAAAGGCTGTGAATTTTTCTCACTGAAGAGTTATTTGCCGCTAAATAGTCTCCCATCTCCACAAAAGAATAACTGAACAAGCTGTTATTTTGAACACTGGAATACTGATTTAAGCCAGTATCCCTCTTCAGAGCTCACAATATCTTCCTAAACAGCTGTATGCAGAGCTGCATTGCATGGTGCTGGGATAAGCTCAGGAAGGAGGGAAAGGGGCAGGAATTAGAAGCCACACAAAATCTCTGCAGTTCAGCACTGAACAATAACAACTAAGCTCTCCTGCAGGTTTCTCTCTGAACAGGAGATGAGAAAAGCTCAAATCCAGTTTAAGCTTCAATAACCTTTACTAAGATTCATTGGGAGTTAGAAATAAATGTATAAAAAAACCAAGGTACCTGAAGCTTTCTAACATGGAGCTTTTAATTCATGATCAGCAACTTAATTCCTGACCACCTCTGAAATCTAAAAATATCACCACTGAAGACTTCAAGATTTGATGTAAGTTCAGCCCACTAGAGAACACCTCTAACAACTGTAAAAACAGGTAACACTATTTGCACCAAACTTCATGTTGCTCACATAGGATAAACAAGGAATAGCTGCTAGAAGAAGAGAAAAATGCATGCTTATATTGACTAGCAGATGCTCCTATAGAGGAGTGGGAACTGCATGTTTTCTTCAGTGCACATATGCTATCCTCTATCTTATGCACCTAATGGCCCTGTCTTTCCAAAAGAGATTAAAGCCACTGGTGACATTTTAGACAACCTGAGTCCCTCTGTTGTAGGAAGTGCTCTAGGATACTTAAGAGGCCAGCAAGCATAGATATCATCTTGCATGCAGTAACTTAAAGCCTGAAAGCTGTAGTGTTTTAGTTTAAAAAAAGGAGGCAAGGAAGAATTGCTTGTGCTCAATCATATCATTTTGGGAACACTTTTTAAGTGGCAGCGTCTCTCAGTGCTGTTGTCTAGAGCAACTCATAGGGGAGCTCTTTTGACAAGATGCATGGAAAGAACTAGCTTTGAAAAGCATACATTTTGAAGGTAGAGTGACAAATTTTCTTCCCCATTAGAGAAACAACAGTATGCATTTCATTTCAAAGTTTTGAAGCCCAAAAGAGCTATCATCAGAATTGCTTAGCTGATTACTCGGCACATCAGGATTCCAGAAAGTCCATTGTGTCTTTACAAAACATAGTTATCATTGATGCCTCCTTAAGACATTAAATTTTGACTTTCCAGTCAGTCATCATTCAAAAAGGTTTACTATACCAGAAGCAACCCAAGCTGTGCTATCTCAGTAAGCCCCACAGCAGCAAATACCGGCAAGCCCAGAAGTTCCTTTCTTGCTTTGGCTCAGGTTTGGTCACTCCAGTGACTGATTTCTTTGCTGAAGTCCATCTATGTGGTCAAATAATGAAGCTAATGGAGAAACCCCTGTAGAACTATACCTCCTGCTCAGGAATTTCAGGATCACAAAATGGCTGAGTCTGGCAGGGACCTCTGGAGATCACCTAGTACACCCCCCTCCTCAAAGAAGGGTTAGATGTAGCACAGCGCTCAGGGCTGTGCCTAGGTGGGTTTTGAGTGTCCACAAGAATGGAAACTCCATAACCTGTCTGGGCAACCTGGTCCAGCATATGACCATCAGCACAGTACAAAAGGCATTTTCTTGTGTCCAGGTAGAATTTCTCATGTAGCTTGTGCCCATTGCCTTCTGTACTGTCAGGGGGCACCACTGAGAAAAGTCTGACTCCCTCTTGTGATTCCACCCATCACACATGCACAACAGTGGCAAATCAGTGGCAAACCCTATGCAGCTGAAGAGCTTGATGTTTGTTGTGGGGTTGTGTGGTGGGGAGGAAGAGCAGCTGTTAAGCAGGTGTTTGTTACCTGCAGCAAAGGGAACTGTGCAGCACAGCACAGCCTGCATCTGCTCATGTTAATTGTGTTGTGGATCAATCACTCCTCCATGTACAGGAGTCTGCAGGTGAGGATCACTACCGCTCGTTCAAGTAGATGGTTTATTATATATCTACTTGCCTTTGCATGTATTTTCCCTATTAAGTCCTCATAGGCCTTTTATGCTCATTTTCAAAGCCCTGCCCTTAGGACTTTTTGCTGAAGCAGGTCTTGAAGATATATCTGACAAATGTCTACTATAAGACATAATGCTTTTGAAGTTTCCTGCCCAAGGCTTAAATTTAAAAGTGTTATCCTAATTCTCAGCACCTGCATATCTGCAAGCATGTCCAAAGTCCCTCTATGTGTAGAGCTGGAACCTTGTCTATAATCTGAGGTGCTTTCATATTAGCAGGCACAGAGGTACAAACAAACATCAAGGGGTCTTTTTATGAACTACATGGAAGAAACATTTGGTCTTAAATGTTCATTCTCTATTGCTCATTCTTACGTTCATTCTTAGCCTAAAACCTACTTCTTCAAGCCTTCACACCAATTAAAAAGTGGAAGGAGCACATTAAGGAGCCTTCACTGGGAACACCAACAGCCACACTGCACAGCAGTTTTCCAGTGTTTACTGATAGCGGGCGACATTTAAAATAGAAGGCAGAAGACTGTAAGGTGAAGGATGACAAAGGAGACAAATCCACAATTGCATCTCTTATTCTCTCTGTCCTTCACTAATTCCCTAAAATAGTCCTTTGCAGGCTGGAAGGGAGGAGAAGGGGAGAAGATACCAAGTTTTCAGTTAGGTCCATATTAATACCAGATTTATTAGAACAGAGCCTGGTTGATTTTGTACAAGGAAAAAAGCTAGGAATTACTGATCTTTTTGGAAATTAAAATACAACAAAGTACCTTTTCCAGAGTATTTTTTATTATTATTTATTTATTTAAAACCACTGATTTAATACAGTTGGTTTTGAGGATGTTCCTCAATGAATTAGGCTGATACACTGATCAGAATGTTAATGACAAATAAATGGCGAGTAAAGACATACCTTCCAATCTTTAAAAGTACTGTTGTCAGAAAGCAAATCCTATTGCTTTCTACCAAAACAACAATTCCAAGAGCAACCTGTTTCATGTAATGTCTGACCCATGTATCTTTTGACAGGTCCTCTGACAACGATCTGAATGTTCTAAATTGGTAATTTTGCTCTCTCCTAAAATACAGAGCACAAACCACTACGCAGTAGCTGCCAGCACAGTATTCAAAATGAGCTCTATGTGTCCCCACAAACACCAGCCAAATAGAGGCTTACCTTCAGGAGATCTCGAGACTAGCTTGGGTCATCATCACTGAAGATGCTTTGTACCTACAGCCATTAGAGCAACCAACTTTTACAAGAGGGAAAGTGTCAAGTTAAATCCTGTATTTGTAAAACTGAAACTGTCAAAGACAACAGATGCATTATCTAAGGTTTATGTGTAGAGTGGTTTGGGGTTTCTATTGTAGTACCTTAAATCAGAAGCTTTGGGTGGCTATTCACTCCAAGTGTAGAAGCATCTGAACCGTGCACTCTGATTCTCTACAGGAGACTCTGAAAGCTTTTAAACAGGAAAAGCTAGCATTCACTTTGTGCCTCAGCAATTGTCATGGAGCAACGCCAAGATTGTGTCCTTGCTAAGGAGGAAGCCATAGAAAGCTTTCTGTATGATCATACTTACAGTCTTCCAGCATACTTCAGCTTCATGCCCTGTAAGAGAGACAGCCTAGGAAAGCAGATTAAGATGTTTAGAGTACTATTAGATACCGCTAGCTTTGCAATGAATCAAAGCTATACAGAATGCATACTTCTGTTTCAGCAAGCAACTGCTGCTTCAGAGTTGGGTTCATACATGTCACTACACCAGAATTTGATGCCAGATGATGTTCCAATATTCCAGAATGTACACTTCCATCAACTAAAAGCCATTAATTCCCAGGAATCCCCATTTTTCCCACCATGTTCCAGTAAGAGTAAGCCAAGGAACCCTTTTCAACTTAACAATTTTATACATTTTTAGAAAACAAGGAGATTTCACATAGCAGTAGTAAAGAGTTACAGAGGAATTCACTAAATCTTGATGACCAGATATGGCTGAAGCAAGTTACTGCCCATTTTCTGCAATGCCAGGTGTCCTTATCTATCTTTTAAAGAAATATACTCAGAACACTGACAAGATCTGAAGTGGTCATAAAGTTGTATGTGAACACAGGACAAAGTCCTCTGCCTGCTCCATACAGTAGAAAAACCAGGAGAAACCTGCTTGCTTCCTTGTAGTTGCTCCTGTTTTGGACATAAACTATGTCAATCTCTTCTCCATTTATATATAATCCCCTATTAATGCTTCTGAGTTACTATGAAAGCATAAGAGCCACATCTGGTTTGTTTCCCCTGTGGAGGAATACTCTCGGCTTTGTGAGATTTGCAGTGTGAACACCAACTCTACCTTTATGCTTTGCAACTAGAATGGTCTCATTACTAACTTTCTGTCTAGTGAGCTAACTTTTTAATGCTGTCTTTTAGGTGCTTAAGCCCATGCTGCTTTTTGAGTAGCTCCTCATCACAGAATCATAGAATGGCTTAGGTTGGAAAGATGCTCAAGACCATACCGTTCCAACCCCCTGCTATGGGCAGGGACACCTTCCACTAGACCAGGTTGCTCAAAGCCCCATCCAACCTGGCCTTGAACACTGCCAGGGATGGAGCATTTACCACTTCCTTGGGCAACTTGTTCTGGTGTGACAGCCAGTTAAAGTAAGGGTGACTTTACTTTGAACAAGGACAAGTGGTACCTGTAAGAGGCTTTTTATTTAGACACTGCAAGCCACACCTCTTTGATGGATACTGCAGTCTCTTGAAGAAGGTGGTTAGGTGTACAGTCCAGGGGAGAAGATAAGCAGGAATAGCTCTAAGGCTCTTGATTCTGGCCCAGAACTTCCTGTGACATGGCCCTGAATAAGCAGACAAGTTGGGCCTGGAGATAGGGTGGAGCTGGACCCTCCATGCTGGCCAGGCTCGTCCAAGAACCAAGAAAGCTAAGGTATTTCAGCGAGGGCTTGAAATCTGTAGCATCAGAGGATATGCACTGCTTGGGGAAGAGGGTGAAGGTGGTAAAAAGCAGGAGCTCTTGAGAACCAAGTATTTGCATCAGTATGGACATTCAGGCATTCTACTTTAATTTATGCAAGGCTTAATTTGATCTAGATTCCTCTAGGGGTCCGCAGAGGCTGGCACCATTGACAGTAGAAACTAAACTTATCAAGGCCTTTGGAATAACTTCCCAATACAGCCAGCCATACATGAGTTATCTTTCCATGAATATTACATTTGCTTGCTTCCTTTGAAACACACTGAAAAACTTCCTCTTATTGTAAGAAAGTCTGAGAGTTCATGTTTTTTGGCTGCTTACACTTGCTGCATTTACCCATTGGTATGGCATTAAGGCATTTGTTTCCACTGTTCTCTCCAGACTACTTGGTGATGCAGCATTTTCATCTTCCTGTTAAGACCAATACAGAAAAAATGAGTCCCGTACACTACAATTTTCAACCCCTCCCTCAAAGCCAAGATTATATGTCCTAACATGTCTTGTACACATGCATAGCAGACATCCTACCCAGAATACTGCATTTTAAGCAACGTCAAACGCCCTCCAGTCTAAAACTGCATTTGTAAGTTACTATTGCTTGATGCCACGTACACCATGACCTCTCAAAAGGGAATGAGCTTAAAGCTGTAGCAAGAGCTATTTTACAGAGTTGCCATGCATTTCAGGTTTAAATCAGTACTGTACTGACATTCAAGAATTTCAGTCCCCATACAGACTGAGATGAACAGCACTTTTATTTATTTCAGTTACAAGAAGACAAGTAAACCTTACAACCAGAAAGGCAATGAAGGCCTCATGAGCTCAGTGAAAATCATTTCATAATCTAGGCAACATGTTATGATTTCTTGAGATCACAAAGAAAGCATACCCCACTCTTCAACAACTTTTCCTTGTTTCCGTAAAGAAGTTTCTTGTTAACAGAATCAAGGACACCAGTTCACAAAGCCTACATTCACCCCCTCATCCCCCCTCAAAAGGCTTAAGTGTAGACTTTATTCCAAAAAAGTTAACATGCAGTCATGATCACAGCTGAAAGAGAGAGAAAAATTAGTCTGCATCATATGAAGTTAAATTATGATGTGTTAATGAACTTAAATGAAGATACTTTCGCACATGGCAGTGTACTCCATGGGTAAAGAAACTCTCGTCATTTTAAGCCAATGCTTATCTGACTATTCTAGTAGGGAGAAAACAGCTTCAATAAAAACTGATCTCCCTACCAAGCACTCTAGGTAAGAAATATGGCTTAAGTGCTAGAAATATGTGGGAGAAATCACTATACAAAGTGTCAAGTGCAACCTCCCCCTTGCCTAGAATTCAGTGTATTTACTTAAGTACAATAGAAAAGACTGAATTCAGGAGTGGTTGACAGTGGGATATAGTGCTACAGGTTGAGCACCATCCACTAAAGGACAAACCCAAGCATGCATATATCCCACCACAAGGAAAAGACACGCTTGAGCTTCCTAACCTGCTCATTTCTGCCTTTTGCTCTAGTATTATCTTCTTCCTCATTAACAACTTAGTTCTTGCACTCCTTTGAAGGGACCCCTTTAAAACTCTCCAAAATTCTGGATTTTTTGGCAAAAAAAACCCAAACCACTCGCTATTTTAAAGAACACAGAACTAGAAGAAGAAAGGAAGAAACAGAGTTCATAATGCATCTCATCAGGTGCTCTTCTAAGCTGTATCAGACCTAGAAAACATGAAGTACTAGATCAAGTACTGTTCAATCATCCTTGAGGAAGATCATAACTTCAGTCAATTGCTAGGCAGGTCAGTTTTGGTGCACAAGATGTTAATCAACTGAAAAATGTATTTTCACCTGTGCTGTATGTCAGTTCTCAGTTTCCCCTCACTTACGTGGTCAGGGATATATTTATCACGCAGTACTCACAGAAAGTCTCAGAATTTCAGGCAGACCTATTCATTCCCAAGGAGTATCCTTTTGGCTCAGTGAAGACTTTTGAATACTTTAGCTTACATTCATTCTGGAGGCAGCCACCATGACTCCATTTACCCAAAGTACTATTGTTAGTGGGGCTGTTACCATCTTGAAATTGCAGTGTAAAGTTAATCAGCAATATAAAAGAGTACTTTTTCAGTGTTTCCAGTGAAGGAGCTGAGAAGAAAAAATAATCTGTAAGAAACCATTGCTGCAATTTTATTTTAACAAAAGGGCAGATTTATTCATGTTTACAAACAAGTTCCAAAAACAAAAAGGAGAACATGTATGCTACCCACTAACAACCTTTCAAAATGCCAACAGCCCTCATGCTGCATGAAGGATTCTATAGATTAGAAAAAAAATAAAATAAAAATCACAGTTCCACTCACAGTTCACCAAGACAGCACTAAACTAACATGTTTAGACAAAAACAAAGGACTAAGATTCTGATGTATTTTGATTTAATCCATTTTGCCCGAGATAACAGAAATATTTCAAGCAAGTTCCATCACAGATTGATGTCCTGCATTAAACAATCCTACTAAGTTCTGAACAAAAGTTATTCAGTATGTTTCTCAAAATTTTTAAAAATTAAACAATTGTTTCAAAACCATTAAGTAGTAAATGTATTTAAGAAACTAATTAGGACAGAGGCCATAACTTCATTAGAACACCACTGCTCATGTTTTTACAAAGCATTAGTGTTATCTATTTGGCTATTAGTAGTAGCAATTTATCTACAATATTTAACAAGGTAAATTGCAGGCAAAATTTAGTACAGTTTCAATAGAAACACCCTTTTCCTGAAAATACAGCAGTATTTGAAGGACTAGTTTTTTTTGTTTTGGGTTTTTTTTTTGTTTTGTTTTTTTGGTTTTTTTACTTTTTCTCTGCATCATTTATAAGGAAGCTTCCCATCTATGAACAGGAACAAAAAAGTATCTACAAACCTTGTAAACAGATCTGTATCATTTATAAACATAAATAATCCAAATTATTAACAGCCAACAGCAGAAATTAAAAGTATCAATTCAAAGATCCAGGGCCTCCTTGCCCTTCCCAGCCTTTCCCTCAGAAAAGGATCTGACAAACTAAAGCTCTGCTAACACACTGTTCAGGACCATTCTTAAGTACAACAGATGATCCACAGGTCACTTATGCTGAGTTACTGTTTATCTGTCAGAGTTCATTATTACTCCCACCCCAGAAAAGCACCCTCCAGTCTGGCAGAAAGCTTTTGTTTTTTAAAAAAATAAATCTACATTCGTACAAGTGTGTCTTCTGTTGAAGTCCAAGACAAGATTATCATCTTGTCCATCATAATGTGTGAAGAGACCCAGTTTCAATTTCTTTACAATGCAGCTAGTGTGTTAACATTCAGCTTACAATCAGAGTGATGTTTCCAAACTATGTAGCGGGCTCCCTGGGGATGAAGAGGTAGCAGACTTGTTCATGTCTGTTGTAAGGTGAATTCCACTGTCAACCGCATTGTTATTTTTATTGGGAGAGGGTGGGGGAGTAGAGTTGCGTTTTGTTGGAGCATCATCTTCAGCATCAGTATCATCAATAAGGGGAATATGAGGCTCGGAGTCTTCTATTCTAAACTCAGGATGCGTCATAAAATTGTGAATTGAACTTCGTGTCTCAGGTTTCTCTAGCCCCTCATACAAGGAGCTACGAAATGCATTCACCACTCGGATCTGTGAACAAAGAAAAAAAGCTGTTAGAATGCTGCAGGCTTCTGGCAATGGCATGGTTCTTATGAGTTTGAATCCACAAACAGCTAGACATGAGTGAATCGAATTTGTATATGATGCAGTGGAACTTGCAATAAACTGTAAAAAATGAAGAGCGTTTCAGTAGAGCACTGCCAGTCTACACAGTAGGAACAAAAATTGTACAAGTACTGCAAAAAGCTGAAGGGCCTAAGATTCATTCATGGCACTAGAACGGTTCAATTATTTAATATGGGCTAAGTGCTTTTCAGAAGTGAGGCTGACAATTGTTTACTTATTCACAAACTAAATCTCAGTGTGTGTTTTATTGAATACTTGGGGGAGGTGGGAGCAGGGGAAGAGGCTGGAAATAAGTTAGAGGATAAAAGGGTTACTAATTCTCATGCTAGGAATTAGGATGTCAACTGACTATGAAAAAGCCAAGCAAGTGTAAGCCAATGTCACAATGACCGGACACTTACAAAGAGTCATGCAAAAAAGAATACCACTGTAACAGCTGTAAATATTCGAGTATATACCCATTTACGACACTAGAGAAAGCTCCTTAATGAAGAGTGCTTTGGAAACTTAAGACCAGAACTAGGAAATTGAATACTGTATTGTACAACTACATAGCCACAACAGGTTGTAACTTTGAAAAGAATATTCAAGTAGCACCAAGTATGAGAAAAACAGGTGATCAGCCTTTGCTCGAGTCTTCAATTTACAATGAATTCATGGACAAAATTCCCAGGGAGAATATTATTTCAAGTCCTTTCATAACTAATGTTCTTCAAATCAAAAAGCGAAGTTTATAGAACGCATAACATTCTAGACTCAAATTAGGTAGAATAAAGTACACCTTCATTTTGCAAACTGCATGTCCAGGATTGACTTGAATTTAAGCTTTCCAAATTGTGATGCGAATGATGAAACCTCCTCCCACACCCCACGCATTTCCCTTACCAACTACAGGAATTCAGAATTCATTCTTGCACTGATAAAACAAAGGTTAGGAAGCAGTCAGTAACCCCTTTGTCCAACCCTTTTATCAAGATACAGTTTCCTCCATCCGTTAGCTCCATGTTCAGTTCTCAACATCTCTACTCTGGGTGTACCCAGCAAAGCAGTTTCAATCCTAAAGCTCCTCTGTTGTATAGTAAGCAGCAGAGCAACTCTTGAGTTAAACAAGAACTTACTGTGACAAACAGAAAATCCAATTTAAAGATATTTTTAAGTACTTCCAAGATGACTTATTTCAAGCTGAGAAATGTGTCATGACTAGTGTTTCCATAGAGTTCCTTGGTAGTGAAAATAAAGTGACTTCCAGGTGAAGGTATGAAGGTGGATGGTCAAGCAGACTTCAAGAGCAGCTAAAATACACCAGCCAACCTCACTGAAAACAGAGAAGTGCTCCCCAAAAGCAACACATTATCAGATTTGTTACCACGGAATCACTGCACATTATGAGAGTTTTAGGTTCTGACCATGTTCTTTGACATCCAGAAACAGCACTGCTCCCCACCTAGCCCCTCAGAGTACTTGCACAAAGAATTTTACACCCAAAAGCATCATGGCCCCATTTTATCCTACAGGTACAGAGCTGAGCCCCATTACCAATGAAAACTGGGGCAGGAGCAGGGGGGCACACACACAAGGAAGGGACATAACTATGAATACAGGAAGGGCAGGGAATAGGTATGTCCTTGAGAAGTAAAAGATTACAACAGCAGCTAAAACTTCACTGTTCATCACATGAAAAAAAAGAGCACACTGTTAAGGAGTTGGCGTGTTACATGAACTTTAAACAAGTCAAGCAAGCTGCATACACTGTCTTGGCACTTACCAAGAAAAATCAGCAGTTACAATGCCAGACTGAAAGTTTGCAATGCCTTTATTTGGCATGTTGCATCCCACAGCACCACTGATTTATGTGGCAGAATGAAATATGACTGCCCCGTGGGACTGCTTTTTCAGTGCTTACAGATGGTAAGTTAGAACATAAGCAGGAATGGAAAACAATTTTTGGTTTAACAGGACAGATATAATTATCATAGGAATATAAGTATACCCACAATAGTCTTGATTCCCATGCAGAATGCATACTAAACAAGTGGTTTAGACGCTCCTATGAACTCAAGATCCTCAGAGAGTCCAGCCATGAAGGCAGAAATCAGACTATCAGTGTTTTAAGTTATACTTAAAAGCTTTATTTTCAACTACTAAAGAAAATTAGATGAGAGGGATAGCTATAAATAAATTGCATGAGTGAGGAGCAAACAAGACAATTTGTTAAGTGTAATTTATACTGTCATCAGACCTTCCTCATATTAATATCAGAATGGCAAAGGAATGCAGTATGCACTCCAAATCCTTCTAGCCAGATGGCTGCTTAAGAGTTGCAACCTCACTTCATAGGAACAGCTGAACAATTTTCCAACAAACAGCTCTAAAAAAGAGACATAATGAAATACCACATCTGCTTCCCATTAATACTTATTAATTATCAAAAGTTGCTCTCCTGGAGGGTGTAGCAGAAGGCTGTACTACTTAGTAAGGATAAAAAACTAGTTCTCTGCTATTGTGGCTCTGTATCTGCATTGGTCATTTGATGCAATGAGATGCTGCAGTGCCCTTTAGATTCTGATCAAATGGCAGCATGGCATGAAGTTGCTCTCTAGAGAGTTCTGAATGTCTAATTTATGTTCTTGAGTGTAGTTAGGGATACAGGTTACTAATTAGCATTTTAACTAGGAGATGCAATCCTGTGCATCCTTACTGTTAAATCTACTTTTCACATTTCACGCTCTTGAGGCGTGTGGATTTGCGAGCTGAGTTTAACACTACTGCAAGGTAGGAAAATACCTGTCTCACCAATGGAGAACAAGTACAGAAGTAAACACTTGGTGAAGCTCACACAGGAATTCTGGCCAAAGCCAAAAAAAAAAGCCAAACCCAGCCCACCCAAACAAAAACAAAAAAAACCCACAAAAAAAACCCACCAACCAAAGAACACAAAACAATCCAAACCAACAGAACAAGAGAGAACATTTCTTTTAAGACAGCTCCTGAAATTAAGGGTCTTCATCCATCTGGTAATCTGAAAGTTTAAAAAGCAGGGGGGAAAGAAAAGCCCTCTCAGTTTTAAGAAACAATTATTTAACCAGTCTCTAGGAAATTTAAGAAGGAAGTTAACATGGAATATATAATTAAGATGGAAAACTCTTTCAGCAATAGATATTAGCTGTCAGTATTCAACTACAACTGTTATGCGTCTTCAGACTTCAGAGTTTAAACCTATATACACGAGTAATTAAATCTCTAGCCTCTACAAAGAGGAAGGCTGTAACCAAAATGCCACTTAGAGCACAATATAAAAAGGGCAGAATTAAGGTAAGACAATCTTTACTTTCACTGATGGCTTATGAACTGCTGCCAGAAGAACCTAGAGAGAAAAACCCCTTCAGATTTGAATGGCAATTTGAACATTCGATGCTTAAACCTTATTTTCCTTTTACATGAGCTAATAGAAAATTCTTCTGACTTGCATGAATTTTAGAAGCCTTGTTTCGCCACCTGAATCCTGATGCTGAGAAAGTTGTGTTATTTAGTTAAAAAGGTCCAACAAAAGCAGAGACTCAGAAGCTCCTTACAGGCTACAAAGAAAATGTATTTAGTGTTCCGTATTCTAACTACATTTATATTTTTAACATACCATTTGCTTTCCCATCAGCTTGTTTCCCTTAAGTATCACTTGTGCTGCAGTGCAAGACATCTATTTTTGTTGACCTGGGTCCATGACTATACAGTTAATTCACTTACTCAATGTAAGTCACACTAAGAGGCATATACTCGAACATTTACAACAGCTTTCCCATTTTATCTCAAACATCCCCCTGTACACAAATGGATGAAGGCACAGAATGTGCAGGCTCACAGCTTTCACATTAAAGTCTTTTGTTGAAACTGTTCCACCTGTTCTCAGCCCTCTAAGAAAAAAAAATCTTGAGGACTCCACTTTGTGGAAGAGCTCTATAAAAGCCTGAACGATGATTTTAAGTACTAAGGAGAAAATGAGAAACGTTAGGTACGTGAATTAGGAAATGTTAATTTCATGCACTTTAGGAACACACACTCACACCCCACAGTAGTAGAAGCAGTAGTAGAGGAAAACACTACATGTGTAGGGGTAGAAATATTTGTTACATCATGGTGCTGGCTGGCGATGGAGGGTTGCCGCCTTAGAGCCCCCTGAATGGTACTTCCACTCTGGAAAGCATTCACTACATCCATCTGCAAGGAATCAGAGATTGTGACAGCTTGCTCAGCAAGAGAGAGAGAGAACAAGAGAAAGGACCATCCCATCTATAACACACAAAAAGTAAAGAGAAAAGGCACTTTTTTTAATAGAGAGATACACAGGCAAGAGTTGCATTTAGAGCTGAAGAAAACAGAGGACTGAGGGATTACACATCCATCCATCCCCCCTTTTGACAGTCTCAGCCACACGAATTAGAACTGCCACCTTAGTCAAAGGACCAGAGATGGAGAGATTTCCCTTATAACACCCCCTATATCCTACCTTTTCCAAGACCATACCTGAGTTTGTATCCTGTTTAGGCCCCTAAACCACAAGATCTGACCACGACGTAATTCTCTCTCAGCATGATCAATCTCCTCTACGTCTTCTGCTAGTTCTTCTTCAGGAATCTCTTCCTTTTGTGTTCCATGACCAGCTTCTTTAAGAAATTTCAGGCGGCTGGTTGGAATTGTTGAAATCAACTATCGGTGAATGAAAAACATGAATCAGGATTATTCTTCTAAAAAAAACCAAAAGAAAATAAAGGAAAAAGAAATACCAGACTTGAGGCTTAACATAATATCCTACATACAATTAGCAAAGTTGAAAACACACAAATTCTGTAAATGGGATAAATGCATCAATGTAGAGGGATCCCTGCATAGCTGCAAAGCTATGAATATCCTTACCACTTCAACTGGGATGTGAAATATAAACCTGGACTACAAATCATCCTTGCCAGGGACAGAGAATTCCACTTTCACATTACTTCACTATGCCAGGAAGAAGCAGTACTGGAGCTACAAAAGCCATTAATTCTGTAGACTGTGCTTGTATCTACAGCTTTCAGAGCTCCATCCATTTGATGAGCATAATGTGTTACCTCAAATGAGATACATCATTGGAGCAAGTCCAGAGGGGGCCACAAGGATGATCAGGGGACTGGAGTACCTCCCTTACAAAAACAGGCTGAGAAAGTTGGGGCTGTTCAGCCTGGAGAAGAGAAAGCTGCGTGGACACCTCACAGCAGCCTTCCAGTATCTGAAGGGGGCCTATAAGGATACTGGGGAGGGACTCTTCATTAGGGACTGTAATGATAGGATAAGGGGTAACAGGTTCAAACTTAAACAGGGGAAGTTTAGACTGCATATAAAGAAGAAGTTCTTTACTGTGAGGGTAGTGAGGCGCTGGAATGGGTTGCCCAAGGAAGTTGTGAATGCTCCATCCCTGGTGGTGTTCAAGACCAGGCTGGCCAGAGCCTTGGGTTACATGGTTTAGTGTGAGGTATCCCCGCCCATGGGCAGGTGGGTTGGAACTTGATGATTTTAAGGTCCTTTCCAACCCTAACTATTCTATGATAATTTAATGAAAGTAGCCACAGTTAATTCAGAAATATAGAACAGACATGCATTCTTTTGTGACCTGGAAGGTAGCAATCCATTTGCAAGGTAAGTGATGTTTCCAAAACCCTATCCCAAACTGTTACTTTGAAACTTGGTATACACTATCTTAAACTAAACAAAAGCTACGTATGGCCGTTCCAGCTTTTCTTTTCATCCCCACCTTCAGGGCTATTCTGGTGAGCTATGTAGTTAAGGGGAGTCATCTTTTGATACGTCCCATCTAGCAGATCCAGACCAGTTCCAAGACTGCTTTCCTTGACCGTCACAAACCTAGACGACCATTTCAGCAGCTGCAGAGGAAAAAGACTGCTCCAAAAGCAAGATAAACAGCCCTTTATGCTGAAATTGCTATTATGAATGCTCCCAGATCACACTTCAACTTCTATTCTCAAAAAATCAAAAGATCTTTGGCTTTAATATGATGCTAGAGCAGCATGAACTGCAGCAGGGAAGCTCTGCCCTTGCAAGATGCTTTGGGTCAAAGGTATTTTAAACCATCTTGATTTTTTTCTAGGCTACTTTTGAACCTCAGAGTAACTCCACCTGATTTTATTTTTTTTTTAATTATTAATTTTCCAGAAAGCCTTATTATAGAGCTTATACCCACTTGCAGAATACGAATATATATATATATATGTATGTATATATGTATTTACAACTGGAATTCACCCTACCAATTTTATACCGAAACCTGAAGTGTCCTTTTCATAATGGAAGGAAAGATACTGTAATGGAAAACTCTTCATGTGGTATGAAAAGTTTAGACAAGTATGTCATTAAATAATGGAAAACTCTGTTGCTCTAAAGTTTCATGTAAATCAGCTTGCTGCTTACCAGCACTGTTGTGCATGCAATAGTAATGAAACCCTAAGCGAGTGAGGAAACAAAAATCAAAATGCAGTAGCTTAATAGGGCAGAGAACTTTCCAATTATTTCATAATTATGCAAATGAAGCTTCAGAGAAAGTT
Source organism: Ara ararauna (assembly GCA_028858755.1). Classification (NCBI taxonomy): domain Eukaryota; kingdom Metazoa; phylum Chordata; class Aves; order Psittaciformes; family Psittacidae; genus Ara; species Ara ararauna. Next base: position 120,015,702 of record CM054376.1, on the reverse strand, counting down.
GGTTTTCAGTTTTGCTGCATTTCTTGCTACTCCAGAATTTTTAAATCAAGAAAATACTGGCAAGTTTAACAGATCTGATTTTTCAAGAAAATCATTTATTGCAAAGTTAAATATATTTCAACATTAACATGTTCACTGCATCTGTATTTTCACAGAACTTCTAGTACTTATCTGACTAAAGATATAATTTCTTATTTTAAAAGTAACTACAGCTTCTTCTAGTTAAAAGTTATTAAGCATAAACCAGCCATAGAATCTAGTTATGAAGTGTAACTAATTGACCAAGTCAGAGTAAGAAATATTCACCTAAGGACTTTCTGGCTATTGGACTAGTCAATTTTAACCAGTTTTTACTGTTTATCTCCATATATTCATACTTGAGTGAATCTGAATGATCTGAATATTAAAGACACTGTATTTTTCATCTTCCGTGTAAAGTATTTTAATGCGGTAGCTATTTGGCATTTTGAAAAAGCTAGTTTACCTGGCCCCAAAGTAGTGTTCCCATGCCCAGGAAAATGGACCACAGCCACTGTTCAATCGAGAGTTCCGAGCAACTGAAAGGCTTCCCACCAAACTGCACAATAATTATCTGTGAAGAGCAACATCATTGAACAACATGTATCAGTGACCTGATACCAGAAAACTCCCTAATGTTTCAAGATCACTAGAGACAACTCTGCATTACAGCACAGGATTTCCCATTTTATTAAGCCTATGCATCCACTGTCTCAGGAGTTTGAGCAACTTTCCAAACCTATCATCTTCAGCTTCTCATTATTTCAACAGCTACCTATTTTTCTTCAAGTGTCACAATCACAAAAACCTGTTGACTATTTCATTTTTTGCAGTTCTGTTTCACAATTACAGCATGTATTCAATGCCACAAATTTACAGTGGTTATTTATCATATGATCATCACCCATTTAAGAACCCAGTTTATTTATCGGTTTCTGTTAACACAAGTTGTAGATACATAAGACATAAAACACTTCAGAAATAATTCAACAGAATATTACTATGCATCCCATCAGCAGTAAATGTCAGACTTTAAATAACCACAGTGTGACATCTATGTAGTAAATCTTCGAAGGGGCAGAGATCTCAGAAGTTAAAATAAATGAGCTCCTACTGACTTACCTACTATTAGAAAAAGGTGTATGAGCCCTAATGAGCAAGGTATCCCTCTGCATAGGAATTATATGCATGAAAGTGTGCCCTGGAGAATCGACAATTCAAGTAGCACGACAGGCATGAAAAGGAGACAGTATTGACCATTAAGGAGGACAACCTGACAGCTGAAAATCCCAAGAGTCTTGGGATTTTCAAAATCTTCTTTTATTAACACAGAATAAAACACTGAGAAAACAACTCAGGAGTTACTTATTTGGGAAGACACTCAGCCCACCAAGTTCATAAAGGGAACACAGTTGCAGTCAGGAGTAATTTCTACATATTTAGGTTTGTTGCCCAACAACAGTCACTCTGCTGTCTTGCAGAGTGCAGCCCTGAAAATAAGAGTAGCTTCTGAAGAAGCGTCATTTAAAAAAAGCCTAAAAATGGAAGAATCAGTGAACAAACAATGTGAAACAGAGGTGCACACACTTGTATTGCTTAAACTGCTACGAATTTGGTCCCCCCACCCCCAAAAATTTACTTACCTGCACAACGAATGTCCCCAGAACAATAGAACAGAAGATAGCGTTGTTGAAGATTCCTTCAAACACATTTCTTTCACCATGAATTTTCCGGGCATTAATTTCATTAAAAAGCTGCATCATCACAAATGTGTTAAATACAATAGTATAATGCTCTGAAGGAGGAGCGTGCAGAGGTGCGTTTCTTCCACTGTCAATATCAAAAATTCTCTCACCTGTGTTTAAAAAGCATTTATCAGCAGCTTAATTGGTGCTTTTACACATACACACTGCAACAAAAAAATCAGTTTTACGATCACATCTCTGTATAACTTTTAGGATAACTCTGTGAAGCCTCAGCATTCTTACCAGCAAAGAGGAGTGTGAAGACCACTACGAGTTGGTAGAAAGCATGACCCAAGATGTTCTTCATCATTGTACGAGAAATCAAAGGTTTGTTTCTCCCATAAGGCTTTCGCAACAGAAGAGCTTCAGTAGGTGGTTCTGTTGCCAGGGCAAGAGAAGCTAATGTGTCCATTATGAGATTTACCCACAGCATCTGCACAGCTTTAAGTGGAGAATCCTATAAAGATAGATACATAAACCCTCCAATAAAAGCGAACAAATTGCAGCTATTAAAGGCATTTATTATACAACACAGGCGTGTTCTGAGGAACACTATGATCTTTGGACTAACGTTTAACTGAAAGTTTGAATTCAAGAATTTATCAATCGTGACATTTTCAACCATTATTAGCTAAACAATCCACCACCAGTACGTACTTGTGTTATGCATGCTCCTGTAAAAGCAACAATTACTGCTACTACATTGACAGTAAGCTGGAACTGAAGAAATTTGGAGATGCTGTCATACACATTTCGTCCCCACATAACTGCTTTAACAATACTTGTGAAGTTGTCATCTGTAAGGATAATATCAGAAGCTTCTTTAGCTACGTCTGTTCCAGCAATACCCTAGTAGAAAAAGAAAAACATGATGAAATATAGCAGAATGCACCAACTTATGTAATAGAGGCTATTATATCCTTGGTCAGAATTCACTTTGAATGCACCAAGCCTGAAGGACTATTTTAATGTAAGCGCCTAACATTCTACTGAATCAAGTTCTGCTTGCAAGTTCCACTCTAGCATGGGGAAATGTATACAAAACAGAAACCTTAATGTTGTCTTTAAAGATCTTAATATAAAATCCTCATGTTGATGATAAAGACATGGTGGAAGTTGTCCCAGAGAAATGTTACTGAACCCTGTACAAGTTAAAGGCCACCAGATGGTGCAGTACTACAGTTTAGTCCATGTTCCTAACTAGTTTGCTATACCGACTTCAGAAGTAGGGCAACCCATGTGTTCATAACACAGCAGAATGACAAACATTACCAAAAACCTGTTCCAGAAGAGCACTGGCATTAAACAGCAGCATATGCAATGTCATTCCATATGACATTCTTAAGCTTTAAGCACCTGTACTCTCCTACAGTATCTAAACAGTTAAGCTAAGTTCTGTGTAATACCTACCTGAAGGATATTTATTTTTCTTTCACCATTTCAAAAACACTAACTCAACTGCAAATTTAATGATCCTTAGTCTGGATATATCATTTTGCCAAGGAAATGAATCACCTGCACAGCTATATGCACACCTTAAGAAGTGTCTTTAAACATCATATAGAGGATGGTATATTTTAAGTGCTGTTTAGATAAGCAGTTAGAGGAATTAGTTTCTTACACAGATGAACATAGACAGCAACTGCAGGAAACACTAAAGTTCTGGAAGATTAAAATAAATCTGCCCTTGGAAGTGCCAACTACAGCACCTATTCAATAGCAGAAAACAGATACTTGTTAAAAGAAACCAAGACTGTTACAGTCTAGAACATTTCATATGTAGCTGTCAAATTTGTAAGTTATGCTTTTGAAAAATACTCCTTGAGAATGACAAAAAAGCTCTTCCTCTTCCCATTTTTTCCTTCAAGATTAGCATCTGAATCAGTGCAACTGCACATGGTGTAGGAGGGTGGTTGTCTTCTCCCCCCCACCCCCCCCTTCAAATGCTTAATAATGAGGTTTTGAAGACTTAAGTGACCTACTAGCACCAAACTATCTTTCTAGCTTAAGACTGAGGAGAAATCTTGAGGCAAAAGGAAGCTTTAGGAACCTATCTTACACTGTTTTGAAAGACAAAAGAAAGCTGAAGCCTTCATACTTAATGCATGAGTCTACCCCGTATTAGCACTTAAAGCCAAGACTTGGTTTAGCAACCATTTGAAAGGGTAGTTGAGAATATATATTGAGAAAGCCAAGTAATCTAAGAAACCATCCAGACAAATGCAAATCCTAGGTTGTCATAAAACTCTGATACTTCAGCTGTACTAGATATATCTCTTAGTATAGCCCCCAAAACCATTTTAAATATCAACAGGCAGTCTCTCACATTATAGCCTCCCTGTTCCTATGCACTGTTTCATGGAAAAAGGATGAATAAGCTCATTCCATATTGTGTATAAGCTTTACATAAAGTCAACAGAGTATGCTATTTACCACCTGAAGTAATTTTGCCTTATGTTGAACAGATCTCATTTTAGAAGCCTTCAGTACCATTAATTCTGTTCCTATATGGAACATGGATAAATTAGAAGAATGAAAGAGGAAAAAGTATTTAGTATTAAGTCTGAGAGATGTTGTCTCCACTAACTTAGTTGTATATTAGGCTAATGAAACAAGCAAGATTGTTTAATCTTAAGTGATTTGGTAAGTTACTGTATCAAAATAGGTCTCCAAAATATTGAAGATTAAAAACATCATACCATAGCAAATCCAACATCTGCCTTTTTCAGAGCTGGACCATCATTGGTACCATCACCAGTTACTGCTACAACTTGCCTCTGTTCAAAGACAGTGCTATCAATTATACCTAAAATGAAATGACATCTTGGTGTTAAGAGTTTGAAACTGACAACACAGCACAGATTAAACCTGAAAGAGAAACCCAGTTTTGTCTTCCTCAATCACAATTTAAAAAAAAAAAAAAAAAAAAAAAAGAAGAAAGCCAGAACAAGAACAGACAGACCTAATTGGCTCCATTTCTCAAAGAGGAAAAAGAAAAAATACATCATCCAGGAAATGAAGACACCCTCATATGCATTTCCCACTGCTCAGTCCTAGATGTCTTTCTAGGAGCTTTACTTAGAAGCACAGATAGCTTTTAATTACCTTTTACGAGAGTGTGTTTGTCAGTGGGAGAAGATCTTGCAAGAACACGGAGCTTCGGCCAAATTTTATCTATTCGCTCTTGCTCTATCTGCAAAAGAACACTGGTTATATTATACAGTTAGGCGATTTAGAATATCGGCTGATCTCCTTCACAATCAGCATGCTTACCTCTCCTTTTTCATTGCGTATTCTCCTGTTAAAGTCTTTGCCCTCTAAACACAGGAAATCTTCACCAGGATTCAGAATACCACATTTTAATGCAATAGCACGCGCAGTGTTAATGTTATCGCCAGTGACCATACGTACAGTTATGCCTGCACGCTGACACTTCTTTATTGCATCAGGTACCTGTAAGAAAACACACAGGTGCAGAGACTGTACATTATCTGAATAAATCTAGACATGTGAGGGAAAGGAATGTTTTTGGCTCAATCCAGGATAGCTCTTATTTTAAAATCAAGACTGTTGTTATGGAAAATTAAAAAAAAAAAAAAAACAAAAAAAACCAAAGTATCTTACCACAATTATTTTCCTGAAAAACACAGAAATGGCAATTCTGGCAAAGAGGCTTTGTTGCTATCATTTCCCCACCCCCACCCCCACCTCCTTAGCTTTCAAATACTGCAGTATTCAAAAATACCATAAAAATCCTCATTAGGCTGTAGGTACCAAGTATTGGCTTTTCATATATGATTGTGTGAAATAAATTACATCTCAACCCTCCACTATTTTAGCCATGACTTTTTGTGTAAAGTGATGATTGTACAGATCAGACTAGAGTTCTACTTACATGTGTCATCAAAGCTTTCACTATTCAAAACCACTGCCTTCCTTAGACATCAACCACAAGCCAGACTCCATACCTCAGCTCTCAGGTGACAAACTCTCCTCTCTGTTCTACATGAGAAGCTGGCAACAAGTACAATGGCTAATATTATACTAAACAATGCTCCTAATATTCCAAGTGGTAAAAAAATTACAAGCTCTTCCATCTGCTACTGAGACCCTGCACATTAAACACCTTAGTTTGTACAGAGCTTCAGTAACACAGCATAAGTGACATTAAGAAGTTTTAATCTGCTTTTATAGCTCCATTAACTTTCCCCCCAAGAAATTAGATTTTCATTTATTAACCATGCTTAAGGCATACAATAGCAATTCAGTTTCGTGTACTCTCTGCATAACAAACAACATGAATCAAGATCCATTATACAATCACTGCAGTTTAGTCAATGACCCTACCTCAGGTCTCACAGGATCTTCAATCCCGACAACTGCAATGCATGTCAGGCCAGTAACAATATCATTTTCATTGTCCCATTCTGGCTCAGGTTCCCCTGCTGGGAAGTCTCGGAATGCCAAGCAGATGGTTCTGAGCCCTTCAGAAGCCATTGGCTCAATTACAGTTTTCACGATATCATCACGGTCCCTAGGTCTAAATACCTTAGGTTCTCCATTAGCACTCAGTATTTTGAAGCACCTGAAAAGGAACGTTTGAAAAGTTGGCACATTTTAACCAGAAGTTCAGCCCATTCAATGGCTTACTAGTCAACTCCAGTAAGTTTCCACAAGCTTTGTTTTCACTAGACTTGAACACATACAAAAAAGGCCAGAAGCAGCATCTCTGAAATAATTTTCTCCATATGTGCTTAATCTTGTCCCAGTTGCAAAACATCCTAGCCGTAGAAAGTTAACAGAGACAGTCATTCTAGGACGAAAATAATGCCCAACAAATTTAGGACACAAACTGTAGTTACCTCCCAGAAGTATCCATTTCTCCATTGTATGTAAACAGACTAGTGTCTGCACTGGTTGAGTCAAGTCAATCCAGTTTCAAGTTCAACAAAATATTACCACCTTGTTAACAGTTATACAAGTCTCAGAAGTGCAGTTTGCTTCCAGAACCATGCATGTGGCGCTTAAACAGCTGTAAGCATTAAACTTACAGCACTAAAAGCAAACTCTGGTACTCATATCCTGAAGTAGTAAGGTTTGCCCCCCCCTCAACTAAGTGCAGAGAATTCAGAGAGCATCTGGCATAGATTTCTTCATGTGAAATATTAAATTAAAAGCAAATACTTAAATCTGATTTAAATATTTATAGAAGAGATTAGACTCAACACTATGTAATCTAGCATTTCAACACATGCTTTTAGTTATTTCTTTAGTTTCTTCATGCCAAAGATACCACTGTTTTGATAGACGGCTTATATATACACTTCACTAATATGAATATAACACTACCAACTATTTTGAACAATAAGTTTAGTCTTGTTCATCTGCATCCTTAGCCAAGTTTTGCCATAAAGCAATGCCATAAGCACTTGTTTTACAAATTAGTATTAATGTGGCACTGAAAAAAATTTAAGACTTTATGACTTTTTTTTAAAATATCAAAGTTCAGAGCTGGCATATCATTCAAGAGGACTACTGTTATGTTTAAGTGCTTAGTCCCAAGGGGTTAGGGAATTCCCAGGTGCAATACATATAAAAAAGTTCCCACCTTGTCCAGGATATAGAAATGGAAATGAAGCAGTCCCTTAAAGCTTCATAATATTCATCATAACTGAAATTTGAAGTCTTATCTAAATTTCCTGATTTTGATTATCTGTTCAAGTGTCAGCAACCAACTAAGGATATCTTGTGTTACCTGCAATCACAGGGCTTATGATAAATTCAAAGCATGCCAAGATTACTAAATGGAAGCCAATAAACAATATGTAAAGATTACATTGAAATGTATTTCAAATATTTGACTTGAGCACAAAGGAAAAAAATTAATGGAGCTGCTCTGCTTGAAAAAGTTCGCTACATTTTTTCTACACTTGTTAGTGGGTCATTTGCATCTTTTAAATATTAATGCTTTAGTTTTCAGTGCTCAAGAACACTCATATATGTTATAATAACAAATAAGCAGTACAATTGAGAAACGAGGTTACAAACTCCGAGATTAATTTCCGGCACTGCATAGGTAGCGGGTAAAGAAAGTGTCTCACGTCACTAAGTCTTCTCTCAGTCAGTACATACTCTGAAATAGTTTTGGAGTTACAACTATTCCAACAGTATCCAAATCAGTTTTTTTGTTCTTTGCCAAATGCCCTTATTATTTATTTTCTTATCTCAGGTATGAAGCCAAGCAGACCACATGAGGCTGAATGAGTTCCACCAACTTCTACATTTCAATTGCTCAGTAACATAGTAAGGTACAAAATACTTCTGAAGATAGATGCAACTATAGAGGCATACTTACTTATTCACTGATGAGACTTGACTTAAAACCTCACTATGAAAAAAAATACTTCTAAGTTCTGTGTCAAAAGGAACAAGAGTCCTTTAAAGACTGACAATACTAAGTTGAAGAGAAGGAAGATTTTGGGTTTCTCCTTTAGTGCATTAGTACTTTCCTAGATAATTATTTGGGGGTCTGGTTGCAAGCAAAAAGGTAAACTGAACAGATATTATCTATGTGCTACTTGGACTAGAAACAATCTGATGTTAGAGCCAAAACCAGACTGGCTACCACTGCTGTTTCCAAAGAACATGATGCCTACATGCTTGACTTCCCTTCTCATCTAATTAGGACTTAACACAGCATTCTTTACACCTAAAGGTTTGTCCCAGTGGTGACTAATCTCTCAGTAACAGTCTTGTCTCATACTAATAAATCCTCTATAGATGGGCAGATGGATAAAGAAGCAATTTGCTTTGTCACATTAAAAAACCTCAAGTTTTTCCATTGGCCAAGTTAAACCACCTTTTAAAATTACCAACTTGGACACCAATCTGCACAGTCTTTTGAAGCTAAAAGCAATCACTTTTCAGAGGCACAAGTGCTTCCTGGAATCTAGGCAGAGTAGCTGCTGGGACTTTACTGGAAGATGAGTAAGCATTTTGACCAACCACACCTAAAATAGCTTACCTACAGAACTGATCACTTCATAGATACTTTCCTCTAAGAGAGTTCACAAATTAATCACAACCAGCTCATTTGTGGGGGAGCAGGGCTGGGGTATCAGAATTAAAGTAACTTAAATACTAATTGGCTTTCTTGCTGTAGAAAGTCAAACAACTGAAGGAGACAAGCTGAGAAGCTGGCTGCAGTCAGAAAGGTACAGGACTGCTACACTTGTTTGTGAGTAGGGCAACAGAAGTATTTCACAGGCTATGGCACAATGTTGTTTAGCACTTCAGTCACCTCACTTATCAGAATATTTAGCCAAATTTAAGTGCTGAATTACAATAGTTGTTCTTACTTTTTAAGAACTATCTCAGAGGCACCTTTACTGAATATCCGGAAACTGCCATCAGAGTTTTTTAAGACAGTACTCATAGACTTTCTAACAGAGTTGAAGGTGTACACTTTGTACAAATCCTCTTCTGGTATCTCATTTCTTACATCCTGATAATCACGCTTTAAATCCAAGAGCAATCCCAGCAAGGCACATTCAGTTTTATTTCCAACATGACGTGGTAGGCCACCTTCTTTTTCAGGAGGCTGCAAGAACAACAAGAACCTTCACTGATTAGGAGGTTAACTTACGAACCACTGAAGTACAGCACTTAGAAAAAAAGAAGCCAAGGCCACAAGCTTAACTCTGGGATGGGGAAGTTTCACTTTCACAGTGGTTACTCTATAAATTCATGAGTCATGAGTCAAAGTCATACTGCTGGCTTTTATAGGTACCTGTTTAGGATCTTTCAGTCCCTTTCTTAAGACTTAAAAATCACTCATTAAGTTTGTATCAAATTCTAACATTTCTAAAAGGTATTTTCCATTACTCGCAGTATCTATCTGATTGAGGGCAGTCCCTGCACAATTACTTCACATTTTAAAAATACAAGTTTACTCAAATTAGCATTATTTCTGCTAAATTAAGTGTCCTTTCCTGTAATAATGCTTCCTCAATGACTTAAGAATGTGATCACCTCACCTGTTAGCCTTCCACTGAAAAACCTAAGTCTTTAAGCTTCTTAAGTCTCACTACATGTTCTGTTTTCCAGGCTACGGCCTATTTAACTGGAAAGAATTCAGAAACAAGTTTCCAACCCTTTATTGCTAGAACAAGTTTCTTACCTCAGCAGTGTGAAATATGCACATACTAGTGCCGTAAGTAAAGCGCAACAATTTCTCTCAAGTTATTTCTGAACCTATATAGCTCTAACATTGAAGTGCAGTTTGTAGCAAAAACCTGCAGAAACACTTAGTCAGCCTCACATGCCTCAAACAGCTAGAGCTGAACCGTATTAATCATAAGTTAGTGATCCATTTTCATTTTTCAGAGCTGCAACATCTGGGATTTGGCTGTACTGAATGCTCACACTTTCAAAATGTTCACTTTAATGTGCAGTTTAAGATGTCTAGTTCTAAGCTTGCCAGTAAAAGAGACATGGACATCCAGAAGCAAGTCAGCCATGGGCCACAAAGACATATAAGACTGGAGAACCTGACATGTGAGGAGTGGCAGAGAGCTGGGACTGTTCAGCCCGTAGAAGGCTCTGGGGGAGAAACTTATCAATACATATTAAATGCCTGAATGGGGCAGGTGGGTGGAGCAATGGTAAAGACTGCCAAAGCCAGGATTCTTAGTGGTGCACAGTGAAAGGACAACAGGCAGCAGTTGCAAAGTGAAACTCCATTTGAAAATAAGGAAACACTTTTTTACTCTAAGAGTGGTCAAATACTTGACCAGGTTGCCCGGAGGTTTCAGAGTCTCCATCCTTTGAGATTCTTGAAACCTGACTGAACACAGCCCTCAGCAATGTGTTCTGACTGATCCTGCTTTGAGCAGGGGGTTGGACCAGAAGATCTCAAGAGATTCCTTTTAGCCATTTGTGATTCTTTGAAACAGACTAACTATGACTGCCTTGGGTGTAATTTGACTAAAATTATAGTAGCAAGGGACCTGGTCAGTTTACATGCAGCTTTTTTTTTTTTAATTTCTATATAAAAATCTTTAGAAAACTAGACTGTGAAATTCTTCATATGCTATAAATCATTAGTAGTATTACAGTCTTTTTTCACAGGAATCAGTGCTGTCAGTCTTGATGTGCCACCTTAAGTACTGCTATTGAAGAAATTCTTGCAGAGGTCCAGACTGGCTGAAAAGTAGCTTTTGGACTGGGGTTTTACTGCTATTCCTATACAAAGCACTCATAGTGTAGACTTCTACTAAACCTTGAAGTGCTAATTTATTCTTTAAAGCTAATTACTAGTTATATTTCCTGCCTAAAAGAATACAAGTTATGCAATACATTGGAATAACTACAGCAAGGAAGCTATGTAGCTTCAGAAAATGATGCATGTAAGTGCTAACTAGTCCAGTATTTAAAGATGTGTAATGGTCCATTATTCTTTTCATTCCAAAAGATTTTGCAAGTCTCGAACAAGATATGAGCAAAGATGTTACAATTCTAAAGCCTACAAACTCATACAACAGTACTTGGAATAAAAATCCATTAGTATCCTCATCTGTACTTGCATTTTCCCATTCCATTCTAGCTGATTCTACGCTTCTCTTACACGCTTACTTTGGAGTAGCACTCAAACCCAGCCAAGATATTCTTCAAGTAAGTTAACAGCCCCACTTGTAAAAACAAATTTAGACACAACTGTGAACTTGAAGTTTTCTTCCTGAAATTGTATCTTTGAACTATCAGTTCTAACTGAAATAAGCTATTTTTGGATTTTAAACTCTAATGCCTGAGCAATCTACAGCAGATATAAAATACCCTATGCTGCATTTTGTCACACACACTTAGATGACTACCATGTGGCCACCAGACAATTTGGAAATTTTGAGGAAGTTTTGTTTACCTTGATTGGAATGAAGACATCCACTTACCAGTATTTTGGAAGTATAAGCACAATTAACGGAAATTCCTGTCACAAGGTAAGCCATGGTTTTCTCTGGAATAGCTTCTGGTTCTGGAATTTTTTTATAATGTTTTTCATTGATGTAGGCTTGGACCACTGTCATTCTGTTCATGGTCAATGTTCCTGTTTTATCTGAGCAAATAGCTGTTGCATTGCCCATTGTTTCACATGCGTCCAGATGTCTCACCAAGTTATTATCTTTCATCATTTTCTAAGGAAATAAAAGCAGTCAACAAGTATAACCATTACTTCACATTTCAGATATTCTCATTTAGGGTGTCCAGTCTTACACAGCAGCTTCAGAAGACACTGAGCCTTTAAGACATCTAGCATCTTACAGAGGAAGAATTTGTAGCTGCCACATTCAGTCAGGATTCCTTTAACTCTATTATGTCACAGTAAACTTCATATTGAAAAAGGTTCATAAATAGTCTTAATCCCTTACATCTGCATGTCTCACTGACTACTGATACTATTCAGACTGTGTTACAAGCAAATAGCTTATGATACTTATAAATAGAGAGGTACAGACTGAGCTTTACTAGACACAACTAAATAAATAAATAAATAATCTTTCTGTTTATAAGAAAGATCAAGTAAGCTGAGCCATAGACTTATCTGAACATCAGGTGACATATATTTCAAGGAGCTAAAGTCAGACTTGAAATCAAATACAAACTTGGAGCCCAATGTTTCAGCTAAGATAGTGAGGACTACATAAGTTTCATAGGACAAATACCTCTTTAAATTCTTTACTTAACAGATTTGGATAGTATTTCAACCTTGAAGAGGCAGTATGCAAATGATAAAAAGCTAAGGCCACTACTAGTTAGTGTTGCAAGTTAAGTTTTAGAACATAGGCTAAACAGCCATGTCTTCACAATTAGGTTTTCAGATTAATAACAGGTCCCAGCATGAGGAAGCAATAAGAAATTTAGATAACAAAGAGCATGAATTAAAAAATGTTGCAAAATAAACAGAAAGCTGTATATTCTACAATATTCAATCCTCTAGGAGAATCAATCCGCAAACTTTTGTAGCAGTTGTTTTACACATCAGTTAGGTAGAAGTTCAGCTTTACAGAAAAGTTTGTTATTTACAAATTCTAACACATTATTTATTATAAGCAAATGCTACAATGTTGTGAATTAAACCCATTCATTTTTTAGATGGTGACAACAGCCTGCCACTGCTGACTGCTCATGTTAGTGTGTATTCAGATATTAAGTAAAATACTTATGCAGTTCAGGGAAACATGAACAGCTTCTCCCCATTCTGTTATGTATGTGATGCACCATACCTAAATTGAGATTTACAGCTGATGAATATACCCGCCTACCCTTAAAATCTGTTCCACACCTATTTCACTTACCTTAACAGAGTAAGCCAGAGATATAGTAACTGCAAGTGGAAGACCTTCTGGTACTGCCACCACCAAGACTGTAACTCCAATAATGAAGAACTTCACAAAATATTGAATATAAATTGGCGTACATTCAGCAAGCCAAGGTCTTTTCTGAACCCAGAAGGTATCAATTATAAAATATAACACAAGGATAATGACTGTAATTGCAGACATCAACAAACCTTGTTAAAAAGAGAATAAACAGTTGTCAGAAAATGTCTCATATCTGGCAATACAGACTGTGGATAAGTCAAGTGCAAATACTTCTGCCTTTATATGAGCTAAATAGTAATTACTTCATGTAATTTTTGAACTGGCAAATCAGGAAACACTGAGGTAGTTCCCAAAGGTGTTCCAACTTCCAATGCAAGTACTTCTTCATGCATTTCACTGAGAAACTTCCAATATCTTTCCCCCCCCATCCATTTAATCGAAAAGTGAAAGATCTAATTATGATCAGGACAGACAAACATGTAATGTCAATTGACTAAGCAGAACAGGAACTGAAATAATTCAGCAGACCTTGAATGACTGTACTGCTGAATTAGTCAATAGAGAAAGCTGCTGACAGTCTGTACCCTGCTTCCTGCTGAAGCTGGGATTAAATATGGCAGCTAAGCATAGTGCTCAGTGAACTGGGAATAACTGGAAAGACAAACCAGAACTGCTACTAGCAAGCCAAGCAGCACATCTAAGACACCACATAAAAGTAGTGAAGGAAAATGAATCTAGCTGGAATAAAGAAACAGAATTCACTGTATGAAGAGTGTCAATTCTTTATAAAAAAGTGCTTCAGTGTGTGCAGGACAGAAAAATGCATGCGTGAAGTAGATGAGCATTAAGAATATGTGGAGAGTTATAATGGGTCAAAAAGTGAATAAAGGAGAACAGAAGCCCTATGAAACACGAGGAAAAAAAGAAGTGTCATAAGAACAATACTTCACATTAAACATACCATGGAAGCTTTATTCCACATTTGTCAGTACAAGTCTTCCTGAAAAATTAACATTCCTATACATAACTAGAGTGCTAAAGCTAAATGCTTAATTACTTTGTTTTCACACTGTAACCGTCTTATGACATAGATGCTGAAGTCAGCCCTTTTTGAGCTGTGGGCTGGGCTACAAGACTTCTGAAAGTCCCTAACCTAAATCTTTCAGCAATTCTACATGGGTCAAAATAAACGCTCAAATATTTTAATTAAACCTCTACATGCTAGATAACATAGCCTAAAATTTACACTGAACTTCATTGTTGCTTTAGTCTACTTTCAAGAAGCAACTGTTTATGAAGACAGCTGAATACTAGCTGATTGAAGAGTAACAGAAGCTAAAGGATAGCAGAAAGTCCAAAAGTGTTACATACTGTAAAGCATATGGTAAGTGGAAATACCTACGCCTCTGGAAGTACCAGAGATAACCTGGATGACCCTACTACATTTTCCAGACTTCGCTCAATTTATAGTTCTATAGGTACATCAAGAAATGCTTCATCCAAAACCAATCTTTTGTAACAATTGTCCAATGTTATGAAGTTCGAATTTTCTCTTCCAGAAGCTGGCACTCTAAAGCCTGAACCTACTTAAATCAAGGAAAAATAAAAGCCAACCATATGACAATCTGAGAAGCCATCAGCACACTCAGTGGTATCCTTGCATGTACTGGAATTTGGCACTTAAATAACCAAACCAGTCAAGGCTAGCTACTTCAGTTATCCCCTCACAAACTGCACACATTCCAATTTTATTCAAGCACATGATATCAACATGAGGAGCTTAATGACACATCATACCTGCTTTGCCAATCTGAACTGCGAGCTTTGTAAGTTTGCCTTGAAGAACTGACTTCTCTTTCTTTGGCAAATTTGCTCTCTTTTTGTCTTTCTCGTCTCCATCCCCACCATCCTCACTCTTCAGTGGTTGCATTTCCATGGCTGCACCATCCTGAGCTTTAGCTAGAAGATGAAATTAAGTTTATCCACTGGGGAGCCCTCAAAATCAATGATACTTACAAAGCTTACCAACACCAGTACTGTGTAGCACCTTGTAGCCAGAGACGCCATACTATACATGGATGTTTAAACAAGTATATTGGTTGTAGGTGCCCAGGTGCCGGCAGCAGGGGAGCTGCAGCCCATGGATAAGACCATGTTGAGGCAGGCTGTTCTCCTGCTGCCCACCAAGTACCACAGTGGAGCAGATCTCCACCTGCAGCCCATGGAGGACCCCCTGGTAGGGGGATGTGCCCTGAAAGAAGCTGTAGCCTGTGAAAGGCCCATGATGGAGCAAGGCTCCTGGCAGGAGCTGTGAAAAACCACACTGGAAAAGTTCCAGTAGGATACAGACTTTTTTGAAGGAGCCTGTGATCAGGAAGAGGAAGAGTGTGAGGACAAAGGAGCAGAGACAAACATTATAAACTGACCAAAAAACCATGTTCCCCATCCCCCTGCACTCTTCAGGGGTAACTGGGAGTGAAGTTGAGCCTGAAAGAAAGGAGAGGCAGAAAGGGGCAGTTGTTTTAGATGTTTTTGTTTCTCAACATCCTATCCTATTTTTACTTGGCAGTAAATTAATCTCCCCCAAGTTGAGTATGTTTTGCCTGTGAAGATAATGAATAAGTATCTCCCTGTCCTCATAGCAACCCACAGGATTTTCATCCTATTTTCTGCCTTGTCCTGATGAGGCAGGCAGGAGTGAGAGAGCAGCTGGGCGGGTATCTGGTAGCCAGCCAAGGGTAACTCACTTCAACAAGATAGCTTGAAAATCAATGGCAAAGTTCACTTTTGTAGTATCTAGCTATGCTGAGACTACCAAGTTCATTTAAGCATGTGCTTTGGACAGATTCACTTGTGCCATCTTTAGCATAAGCATTTTTGATTTAAATATTCATCTGCTTAGGGAATTATGTATTTGTTATTACATACACTCTCAGAAAATAGGGACTTGCAAGAAAGGATCAGAGAATCTGCATTTACCTTTGTTACGGTTTTCAACAGCTCCATCTTGCTTTTTACCTGTTGGAGAGGGGAACAAGCTGTGGTTTAAATTGGCTGTGCAGAGTTCATTTCAGTATTTATATTTATATATAATGCATACATTACCATATGCTGAAACAAGCAGTTATGTGAGACAGAGGGATCATATAACTGAAGCTTTAAAAGCAGAAGTCAATTCACAGAAACAGTTTGCATCAGGATTTTTTTTTTTTTACTTTTTTCATGAAAGATTGCTGCAGAGTTAATGCTGCCATAGCTAAGCTTGCACACATTACTGTAACAGATATTTATTACTTGTGAGGAAAGCTTTTAAAAGGCTTGCCTAAGCATTTTTCTAGGGTAAAAAATTGTGACACTAAGGTGATTCTGGTGGCCTCAGTCTTGCTTTCTGCTCTTCCAACATTTGGCAACTTCATCTGTCTACTACTGTAAACAAACTGCAGAATCTCATTTCCAGAAGCAGTGCTTTGTTCAACACTGCAGAAGCTACTGTAGTATAAAATATTTATAAATCCACACCAAAGCTTAATGGAGGTACAGCACTGGATTACTGGATCTATGCTAATCCTATTTACGCAAGCATGAATGTAATCTATAGGCAACGTACCAATGTTACGCCACTAAGAGAACAGTTCATGTTCATAATATCCCTCCTACCTCTCTTCAGACATGGAGTTCAAGAGATCAAAAAGGACAGTGAAATAATAGAAAAAAATAATGGATGAAACATTAAAATTAACTAGAAGACTGACACGTTGTGTGTAGTTTATGGGGGGAAGAAGGGGAAAGACAGAACAGACACCACCTTTTTTTATTTGGGCTTTGAAGGAAAAAGCTTTAGATACTACCTTGGCAAGTGACAACAAACATTTCTCCTAAACAGAGAAAGCAAGGGCTACAGTTACTATCTGCAATACCCTGAAATGAAAGCACAGAATTGAGGAACTTGGGGAAAAAAAAAAAAAAAAACCCAACGGAATTTTTCAGTACCACTGGCAATTCATTAAGTCTTCAGCCTTAAGTTACGTAGACTGAAATGCGTAAGAGCACTCAGGTAGGAGAAAATCAAAGTATCAAGCAGCCTGTCTGGAATGGCATTTAATACCTCCACAATATTATTGCTTTAGACATAGTCTGATTGCTATACATAAGATCTTCCCTCAAGCATCCTCAGAACAGCTGAGGAGAGGAAAAAAAAGCATGTTCACTTTCTACAGAAAGTAGAAAAGAAGCCACTTCAGACTCAAGAACTCATCATTGTATCCTAATTTAGTATTTATTCTTTCCTATTTCCCCTCTCCCTCTTATACAAGCAAAATTCTACACTTGAGTTACTTCTAACTCCTTGTGCTTTCACTCTGAATCAAGCCATACACAGCCATCTAAAAATAGCCACTTTAATCTCCTTAACATTAGCAGAGAAGCTAATTGAGTTTAACCTGAGTTTTACCAAGGAGAATCTTATTAGGCACCTAACTTAAAGGAAAGAGGAAGTTGTGTGTCTTGGGAGACAAAAAAGAGCCCTTTAAATATTCAGGCCCTAAGTTACACCAAAACACTACTTGTCAAAAATACTGCTTCTAAATAAGAAATGCTGTCAGAATAATAATAAAACCTATAATCTTCTCCATATCTCCTGTAGCAGCTGGTACTGTTGCTTGCTTCCTTCTTCGTCTATAAGGGAAAGAGCAAAGGATGGAAAGTTTCCCACTAATCCCTGGAAATGTTTACCTTCACTGCCTGAGCTTCAAACTAACTTTGAACTTCCAATCCTTGTAACTTACTTCTGATGAAGCTTACTGCTTTAGTTTCCAAGAAAGGTTAGAACTGTAAACTGCTTGTGGATTAGGACAAAACAAAAAGCACAGTTCAATCCTAATTTCTGCACAGAGCACACATTTCAACAATTGCCATTTTAGTTTGAAGGCTAGCAAGATTCCTAAGCACACTTCTGTATGGCTTTTTATTACTGTTTCATATTCTTCTGATGAAAAAGTCTATTTTTTTGCCAAAATCCTGAGGCTCAGTCCCATCCAGTAGACTTCATAACAGCTAAGAAATTTTCTGTTGTGGTGCAGCTTAGTCCTAAACACACCTTATGAAAGCTAGTATTAAAACATTACTGATTGAAATTTCTAGAGCTTTGATTCTCTGGATAAAGGCTATAGCTTAGATAAGTAACCTTATAATTCCAGCTACTAAGCAAGTCCTTCAGAAGAAGGAAGATAGCCCATTTCACACTTTAAGAAAGGCTCTCATCCCTCCAAAAATAAAGTTTACAGAAAAGTGCCACTAGGGATTTGCCTTGTGTATAACTCTGAGCATTCAGAGTTTCAGCTCTAGAAGAAAAGGAGCAGCAGAAGCAGCTCATCTTTAGCAAAATCAGTCATATATACTTAAGATATCCACAAACTCAGCAATAACAATGATACAAACTTTCCCCTTCACCATTTTGTGATTCTATGATTCTAAGTAGCATAGAAGAGCTCACTATAAAAGACATTTTCTGTCTGCCAAAGGCAAAATGAGATATTTCAGTGGTATTATTGGTAATAACCTGTTTGCCACAAACAGGTATTTACTATTATTAGACATGAACACACTTCACATTGTATACAGTTAAATTACAGAAGATGGCTGTTTAACAATTTATAGACGATATGGCTAGTCAAGAGTTCTAAACTTTCCAAGCTTAAATTGCTCAATGAGATCTGAAGCTTAATTAAAAATCCACGCGACAAGAGGTATTAGTAGTAGTGTACTCTCAGGTCGCTGGACCTGAGGTTTTTTCGGTGAAACTCACTGAAAATATGAGGCTTAGAAAAAGATTTCTGTCTCCAGATGACCAGAACATGCTTTTGTGCAGTAACACCCAGGAATTCATCCCTCCCTCCCCAGGAATCCAAGATGATTACGCCTACTTTTCTTGTCCTTCTTCTCTTTTTCCTTCTCCTTCTCTTCTTCATCTCCTCCAGCCCCAAGTAACGTAAAGATTATTCCAGTCTGAGAGTTTACACCTACAGCAGTTACTACCATTCTTCCAGAGCCTTCCATCACGTGTGTGCCTGAAAGATTGAATCAGGTTATCCATTGAGACTTGAGCAGTTATATAGCAAAGCACAATGGAAATGAGCTCCCAAACTTCGCGCTGACAAATGTAAGATGTGCACGTATAACACCATGTTCTCCTGAAGCTTTAATTGCCAAAACTATCTGGTAGAGAAAACCATAAAACTGACAAACATTTTGTGTAGTTGCTTAAGAGTCTACTCACTCTGACAAAGCACTATTTTTGTATACCTCAACATTTTAAATAATCACAGTTTACCCCCACAAACAAACCACTTTCTTGAAGAATTGCCAAATGCTACACACCTGACAGTAGCATAGGATCTCTGTCCAGGGATTTCTTAACATGATCAGATTCTCCAGTCAGTGAGCTTTCATCAATTTTAAGGTCATTTCCTTGAATGAGTACACCATCAGCCGGTAAGAGATCACCTACGAGAGATCACTGGGTATGTTGACTGCAGTTCCTTTTTTGAAAATAAAAGAAAGTTCAACTTTAAAAATATGTTTACCATATTTCACTTGTGCAATATCTCCAACAATTATGTCAGCTACTGGTATTTGGATGACTTGGCCACCTCTGATGACTGTGAATTTCTGTTCTTGTTCAATACGGCTCTGCAATCCCCGAAATTGTTTCTCTTTACTCCAGTCATTGAAAGCTGTTACTAATACCACACAAACTACAGATAGGAGGATTGCTGCTCCTTCAATCCAACCTGTTTCAGATTCATCCTCTTCTTCACCAACATTTACTGATCCACATACTGTAGAAAACAGGTTTTAGATTTAAGGAAGTTCATGCAGATAATTATTTCAACAACAACAACAAAGTCTTGTCAAGAAGAAGAAACTACTATTTGTTGCTAAACATTTTCCATGCTAACCTTCTTCTCAATTTCACCTTTATTTTTAGTCAAGGTAACACAAAAAGAAGCTAAATAACCTGAAAGCTAGAGCAGTTCAAGGAAGTTAAACTGCCTAGAATTTACATCCCTGCTTCTCTGAATATAAGAGAAGTTGATATAGAAAGTTACTTGTCTTTATTATCTTGTTAAATGATGGCATAAGAATGTCATATTAGTCGATTAGTTAACCACCTTCTGCTTTCGCAACATTTTCCTTTCACCTTTATCTTATCAAGCCAGATGTCATAGCAAAAATTCAGTTCAATGAAGGCCAGATTCCTACATTTTCCATTTAGAAGTATAAATATAGCATCAATTCCTAAATTAGAAAGTTACCCATGTCATATTGCAAATCAAGGAAAATTTAAGACTTGCTGACTCCTCGAAGAAAGCACATGACCACAAAATACAAATTGCTTTAATATTTCAGGCAAAGCTAAAAAACCACTTGCACAGAAACATGACTGGATTTAAGACAAGTCCTTGTATGTGCTGCTTGAACTTCACCTTTGCATTATTTTGGTCAGAATAATACCAGATCATGACCAGAGAAATCTCATGTTGCCCTACTACAGTAAGCTAGACTTTTCGTAATATTCTCTCAATAAGTAACAGTAAGTTGCTTTTCCTTGACTTACTGTCTCCCATCAGATTTACAGTATAGGCATGCTGGATGAGAAAAGTCAGTAGTATAATACAGGTAGATACCTACTTTTTAAAATGTTTACTTACATGATTCATTTCCTCCTGGAGGCTGGTAAAAAGAAAGGCCCAAGGATACTACAGCTGCAATTTCTAATATAATTAGTGTAACGTCCTGTAGTGCTTCCCATACTAACTGAAGAAACGTTTTTGGCTTTTTAGGAGGTATAAAGTTCTTCCCAAAAACTGCTTCTCTCCTTTCTATATCTGCTGGATTTCCACTTAAACCTATTCAATAACAAGACAAAGTTAGTGACATTTACTTGCATTTCACCCTCACGTTAGAAGTGACTGAGGTTTCCCACTTACGAAGTTCTACTCCATAACTCAGCAACAATACTGAAAAGCCATACCAGTATTATCCTTATATCAGTCACTACAGAAAACCAGCTATATTTTATAATTTACACTTTGCCAATATAAAGTAAATTGATAGTCTACCTACTTGCACTTACTACATAGCAACAAGGTAATAGTAACAGACATACCTTCGTAGCAAGTAAACAAGTTTACAAGACAAGATCATTAGTAAAGTTACTACTCTTGAGACTGAGTACCACCATGCAGCTTTAGCAAGAACATAGACTGTGAAGCCAGCTCTGGTTCCCACTGCAGGGATTCTGTATTCAGAGATAACATCCTAGAATCCTACAATTAATGTAGCATTTATGATGAAATATTTAATGCAATTAATAAAAATACCATAAATATTATAAGTCAGTATTATTTAATTATTACAGAAAATTCTATTAACAATGAGCTGGTGAAGCTCTCCAGGCATCATGTGGAGAGAAGTAGCCGCTTACTTAATGATGCTGCTTCTCCCAGGACAGGAATTGCTTGCTCTTCTGAAGCTTCGCTTTCTATCTCCTCTCACAGAGAGACAGCCCACATTCAGCACAGTGCAGGGTCTGTCACCTCAGTTTTATACTCATCTTATTTCTTACAAAGGACTTGGGGGTGTTGGTTGATATAAAAATTAACATGAGCCAGCAGTGTGCGCCTGCAGCCCAGAAAGCCAACCGTATCCTGGGCCGCCTCAAAAGAAGCGTGACCAGCTGGTCGGGGGAGGTGATCCTGCCTCTCTATTCTGCTCTTGTGAGACCTCACGTGGAGTACTGTGTGAAGTTCTGGCGTCCTCAACACCCTTCCAGTATCTGAAGGGGGCCTATAGGGATGCTGGGGAGGGACTCTTCATGAGGGACTGTAGTGATAGGACAAGGGGTAACAGGTTCAAACTTAAACAGGGGAAGTTTAGATTGGATATGAGGAAGAAATTCTTTACTGTAAGGGTAATGAGGCACTGGAATGAGTTGCCCAGGGAAGTTGTGAATGCTCCATCGCTGGCGGTGTTCAAGGCTGGGTTGGACATAGCCTTGGGTGGCATGGTTTAGTGGGAGGTGTCCCTGCCCAAGGCAGGGGGGTTGGAACTAGATGATCTTAAGGTCCTTTCCAACCCTAACTATTCTATGATTCTATGATTTCTTATGTGGCGTATTTGAGTCCTCTCTTCTGCCTCAACTCTTGTATCATCTTTAAGGTACACTAGCAGGCAAGAGTAAGTGAGTGAGTGAGTGGCCTTCACTAAAAGGCACAGCAGGCTTCAAGAGTTAGCAAAGTCCTTAAAAATAAAGAAATACAAAGTATATTCAGTGCAAGGTCATGCACTCAAGACCTTCTGTAAGTACACCACCTGTTTATTCCTTCAACATTTTCCTGATGCCTAAACCACCATTCGGAATTGAAGCCAATAGCTCATTTTTCAAAGCAAAGTGGTTAAACATCCAGCCATGTTCAGAACAAAGGTCTGGATGCTTCAACCCTATTGCCACCAAGGTTATGGTAAACACCTTCTTAAAGACAGCAGTTTTCATAGTAGTAGTTTTTTGGTAGTTAACCCATCTCCTTAGTGATAAAGGCACTGCAAACATGCTAGGTAACCAATAAGAACAGTAACCATTGCAACTGCCTTTCATAAGTGGGGTATTTAACACCTCTAACAGGCATTTCCTAGAACTGTCAGATGTTATTTCAAGACACTGAACTGCAAAGCTCAGTTTTAAATGCTACCAATTGCTACGAATCCACCTAACTGAAAGGCAAAATATTAAGTGCAGATCTTTTCAGAAGTGAAATTAAACACACTTAGTGTAGATAATAAATTTTGGGCAGAGAAGAGATTCAGAGCAGCCCTGCAGAGAAGGACTTGGGGGTGTTGGTTGATGAAAAAATGAACATGAGCCAGTAGTGTGCGCTTGCAGCCCAGAAAGCCAACCGTATCCTCGGCTGCCTCAAAAGAAGCGTGAC
The DNA here is from genome assembly GCA_028858755.1 of Ara ararauna. NCBI lineage: Eukaryota > Metazoa > Chordata > Aves > Psittaciformes > Psittacidae > Ara > Ara ararauna. The sequence goes on along the minus strand of CM054376.1, from coordinate 119,992,575 downwards.
CAGCTGGTCGAGGGAGGTGATCCTGCCCCTCTACTCTGCTCTCTTGAGACCTCACTTGGAGTATTGCGTGAAGTTCTGGTGTCCTCAACATCAAAAGGACATGGAACTGTTGGAACAAGTCCAGAGGAGGGCCACGAGGATGATCAGGGGACTGGAGCACCTCCTGTATGAAGATAGGCTGAGAAAGTTGGGGCTGTTCAGCCTGGAGAAGAGAAGGCTGCGTGGAGACCTCATAGCAGCCTTCCAGTATCTGAAGGGGGCCTATAGGGATGCTGGGGAGGGACTCGTCCATTAGGGACTGTAGTGAGAGGACAAGGGGTAATGGGTTCAAACTTAAACAGGGGAATTTTGATATAAGGAAGAAATTCTTTACTGTGAGGGTAGTGAGGCACTGGAATGGGTTGTCCAGGGAAGTCATGAATGCTCCATCGCTGGTGGTGCTCAAGGCCTGGTTGGACAGAGCCTTGGGTGGCATGGTTTAGTGGGAGGTGTCCCTGCCCAAGGCAGGGGGGTTGGAACTAGGTGATCTTAAGGTCCTTTCCAACCCTAACTATTCTATGATTCTATGAATTATTCTAACACTCTTAGATTTACCTCGAATTTATGGCTTTGGAGGTTTAATACAAAGGAGTAATTTTACTTGTTATCCCTAAGACTGTACTTCTTGAAGTTCAAGCTTTGAGGCGCTTACTTTCACTCAACTCAAAGTGCTGCAAGACCATTTTCAAAAATCGAGCTATACAAGAGGATCTAGAGAAACTCAGAACAGCTTGGCCAATCCAAAATGCTGGACCATATTGCTATTTTGCAACAGATACCATTTCTCTCTTCTTTTTAGAATGGCAAAGTTTAGAAGATTATTTACATAATGTCAGGAGCACCATTTTCTTCTTCCTTTCACAGGGTGCATCCTGTGAAAGGATGCAAAATACCAGAAGTGTACAGCAACGGTATTTGGATGCATATATATCATTATTATTATGTATATATAAAATGCTAAGCTACTGTCAAGAACCACTTAGTGAAGATTAGTAAATAAGTGCAACAAAAACAAGAACCTTTTGTATTTTTAGTATTCTCCATAATACACCATGCATTTACCACACAGCTGGCGATTTCATAGTTCATCATCCACAGTCCTGATGAGGCTGACATTACTGTCATTATATTGTTCATTATGTATCTGAATTAGGCAATTGAATAGGTAAAGCTTCATATGCAAATTTTATTAGAAATCTAGAAGTAATAGTTACTAGAAAACAAAACTTATGTTAACCTGGAAGTGTTAAATACTGATGTGGAAATACTGATGGTGGCCCATCTCTCCAGAATACAAGGACTTTTCCTACTAAAGATGTCAGACATTCATTTATTCACATTTGCTCACATATAACGACATAGTAAACATGAAAATGTCTGATTTTAGTAATACTAAAAGGTAAAGGACAGATTTCATTTCTCATTTCAAACCAGGTAGGTCTGATCCACATTTTACCTGAAAACAGATATTGACTTACATTGTCAGTAACTTCAAAGCAATTAATTCAAGTAATTATACAAGCTGAACTCATCCACTGTACCATTTTAGAACTACATATTACTTTTACTGTGAATCACTGATAATTACATATGTCAGCACATACAACAGAAAAACCCCTTCTGAATAGGAGGAAGTGTCATAGGGTCTTGCAAGTATACCCACGAGATTTTAGAGAGCTACAACTACTGTTAACAGTTTTCTGCATAAATCTTGCATAGTTTTTCTTCATTAGAAAATCTCCATTTCTACACTTAGAACTTGACAAAAGAAGAGACCTAGTTCTACTTTCACGAGAGCTCTCCTGTACTACCTCCAAGAAATTCATAGCAGCTTGCTTTATGGAGAGGCTGGTTCTTTAAAGTTTCATGGAGTGATTTAGAGTCAAAATGACACCTTTATAGAGGACACTGCTCTAACTTATCTTAATTAACCTTTTCTGAGCTAAGTATCACATTCAACTGTTGAGGTCCTGCTGCACATATGAGCTGCTCTTAAACCTCAAAAAAAATGATGGCACCCTTTTATCAAGTTAGTGGTTGTAGTTAACTGATTGCATTACAATAGAACTAAATGTCAAATCCTTTTGAAAGGGAAAGGCCTTGATCACTCAGTCCTCAGTAAGCACAGTCAATCTGCAGGGAAGGGCACCTAACCCTTTCTAGTTTTAGTAGATGTCAGCAGATGCTTGTCTTCCTGTGTTTTAACCTGCTTGTTATATTATGTTACATTACATAAAGTGAATCCTGCCATATGCCAGGTATTTGGTGCTTAGTGCATCATTGCAGTCTACAGCTGTACACCCAGATATCATCCAGTAATAATGGGCCGTAAGCCTTGCAGATGACTGTAAAATAGGATTCAACTCCCTCAGTTCCCGACTATAAAAACTGTCGACCCTCTTCACTGGAAACTGTCTTTCAATGCTATGCAGCAGGTTAACAGGGTAAAGAGAGACTGCTGACCCTAACTAAGAAGTGTTACACTGCTTGTATGCAGCTGTTCTTCACACACATGCACTAAATTTAACAAGTCTGTTGATGCCGAGGAACAGAGTTTTGCACACCTCACGTTTTACAAACTTCTTCAGTCTGGAACTGGTCTACTTCCATTAACTGGCAGGTCAGACAAGAGAGCTGGCTACTTCCATTTTGGTAAGAGGAACCCAGTTCATGTACTGAAATAATTACTGTAGTCTGGCTTCAAAAGCAGATCAAACCAAAACATGCTAAATGCAGATGTACCCAGAGATACCTGATTAGTAGGTTGCTCTTGATCCAAGGAGACAAACCCTTCCAAATGCTTTCCCTAGCATTTCTGAAGAACAGAAAGCAACAGCCCTCCAAGATTAAAACAGCAGGTACTTTACTGCCACCAACACTACACTGGTTAAAAGCTATGTGAGACCTTAAATGCTGAGAAATCATAATTTGCCCAAATACCAATTTTGGCACTTCTCGCTCACTACCAACAAGCAGGAGTTCACACTGAGTTACTATTAGATTAAGAAACATTAAAAACATTTGTATGGGATACTACTGTTTAGATATTTCAAGCAATAGGATCTTCACAAATATAAGCTCATAGCCTTCATTTACACTAGGAGACAGTAGTGAGAGAGGGCCACATCTTAAAGTAAACTTCTGTAAAGCTTACAGGAAGGAGACTTGATCGGCTTATTTCCTTCTCTACATATATCTTGGAATAATAAATGCATAGAAGCAAAAGCATCAGGTAGCCACACTTCACAGAATGCTATCAAGTCTAACATGGCAAAGACTTCCTTAGAGATGCTTATTTCTAGACAAAAGGAGTGTGCGATCACTTTGAAACCTTCTAGTAATAGCGACAGTACCTCTCAGTGCCTAAAGTTATATTGATATTTTGCATAGATCAAGTGAAATCTAAAAGAATACTACAGATATAAAAACTAGAAAATGTTATCAAGAATCTAGTGAAGTAGAAATAGAAAAGAGATGTCATCAGTTTTAAAAATTGTTTCATCAGGGAATACAAAAAACTAGGTAGCAACACAGAAGCATTAATAAGCCCTGCACTAGACTATTAAAATCTGTGTTCTATGACAGCATGGTGCAAACTGTGAACTATAGGTCATATGAGCTATTCATAAAACTTACACTTTCACAGCAAGTTAAACATTGCTGTGTTGCATTTATATTTCATATGGGTATGCCTACATCAATGAACTTTATTCCAAAGTGGAACTTCATTGCTGATCCAACATCTCACCTGCTGTTTAGACTAACTGAAAAAACTCCTGCTTGCTTATTACCATTATTACTCTGCCTTGAGTAAGAAGCAGTATTTTATTATAAACTTGGCTATATTAAACAATTAAGTAGTTTGCTTCACTGAGGTTTTTCCTAAATGGAGTTTCTTCAGTAAGTGTTAAAACTGACTTACCTTCATTTGGTGAAGTTTTCAATTTTGTACAGATGCCATGTACATCTCCATAGCATTCCTGTATTTTATGCAGTGCATCTGCAGCTCGAAGTTCCATAAGAGAACGGAGCTCTGCAAGAGTAACTCCAAAATCTCCATGATTAGCTTCTTTTACAGCGTTTTTTACACCACTATATGCAACCGAGTTGTTTGCCATATCACCCATGATGCGTACAGTCTTTAGTGTAGACAGTTGCCAGTAAGGAACAAGATTTCAACTTAAAATATTTCCAAAAGGAAAATAAATCCTTTGGGTATGAAGACAAGTCAGGAGAGCAGACACATCACCCAAGTAAGAGACCCCATCTGGAGAGATATCTTTGAGGTTGTCCCATGGCGCATTCTGTTCCCCAAGCCAAATGGCATGCACAGTCTAGGGAAAGAATAAATATACATTTAGTTACAGAACAGCTATTTGGAAATACATTGTAACACAACCCTCCTCTTCACATTGAAGTTAAGGAACAAACTGCTGCCTAAAGACAATTTTTTCATATTTCCTATAATATTTTTAGCTAGCATTCAGCTAGGAAGAGTGAAGAGGCATAAAATGGATGTTTCCCACTTTCTGAAATCATTCAATTAGAACAGCTGTTGCCTTTCTGTTTTGCATTTTGCTTGATGATAAACCAAAGATCTGTAACAAAAGGAAACCTTTAAGAACACCTAGAAGTAAATATGTTTCCATGGAAATGGAGTTTGCAGCATCCACCACTGACGCCACATAGGGTAAAGAACACACTCTAAAGATCCCAAGCTTTCACTTCAGAGTTTGGGATGAACAAGCCTTTTGTACAAACCTCAAGGAAAAAAGCTTCAGCGCCAGGTTAGCCCGTGCATTAGGTACTTTTGTAGCGTAAGTAGGAGTATACCTTCAAGCAGACCTAGGTCTTACTGCATTTTCATGTCCAAACAGTTTCAGTCCCACTCCAGCCTATTTTATCACAAGTCAAACCTCCCACAGTATCTCCATTTAATTCTTTGATCAGAGGGGAAAAATCGCACACCACCACCTTCCTACAGAAGGGATAAGGAGATTAAGAGCAGCTCTTCTGTCTGATCATCAGAGCACTGTAGCAGAGAAATTAACAACTACCCACAGGATTCTTAGCCTCCACAGGCACTCTCTATTTAATTCCCACTTGCCTGACACATCTTGCACATACCCATGTATCTACACAACAGAACAGTGAATGCACAAGCACTTCATGCCTATGTAAACATTTATTGTGAGCAGAAGACAAGCTTGATCATGTATGTCACCTTTATCGATATAATGGGTATAGTGAGCACAAGTAACAATATATTCCCCCATGAAAGATTATGACTGCCAGGCTCAGATGAACAGTAATTCAGATGCTTCCAGGTCAACAAGACCCTCAGGTGTCATATGCTTAGATAAGGCAAACAGTTATCACTGATGGCAGCACTGCTTTATGAAGGTAAAGAGTCAAATAGCGAAGAAAAGATTTCTGGCTATCGCCCTGCCAGGTTAGAGGACTGGTTCAGCTGGACCACTGTGTCTATATTGAGGTCCAGGTATAAGCACCTAATTACTAGAAATTTAAGGTATTTGTTCCAGGAAAGTATCTGTTCTCTGCTCTGGAAACAACCAGCTTCAGCTACAGCAAATCTACCATTTTAAGCACCATGCCACAGTACTGCATTTGCACTAAAGACAACCACTGATGCTGAAAGACCCTGAAGTGATGTCACCTGACCACAAGTGACAGTCCCATCTCCAGAACTACAGCCACTCTTCCTATCACAAGGAGAATCTGAGAAAAACTGTCTACAGCTGTTTTCCGGGAAAGAAACAAAAAGCAGTCATAATAAAGCAGTCAATACTTACATGCATAAAACTTCAACACCCTATATCATCATCAAGGTATCTAATTTAAAACTTAAATCTTCATTGTTCACTGTTATTTGCAAAAAAAATATTTCAACAGTTGAAGAATCCATGACAATGGTGTTCACCTGCATGCTAAGATGCAGTTTGGATTAATGCACATTCTTCATCTGACTATAACACGTTCTGCTAGAGTGTCCTGTAAGTGAAGGAATTCACGCAAACGAGTTCTCTCTAAGGCCAAACCATCTAATGCCTGAAAGCTGAATGCTGTTGGCCAACTAGTAGCCCAGGAGAATTTCTCAACTGGCATCTGATCATAGCTATGACAGTATAACAAGAAGCAGACGAGGCAAATGAGTTTGTGTAACTACAGAAAAGATGCTGCAGCTGCTAATTAGGTAAAATAGACCAAGGAGAATGCCCTACAACTAATTACATCAAACTTGATCCATTTTTAATTAAGAAAAGCTCTGCTTAAGCCTCTAGCAGAAGCCCTGCACTTGAGACCCAAATACACCAAGTACAGACATGAGGTTCGGAGAAAAGCTACAGCTCTAGTCACTGCTTACCGGGCACTGAAAAGCTCTGAAACTGAATATTGAGCCAGGGCAAGACTTGCTGTCATGTGCAAGTAATTTTAAGAGCAATAACATTGCTCAATCATAGCTCCTGCTGTGCTCCTGCTCTATCATCTCTATATTGAGTTCTATCATCTCTATGCATCCAGATCCATTTTGTTAAGACACAATACTCCAGTAATGAGCTATTACTAACAGTTTATCCTGAAAGGGGTTTTCAGATGTTCTGAAATACCTCAGTGGTGTCTTAACATACCAACATGTCCTCAGGGCTCAAACACAAGCTCAGTAAATTTACATTAACACTACAGAAACAGAACAGTTCTGCAGATCAGGTCTACTACTGTTACAGACTATTTTGTCTTATTCATCACAGTCAAGAAATAGCTGTGGAAAACAGAACACACTTCAAATTCTGAATAATGAGCAAGAGCAGTTTCGCTTCATATTATGAAAACTTGGTTAAACATTAGCAATTGTTACACCAAATCAGACCAGAAAGAATCTGCTCCAGTAGCTCATTTTTTACCAGGCATTGCAATGGACAGTACAAAAGCCTCTCAGCACATAGGTACATAAGGACTTACCTTAACATCACTTCTTTCCTGATTCCTAAAGAGAAACCTTGCTACAGTTTTCTTTGAGAAATATCCTTAATGCAGTTTAAATGTCAAATCTTGCAACATGCGTTTGTTTCCTGTTACAGCAAGCTCCAACAGCCCACTTTTGTAACAAAGTGGTGATGCATAATGCAACTATAAACAGTGAGATTAAAGTATCATGAAAGAATCATAGAATCATTTAGGCTGGAAAAGATCTACAAGATCATCAAGTCCAACCCCTACCCCAGGACTGCCAAGTCCACCACTAAACCATGTCACTAAGGACCTTATCTACATATTTTTTGGACACTTCCAGGGAAAGCATATTTTAAGCTACACAGATTATCTAATAATATTTCTCTCTTCAACTATTTGAATATTTTTACTTGTTTTGATCAATGTTCCAGTTCTCAACTCAATTCTTAAAGCAGTCATTTGAGATATGTCATTTGAGTAGCATGAGCTCTGAAGCAATATAGCTAAAAGCAACTCACCTCAAACTTCCAATCTGCTAACATCTCAAACTCTTAATTCAAGACATAGTTATCAAACTGCAAGTCACTTATACACCATTGCTGAAGTCCAGTTTAAAGTTTAATTCAGTTGAAGTTATGTTAGTGTCCAGATTAAAAAACCTGCACACGAAATGATTAAGAGAAGTCTGTCTTACATTAGGCACATGAACTTCTGAATAATCCTTTGTTTGGATATCATTGAGACCAGGAACAACTTTAAAGCTATTTTCTGTCACACTCAAATGGCTAAAAATCCTGTAGTGCAGAGGCACCTTACAGTATCAGCATATACTCCCATAGACTGAATTCAGACACTTGTGAATTCTCTCTGAAAAGACCCCACTGCTCTGTGACTGTAACAGCTTCACTGACACATCATGTCATTGTGGCTGCCCATGAAGAATACTGCGTCTTAAATTCCTTATCCAAATCATATTAATATTTATTGCTAATTGAATATGCTTTGTGACTAAAGAAAATAATTCAAAATCATAACCCCTGAAATAATAAGATATTTTTAATAATAATAGATAATTTTGTCAGTGTCATTAGTCTGACAGCCTCACGAACCTCTGCAGTTGGCCTGGAAAAAGGATAAGCTCTAAACACAAGCCTATATATAGAGATGTTTACTAAAGTATGAAGAGACTATAGAGTACAATTCTATTAATGCTCCCAGAACATACTATGTTGACCAAGCTAGAAGCAGCTGTAATACGTTTCTTACATCCTTAAAACAACACTCAACATAAAACCACGTTAATCATCTGCCCCACCCAAACAGCAGCCCTGAACATTAAATATGTGCCAAAAAGGACTCCAGAAAGTCCTTCATAGCTGAAATTATTTAGTAATTAAGTATTTAGTAATTCCTTCTATTTGAAAGAAAGCTATAATCTGCATTCTACATTCATTAAAAATTAAGGCTACCTTGAAGCGACAGTTTGCAATAGCCATGCACTGACAATCAAATGCGAACAGCAGAGCTCAAGTGTTGCATAATTACTACTGCCCAGATGCACAGAATCTAGCATATCTCAGACCCCTATCCAAGCCTTTCCTGTTATTGAACTTGCAATTAATATTTGCTTCACCAACCTATAGGAAATGTGTTTTAATATTAAGAAAATTAAACCTTAAAACATTTGAGCAAACTCAGACCTCAAGAGCCAAAGCTCCAGCTATCATACATCCTGTGTCATTCAACTTAATTTATACATCTGCTTGAATACTATGCATTCAGATATTAAGCATTAGCTGTACTAGCATTTGACCTTCAACACCACACTAAAGCTGGTTGCTGCAATATAGGAAAAGGGTTGTAAAATGATTATCTCAGGAAAGCCTTCATTTAATCTAATTAGTTCAATGAAGACTAGACAGATCTGCACACCAAGAGGTTGCAGAGATAAAAACTGTCCCCATATGTTTCAGCTGCCATGCTATTTTAACCTGTTTCAAAACAGCTTTCAAGACACTGAAAAATATGCTTTTGTATACTTTAGCTCAAAACCCACAGCACTCTATGTTCCACTGCTTCAAGCCATCAAATCATGTTTCCTTGTGGGGAGAGAAGGAAGTTATCTGTAATATTATTACAGAAAGTACTTGTAACTGAGGAAAGTGACCTGGAAATTACACTGAAAAAGTCTAAGGTCTTCTGCTCTAGAGGGTCAGTTTTCTGACTTTAAAACACAGACCCTCAAACCTACTTGAAATACTACAGAAACTCACCTGCTGTTTCACAAGAAGTATGAATGAATGCTATAAAACCCCAAAAGTTCATACAGAACCATATGCACTTACAGGTCACTATCCCCTACGTTAAAATGCACCTAACTGAACAGGAGTTAAATCATTTCGGTGGCATGCTGTTGTCTTAGGGCCAGCATCTCAGAAAACTGGCTTATGAAAAGACAAATACAAGTAGATCAAACAGCTAAGAGGGAGGGGGCACAATCATGGAAGACACTCTACAACATAAAGTTTTTAATACATCACCTTCAGCCCTAAATGTGCCCAACAGCATTGGAATGACAAGTTACCCTTATTACAGCTCCTGTGTTAGTACATTCATCAAAGGTGACAGGCTGATGAGTTTTCAAAGAGAAATCTGACTTCATTCTGAAGCTTAATCTCCTGGGAGGCAGACGTACTTGCCTAACTGAAATAAAAACTGGCTGCTGTTCCTAGACTCTGCAGTGCCTACAAACACTGGTATTTATCCCACTTAATCTAAAGGATTGTTGCTGCCTACTGTGATTGACACTTGTGTAGCAGCAGTTTCATCCAATGATAGTCTCTTTGCTTCAAGACTCCAAATTATTTCTTTTTGAAATGAGGGCTAACAAATTAGGACTGCCATAGGCTGAAGTCAACTGGGTGGTTTAAATTAGCAACATTCATGCAAAGGATTCCCGCATCACTTACCTCCTATCTTGGCAGCAGCAAGGGAAAATTTAACACTCTTGAAGGTGAGTTATTAGGGCAGGAAGAACATGACCTTCTCTTATGAAGCAGCTTGCTCACAGCCTCTGCAAGAAGCCTGGCAAGCAAGCAGACACTGTCTTATACCACCAACCAACTGCATAGGCCTGTACTGCCCTGCCTTGTCCAAGCCATGGCCCTTCCACACTCACAAGCCAGTCAACTCTAAGTGACAGGTGGATTAAGAAACAAGATCCAAAAAGTGTGGTATAGAATAGTCTGAGTAGAAAAACTATTCTAATCAAAAGCTTAAATTAACCATTAGCTTTCTGAATTTAAGGTATTTTAATTTGAATACAAGAGAACTAAATAGATACTAGAGACTGATCCAACAAGTAGGGCTTTAGAAAAACCTGTGTATACTTTCAAGGAACATCAGACTTTGAGACATACTAGAAAGCCCTCAAGAATAAAAAAACCCCAGTGCAATCATCATTACAGAAGGAGTCAAGCATCCCCTGTATTTAAAATACTAGGCTTTCACACTCTCCTATTTCATATTACAATGCCGAGCTGTCCACAAGAAGCCAGACACTTCAGACACAAATCCACGCAGAAGAGCTGAGGTTTTAACTACTAGAAACACTTTACTAGAAGAAGGAGTTACTCATTTCAGGTATCCATTAACAGAGTAATGTCTTGAAGGGTCTCCTGCAGTCCACAGGTCTGATCAACGCTCAGACAGCTTTTCCCTTCGCCACCTGCAGGCCCTGAAGCTTCCTTTCTAGCACTTCCTTTTACTGGGCTCATTTACTTTTTGCTCTGCAATGACATCGTAAACTAAAACTAAAACGCCAAACTTGACAGGCCTGCTTATAATACCAGGTAATTTCAGGTTAAGACTATAATCCTAGAGAAAAAAAGATTTAACCTCTAGACATGACTCTGTCCCATTCAGTATTGTATCTAGTGTGTTCAAGTACCTAAGATGCATCCAATTGCATGTGTCAGCTTCCTCGGGTAACTTGAGTAGAGGTGCCAAAATTTGGACTAAGGCAGCTGACGGCTGAAGGCAAGCCTGAGACATCAAATGCAAGGGGAAAAAAAAAACCCAAAACCAAACAGAAACAAACAAATAACAAACCACCAGCAGAAGACCATTTGCCCAAACCCCATCAATATTTTCTTTTATTTCAGATGTACTGAGTCCTAAATAAGACAACTGAGGATTTATAGTCCCTTAATCATGCAGAGTTCAAGATAAAAATATTTGGAATAGTTATGCTGTAAAGCAAATTCTATTAACAGGTCTGTCTTATTAATAACTTAATTTATAACCCTAAAAGTAGATACCTTTGTGTGTGCGTGCAGTAAAGTCAACCATTGACAAATATTCACATTAACAAGTTCAGGAACAACTTACCACACTTTTCTCATCAATATTTATTAAAAACATTGTCAAAATTATAATACAAAAAGATATATTATTTTTTTAATAGAAAAGATGGTAGCATGGCATCCTACTTATTAATAAAATTATACATCATAGGATTACAACAGAATTTACTTGCATTTCCAAATTACAAGATGCACTCTAGTCACAAAACCTGAAAAGGCATGTGTTAAATGAGACATAATGACATCGTTATATGAAGCTAAGTTTCACGCAAAGGGAAAGTGAGATGGTACCAAATTCCATTCAACAGAGCTGGAAAATGGATTTCTGGATTTCACTCACTTGTAGCTTTTCAAGCTTAGTGCATGCCTGTAAGCAACACATCCAGCTGGTCAGTTCTGATGATAATTATTGACTCAGAGCAAAACAGTAGCTGATTTCCTCATAACAGTTATTCCCACAGGTATGTTACTTGTTTTGAGAAGTCTTCTACCTTTTTCCACAAAGCCTCTAATTTTTGCTGCTTCTCCTTAGCCCTCCTTCCGATGCCTTTTCAGCTAAACACGTTTCAGATGTTATTTCTATTTCTACTTCCAATTCCCATAATACCGAGCACACCACTGAAATTGCTCTAGGCAGTCTGAGCAATGAGTTTCTTCCCTTCCTATGTCATCAGGCACTAAGTAGACTAGTGGATTTAATTTTTTTTTTTAATTCTGAAGCTCCAAGTCAACTTCAGGAGTTCTTAACACCAGAAACCTCGTTTAAGAACATGTTGCACCCATTTAAATTAAAACATGTTCAAGTTACCAGCATTTACCATATCATCCTGAGTTGAACTGACCCCAAACCTTCTCTTTCAGGAAGTATTCTTCAATATTAATATCTATTTAAGTAAATCAGTAATAAAACTGGGAGGACTGCCTGACACCCCAAAGTGCTGTGCTATCATTCAGAAGAGTCTAGGAAGACTGGAGAGATGGACAGAGAGGAACCTTTTGAAACTCAACAAAGACAAGTGCAGTGGCCTGCACTTGCAAAGGAATAACCCCATGCACCATTACAGGCTGGGGACTGAACTGCTGGGAAACAGCTCTGTGGAGAAAGACCTGGGGGTACTGGTGGACAACAGGCTGTCCACGAGCCAGCCATGGGCTGCATTAGGAAGAGCACTGCCAGCACATCCAGGAACGTAATCCTCCTTCTACTACTTCCTCACCCTGGTGAGGCCTCACCTGGAGTACTGTGCCTGGTACTGGGCTCCCCAGTACAAGAGGGACATGGTAGGTCCTGAAGCAAGTCCAGCAAAGGGCTACTAGAATGATTAAGGGTCTGAGGCATCTCTGATATGAGGAAAGGCTGAGGGAGCCAGGTCTCCTCAGCCCAGAGGAGGCTCAGGTGTACATGTATGTGTGTGCACACGTGTGCCTGATCAATGCGTATTATGTGTGTGTGCGTGCATGCACGCGTGTGTCTTATCAATGCATATGAAGATGGCTGTCAAGAGGATGGGGACAGACAAGAAGCAATGGGCATAAAGTAAAACACAGCAAGTTCCATGTGAACATAAGGAAGAACTTCTTTACTGTGAGGGTGACTGAGCATTAGAACAGACTGGCCACAGAGGTTGTGGAGTCTTCTTTCCTGGAGCCGTCTGGACACAATCCTGAGCAATGAGCTCTAGGTGACCATGCTTGAGAACATGGACTAGATGAGCCCTGGTGGTCCCTTCCAACCTCAACTATTCTGTGATTCTGTGGTATGCTTTTGACTGTTAACTATACTTCCTGATATCAAAGATGTGCCAAAAGCTCTTTAGAGCTATAAGCCTTCAGGCAAAGGGCAGAAGTCCACCCCTATCCGATTCTTTTTTTATTCAGGAAACCTCAAGAAAAATTCTTAAAACTATTAGGAAATATTTATCCCTAATGAGATTAAGCCTAAGTACTTGCATAAAACCGCTCTGCAAATGACTGGCTCATTTCTATTAGGGCAGTGAAACTAACTTAGTAGAGTAAGTTCTAAGAGGTTTTTTGCTACCTTGGACTAGCTCACTGCTATGTAGAAATGGTACTATGGAATATTCTATATGCTCATTGAACTGTAAATGCATAATAAATAAATAGTAATATTTATGTGGTAAATCCTCTATTTATGATCCTCAGAATCACCATCCCTGCCAAGTAATGGTTTGGAATGTTAAAAAGTAAAACAAAAAACCCAGTTCAAGTCAGCTATCTCAATAAGTACACACTATGCTGCTAAATTCCATATTTGTTTCGTCCTTTTATAGCCAAAGTTAAGAAGCTTCCCTCTGGTCTTGTAATGCACCAGTTTAAAAGCCTTCATCTTCAGGTTCTTCAAAAGCCCCCTGGTAATACAAGAAAACAGTTTATTCTTAACATCGAACCTTTAAAAAGCCTTACTTCTTAAAAATATGTAATTTGAAAGCTATGGTAGCTTCCCCTGCACACCATATTTGCCTCTGCCTACCAGACAGACACCAAGTAAAGTAAAGGCTAAGGACTCCTGAAAAAAAAAAAAAAAAACTCTTTCAAAAACTGCAATTATATTTGCCATCCCCTGTTCCTAAGGAGCCAAAGCTTTTTGTTGCTTGGTTTGTCTTTCTTTTTAATTCAAATATCCTAATTAGTCTACACTTGAGTAGCTCTTTCAGAACTACTGCACCAGTTTGCTGCTCCTGGTGGTGCCAAGAAGAGGATGAGGGGGGTTTGTTGGTTTTTTTAGTTGGTTGGTTTTTAATCTCAATATTTGAATTTGAGAATCCACTGTACAGCTTTTCAAGAAACATAGGTGTGGGATCTCCTACAACTTTCTGCACTATGATTATGCTGATCATCCCTTTAGCTCTTTTTGATAAATTTTGAGAGCTTAGCTCAGTAATCCATCAGTGGGCCTCCTGTTTCTAGCATAGTGTAAGTAAATTGAGCCTCATGGTCTTCTCTGTTTTACCATTTAGTGAGGCCACATACTGCTTTATCTCCAGGCACATCTCCAGTTTTGAAACTGGTCCTTCTGTGTGATTATACTTTTTGATCTTTCTGAAATCTGACACATGGCTAAATTCTCTTGCTGCCTGCACTGTCCTGCCCTTTCAGGTCCTCCTTTTAAAGAACTTTCTCATTTATGCAGGGTTGGTTGCTTGCTTGCCTTTTTTTTTTTTGGGGGGGTGTGTTTTTTTAATCTATATTTTTTTTTATTTTTGCTTTCATACATTTAAGCATTTCTGCAATACAGCTATCAGCACCTGTCCATAGAATGATGTCGAATTAAATGCTGTACCATCAGCATAAGTTACATGACAATCCCTGGTCCACCATTCAAATTCTTCACGTGCCAGTTTGTTTCTTTAGCATAGCCAGGGAGTGTGTAAGCAACTGTCGGTAGGCAGGATGCACAAAGCTGAGATTCTCGCCATAGCACTTCATAACCAAGGAAGCAGCAAGTCTGTCATATCTTCAGGTCACCGAAGGTATGGCTGTGCTATAGTGTCTATTCTTAAGACTTCCACCCACAGAGGTCCTGAAGCAGCTCTCATTATTTGATACTAACAACACTGCACAAACCTGTCACCCTTATCCTTTTGCACTGGGAAAAGCCACCTACATTAATTGGCCACTGTGCTAATGAAGTAGTAGACTAAGCAAAACCGTGCTGCCGCAACAGTCACACAGAAAACCAAGGGCTCAGAACAGTAACTTCTTACGTGCCTTTTTACTCTTCTTTTACACCACCTCAGCCACTGAAAGACAACACTTTGTTCTGGGATGTGCTCTAAGTCCATCTCTCCTAGGACACACAGCACTACAACCAGTTTTGGCACCCCTTCCTTAACTAATCCTTTTTCCACTGCTCTTGCCTTCTCCCTGCACTTCCATGGTCTTTACGAACAGATAGGGTTTTTTTTGGCAGCACTGTAATCTGCCCATCCAGAGAGAACCAAGGAGCTAGAAAGCACCATGCATGTTCTCAAGTCTTCACTTTCCACTAGCTGCAATTGCAGTGATTGCATTTCGCTTCTCTACAGTCCAACAGTGGGCTACTCACAACAGCCTGGCGCAGAAAGCAATAATCCAAAAAGCATTTCCCCTTCCAAAGCCACAAGATAAAGTTAGAAGATTTAGATCTATCAGAGTTTCCACCGGTTGAACAAATTACTACAACAGATTCCCCAGAAGTTTTCACCACAAGATGCCAGAACAGCTAATCTATTTGTAGAAGTCATAGAGGCAATGTGGATGCATCAACCAAAAGAGCACACATCCGGCTAATGCGGGGAGCATCTTCATCATGGAACTATGCTGCTGACACTTTTAAGATAACATTAATTTCCATTCAAGGAAAGGTTCATCTTCCCTCTATTATTTCAAGTAAGGTGACATACCACTAAGCAAATCACATGATACATCAATTTACTGCTAAGGCCAGACACTGCCTGAACTGAACCCCAGGGAAGTTGTGAATGCTCCATCCCTGACGGTGTTCAAGGCCAGGTTGGACAGAGCCTTGGGTGACATGGTTTAGTGGGAGATGTCCCTGCCCATAGTAGGGGGGTTGGAACTAGATGATCTTAAGGTCCTTTCCAACCCTAACTATTCTATGATTCTATGAACAGCAAATTCAGCAGACCGTCAAACAGCAACTCAAGTAGATTTAGTAAATTTAATTAATTTCTCAGTTTTGGTAAGTTATTTAATAACTGCTTTACAATCTGGCTATACACGATAAACAAATGCAGTCTCATTTCTAAAGTCTTCAGGTGTGAAGATCTGTACTCTTTAGGTTTCTGAGAGCACAAGGACATCAACTGCACAATTAATTTGCTAGAAAAAAGAGAGTGCAGCAAAGATTGCAAATGAAGCTATGCTCCATGACAATATTTAAAAATCCTTTCCTACCCTGTAAAGGAAATCCCTCCCCTACTTTCCCATAAACCAAGGGTATTAGCTCTTCACTAGTATCAGTGGATCTTAATGCAATTTGAGGATGGTTATGTTTCCAGTCTGAACAGCAAGCATTAAAATCTGGAGGTGAACAAGGTGTCTATTTAGTTCTGGCACAAAGCTTATTCCTCTGTGTATGTAAGACCATGCCTTGAAAGACTTCAGAGCAATCAGCCCGACCTATTCAGTGCCAAGGATCAGGTATTTGTTTTCCTCACTCCCCTGCCCCACTGAAGCGCAAGGCTATCAGAAATAACGTGGCAAGCCAGCAGGCACTCAGATGCCTGGAGCACAATTACCATGAGTGCACATAGTGCAGTGTAAGTAAGACTCCTGCTAAGTCAGCTTTGAATCCACAGCAGTACTTCCTAGTGGCTAGTTCAATACAGGTAATACTCCTTCTTGCAAAAGACTACACCTGAATTGGGAGCCTACTGTCATTAGTCCAACTGCACTTCACCCTCAGGACCAAGAGCCCTCCAATCCATTCAGTCTACAGATCATTATTCTGACTCAGCTAAATCAGATCTCTTTTGTTCCTTCTACATAATGCTACTTCCCACAAGTGTTTATTTTACAGTGGCACACAGTAACATTCTGCAACTTCCGCAATCAGGTTGTTTTTATCAATAGCATACAGTATCTTTGAAGAAACAGAACTGGGAAGGATCAGCTCCTCCATTCAGGTGATAAACTTCAAACAACCCGCCGAACTGTTGAATTTGTGCATGTTAGACTAACTCCAACTGGCCACTGCTGAAGGCACAAACTCTTTTACGAAACAACAAACTTTCTCAAAAGGCCATTGCAATAACGTGTCTGACTGTAGCACACCTCAGCTCAGCATGAGGTGTGCTGAACCAAGTAGGGGCTCACAAACCAGCCCTGATAAGTCAAAAGCTAATTACATTTTTTACCTAACCCCTGTAGCTCACAAATTTTCATTACTGCAACAAACAGGAAAAGTGGGATAAAGACAAAAGCTTCCTCCAGCCTGAGATTAGCAAGACTCGGGGAAACTACCATTTCCCCATTGGAGGGCAGTGACTGTGAAGAACATCAGAGTATCACAAAACAAGAGTGACAGCATTGTGAAACAAAAGATGCCAGGAACTACCAAAACTCCAACAGTAAGTGACTCAGACTTTCTAGAGGTAGTTTAGGAAGATGCATGGAAGTTTCCCCCTCTGCCTCGTAGTGCTCTAGTTTCCTAAGCAGCCTTCCGTACCCCTGGATAGCATCACCTGGTTTCTCAGCACCTTCAATAGTCTCTTTAGCTTGAAGGACTTGTAGCAGTCTGTCTCCATTTCTAATGGAGAAGAGAAAGCATACTTTCTCTTCTAGCAGCTGTGCTAGAACTGTTCTCCAAAGAGCTGCTTACTATTTCAGTCCCATTAAGAATGACTTATTTCAATTGTCAAGGGAAGCACAAGAACAAGCCACCTGATAACTTTATAATTAAGGATGACTTCAGTAACATTTTTCATCTACCCAAGGTAGACAAGACTTAGAAAAAAACTTCTGCAAGTATGAAGTCTGCTAGTAACTAGCAGCAGACTTGCTTTTCCACGCTTTCAGACTTCCTAACTTCTCTCTAGGCAAGGTACCAAAAACTGATAAAAAAGTGAAACTCCTAAGTCCTACAAGTTAAAAACCAACCATATAACTCATTTCAAAGTTATGTCATGAATTTGGCTCAACTAAGTTATTATTAACGTGCATTTTCCAGTCTGTACACTGTGTCAAGCAGGTTGACAATTTCTACTATGGTCTCTAACCTATGTTCAATTAAATTCTTAGTTTGATTCCAATTCCAATATTTGACAAGATTTTTTTCTGTTTCCTCCTTTCCTGGAAAAAAGGAATGCTTTGAGAAAGACACAAACTTATATCAACAGAATTCTGAATATCCTTCATATGTTTAACATTCACGAGTATAGCAATGAAGAGTATAAAAAGTGCTTTCAGTTCACCTTCAGAACAAACATGGATTTACACTGAACAGTTATATGTAGTTCTGTATTTTGCACTTGCAGACTCAAGACCAGAAGCCAGTAGCTTTCTCTAGACTATTAACAGCAAGTTGATTCTTGGTGTACTATACTCCTGCTACAGAAATCCTTCCCTCTAACCAAAACAGCATGAAAGTGGTGGCTGGATTTTTTTAAGTGGGATCAGTTTCTTAATTTATTGGTATTTGAACACAGTTTAAAGCAGTTACCTAACTGGAAGAACGCAGCAATGTAATCAAAGCAGTATACGGTCAAAATCCAGAATCCAACTAAGTGTGAAGGAGCAAACAATATTAGACAGTTACACAGCTACAACAGTCTAGTTTGAGGCACAGTGCTTTACACACATAATTACGACCAGACAGTTTTTGAGACAGCTTCTTCCTTAAAACTGAAGAAAAAAAAAAAAAAAAAAAAAATAGGTACTTACTAAACATTACCTTGTTGTAGAGCAATTATTAAAATAAGCCATTAGCTGTCAAAAGTATTTTTCACCGAGCAAATATTTTCGAGTACTTAAACAACGGCCCCACAGTTCAAAATTGCTCAAAGAAAGCCTAACCCAAGCTATTTTAAGCTACTTTATTATTTTAAGCTATTTTAAGATTAGGAATTTCTGACTCCTTAGCTTGGAGGTTTCTAAAATACGCTAGGCTTTCCTAGAAAATGGAAGCATTTCCCTCTGGACTGAGAATCCTCAGCTGTTCTTGCTTGACAAGATTAGGGTTCAAGGCAGGCATTGCTAAGCTAAATTTTATTGTCTATATTAAGCAGGCCCACAAGTTCTGGCTTACTTGTCAACTAACATAAACATTACTGAAATACAATTTTGGACATTAATACTAAAATTATTATGCATGACAGTAAACTTCTAAATTCTGATGTGAAGTGGGGGATATCTATGTCATAAGGCTAAACTTCAAGACCTTAATCCACAATAGCATGCCCAAAGGAAAAAACTGGAAGAACAGGATATTTGGTAGGTGTCGTGGTTTAAGCATCTCTAACTCACGCAGCCCGTTCTCTCACTCACTTCCCCCTCTTTCTTCCCCCCGCTCCCAGAGTGATGGGAAGGAGAATCGAAAAGAATGCAACTCCCACAGGTTGAGATAAGAACAGTTTACTAACTAAAGTATAACACAAGATCACTACTGCTACCACCATTAATAATAATGACAAGGCAAATGCAAGGAAAGAATACAATTGCTCACCACCTAACACCAAGCCCGACCACGCAGTGCACCTCCACTCTTTCGGGTCTCTGCTCTCCCTGCTTTACATCCTGGGCATGACGTGCTGTGGTATGGAATAGCTCTTTGGTCAGTTTGGGTCAGGTGTCCTGTCTCTGCTTCCTCCCAGCTTCCCCTCCTCCCCGGCATAGCCTGAGACTCAAAAAGTCCTTGGTCAGACCAAAACATCACTAAGCAGTAACAGAAACACTGGTGTTATGAGCGATGTTCCCAGGCCAAAAAATCAAAAACACAGCGCTGCACCAGCTACCAAGAAGGAGAAAAATGACTGCTGCTGCTGAACCCATGACAGTAGGGGGAACACACTCTCTGTGAGAGGAAGGCTTGTTCTAACCTATGTGTGAATGCCCAGGCAACTGCTTATTTGTATACAGACAAGCAGCCCCCTCTCTGTACAGCAATGCCTAAAGCCATCTGCACCCAGCCACAGGTTACCTAAAGAGAAACCTAACAGGAGAAGACACAAAGCATTTGGCTGCACTGAATTCTTAAATCAGGTTTGCACAGCAGTCTTTCCTTTCCAGAATATGTGACGTTCATGAATTATACAAACGTCTCGACAAAAGACAGCGCTTTCCAGGAAATGTACCTTGCAGGCATGAAAAGCCAGAAAACATCCCAGGACTTGGCAATCAGAAGCCAGGATCTCAATATCACAAGGCTCAGGGATTCTTGTTTAGGTATATCCTGAACTAGCAAAAGCCAAGAAGACAGTTCAGCTTCACATTCCACTTATCCAGCTTCAGACCAGTTACTGACCACCGTAACAGGGTATATTATTCTCAGTCCTCTGAAACTGTTACAACCATCCCTAAATTTCAAACTCCAAAAAAAAAATTATAAAAGTACTAACAGAGTAATAATACCAGAAAAGAACAGAATTAACTGCATTTGCATGTAAAGATGTCTGCTGACTTAGAAAAGCAACTGTTTGATTATGGATATAATATCTGTACCAAGACTTTGTTTGAGGCCTGAACTTGTCCATCCTGACTTAGAATTTTTATATCCAATATCCCTTCACACAGCAAGAAACCAGGAGTCTCAGAATAAGTAGCTAAATGTACCAAGCACTGTTAATCTATGGAAGGATACAAGTTCTCTTCCCCCATGGAGGGCTTCCATGTATTATACCTCTTTATGTACATATAGCACATAATACCTATAAAAATAGGGCTCAAATGTAAGACTACATGTACAAGTATTTGGTATCTTAATTTGGACAGTCCCATCCAATCGTTGATACACAAAAACAGAGCAGACTACAATTACAAAGGTATATACAACACCAGTGTTTACCATTAGAGCAGGAGATAGCATCTGAGACACCTGATTAGCTTTCGGTAACTATTTGTTGACCCATTTTTCAGGAAAATCCCTCTTCCATTCATTAAACTGTTCTCAACTCAGAATTTCACACAGGCATATTTGTAAGAGTTGCTACTCGACTATTTAGGCTAATGAAAGCTATTTTTACAGAGCCAGCAGAGGGAGTACAGACATCATTTTACTTATCAGCCATGGAAAAGATATTCACCTTGTAAGAAAGCACTAAAAGAGCTGTGCCTGCAAACCTAATGCGGTTAGTTTGAAGCATGCCAAGAACTTCCTCAGGCTTTCACAGACCTGTATGTCAATGGCCAGCAGAGCTGGTGCTTTGTTTCTAATCCCCAACTGGCAGTCACATCTCAAAGTCTCATATCTGACAAAAATGGCAGAATCAACAGTACGAACAAGAACCATAAGCCTGATGCTTCACATGTCAGGGAAAAAAACCCTGAAATCTTATAGGTATATATAGTTCAAGCTAGTCAACAGTTCTTGTTTCTATAGATTCTGCTGTTTCTCAGTTTCAGAAAAACTAAACCCTTCAGCCGTTAATTTCTTAAAAAGCAGCTTCACTTAGAAAAGTTGAGAAACTCAAAGAGTTTAATACAACCCACCAGCAAAGGAGCCAGGAAGGTACAGCACAGTGTCAGACTGGAAGGTAACAAACAGCTAACCTTTCTGCTGGTGTTCACAGAGGCACGCACCTACTGGCAAATCTGGTTTTACACATCCTCTGAGGCAAGAGCTCTGATGCTTTATTTAGCACTTCCATTGATCAACCTACTTTGGAGCTGGCAATTACGACTGAGCAGTGTTGACACAGTGGCGGCTGTGGGAACAGTCTGAATGAGGAACAGGCTTTAAGCAGACAGATTGATAGCTTTTTGCCATTTCATGGAGGTGAACACTAAGCTCTAGGCCAACACAAGACAAGACAGCATACCTTCCTGGCAAAAACTCCACAAACAGACACTCCTTGCTTTTTTAAACTGCAAAATTGACAGGATTGGGTTTTTTTTTGTTTGTTTGTTTTTTTCTAAATTAAGTCAGCATTTCCCAACTTGCTGTCAAGTGGCAAAGCTAATGTAAAATTCTTGCCAATCTCAAGCATTTATCAAATTATTTTATTGGGTGGCTATTTCTAAGCATCA
Source organism: Ara ararauna (assembly GCA_028858755.1). Lineage (NCBI taxonomy): Eukaryota > Metazoa > Chordata > Aves > Psittaciformes > Psittacidae > Ara > Ara ararauna. The sequence goes on along the minus strand of CM054376.1, from coordinate 119,970,496 downwards.
CTATTTAGAAGTGTGCATATGAAAAACTCATACAAATGTGCTGAGCTCAGTCTCAAAGTTTCCTCCAGAAGAGCAGCAAAACACTCCTCCCAAAAGAAGATAAATTCCCATCACCTTAAACTTCACATAAAACTTTAAAAAGCTTTGACCACTTGAATCATTAGATTTTGATTACTACCTACAAAAGAAGAATGTGCCTGTAGCTATGGAATTTAGCCTTCACTTGTTTCAAGTTTTGAAAATAGAAGAACCACCCTTCAGCAAGTTAGATGGCTGCTGCTGCTCCCCACTTCCTACAGGGAAGTGATGTTCACTTCTCAGCTGCATTTTCATGTACTGGATTCACTAAATGAGTGAAATTCAGAGCTCCAGCAGCATTCCCTATTGGTGTGCTGGGCCTGGCTGGTTCCCAGGACTCTGGCCAGGCTGTTCAGTATACTTTATGTAGGGCAGCCACAGCCAGAAAAACCCTGCCTCTTCCACCACAAACATGGTGATGCTGAAGGATCAGGATGCATCCGAACCACTCTGATCATCCTGCCCTTCCATAAGTTATTGCTGTCTCTTGTGATAACAGTGAAAAATGCTGTTTTTCAGTCAGGCGGTTCATCTAACCAGATTAACCACACAGACAAGACAATACCTGTGCCAACTCAAAACAGGGCACACTGAACCAGCAAGTGTGAAACCATACTTGCAGAAAAGATGCATTTTTTTCAGAAGAGATGACTGGATTTACGGCTATGAAGCTGTAAACAGCTGGTATAAGCAAGGCGAATGCAAAAATTCACATAGCAATTTACTGGTTGAGTACGTTACCATAACTCTTCATTATTCCTGCAACTGGAGCCTTGTTAACCTCCCAAATGATTATGTTTGTAATACCCTTCACATTTGAGAGACTGACATTAGGCTTCTAATTGGCTAGTTATAATATGTGATCTGTTTATACGTAATAGGTATGGTGGAGGAAGACACTGAAAAGCCCCTTGAAACAAGTATGTCGGGAGCACTCTTCCTCTTGGATAAGATTGTACACCAAATTCCACAGAGTTTTTTCACTTTAAGATTACTATATCTGCCTTTAAGTATCTGTGGAGGTTTATCATCTCGTTTTTTAACCTAAACAGCTGAAGACCTTGTCTTTAGTACAGAGCTGAACAATTACCGATTCCAGTATTAATCACTCCTTAAGATTTACTGCTTCAACAATTAGTAACAGGCAGCATATCTGTTTTTAGAAGCAAATGTTGATGTTTGCTCTTCTCCATCCCCTTTCCTCTATCTGAAGGAAGGCCCTATCTGAAGTTCTGAAGCCTGTTTGCATTCCACAGGTTAAAAGTTTACATTCCTGCCATCACATGTGAGATTCACTTGACCAAATGGTAACACCTACATCTCAAATAGGCACATCAGGCTTTTGTTTTTCACATAGGCAATGGATAAATTTTAACTTCTCCACTGGAAAATTAAGTTTAGCCCCCTAGGACAAGATCTGAAATAGTCACACGAGCATCACCTTAGATGCACTTGTTCAATAGCAGAAGAGGTCCAGGGTGCCCAGTTTCAGTTTGTTTCGGCAAGTGGGCAGGATTGCTTTGCAAAAGTGAAGCGCAGCCAGCTGGGCTGAACTCACATATCAAGCAGCTGCACTACCATGTCAGAGCAGGCATATGCAAGAGGAAGGATGTGGCTTCACAGTTAGTTTAGGAATATCCGAGCCTACGCTACTGCCAGAGGGTACGGTCAGGCATTTGCACTAACACTCACCTGACCTCAAGGTCAGAGGACAGCCCTAGATCAGAATGGCTGACAAGGAAGACAGCAGCAATGCCAGCGGGTCCTCCTGAAGGTCACACAAGTAGTGGGGACTGCCCCCTTCCCAGTGCAGCACAGGCCTCACCAGCTCAAATTGATCGTCTCCTCACCCCCCGTGTTCCTCCTGGGGAAATAAAAGTGCCTGGCTGCACCTTCGCTGCAAGGCCTCACTGAAGACCATCACCAGGGTCCACCCTTAGCCTTCTCCCTTCCAGATCAGGCAAAGCCACCTCACTTAACCTCTCCCCACACACCACAGGATGGCTTCTAACAGGCTTGGAGACACCCTGCCAGCCTCCCTTCTTGAGGAGAGGGAGGGTAATAACCACTGGCCTTGCTAATGCAGCCCAGTACAAGCTAGTCCTCACCAGCACAGGAGAGCCCTGCATCACTCGGTGCAGTAGGGTGGCCAAGACCTTTCCAATAGGCCAAACTTCCTCCAGCTCCCCTACAGGCGACCAGGCACTAGGGAGCCCCAGTTTTGCTGCTCACCTTACCCCCAAGGATCTAGGTCACCCAGCAGCCCTACCACCACAATCAGCACCAGACGCACATCGCCATTTCCAGCTACTCCCAACTGTCATGGCAAAGAAGAAAGCCCTTCAATAGTGTTTCCACTTTGCTAGTTCAGTAATGTTCAAGAGGGACCTCTGGCAACTCCCGTAAGGAGCTTGAAACAGGCCTGGTTTATGACCACTGCCTGAAAGTAACATGTATTTACTTTGTGCAGTTCAAAGCATTTTGCCCATGGTTACAGCTTTATTCTGAATATTCATTTCTCTAGCTTTAGATTTGACAATAGAATGAGAACACAAAGCTTTGAGCCTATGCAAATACAGCATTTCAGTTTTGGAGTGAGTAGTCCACTTATCAAAAGCATTGCTACAGTATCTTCACAGAAAATAGAAAGTACTCCCCTCAAGCATCCACTCCTTGTATTTTTCCATCTGCTGAACTTATTTCCTGTGCTTTGAGGTAGCTTAAGTTCACACCTCAACTTTAGGGTTTTTTGCATAACCAAGACAAACTTTTCTGAATGGTTTTGGTAATACAAAAGTACCTCAAACCTGAGGTGCTCCTGCCCAGCAACACCAGGATTAACAAGTAAAAAACCAAAAGCCACATGTGAATTGTTCACTCACAAGCGGATGATATCCTTAGTATGTTCCACAGCTTTATATGCTGGTATTTAATTTTTGGAAGTGCGTGTTTGCACTAAAGCTCTTTCAAAAGGTTCCTTTAACCTGATAGGCATCCTGAGTGGCTGCCTCCATCTGAAGTATAGATCCACTACAAGTGGCTCCACTTAAAAGAAATCAACTAACATATACACACAAAAATCTGAAAGGCAAGAAGAGACCATGCTTTTCTCAAATGCTAGATCATTCAGTGCTTTAGTACCAACTCTTTTAATTCACTTTAGAAATACAGCTCCAGTGCAAAAACAAAGCCCTAGACCTGCAGTCAGCACAGCCAGATCTACACGGTACCAAAACACACCACTGAAGTAAGACATTTCTCTACGCCAAGTAAGCTCATTACAGATTGTGAAAATCACTGTCGCTATTAACTACATGGATTTCAGAGCTGAAGCAGGTGAAGGCAAGCTGAAATTACTTGAGTTGCTAATAAAGCAGAAGTAAAGCAGTCATGCTAGCAGTGGTAGAGCACCTTTCCTACCCTCCCCAACTGCCAGTCTCAACTATGTACATTTGAAAGCCATCTGGCAGAGATTCTGCCACCCAGTTTGAATCACTTCATGGTTCACACAACCTCACCGGAGTGAAGCTGCTAGACACTGCTCTAATTTAAGTACTGATTTGCATTGTATTCCATAGGCTTCACAAAGTTTGGCACCAGCTTCATTCCCAAGTGAAGAAAAATGGGTAGACCCATTGGAAGACGTAACTTAAAGTGAAATATCAGGAGTGGTAACAGTAGCACTTAGATGGAAGTGAAAAAGCCCTTACACAATATGCATATTAAGATCTTGCTTTAGTCTCTACTATATCTAAATAGCCATGAAAGGTTCAAAAATACTATCCCTTTCTCAGATAATTTAAGGGCTAACCATAACTGTCATCTTTCCTACCCACTTCTTGCTACTTATCTAAGTAAAAACTTCAGAAAGCAAGTCTGGAAACACATTAAAACAAACACCTTGTCATTTCCTCCACTACGGTATCAGAAACCACTAGGCATATACCTTGTGTTCTAATAGCTTTTAATATTTTTACTTTGTGCAAAGATCTGTATGGATCAATCCAAATAACATTTTCAGGAAAGCCAATAGCTGAATGCTGGCACTCAAACTGCTCTCCAATCTACTGTCAGAACTTCAAATTCTTCTACATGAAAAGGTTAATGCTTTCTAAGGAATGGTTTCACATGATGACCATGCAAGGAGAAACATTCCCACACCACCGATCCACTTGTACTACTCTCCAGGTATGAGCCTCCCCTCTTGCCTTGGAGATCCCCGTCTGTGCACGAGGCTTGTATAACACAAATCATTCACTGGTGTAGTAAGTAGGTAGATGCAAAGAGGCAGACGTGGCGCAAAGATAGGGGCATTTACTGAGCAGTCTAGAACTGGGTGGAAATGAAAGTAGCTATCAAGCTGCCTTAGATACCCTGTGAAAATTTCCACTCACAGTAACAAGCCAAGCAGGCAAGTACAAATGAAGCTGTCTCACTGTCCTCACAGTCCCTTGGATTATGCTGATCAACACAGCAGCTTTAGAAGGCCATTATAAAAGCGTGCCATAACTTTGGAATATTCAGAAAAGCAATCAAACATCTCCTATTAACAGAAGTACCTGCAAGTCCTCTGATCAGGACTTAAAAGACTTCCATCTCTTGAAACACCTACCACCCAAAAACAAATGTTTTCTAAGCTTCTGAAGAGTCAGTGGCCATCCTCTTAACTTTCTTAAATATTCTACAAGTATTCCTAACAAAAGTTTGCAGTAGCTACAAGACTTCTGTACTAGCAGTGGCTAGGCTCCTTATTTCAACAAAGACCATAGCACTATGGCTATTTCTTTCTATGGTGGAAAAAAATCAAAACACAGCTAATATATCTTCTTCCTTCTTTCTCCATATGGAGCTATCAGTTGGCTTTGATTTCTTTACATCCAGAGAGATATTCTGATCTGATTCATAGATGGAACTTACTCCATCATACTGCAATTTTTTTAATTTTATTTTCTTAAGAAATCTGTTATCACATAAGACCCAAGACATCGTGATTTCATTAAAAATGTGGTAGCTCAGGAAGCCAAAGTACACACTGCAAGCAACACATCCTTGTATTTGCATAGACACAGAAGCAATCTTGAAAGACCCACGTGGACAAGCCGCCATCACTTGTCAAATAATAAGTGCAAAAAAGGTTGTGTGATCTCTATGCAAGGGCATGTTGTAAGACACCAGGAAAAAAAAGAAGCACCTGTTTTTTCTTCCACTGGTGCATGCATTGTAAAGGTTATTAAGAATCACTTTGGATTCAACATCTTAAATGAAAACCAAAACTTGGATTTCAATGAAGACATAAGACAAGCAGAAAAAGAGCACACCACTGTGAACCATGGGTTGAGTCCCAAGAAGTTGGATAGTTGCTTAAACCAAGAGTAGCTGAATCACCTTTTCTGTTGTGAGATGGTGTTTGTTGCTATTGACTATGCAGAGTACGGTACATCCCAGGCCTCCTCTTTGTAGACCAGACACTGTACACCAAGCGGTCAGAACCCAACAGTGTTGTATTCCCTGCTGCCACCTTATCTTCCTGTGAATATAAGGGCACAAGTAAGGGTAGCAGATTACAAGTGATAGGCTACGCAGAAGTGTGTTTTAAGAACACGGTGTTTTCTGTGCTCACTGGGAATTAAGATAGCATCCAGTTCATAAGCAATATTAAAAAACCTCAGGCATGCAGACTGATGAAGTTCAACATACGTAGGACGCCATGAAGGAACTTAGGTAACTCTCATCCAAAGCACTATCAGAAAATAGCCAGCACTAAGCAAACACTACCCCCTGTGCTGAGACTGGTCATGTTTTAAGAGACAAAACCAGCCAGACTTAGTGGCCAGCACCAAAGCTTATAAAATCTGTCATCTTCAAAGGGTACTCATGTACTTCCTTAACTGCACAGTACAGCTGCAAGCAGCAGCAATGGCAGGGTACACCCCCTTTCTCAACCCATTCCCTCAATGTCATTTGTCTATCTTGTAACAGCATGCTACATCTTATCTTTTACTGGACACAAAGAATTTGTATTTATTTTCACAGTTATTTCTGGCTTTTTTTTTTTTTTTTTAATTTCAAATGCCTCCTACATTTTCTTTACATTTCTTCTCCCACCAGATCTTTGAAATACCAACTGAGAAAGTCTCATGCCTACTTTGCAATTCACCAAACTTAAACTAATAACACCTCCTGCTGTCATCTGTCAGTTAGAATAAGATTTATAAGTGGCAGCAGAAATCACTTTCATGATGTTTACTGGAATATGAATAGCCTGAACAGGCAGATCCCTCAAATTTACTGCTCATATCAAGTGAAACCTGTCATGAAAACCAGAAACTCATTTTTAAACTGCAGCTGAAAACCTCATAATTTGGAAATAAAATACTAACTGGACAATACCATGCACTTGTGTTGAAATTACATTCAGTGTGAAAAGTTGTGACTGTTCCAAAATGGGTTAGTCTTGCCCACTGGTTTCATTGTAGGTTACCTCCCAGAAATCCCCCTTCTGTACTGCTTATGACCACTGCTTCCATCTTCTGTATGCAACTGCCCCATTTCAGAGACTCTGAACACATTTTAGTTTTTACATGCAGCTAGAAACATATAAAGGGCTTCATGGACAAAAAAACCCTTTCGTATTTTTTATTACTCTGCTCTGCAATTAGTAAACATGGTTGTTTGAACTACTTGAAGCTAAAGTTAGGGGAAAACTAACACTAGTGACCTTTAAAAGTGAAGAAATCCAAATCTAAAGACAAGCCAGTTTGAGTTACATTAGTAATTCTTAATGCTTGCGAGAAATACCCATCCTGTACATAAAATCATCATAGGTTGGCTCTTCTTTTTCAAACAGGCAACAGTATCACCTGTTTGCTGCCCTCCCTGCTCTTCAATCAGTTAACTTTGTAACGAAAAATAAAAACATCTTTAAGAAAAAATTCAAGAGGTTTGAATAAAACAAAACAAAAAAACCCAAACACCTACTTGAGACTGTTGCACACACTACAGCAAGCCAGTAGGCAAAGCTAATCTTCGACACAATACTGCAACCCCTAGATTTTATCTCATTTTTAATTAAAATACTCTAGAAAGAAAGATCACTATCTCATGAACAGCAGCTTTTAACAAGTTCTATTATTATTATTCATTTTAAGACTAGTTAGCACTAAAGAGTACAAATTTAAGAATATTACTGCTATTTTATTGATCCTTTTAGAGGCAAGTAAGCATGCATTTCTCTAACAAAATCTGCTACAAATGCAAGTAGTTTTTCCTTATTTTTCGTAAGAAATTTACATTTAAATGCCCTGGGCTAATCACGGCTGTTCATTATTCTGCACTGGATTAAATTTTGCAAACTGAAATCCCACTTCAACTCAGAGCAAACTGCAGATCCTTGCTGCACTAGCGCTATTTTCCCTTTCAAACCAGAAGAGAACATATATTCAAATAAACAGTTCAAACACTGAAAAAACATCACTGAGGTCATATTTCAGCAGTAAAGAACGCTCACTGTCATTTACTCTACTTTAATGGAAGAAATTTGAGTTAGAAGACACTTTAGGTTATCTTGTCCACCCTTATGTCAAGGGAGACTTGCTTGCTATGGCATGTTATTGATTGCTTTGCCAGGTCCATTCTGAACTTGTCAATTAAGACTGAGTTCCCAGCTCTAAAATCTTAAATGTTAGCAAAGTTAATTCTTCCAAAGCATCTGGTTTTGAGGTGGCTTCACCAGAACCAGCCTCTGATTCTTCCTTCTTAGTATCTTCACCTTTTGGCTGTCTGTGGTTTACAGTACTCTTCATTTCTGAATAAGCTTAAATGGTTAAAAAAAATAAATAAAAGTAATTGCTGCAGGACATATACAAACCTCTCAGCTTCCTGTTAAGCTCACACACCATGGTTTAGAGGTTCTTAATTTTACCAGCTGACAGAAGTTCTCTATACCATGATCCACGAAAGAGTCACTTCCTAAACAAGACTCTAACATTAGACTGCAGAACATTTTAACTGGTACGATTCACTTACAGATTAGCTAGCTGTATGTTAACTGGATGGGAATCCTTTTATTATACCTAAGTCTGCATGTAATGCAACTTTTAGAAATCAATACACAGTCTACCCAACACTAATGTGCACTAGTCTGTTTTCTGCTCTAAGTTCCCAAACACATCTGCTTAATATGCAACAGTGAGTCACTGTATCTGTGCATACACAGACTATAGCCACAACTCCCTTTAAAATTAGTTTCGACTTGTATCATTTTAGTTACCCACATGATAAACAGCTTTTTTCTTTGAATGAATTGAAGCAGTAATATTGCAATTTAGCACAGAGATAGTAATATTGATTGGGAAAACCTGCAGGTGTCCATTCACAAGGCAAGATCCCTGTTTCTTCAGATAACCCAACCTGAGTGGGTTACCAGAACATACAGGAAGAGCAGCAATACACTGAACCACCCAATGAAGCCGTTCCAGACCGAAAATTTCTCATTGAAGTTTACGACGGTTTTTTAGCTCACTGAATTCAGTGACCACTTTTTCCACTGACACCGAGAGAGTTTCCATTCATTATGCCATAAGTATTAAAGTTCTAGTACATTGGAAGCTATTCCTGCCAAAAGAGCCAACAGTTTAAAGATACACAAGTTTACTTCTGTTGGAATTCACGATTTGTGGCATTTGGAACAAATCCTTGAAAAGATCGGGGGGGGGGGGGGAGGAGGAGAGAGAGAGAATGGCACTGGCTACAGCTACCATATTCTGAATACACCATAGACAAACCAAGGAGTTGGCAAATTACCCAACCAGGATCTTTTCAAACACCTAAAAAAAAACTCATTCAACTCAAATTCATTAGGACCCACAAATGTTTTAAAGACACAGCAGCTTCTGGACAGGTTTTCCAAAGGCAACTCTACTTTTACACCCAGCAAGCCAAGACTGTCAGCCACTAATGATGTGAGACATGTTTCACAGGCACATTTGGCTGGGGACTTTGCTTCCAAGAAGGGACACGTTAAGGGATGTGATTTTAATATTCACCTAGGTAGTCACCTCTCAGACACCGCAGAGCCAGATACCAATGCAAACACATTCTAAGAATGACTATTTAAGACAAAGCACAAGGAATTATCATCAGTTCCTTTGGAACAAGCCTTGAGAAGAAAGCCTCAGCACCTTAAGTTACAAGTTTAAGAATGCTGCATATAAAAGATATTGATGGATTTCTGTAATAAGGATCTTAAAAGGATAAGAAAAAAAGCCTCCGAAATTTTATTCCCCTGCATCTTTCTTTACTTTCTCCCTTCTCATACAGTTTAAAAAGTAAAACGTGGAAAAAAAAAATCCATTTAAATATTAGTAGGGATTTACGTCGAGTGTGAAACATGCACAGCAGCGCATCGACTCCCATTACAGCTTATGCAAACAGGTTGCCCCTCCGGTCGCAAAACCTGGGGTAGACTCACCCGCAGCTCCCCGAACGCTTCTCGGGGCTCAGGCTGACACCCCGACGTCTCCGGCAACCACCGCTAGCAGCGCTTTCCAAGAGGGAGCCCTTCCTCCCGAAATCCTAAATCCTTCCGACCTCAGCCTCTTCCGACAGCCCGAGGGGCTCGGCGGGAGACCCGGGTAAGCGGCGGCGTGGACACTCGCCCTCCCGCCCCGCCGCTCCGCTCCACCGTAAGCAGCGAGCGCTCTCTCCTATCGCACTGGGCAGCCGCCCCCCATCCCCAGCGGAGGCTCCGGCCCGCTCCTGAACTCACGTGGTGCCGCATTCAAAGGTTACACGCACCGCCGGGACAACGATGGCACCGCCGCCTCGGTCAGAGGCGCGTTTCTCCGCGGAGCTGCCCCGCGATCACCCCCGGCATGACGCCCGCGACGGCTCCCCTCTCCCGGCTCCCGAAGGGCCGCCGCATCCCTTCCGCGTCCGCGCCGGTGGATGAGCAGCCCGGCCACGAATCGATAAATCAAAACAGCCCGCCCGCTCCGACAGAGAGCGGCGTACGACCCAGCCGCAGCCAAAAACACCGCCCCGGGGGCGCGGCGGGCAGGCGAGGCAGGGAGGAGGCGGCGGCGGGGGAGGCTGCCGGGTCCGGGTGCCGGGCTCCCGGCCCCCGCGGGGCGGCAGAGAAGCGCCCAGGATGTCGGTGTCGTACAGCCGCAGAGGGCTAATCCCGGCTACTTAACCCGGCTAGCGGCGGGGGTTGTGAGCACCACCTTAATCCGTGGCGTGTGCGCGCCCGCACGCTGGGGGCTGAGGCATGCGGGCCATGCCCGGTCGCGGGGTCCGCGGCGACGCCGCTCCCGGCGGCTGCGCTCCCGCGGAGACTCAGCCCCGCATCCACTGCCCTCAAGGTCACGCCGCGCCCCGGCTGCAGGGCGGCGTCTAGGTGCGCGCTCCGGCTACCTGGGGGGAAAACGAGCGACAGCCCTGGAACGCAGCACCCAGCCCTACCGAGAGTCCCGCTGCCACCTCGGCCCCGCCGCAGCAGACGCGCCGTTAGCCGCCTCCGCGGCCGAGCCGTGCCACGGCCCGCAGCCCCACGGCGGGAGCGGAGCAACGCTGCACCTGCCGCCGCGCCTCTGCCCGCCGCGGCCAGCCAGCCGGGAGGAGATCCGTCCCACGCCGCCGTGCTTACCTCGGCGCCGCGGGGCCGACCCTGCCGCCCGCCGGGGCCCGGGAAGAAGCGCCCGTAAACCTGCCGCTGCCCGCCCGCTCTCTCGCCGAGCGCTCAAGGTCCCCACGCTCTCCGCCCAGCCCACGGCCGGCCGGACCCACCGCGCCGACCCGCCCTGCGGCCACGGGAGGAGGCAGGAGGGAGGGGGGCGGGGGGGAAGCGGCGACCGAATTGGGGAGGGAGGGAGAGAAGGAAAGAGGGAGGAGGCACCGGTGTGGGGACAGCCGGGGGAGGAGGAGGAAGGGGGGTGGGGGGATGCGGACAGCCCGCCCCGCCCCCGTCGCCTCACCGGCAGGAACCAGCGATTCGCCCTCCTGGCGGGCGCTGCCGCCGCCGTTCGCGGGGTCCCGCCCGCCTCCTTCCCCCCGCACGCGCCGGACAGCGCCGACCGCGCCGCAGAACAACCGCTACGGGAGCCGGGCGCCACCGGGCAGGGCGGGGCGCAGCGATCCGCCCGCCTCCCTCCTCCGCCCGCCGCCGTCACTCACTTGTCCGCTTCCCCCTCTCCTCTCCCCTCCCGCAGCCGCCGGTGCCCGCCGCCCCCCTCACCGCCTGCGGGGCGCGGGTCACGTGACGGGGCCCCTTGCGCGCCCAGGGGAAGGGGGGTCCTGACGCGCGGCGTCTTCAATGGGAGAAGCGGGAGGGGGGCGCCGATAGGCACGGCGCCTGCGGGGGCGTGGCCCCACGCCTCGCCCCGCCCCTCCGCGGTCGCCACTGGCGGGCGGGCGGCTGACGCGCTTGTTTCCATGACGTCGGTGGGCGGTGCTGCCGCGTTTGATGGAGCCCGGCGGGCTTCGGGGGTCGGTGACTTTGCCGCTAGCGGCTCCCGCGGGGCGGTCTGCGAACGGGGCGGGGCGCGCGACTGAGTGTGTCCCCCATCCTCCCGCGGGTAGCGGGGCCGCCGCCAGCCCCGCCGGGGACTGCCCCGGCCGGGCGGGGAACCCCCCGGCGGCGGCAGCGGGAGAGGCCGCGGTCCCGCAAGGGGCGGGCCGGAGCGCGCCAGTTGCCCCCGTGGGCGGGGTCCGGGGCCGTCCCGGGGGCGGTGGCGACACCGCCTGAGGGGGGCGTGACCATGCGGGGCTGCCCTAACGGTCCGCTGGGGCGTCGTCCGCCCCTACCCCACGGGGGCGCGGGGCGGCCGTGCTGCCGTGTGCCCGCGGCGGCGGCGCCTCGCGGCCTTTCCCTCCCCAGCGGGGCAGCTGGGCGGTGCTGCGCGCCGGGTCGGTGCCTGTGGGGAAAGCGGCCGCGGGGGGCACGGCGGAGCCCGGGAGAGGCTCTGCCGCAGTTGCGGGGATGAACCGGGCGGCCTAGAGGAGCTCGAGAGTCGGGTCCCCTCAGGAAGGTCCGGAGCGGCGGGAGCAAGCGTGGCGCTCGCTGCTGGTGGTGGGGACCGCGGAGCAGTGAGTCCAGCCGCCCGTCAGGCGTGCCTGCCTCTCCGGGGGCCCTGGCAGCTCCCGCAGGAGAACGGGGAAGGTGAAGGGGCCGCAGGTGTTCAGCACCTCTCCGTCTCCAGCTGAAGGCTCTTCGGTTGGAGATAGGAAAATATATGGTGTTATGAAGGCCTGAGCCCAAGTGAGCTGTTTGGGGAAGTAACAGGGTTTGGAATTAAATCGGAAATGACCCCAATTTCAGTTCTTCCAGTGCAGTACATCACACACACGCGCCCCGCCGTGAAAAATCCTTATCCATAAACTATACGTCATTCTATAACCCCTTTGCATGTTTTTTCCAGCCCTGTTTTCACATCCTACCTGCCCCTCTGCTGGGCACCTCACTGGAATGACCGGCCAGTTCTGCCACAGGCTGTCAGGTTCCCTGAGCCTGCCATAAATACCCTGCTTCTCCTTTGTTACCGCTCAGATCCTGCCGCTGCCAGAGCCGGTGCTGCAGAAGAAAAGAAGCTGGTGTATCCCTACTGTTGCAGAGCCTAGAGGGTTAAAGCAACAGGATGAAGTCAGCATAAAACAGCCCACAAGGACTGGCAAATAAATAAATCATCCTAACTACGTTATTATCATGGCTTGCCTGAGCTTCATTGTCTCTTTCGTTCTTACCTGAATGACTGTTACATTTTTCTCCTTGTTCAAGAGAGGCAATCCAAAGAGACTGTGAGCAGTAAATGGCTCCTGCCCATTCTGGATGTTGCTAAAAAATATTACCTTACCTCTCTACATCTAGAGATCAATTGAAAAATCAAAATACTGAGGTCAGCAACCCTGCAGACTGTTCTGTTGAGGAGATTTCTTGCATTTCTTCCCAGAAGGAGAATATAAAACTATCTGAAAACATATGAAGGAAATTCTCTTACATTCTGCCTGCAGCTCAGCACCCTCCTCTGCACTGATGGCTGTAGCTCAGAGAGGCTTCCCCAGGCACTTGGAAATTGCATTTCTGGATACAGCTTTTTAAGACTGGCAGATGTGTTCTGCACAGTTCTGTCATATCTCCCAGCTCTCAGGCAGACAAAATTAGCTTTGGTGCAGCTAAGAAGGAGATGATGTGTTCAACGTATTGCAGTTTGAGTACGTGTCTGTACCTGCTTCCTTTTGTCTTAGGGGAGGTAGGTAGGTTGTGCTTCAGTTCGTTGTCTGTGAAATGGGAATAATATCCTATTTATTTTGCAGGAAGGAAGCAAAGGGGAGGGGTACCCATCAACCTTAATTTTTTTGTGATACTGTTATGGTGAAATTCTCTAAGTGGATGCATTTTTCAAGACACAAAATAGTTGTTCTTTAATGTTCCTCTTGCACTGATATCAAAAGACAGCATAAAAACATGCAGTACATGGACTGAAAGTGAAAAGAAATTCCTTCTAACTCTACAGAATCTTCTCCTGGAGAAAGAGCTAGAAGTAATCCTCAGGCTATGACACTTCATGATTTTTGTGAGAAAATAGGCACTCTTATTTCTAAAGGTTAGGGCATGTCATTGACTAACAGAAAACATTCCATGTAATGTAGGTCACCAGTCATATAAAGCAAGCAAAACCAAGATGCACAAAGGACTATTTCTGAAGATCTTTCATTTAACTTTTGAGGAAGCATTACCATTTCAGGAAAATTCTGCATGGCTCGCAGACAATTTGGAAAGGCCAGACTTGAAAAATCAGTGACAATAACTCGACTCATTCTGTGACCAACACTAGCAATACAAATATTGTATGTCTTAACAGACCCAGAAAATGTGTCACAGAGAACTTAAGTGGGTTGCCTGAATCTGGTCTACTTACTATGAGACTTTTAACATGAAGAGTATGAATTAGAGTATTTAGATTATTACAGTATTTGAACAAAAATTAATGAGGCAACCAAGGTTTGAGTGACCACCTCACATCCCATCTCACACTGAATGAGGAAGGGCCTTTTGGCAAGATGAGATGAGAGGCTTGACCTGAGAAGAGAAAATAGAAAACAGACTCTTTGTGCATAGATCTAAACTTTGTTTTATTTGAAAGTTGTTTCTTGACTACCCTGCTACTGCTGATCGTGTTCAAACTCAGTCACTTAATTAAATTTGATGAAACTGGAGAGAATAGAGAAAGCATTAAAAGCTGGGAGAAAGTTTGTGTGTGCACATTGAGAGATAAGGTTCCAAAGCTTCCATGGCACTTGCAGAGCCAAATGCTTTCTGTACCAGCTACACTTCTCCCAGTTGGCTTTCTCAGCCCAGTACTATTGTTTGACCCCTCTCCACATACCACCCTGGAGAAGATTCCAGAAGATTCGCCCAGGCTGGGGCTCTGTTCCAGTCCTGCTGGGCAGGGGAGGCTGTGATGGTTCCAGCATCCTGCATCATAACATATCAGTCTGTTGACTAAAAGACCAGCCAGCCATCTAGACAAGCAAACCATTGACCTCTCACTCATCTTGTAGGTGTCACAATGATCAAATTGTTCTATCATCCACCCATGCAGCCTAGCAAGGACCTTGTGGTACAAAACGATATTGTGCAATTCACCCTGAAATCTTCCACCCCCTGCCCCTTAGGAAAGAGGCCTATCTGTAAACATTTGCATTTTTATCTGCTCAAAAGTCTTTCTCTTGACTGTTCAAGAGCTCAGGATTTGTGCATAATGTATTTCCTGTTGTGAATACATATGATAATTTCGAAGAGTTGGATTTTTTTTTACTCTATTCCATTTACCTCAAAGAAGGTTTTTTTTTGTTTTATTTTCTGTCAGTGTTATGTTCTTTCACTGTGACACTGCAGGATCAGGAAGGTGAAAGATAAAAATGACATAAATAAAGGCATGTGAGAATCAGCAGTTATTGCAGAAATCACTTTTTCATGTATAATATGTCTGAAATACATTGGAAAGCATACACTGGACTTTGTATATTCACTGTTTCTTCTTTACGTGTTCTTTTCAGATGCCACCACAGGACAGGAGCATTACAGCCCCAGACCAGATGGAAGAGTGGAAAGATATTTCATGAACAAAGGTGCAACATCTGCATGCAAATAAAAAAACCCACAAAGTATAAAATCCTGGAGTTGGTGGAGAATCTGTCTAATTAAAAGACTGAGATCAGGCATGAGAAAGGAGAAGAAAAAAAAGAGCAGAATTGGAGAGCCGTACTTTACTAGAAAAAGCAGGAAGAAACATATTGGGGAAGCTTTTAATGGCAAAATATAAAAAAATAAAAACAAGGATGGATGTGATGAGACTGTATGTCCATGGCTGCCTCTTAGAAAGTGAGAAATGACTGGTAGATGAATGTGTACTATTTCTCTGCAAATAATGTACTGGTAGAGCTCAAGAATCCGTACAGTGAGCACCCAGTCACCTCCACTGCAGTGGCTTTTCCTGTGTAGCATTTCCCCAGTTTGGAGCTGATACTTTCTCACCATGGCCTTACCACTTCATTGCTGAATTCCTAAAGGATGGCAGGACGGCCAAAGACTCAAGCAAGCAGTCCTGGAAGCAAATCAGTCCAGTTCACTAGAAGGCTTTGTTATAAATAACACTGCTGTTGCCATCTCGCTGGAGCTGGTGTTAGCAATCGTCTCTCAGTGCCTGTCCTTGGTATGGGTATGTATCAGTCAGGCTGTTCACCTATCACCCCAAGACTCAAAATGTGAGAGTATCCATTATACTTCCCAAGGTGCAAAAGTGCTTTTGGGGTACATGGTAGGTACAATTCTGTATTGAAATAAGAACTGTTAGTTCTTCTGATTTATGACACTGTGGGTGCTTTTAGATGTGTTGCTTTTTAAGGCTTCTCTGCTGAACTTGTCTGACAAAATTGTGGTCTTATCTTTGAGAGCCTCTTGTCATCTGATGTTAGTTTGTGAAGATTCATTGTTTTCCCTCGTTTTATGGGCCTGTTCCAATTCACGCTGACTGAATATCTGCTTCATGAATTGTAATGTTGTGATTCTCTCCTCTGTGATCAAGTGTCAAGGAAGGGGTTTGTTTATTTTTCCTCCCCTTCCCAAGACAGGAAGCAATACAGGCAACCAAGCTATCTTCTCTCTGATGCTAACTGGCCAGTCTGAGTCATGGCTTCTGACTCCTAAAAGTCAGTTTTAGGAAGAGTAAATGTAGTCCCTCCTGTCTTTCATCAGTGCTGGGTAATTGTCTTGAAGAGAATAACACATTGTCTCAGTGATGCTACTTCAAAGTCCTTTGGATAAGAAAATAGATAATTCAGTTAAGCCTTGGGTTCTTTCAGCAAACATTAACATTTCTGCCCCTTGGCGATTGTTCAAGATGGCTTTGAAACATTTAAGAGTCATTAGAGCTAATAGCTCCCATTCTGCATTTCCTTCAAGGAGGAGTATCAGAAAAAAAAAAAAAACACTACCTTATTCCTGCTACCTTAGTAAAAAATTAATCACTTAAATGATAAACAATGACCTGAACATACTTAAATAAATTGTTTTATTTGTTGATCAGATACAGCTCTAAATCATCTTGGCTGGTTTAAAAAAAAAAAATCCCACCTATATAAAATTGCATTTAAAAATATTAATAGCAACCTATTTCACATGCATGGTTTCAAACTCTGGGCTCAGCCTTGCAAGCCTTATTCAAGAATACTCGTTTCCAGATTACGAATAACAGATCTGAAGATTATCAAGATCAAAATTTGAATGTCTGTGAAAAGCTGTGGATATAAAATATCTAGTGCCAAAGCCTTAAATAAATCACTCTTAACAGTAGTATAAATTGTAGTAAAAATATTACATAAAATGTTTATACTCATGTGCATAGAAAATCAAATATGATTAGAGTTCTTAAGCATAGATTATGGGCAGTCATAAAAAGAGGGTCTTGACTACAGTGTTGTCTCTATTAACAGGCTATTTTACAACTATAAATATTAAGGTGAGCAGGAGCAAACTTTTAAAATAATTTAGAATGTAGCTTGTTAACTCATAAAACCAAGGAATATGAACTGAGCTATTGTGACATCTACTATACCTGTATTATGTTCTGGTAGAAAAGATCGATAGGATTTTCCTCTGCATAAGTTCCCTTTTGTAAATTGGATAACATGGCAGCCTTGTATTGAACCACCAGAGTTTAAATACATCATGTTATGGGCACATCTGGTAATAGTACTGCTGTAGGTTATTTTCAGGCTACAACATGTTATGCAGCCGTAAAGGCAGTTTGGTTAGGATGGAAGCGGGTTAAAAGAGAAAACTGTTTCGTACATGACAGCAGTCCAAACATTGACAGTTCTGTTATCTTCAGTTCTGACTGGATTCAGTGAGAGCTGCACATGCTTAATAATTACTAAAACTGACACCTATGTTACTAAAAATACCTCAGATTACTAAAAGGGATTTAAAAATTAATTCCAATAAAAGGCTTTTAGATCTATTCCATTTTAGATCTAGAGTAAATCTTAAATTTCTTTATCTTTTGTGTTTCACTCAGCTTGATGTTAAAAACAGCCAGGTCCATTTCACTGTTCAGCCAGTTCTCTGTGCCTTTCACATTCAAGCCCTCAAGCCCCAGCAATTGCTATTGAACTGCAAGCTACACACTGAGAACACTCCCCCAGGATATCAGAAAGGACCCACAGCTGGTCTGTGGGACTATAGTTGGGAGTAAATGTATGACATGTACTTGGCAACATTTGTAACGGTCTTTAAAAGTGTCAAGGGCTAGTGATAATCCACTGGTCTAAAACGTCTGAGAGGCACTATCCTAGAGCGTTTGTGCACTTTTTGGCTATATACATTTAAAACATATTTTTTTTTACTGTTAATGAATCAGTCTTTACCGAAACACTTGCTCTGCAGGTCACTGCAGAAGGACTTATAATGGCATTGAAGTGTGGGATGTTTCAATCAAGCTCAGCTAGAATCACCTCTCTCCATCATCTGCTCTGGACTAAGAAGAGTAGAAGGGAGACTTTTGTTTTGCAATGAGGACGACTCAAGTGCTCATACTTCTCTGCTGCAGAGGGAAAATGTAGAGGTGAACCAACAGAGAATTCAGTCCCATCATAGTGTAATTTCAGAAACAGCTGATGTATGCATTTGTGATATTCCAGACATCTTTCTTTCAGATTTGCCCAGCCCTGTGCTAAAGTGCTAAGCCACACTTTTACACCCTCTTCGTTCCTTTGCATAACTGCTTTTGCTTTCTTTTCTTTTATGTACTCTCTCCTTCACTTTTCCTTCAGTTTAGCTTTTTTTCCTAAGTAACACCTTTCCCAGACTTCCTGCCAACCAAACCAAACCCAACTAAACCAAACCAAACTCCAACATCCTGTGGAAATAATGCATCAGATGATGATTTGGCAGTTTGTATTGCTGGTCTGTGGTACTCCTCCCCTTGCCAGTAGAATGGGGTTGATTTGTCCTCACTTGGGCATCCAAAAGAGGCACATCCAATCCTGTAATAGGATGACCAGGATTCTTTTATTGTCAATGCACTGTGAGAAGCTACAGCCTCCAGAAGTATATGTACGTCATTCTAAGTTTAATGTTTATGGTAGTTCTGTAGTTGTCTCTATTTCTTCTTTAATTCTGGAGGTAAACAAAGGTGAGTAGTTTAAATTCAAATGTGAAACTCTTAGAAGGTTAGCAGTGGGTGTGTGAGATGAACTTGTCTTTCAGACTGCATTATTTTTTTGGGCTCTCTTAATCTACCAGCCATTACTTTTAAGCAGCCACTGATCTGGAGGATGTACGCCAAGAAGCCAAAAGGAGAAAAATACAGTAGGAGAACCAGGTTTTAAAACAATATTTTGTTAGGTATTTTTAATGAATGCAGCTTTTTAAATTAGTGCAACTTTTGCTACCAACTTTTTATAATTAAAACACAGAAACTTGATATGAGTTGGGTAATCCTTATGAAGTAAATTACATGATCTTTAGTAACAACACAGATGAAGAATGAGACTGGCAGAGCTATCTGTAAGGAAAGGGCTATTGGCGTGTGGAAGGCTAGAAGGACATGGCTGGTCCATCATGGTCCTTATAGACTGACTCAGTTCAGACTAAACCGCCCTGAGAGCATATACTTCGTTGCTAGACTAGCCAGCTATGGGAAGAAAATGACTGTGGATCCCATCCTGGATGTAGTGCATGGAGTTTCTTAAGAGTTGAGATGCAGGGTGTTCTTAAGGCTTAAGATGAAGGGTGGAAGTGCCAAGTAAGTTTTGAGATGCAAGGTGGAAGTGCCAGCACTATCACAGCCTATTTTGAAAATGACACTGAGACTTAAACTTTGATCTTTCTAATCACTATGTTCGTCTGCCTCCCACCTTCATGTGGTTCTGTAGAAGTCCATGATTCTCTGCTGAAGTGCAGGGACATGTTAGCACTCAGAAAATTGTTGAGAATCCCCCTCAAAAAAATAGTGTTGGTGTGTATAAATAAATATAAAAATATACCTATACATAAAGAGAACTTCAGGAGCTTTAGGAGGGAAGTGTCATCTAAAAATATGTCCAGCTAAAACTCTAAACTGGTATTACATTTAGCAAAAGTAATAAAAAATTAAAAATTATAATACAGCAGTAAAGTGTTAATAAATTCTGTTGGTAATAGAAAATTCAGCTTGTTACATAAAACAAAATTGTTCCTTTCCTTGTTACTGATTTTTTCCTCATGCATATCCCCATCCATTTTAATTTTGCTGAGAAGACAAGTAAAAATATCCATTTCAGAAAAAATTTAGGTCTGATGGTTCTGTATGGGAACCCTATGCAAATTTTATTCTTTTTTTAAAAAGGAACCAGAACTCTTGTGGTAAAGAACCATGAGAAATGAAACCATCAAGAGTTAATTAAGACCTCTAAAGCCAGCAAATAGTGTTGTGCAGGTTAAGTTTGTGAGGTGTTGTTTGTTTCTTTCTTTTTTTACCTGAACTTGTTCTCTTTCGTAAGTTAGATAAAAAGCTATATGAAGCATTAAATTGGCAGACAAGTAAACCTAAGATAAAGTACCTCTCTTAAACCCATAATGCCAGGGAATTCAGACATACAGTGTTTCTCTTACTCCATCCTGCAGTACTTCTGCGTGTGGAGTTTCTCACTGTTGACATAATACTGAAGTAGGCAAGAACACAGATAATTTTTTGCCTTCCCTCAAAATTTTCTGGGTTGAGGTTGAGGAGTAGGGCTTTTTAATAACATACTATAACACTTGTTTTCATGTTTAATGTGTTCTGCACATTGGAAGGTATTCTTATTTTATTTTTGGTTTTATGGTTGACAAAAGTGAATAAGATGATGTGAGAGAAAGTGATGAATATAATGTATAGCTCATACCTGATTAGATGAGGTTTCTTTTATTATTCTGTTGCAAGATCCAAACAGAAACATGAATGTAGATCAAGTTAGACTTGTGCATGCCTTTGCAGGTTTAGGACAGAAACTGCCTAAAGGAACTCAGGAAAATATATTGCTTGCGTTGTATCAGAGAGCTTCTGTATCTGTCTCACAATGGTAATTGTTTTCCATTTGCAATATTAAAAAGTGCTTGCTAGAACTCTGGTCTGTTCCTCTGAAAGTTTAAACGTGCTCTTCTTTTCCAGTGTTATGAGAAAAAGGAATGTTGTTTTTTTTCTTAATGTATTTCAACTTTATTGCACTCCTGAAATACGTTGAGAAGTATCTGATCTGAAACCTCCTAGCGTGTGTCATTTTCAGTAGGGTTACAAGTATCAGCAAGTATTTTAAAAATAGAAATCATTGGGCAGGTCCAATTTATTTTGTTGTTCAACTTTTCCCAGTTTTTATCTGTGGCCCACTGTGAGGAAAGGATGAACGACTTTGCTGAGAGTTCAACTCTTTCAAGAGGTGGTAGGTGGGAGGGAGAAAGAAAATAAATCAACAAAGCCCTGGTTCTGCACACCCCTAGTCAGCTACCACTTTATATATGTTGGCCTATTATAGTAGAAAGACATTTCTTAATTCTTCAGAGTAAGGAGAAATCAGAGGGGTAGTGGATCTCAAGGATAAGCCTCAGAGTCATTGTATCTTAGCTATTCATTCATGGACTGGTGCAATCTAGCCATCTCCTATTTTTCTGTGCTGTCTTTCGAGGTACTCTGTCAGTCTGCAAGAATTAAAAACTGAGCAGAAAGAATACAAATAATTAATCATATAAAATGCACTCACCTGTATTCCAGTTCCTTTAATCTATATTTTAAAACATCAGTGAAATGAGGTGTAATAAATTCAAATCTACCCAAATTATGTTCTAAATATATGTTTTTCAGCGCTTAAGATATTGCATTTTTATACCATTATCTATATAAACATCAATGGCATGGTCTGTTTCCGCTTGGCTTTAGTCACGCCAGTTATTTTTTGGTTCATTTTGTTTTTAAATGTGACTCATGTGGTTTCTCTTTGCTGCTTATACAATACTTCTTCCTTCCTGATAATGCCTATTTGTTCTCTATTTTTGGCTTACTTTTCCATTGTTATCTCTAAATTGTGTACATTTAGCTGATGGGTGGAGGATCTGTTTAATTAATATATCCATAATAGAATAGTTATATTTTGCTATATATTAAAAGTATTTGAAGAAATAATTTTTAGTATTTGGTGCTTTCATTTTATTTTTTTACAGTGTTCCTATACTATCATAGTATTCTATGCATTAATTATGATTTATCTGATTACAAAACCAAAAAAGCTTCAAATATAGTCAGGTTTCCCCGAAGAAGATTCACATTATCAAAATCAAATGCGAGAAGGAGTAAAAGGTGATATTTGTGTAAACTGTGGAAGACATTATCAAAGGCTTATGAGGATTCAGATGAGCTAAAATAATGTTTGTGTACATTTGTGTACTAACTTTTATTGTGGTTAAAAAGGGAACTAATGGTCTATAAATGCAACAGCTTTCAGAAAAAACTAATTCGCTAAATGCCAGTACCAGTTTAGTAGATAAATAAATAAAGCACTATTCACCCAGAATGAACATAGAATCATAGAATCAGAGAATAGTTAGGGTTGGAAAGGACCTTAAGATCATCTAGTTCCCGCCCACCTGCCATGGGCAGCAACACCTCCCACTAAACCATGCCACCCAAGGCTCTGTCCAACCCGGCCTTGAACACCACCAGCGATGAAGCATTCACAACTTCCCTGGGCAACCCATTCCAGTGCCTCACCACCCTTACAGGAAAGAATTTCTTCCTCATATCCAATCTAAATTTCCCCTGTTTAAGTTTGAACCCGTTACCCCTTGTCCTCTCACTACAGTCCCTAATGAAGAGTCCCTCCCCAGCACCCCTATAGGGCCCCTTGAGATATTGGAAGGATGCTATGAGGTCTCCATGCAGCCTTCTCTTCTCCAGGCTGAACAGCCCCAACTTTCTCAGCCTATCTACATACGGGAGGTGCTCCAGTCGCCTGATCATCCCAGTGGCCCTCCTCTGAACTTTTACCAACAGTTCCATTTCCTTTTTATGTTGAGGACACCAGAACTGCACACAGTACTTCAAGTGAGGTCTTACGAGAGCAGAGTAGAGGGGCAGGCAGAGTCAAGCTTGTAACAGTCTAAAGAACAGCTGGGGGAAAGGTATCCACATTTTATTCTTGTCTTCCCTGATATTTGCTTTCGTCCAGAGTTAATATTTATCCTAACAATGGGTTTAATATTACTTCAGGGAACTGATGATATAGTGAAAGAAAATATGTATCAGCAATGTATAAGATCAGTTGGTTCTCTAAATTTTTAAATCCTAATTTCCTTAATAAAGTTTACAATCTTTATTTTTGAAAATAAAATCTAATCTACAAAGAGATATTTGTTATCCTCTGATACACTTTAGCTTTCATATATTGTTCACTAATTAAATTTTACAAGATAATAACAGGGATATATTTTTATGAATACAGTTTGATAGAATTGCTAGTCCCTATTTAATGATAGTACTACCTTGCAATTAAACAATTTGCTTTAGCCATACAAAAGGTTTCCATGATATATCTTTTTCTTTTTGTCCACCGAATTGCTGCCAGTTGTTAAGTGAAACTATTTGCCTTTTCATTGTAGTCTTTCATCTTCTTATTTAATGCACACTTAAATGTTCTTCTGAACTCTGGATGTTTGACGTCAGGCTTGCAAGGTTCAAAACATTTGATTTGTCAGGTGGTATCCTTTGGAAAAAGAAAAAACCGGGAGTAAAAATAGTGTTGCCTCTGAAGACTTGAATGGGATATGAATTGTCTTTCATAGCCAGTATAAAGCTAAATGGCCTTTGCCTCTGCAGTATAGCAGTAAAACACTTTAAAGGAGAAGAATTCAAGTTTCTCTATTTGATGGATGGTTGTCTTCCTTCAACCATACTCGACTTAAATTATGTGGTCTTTTACTGCTAAGTTATGTAGTGGTTCAAGAGTCCTGTCTGTAGGACAGTGTCTACTCATCAAATCCATAATCAGGCACTTGCATAATGGCATGAAGTGCTGTGGCACAACCGAGTTTTTACATCATCATTGCAATCTATCTGACAGAAACTGCTGCATACTATGGATATGTTTTTTCAGAGGCACTCTCTCCTAGTTTGTTGTTGGAGCTGCTTTATCTCTGAAACACCTTTCCCACCTAACAACTTGAAAATCCTTTGGGCATATTCCCCTTAGAAAAGGGGACTCACGGTGTAATGACAGCATCCATCAACTCTTCTTCAGAAAAACCTGCTGTAGTATAGGAGACATGGCACTGAAGCTCTCTCAGGAAATTCTTTACCAAAAATTACCCATCTGATTGTTTATACTATGGGGAAACTGTTGGGAGGGAAAAAATAAGGCAGAGCCCAAAATCTTAGAAATGTAAATTTAGTATCTTTGCACCTGAGACATATAAGGAGAACAAACCACATTCTCCTTCAGCCTTTCTTCTTCTAAAAACATCCTCTGCCAAAGGCAAGAAGGAAAGCTCACCTGTATGTCTATTTGACAATAACATGTAGTTTATTTATAAATTTGTCACTGTTTTACTTGTACCTATTCATACTTGAAGTTCTTCAGTAGCTGACAAGCAGTAGCCAACACACATATGTGACAGCACAGCTTACCTATTGCAGTTTGAAATCCTGGCTAATGACTAAGCCAGGCTCATAACTACGTTCTTCTGCCTTTTGTACAGTTTTACATCAAATACGGCACATTACATCCAGATTTTGGTAATGTAAGGCTTCCCTTCAGCCAAATGGCCTCTATGAGTAAGGCAGAAACATTTTTTATTTTCTAGGGCAATTAATTAGACATCCACACTGTCACTCCCACACTTAAATTAATCTCCATATGTTCAGTTATCATAGGAAAAAAATAAATGAAAGAAGATGAAGGGAAAGCTCATAGACACATCTCTGCAATGTTTTTTTCAGGCACCTAAATTTCTGTCAGCATGCTGAGAATTCATAACCTCATTCTTACATGCTTAACTAATCAGCACACTTCACAATTTCCCCACAAACAGTGGCCATGTCACTTTTCATTATATATTTAAAATAGAGAAGAAAAGAAAGAAGTCTCACTCATGAGACTTTAGTACTTTTATTTCATGTCATTTAGCCTAGTTACTACTTACCTGTGGAATATGACTTCTGACTTAAATAGCAATTCTCAAGTTACTTGTTTTGTGATATATTGTCTTGGGTTTTTTTAATTTCTTGTTTAATTTCCTTGTTAATTTGAAAAAAAAAAATCCATGATTTCTCAGTCAATTTTCTGAATTGCCCAAGTTCTAATAGGGCTTGTTGGAAACCCTTTTACACCACTTTTTAAATTGTCCTGTGTGATGGGTGTCCCAGGTAAAAAAAGAAATATGGGAAGCACATATGAACAAGTAAAATATTTTCAAACAGGAAATATTAAGAACTTGCAGCTAGTGAAATGTATCCTGTACAAATACATTCTGTAACAGCTTATGTATCCCTGGCCTGATGTGGTTGTTTTGTCTGTGTAGCATTCCTGTGCTGTATGGCATTAAAACTGTTCCCAGCTAAGGTTTCCACCCTTGGCCTGGCATTTCAGTTGTATAGACACAGTCTGACTGATCAGTTCATATGAGGAATCAGACTTTACCATTGTACTGGTCTGGCTGAGCTGAAGTTAATTTTCCCCCTAGCAGGCCTCATAGTGCTGTGCTTTGTACTGGTAGCTAGAAAGGTGTTGATAATACTACTGCTGGGCAGTGCTCACATGGCATCAACATTGCTCCTCCAACATTCCCCCTCACCAGCAGGCTGGGGAGAAGGGCAAGATCTTGGGAGGGGACACAGGACAGCTGACCCCAACTGACCAAGGGGATATTACATGCCTCAGCACATCTGCTCAGCAGTAAGAGCTGAGGGAGGGAGCAGGGGGGCATTTGCTATTATGATGTTTGTGTTCTGGAGTAACTACGCACACTGAAACCCTACATCCTGGGAAGTAGCTGGATAGCTGCTGATGGTAAGTAGAGTATAAATCTTCTGTCTTCCTTTGCTTCCACGCATGGCCTTTACTTTTGCTTTACTAAACTGCCTTTATCTTGAACCACAATTTTTTCTCTCTTGTATTTTCTCCCCACCCTGTCTAGCTGAGGAGGGCAGTGATAGAGTGGCTTGGTGGGCACCTGGTGTCTAGGCAGGGTTAAACCACCACAACCATACAGGCATGAAGCTTTCATGCCTGGCTGCACAGCTAACAAGAGGCATACTTGTCCCCCTTTTTAGGCTGGTGCACACCTATGTTTAGGATGCTTACCACATAGTTCTAGCCATAATAAGAAGCTCTCCTCTCCCAGCTTTTGGAAAGGAGAACGAGGCTGCTCAGTGTGCTCTCCAGATCACTTCAAGGCATAGCAGGCACTTGAAACCTACAGTCTTAAGAAGTTGCCAATCTGCAAGATTTTATAGTCTCAGTAAACAAAACTAGATTAAGGAGGGAAGGGTTCAAAACTTCATGTAAAGATCTACTTGATATGCCTTTCATTAGTTATGTGACCTTCCTGTCTTTAAGGCTTCATTTCTTCATTTTCTTGAATCTCAGGATCTCATTGCTTCCTTGGTTCAATGTTTTCTTCCAGCTGCTGTCTGCTTGCTTGCAGCTTTATTGTAACTGGGCTATTCTCCATGTATAGCTTTGGGACAGAAAGGACTGCAGTTATTTCATTTTTGTTTATTTTTTGAGGAGGTTAGAGGAAGGTATTGGAGCTTAATCAGCTGTTTTCAGAAGCAGGCCTCTCTCGCTTCCTCCCTCTCTTCATTTCTTCTACTTCTCCTGCCTTTCTCCTTCCCTCCTATCCTTTCTACCTTACTCTCTTTTTTAGTTCCTTCAGTCCTTCCTGGTTCATAGAGCCACTAAGGAATTCAGTGAGATTTCTGAATTGATTGTAACTATGTAACTAGACATTAAAAGAATTGTTCTTCTGTGTAAGGGCAAATGAAACAGGAGTTTAGTGAGAAAATTTCCATGGAAACAATAGTTCGGTAACAATGAAAAATATTTCTCACCACAATGTGCTAAAAATAGTTTCATAAATAACTTTATAAACTTTGACTTTTTTTATTGACAGCATGGCAGGCAAAAAACATTGTATTTTTCATCTGGAGGATAATATGGCTCATTCCAAGTTTTGCATCCCTAATTCTTGAATAGGATAACTTTGTCTTTGCCAAGCTGCTTTTTTAAGCCTATTCTGACATTGGATATTCTTATTCATCTAGATACAGGGATTACAAAGGAAAGCCGGCTACATTTTGTGCTCAGTTGCTTGCCACTTCCCAAATTCTGCTGCATTGTTGCTATTTCACAGTAACACTAAGATCAACTCAGTAGAAAAAGAGCAAGCAGCTCGGATCTGCACGTTCTTCACTTTTGCAAGCAGCTGTGTTTTCTTCTATCTTTCCTACATTTTTTAAGGAAAAAGAGGTTGATTGGCAGTCCCTCTACAAGGTACAATAAAGCAATTAAATTGGATAAGCAGGATCTCAGTTTTATCTTAGTATCTCAAATAGTCATGGGTTTTTTTTCTGCATTTGATTTTCAAGTACAAATAGATAAGAGTGTATCAGTGATGAGTTGTGTATTTAGCTATATCTAGTTGATTGATACTGGCTGATGTTGTAAGGTATAAACAAGTTGGCTGTTTTTTTCTTCTGTTTTTTTCTTCAGTGGTTGTGTGGTCATACATTATTTTCCCATGGTGTTTCACTTTTTTAGCGAACTCAAATTTCAGTGGAATTATCTCTATAGGTTGTTAAGTGAACTAAACTATCATAGCCACAGAGGAAGGTGTTTGATTCTATGAAATGAAGCAGAACTATGCAGACCACTTAGTCAACAGATTTGTCCGGCAGGGTTTTGTGGTCATCTGGCGGGTCTTGCTTGATAGACAGACTAGAAGGTTTAGAACAGAAGAAGTTAAAGTAAATATGCATACTTTTTCTCTTTTGACAGCCTACTTAGGCAGAAATTGTCTGCAAAAGCAGTTTGAAGGAAGAGGAAATATTCCTGTCTTCTTGCTGACTGATGGGCCCTTGGGGCTTTCAAGATATATAAGCTTAGAAGTCCTGTATTTAGACCCGCTACTTATAAAGCAATCTCTGACTATCTTTGTTTTGTCCTTTAAGTAAATAAGACTAGATGCTTGAAAAGGTTATGCAGAAGTGCAGTTGCTCATAATTATAGTGTAGGTTTTTTTTCCTGAGAAAAGGTATGTCTACCTTATGGTGGTAGCTGGAGCCGGATCCTACATAGGCATACCCGGATTGTGGATTTGGCTCTTAGGAGAAATGTTAGATACGTGGCCTGTGTTCTCAAATTGAAAAGTAGCATTTGGATTCCAGACAGATGGGATGGTAGAAGTTTCAAAATGGGAGTCAGTAACCGAGTCTCCACAGTTATGTGAGAGTCTCCACAGTTATGTGAGAGTCTCCATAATTGGGTGTTAGAGTGGTGAACAATACAGGTTTTGGCCTTGTGGTATCTTCTCTGCTAAGGACCTACTACTCCTCTATGTCTGTTTGTGAACCACTCCCAAGATGAAATAGGTCAGCATCTTAACTGCCTTAAGAAATTACTTATAGAAAGTTAAGGAGACCATCACAATTCAAATATGTAAACATTTTAAAATGAACAAAGTCTGTAGGGGGTCGGGGTCAATACACCAAGGCTGTATAGCCTCCTCCAGTCATATGGTAGGAAAACAAATCCAATACTCTTTTTAACATGAAATTCTGAAAAAAAAAAATATTTTGAGATGTAAGATAGCACATGCAACGATAAAATAATGAAAGCTTTGGCACATTGATGAAAAAGAATTCTAAAGATCAGTATATTTTTCTTCAATGTTTTGTCCACCTGTGTAGTGGGACTTGGTTATTTTTAGGTCAGTGCAGCTTGAAGTCGAACATCTGTAGTATATTTATGTACTGGTGGGAAAGAAAAAGCCTAAAATCTGAAGACCCTGAAGAGGAAAGTTGAGACAGAAATCTCACATGAAGGCTTGAATGAAAGAACAGATTGGAGGGGGAGGACATATTCTTTATTTACAACTTTGAGGCAGAATGAACACAATAACTGAGATCACTGAATAGGGCCACTATAAAAATGCAAAGAAAATGAAACCTGTTGTAGATTGAATTTCTAGGTTAGGTAAGGACAGCATGAAACCTTGTTGACCATTCTGCACAGGGTTTTTTGGCTGACCAAATAGATAGGGCCAGGAGACATCTATATTAACTGTCAAAAATGCCTTTTGTCTACTAGTGGCCTTTTCTGGAAGAGCAAATTTCTTCTAAAGCTAGTCTTAATATACAATTTCTGTTATGTAAACATGTTCTCATAAGGCACCTCTGCTTTGATTCAGTGTCCTCAATTTCTGTGTGCTTAGAAGTTTTGTGATCATGCTTAAAAATACCTGCTTCAAGTAGACAACCTTCTTTGTGCAGTGGATTTAATAAATACCCTGAGCGTCAGCATCTGCAGTCAGAACTCCTTGTAAGTGGATTTTGGAATGTCAGATTGAACATACCCTCCTGCCTCCAGAGTAGTCACCCATGTGAGAGGTTTTCAGCCTCTGTTTGTGCTCTTGGCTCCACTTACAGTGTAGGTCTTGCACAGTCAATTTAAGCTGACTGTCAATAAGCTGTATTCTTCACTACCTGTTAAAGATACTGGCAATAGCTTATACAGAATATGTAGACTGTAACTTGAAAGCCTTCAACTTAAGAAACTGTTACATTAAGAAGCATTTTAAGGCATATTAAATAGTATGCAGTGTGACAGATTTGAAATGGGCTTGTAGGAATAGCCATCTCATGTAGTAATTATTTTAACTAGATCCCTCTCTTTGCATTACCCAAGTCTAGATCCAGAGAAGCACGTACCTATATGTGTTTTCATTGATAGTTCATTTGGCCCTGATATTGACCTTCAGCCAAGACCTAGTAGCTGTTTATACTGCATACCTAAGCTTTACTCTAGCAGTCTAGCATCATCTAAGCTTTACTCTAGCAGAGTACTCTTCACCTAAGCTTTACTCTAGCGGAGTCTAGCATCATCATGCTGGGAGGTCCCAATGTCCTCCACAGAGGCTAATGCTGTTCCTGTGGAGTTTGTAAAGTGAATCCATGCTGAAATGCAATTTATAGGCTGCAAGTATAGGTGACGAATTACAAAATATGGAACTTCAAACTTGTCATCACCTAATGCTTGTGTTGAGATGGGTCTGTTTCTACCAGTAGAATTCCACACGTGGGCATAGGACTGATGTGAGCATGGTCAGGGGCACTGGTAAACTCATAGGGCTGAAAGAGTCACCAAAAATGCACTGAAGTGGCTTCTGAAGTGTGGATATTCAGCTCACCCACTGTATGTATTCAGAGAATGCCAGCTGAAGAAAACCTACTCTAAACCCCAGCCGTGAAGAACCCCTTTAACTGCTAACCTGGTGGTTAAATCTCTCATCTGTTAGATGAGGCGCACAAGTCTGGCTTCTTTCTGTAGGAGATTTCAATCTGCCACTTCCTAGTGAAAGTGTGAAGATCAACCAGTATATGATGTTCTGGCTTGGGCTCCTGCAGCCTTTCCTGATGAAATATGAGAGAGAAAGTCATTGTGTGGAAACACAGTGCTTCTCTTGGCGAGGCCGCATCCAGGGTGCCAACAGCTCTGTTGGGTACTTGGAAATCCATTGTGACCCTCCTGCCATGCTGAAAAGGAGGGCTTCTTCTGCTTGGGCTACTTCAGTTCTTCAACCCATCCTTCCTTTGCACAAAGGATGTGAGGCTTTCTTTGTCCTGTGTTTTCCAGAAATGGAGCTGCCTTTCTTCTGTTTTTGTAATGAGAAGAATTTGGGAATGCATTTTCTTTAAAGTATTCTAGTATATAACTACTATTTGGGATAGGTTGGTTGTTTTCTTGCTGCTTATATAAATATGTTGTCAGCATTTCATTCAAAACCAAAATAAAGCCGAGAGAAGAAGCAGTCTAATCTAAAGGAAAGGGCTGCAGGCTCTGTTAACATTCTCCAACTTGACAGCAGATGTTGCTTGAGGGAGATGGGTCAAACGTTTCTAGAAATCCAACTCTCATAGGCACAGGAAAATGCTGCAAACCTGTCGTGGTGCTGCTAACAGTTGGTTTGCTCCTCAGGTGCTGGCAACATTTAAAGCTGCCAGCATTTTCAACACTGTTATCTGTTTAGAGCAGGCATAATCAACAGCGCTTAAAATGTTAGAGGCCATCTGTGCTCTGTTTATGCTGTCACTCCCAACTTTGCTGATAGTAAGGGAGGTGAATCAGTCAAGATTTTAGGTGTTGCCATGCTTTAGAGGCTCGTCATTCATTTTGATTACTGAAGTCTGCTGTCAAAGCGGAGTGTCCACTCTGCTTCCACTGGGCTTGCCACGCTCTGCACGCTGTGTTTGCAGCCTCAAGGTGTAGTAACACATTTTAGCTACTTCCTAAGAGCTGGGATGATTGTGAGAAGTACAGGATGTTCTGCAGAAGTGCAAGAATGGTCATGTGGTGCGCCCAGAAGAAAATCTGCTCATACTCTTTGTCCAGGCAGGAGGCTGCTGTTTGAAAAGAATTGCCATCAGTTGTCATATATCAATATTCAGTTATATCAGAACACAAATTGATTATATATGAATTATTTAATTATAATTAAAGTTGTTAACAGGTAGTAAATGACTACCACAGGTAGAATTGGTGATGTCAATATAATCCTTTGGATTTCGGTTGGATCAGAACACACTTCCACAATATTAAACTGTAGATGACTCTATTAAAACTTTTTGTTTTCAGTGGGTCAAATTCTTAACTTCTGTGATATAAATCAGATTCTGATCTTGTGAATGCTCACATATGGTGCTTTACACTGTAAATCACATATGTTTTTCAGTATACATTGTACTGCAAAGTAGGAAACATCTTTTTGAGAGATAGAGATTGTAAAAAAAGAGATTTATATAAAGCACAACTGGAAAACTTCATAGTGTCACTTACTGTGCCTTTCGTGACATAAAAATATTACTGAATATAGGTCGATAAGGACAGAAAGCTTGATGAAGGTCCTTGCCTGTTTTGGTGACATCTCGACTTCTGGTTTGCTATATTTGCTTTAGTTTTGTCTTGACTTTACTGAGCATTTAATATTAAATGTTCATATATTTATTGATGCTATTTTAAGCTTTATTTTCCTTTCAGTTATTTGTACGTATTTTAGACTGTATTTTGTCATAGAATTATTAAATGGTGAACTTTAAAGGCTTGATTGGACTTCATGTTAAGTGAGATTCTCGAGGAGACCCGCAGTTCATTTCAACTGTCATTTCTACTTCAAGTTTTAGGATAATATTCCTAAAAATGGAGATTTAGTCTACATAGAAATTATTTGTCCCTGACCTTTTTTATTGGTATTCTGTCAAATTCAAACTATTGTAGTTTTGTCTTTTTTTTTTTTTTTTTTTTCTTCAAGTTTCATTTGTTGCTAAGTTTCCACCACCATTTATGGTGTAATTGTTTCACTTATTCTATGTATTTTTGTGTTCTGACTAGATTTAGTGGAATGATTAAAAGCAGAAAACTACTGAGCATGCTTTATAGAATACTAAAGCAGTATTTAATTTCTGGCAACATATTGTAGGTATTATCTCAGCTGTGTAGCAAAAATACTTAATATTGGTGGGAGGAAGAAAGAGGAGAAAGAAGCAAAACTCATTCTCCCTTACATGGTTGTAGAAGACAAACAAGGATGTGAAAGGAACAAATAGCATCTCTTTTATAGCAAGTGTAAAAGTTTTGGTGAGACCACAGGGTAGCTGCTGTCATTTTGCCCATCCAGAAATAGACTTGTTGAAAAACAATGGAGAAAGAGTTGGAAAAAACATCACTAGCTGGTCTGGATGAATTAATATTGTACCTGTCAAAAACGTGCAACAGTTGGCTTCCCTTCCTCCCTTATTGACACACCAGCCTAACTCAGAAACACGCTGTGAGTAGCAGAAAGCTTCCACAAGAAATACTCAAGCACCCTGTAAGGTTGAATAACCAGTTTGTTCTTCGATGCTTGCAAAAAAATATGGTTCCAAGCATGAAGATCTTCCAAAGGTCAGCTTTGGACAACACAGAACATCAAAATGATCAGGAAGATGAAGGCATGAAGAAAAACTGGGTAGGTTAGTAAAGGTGAAGTAGTGGATTTTAAATAGGGCTTGAAAGCAAAGGAAGATGCTTGGCTTACAATGAGTGGGAGGCTTCCAAACATAGGAAGCAGCATTAAAGAATGTAGCAGTTAAAAGAGGCAGAAGGATAAAAGAAATGAAGAAAAAAGCCAAAGTTGATTGCAGGGTCACAAAGGATCACTTGAATTTTTCTAGTCCCATTAGACTTTTATTTATCCCCTCCCCCCCCCCCCCCCCATCAGAATCTCCATCTCTTTGCTTATCCAACTCTTTAGTGGCTTTCTCTTATTTTCTTTTCTTTTGGAATGAATTAGATATTAAACATTACTTTCAACATATCTGTGTTTAAAGTCACTGCGCAGTACCAATTCTACTCCTTCTGTTCCCTATTCTGATAGTGGAAGAGAACTTCAAAACACTTTTTTTCCATCTGTTCATGAAGCCAAAATGAACAAGATTGAGATCTGAGACTGGCTACTCGGCACCTGAATAGCAACTTCTTTTTCGCTGGAAAAAAATACATTGATCTGAGACTTGGCTTGGCAGGTTTTACATTTTCATTAAATATTGATACTCAAACATCATCTTTGTTTACACTGCATGCTGCTTCCTCTAGGTTTTAAACAAGGTGGGAATTTTGCTGATAGTGTAGAAGTCAGGAGTTCATAACAACTTATTGATGTGCGATAAGAATTTATCAGTGTGCATTGAACAATATTGATACACTCAGGTACTGTGAATGATGCTTGAAAGCTGTGTTTTTTGTGATAACAGGTTTCTGACTCCAGTCATTGTAGAGAATGCTATCTATTTAGTCAGTCATAGTCTAATAAATAATATGCATAAATATTGTGCTAGGTTTGGTCAATAAACTAGGGTGTCAGCAGTAAACTTTAAGGACATGAACCTTTGAAACTGATTAATCTGCCATCATGTTCCAGTTGCTTGTATTTGCTCTCTAGTGA
Source organism: Ara ararauna (assembly GCA_028858755.1). Taxonomy (NCBI): domain Eukaryota; kingdom Metazoa; phylum Chordata; class Aves; order Psittaciformes; family Psittacidae; genus Ara; species Ara ararauna. Next base: position 119,936,661 of record CM054376.1, on the reverse strand, counting down.
AATATATTCTGTTGATTTAGATGAAGAAAATTGCTTGTGTGTGTAGTCCTTTAGTTTGATTTAATTAATTATTACCTTTTATTTTGCATGTGACTCAGGGTTTTTAGGGAGAGGCAGAAAGAAGGCTGAGAAAGAACAATTTAAAGGTGCATAAGAGTAAAATTTTGAGATAAGCCAGGCCTTACTTGTGTGTTTAGGTTCCCAAATCAGGGTCAGATCTTTCCTCGAGATCGTTACAACAGGGTAAATTAGCTGTTGCTGCGTTGTGGATGGGTGTGCAGGGATTGCACAACCAGCAAGTCACTGGTAACATGACTGGAAACAGATTTCACTCAGGGTACAGTGGAAAGGGGAAGGGCTCCCTCCATCTTACTTCCCCATGTCTTTTCTAATAAAATCACAACAGAGAGAATTAAATCAGCACTTTTTCATTTGTCAGTCATATCAGTATCCTGTGAGTTCATGGGAATGGAAAGTTCAGGTTATCTGCAGTCAGCAATTCAGGAAGTGGTGGATGTGGCATGGTGATAAAGATTGCATGTAGCTACATCAGCCTAGATTTAAGTGAGACTGCCACGTAGAGCAGGTGGGAGCATGGAGTCGTACCATGAATACCTACTACAAGGGTAATGTAAGGTGACACCAAAAAAGCATGTTAGAGCATAAGCATAGGGTAACTCTGTCTTGCATCTTCCCATAGCGTCTGCTCAGATCTCTTCTTGCTTCCACTCCTCGTGCACAGTAATTTTGGCTTACTCTGTGGTGTCATCTGCAGCACCAGAGACATCTATGCTACCTTACTGTCATGTCACATAGAACCACCTCTTACCTATGAAAGATCCCAACAGATATCATCCACTTGCTAAAAGGAAGCTTGTTGACTCTGAATCTGGATTATACAACCACTGCTTCCCTGCCATCCTCCTTTTGGTCAGCACTTAGTTTACTGAGGATGTTGTCCACTTTCTGCACCCTGCTGGACTGGATCTGCTGGTCTTCCACCTTATGCTGGTGTTGATGATCCTCAAAACAAATGTAAAATAAAGTAACTCAAGAGGGCAAAACCAAGTGTGTCCAGGATAGAGAGCCCTGAACTGCAGATGCACAGTAAGAAAACCTTATGAACTATTATAATAATTTGTCAAAGGGGAGAGTGGACTCTGTTCAACCCTTACAGAGTGATTTTCATAGAGGTACTGTATTTCAGTCAGAAGTTGTGGGCTTCATGCAGAAATTAGCTGGATTAAAATTTATGACCTAGCTTATCACTGTGAATATATTTGTTTTGCAAGCAGAGTCCATGCAATAATCTGCTTATATCTAGCTGCAAAGAATAGGTAGGCATCAACATAATTTAAAGAAAATAAATCTAAGCATAGATACAGACTGGAAAATCATCCCTGAAGTTAGTACAGCTATTCTGATGTAAACTGGAATAGGTTCACAGTGAATTACAAGCAAGTCATAAATACTGTTTCGGAAAGAAAGAAAGCATGTGGAGTATTAATATCTTAAACAGAGTAAAGTTGAGTTGCTATCACCAGCTCATTTTGTTTATCATAGTAATGACTGGCTATGGAGGGAAGCAATTATTTCATAATTTTCCATGAGTAAGTTTTTCCATAGTATCTTTTATGCGCACACGTAGCAGTCAAAGATGCAATGAGTTGTAAAATGGTTTCTGAAGCTGCACGCCACTGGCAGGCTCAGGTCAGAGGTACATGGGTGTACCTGCTGCTGCGGGAGACTAAGGTGTGCTGGCTGCCATGCCAGGAGGCATGCCAGGACAACCCTGCTGTCAATGATTCCTCCTTCCCCTAGCTCCAGAAGGAGCCTGAGGAGCCATCATCAGCAACAAATCTGTTAATTAGTGCTAGCAGGAGCCTGACGTTTGAATGTCAATAGTGTCAGTCAGCAGATATGGGGAAAGCAAGTAGAAGGAAGAAAACGGGCTGAGTAAAGCCTGTATCTTCTGTGCCAGGAAAAATGGGCAATAAATGAATTAACCTTCACAAGGCACACAGAAATCTGAGCATACAAAGAGGCAATTGATTGTTGAGTCAGTATTTCCACTCCACTGGACTAAATGACTGATAAAGCTAATGCCCCGAAGACCACCACTGTCCCTTCTACTCATTGGTGTGTGTCTGACAGGGGGAGAGGGAGAGGCAGGGTGAGAGCTGGAGTATCATGCACTGAGCTGACATCTGGCTGGTCTGTGAGCTATTTGTGCATGGTTTGTTTGCCTGGTTAACTAATTAGGTCTTTTTTTTCCTTCTTTTTTTCCCCCCATTTTGTTTAACACTTCTGGGAGATATCTTGCATCTGTTTCTTAAGTTAAATATTTCGTGGTGAGCTAATCCTCTCTGACTGCATGTAACATGCTGACTAAGCAGCTCAGCATTTCTTCTTCTCATGCTTTCCTGAAATGTCAGACAGCAGCATTCATATCTGTGCAATGGCAGGGCAGGAATCAGCCTGAAAAGAGAGTTTTGGTATTGGTGCAGTTCTAGTTTCTTTTCAGCTGAGTGGAAAAAAACCTGACTATTTTTTGGTCAGCTTTAAAAGTGAATTAAACCATTTTTCTGTATGTGCATGTGAATTGTGCCATCCTGACAGCAGCCAGGTACAGAAATTGATGCAGAAAGCCAGCTTGACCACTACGCTTCAACAATACGAAACTGGGTTTGCATTGCTTGATATTGTCAAATAAAATAAAGCTATATATGGTAAAAAAATATAATCAGATAATAATTTGAAAGCTGTAGCCAGGACACATTTTCCTGTATTATGTTTTCTGTTTGCATATTTCCTTGGTCTCGGAAGTGCATCCTAAGCCATGTATTATGATGGTAATGGGAATTTTTATTATTGTGTGCGTTACCAAAGAGATGATATTTTGTTTTGACTAGAGAGAAAAGGGTGGTCTGAAAGAAGTGCCAGAGTCAAGAGATTATGAAAAAAGTATTTATAGCAGTTACATTTGACTGGCATAAACTCTATTTGATCTATACGCTGGGGGGGGAGCACTCGGCTTTTCTGCCATGATTTACCTGTCATTATTAAATAAAGAAACAAATGAGACTTGATCTAATGCAGAACTGTGGGTTTGAGTGGCCTCCTAATGCTCAATATGGCTTTGTCTACAACAGTGTACAATAAGTCATATTTAAGCCAGTATAATTTCTTGATTGTAATGAGAGCTGTGATCTTTACCATCAGATATAAAATCTGTGGGTTATGGCCTCTCCAGTGCAGAATGGAGGAGGGGAAAGGGGGCTGAGTGTGTGTGTGAGGAGCATGATGAAAATAGGACCACAGTATATACTCATAACCAAAAAAAAAACCAAGCCCAAACTACTAAGAATCCAAGAGCTTTAATGATTTCTTTAGTCCTGAGCGCTGGTGCTAGAGCGAATAGAGAAAACATGCATTGACTGAGAATTCATTTTGCAGATGTGTGAACTCCTTTCTGCGAAATGCTGTTTGATCAGTTTTGACCACACCTTTCCTGTCTTCTAAAAAAAGCTAAAAATATAGGCAAGGACCTACAGTTAGAAACTGACAACACTTATTTGGTTGCATGGTTACAGGCTGTAAGCATATAATATCTGTAAAGGTAAATGGATTTATGTTATTAGCAGCTCGGAGTGTTTTATGAGGTTGTTTCTCGGTACAGTCCCGGAAACTGTTGTGTAGATCAACAGAGACTTAAATATCAATTAATGTTTTGATGAACAACTGCTAAGTCTGGTCAAAAAGGAAAAGGAATGACTGAACAAATAACAAGTGAAGTTCTATATGCTGAAAATGAGAATAATGTTTACATTTTACTGTAATGTCAATGGAGATTAATGGGATTTGGCTCTGTATTTTTGAGGGGAAAGGGGATGAAAGATGCCTATGATAGTGGTCACAGAACATAAACTAAGCAGAACTGTCTCTGAATACGGTAAGTATCTTGGAGCTTATTTAAAGTGAAGAGATACCATATCTTTGGAGCATACCTGCACTTTCAGCTAACCTGGTTTGGATGTACTTAGCTTGCATGATATTTCTGCTTCCACTTACAACCATTTCACAACCTGAAAATAAAGTAAGCACCTTCAAAAAAATGGGCACAAAGAGCAATATCATATGTAGAAGCTTGGCTCTTGAAATGCAGTGTAGGCTTAGGTCTCTATACTAAAGCATGACACTTTACCTTTAAAACAGAATAAAACAAATAATATAGAAATAGACCTGAATGACCTGGACAAGGTCCTCCAATTTTTGAGGAACCTATGCTTTCTGGCAAAAGTCCCTTGCAGGCAGTGCAGGCAGTTTGGTGGTTAAGACAATATCCTGTGAGGAGGAAGGAGCTACTCAGCTTCAGTTCCCTACTGGGTATATTGCAGGAGTAATGTAAAATTCAGAAAGTTTCCTGGAAACAGATGATATAGTAATCCTTCAAACAATGTGCTGTTGATTTAGAAACAAATGTGGCCAGAGCTGAAATGGAAGTGAGGCAAGGGGACAAAATGTCACAAACACTGTTGTGGAAATCCTAATAGTGTTCACAGATTGTTCTTACCCTCACTGCAGTCACTGATAACTTTGTTGGTTGTTCTGGGAAGTCTGAATAGAAGCAATCTGGGTGTGTAAGTGCTGAGCCTGTCTATTAGAACTTTAGTTCTATACTGGCTTTAATTTATGGGGGTTTGGGCTGCACAAAACCTCACTAGATCTCTAAAAGTTGCTTGCTAGCAAGGAAAATGCTGACTTGTTATCCAGTTGTCATGACATCTTCAACTACACAGCCACCAGACTTGAGATGAAAGCATCTGTTCAACCTGTCTGTAGAGAGACAGTAATATGGCACTCCATTAGAACTATCCTCTCATTCTTACTAGGGACAAGAACAGTAAATGGAGCATAAGACCTCTCTTGGACAGTGCAGAAAGGGCATTTTTGCAGCAGGGTGTTATACATTGCAGACTGTCATAACATTAATTAACTGAAATTAAAATAGGCTTATTTATTCAGAAGGTGTCGCTTGGAAAATCTTGCAGCAGTCTGTACTGCTGCTAAAACTCTTGGGACAAAAATGCAAGCAGGCCAATGGAAAAAACAAGCAAACAACCCAAGCTTTTGAAGATTATTACATTAATTTTACAAAGTATCAATAGCACTGCTAAAATGAGTTGTAAAAGATGGGCCAATGACAAAATGATACATCAGGTGATGGAATTAAAACCAGGTGTTTGCTACATTAAGAACACTTGATATTTCGTCATCATCTATACATTTATCAGCATTGTGAGTGAGATGGCATGTAATTTGCTCCTGAAGGTATTCTCCTGCAGTCCTTGGGTCTTCAGAAGCCATTAACGCAAATTAGCAGCAAAAGTTTAGAGATCAGAGATAGGCTGCCAAATAAACTGTGCAGGGACTTTCAAACCAATGGGTATAATACCAGATAAAAATCTTAATGTGTCCCTGCAGTTGCAGTCCATGGCAAACATAAGGTCTGGCAGTTACTATATTCTAATTGCATTTTTTTGGCCTGAAAAATCTATGCCTTTAAAAGGCATTACACATTAAAGTTCAAGAAAAGTTGGGGTTTTTTTTGTTTTTTAAGTGGCAAAAAGTTGCTTGCTTGTTTGTTTGCTTGTTTGTATTTTTAATTTTTAAGGCAAATCCAGCTGTTACTGATAACTCTTATCAGAAACTGGATGTACTTTAAGATAGCTTGTCTACTGAATCTAACTCTGGTGTATCTATAATCATGCAGACTTCATGTCTGTAGAATCTGCAGTATTAAAACCAAGAAAAACATTTGGCAGACAGGAGTTATCTGAAAGAGAGGTTACAGCCTGCATAATGCTGGTAAAGTAAGCTCACACTGTTTATGTCTGCACCATATGGCCTACGTATAAACACAGTAGTTCAGTACTTGCCTCATTCTTACCCAACATTCTCTTCCTCTTATTCTCATCTTCACTTCCTTGTTTATTTTTTCTGTTAGCATCAACAGCATTGTCTATGGACTAGACAGGCACAAGCACTAGTTTCATGCAAAGTTGTAATTCCCAATACTGGCTTTTTTTATCTTTTCCCAGCATCTTGAACTATTCAGAAGTGTCTACAACCCTGAAACATGCAAACATAAATTCCTCAAGCCCGATTAATAGCTGAGTTCATTGGAACTATGCTAAAAGGGAATCTGACCACTCATGCGTAAAGAATGAGTCCAGAGGGATGAAGAAATATTGTAATAGGTTATCACTGGACTGGGTTGTTAAATGGTCAACAGTGAAGGTTAACAAATCCATCTTTCAACTGAAACTGTAACCACAGGGGGAAGATGGTTTGACTAAATCATGTTTGTTTTAGTTGCTTCTAGCTTGGCTGATGATGCCTATTGCTAGTCAATGGAATAATGAAGCCCTGTTCCTGTTGCACGTAGTTCTCTTCCTTTTCCATGCCTAAGAACAATTGATTATATTTATTTGCCCTACTCTGTCAACTATATCAGATAGTAAAATATGCAAGCAGAAAGTGTTTCCTATTACCTTTGCGTAACCTCGTGGACCTTCACTGGCAGTATTAATGCAGATGAGAGAGGCAATATTGGAAGTACCAGAAAGTTGGAAACCTGTGCCTTTAAACTTATACTTGCATCCTTGTTTTCATTTTTGCATATCAATTCTGGCATATATGAGAAGATGCATCAGGCTGACAGAGGACAACATATGTGGCAATATTAAACCAGTAAGGATTGAGCATGAGTCAGCAGTGTGCCCTGACTGCAAGGAAGGTCAGCAGCATCCTGGGTTGTGCTATCAGGAGCATGGGCAGTAGATTGATGGAACTGATTATTCCCCTTTGCTCGTGAGACCACATCTAGATATTTAATTCAGTTTCAGGTCTCCCAGTACAGGAAAGGCATCACTCAATTGAGCAAACTCAGCAGAGGGCCACCAAGTTGGTTGGGGCTGGAGCACCTGCCATGTGAGGAGACACTAAAGAACCAAGGCTGGTTCAGCATGGGCAAAAGAAGTTTTCAAGGAGACATAACAGCTGCCCTCCACCCTCACAATGCCCAGTACCTACAAGGTATCAAGAAGAGGCTCTTCATGGTAGTATATGGTGGGTGGATAAGAAACAGTGGGAATAAATTAAAACAAGAGGCGTTCCTAGCGATCATTTATTTATTTATTTTACCATGAGGACACTCAAGCAGTGATTGCCTACAGAGGTGGTGCAGTCTCCATCCTTAGAGGTTTCCAAGACCTGACTTAAGGCTCTGAGTAACCTAGTCTGATCTCAAAGCTGCATCTACTTTAAGTTAGAGTTTGGACTGTAGAATTCCTGAGATCCCTTCCAACCAGAATTATTCTGTGATTTAGCTATTCTGTGATTCTACATGGATGAACACATTTACTATCTTGAATGGTAAATTCAGCCCTACTTAAGCAAATGAAAATCAGGAAACTATTCTGCTATTACTTGTGCTATGGCTGTGATTGATTGTGAAACTAAGATGTGAAGATATAAATCCAGAAAAAGTGCATTTAAATTAAATTAAATTTTGGAAAACCTCTTCCAGATCTCAATTTCTTGAGAATTTCTTGAAGGTACAGCAAATGTGATATGGCAGGCTTATTGCATGTACATAGAAGACTTTGTATCAGATCATAGAATCATAGAATCATAGAATAGTTAACGTTGGAAAGGACCTTAAGATCATCAAGTTCCAACCCCCCTGCCATGGGCAGGGACACCTCACACCAAACCATGTCACCCAATGCTCTCTCCAACCTGGCTTTGAACACTGCCAGGGATGGAGCATTCACTGATTGCGTAAGCATGTACAGAGAACTTTACATATTACATGCGATAGGTTGAATTTCCTGATACTTGTTGTTTGGGAGCCATCTAAAACTAGAGAGTCAAAGGCTGGCATACTGTAGAATGGCTTCGCTTTTTCTAGTTTTTGTTCTTGAGGAATTGAAATATGGTCACACCCCACGTTTTGCCTCACTCCAGGTACCTTGGATGATGTTCAAGACTTATGTCTTTGCTATTATATAAGCATTTAATGTTTCTTATATTTTAAAATAGAACCATGTCAACGAGCAATAAGATAATATAATTAAGGGTGACAAAATAGAATGAAAGCAGCAAAGTTACTGTTCGCATTACCAGACATGAACATTTGAGTTGTTTCTTTTTTAAAATTTCTCCAGAGTTGCTCTGTAATTCCCTGTTCATAGTAGCAGAATTAGACCTGTTTGCAAACGTAATTTTTGAACAAAGCAAGATGTAGTGAAAAGTGTTATTCTGGAATCAAGGAATGCAGGGAAGATGTTCAGTTTTGCTTCATTTTTATTTGCTCAAAATACATTTCTATGGCAAGAGAGGAAACTAATTCAAATACTGTTTATAGCAGATCCTTCCAATCAAGTGAAAAGATAAGAACTCTTTTTCTTTACAGCAGTGACTGAGTTAGATCAAATGAGAGAAAACTTGGTTCTATCCAGACAGCATTTTGTACTCTGAAATGATAGGGTGATGGAGTCTAGTGTTTTCCAAGGACAAGCACATGTTTTAGTACTGCTGTAATTTAGCTAGTGATTTCAAAAAAAGCAGTAACATTGTTGTAATTCATAGCAGTTATTGAAGTAAAGGTGGCTGAACAGCCTCCTGATCAGGACAGTTCTCTGAAGTGTTTAGCCCCATTACAGAGTTCGATATGTTATCTAGCACAGATTAACTAGCACTTTTTTACTTTCTGGAATCCTGATATGCCTGGGTATGCTAGGTCTGTCTAGACTCTGCAGGTCCTGGACATGAAATGAGCATAGTAGATGCAGTTTGTGCATCTCCTTTATGACTCCCAGCTTCCAGAGGAACCTGAGAACCATTCTGACTGTGATATGACCGCTTCAATCACAGGTCACTCTGGCGGCAGAACACGTAAGATGTACAGGTGTTCTGGATGTTCCCATTTTTTCAGGAAAAAGTCTAGGCTGTCCTGGTTTCAGGTGGGGTAGAGTTATTTTTCTTCTTAGTAGCTGGTGCAGTGCTGTGTTTTCGACTGTAGCCTGGGAGCAATGTTGATAACACACTGATGTTTTAGTTGTTGCTAAGTAATGTTTACTCCAATCAAGGACTTTTCAGTCTCATGCTCTGCCAATGAGGAGGGGCACAAGAAGTCAGGAGGAAGCAGAGACAGGAAACCTGACCCAAACTAGCCAAAGGGGTATTCCATACCACAGCACGTCATGGCCAGTATATAAACTGGGGGCAGTTACCTGGAAGGTCTGTATCAGTGCTCAGGTCAGGCGGGGTATCAGTTAGCGGATGGTGAGTGATTTTATTGTGCATCAGCCAAGGGTTTTTTTGTTTCATTCCTTTCTCTCCTTATCCTTTTCATTACTACAACAGCAGCAATAATTTTGCATGTGAGTGAGCGAGTGGCTGCATGGTACTTAGTTGTTGGTTGGGGTTAAACCACGGCATAGACCTACCAACCTGTACTTTTTTTTTCTCAGAGGAGATTTCTCATTGATTGAACTTGTCTATTTATGTGCTACTTGCTCCACTTAACACATAAGAGTGATGTTAAGTGCTCAAGGTTGCACAACTAATCTGCTGCAGAGGGAGTTAGCTCAGAACTCTTGTGCTCCAGTCTATTTTGAATTTAGCTGTGAATACATTGGACTCACAGGTTGTGTATTCTCATATTCTATAATAAGAACATTTGTGCTCAAAATGCCACACTGAACACAACTATCTTTAACTAAATCATTTATATTTTTTAATAGAAAAGGCTTTAATTCTTAAAAAAAAAAAAAAAAAGTAAAATACATATACTGACTCCGCAATAGAAATTTCTCTGCTGATCAAACCATATTGTATCTCAGAGAGCTAAACTTATTGTGCTAGTCATTCATGTACTCTCATTGGTGATAGCCCTATCATCAAAATATTGCTTGTAATTTATTCTAGCTCTGGGGGGAATCATGCTTATTTATGGTTAATATTAAAGTATGTGCACTCCAGAGTTGGTGTCTTATTCTGTGTAAGTACAGACACATAGAAAAGATTTTTCTGCTTGTGAAGGGTTTTCATGATTAACTAGATGTCTGGTTATTAGAGACACATGATGCCCATATTTCAACTAAGACAGGGCTTTAAATTCATTACCTGGCATTCCTTAGGTGTTGTTCTACACAGAGGACTTTGGGTTCATACATACTGTTCAGTTTCAAAGCTCTGAAAAAAACCCTCTTTTCACCTCACACCCTCTGAAAGCTATATGTATACTTCTTCACTGGAGCCCCACTATACTCAGAGTGTCCCTGGGAGCTTTGAATTAGCTAGTGTGCGTTGAACTTAGTCTTGTAGTTTATCCATTTTAATATGGAGTTTTTAATTTTCTCTTTCAGCTGTCCCCATGCCAGGGACTGATTACCTGACAACTATTCCTGTCCATTTTACTTTCATCAGGGTATAATACTATCAGCAGATAGTATTGATAGCATGTTGACCACTTCTATTCTGCCTTGAGTCTTTGGATCCTCTTCATCCCAGGTGGTTGGCCTGCTGAGATGAAGCCTTAGTCTGTAGTTGTTTCTTATTATTATTTTTACGGCTGACCCATAACATCTTCTATTCTGTTGTCCTATACATTGCCACAGAATGTGTTTTCTTCTCTTTGCCTCATCAGGTATTTTCTCCTGTTCTTTTAAAACCTGTCACAGAAGCACAAAGCTCAGAATAATCTAATTACCTTATCAAGAGGCCCATGTTGAGCTCCATGCTACTCTACTGAGGTGACTACTGTCATCTAAAATAGATAGTAGGTTAATGCTGGCTTAAACATACATTTTTACAGTGCAGTAGAGGTGCTTTGCTAATTTATGTCATGTCATTCAATACTCAAAATACCTGATGTGGCCTTTCTTTTAATTCCCAATTTGAAGAACAGCTGCTACCCAAAATGAAGAGAACTGTAATACAATTACATTTGTTACGACACTTCATGGCTTCTGTCTTAGAAATGCATAAGGCAATTATGGAGAACTATGCAAAAGAATTTCACCATGTCCTTTTAAATAAGCTTTTAGTGCAAAAGAAGTTCAAAGTTAAAATTTCATGTGCAAACTGGTTGATTAAATTAGCCAGACATGGAAACAACTGTTTGGACAAAATAAAATTGGCAATTTGAAGGCTTTTTTTTTGTATATATGTGCTTTTTCACAACATAAATGCTATTGGTGTCTTGATTGCGTTACTGAAAACTTTCCTGGAAATTCAAATTAAAGATAATGTGTACCAATATCGTGTTGTTTTCAAAGACCACTGAAAGTAGGAGAAACGATAGAATGATCTTGGAGATCACTTTCATATCCTGGGTGTGTGTATGGGGAGCTTTGTTTACATGGAGTTATACACACTGAATGTGAACTCACAATGTGACAGTGTAGCTAATACTGAAGAAACAAAATCTGTAAGCATAGAGGCTCTATCACCTCTGTGTTTGTGAAAGCAATCTCAACTGGAATAATGTGTCCATTTCATGTGTCCAGAGCTCAAGAGAATATTGAAAACTGAGAATGGAAAGGAAAAGAACTGTCAAAATAAAGCAGTTTTCAGCAGCCATGTTTGTCTGCATTTGAAGGGAAACAAGTTCAACCTTGAATTAAAGAACATGGTGAGTTTTTTTCCAGAAAAGATAATTGGAACTGTTTACCAAGGTTGATTCTTCATCATAAATACTTTAATATAACATTGGTACATATGTTTTTTGGTATTTTTTGTTGTTGTTTGGGGTTTTGTTTGAAACACATGCTGTAGTTCAAACAGGAACAGTCTGGGAAAAGTCCTGGGGAGATAGGAAATATCAGTCGTTACACTTCTCTGGCTGATGTACTATTGGTACTCTGCATACCTTCTAATTATACTAAGGGGAAATGTGGGGGCAGAGAAAGATATTAATCCTATTTCTAGCTCTATCTCAGCACACAGGGGTGATGAAACTAAAGAATAGGTGAGAAGAGACATCAGACACTAATTGCTATTTACTATAGAAGCAGTGGCAAGTGTAAATATGTTTTGGGTCTGAGTGACATTGCACGTTTTTTCTTAGAAGTGTAGTTCTTGAAAACCAACGACTGGGATTTTCAACTTTTCTTAAAACAGAAAAAAATCATCTTCCTAACTTTCTCCTTTCAAAGAGAAACTGGAAAACAAGGCACAGTTTCACCCTAAAGGCTCAGAAAGTAAGTGATAAAAGCATGCAAATATATAATTAAAAAATAAAACATCATGATTTTTTAAGAGAGAAGTGATTCATAAATTTTACTTGCTTGAGGTTGTCAATGCTGTCACTAATGCACTTGAGTAACACACTAATCCGGGTACTCTAGGCACTACATCCTGTGCTTCACCTTTCAAGAACCTGGAAAAGAGTAGATGCCATCCTGTTCAGATCACATGAGAGGGACATTGCTGTGGGTCAATAAAGTTGTGTTTAATCCTGAAATCACTTGGAATCCATGTTTTCTTTTTAATGCCTGTGAAAGACATTCAATTGCCGGCTACAGGCAAGAGCTTCTAAACCATGTTCAAGGTGCAAGTAACCAAAACCAGTAGGAAGCAAATAGCAGATGCTAACAGAAATGACAGATTCCTTCAAGCACTGCCTGCTTCCTTCCACCACCTTCTGCACTACTTGATACTGCTGATATCACCTAGGGCTTGAAAAAAACTTGCATACAGAATACATTGTCTGACTTGGTCCAAAGTTTTTCATTGTCTGTTTGCTTCTTACGCTTAAACTTGGACTCATAAACTAATGCAATAGCTTCCTAAGGTTATTTAGTAATTTAGCAGGAAGACGGTTGTTAGGAATAAGGCGATGGAACCTAAAGGGTCTATATCTGCTTAATTATTAATCTAGATGAGCTAATAATGACACCTGAACTAAAATACCTTATTTGGTCCTTTGCTGATGTTAGTAGAGAAAGTATTCCTTATCTTAATTCCTTGATGTGACAATGCACTGAGTTTTGATGTGGTATAACTCTTAATAATAATCTTAGATTATGTTATTTTGCATAATTATTTATAAACATATTTTTATTATAAAAATAATGATTTAGTAATTGCAGACTACTTGTACTCCAACTGGAAAGTGTGATCCCAAAAAAGAAGACTGGTTGGCAGGTAGGGGATAGCTTGGGACTTGCCAGTTGTCAATATAAACCTGAGTTAGTTAAAGTGAGTTAATGAACTTCTGTGTAAGGTACAGTGCAATATTTTTAAAATATATTAAATCCCAAAGTAGATCTTTAGTCACCAAAGCTTGGGGAAACTTGGAGAGGAGCAGTGGACTTACAGAGAGCATTAATTACATGATATTCCAGCTTGCTCAAAGGTCAAGTCCCTGGCCTCATGTCCAGTTGCGCTAAGGCTGCACTGAGCGGTGCAAGGTAATGAAGAATCTGCTCTTAGTACGGTCATATTCCTGTTATTAGAGACTCCTAGTCCCTTCCCATTGCAACCTGTTAACACAATGTTAAACCAGGAACAGACAGCTTTTGCAGTACTCATTTGCATGATGCTGCGTAAAAGAGCTATTTCAAGGTGGTCCCAGATTGAGAAAGATCAAAAAAAGATTTTAGAGCCCGCTGTGGAATAAACCACAATCACAGATAGCTCAGAGTTCTTCAGCAATGTGCAAAAATTTGAATGTGTCCCCTAGGGACATTCAGACTTGGACAGTTCTTCCATGCGGAGGCAAGTTTCCAGAGGAAAGCTTTGGAGAAGTCAGTGTACCTTTTTTTTAATGCAAGGAGTGTTAAAAAAGGTGTCAGTTCTGCCAGTGCCCGGTTCTGCCTTGAAAAGATGCCTCTAACCCTCCTGCTCCTGATTGCTGATTCTTCCAATCTGCTATAGTTGCAGCCACAGTTGACCAGCACACTGACTCAGCAACAGCTGCAGACCTGGCTTTCTAGGACTTGAATAGCCATTTGCTGTCCCTGGCCAACTTATTCCTTTACTTGTAACTATAACTTGCCCTGACTGTAAGTGGCATTGAATGTCCAGTCTGGACTATTCTAAGTATTTCTAGGCCAGCTGAGAAAGCAGTTAGCATCAGTACACCTTACTCTATTGCTATTGCTTTTCCAGCCTTTTTCTGGTGAGGTTCTTAATTTTATGAAAGCAGAAGTTGAACACTTTTGACACTAACTGACCTTGATGTCATCTAGACTAATGTCTCTTCATCCTTCCATTTTGATGGTTTTCTCTGCATAACTGAAATTAAAGGTCTGTGCTTATTATTACTGTCAAACAAAAATCACCCCTTCCACTATTCATGTTGTAAAGGTTAGGCTAATGACTTCACAGGAGAAAAAGAATTTAGGTAGCTGTGTAGGAAGAATTGGTTCAAAGTGAGAAATCTTGATATGTTGGCGACAAAAATCCTATCCTGCATAGGATTGCTGTTTTAAGATGTCCCCCAGGGCAGGACCTCATTTCATCACCCATATTGTTCCCAGGAATATATGATTGATTTACTCATATAATTCTGCTCTGACTGCAAGAAATGTGTTATAGACTATGAGAAATGCTCTTTTTTAACTTTATATTTTAACATTAAATATGGCATAGGGGCAGCTTTTTTTTCAAGGTAAAAGGCACTTGAGCTTCTCTTCAGAAATATCAGAGTTTGGGTTTGAAATATGTATTTCTTTCCTGTACTGGTGCCACAAATGTTGGATCTGAAATTCATACTGGCAAAATTGTTTGTAAATGTGTGTAAGTGCAAATGAAGATATTAATATACTTCTGTGTAGTGATAGAATTATAAACCTTGATGCAAAGGAGGCTAATGGATTTCAGTATACTTAAGTAATTATTGAATGTTTAATTCAGGATTTAAATACTAGCCTATTTTTAAAAATTCAATCCTTTGTGACACTATTAGACAGTCAACTATATGGAGGTGAAGTACTGAAGAATCAACAAGACTTTAAAAATAGAAGAATTATGCTGTTTATAGTTTTGAGGTAGTTAATTTCAGATCCTTAAATAGACCTGTTTCTTTGAGAGTAGATCTTAATCACTTTATGGAAACTAACATCTGTAAAACCTTTCAGTGTGTGTATCAAAACACTTAGCTATCCCAAAGCATCATTTTTTTCTTGATTAGAATACTTCCCAGAAAATTATTGCAAATAGGACTGCATAACAATCTTGTTCATGTAATATTATATGTTGTAATGACAAACATTTCTAAAGTGTTATTTAGATTCTGCTTTTTTACAGTCTTTTTCCTTGATCTTTTTGTAATATCTTGTATTAATTCTAATCTGTCAATTGAATTTAAATCCTTTTGTTCTTATACCTCTGCTAGAAAGTACATCAATGTGCACAAAGAAGTAAAGCTATATCTAGACTGAAATATTTGCAGAACACTTGAGGGGATTAATTATCCCACCACATTGAACTCATTTGACTGAGGTAAAGTAAATGGAAAACTTCTACATCTGGAATGTTTAAAGAAGCAGAAATTTAAACTCCTGGGTTTACTTGCATTTGACCCATGCTTAGAATTTGCCAATTTATTGAACATGTGATAGCCATGAAGTGTGCTAAGTGACTTCTGTGTGTTAGTGCTATAATAAGCACTGTTCAGTTTCATAGCCAAATTCTCTTCATCAACAAAACATTTTAAAAGTTTCAACTGCAAAATTATAACAACTTTCATGTTGGAAAAAATTTAGTAAAATACTGGTTATAGACAGCTTCATATTTCCTGGCAAGTAAGTAAAGCAGGTTGCAATATTTTTACATGAAAATTTTCTTCTTGGAAAATGTAGTTCTGCTGAAATAAGAACTCTCAGTGGGAAAATGTCAATTTCAATGCATATTTTTTATTTTACAATTGGAGTAATCAAAACAAAGCCCTCCACATTTCAAGGTGACAGTCTGAAAAAAAGATGCTTTTCAGTTTCAAATAGTTCATTTTAAAAAGAAAGAAAAGAAACAAGCAAAAAACCCCAGGTCAGGTTACTCAGGAACTTTTGTTCCACATCACAGGTGTGGTAATTTTTCACTTTGACAATTTTATTTTGAAACTTCTCAGAGTTTGTTGTCCTACTTTTTTTGATATTCCAATTTTTCATTCTGCTTTAAAGTAGGAAATAATTTCCCATGGAGCACAATTTTGTTTCCCAACCAGGTCTACAAGAGACCAATCAGTGAAGATTTTCAATAAGAATAACGGAGAAATAATTTATGACCATATGTATATCAGTTACAGTTACCTGTTTGATCTCCCAAGCTGTTTTTAAGCAGCTCAGGAGAAAGCGATGTCATTATCAGATGCAGAGCTCCTCGGAGTACCTTTATAAGCAACATTACACATGTAGCTGTTTTAGATTTTCCTTTGACTGTTACGTACACAAACACTTCAGAAACAACTTTTCCATGTGAGACAGATATAATGAGCTCACTAGCACTATGTTCCCAAAAGGACATCATCCTGTTGGATCAGTGCCCTTCTGTCTAATTCCTTTTTCTTGTCTCATGAAGTTATATACATTAGCATGTGTAGTCAAGGCTTTAACAATCTGAAAAATCGTATCTGAAGAATCACCTCTCTTTGATTTCCACTTCACTCAGTAAATAAATCCTTTTGTTCACCACCAGACCTTCAGAGCCCCCCTCTCAGTCATCTTTTATAACAATGATCTACTTAACAAATACTATGTAAACTGTGCCTGAAGAGCACAGTGGATGACCAGTTAAATTATGATTATAACTACAGATGATTAAACATAGTTTTTACTTCACCTGATTGCTCCTATCTAGACTTCACTATTTGGTCTGCAGAAATACTGGATTATTTTTCACGTAAGCTTTAGTCTCAGACGTTTTGAGAATTTAGATATGCTGGAAAATGTATCTCTAAAAATAATATACCCATCTCACATACTTTGGGAAGATTAGCCAGAAGAACTTGGAAATTCCACTAATTATGTTATCATTTATGATATTGACTGTGGGGGTAGCAGATCATCACTGTTGTGTCTAGGAAATAACATCTAACAAATATCTTTTCCAGCACAGAAGTGATGGTAGAAACAGTCAGCCTGGAATATACCCAGTGAGATGGAGTACTGGATGTTATTGAAAAAGAAAATAAATCTGTCTCTGTTTCTGGAGGCCATATAGTTAAAAAGAAGTATAACACTATTAAACAGCTTGTTTCAAAACAAGAATTTTCATTGCAGAAGATATGCGGTATTTTTCTCATTCTGTCCTAATTCATTCTGAGGGTAGACTTTACAGCCTCATCTAAGAAGCCTTCTATTAGGCATAAATAACAAGGAAGTGCTTCCTTAATCCTACCATGAAAGTCAACAGTTTGATTAGCCAACACGTGTTTAACAGAATGAATCAGTGAGCAAGACAGTACCTTGCAGACAGAAATTGTTCTTAAGAAAGGACTTTGGGAGCAGCTTGTGGACTAACATTAAATATCTTATACACACATACATGCCCATGCATATTTGATATATCTTAAAATTCAGCATGTGATCATTGTAAACCAGTCATTTTTCCTGAAGTGCTGTAATATGGAGCTAGATAAAACCCAGCTCCCTGATGGTCAAGGCAAAGAAGCCTTTCATAAGCTTACAGCTTTCATAAGTTTACAGCTCTGTGCCTATCAGTGTTCGGCTGGGAAATATGTAGCTGGTTCTCAGTGACAGCATTTGTACTTGGACACAAGCCTCCACAGAGTTCATGGATGTTTTGTTTCAGTCCCATCACAGCTGATAACAGTCATGTGTTTTAATTTGCTATCTCAGACTGGAGTGGTCAAAAGACTGCTTGAGGAAACATCCTGAAGAAGCATGGGATCTGCAGGACATAAGATGCGCAACACACTTCTTTCTGCAACCTTACTACTAAACCATGTATCTACTATGATTCTGTGAGGATTTTTATGTTACTGCTGGCCTACAAAAAGAGTTTAGCTTCTTATACCACTGAAACTCTTGGATCTGCCCCAAGTCATCAGCACTGCTTGAGGAGGTAAGGAAACTGAAACTCGGGTTTTGCTTTAATTGGTGCTCTCTTCCATGGTTTTCAGAGGTGCTGAAGTTCAAAAAAGAGAAGTTACCTCATTTTCTTTTTCTGTAAATTATAAAAAGAAACTATCTGTATGAAGTAAACCTCACATATCAAATAGGAGCTCTAAACACAGTACTTTTTACATTTCTTTTTCTATTACAGGGGTGACACTATTCAACAAGCAGTTAAACCTTTTTGGGAAGAAAATAACATAGTTCCCTGCCATAATGCAGTAGGCTATTATCCAATTAGAAATGATCTGATAAAAACACTTTTTAACATTTGTCACATTTTTTGCCTGCTTGTGATCCAGCCAAAGAATTTCTATCATTTTCTGAATGCAACCGAGATGTAACTAACTGTTGCCATACCAATAACTAGGAAGAAAAAGAACCTCCTCCACATGGACTACCCACACAGATCTGATGGGCACAGTTTGTGAAATGCCTTGGGAATAAAATGGTGTGGTGACTGATGGTAGGCACATGGCTGCTGCAGTTGGATCTGGCCTTAGACTTATATGCTCTGAGTGTGTGTATGTGCATATGGTATAAGTGTGAATCACTGAGGCATTCTATCTGCTCATGTTCCCAATCACATTTCCCATTTAAGTTGCTGGCTACTCTTTGTTTCCTCCACCTGTCAAGCTGTACTGTGTCAGAGGAGCTGTGGGCCTGAGTCTGGCTGTAGCTCACTAATAGCACAACTCACATAATTCTCACAGCAGACAAATTAATGAGATTTTTCTTTTTTCTCTGTAACTTGAGCACAGTTTTGTCGATGTATCACCTTGAATTTTTTTGATGTCTGGTGTTCAGTGATACCCTTTCACTGACATTTGATGTTAAGACATTCATATGTTAAGTGAAAAAGACTTTATACACTGAAACTTGCACATTTTTTCACTTTCAATATGTCCACTAAATTTCCTTTTAAACCACCATTTCTTTTCCCCTTCCTTCTCTCTGTCTTCTTGGCTGTTAGATTATGAGTATCTTGGAATAGCATTCAACTATTTATGGATGATTACTGTGGGCTTAGCACATCATGAAAACTAATACATATATGTTTTTAAAGGCATAAGAGTTTGAAGAAGTGTCTGAGCTACTTATTTCTCATTTATGTTATAAAACAGCAAATAAACAAATAAATAAATCTCTGTAGTTCATGGAAAACACTTGGTAAAAAAGAGACATCAGGATATATAGTTCCTTAAATCTTTAAACTCTCAAAGATACTGAATTTACTGCTCAGTTATTGTTATCTTGTAATGCTGATGTTGTGATATGACTTACTGCCATGAGCAAATCTAGTTGTTGGACCCCCAACATTGGCAAAATTAGTTCAAGTCAAACAAATTTTGTATGAGAAGAGAGGATTTCTGCAAAATGGAAAGGGAAATCACGTTCTGATTCATTTTCACATCAGTTAAAAAAAGCTTAATCTGAAATAAAATATGGTTGCGGACTGCTTAAGACTTTTAACCCTTCTTTATTTTAATCTAATATAAACTTTTTTTTTTCCATTTTGAAAGCATAAAAAGCAAATATTTTTGCCTTTTCAAAATGAAAATTGTAAAAATGTTTTGACATTTAAAAATTCCATTGATTTTTCAGCTAACATTTTCATCAGATCCTACCCACACTCGTAGATATCTTTTGCTATGTGTGCCCCTTCTCCTCACTGAAAATGCCATGAAAAAGAGTAGTAACTTCACTGTTCGTAAAGCATGTACACCCATTTTAGCAATGGAATCATACTTTTATGTACACTTAAGTGTCTGCAAAGTTTCATAAATCATGTTCCAATGCAATATATGCAGTCATTTTATATGTGTCTAATGCACTCTTTATTGAATTCAAGTTTCTATCACTCACAAATCTTTCTTCCCACTGAAGACTATGGGGATTTTTATGCAGTGCTTTGCTAGTAACAGGACTATTTTCACTTATGTTTGCTAAAGAAAATGTCTTCTAAGATATTAGATAGGAAAAAATCAGAAGTTTAGATTGGATCTGCCTCTTTGTGTTCTGATTCATGTCCTCATTTCCTGCTTGATGTGTTTCCCTCTCTGAGGACACAAACTTACTTGTTGCTCAAATAGCTTTAAGACACTGTCTCACATGACATCCTTGTCTCTAAGTTGGAGAGACATCAATTTGAGAGGTGGACCACTCGGTGGATAAAGAACTGGCTGGATGGCCGCAAGCAAAGAGTTTTGTTCAATGGCTCAGTGTCCAGCTGGAGACCAGTAACGAGTGGTGTCCCTTAGGGATCGGTGTTGGGACCAGTCTTGTTCAAGTCTTGATCTTTGTCAGTGACATGGACAGTGGGATTGCGTGCGCCCTCAGCAAGTTTGCCAATGACATGAAACTGTGTGGTTCGGTTGGTACGTTGGAGGGAAGGAATGCCATCCAGAGGGACCTTGACACGCTTGTGAGGTGGGCTGATGCCAACCTGATGAAGTTTAACCATGCCAAGTGCAAGGTCCTCCACCTGGGTCGGGGCAATCCCAGGCACAGCTCCAGGTTGGGCAGAGAAGAGATACAGAGCAGTCCTGCAGAGAAGGACTTGGGGGTGTTGGTTGATGAGAAAATGAACAATGAGCTGGCAGTGTGCGCTCGCAGCCCAGAAAGCCAACTGTATCCTGGGCTGCATCAAAAAGAGCGTGACCAGCAGGTTGAGGGAGGTGATCCTGCCCCTCTACTCTGCTCTTGTGAGACCTCACTTGGAGTATTGTGTGCAGTTCTGGTGTTCTCAATATAAAAAGGACAGGGAACTGTTGGAACAAGTCCAAAGGAGGGCCACGAGGATGATCAGGGGACTGGAGCACCTCCCATATGAAGATAGGCTGAGAAAGTTGGGGCTGTTTGACCTGGAGAAGAGAAGGCTGCGTGGAGACCTCATAGGGGTCTATAGGGATGCTGGGGAGGGACTCTTCATGAGGAACTGTAGTTAGAGGACAAGGGGTAACGGGTTCAAACTTAAACAGGGGAAGTTTAGATTGGATATGAGGAAGAAATTCTTTCCTGTAAGGGTGGTGAGGCACTGGAATGGGTTGCCCAGGGAAGTTGTGAATGCTCCATCGCTGGCGGTGTTCAAGGTCGGGTTGGACAGAGCCTTGGGTGGCATGGTTTAGTGGGAGGTGTTGCTGCCCCTGGCAGGGGGGTTGGAACTAGATGATCCTAAGGTCCTTTCCAACCCTAACTATCCTATGATTCTATGGGACAGATTCTGTTCTGTCTCTACAAGTTGTATACCATTCACCTGTATTTGTCCAATGTCTTCTTTGACACTTCTTGCAAAAGGGTAGACAGATACCTTGTTGGAGATTTGCATATGAATATATGAAGAATGCAGTATATGGTGTATAGCAACACAAACAGTTCATATTTTCCAGGTCATAGAATCATAGAATCACAGGACAGTTTGGGTTGAAAGACACCTTTAAAGGTTATACAGTCCAAATCCTCCTGCAATGAGCAGGGACATCTTCAAATAGAACAGGTTGCTCAGAGCTCTGTCCAACCTGACCTTGAACGTTTGCCGGGATGGGGCATCTATTACCTCTCTGGGCAACCTGTCCCTGTGTTTCACCAAAATACTTCTTCCTTATATTTAGTCTGAACCTACCCTGGTTTAGTTTAAAGTCATTGCCCCTTGTCCTATCACTCGAGATCATGAACTTTGAAGAATTTGTTCCTTGTGGATATCAGTTAGACTACTTTTGTGGAAAATAAAAGCAATATTTAGATAAGGATCCGCTCTCCTGTGGGACATATGCATACCGCTTCTTCCAATTTCAGTAGGGCTTACAAAGTTGTAGATGTGTATTAAATAACCCTAATTAATTGTAAGGATTTTAAGGTTAAGTTTTACCTGTTCTGTTCCAGTTAAGAGTCCCAGTGCAGAACCTTTGATAGTGGCAGATCAAGCAGTAGGAAGACATGAGTCTCTATTGTCACCTGGTATAGTGGTCACAGTACATGCATAGCAACTCTCTACTGAGGTTAAAGGGGAAAAAATATTAAATGCAATTTCTCTGTGTTGTGCTTGTAGTAAGATTTTGGTTTTTTCGTAGGAAATTTGAGCTGGAGACAGAATCTGCTGCCTCTACAAGGCCTTCTAAGTTATGCAGACATGGATAGTAGGGGCCAAGAACTAAGGGAAAACCCATCCCACACTCTACTGGCCTGAATCAGGACCACTGAATGCACACCTCTTCTGCTATTTCCTGCACCACAGATGGTTACACAATATCTGTGTGTCTGTTCTCCTAATGGTACACACAATTGTATAGGTTGGACTACAATATAAACTGACTTTGCACAGTTAATAAAAATTCAATCTTTTCAGTTATGACAAAAGGACTTTATTGTCAATGCAGAAGTATTTCCCTGCATAAAAGTGAATTTCATAATGGGTTCGGGGTTTCACACATGATCCCTCAAGTTCCAGTCTTGGTGTTGTATAATGGACTTTAATACTCCTTCATACTGACTTTCTGTTTACTTAATAGAAAGCTATTTAGCTTTTGGAACTTTACAGATTTTGGCAGACTAAGAGAAACCAACCTGCTTTATTAAATTCATGATTGAAGGAAATCACTGTAAACCTAATAAGATTTACGTGTTTCCATTCAGTGTCAGCAGGGAGCCAGATTAAATCAAGGCTGAAGGACTCAGCTGCATTTGAACCCTTGATCAAGGTACTAATGCTTCAATTTGAAAAGTATGACAAGATGATTAGATCATTTAAATAGCCCTGTGCTTTTTGAGATGGCTGATACCACTAAAGCAATTATTTTTGCAGTCAAGTTACGGATTTCTTATATTAATAAAATGTGTGGTGGTTTAACCCCAGCTGGTAACTAAGCACCATGCAGTCACTCACTCACTTGCCCCTTGTCAGTGGGATGGAGAGAAGAATCAGCAAAAGGTAAAACCAGTGGATTGGCATGAGAGAGGAATAAAACCTAAGAAAAACAAGTGGTGTACAATACAATTGCTTGCTCCCGCTGACTGACACCCCATGATTTCAACATCTGTGCTGATCTACAGCAGCTAGGGATTTGTTACCTTTTGAGGTCCTGTCCCATAAATAAAGCTAAAGTACATCTAAAAAAAAATAGTCATTTAATCTGCCTTGAGTATTTAGAAGAATTTTCTTGTACCATCTGAAGATTAAGTAGTGTTAGTTGGTATGCTTTCATGAGGGATGGTTCAAAGGCTGCCCATGAAGTTCTACAGACTGACTTGTCCACTTCTTCCAAGATGAAACCAGTGCTGTACCAGGGCTGTTAGTACCTGTTGCTACCCATAGTGTTTATGAGACTTGTAGTCAAGAATGGATGTCGGAAAGTTTCAATACCATCTGCTGGATTTAGAAACACATCCGTTATCATTTTAATGGAATGAAATATATCTTCAGTCTACTCCAATTCATGCAAAATAGGCTTAGATTTTTGACTACTAGCCCCCTGCTGAAGAAACCCAGGGGCATGAAGTGGAATTTTGGGAACCTCATTTTCATGAGCTGCGTGTGACAAGAATATTGAAATTAGTCAGCCAAACTATGGCTCTGATAAAGCACACACTATGAAATCAAAGGTGATTAATATACCTTTTGCCTCAACCTGTGCAAGCCAAAACTGTAATCCCCGACAGTCAGGCTGGGACCTAAAAACTGTAGATAGTGGATCTATTTGTAATCAAGTAAAAAAATAAGCCAAGCGTTAAGGAAGATGTTGGATATACAGGATTACAAACTCACATAGAATTTATCCAGACTAAGTTCTCTTCTAAACCATATTTTTTCTTCCTGTACGAGCCAAGTGATCTTTGCTGGTTTTGTAGGTTTGCAGTGCTGTGCAGCTTCTTCCAAAAAATGATCAGCACTGCTGTAAAATCAAACCTGGCTTTGGCAACAAGGTATTACCTCGTCCTTACTGGGACTAAATGACAATTTAGGACACTAAAAGCTGGCAGTAAACAAATTTTTAGACATTTTATTGTAGTATAGGCATCTTTCTGAAATTTTAGCCTGTATCTTCATGCACAGGTATCAAGCAGTTGTACAAGCAAATGGTCAAGATCCAACCATGTGGTGCTAGAATTATTCTGTAGCAAAAGTCGTAATGGGAAACTGCTTCCTGGGTTTTCATCCAGGGTACAGGGAAACCTAATAGTCAGCTGAGGTGGATGTGGCAGATAGGGAAGATCACAGATTGACACTTCTCTGGGGTAGATCACTTTGCATGGGAAAGGTTTAGATTAATAGGCACCGTTGTTGATAATGTCATGCAATTGTCTGAACTGTAATCACACTGTTCCTGGGAGATAAGTATTTTTACTTTGCTCTTAGCAAAGTGATAGCTGAGAACCCTCCTTATAATGTTTCGGGTCACTGAAAGCTGTTTTCCCCTTAATGAACACCTGAAAAAAGTGATGAGCAAACGGACAAAATGATTCTTCAACATGCATTACTCAGGACACTGTAGTCAAGGGTCCTTTAGTGAAGCAAAATGTCGTGGGCTGTTATAAACTGTCAGTCTTATCCTCTACTGGTATTTGCTAGTTTGCTGTGTCTGTATAGTGTTATTGGCCTACTGTACTTTGAGAACGTTGATATATAGAGATAAGAAGTTTCCGTTGTTTATCCCAATCAGATAAGAGTAATGGTAGTCTTAAATACAAATCCCCCTCTAATTTCAAATTTTATGGGTGCACAGTTTTGTTTGACTAATGTGGGCTGTAAGAATTTCAAATAATGCAATGGCTGAACCAATAAAACACACTTATCATACTAGATGCAGTTGAGTGAGTACCGACTGACCAATTGCAGCTCCCTGGCAATAAATTCTATATGGTTCAGGAGTCTTAATTGCTGAAGTGTCCCAAAATGTGCAAAAATGTCTTTTATGAAATGCAAGCATACATAAGTGATTTATTCTAAAAGTAGGAAGCAAGAAATTATATATCTGTATACATATATACACACATGTATATATATATAATGCACAGTATGACTGAAAAGAGTGACAAGGGTAAAGGGACATGTGTTGCAAGGAAACTCATTTTTTGAGTAAATCAAGAGAGGGGTATTTTGCGAAGCCATCTAGTGAACTGGTTGAGCTTTCCAACCTTGCTGTAGGCCACTGACCACAAACCAAAATGTTTATGTGTCTGTTTTGTTACAGGCCATGAAATGTTGTGTTTGTGTAGAATCTGTTTCATGATGAAGGCCTGGTAAAGGAATTTCATTCCTTTTTGCATGAATTCCCTATACACATGAATGCCTTTTCTGAAGCAGTACTCTTGGCTAAGACTCTGCAGTGACTGGCCAAACTCACACAAGGAAGATAAGACAACTTCTGAATGGCAGGTGTCAGCAGCGTAGGCAGCTACGTGATGTGTGACTGACATGGAAGGAAGGAGCAGACTGGTGGCCAAGACCTCTAAGCAGCGATGTGCTTGAGGTATGTGTGAAACACTGAATTCGGTGCTTCAGTAGCAGAGCTGCTCTGACCCACTTAGTGCTTACATATGGAATGTGTCTGCAAGTACCAGAGATAAAGCTGGAGCAATGTGAGACCGAGAAGAACATGTGCATCCACAGCAATAAGCACCCTTAGATAACTTGAATGGACTCCAAACTAAGGGAAACTCATGTCTGCTGTGATAAAAGTGCCGAATGACTAAGGACTAAACTGATAACTGTCAGTACAGAGGCACAAGGTGGGCTCTGACATACTTAGTGGTCACCATAACCTAATGCTAACCTCTCTTTCCATAAGCATGGGAACCCAGTGACTCCCATCAATAAACTCAGTCAGAATCCTGCTTCTGTCTCTTCAGATTCATACAGACTTTCAGGCTCATTGCTCAATAGTTTTTCAGATGCTAACTGCTAATTTACAGGGAGATAGGAAACTGCTGTGACTGTCAAATAAATAGCAATGACACAGATTCTAAGCTGCCGGGCATTAGCTTATCTCTCAGACTTGCAAACTATCTAGTGGCACACATAGTCCTAGGGCCTGTAGGAAACCACATGCTGCATGTTCCTCTAGCCTCTCTCCTCTGCTATCTGCTCTCAGGGATCATTATTCTGCCTACTAACTCCTTGAGTGTTTGAGGTTTTAATCTTTAATGTCTCTACGTGTTGCTTTTTTGTATGTAGTGCCAACAGTAATGGATGAAGTGTCTTTTTTTAGTAAGTTACCATGTTTGTTTATGCGATATAATATCTGTATGGGGCTGCTCTGAATATTTAGTGTTTTTTTTCTGCTGTGGGGGATCAAAGATCGTTGTTTACTGGCACATGTTGTCCAGCAATGTTAGTGGAATTCATAAATTAATAGTCTTACCCCTAAATCCAGAAAACCTTATTCTTCCTTTGCTTATTACCTTAATGCACCGTTAAAACACCTTCATACCTGTGCAAAAACCACAAAGGGAATCCTTGTCTAATAGTGTGCACTTCCTTCCAGAGGCATTGCTGCATGATGGGCAACTTTTGCAGTTTAGCATAGGGATGCTTGTACAAGCTCCTCTCATATTGTACCTATAGTTGTCTAGCTGCTCCTGGAGGCTCAGCATCCTACATTCCCGAAAGCACTGCATTTATTCTAGCAATAGTGATTTTGCTGTGCAATTGGCCTGGTATTACACTTCATCTGTTGAAATAAGCATGCAGGTGGGGTGATGCTACAGGTCTTCTCTGTGCTAAAAGTAGGCTGAGAGGGTAAGTGGAGAGAGAAAAATTGCTATTGTTTTTAGAGTGCTCACAAAAATTAGGAAAAAGAGAACCATATGCTCAGATAAAAGTTGAAATCTCATTAATTCAAACCTGCATGACAATGAGGACATTGTAACTCCATCACCTACATCTTTCATACAAAGTTAGCCAATAAAACATAGGAAAAATGCTACACATCTACTTGCTTTCCTGCAGCTCTGAAAGCAAACCAGACCTGTTAACATGCAAAGCACTTATTTCCTGTCAAATGCTGTCCGAAAGAATTCCTGCAAAGAAGCTTTATTTTTCTATGGAAGGGTTTGAGAGTTAATGGCTACTTAGACATGAAGTTAAGGCTCCTTAGTGACTGTAAATCAGTCCCATCTTGTTAATGTCACTTAAAGCTATGCTAATTTATGCTTGCTAAAGTACTCAAACTTGCCAACAGGCGCCTGGTTAAATACCTATGTTTAACCTGCTGGAGTTGCTCAGAAGCAATTAAAGCAGCAACCACTCCATTAGATGTGGAAGGGTTAAAGTGTCATGCAGTTCAAGTTCATCTCTCATTAGGGTCCCAGGGAGTGCCTTCCATACGTTCCCCTTCCACTAAAGCCTCTGATGGAAATATGAAAGCAGAGGACAGCATGCCCTAGGAGCAATTGAAGTAAGCTGAGACCTTGTCCTGCTGTGCCTTGTGATGAATGATCAAAACTTCCCCTGCTATTTCCTTCACAGTCCTTACCTCGCTTTTTCCTTCTTGACTTGCCGTATCTCCTTGGTCTCTTTCCTTCAGTTCTTGAGCATGTTTTCTTTTTGTTTATCATAACCACAAAAAAAAAAAAAAAAAAAGGAAGAAAACCCACCTGGTGTTTGCTGCTGCTGCTAACTCTGCTTACATACTGCATGCTTTTTCTCTCCTTTGTATTGTCTACTTGGATTGTAAACGCTGAACACTGTTTTTAGCTAAGTGCTGTACAAATAATGGAGACACAATCTTGGTTTGTCCTCAGGCATTGCCATAATAAGAAAGGCATTTCAATTGAGTGCAGTATCATAAAAATGTGCCTGTTCTTAATGAGAAATTGTCTTTCTGAGTTCCTACCAGTACAAACAAAGCAAAGAGAGACCAGAATACTCATTATCAATAATACTTCAGGACAATCCTGCAATTTCATTGCCTTTTGCAGTCTACCAGCCACTTCTTTTCCTCACAAAATGTAGGAAAGTGAAGAATTGGGGGTGTTGGATAGGCATGAATTGATTCAGTAAAATATTATCATGAAACAGAGCGAAAAGAGTTATTCTTATGTGTCAAGTTGAACTTTTGCAGGATTGATGACACAAATGATAGAAGAAACATACCAAGCAATTATATTAATGTTCAAAATAACATATTACATTAAGGAATAGTTAAAAAAACCCAAGACCTAATTCTCCAAACATACAAAGTAAATTTCTGCTGGGTTTTTTTTTTATTTTTTGTTAGCATCCACTTTTCTGTCTTTATGTGCGGTATTACTTCCATAGATTCTATTTGGGCTTTATATGGGTTGTGAGATGTCAGGGAAGATTTTGATTGCTTGATGGCAAAGTTTCTTGTGTAGGCCAGCAATTGCAGCGCTGTTCTCCCAACAACAAATTGTTTGTGGAAAGATTTAGCCTGGGCAATGTAATAAAAAAAAAAATTAGAATTGCCGGTGTAGACACCTACATGGGAAGGGAATTCAAATGTGGATTATTTTTACAACTGAAATCAGTGTACCTCTGCTATCTTTCTTTATTAGATGGAGATATGAAACATTTCACCTCACTGTAAATATCTCCTCACTGTAGATATCTCCTTTAAGCAAGTCATGCTACTCCTTCTATAGTCAATGGAAAGAACTGCCCTATTTTAGCCATTTCCTTTCAGATGAGATGGATTACATCTGTAAGTGCCTGTTTCTCTCTCTTGACTCTAAAGGCCATCTAGACTACAAGCTCAGATGGGGAGGTTTACAGTACAGATATTTACATTTGGTCACCTGAGTCCTTTGCTTGGTGTTGGGTCTGTAAGGAGTGAAGAAAATGTACCTTCTGAAAGGCTTCACTTAACATACAGCCAGTGCTCCTTTTGCACATCCCAGGCCTGGACAAGAGCCAGGTCACAACTTCTGAGTTTGAGGCAAAACTGAAAATTGCTGTAAATGGGAAAGATGGTCAGACCAGGGTCTGCAGCACAAGAAGGAACAGGGAAACGATGGAAAATCTAAAGGGCTGGGCTTAGTGGTCCCACCATCTCACTTCTCTTATCTATCATTGCCTCACCACATGCTCTGACACCTCCCTTGGCTGCAGCAGGCAGCCTGGTGTCAAGCCCTCTGGCAGAGGGAAGTGATGCTCTGAGCCCATGACCTTTCTGACACCTCTGCTGATTCCTGCTGCTGGTGTCTCTGACATAAGATAGCTTTGGACTGGGAAGAAAAAGAGACATGCTTCCAGACCAGGTGTTCTCAGGGATAAGTCCTTTTTCCTCATTTATCTGTCCAGCTGCAGTTTTTATTTGCCACTTATTTGAAAGGCTGTGATAAGTGGTAATTGGTACAAGACAGTACAGGCAGGCGTCTGACTCCCTTAGTAATGAAGAGGATGAAATAATGTGAAGTAATTTGCTTCCCTTCAGAAACTTAATTCCATTTACAGGCCTTCCTGTCATTTAAATAACTAATCTCAGGAGGTGGGACATGGCTTGGTGTTATGGGGACAGTTAATTCCTGACTGCCACTTGCTCCTTATGAAGAGTAAATCCTTCATGGGTCTTTCTCTTTCTCTCTGTCAAAGATACCTGGACATTATATAATATGGACATTAAAAATTACATCCTTTTTATTTTTGAGGTAGTGGTAGGCCACACAAAACCAGTCCCGGAGAGGAATTATTATTAGTTTGTGTGTCTGTGACAAAAACCACTGTGGTAATTCCGGTTGGAATTACATGATGAATCAGCTATCCAAAGAATAGTTTCAGAGGAGGTGGAAAGGACTAATATATTTATTTAAATATTAAAAGAATTATATATACCACCTTTCTAGTGTGAAGAGATCCTTTTGTTTTGCAATTAATTGGATTTAAAGATTTTTTTAAAAAGCTTTCTTTAATTTTTTGATCTTTTGAGAATCCCCAAACAAAAAAGAAAACAACATATTTTGTTGCTGAACCAAGTCTGAACCAATCTTTTTCACCAAACCTAAAAGGCCATTATTCATAAAATTGTACTTAGAAAAACTGGAGACAGATGAGAGAAACGCTTTTTCCCCAGGCTCCTTGGAGACCAGTGAAGCTGCTAGTAACTTGCTTTAATGCAGACCTAGAAAAAATTCTGCCTACCCACACAGCATAGCTGTATTTATCTGATCATATTCTTATTACTTTGCATTGGGTACAATGCATTGTTTTGCACCTATGGTGTTCTGTGGCATACCATTACATCATATAAGCCTTGTGTTTGACATCAAACTGATGCAATGTGATACATTAGGAATTTAATCAGAGCTATTTTAATTAGGCAAGCTATGTTATTCACTTAGTGAATATTTGCTTTGGGTTGCCTGTAAAAGACATAGACACCTAAAATGTTCCCGGCTAAATGTCAGATGGGGTATCCTGCACTCTGATGATCAATTACATAATATTTAGATCACTTAGCTAATCTGTTGAATGCATATCACATAGTTAATGAAAGATTTCAAAGCTGCGGGCAGACTTAAGAAATTAATCATCATGTACAGTACAGTCTTCATTACTCATTTCAGAAATGCAGCATCCGTAGTTACGAAGTTTGAACTGGGAGAGGTGCAAATGGCGAGGTTACCCTACCAAAATTGCTTGCTGTCTATTTTCTGCCTATTGGGGGAGTCACACAGAGCACGATGAATAAATATTCTGGCTTCTTCTCAGTGGGGCAGAGACCAATGCCTGAGGTATTGATGAGGAGGTAAAGGAATGGTAATGCTTGCCCAAGTAAAATAAATTTTGGGTGGTGCTAGAGATTGTGCACACCTCGGGGTTTAGGGGTTTGATGTTTGATGTTTTTTTTTTTCCCCTTCCTATATGATTAGCTAACAAGGGTTGAAACGTCAACATTACCATCACCACCTATTGTCATAGCTTGAGTAGTTTATTTCATTTCCAGGGTGTGTTTTTTCAACCTATTAGCAGCAATTAAAAGTATCAGTTGACTTCTAAAATGGTCATGATTTTTGTTCCTCCCATATCTCTGGAGCTGGAGGCTTATTGAGTTTCTTGGGGATGGTGGAGGAGAAAAGGTTGCTTGGACCTATTTTAAGAAAAAAGTCTGGGAACATGAAACGGAACCTTCGTTAAACTCCAGCTCATTGATGTTATGTGGCCTGGCTCATTAGGTGTGGCCTGGAAGCTTTAGGCTTGTAGCAAAGTGCTTTATGAGGGCTTAGTAGACAAAAAGGTGAAAAGCAAATTAGAAATGGTAGGGAGGAAAGGCAGATGGGCTGAGAAGGCAAAAATGAGATCTATTTTGTTCTTACGATTCAGCTGATCAGGCAACTCCTCACTCACACATTGCGGAAAGAAATGACATGAGCAGTGTGACACACTATCACAAACAAATTAAAAATAGTAAAACCTTTCCTCTGGGATGCAGCCAGGAGGCTACAGAGCAACATTCTTCTCCACATCTCTCTCACATCACTGTTCTGCCCCACTATCGGTGCTCAGAAGCCTTGGGGGTTATCCAGCCCTCAGCTCCCTTGATGGGAGGACTTGTGAGTGCTGTCCCAATCTGATGCAGCCAAAGTCAGCTGAGGTAGCTAATATCTATCTACTCCTGTTTTTTTTTTCCTTACACTGTCTCTGGCTGAAGCAGATTAAGGACAATTTCTGCTATCCCTCTGTCCCCTAACCCTCCAACAGGGGTGGGGACAAACATCTGAGGTTGGAGTGATAGTGTCTTATCTGCTCCAGCCACTTTCTCAGTGAATATCCATCCTTTCAGGGTCTGAGGAGTATACAGCAAAAAGTAGCATACATCTCCTCCTCTTGGTAAAAAATTCCTGCCTGTGGTCAGGATCTTAGTTTTATATCTCATCTGAAAGATAACACCTCCAGGAGAGCATCTTGGGAGAGCAATTTAGTACTGAGTCAGAGGGAAGAGCATGAGTCACTGCAGCTCTTAGATTTTTCTTGGAAGTTTCTCTCTAAAGCATCGACCCAGCCTGACACTGTTTAGTAGATGACATCAGAGAAACTACAGTTTATGGTAAACTCAGAGTGGATAAAGACTAGGATCCTGGAAAACTGGTTTGAAAAGAGTGGTTGATTTTTCTGTAGGGCAGTTAAAAAGTCTTTAATTGGGGATGTTCATCATGCACTTACTGTAAAGTCAAAGTAAACAACCAAAGGGGGGAAAAAAAAAGGGAAATCTGTAGGAAAGACTGTCTGACCAGAAATCTTGGGCTGTGAAGTAGGATACAGCATGTGTCACTTTACAGACTGTTCCTTCCTTTAACGATGGCACACAAAATGAACTCATTATAATTGAGTTGCATTTGGCTGGAAAAAGTGCCTCTTTTTATTTTTTTTAATCTTACTATGCAGCTACCTGTTTCTTGCTGCAAAGCTGCCTTCAATCTTGTGAAGGATCCCCTCATCAACAGAGAGACATCAATGGCAGCGCCAGGTTGTCATTGTGGAGTGGTTCTCTGGTGATTATCAGTGAATTGACAATGATTAGTGACTCATTGTTGCTCATTCTTAATCCAGCCCACTCCACCAGTGCTTGTACTGCCTTGTGGGAAGCAAATCGAAGCACATGCACAGGAAGAAGTCGCAGTGCTATTTGGCTGGCAGTTTTCCAAAAACCTCCTTTGCACGGTAGCAGTTGTCTGCTACCCACGGAGTTTACCATCGGGCTAAAGATTTTGTTCCAGCCCTATGGGTACTTCAGAGGACAGACGTTCTGCGTTAATGCCAAGTGGCGCAAAAGATAAAGATTATTTAAGCCAGCGATGCAGGAGATGTGCATGGGTGTGATACAATGCTAGTGCACATGTAAATGAAAAATGGATCTGATGGCACAAGTCAATTCAGTCAGGCTCCTGAGGAATATCCCTGTGACAAAGAGATGACTTCCTGTGGACCACAGTGGTACCTACATCAGCATCCTTAAGAAAAGACCCGAAACCAGAAAGGTTTATTTAAGCTTCTTTTCTGCTGCTGCAGGCTCAAAGACACATGACATGCTGACA
This sequence comes from Ara ararauna, assembly GCA_028858755.1. Taxonomy (NCBI): domain Eukaryota; kingdom Metazoa; phylum Chordata; class Aves; order Psittaciformes; family Psittacidae; genus Ara; species Ara ararauna. Next base: position 119,903,524 of record CM054376.1, on the reverse strand, counting down.
ACTGTAGATATGCAAAAGCTGTGTGTGCTGTGCTGTGCCTTCAGTATGCTACTCCAAGACTGTTCAAAATGCAGACCAGGCTGAAGAGTGGTGTGGTTCCTGCCTGGCCCATGACCCTTGTCTCACCCCAGTTAGATAAAAAAGAACTTAAATAACCTGTAGGCGAGAAGTCCCTTCACCAGTTATCATAATTGCATGAGATCAAGAAAGGAGGAGAGTAGAAGGGCAGTTGAGAAACCAAGGAGAGCTCAGCTGTACAAGCAGGACTTTTAACAGCCTGAGCTGGAGAAGCTGGAAATGAACCTGCCAGTGGAAGTATCTGAGACTCACTGTGGCTGTCTCAGTTCACTTAAAATGCTACAAAATATGTCGTTTTCTTCTGTCTCTAGAATATGTACCTTTCTTCTGCCTCTGCCATACCAACATATTTCCACCATGAAGCTGGCCAACAAAACCTGTGCTTCCACTATGATTAAGCACTCAAGGTTCAAGCAAAAGGAAGCCAAATATATTTCCAGCTTTCTTTAAAAGCTGGAGGGAAGCAATATGTGCCTATACAAATGGCAGCCTTTCTAGTGTAACCCTCCTATTTGAAGTAATAATTATCAGAAACCAAACTGAAGGCAAAAGCATGCTCAACAGCTGTATCTTCCACAGCATTATTTCTGGAAAGGAAGAGCATTCCTGGTACTTTAATGAATTTATAAAACAAGGAAAAGTGTTCTATGATCACTTTGAAAAAAAAGGGGTAGGTCTGATAGGGTCTCTTGTCTTTGACTTTGTTCTTCATGCCAAACATATTTTATCACATTTGCTGTCATTGCTTTGAGCTGTTTCTGCAAAACTGGGCAAGTTCTGCTTACTGCAGCTATACGTCTTGAACAAATACGAGATTGTTTATATGTAATGTTTTGACGGATAGGATGAAAGCTGGCATTTCAAGGCACACTTCAAATGTTCTCATCCAGGGCTCTTGGCACATTGGTGGATCCTGCAACAAAAATGGTTCTGCCTCAGTAATGTGAAAAACCGCAGCTATCTTTAATAGTTGGCCATTCACACAGCTACCTACTAGGCACTCTGTCTAGGTGTCCAGGCATTTGGACAGAGTGCCTGGACAACTGGGTGACATGTTCCCTTTACTGTGCAAGGTATCTGTCTATGGCTGAAGAAGGCCACACTTGCTAGGCTGAGAAGCAAACCTGTTAATCTAAAGATGACAGGATACCCCCAAAAGACTTCTGGACATCTCTCTGGTGTCTTTATTTAGGTTTCAAATTTCTGTGGTTATCATCAGAGTTAAAAGTGATCACCTTACCCTCTGTCCTTTCTCTCACTGACGTCCTTGTCCACATGTCTTGTAGGCACAAGACATCTGGGGTCTACTCTTTTTATGTGCACTAATTTCTCAAGCCTTTATACTTCTGTTTCAGGAGAGAAGTGGACTATTCAAATTTCTTATTAACTGAGGCATGAGATAACATGGGTTAGGGTTGTGTGACTTGCAGTGTTACTGGCCTCTTTGGGATACATGGCATGGGATATGACTCCAGGGACCTGGAGTCATCCTTCTGTGCCTTTCTGGTTAACATATACTCAGGCTACTGCATAGTGCTGTGGTGTGCTGATCAATGACACCAGCAGCTGGTCAGCAAGCCACAGGATAGGCTGATCAGCGGTGACACAGAGTGTTGGAGCAAGGTGAAGACCTTGGCTTTGTGTTGCATAAATGGACAGAGCAGATCATGTTGCTAGGTAGGAGTCAGCCACAAAACTTGTACGGTGTGTGAGGCGTGATGGGTCTACCAAAGGCTTACCGTCAGTGTCTGCTCTGTGGTTCTTCATTAGCAGCTGCAGTGAGTGAGAAGCCTCAGGCTCCCGCTTTTGACATCACTTTCAGGTCACTGTTTCCTAACACCAGGCTGCACCGAATGTCCCAAGGCCATGTACTGTGTCTGTGCTCCTCAACTTGTTAGGGCAGGCACTCCTTTTGCTGCGATTGAAACCAAGGGACAAAACGCCCGTTGAAGCTAATGAGAACATGGGTGAGCCCACTTCCCATATGGTGCCTGTCAGCCACGTGCTTAAGAAACATCTGATGTATTTTTATTCTGATCATGTGTTTGGTATAAAGATTGAGACTTGTAAGTCCTGGGACTATAGATCTTAAGAAATTCTCAAGTTTTGTATAAATATCCAGCTTTGTTATTTTGTGAGGACTACACGCCAGTGTGAGAACTCCTTTAGTTTTGGGTGTAATTTAGAGAAGCCATCTGCTTTAAGGTTCACTTATAGCACTCTATGGCAAACCCTTTGACTCCTGCCAGTGCTGTATTTGTTTATACAAACCCGAAATGGCAGGTCACTTTGAATTTCTGGTGAATAATTGTGAAATATTAAGGCTAGCCCTTATAAGTTTTGCATTCCTGTGGCTTTTGCATGGCTTTGGGGTATGTGCTGCCATGGCAGCTTAAGTCACTGTGAAGCTGTAATGCTATCACCTTTGTTGTAAAATAAATTTACACTTCTTGTTTGAAAAATAAACAGAAAAGCTTTTATACATGTCTTTAGCCAAGACTGTCACCTTTACAGTTAAAATACTTCCAGTAATAAAGCTGCTATAACATAAAATCATTGCAATGATATTAGATCATAATACCTATTCTCCACTGATTAATATCTTGTTAGGTGTCCATTTCAATTTAAATTGGTCCCTGAACTTCAGGTAAATGAACAAAATTTTAATATGATGTTATAGTGGACACGATTTATCTGTTATGAAGGAAGCTTACTGCTTTATGTCACCTTGACTTTGAGCAAATATATCGTATTATAACTGAAATTGTTCAGAGTACAATGGAGCATAAAAGACAAATTATTCTGGACAACGCAGAGGCACAAGTTGACTTTCATGCTTCCTAAGGACAGAGGCTCAAGGAAAGTGAGGAGCATCATCTTTGTTGGTTTGCTTTTACTCTCTGTAGTTGTCTGGGGAGTGCTCCAAGGCTCATGGATTGCCCTTGAGTGGACTGGATATAAATAGCATATGGCTTAGAAAAGATACAGTAAACAAAGATTCCTTCCCAAAACAATTCTTTTGTAGTAAATTGCCGACAGTGTCACAAAAGCAGAGACTATCTTGTGTTTTTTGTAAGCTAAGAGTAACAGTTGGGAAAAATATTTTTGTTTTCTTGTTTCATAATGGCTATACTTCCTGTATCAATCCTATTTTGCATATTAATTTGTGAGCAACAAGAGGTCAATAGAGGAAAGGAATAGAACTGCACAGCAGCTATGCTATTTATAGGAAACCAGAGCAAATTAAATATAATTGATTCTAGTCAGGATGAAAATCAGTATCTATCTCAAATGGGCAAGAACCTATCTTGAGTGGACAAAAATCTTCATTTACTTCCACTGCACCCACAGTGATTTCCCACTCTGCTGCCTAAAGCTCATTCTTCACAGTTAATAATAAACATCATTGACTAAATGACTGCAGTTCCTCTGCTAGAATCGCAAGCGATCACTTATGTTCCAGCCAGTGCTGTTCTTCCTTCAGTGCATTCATTCACAGTGCACTCTGCCTTGCCAAATCCTCTCCTTGATCACTGACTTCAGCCGCTATCAAACTCACTTAAAGCTGTAAACATTTCCCAAATAGTTGTGAAACACCAAATAAAGCTGTGAGTTCTCCTTGTTAGTCCCTGCCTATTATACCACAAGGAAAAAAAAGGACTTTGACCTCTAGAATAGAATTTCAGGGGCGATCTCATCCAGAACGTCTGAAAAATGCGTCACCTCAAGCCACTAACCAATTTAACCTTTACTGTGTTTCATACTTAACAGGGAAAACAATTCCCTCTAACTGTATCCTAAGGGTACTGGAGAGATACTGATATCGCTTACTTGTATTCTGGCAGATAAGGTTTCATCTTCATCTTTGGCATTCAAAGAGATTAAGTTTAATGACACTGTATAAAAATGGTGATCTCTTCTGTGTTGATTTCCTAAATGCTAATTCGGTAATGCAGAAGTTGAATGGTAGTGAGCTCCTGAACGTCATTCATTTGTCTACTGTTAGTTTAAAAATCATTGGCTTGGCTTCTTAATAAATAGGTGGCTGAGTTAAGTCCTGGTGTGTTAACCAAAATAGTTGTTAGTAATCTGAGAAAGTCTAAAGGTTGTTTGAAAGACTTGTGCATTATGTTTTCGAAATGGATTGGAACAAACTCTTCCTGTGCTTTATGATAGTCCTCCAAGTAGTACAAAATGACTGTAAATCCTGAAATACCATTTGAAGTGTTTCTCAGCACTATGCTTACAAAGCATTTATTTTAAAAGTTAATGTTAATCAAGGCTTACTTATGAGTTAGAGAAAAACACATCTGAATAACTACTCGGTATATCTCTTTCATCTAAATAGCTTGTGTCATGCTTCTATTCCACTGAAAGTATACCTCCTCCTAGATTATTTTCCACTTTTTTTTTTTTTTTGTAATCAAAGAAATAGTTAATCATAGGGGCAATAAACTTTCCACCATAAATGAAAAAAGAAAATGTTTGACTTCCAAACTTGTTTTTTCTTCCTGGCAGTGCGAGGCACTCACCAGCCATGTAACATAATATAATGGCATGCTGTGCAGCAGAATAGGAGTCACTTGGGGAAGACGCACACTGCTTGTGTAATGCCTTGAGCACAGTCCTGTGAGGCTGTGTCCACTTGCTTGTATTGATTCTGTGCACCTGAAATGCTGTATGTTATGTTTCTACCTCGAGTAACTAATTAATGAAGGCTGAAATAATTAATGATGAATGTAACAGAAGCACAGTGAAGATACTGAGGTTAACAAGTTTATCTTATTTCTCACAATCCATTATCTGTTCATTTCTGATACTGGGTAAACTGCCAAATCAAGAATTGGGTAAGTATAACATAAACCCTATGAGTCCTGCAACATTTCAGTTACATTTTTGGCAATGTTAAAGTTGTGTAGTAAGTCATCAATCTGATTACGGAAGAGAGAGTGTTGCAGGTAACACCAGAAGATCCATTCACTGGGAATAATTGTATCTTTATGACTCTCTTTTATTAAATAGTGACACTGTCTAAAACCCGGCAAAATAATGATGTTGTTTTAGTTCAGTCTGGAAGCTGATGTCATTCTTGTCAAAGTGAATGTGAAAAATTCCATCTGGGAGGCAGGCTTCAGCATGACTTCAGCTCCTGCTCAAGTGATAGTGAAAGGTGCTTAGGATATCTCAGGAAATATTTAAGCAACTCAGTGAGACAGGTTCAGAACCTGGAGGAAAAGCAATAATTTTCAACTCCACATCTAAAGATTTTAAAGAAAAACAAATTTTTCTTGTTATTAAAAACAAATTTCCCAAGAGCATCTGGACTTCCCAAATGTTTAGCATGTGGATGACTCACCAGCTTTATGCTAAGATACCATGCTGTTATTTCAAAACCAAAATATCAGCTCTGACATTTTTATATGTCGCACAGAGATCTGTAGTCTTTCTCATTATTATGTATCCTTTCAGCTTTTAAAAACCTAAAAAGAAGCTTGGATTAAGCATGATGCTGCCTTTGAATCTAGGAAGGTCTCTTTCTTACAAAAAGATTTTTCTCTGACAAAACATTTGGCAGAAAAATTGTATTTTAAAAAGCCTTTATTTTTCTTCTTTGGTGAAACTTTCATATTGTACTGAATTTCGTATTGAATTGTAATTGCTGCAGAATTTGAAATAAGAAGAAAAAAGTTATCCTTTTCTTTCTATCTCAGGACTTAGAATGGACCAAAGGCTGTCCTGAGCTGAGACAATTAAGATGGTCTTTTCAGGGCTTCTCTGCTCATTGACAGAAGTAAATTAAAAATGTAGTCCTTCCACCACTTCTTCTCAAGAGACCTTAACTGCTCAGAGACATCATTTTAAAAGGGGTAGAAGGGAAGGGAAGATTTAAAGTGCCTTTATGTATAAGCAGATTTTACCAGTACGAGTGGTTTAAAGAAGAGCTGGGCTTTGCTTTTTGGTGTTTGTATAAAAAGCAAAGTCAAATGCCATCCATAAAGGATTTACATCTGCAAGATTCATTTTGGCTTCTGTGACTGCATGTAATTATCATTCATAAGGAATTATATGTGCACAAGGAATATATACTTAAACTCTCAGTGTGGTCATGTAATGCTAGTTATTACTTGGAATAAAATAATCCCTGAGTCTTCTTGAATGGCCAGTATGAGAAAGGAGAAAGTAATGTAAGTCAAGGAAGGAAAAATGCATTCCCCAGAAACACGTATTGCTTGTAATAAACAAATAAAGAATGCAGTTGTTATTTTTGTTACAGTGAAGCATGGAGTTTCAGATAAAGAAAAATTTAATCCCTAGAGATTTCCAGATCTTCAGCACAGGGTGATCTTTTGGTTGGTGTAGCAGGAAGAGCACGGCTGAAGTGTATTCCCTAACAGGATCTGAGCATCTTTTGGTTAACTCATCTTAGACTGACATCCTGATGATCTCAGGATCAAGAAGCAAATGGGTAGTTAAGGCTTCTGTATCGCCATGATTTAGTGCTAAGTTTGTATTATAAAATGTGTGCATATATACCAAGTTCTGAGAGAATGATTTTCAATGTATGGAGACCTACATCACAAATACAGGAATTCAGGTCTCTGTGTATGTGCTACATAAATTAAGAAGCTCTGGACTTGCTATGCACTATTTTTTTAATGATAAATTTGAGATTTTCTTCAGCCATATAGGCTTCTTGATTTTACATCTCCCAGGGTTCTCTCCAAAGAGAAGGAAGGCTAATTTTTTTGTAGCTGTATTTGTATATAGTGGAGGTATAAAATTATTTCTATTAGGTTTATTAAGAGCTGAGATCATAGGGGCATGACCCAAGGGTATGGAACCTGTCAAGCAGCAGCTAAATTATATTCATTGTCCCATTTCCAAAAGGCCTTGCTCTTACACACCTGAGCACAGATGTCTACAGGCCTGAATAAAACAGGTATAGGTAGGAAAAGCGGCCAATCTCCTCTTAAAAGGCTGCATCATTTGCTGGCAGTGTCTTACCAACAGTAAGCTAAAACTTTTTAACCACACATTAATGTGACGGGTGGACTGAATGTGCAGATATAATAATTGTAACTTCATAATGCCTCTGTATGTGGTCATTGCTATTTTTTTATGGTTCTGTCATGGTTTAACCCCAGCTGGCAGCTAAGCACCAAACAGCCACCCACAGCAGGGTGGAGGACAGAATCAGAAGAGAAAAAGAGAGAAAACTCGTGGGTTGAGATAAAGACAGTTTAATGGGAGAGAAAAGAAAAAGAAATAATGATAATGATGATAATAAGTATGATGATGATGATAATAAAAAATGAATTAGAATATGCAGAACAAGCGATGCACGATGCAATTTCTGACTGATACCCAGCCAATTCCTGAGCAGCAGCGATGGCCCCTCACCAGCTTTCCTCCAAGTTTATATATTGAGTATGACATCATATGGTGTGGAATATCCCTTTGGTCAGCTGGGGTCAGCTGTCTTGGCTGTGTCCCCTACTAACTTCTTGGGCCACTCCAACTTTCTCACTGGTAGGGCATGAGGAGCTGAAAAGTTCTTGACTTAGTACAAAGACTATTTAGTACTAATTGAAAACATCACTGTGTTATCAACATCATTCTCATACTAAATCCAAACTACAACACTATACCAGCTACTAGGAAGAAAGAAAATTAACTCTATCCCTGCCAAAACCAGGACGAAAAATAAGATAATTGAATGAGAAAAGAACAACTGTCCCTCTTCAGTGGAGCAGAGTGCATTTCTTGAGCCTTGAAAATCCCTTTGCCTTCCCTGCTCCTATGACTGCTATCCATTGCAGGTCATTAGGTATACAGTTCCCTCTCAGTAGCTAATGAGACTTAAATAAACATACCGAGAAACGAACATGGCCTCTACAGTTGCTGATTCTGGTCTCAATTACGCTGGTGTAAATCAGGAACGCCATCACCGCTTACTGTTGAATTACTCTAGATTGATGTCAGTGCTGAATTTAGCCCATAGATTTCATTTTTTTAACCCACTGGAATTTTATCACTGTGATTTAAGCCATTTTAAAAGCCCAAATACAGAAATAGTTTAGCAGATCAAGTTGCATTCCTAGTTTGTTTTTTTTTTAATGGGTATCTCTTTGCATAGTGCAACTCTAGCTATATTTTTATCTGTTTATAAACCTTACTCTTCCAATAGTCAGGAACTGATAACATTGTACTGATAACCAATAAGCTAACATTACATATTACAATTAGGAGATCAATGTTTCTTTTCTTAGAGAAAGCCCTTTAACTCTGCCCTTAAATTTTTGCACTTTAAAGTGCAAACACAGTTTAAGATCTGATTCATTATTAAAATGGAGTGATTTGATAGATGGAAGTAAACCGTGAGCTAGTCAACGGTAAAAAGTACTGTTTTCGTCTATAAAATGGCACATGCAGTGCCAGACATACTATGATCACATCACCAGTGTCACAATGAACAGTTTGTTCAGAATCTGCCAAAAATTAAAGGTGAGTCAATGGAAAAAAGGCATTAAGAAGGGAGACACAGCCAGTCAGCAGCATAAACCCTTGAGTCAAGTGGCTTTCTACCACAGTCTTCCTTTTATGTAAAAATACTAGTAAATGACAATACCCTCTACAGAGTTCCTCTTCTTAGCTCAGACACACTCAGATATATATGAGTTCAAAACTACATACAGTATAAAGAAGGAAATCTCTATGCATTTTAATCCTAAATTGGAAATGTCAAGCAAACATGAACTGCCATGATTTTAACCATATTTGAAGCTGCAGTAATGCTCCTGGGAAGTGTTAGAATTTAGTGAAAAAGGGGAATATGAATTGAGGTAGTAAAGGTATGAGGGAGCAGTAATCTTGGATTGTATAAGTCTTGAGAACATAAAATATGAAGGCATTCCAAGCTGACTTTGGCTTAAATGCAATTGCTAATCTGGATGAAGCAATGGTCTTCAGTAGGGCTGAGGGCAGGAATCCATACATGTTGTAATTGTTACCCATATCTTCTTGTTATAATAAGAAGAAAATGTGTGTGGGAAGGGGGAGGGGGAAGAAGATATAAAAACCTGTGCAGCAGAAGCCGTTTAAAAGACAAGATTTGCCAACTATCGTTACCATAGTTACCTTGCATTATAATTATAGAAGAAATATCTGTGGTGGTCTTATTTAACCATGTGTGGGATGTATTGGTGATTGGAAGATGACCCCTGTTCTATGAAATAGAGACGAGACATACCCTCTCAGCACACCAGACTCATGGAAATGAATTAACAAACTCATTAAAAATTTCAACCTGACAGTGTAATAATGATGAATTATGTTTATTTCAAGACATCTGGTCACATTTCCTGGAGATGTATGACTGAATATTTCTTAAGAACAGGAAAAAAAAGTTAGCTGAGTGTTTTAGTGTTAATTTTCAAACCCACTAAGTCAGATCATGTGTTCCAAGAGAACTGATACATACTCCTACCAAAGAATTAAAGGACACTGACAAGTCCAGATAAACTTTGAGGGCTGAATAGGTGTATGCTAAAGTTAAATATGTAGGCATCCATGGTCCTTTGTTCTTTCTAATTGTAAGCTGGTCGTTACTGAGGCACGCATGCTCTCTTCCTGTAGCTCATCACTTTGGAGATTTTTTTTGTTTGTTCATCTTGGGGAAAAGAAAAATTGAGGATCTTCGGAATAAACTTAACAGTGTAAGAGAGCCCAGCTTCTCCAGCTGTTTTCCTTGAAGATCATACTGGCCCAGACCTGGTGGGGGGCTTTGAAGATGCAGAAGTTCTGGCATTGCCGTAGCCTATAGCGTCCAAATTCTCCTTTATTTTTTTGTGCCTGGTACAACCTGTGGACTACTTGTAGATCATTCGTCTTGCCATTGTTCTACCATTTGTCCTGGGGACACTTATACAAGGGACTGCATGTGGCAAAGATATACACTAGCTCATGTGCCTAGGAATTGTTACAGAAACCCAAAGATGTAAACCTTTTGAGCTTCCCCATGCATGCCCTTGCTATATCAAGTCTTTAATCCTTCCTAATTGGTTGGGTCCCCAAGTAGATATTTTCTTTCCCTTTTGGAAGCTTCATCCTACATACCATTATGAAAAACATGCAGCTGAGTGAACTATAAAATTGTACTTACATGAGAGAGAGGCTCTTTTGTAGCCTGATGGCTTTGAGTCACAGCTGCATTGGCCTTTCCAGCTGCTGTATATGTATCTACTTTGTGGTGAAACAACTGATCTCACTGTAAGCTTGCTAATTTGGGACCTACTGATATCATAATGGCAGCTCAGGCTAGCTGCCCTTGTATTCATTTACTTCTGGGCCAGATATTGAAACCTCTATTGAGCTTGTGGCTGCCTCTTCTACCACTGAGATCAGGACCTGAAATAAAGTTTAAAATTACACTAGGTGTGTCTACAAACGTTGGAATGTATCTCTTTCTTCAATTATAAACATAAAGCACTCTATGCCGTGTTGCAGCTCATGCTTAGCTTCCTGTCAGGTCTGGCATTTTCTGTGGCAACACCATGACTTTTTTATTAGATCTCCTTGTTTCCCACAACTTTTTTCCTGAGAAAAATCAACCTGACCGTCCCCTGTTTCTCAACCCAGACTACTCATACTTTTATCAACCAAATCATGGCATACTTGTGAAGGAAAGACTGTAGTCCAATTCATTATAAAGAGAAGAGCTCCTTGATTTGCATAAGGTTTTCATAGGGCTATCTAGGGCACTGAACACTAACCACTTTCTGCTTGATTGGTTTTTAGGCTCTCATTGTGGCTGCAGAAGAGGAGTTATGACATAAACAGTTCTGCCATCTCCCTGTTCTGAGTTCCTGTTTTATTCTGCTTTAATTCTAACTGGCTTTCTAAATTTCATCTAGTTCTATATTAAAGGTGCCCTGAAATATAGCTAATAAATAAATAAAACCCTAGCCTGAAACATTTTTCTTTTGAATTCACCAAATTTTTACATGTCAGAAAATGTCTGAAAAACTCCTAATCATTTTGCATGCATTATTTTCTCCCCTGCCACTGACCCAGAGATATCAGTCCTTTAAATAGTCCTATTTGTAGGAGATATCTTTTAGTTAGTGTAAACTGGAGTAACTCTTGATTCTTTCGGGATATGCCAGCCTGCATATATTGATAGTCTGACCTGTAATTTGCTTGTTCTCTGTATGCTGAACATTCAGTCATCCTATACCTAGAATGAAGGATGAAAGTGGGAAGGAAATAAAAAAAGTCCAGCATTTTTCTTTACTGTGCAAACCAATTCTTATTCTAGTCACATATTGCTATGTCAAAGAAACCGGTAAATCTCAGGAGTATGTTTCAGGTCAGCATTTTAATCTTTTTCTTTATGATGAAGGGATTAATCATTAACGTGCAATACTTTATGAGAGCGTAAAAAAGAATTGATGGAAATTATTTTTATGGGGCTCACATTGCCTTATTAGTCTCCATAATATGATTAAAAGTATTCAGAGAAGCAAACCATGGCAACCTCACTATACTTCCGGAATACTATCCTTTGTTTATGGAGTGGCATTTATTGCTTGGAGAGATTAACTAAGGACTAGAAAGACCCAAATATTTCATCCTTGCTGCATGACCGTGGAGTCTGCAGGATCCCTAAAGCCACTTGAAACTATTTCTGCAATCTTCTGCAAAGCCTGACAGCCTGACTACGTGAAAAAAACATCTGTTAGTTAATTTTCAGTGGGGGAGGCTGTAACTTTTGACTAGTGCCCCACATGCATGAATGACTAAATTTAAGACTGCTAAGCCTGTTCTCCAGGTATTAGCCTTGACTGGGTATAGAAGGTGGGGGGAACATTTCTCATTCTGACTAACCTCCATTTTACACAACAGAAATGGTGCCACAGATTCTACTGTGCTAAGAAAGCAGTGCAAGGTTGTTAAGATATAACTACAAATTATCTCAATTTTGAAGTGTGTTTTCCTTTTTTATTCATAACAACAATGCAGTAATGAACATGAATAATTAATTCTCCCTGTAAAGCCAAATGCTAAATTGTTTTGCAAGCAAATTGTTTGATTATGAAAAGGAGATAATAGACCCCTTAATTTATTTTGCACATATATACAGTGTCTAATATTAACATGCGAACATGGCCTAAACATTGTGTTTGCAGCCATTTAGACATGTGGAGGCATGTGCACAAAGTAGGTTGCTGGTACAGTTCTGGTCCAAAAGATCAAACTGAGGAAACCAGCCTCACTGAGTCAAGTAAAGCCTGAGTTTAAGAACCAGAACTTTAGTTTTTGTAAGAATCTGTTTAAAATGCATTTTCAGGATTAGTCGAGCAATGCTGAAATGGGTCAGAAAAGCTTAGTAGTTCATTGGTCCACTCTATTCTATTTGGGAATTATTATTATTGAACAAGAATTCGCAAGAATAGAATCTTAAATTTGAAACTTTTCTGTGGGGATGATAGCAGTGTCCAATTGTCTAAGGAAAGAGTGTTCATTGAGGTGAGCCAATGTCAAACATCTGGCAACTGGAATCTCAGTAAGATTTAATTTTTATTTTTTTTCCCCACTTCTCTGCCTTCTATTTTACTCCTACATCTGCAGATTTGAATATTCAAGCACAAGCTGAGAGTGGGAGTACATTATTTTGGGCTACTGGTATTTAGTTTGAAATTGTCAATCAGCCTACAGTCAGTGTACAGTGAAGAACAAATACTGCCACAATCTGAAAAAAAAAGTACTCATTGCTGTTTATATTAAATGAATTTATACTGAATAACCCTAAATTAAATGTTAGTAGTTCACAGATTGTATATTAAATGTTGGTCCTGTTGACTTCCTCAGAGGGTTCTGTGGGAGCATAAGCAGTACACATGATGCATAAGTAGAAACAACTTCTCATGAACCCATTTTTCTAATGGTTTTCTCAAGGTCAGTAGCATTTTTCCTGCAGTGAATTAAAAAAATTGCAATTTTCTTTTGTCTTCTGTGTATTCTTCACACTACTGAATTTAGATTTAACACTCCAAAGCTGCTACTCATATAAGAAAGGAACATCTACACATGCTCATTCTTCTATCAACTAAATAAATTCTGCCTTCAGAAACTGCTCAAAGAAAACAGGACAAATTCACACACATCTAGTTGCTCTGTGTCATCATCACCTCTGGAAGAAATACATAACAGATGAAAAATTGTATAGGATACCTGTAAATAAATTAAAATTTCCCAAATAATCAATGATATGAAGATGCTTATACAGAAACTTGGGAATTAAAAATTGAGGAGCATTGTCATTGTCACGTTGTTGAGAATTGGGTAGAATATGATCTCTGTTTTTCAAATAAAGGTGATTTTTCAGAAGAAAGATTAGACGTCATAGTGACTTCAGCTGCAAATTGCTGGCTGAAGTCTGGCCTGAGGAGTGCCTGTTTGGTACCATGTTGATGAGGTATAGCCATCTGTTTGGCTGGTTTTATGCCACTGTGGTGAAATAGCTTATAAGAAATCTTGCTGAACTGCTTTTATACTGGAAAATACCGATTTGTCAGTACAGAAAATTTTCCATAAAATGCATTCTTTTTGAGAAAAAGGTTTGCTCATAAGGCAACTTATATCCAGTATGAAATATTTATTTAGAGAGACTGGGTAAATACAGGCCTTCTTGGCATCTCAAGGTGCTGTAACACCTTATTTGACTGGCCAGTGTTCTGTGGAACACTCGATCTTGAAAAACACAGTTCACTGCACTTTTCCAGTCCTGTTTCTTAAAACTGGGCTCTATTGTTTTCATGTCAACTTAGAAGAAAACAATCCTGAAAATCCTCCCCCCCTTTTTTTTTTCTTCAATTCTTGTTTGATTTTGATGTTGCTGTTTTCTGGTAGTTTGCTTAACATGATGATTCAAGAACCCTCAAAAACCAAGTAACATATATTCCTTTGGTATATTTGTTAGTGATACAAGAAATATAACATTCTCTTGCATGGGCTTGAATATACAGTATTTCTCCCATCAAAAATAAGCTTAATTTTGACTTTTTTTTTTTTTTTCTCCCCCAGGATCATAGCCTTAACCTCTTCTATTTGTGTATTAAAAATAACAAAATATCTTAATACCTAATGACTCCCACAGTGCTTTGTTCAGTTTGCTAGGATTTACTGAATTACATCATACAGTGTTAGTGGAGCAAATTATTCCGTTGTAATTAGCAGAAATCAGACAGTGTTGTAACACCAATCTGTAAAGTCTGAGCAGGTCTTCCGAAGGCAATGAGTAGTTAATGATGCACAGTCTGATATGCACCATCCCTGTTATTGAACATAATACTGCTAATTATGCAGTGAAGTCTGCCAGAAGCAACCACTCAGAAAACCTAGCAGAAACCTTTTGCAGAAGAGAAGTTATTGCTAACGATAAAGGTAGAGCAGTACTGTCAGTACAGGTGTAACCAAGGGCTGGTCCCTGGATTTATGTGCGAAGCTGTGGAAGTTCTACCTTCAGAGGTTGTTTCATGAAGGTTAATTTCTTGTGCAGACCCTTTTCTTGTACAATTATTATTGGAAATGAGCCCAAGTCAGGATTATATCAGAGACAGGCTGACTTCCTTGCAGAACTATCTCTGTGAATATATTTTAATAAGATATCTACTTATTTCTATCCACTTAAATTCATGTTCTTGTCCTACCATCCGTAACCAAAGTAGCTGAATAGCAAAATAGCTATGTATTTGTGTCAAGGTTTTATTTTGGCATGTTTGTAGGATTTTAATTTTTAAACTTTTCAGTATAATTTTAAGTGATGACAGAGAACTTTTGCATGAGTTTGATATTAAGGTAGATACATGCTGTTTCTAGTCACGTAAGGTCAACTTTGGAAAGTAGTCATCATATTTTCACCAAATGTGTATCTGAGCATCCAAAAAGAACAAATATAACTTGATCTTTCAGAATTTCTTGGTATCTGAATCTTCTGTTGGCCTTACTTCAAGACTCTGATATGCATTGAAATCACAAGGCGCTTTTGGCTGCAAACTACCATCAGCTAAATTATGCATCAGCATAATTGTGCTAAATCAACAGTACTCTGTTGATACAAATACAGGATCACCTCAAGTACTGAACAGAAGCACTTCATTTTCACTTATAGTTCATCCTGTAGTTTTTTTACTTCTGTCTTCTGCAGAGTCTGGGGACTCTGAGCTACTCTTGGTTGTGAAACCATCTTGAGCACTGCACTGCTTCTCGGTGCTGACTCATATGAAAGAAATAAACTGATACAATCTTTTTTCAGACTTGCCTCTTGACAGTCATACACTTCAGGGGAAGATACCCACATTTTTTGAAGCCAATCATTTTTATGCAGCTTTCTGTACTTTGAAAGAAAGGGTCATTCCCTTTTCCACTTGCATTTTAACACAATCTTCTCACTAAGATTACAGTACTTTACTGCTAGGCTTTCACCTGCAGCTATGCTAAACAGCAGTAAACTTTGGCATTATATCTAGGAAATATATGGAATATTGTTCCGTTGTGAACTGGCTTCAGCATCTCTGTTGAAGATCAGGAAAACACTGCCCTTCCATGTTTGTAAATATAATCTATAAAGCAATGGGAACTGCCTGTACATATTGTAAGCAGAAATTTGCTCTGAATTAAAATAAATGAAAAAAAAAAAAATCAGAGAGCACAGGACTTAGAGAAAATGCTTCTTTGCCTGCTGGCTCCAAAGCCCCCTTTCAGACAGAGGCTAGGAAAGCAGTGACTATTTGCTGTCACCGTTTGGTAGTCTGTGTGAAATGAGATAGTAAGTGCTGCCAGTTATATTTTCTGAGTAATCTAATGCCTGTTCAGCTACGGCAGTTGAGAATGTGCCTGAATAATGAAATATTTCCCATGCTCAGAATCAAGCAGATGGTTTAGTACCTTGATGAGTCAGGTGTCGTAACAGAAAGTGCTATAACTCTTAATGCTTGTTGGCATGTCTATAGGTAGGCTCAGCCAAGAGGACAAGAAAGGAACGGACTTCTCAGCCCAGGAAGCTTGTTGGCAGCATAATGTGGGAGCTTACCCTGTCACTGCCTAGGCTGTGCTGGAAAATTAATGGTTATTTTATTCTGACTATCTTAAAGTAGGAAACTGTGCTACAGCCTCTTTAAGAATGGCAAAAAGTTTATGTGTACATCTCTGTATAAATGCACAGTTATATATAATGTGCATACTCACATATATGCACAACACATGCATATGGACTCCCACAATGTAAATGGCGTATAAATGCACAATTATATATAATGTGCATACTCACATATATGCACAACACATGCATATGAACTCCCACAATGTAAATGGCTCTGGTACTACAGGGATTCACATGAAAAAACCTGTCCTTTCTCTGTGCATTACAACTATCACTTCTCAACCAACTTGTGAACATTTTTTAGAGTAACATTTTGTCACTGTAAAGTGAATAAAAATAAAAAAGAATGGCTGACGATACAGTAGGAACATTAAGGATTGTAAACCTTGTGTCTAATCAGATGTTTTCTAGTTTTATCATTATGAACTTTCTACATGAAAGGGTGGCATGCTAAGAACATCTGAGGAGTAGCTATAGTTGAAAGGAAGTGGAAAATATTTATTTTATGATTTCCAAGGACTGGGTTTTCAATGGCTTGTTTATATGTCTCAAAGCATGCGCGTAGACAGACAAGACTTTAGAGTTCTTTCCCAAGGTCTTCAAATGCAGTAGTTTATTCCTCCTTTTGAAAGCAGAGACCTAACTCACAGCTCTGAGAAAGGGTGTAAACCTTAGTACTCTCTATGAAAAATCAGTTATCATGTTTTTGTAGCCCAGATGGCTGATCATGCACAAGAACAGAGAGACAGACTCATCATAGCACACATTGTCCAAAAGTTGTGCCCTAGCCAGTGCCTCAGGGGCACCAGCAGGCATGGAATCAGCCACAGTGTACATCCAAATGCCTGTAGCCAAATGAGTGGGCCAGATTTTCTTATCTTTCAACACATTTGAGGACTCCCATGCTATATTTTCATGTGAGAGCTCAGCACTCACTCTATTTATTTGCAGCATGCTTTACTCCTGGTGCCCCACCACCTGTCACTGGCTGGTTGGTTAGCAGCCAAAGGCTGCTTACCACGGCCTGGGGAGGTGCATTAAAAAAGTAGAGCTTCACGTTTGTAAGTGTGACTTGGCAGTAAGTATTGTCTCAAAAAAACACACTGCTTAGGGAGGGGCAACCACTGGGTTGTGCTGGGGAAATCCCTAACTATTGTCTAATGGCCACAGAGATTGCAACTTCATAAGGGTGTTTTAACATATTTAATATATACCCAAATCTTACATAACAAGTCAAATGTCTTACTACACTAATTTTACGTGTTATATATTAGCAAAAAAACAGAAACAACTTGGTCGCTATACTAAATAAACTGAAAAATGCATCTCTTGTGTAGTAAGCTAATATTTACAGCCATGGTTAGTATGTTCAGCTGAGGTACTCAAAGACTAGTTCACTGCAAACATGAACACACAACTTCCTGTTTAAAAATGGGTCATCTTTATGATGTTCCACATTAGGCAGCCAGAAATCTGGATGTCCCAAGTAATTAGATAATTGGTGGGTTTGTTTATGGTTTTGGTTTGTTTTTTTTTTTTTCCAGATAAGGCAAAGGGAGCAACCAATTTGTGAACCAGATCATTGTTATTTCAAGGGTTCATAGAGCAACCCCAGAGCTCCTTCTTGCTTCTGCTGTGCCTGGAATCACGATACAGAACCGCTAAGTTCATGCCTATAGTGTAACAGAGGAAGGCAGTCAAACTCTCAAGAATTGGAATGTCAAGCTACTTTACTTTCACCTCTGTGCTTTTATCTCAATTGACCTTTTATGTTATTTTAAATTATTTAATAGTTATCTAAATTTAATTGTACAAACCTACAACAAATAAGACTGTAAGCAAAGGAAAACTCATATTTGTACTATTACACTAATAAGCTTAATAACAATAATCCACCAACATCTGCAATCATATAATAAAAACTTCATTATCATTTCAATACAGTTAATACAAATCCTCAGGTTCGCCAGTACACCAGCTGTGTCCTGGTGCTCAACAACACAAAACAGCAATTCATACAAAATTACCAGTCTTTGTTACTGACTCTTTTCCCTGGCTCCAGTCCCAAAATATTCCTGCTGTTCAGGTCTTTTGTTTTCTTTCCCTGGAAGTTTCTTATTTCCTAGGAGAATATAAAAGATCATCCCCAAGGATGCCTTCAGTTGCCCTCTTGCCTCCAATATTATGCCTCCAGCTCTTTATTCCTCGCAGTTAAGACCCTTGAGTGTTTAGTTAATGGTCTCTACATATTTGGAGGATGTGTTTTTCTCCAGTGCTATTGGCATTGCCCTAAGCATGTCCACAGTGTTTTCTAGCACCTCTATAGCTGGCTTGGGAGCTTAGAGTGTTAGCAAAAATACTTATATAACAATATTTTCTGACGTCTTTCCTTAAGGATTGTAAAATGCTCAAAAAAGCAAAGCAACCAACATTTAATTCTCCTCCTTGAATTAGGATGATATCCATAGTGTTGGATACTCTGTTGAGCTAGAAACCTGAGGCTTTTACCAGGAGACAGGCCCACATGTGTTGGCCACTGTGCATGCTCTTTCTAAGAAGGCATTAGCAACTTAAAGGAATAACAAAGGCAAGAGGCTAAGAAGAGGACATAAGTTCAGGATGAAATATTTATCTCCTGGTTTTCATCCAGTAATTCAGAAATAGTCCCATTGCACTGGATCGACTGATTCAATCATTGACAGCAGCTTTCCAGAATGAAGTATAAACATGCATTAGAAGTGATAATGATCAGAGAGATCATTGATGCTGAGATATCACTCGTGTCTCTCCCAGGTAGCTTCTCATCTCTGTCAAGTAGCCAGCCAGAGGAAGGACAGTTTATGTTTCAGACTCTTGGACTGCCTTTGTGTTTCCTCTCCACCTCACTCAGTTGACCGTCTTGTCATTCCTGGTATAGGTACAGAAGAGCTTGTGTGTTTGCTGGTTGAGATAATGGATATCTTCCCAGTAGTTCTTCTGGGAGGGAAGAGAGGAGAAAGGAAATAAAAAGCTTGCCTGTCAGTTGGCTGCATCTGTTATTCCCCAAAGCCTACTGAGAACACAAAAGGAGGAATAAATGTCTTAGATAATGTAGCAGACCACAGATGTCTCAAGCTGCTATTAAGATGAGGTTCAACACTGGTAGACAACCGAATAGTCTAAAATAATTATCCATTACGAGAGGGTTGGCACCTTTCCTGAAAGCATCCTGCACTGCACCTTGGTAGAAAGAGGACACAAACTGTCTTAGGTCAACATGCTAGCTGTATACTCTCTCCTTTTATGCTGGAATGCTCCAGTGTTTCCACCCCCCCCCCCCACCCCCACCCCCCCCCGGTGCTCTGGCAAATAGTGTTCAAATGAAAAACTGGCAATGTCTTTTAAGAATATGGGTTTCCCAGGTGACAGGATACATGTCTCTTTAAACTGATCATTTGGTCATTCACTAGTAGAGACAATAATGATGGTCCAATGGTATCTGGAGCAGAAGAATCTGTAAGCAGTGTGGTCTGCTCACTGGGCAGGTGAAAAGATTTGAGATGTAACCATTTAATGACGTTTTAAACTCGTTGGCAAGCTAACAACATCACATTTTGATATTGTTTTTAAAATAAGTATTAGAATTGTGTTTGGGCAAATAATGTGCCTGTAAAATAGGCAAAACACTTATGACTTGAACTTATGAAGTGAGGGGAGCCAGATGCTATGCTGCAGTCATCCATTGTTCTCTTAGACAAATCACTTCCTCAGTGCTGTCTCCTCCTGTCGTTCCCTATCTTGTTTGTTTGCACTGCAGACTCCTCGCAGCGAGACACATTTCCTAGTAGGAGTCTGTGCAATACCTAAAATGTTCAGACCTTACTCCTTATTCATTTTCATGCTGTTTTTAGATCTCAAGTGACTAGTACGGAGCAGGTTCTAGGAGAGACTGCACAATACCTTTAGTGCAATGGAACCAGCTCAGGAATGTCTGCACTGAAAATGTACACCAGTCCATATATCACTAATATTCTGTAAAAAACTAAAGCGTTATAAATTTGGCTTTTAAGGTCTAGTTTTACAGGCATTGAGGGATTTTTTGTTGTTGCATATGGAGTAGTTTTCATATTAGCTTCAAGTTCATATTTTCAAGCCTGTAATCATTTATCACAATACCCAGGATTATAAAGGCTTAATTCTAAGACTTACTGCTAATATTTACAGTTAAAACCAAAGTCCAGGAGATGACCAACCCCAAACCAGCTCTGCATGTATTATGTGGCAGTCTTGGGATTTTTCATTTTGTGTAGGCCCCTAATGAAAGCTTGTTCATATGAGCCAATTTTATTTCAGCAGCAATGAATTTCAAAAATGAAAGATAAACCATGTCTTTTTCATGTTTATTTGAGGTTGTCGAACCAAGTAATTTGGTTAACAACTGTGTGACTGTTCCATTCTGCTATTGTTGCTATTTCTAAAGGCCATATTCTTTACCTCATAATACAGGTTTTTTCTGTTTGCCTAGCTGATTCAATCTTTCCTCCCTGAGTCAGATGTGACAATCTCCCTTTGACCTTCTCTGCAGGTGTTGTAGACAAAATACTGCACAAGATGTTTTGAGAGAATATGCAGATTTGACTATAGATTCAATAAAAGGAAGAGAAAAACAGTCCAGCATCAGTATAAGAATATGAAAGAATCCCACAGGCGTGGGATGCTTTCCTGACCCCTTTGGGAATAAGCGCTGTTCTCTTAGGAATACAGTACACCTATGAACTCATTACTTAGGCAGAGATTGGCACTTTGAAGTACTATGTATTTGATAATCTTTATGTAGACTGAAGATACAGTTTGATGGACAATTTTTCTAATGTCAGCCTGTCACAATGACTCTCAAACTTGATATTTATCCCATTTTTTCACAATTTCTGTTGTATAATAGCAATAAGACAGTAAGCAGAGTGCTTTCAATCAATAGTGCATTTTTTGCCCTGCGGAAATCACACAGCCTTCATTTGTGTTTCCAGACTGCTTCACTTGAAAATCAAAACAACTCCTTAGATATAGCATGGACATTCACTGTCCTGGTACTTCAACAAATTTCGTGCAGCCTCCAATTTTTGACTGAATGAAATAACTTTCTGACAAATGGTACCCATAATATAGATGATGACCTCAAAATAGGAGCCTAAGCCTGCTGTTTAAGGATGCTGGGTAGTGCAGCACAACACTACCAACAACAAATAGCCTGCCTGTTCTTTTCTGTGTGGTTGACACTGCAGATCAATTTCTTGTGATACCAGTCATGTTTGCTGCTATACTGAGTAAGTCTAGATCCAACAAAGGTCTTCAGTGCCCTGCAAGGCAATGCCCAGGTGTACAGAGTGAAGAGCTTTGTGTCTGGTAGCAGTTAGGCTTTCCGTGTAGTGACTTGCTATAAATGAGATGTAAAATAGCTTTCCGATTAAGCACAAAGACTTAGATACCTAGTGTAGATCTTTGATGTCTGAGTCAGGGTGGCAAGTGAAAGCCTCCATTCATTCAACTAGTGACCAGAGTCTACCCCATACAGACAGGTGCTTATATTTCTTTGAAGGAACAGGGCAGAGTTCTTTTTTTTTGTTGTTTCTGTCTCTCACACACAATACAAAATATATATAATATATATATATAAATATAAATAAATATTATATAAATAAAACTATAATGTCATTAAAAGGTACCATCTCCTCCGAGTTCAGATTTTAGGAGAGTAAGACTGATTACTTAACTTCTAGAGAAGGTCTACATTTTAACAGTGAAACCCTATAATAAAGTTTCTAGAAAACAATTTTATGCATCTCTTAAATTTTCCTCAGTTATCTAGGTGAAATATCTGGGTGAATACTTGTTGTCAGGTATTGTTTATTATTATGATTCCAATGTGGTTTTTACACTGCTTGATGTGTACTGAGAATCGGGATATGTGCATCTGTTCCTTCCCTTTGTTTCAGCAAGACAAGTCTTTTCTTTGAGGTCAGGAGTCTGGCAGAATAAGGCAAAAGCTTGAACCAGCTCTGTCATAGCTCTGTGTGCTTGCCAAAGCCTTCTGATCAGTGTGAGACCATCCTAGTATGATTCTAGCAGAAAATCGATGGTTATTTCCAACTAGCTACATCGTAACTACCTCATGAGGCTGTTGCGTGTGTTGCAGGTTGTTCAGTTTGCAAATGCATCACAAAGGAGACAGTAAATTCAGATTCTTATTGCAGCAGAGCAGCCTGAAAGGTTTTCCACAGCATTTCCCTGCTGCAGTAGCCTTCTTTGCTCTAAGTGCTGCTGAAGTTTCTTTGTCTTCCATGCTGCCACCTCTCACAGGGTCCTCCCCATTCTTCTATCTGTGGGTAAAAAGTGTATGGAGGGTAAAGAGAGAAAGTTTATCCCATGCATGATTTAAACAATATATATATTATCAACTTCTCATAGACGTCAACACTGACATCATCTTTCTTGATTGACAAGGAGCTTTCAGCATTCGTCGGCATGGACAAATCACAGTTCTACAGTGCATATAAAGCCCCAGCACAGCTGGACATGCAGTCTTCAACTTCCATATTTCTGTAAGTGGCTATTTCCTGGAACCACCTAATGGAGGGAATATCTTTGTTCCAGCAGCATTCTTGCAAGTAAAACCTGGTGATAATGGGTTCCTGGGCTAAACAAATGTAAAAGTGGTACTAAGTAGATAAACCATCCAGAGATTTGATCCAATATAACAACAGGATGTGAGAGTCAATCACCTCAGATCAGGAACCCTGTGCTCTGCTGTCTTGCACATTAGTCATAGAATAATCTAGAAAGGATATTGATTTTGTAAGCAGTGTGACATGTTGGCAAAAAGCTTTTGAAGAACCTTAGACCTCCAGTCCGTTCAACATCCCTTATTTTGAAATTGTCCCATTTGAATAAACAAATGGATTTTTACACATATTTACATATAATTATCTGTACATTAAAAGGTGCGCATAATACATTACTATTTTATCCCACTAGCGATAAGCAAGCTCTGATCTTACCATGGCTCTGCACATTTTTTATTCAAGTCTTGCTTGCTTCAAGATGTAGCTTTATTTTTAATAGGCTTACCTGTTCTATTTACTGTTCCAACAAACAAATGTGAATATCAGTGAAATTCAAAAAAAGTTTTTTCTGTGTCTGAATACAGGAGTTTTCGAACTGTGGATTTTCAGACTGTGGAAACTTATACAATATGGGAAATAAGGCCTTTTTTAAAGGGAGCAAGGGAGACCTTACTTACTGAACACTGACAAAAGTAGCTGTGTGTGTATTAGCTCCTGTCCTGGTTCTAGCAGGGCTACAAGATTTTCTGGATAGTGGCTGTTCTGCAAAGATAAGTTACCTTTTATTCTGAAATCCTACAAGGATATCAGAATTTTCTGTGATGGAACTGTACATCAATGGTACTAACAAATAGCAAATGTTAAGCTGAATGTCCATAGGTGTTTGTGTTAGAAATGGTTCATGTTACATTGGACAATGTATTGGTAGACACAGAAGATAGAAACCCCTTTCAGAAGAGCACTTTTGCAAATCAGCCTGCTTGTGATGGGATTATCCCCGCTCTAAGCAACATTTAGCAGGTAAAAGAAATAAAGACATTATATTAGATACTCCATAGAACAGAGACTTACATTTGGTCTCTTTTTGCTACCTTTAAGGAGCCTTTGTTCATGAATATGGTACGTGAGCAATAGAAAGTTTAATTAAAAATAATTAATTATATTGCATCTTGTTAACTTTTGTTCAGTCAGGTAGGACTTGAAAGACACAGAGAGGAAAGAATCATCTTTTCCCCAGGTACTTTCTTCCTTTTTATGATCAACTTCTCTCTCGGATTTTCCCCAAGAGAGAGACTGAGATCTGATGATTTCTTCAGACCCCCTTGCCTTTGTAAAAGTTCTGCTCAGCAGCAGGAGTAGAAAACACATTACTATGCTCAGTAGCAACTAAAAGGGAATGAACGCAGGTCAATTTTTTTGTCAATATTTGTGGTAGCTGTTTGTAACAAATCTTGTCACCTAGGGAGCTTATGTAATGAATTAATTAAAGAGGAGAAAAGCATTTTCAGGAAGTATTCTCAACCAGAAAAGAATCTAACTTTGTCACATTAGTGCCTCATCTCTATTCTGTAGTTTTCACAACACAGTATCTACAAATTTGGGATTCATGACCTTAGTCTTTCTAGTCACAACACTTAGATTTACGACAGCATAGATTTCCCATTGGAACAGATGGCACACTGCAGCAGAATTTATTAAAGACACATTTCCCATATCCTTTTCTGTAGCACTTTTACTCTTTCCCCTCCTTTCCTAAATGTGAAAGGGCATCGTGTGGCTCTGACACTGAAATTATCATGGAGATGTGTGATTCCTTCTAAATTTGATCTGCATAAATAATCACTCAGATTATTGACCTGCTAAGGCTCCTAGCTGGCAATCACACAGCAAAGCCTGTAATTTCTCCTCTTTGGTGCTGCTCCACCATTCCCTTATCCTGACTTCTAAGGTGTTATATGCCTCTTGTGTCTGACATCAAAGAAGACAATCAGCTGTGGTTTAGGAACAGTATCATTCTAAGTCTTATGTGTAAATATATTTGGTATCAAAAAGCTGATGTGACTCAAAGAAGTAAGGCCAAGTTATGAGTGTTTAGGCTTAGAGGAAACGTTACAATTTCAGTTTTTCCATAAATCAGGTTTGTAACAGATGGGTGAAAAGTAGGTCAGATGCAGCAGGCATCTTAGGGAGCACCTGATTTATGGTTCCTTTGATAATTTCTGTGTCTCTTTTCACGTGATAAAAGAAGGTTTCAATCAGTCTGTGCATACCACTTCCAATAAGACGTGAGAGGGCAAACCTGCAACATGAGGGGCAGGATTCTGGCATTCACTTTGTGCTTTGGGCCAGGTTCATCCTGGATGCACACCTGATGAAGCAGTAGCACTGCAGGCAGGCAGAATCTGCATCCCTGTTAATTAGCACTGTGACACGATACACAAGAGCATACACTGAGCTGAAACTCTTGCAATCCCAGGGCATCAAAGGGTCAACTAGGGACATAGCCTTGACTTTTGATTTCGTAGCTGTTGTCGAGCAGGTCAATACTTGAGGTTTGCACGTTTTCCTTCTTATGTTGAAAAAAAACTGTATGGGATACATTGCCCACTTCTACAAAACGATAAGTGATTCCCAGTAATTTCCTTTGAATGGCTCACAGCCCCTCCAGTAAACATGTATACTGGAGAATTTAAATGATAGGGTTTTTCATGGGGTATCGTTTGGAGCTGTGAGTGCATGCTGTATAAATACGCCAAAGCTCAGAGGCGTGAGGGATTTAGCCGCTCCTTTGGAACTGTAATAGCTCCTGATGTTGATGTGCCTACTGCATATGCTGCAGGCTGTCATCTCGTGATGTATGCAGAGCTTGGTGTGTGCTGCTCTGCCCCTGCAGCTGCTCAGTGCATCATTGCGCAGAGCGTTAATAGCGATTGCTGCTGCTTACTTGATTCAGCTTTCAGTGTACAAAATAAACATGCACAATAAGAATCAAAATCATCTGTCTAGTTACCCTTTCTTCCTGAACACCATTCCCTCCAACTGTTTTCCTCACATCTGGTATCTTTTCCTAAATTAGACACCATGTTTCTTGTTTTACATCACTGGCTGGGTGTTACTAGGATTTTGATCCACAGCAAAAGGTGAGTCAAACCCAGGAATTATTTTCCTCAAATGTTTCTGAGTTTGCTTAGTTCTGAACCTGAGGATACGTTATTTTGGATACTGTCATTATTTCTTTACATACTTTATTTATATTATGTACTCTATCTAGAGAAGCCAGCTAGTAAAGCACTTGCATATGTGCTTAATTCAACAGAATTCCCATTCAGCTTAAAGATATACACTAGTACATCACTTTCTGATATCACAGGCTAGAGCTGTAGACAGGAAATTATGGTTACTGGTACAGAAAGATGTATTGATTTAAAAATCTCTGTCTTAGAATAATTTACAGCCTGCATGGAAAATAATTCTTGAACTAGATTCATCTCCATGGGCAAAAGGTGGGTAAGAAATTACACTGTTTCCCTGCTATACCTTTGGGAGCCACTGCTTCAAGTGAAAGTCAGACCTGCAGCATAGCAGATGAAGGTCAAGCTATGTCTTCCTCTGTGAGCATTGCATTAAAAGGGGTGCAGCAGGAAGCCTCTGGCTGGGGCCTAAGGACAACATCCACTGGAACTGAAATCAATGGTAATCTTAGCTTTTGGATAGGATCCAATAGGAAAATAAATTTTAGATCACTGTGGAACTGAGTATCTCTGTTACCATCCTGTTTATTTAAAAAGAATATGCAAAGCCCCTTTCCCCTCACGTAGCAAAAACTTGTTAGCAACCACTTTTCTGGTGATATTTCCAGGTTCTCCTTTGGGACCACTCATCCCATAAAAGCCTCTTAAAGCATTTCTAAAGAATGGCTACCAGTACTTTACCCTGGCTCTGTTTCTGATTCTTTCTTGCTTTCTTCTCTTCATACTGAGTTAACTTGATGTTTTTTCTGTAACACATAAAATAATAATCAGAGCCAGAGATATTTTGCCATGTACAAATGAGCTGGATATGGTAATTAAATCCTTTGATGGGGAAACTACTCTTATTTCCCCAAAATAGTTACATAGAGATGCTTGTAGCCTACTTCTACCCTTAAGAGACCTTGCAACTTCTCTTATCTTTGGAGAGATTTAATGCCATTCATCACAGCTACATTTCATGTTGTCTTTCTTCTAGACTGCACAGAATCAGAGAACTATGCTTTGTCTCTCTTCAGCTTTGGCAGTTGGTGAGATGTACTGGTGAACTGTTCTTGACTGACAGGGCCATGCAAAAGACAACACAGTTCATTGCAACTCCAGGCTGCAAGTTTGTTTGACAGTATAAGTAAGAATGGGTTATGTACTGAACAAATATCAAAATATTTTTCACAGAAAATTGCTTGTATAGAATATATTTGTCACAGGAAAGTTACCCTGCTTGTATAGGAAGTGGAAAAAGAATACTGTGACTTGTGACTCTGTCTAAGCCCTTAACAATGGGCCATTTGATCTGGTTAAAAAATGATGCAAAAACTCTGCAATAAAAATGTCTTCATTATTTAATGACACATATGTTGTGGATGGAGAGCCATTTTGACTTTCTCTACCTCCAGAAGGGTTTTTAGAAATTAAGCTTTTCTCCTTTTCACATTCTTACTGTTGTAACACAGAGCAAAACCCCAGTGTTCTTTCTTGCTTAATGTTGCCCTGAAACTATGTATAGTAATGGATTATCGAAGCAGTGCAGCTCTGCTTGGCAGGGACATTTTCCATAGTGGAGCTGTGACATACCATGGTATAGAAATTGTGCTCTAGCTTTTAATTAGCGCTGACATGGATTTGATAAGGTGCAGAGGCTGGAACCACAGTTGCCAGAGTGGTGCCTCTCCACCAGTATGAGCAGTTCCAATACACCCACAGCACCCGGGAGAGTAGTCAGCTGCCATGTGATACAGCTCCACAGCCACATGACACTTTATATGTGTTTCCAGTATTAAAAAAACCCCATCAAAAGTCAGAAACCCCTCACGTAGAATGGAAATTATAGCCTGACAAAGATGACATTTCTCAGGATTGGCTGTCTCCAGAATACAGCCTGTTGGTCACAATTGTTGAATCATTAATTTCCTTTCTGGGCAAGCAATTAGCATTCTATTTCCTGGGAAGAAAATTTTCCCTTGGATGGCAGTGAGGGAGGTTGGGCAAATGATGACAGGTTTGCAGAGGTTGGGCAGCTGCCTAATCCTTAGAAAAGTTTCTGGCAAGATTTGTTTTAGTGAGGAACACTTGCATGTCCATAAACATCCATACACACAGACATTCACATACCACACAGAAATGATCCAGGCCTCATTGTTCCATGTGCTGTAAAGACAGAGTTCATGCCTAAGAAACTAATAAACTCCACAGCCTCTGCCTTCATTGGAGTTTTGCTTGAATAAAGATCATAAATAAAAAAATTATGACAGTGTATACTTAAGTCTAACTTATTTGAGCAAGGGTAGAGAAGGAGAGAAATAAGCAGACTTTCTTTTTCTTCAGTGTTTATTGTACAGTTCATCTATCTCTATTATTATAAGTGAAAACCAATAGATAATAAACTAAATATTTCTCACAGTGTGTTTTATTTCTGTTGTTAGTGAGCGCTACTCAGTTTCATTTCAAATCTAGTTCAGGCTGCAGAGCATTAATAAAGCCAACTGATGAAACAAATTCCACCCTTTCTAATCTTAAGCTCTAAAAGATTTACTAAATTCTGATGTCCTTCGATCTTATGTGACTAGTACAGTCAGGGGAAAATATAAAACCTGCAGCTGTGCAGATAAGATTTAGATGAAGAGAATCATTACCTCATAACAGCACTAGAAAGAGGGTCACAAATATTGAATTCAGTTTAGATGTTGCTCAAAGCAGAATGTAAAGCAGTGGGAAGAGCCTATGAACCTCCTGCGGCTGGGCAAATCTCTTAATGCAGCTGCAGCACTTAGGTAATCAAAATATGACACTATACAGTTCTTTTCAGTTAAACAGGAATAACTGTGAACAAACTTTCCGTGAAACTCTTGCCACCACTAAGCATTTCATATTGAAAATTTCTACCCCGTGGTCTTCAAAGGCACATGAACACTTTCTGTAAAGGCTTGGGTCCAAAGCGTATGCGTAGTTCTTGGACATATGATCCATAGGATGGGTAAGGACAGGAGCCAGCCCTCAGTACCACAGTAGATGATGCTGAGCCCTTGGCAGTGGATTCCACTGCTCTTTGTGGAACAACACGCTGGACAAGGTTCTCAGTCCCTGCAGGTCCCCAGGGCACCAGCAGAACCATAGGCTCCACCTGCAAGGCTGACCACGCAATTTAACGCTTTTAGGCATCAGCCGTGGGTTTTGCTTGAGTGCTTTTAGTCTGCTGAGGGATTCCTCTGGGTAAGCAATGAAGTGCTCTTCGTTTTGCACATCCCCCTCCACCTCCTTCTTCCACTGCTTGTCAAGTGCAGAGGGAAAGTTTGTTGGCTGGAGGGGAGGTGAAGAAGGGAGGAACAACATACATCTCTCTACTTCTCTGATCCTGAGCTACTGGTGTGGGAGGCAGAGTCACACTGTCTCTGTTCTCCTTAGAATAAGGACTTAACCTTCGCCAGTGGGCAATTATTCAGTCAGGAGCTTTATGAAGCAGTAAATGGTCTCCTAAGGACAGTCCCTCAAGGTAGGTGAGAGGAGTAAGAAAAAAGAGACCATGCTCTGTTTCTGTCTGTAAGGATGTTTCCTCTGTGTCAGTTGTTTTTACCTGTTCCTGGAGAAGCAAAAGGCCCAGAAACAGTTGTGAACAGATGCTGATGTCAGCTCTCCTTTCAAGTTTTCCTTTCAAATTCATCCAAAGCTAGAAAGTAGAGTATTCTGAGAATTGATTTTCGCTTCTGTTGAGCTCTGAAATATGTGTCAGGTTTGAGCTTCAAAGAAAGTGCTTATTCACCCACACAGGACGGCACTTTTTTATATTCTCCTTTGCATTTTAACTGCACCCAGTGGATCATTCTTCCAAACAGATATCAGATATCAGATGCTCAGCTGAGTACCAGCAGCTCCTGGGATGCGTGTGCTGTGAAACAGCCCTTGTTTCTTCTGTTTTTTGCATATAACCTGAACTGAGCACTTTTCTCCACAAAAATATTTAGCATTTTGCTTTCTTAAATTACCTTCTTTTTTAAAAAAAATAAGTTATATGTATATATGCTTGTGAATAACTACTGATTAGGCCCTTACAATAAGATATTCCAATCACAGTGAAAAATCCCAGTGATGTGGGTGGCCATGTTACAAAGTATGAATTATTATAGGGTAGTAAATGAGAACCATCAAGCTTATTTGATTTCTGGTTCACATTTCTTGAAAATGAACTGAACACCTACATTGAATGGCCAATTTTCCCAAAATGAAGTACAGTCTTCTCATGTTTATGTTTTTCTGAGCCTTTCAGGAAAACATCTGTATGGCCAGGTTCAGGTCAGAGTCCTGTCTAGAGCAGCACAAGCCCATTGACTTTGGCTGCAGTAAAATTTGCTTCTTAATCTGAGGAGGAGAGTTAATTCTTAAGCAGCCAGACAAGGTAGCAGAGTGGTGATTATCCAATACTTTGTGATTATCATAGTAATCATCTGCCACTGCAATATTGTCAGGTAGCACAGGATCCACTTGGCATGCTGCCTTACAGCCATCAACAAGGAGCACAGTAGATCCTAGCTAGGGCACATAGCAGCATGTATTATGGCTGAGGGACAAAATAATTCTTCTACCTACAGGAATTTATACCTATAAACCAGAGTGTACCACCTGCCTAGGGTGGTAAATCTTTGCTTTAGCAGATTTCTTCCTTGTAGTCAGGCTCTGTAGCAATGCAGCAATGCAAGGGACCTCATAGGCAACCTAGACCTGCTATTACACAAAGCTATCTTATGTTAGACTTACAACCAGGAGCTGTTGAAACAAGAAGGGCTCATATCCGTTTCCTTCCAGTGCTGATGTGAACAATACTTTACTCACAAGACTATTTACACAAAGTAATTAGGAAGGGTGTGAGCTTGCCTGACTGAGTTATGTTTCACAACTCAGCTGTGTGCTCAAGACAGCCTATGCTACCTTGTAGTTAAGCTGAGTGCATCGGCTCTGTCCCAGGAACAGGCTTCTGGCTGTGGCCTTAGATGTTGTCCTTTCTGTGTCTGTTTTCCATGTACCCTTGATCTGTCTTGCTTATTCAGGCTAGAAGCAATTTTAGGGCACAAATTGTTTCTATCAATATGCAGAGTGCCATGATGCACAAGTCTGGAAGTCCTCACCAGCTGTGTACATGCTCCGAAACCAGAATCAGTATAGTAACACCAGCACGGTGTTTGACCATTAAAGTGGTTATGGAAGCTAATTAATCGAGGCAAATGGAACATTGACAAAGCTGAATTGTCTCTTAGATCCTTGTACTCTGCTGCGGTATATTGCTTCAGCCTATGAAGTCTATGAACAGCATTTAGGCCAAAGGGACCTTGACGTTGAACGGGACTAATACTATAATAGAAACTAAGGACATTATCAAGTGGTGCCCAAATTACTCAGACCAGGAATAAGGAACGAGGTAAACAGCAGTAATTGTTCAGCACTGCCCTGGATGCCAAATGCTACACCCTCCTGGTCCAGGAGGGTTTAAGCTTGGTGGAGTCACTAAACAGATAGAAAAAGAGAAAAAAAGAAGAAAAGATAAAGGTTAAAGCAAGAGCAGCAGATATGTAACTGTAAACTTGTAGTGCAATCAATTGGAAATTTGGGGGTGGAAGGGGAAAGGGAGTGAGAGTGGAAGAGAGAGAGAAAAATTCAGTGTTGGCCCTTCCCACTGATAGCATACATATGATTGTCAGTCAGTGCAAAAGCCGGAGCTCAGTCCACCTTTCATGGCATGGGAAGGAGCTAAACTTTCAAAAGCTGCCTTTTCTTATTAGGCTTGTAGAAAGACAGAGAAATGATTCATAAACAAGAACTACTGTTTTTAAGAGGTTATTTTTTGTTTGGGTTTTTTTTTTTTGTTTGTTTGTTTGTTTTTACATCTAGAAGGTAAAGAACTCAATGCAAAAATTTGCCCTCTCAATACAGCTTTTTCATGAACTACAAACTGAATGAAAGTAGATTTAAATTAGTTTCAAGTTACAGCCTGTCAAATACAGTCAGGATAGCTGCTGAGCTCCTGTCTTACTTAGGTAACAGGAAAATAACTTGATTTATATTGAGTCCCTTTGGCGTTGGTTATATCTGGACTTGTGGCAAAAACTTCCGGAGTGAGGCATTCCTACTCTCATTTCTGTAACTTACACCACTTTGTTTTGTAATTTTTATTTTTGGTAATCTCCTTTGTAAACAGAATGTCCTGCAGAGACCTACAGTAGTGAGTCCAATGCAAACACGACATCAAAATGCATTACATTTAAAAACACATGCTGGTGTATGGTTAAGATTACGACATACAGGACTACAGTTTGTAACATTATATAGGGCTACACTATGCAAACACTTGAAATGAAGAATTTCTCACACAGTTACTATTATTTTTGAGGGAGTTTATGTTTGGGTTTCTTAGCACTTTATCACAGACTTTAATAACCTTTCCTTGAAAAATCCTCCCCCCTCCTTTGTATGTGATAGAAACTGATGTTTGACCAGACCACTGAGTTATTTTGCACTGGGTATTCTGCTCAGACAAGCTATAAGGGCCCTCAAAGGCAGCTGGGATTTGCAGGTAGCCCCAGATCTGGGCAGTGGAGCCTGGGGAGCATCATGGCATGCAGAGCCCAGCTGGCAGCAATGAGACTGCTCAGACCCATCTTTCACCTGGCCCCCCTCCTCTCTCCTGCTCTTCACTCAGCTGCTGTCACCCCAGTATTGCTCTGAGCACTCAGCAGCAGTTTTCTGGTCCCCAGTGTCTGTCCCTGTGTTTGTGTCCCCTTTCTGTCTCTGCTGCTGTCAGATAGGAGTGGTTGTAGGTTGCAAGGGGTAGACAGGGCAGAGCAGGGTGCAGGAGGCTGCAGGGCTGCCCATACTTCAGTCTCAACTTCAGTGGCTCCAGCTAAAAGCATACAGGAAATGCAGAAATAGGTAATGTACCTGTATATCAGCCTGTGTAATTGTATGGAAAAGAAGTCTCATATTAAATCAGAAATCTATCAACCTATTTGGGGCTTACTCCAGCCTTGCTGAGAGTCTCCAAGTGGGGGTGAGGGCTTAGCTCTGTCTAGTAGAGTGGAAATATGTGAGGAGATTTGGCCCTTGTCTACAACTATCTTCTGAGATAGTTTCCAGTCTAATTCACTTCAGTGATTTCTGTGTTTGTCTTGCAGCTTGTCCTGCAATGAGATGGAATGCTGCATGGTGTGGGAACTTACATTTCGTAACTAGCTTTTGCAAAAAAATAAAAATGCTTTGATAGAGATTTCATTCAGTTTAGGCAGCTTCCAAGTCCTACCCAGGCCTTACAGCCTGCTTAATTTGCTTGTGTGCTGCCGGACTGTCCCCCAGGTTTCTCAGATGACTTTGGCTATTCCTCCCACATAATTAATTTAATGCAGCCCTGAAAATGGTGCAGTTTAGTCTCCATGGAAAGCCCTGTAGCTCCAGAACGGTTTAGCCCTTCCCAGCTCCTTCTTATCCGTCAACTTTCTTGTAGAGGAAACAAATGACAGGGCAGGAGCTGCTGAGAGACAACATCCCTACAGCCATAAAGCTGCCACATTAAGGCAAGTGACATGGTAGCTTTTAAAAATCTCCTGACACAGCCAAAAAAGAATGTTTGCTCTAAAAACTTGTCTAACCATGTTAGTTAAAAAGAGTGACTTGATGAAAAAGAACAAATTCCAGCCGCTCTGAAGGCAGAGAAACCTGGAATTACTTTCTAATGATTGCAGTACAGTTACAAAAGATTTCCACTTGCAGATAGGCAGGATCAGCTTTGGGCCCATATCACAAACCACATTTTAATGATGTTTTAAAGGCGGTTTGCCCCAGGTGTGGCTGAAGTATGTATACAGACTTTACCCAGGAGGAATAAATACCTGGGGGAATTCTAGAGGGTTTTTTTTAGACACTAGTGAGATAAAGGCAGCACTTGTGGATTAAAAACAGTCCTAGAGGCAGCCTTTGGACATTGCTTTCAGAAAGAATTGATCCCCATGGCCTTATCAGCTGAGGCATATGCCTGCAGAATGCACGTAGAGCTGGCAGGCCGTTTCCACAGCTATGACACAGAAATGACTGGCAGATTATCTGCTTGAGTACAGAAGGTCAGCAGCCTTGTTGGGATCTTGGAATACAGGGAGGACAAATTCCTCTCTGTAACCAGGTACAAGTTAAAAGGAAAAAAAAAAAGGAATAGGAAAAGCAATTGATTTTAATGGAGTGACTGGATTTGCACTGTTACTGCTGAGACCAGTATTTGGCTCATTGTGTGTAGATATATCTATGAATAACCTTCTTAACCTGTTGGAAAGCTAATGATGGAAAATGCTCCCCATAAAAATGTATATATTACAGCTGTGTAAATATATTAAAAAAACCCAAACTGTCAGCAAACTTGCTGGCAGATGTATGAATGTTTCAACAAGTTCTCTGTGCTCCACATACCTTCATTTTTATTCTCTACATAGACACATATACATACACACACTAAGTGTATAGATTTAGTGACATTTAAAGAACACAAGACTCTTAAGAGAGCTAATGTTGGTCACTTAGCTCCCCCAAATAAGCCAGATCCCATTTCAGAATACATGCTACAGGATGTGCTGCTTATGAAACACATTTTATAGGCCTTACCTGGATGCCAGCTGTAAAATTCAGCAGGCAATCTATGTAATAACTCTGAGATATAAGAAACAGAAGACCTTTTCCTCTTCTTCCATATCTTCCAGGGGAGAACAAGAAACACCCTAAAGACAGCATTGGAGTCTCCCCAAATATTCCTCAGCAAGAGCAGCTGGGCTTCTTGTATTAAAGTTACCATAAATAGCTTTTATTATAGGCTAGTGGTAAATTTTTAAGAAAAAAAGGAAAAAAACATGGAGTAGGTATCTTTAAGTCCCACTGCGCTTTGGAATTACTTCTGCAGAGATGTGAATGACAAACTAAATCCAGAGACACAATCGGTCCTTCATTTTTATAACTGTGTCTAAACAACAAAGTGACTCCTGACCCAAACTTGTACATCCACTATTACAGTGGAAAAAAGGGGGGTAAGGGAGGATTTGACACATACTTCTGGTATTTTTAAAAGCTAATAAACTGGTTAAATCTCTATAACTGAGTAGTTATAGTGAATAGTTAGTGTTTTTGGCAAGGCTGTTAAGACATATTTACAGCATGCAACTGGAAAATAAGTTTGTTATAAATAAACTATTCCCAGTGACAGATTAAGAAAATATTGGATATGTACAAAATGACAGCATTAAACAATGAAAGTATTTCCTGAGGAGCTGAGCCTTAGCAAAAGCCACAGACAAAATATTTTTAGTGGCATTCCAACACTCTGT
This sequence comes from Ara ararauna, assembly GCA_028858755.1. Taxonomy (NCBI): domain Eukaryota; kingdom Metazoa; phylum Chordata; class Aves; order Psittaciformes; family Psittacidae; genus Ara; species Ara ararauna. The sequence goes on along the minus strand of CM054376.1, from coordinate 119,868,096 downwards.
GTTTCAGAGCCATTTATAACAGAGCTCATTATGAGATATTCCTCTCTGCTACAGGCCACAGCTGGATATACCAAAAAATAACCCTCAGAAAAAAAAGATTAAAGAAATATTTACCTATGAGAGAGAGTCACAGTACCTGGCTTTATTTCATATGGCTGATTTCTCCTTTTCAATCCACCACGTGGGTTCGAGAGAAGAATTTGCCCTTATGTCTCCAAGTCCCCAATCCCCTGCCTCTCCCAAGGACTGCTATAAATCCTCAGTCATTCCCACCTTCAGGAGCACAGAAATCCCAGAGAAAAAGTCTTCTGCAGAAGCCTGGCAGGGCCTGAGGATACCTGTACATGCAGGCTGTAATTACCTGCTCCCCTACCAGATTCCAATAGCACAGTAGCTGTGAACCCTCTTACAGCACATGCAAAATGGATCCTGATTTCAGCTAGCTTTCAAGTGAGTCATGCTGCTAAAAGCCCATGTATACTTCCTCATCTGTTTAGAACAGCTAAACTAAACCACTAAACAAATATCTGTGTTACAGCTCTTAAGGCCTAAGAGGAGGTGGAAGGTGAAAAAGGAAGACAGCACAAGTGTAAAAAGGCTTAGCCTCTGAGCAGCAGTGACTCAAATGCCTTCAGGGTTGTAGGAGGAAAATGCTCAGAGGAGGCACTTTACCAGATTTGTAAAGAATAAAGACATCATTGCCTAAGAAGCTGGCCTGCAGGTACGACCAGCTGTAGTACTGTGCAGTGACACCAGAAAGGGCATTTTGGCTGCCTCCTATTTGGCCTATATCCACTTCAATAACATTCATGATGGTCTGCTTTATCCTCCTGCTCATGACTCAAACCAGATCTTACCCCAAGCACGTTTGCTTTTACATAGCAGTTTTGTGTCCTACCAGGCTATGTCTGCTCCCCTAGGTTTTTCATCTTGTTCCTCCCAGCCAGGGCAGATGGCATGGTCCAGGAAAGCTGCTCCAGGAAGACGTACGTTGGGAAAAGCAGAGATATCATACCTTTGCTCAGGGGACAGCTCCATGGAGAGAGCTACATCCGATTATTCTTTTTTTCTTCTCCTTTCCTGTGTGAATGGTGTTGATAGAGTGTGTGTGGGGAAGCCTGCCAGGCTCCTGCAGCTGCCTAGCTGGTTATGCTCTCCCAGGGAGCAGACATGCAGGTAGAGCTGCCAGTTGGCTTCTCTCACTGCACTTGCTATATGAAAATGTACACTCTTCATATGTTTGCTTTTCTTTTGGAGAATATTAATTCTTGGGTCTCTGGATCACTGCAACTCAGCATACTTCAAATACCACCTTGTCTTTTCAATCTTTGTATACCCCCACTGTGTGTTGACTAAGTATGCCCAACATCAATTGTACATCAGTTGTATATACAGATGCACACAAATCCATGCCACTGTACTAGAAGTGAGAGGTAAAGTGAATCTATTGGGTCAATTTGTCCCTCTGATCACTGGGAATGCAACACATTCTGAAATAGCAAGCTAGAGATGTCTAATAAGAAGTCCAAATATTCCTTGTTTTGTTTGTTTGCTTGGGAGGGTTTTTTTTTAGACAACTGCATACTGCATCACAGGTTTACTTAACATCTCATACATCTTCCATAGATGACCATGGAGATACACTGATGAGCTTTGATGGAGATGAATCTCATTCCACATTTTTAATCAGTAAATAAATGTCAGTTGTTCCAATTAGGGTTATCCAGTTTTTTTGATGGCAAGTTTTAGATCCCTTCTGGGCAATATGAGATTGACGATGGTGGTTCTTGGCTCTAGAAAGACACAAGAGTATTCATACCTCCAGCCCCTCCTTCCAGGATACAGGACAGTGATGGCACATCTGAGCACATAGAAAGATTTCACAGGCCTGTCATAACCTGTGGTCCTCCTGCTTTTCTATTTTGGATGATACATGCTACTTGGTGGAAAAAGAGTTTCAGAACCCAAATTCTTTTATTCCAAGGGAAGTCTAGTATAACTGAGATGAGATTTTTGGCATTTCTACTGGTCTGATTTTGTTTTCCTGTCTGGATTGCTTGATGCTATGAAGGGCTACCGTAAGCAAAGCTGTTGCAATGGCCAGAATTTCCTTATGGGATTGTTCCAGTGACTTGAAAAGTTAACCAGGAAATCAGATGATTCGTTACTGAAATATATTAATTATGTACTTCTTTTTTTTCAAAGCCGACATCAGGAGGACTTCTACTGTACTGTAGTCAGGTATATTTGCTAGTTGTTGCATATTTTTTCCATAAATCATATCTCATTTTGAAGCTCAGAATTTGGTAGTAATTGAGGCATGTTTTAGATTAGATAGGAACAGCCAGATTCCATTTGCAGGTAGTGTAAAAACAGAATAGTTCCTCTAGGGTTTATTTCCCTGGTGCAAAAATCTCATTCCCATTGAATAAAAAGCAAAACTATCTCAAATAATCTTAACTGGATCCACTGAGGGGTATAGATGAGGGTAGCAATATGAGACTAACGGCTGAGTCCATAAGGCATGTAGAAGCAAAAATGAAACTTGATAGGAAGATTACTGTACTAAACAATAGTTGAGATATTACATGCTTAATGAATTTGTATTTACTCTGACTAGCTCTATGTATAAGAAAAAATATTTTTACTGTGATTGATCATCGAACAACAACTGCAAGAGGTTGTCCAGAGAAGTTGTGGTGTCTCCATTCCTACAGGTATTCAGAACTTGACTGGTCACAGTCCTGAATAAACTGCTTTAGCTTTAGGTTTGGACTACATGACCTCCAGAGGCCCCCCTGCCAACCTCAGCCATTTTGTAATACCGTGATTCTGTAATTTCAGGGTCCAAAGGAAAGCTTAAGAAATATACTGTTTTGTAAATCTTTGTACTTTACAGGTTCCAGCTTGCTTCAGGAGCAATCAAAGTTTTTGTTTCTTAGACTTTTTGCATGGAAGTTTGTGGAAAATGTGAAGTGCAGCAACAACATCACATAGAAAAACAGTTGAAAATAAATAAAAAATTTGGTATACCTTTTCTTTTCTTTCCTTATCTCTTGGTCAAAGGCACAGGATCAGAAGAAGGGAGTACTGGAGGATGGGACTACATTTAGAAAGCACTAATTTTTTAAAGCTAGAAGCATAATCAATAACCTTATAGCAGAATGGAGAGTCACCAGTATTTTACTGCCCTTTGGAAGCCTACTGTTGCAAAAATGGGTATAGTAACTAACAGGTTCAGGGCAACTAGCTAACGGGCAATTATAGTCAAATTCCTTCAATTTTCCCTGTAATTTGAGTAATTATATACCAAACATGCCTATATCCCAATCTGTGAGTATGCTAGAATAAGCAATTTGGTTTTGTAGAGATCTTATTAAGCTGCATCATCTGTATTAAACTTTCCTGTTAAAAACTTTGTTATTTCCAATAATTGAAGTCCAATGTATTGTGAGTTTTGTACTGCAAAATCCATCTGTATTTTTTCCCTCAGGGCAAAAGGTCTGAAGCAGCTGTAAATGGAGAAAGGTCTAACAGTATAAATCACTGAATTTCTCTTCAGTTTGATTCTAAGTAACAGCTGCTTTAGTCTACTTTGCAGCACATCATGTTTGTAAAACAATGCAAATTGGGCTGTGTTTCAGTGGTTGTCCTGTTTATCTGGTGAGTGTTAATTCCACATAGGGCTGCATTTTACTGTCATATTTATAAAGAACAACTGATTCCTATCCTGGGAATTCTCTGTCTGGATGCTTTCCATGTTTTGAAGTATAATAAGAGATTAACTTCTGTTGGAGCAGAAGATATTTTCTTCCCAAGGAAACATGCATATCTGACCAAATTATTTGCTGCTGTATTTTTTATGCAATCCAGTTAAGGGAACAGAGTGAACATGTTGCTTACCTTGTATAAAGGTAGTTGTAGGGCAAACCTGAATGGAACATTCCTGAAAATATTTACTATGCCTAATAGTCACCTAAGTCAGAGTAGTTATTTTTGCAGACATCTTTTACATGCTTCACTTAAACCAAAAGGATAAAAAACACCCAGATTTTTTTTTCCTGTCCACTTTATTGTTTTATATTCAGAAACCTGATATGGATAAAAGCATGGTTTCACTTTACTCTCTGTGTGTGGCTAGGATTTGTGTCCTTTCTATTTCCACAGTATTCTTTTAATTTGCTAGTGTCCCCCCCCCCCCCCCCCCCCCCCCGAGAGTGTTAAACAGTTTATATTTCAACTAAGCCAGAGGTAGGTGTGGATAATCATTTGAGAATAGCTTTGCGCATTCTGATTCACTTTCCCTATCTTATGTTTGTAAGTTTGTTACCTCTTTGCTTCTCAATGAATTTTGTGTGTTTGTTTCTTTGAAGAGTAGAGAATTCCTACTCTTTTAGCAAATACGGTCATACATGTAACACCCATGCAAGTGACAGAATTTGTCAAATGCTGTACCAATGTTACTGTATTTAGTTTTACTACATGCATCACAAGTTCTCGACTTTGTTTATAATGCTTTTAGAGATTTGAAAGCAATGTGCTTGCCAATACATGGTCAGGAGAACATTGATTGATAGACAAGCCCTGGTAGGTCTTGCTGAACTAGTTAAATCAGTGTTATTTCAAGAAGATATACCCCCCAGTTCCAGAGCTGGCAGAATAGAGCATTTTACTGTACCTCAGATGTTGCATTTTACTGCACCTCAGCTGTTCCATTTTACAGTCTTGTACATGAGCTTAACTTAGCAATAGAAGTTGTGTTGTAGTAAGACACCAGATTATGAACTGGAGCAGCTGAGGTGCAGCAGGTTTTGCTGTATCTGGAACAGGAGCAAGAATTTCTGGCAAAGGGTCAGTAACAAACAGCTGGGATGGGGGGAGAAGAAGCAGTAAGGCCTTAGCCACCACAGCTGTTTGCTTAGTGAATGTGAGTCAGAGCCTTGAGTGAAGCATATACTCAAAAATAGTTGAACAGTTCATGAACCACCTGTAGTCTGAAATACATTCACAGGGAATATTTGTTTGACAGCTGTAAGTGATGAGTAAAAGTATCTGCTCCTGGATCATTTGCACAGAGAAAAGAGGGCTATATCTGTAGTATAAAATATTCTTGAAAAAGCTCAAGGCCTTGTATCTGGACTTTAGAGGTAAAATATTTTAATGGAATTAACTTGTGTGTGTTCTCATAGCCAATACGTCCATATAATTTTTGGACACAATCTGTTTGAAGTTCTGCAAATGGCACCATGGCACCTGCCACAGTGCTGACAGTTTATTAGGAAATACCACAATAGAAGTCAGAGGATATTGAGGGGAAAAAAAGCTATGATACCAGCCAGAAAAAGGCTCTCAGTTTCAAAATGGTCTTTCTGTTTATTACCCATGTTCTTCTGACCATTTCCTGGCTCTCCTTTACAGAGAAGCACTCACAGCTATTTATTTATTTATTGATTGACATTCATATCTATAAAACATACGCCCACTGCCCAAGCATCTGGGTGGATTTATATTCACAAAAAGCCTAATAAATAATTCACAACATATTACCAACAACTGCTGGAGAAAAGAGAATCCTGAAGCTAATTAATATGTGAGAGCACAAAAGCCCTCAAGAAACCAGTTCTAACCAGTTTCTTCACTAACTCTGATAAGACAGATAAAAAAAACCATGGATTTTTTTAGGAAAAAGTAGAGGTAAACAGATAAGCTTTGCCCTGCACCCTAAAGGCTAGCAGGAGTAGCAGTCCTGCTGGGAAATTAGTCCTAGGGCTGAACATTCTTCACAGCAATTATTTTTGCATCCATTACTGAAACTGGAATTGACAACAGAAATGCTCCAGGTGACCTCAGTGGCTTAAAAGAAAAAGAAAAGAAAAAAACAGGTCCCGTACCATTTAGGGCTTTGTAGCTTGTGCCAACATGTTCAATATTATTGCTCCACAAACAAACTTTATAGAGTATTTTCATAAAAAATGCACTCAGAACTAAGAGTAAAATGTCCATGGAGTTCATTTATGAAGCAATAAAAGTAAATTAGTCATGGAGCAATAGAATATGGTAAAATCAAATCAGATTTGCTGATTTGAATACTTTACAGTCTGGAAAACAAAAGACAGTAATTTGGAAAAAAGTTTTATGTCTTGACAATAAAACCTTTAAACAGTCAGATACATTATCTTGCACTTAATGTGAGGGCAAGCAAGTTGAAAACTGTTTAGAAACCTGACAAACTCATTGACTTATGCAGTAAGAATTTGGCAGATGAGTGAAATTTATGGTGATCTGCTGACAAAGGCTGGATACTTATGACCTTATAACACATTCCCGCAAGAGTTTAAGCTCAAGAAGCTGACACTAGTCAGAGATTTGAAGGGTTGCTTGGTGGATTGCACTCCACAAGTGCTGGAGTTCCCTATGTACTTCAAGCCTGCTGGGTACAATACTGTTCCAGCAGCTGCTTTGCTCATTGGTCTCATTAGGAAGGGAAAACTTTCTTTGTCCTGCAGGGATACTTTTCCAAACATCCTTTACAACTCTCTGCCCTTTCCCTGCCACAGACAGTTATGGTCTAATGGGAAAAAATGACATTGTTTTTGATGGGGACAAGTTCTTATTATTTATCTTTTCCCATGTCTGCTGATTAAAATCAGCACCACAGGTAGTGTCCCCGCAGTGCAGATGGAGACAAGCTAAGGAGGGCATGCTGAGAGAGGTTCTGCTCTACTTGCTTCCCTTTCACTCTCTGTTAGGTTTCTACTCGGCCAGCAATTGTCTCCTGGATTAAGAATCTAGAGATATCTGTTCATTTATGTTAAGTGTAGGACCACTGTTTAAACATGACAGAACAAACTCAGAGCATGGTCAGAGTGTTCTTTGTATCCAAGCTTGTGCCTTACTTCATAAAGAAGCTGACATGAAGTTATTTATTATCTGTTTCCTAGAAGTAGAACTCATTGTCCGGACATCGCACCTTCAGAAGTTCGTCCACATAGATTCTGTTGACTCTAACCTGAGATTTCCTCATAACCAGATAGGTGGTATAAACAGACTATCTTCAGCATAGGCATTTCTATTTTATTTGCTTCTTTTTACAGCCAAGTTATCATTCTTACACAAAAAGTAATAGGAGACAATCTGAGACATGTTCCTGGCAGTGTGAATAGCATGGTGCCTGTTTCTTTCCACTGGAGGTTGGTTCAGGTTGGCACTGGTGCCACCTGAGGTGCACAGCAAAGTCTGTCATCTGTGCAACCACCATCTGTCCTACCCTCAAATTCAGCAAGGAAGGAGCACAGATAAAGAAGAGGGAAACCTCTCTCTGAGGTTCTTCCTGCTGAATTGCTTCATCAATATTTCAGGATAGGGAAGGATCTCCTGTGGGTCACAATGGATGGCACCACCAAACATGCAGACCTCACATGTCTAGATGGGCTCTCAGGAGGGCACTGGCTGTCAGCTCCTCACTAGAAGGACCTAAGGCACCAGCAACCTTCTTGTGCTTCCCAGCATGCTCCTACAGCTGCTGTGCTGCCTGAGACTTCAGAGAGGAAACTTCCCAGAGCTGTGAATGCAGCTCCAGGCTCTAGACCAGCAGTCTTTGTACTGGTGAAAAAGAAATGGTGTACTGACTGAAGATATACAATTTTTAAGCAATATTCACTCTTGCTCTCTTTTGCTTCTATTTTTTTCTGTGCAAATTTTAACTCCACAGACAGCATTTAAGGGATATACATAAAAGATTTCAGCTAGCACAGACATGATCACCAAATCTTTCTTGTGCAACTTGTTTCTGATCCTCCATAAAATCTGTTGCTACTTGTGCTTCAGAATGTGGCACTGAGATCAGTGACCTTTCAAATCCTATCCCAGAGTTTTCCCAAAGGACAGATTGATCAGTCTACTAACACTGTGACAGTCAGAAAAGTAAGCTTTACATCAGTAAATGACATGCACCGTGCTTCTTCCACTAGGATGCTTGTGCAAGGCGTTGAATGTCTGTGCCAGTGTGCTGCCATTATCATCACTAAGACCAACCAGAATATTCCAGTATTTGAGAACGTCAAGCCATCTATGTTTTTATAATAGCATGGTGAAATTAAACTATGATTAAGATTTTTGCTCTTTGTAGAGCCATTTCCAAAGCTTGTTTTATATAGACGCATACTTGAATTTTCCAAATTCAGGCTTTTTTTTTTTTTTTTTTTTTTTTTTTTTTTTTTTTTTTTTTTCCCCACAAAAGACAACTAACTATTAAGTTAAGTATACTTAAAGTTAAGTGTAATGCCAAAAAGTGGGCAGACTGGCGGTCTCCCTGTCAAAAGAAAGGAGACAAGTCTAGTTGGCAATTTGTCTTATTCTAAACTGGGTGTTTAAGTTATCCTGGCAAAGTACTGCTCTGGAAGTGCCTCTCTTTACTGACTATAGAGGAGTTCCAGCAAATATAAGACCTACTATTTGACAGATGCAATCAGTCCTAGCTCTAATAATTGCCATCCTAAGGTTTTTACACACTTAGAATGTCCTAAGTATTGTTTCTAATATTGTATCTCTGTTTTACTGGGCCAGATTCAATAGATGTGTAACTTGGTGCAAAGACATTAGTCATGAGAGGCTACTAAAATGAGTAAGAATCTGATACTGAAAATTACTAAGTGCCTGAAAGGCTGTGTGGAAATGATAGGCTCTATGAGAAACATGCAATGCTGTGCAAAAGCTCCACTACAGCTGTTTGTCTTCATGGCACTGCCCAAGGGACTACATAAATACAATAGCTGCACTCACTTCCATTGCCTTTGATTTTCCTTCTTGGGATTCTAAGACTAAACTGAATGATAAAGTTTGATGCAAACACTACATTTTCCTTCCTCCAGATGCTTTTTGATATACCCGCCAGCGTTTAGCACCGTAACAATTTGTCAGTAAAGAAAAAGGAGGTGTAGTATTTTAGACCTTGCTGCAGTACTTCTTTAATCAGGTTCTTTGCTACAGGAAGTTCGGTGAAATGTTAACTACTATCAGCTACTGAAGTGATAACAAATACTGTGGAAAAGCTTTCCAGCTCCAGGACCAAGTCTATGATGTTTCTCTTTTGTGACAAGTCTGGCTCAAAGGTTGTAAACAACTGACACATTAGTGAAATCAGGTAACGAGTTAGAAAGAAAAAGTCTCATCATTGTTTCACACCCTCTCATGTCATGCTTGCAGTATTTTTCTGTTTCTCTCCTGCTGTAGATTATTAGTGTATGCTGTAGGTACACAGCAGGCAGGGCATGGTGTAGATACCTAAGCAGAAGCATATTACTGCAAGATAGTGTTATGCAATCTTTAATACTGCTGGGGGCAAAAGCAGTAAATCTGGTACAACAGCAATGGCTGTGATGCAGCTGCTTCTGTGCTACACGGGTTGCATTGTTGGGATGATAGTGTGCCTTCCACCTCTCCTGCTTATATTTTACAGAATTCCACTTCAACATGATAAGATTTTTATCCACACTGAGTGAATTTTATTCTAGCTTGTCTCTTGTTATTACTGTGATTGAAATGACATATGAAATTTCTACCACATCTCCAGAGACTGGAGACTACATTTCTGTACTATCAAGCAGATTATTTTGTGTTGCTCAGAAACATGGACTAACTTAAGACAAGTTCTTAGAACAGTTAACATTTCCAGTTAAAGCTCTCCACTTGTAAAGCTGCAGAATTATTACACCTTGTATTTACACATACTATTTATTATCTCAGAGATAAGACAAGTTAGCTGTAGCATCCAAAATAGCACCATCTTTCCTAAACAAAAAATAGGATCTACTGGTAGTGTCTCAAATACTTATTCTTTACTGCTGGCAAAATGTAAATTGCTTAAATGGTGACAAATATGTGCAGTTTACTCTCAGCTTTCTCCTGATGATTAGATCTATCTACAGTAGCAATTAACAACTTAACTTGTTTTATCACTGTTTTTATTAGGAAATGAGTGAGTCTATTTCCACTTGGACAGCAACAAGAGATCATGTAAATTAGGAGAGCTTCTAATTCTTCCATTCAACTTGACTTGTACACTAAACTTGAAAAAAGAATAAAATTCCTGAAGCTGTTTAAGCATCCACAACAAGGAAGAAAATTTCATTTTTGTTTTCATGTGATTCACTGTGTAAAGACAAGAGGAGTCATCTTTAAGACTGCCTCAGGGACTAAGGAATCATAAAACTTTTTTTAAAGGGAATTGGGGCATGCATACTTCATTTTGTGGCACCTTGTGCAGGGATACCCCAAGTCTGGGTTTTGGGACCTAAGCCAGTATCCTCAAGTAACAATGTGCTGCTTTGTGAAGATATAGCAACTGGTACGGAGCTACTCCAGGGATCTCTCAGCTGAGCTCCTTTGACAGTACAAAAATGAGGTCAAGCACTTGCATGACTAAGTATTATGAAAAATCAATGGGATACTCTTTTCTGTTTCCAGTAAGGATTTATTTTTTATAGAGTCTAGATCTATTCCTTCATCCTTTCATAAGAAAAAGCTGACAAAGTCTTCAAGACAAGACTGCTAATATCTTTCATACTTTTATACCATGACAATGCTATATGCCCAAAGTTAGTAGCAACTATACTGCGGTGTGGGGTAAGTGTTTTTAACATGTGTATAATTATGTTCGTGTTTATTTTAATTTCTTTTTTTCTGTGTAGTCTGCTTATATATCTTTATTTTTCTTTCTGATGCCCTGTGTTACTTATCTCTGTAGTATTTTACTTTGAGGGTCAATACACTTTTTGACCAATTACATTTTGGAGACCTGCCACTGATGCACAGGACAGAATTTCCCTGCTTCCCAAGTGCTGGAGGCTGTATGTCAGGTAATGACTATAGTCAATGGAAAGACAAGCAGTTTTAGAGTTCACTTCATCTCCTGGAGCAGAAATTTGAAATAGGCTTGATGAATGAACTTGCCTTTGGCTCTCTATTGACAGGCAAGGATGTAAATGCACTCTTTCATAGAATCATAGAATGGTTTGGGTTGGAAAGGACCTTAAAGGTCATCTAGTTCCAACTCCCCTGCCATGGGCAGAGATGCCTCACTCTAGACCATGTCGTCCAAGACTCTCTCCAACCCGGCCTTGAACACTGCCAGGAATGGAGCATTTACCACTTCTCTGGGCAACCTGTTCCAGTGTCTCGCCACCCTCATAGCAAAGAACGTCTTCCTTATATCTAATCTAGATCTACCCTCTTTTGGTTTAAAGCCATTCCCCCTTGTCCTATCAGTACATGCCCTTGTTAAAAGTCCCTCTCCAGCATTCTTGTAGGCCGCCTCAAAGTACTGGGAGGAAGCTTTCCTTATCTTATGTGTGGATGTGTCACTTTAGATGTCATGACTTTTGTTAATTGAGGCTTATTCTCCATAGCAATTTCTTTTGGTTAGTCACAGGTTTTAAAATGTTTCCAATGAGGACAACAGTTGCAAATGGGACTATGAGCTGATGGAAAGTCAGGACTGTGTCTGAGGTGGGCTAGATACTTCTTCAGCCTCCCAGTTTCTTTTATGTGGTTCATAAGATCAGACTTCAAACAGCAGCTCTTTGTCCTGTTCCAGACCCATGCCTATTAAAAGTGGGTTTATTCTTGGTACAGTAAATATTCCATTTACTAGGGAGCAGAACATCTTTTTGTTCCTCTTACTATAAAGAGAGATTGCTGGTAAGCCTAAAATTAGATCCATCAGGGTCTTTTTTTTGTTTGTGAATGTACGCATACTTGTCACACCACTCCTCTGTTCTGCCTATTCACTAAGTTCTTGTAAGTATAGTCACTGAGATTATGACCACTTATTCCTCTGGGTTTGCTGTGGCCACGATACCATGAGGAAAGCTGAATTTTAGCAATACTGTGCTTTGTCACAGGAGGGAATCTTGGTTCTATAGGGCAGTGGACAAAAATAGCATCCTCAAATGAATGGATGGTTAAAAATATGACCTGTCATTCTAAATAACGTCAGTTTAAACTCAGTGTTTCTTCCTAACATGCGGAAATATGAATGACACAACAGATTCACATTTAGCTGGAGGCTGGCAACCACAGTGTATAGAGGCAGCACCTAATGATTTGTTGCAATGCAACTTTATTACAGAGCTGCCTAATGTTATGCACCTGGAGGGGGGGGGGAAATCACAAAAGGTGTTAAAATCAGGTCTGATGGGAAGCTCTAATTATAGCTGTTGTACAAAACAGTAAGACCCATATATAAATCATTTCCGAGTGCTTGTACCCCTTGCCAGCAGAAAACAGAAGAACTTTATCTCTTCTTTTTCCATTTCATTGTGGTCTATAGAAAGGTAGAGAGCATTGTTTATAGAGAGGCAGGCCGCCTATGTTAGTAAAGATTGGAGGAATCATGGGAAGTGTTTAGCCTTGTACAGGCTTGAGGCTGTGTATTAAATGAAACACTTAGAAATCTGTGAATCATCCCCCAAGCTCCAACATATTTCTAAAAGCACTCCAAGAAGATCTGTAGAGACCTAGAAAAATTGCCAGTACATTTCCAGGACAATAAAGGCATTCTGAGAGATAATATGAAAACAACCAAAGATGGTTTCATGTATGAGCTACAGACCAGGCAGTCCTTAGAACATTGTTTGTTTGTTTGTTTGTGGTGTTTTAATTTATTTTTTGTCTGTTTTTGTTAATATCTTTTAGCCTCCTCCCCACCCTCCCACCGCTTGCCTGCTAAAAGACCATGGCTGGGATTACACAGAGATAAAATACAGCCTTTTTTGTTTACTTGTTTTCAGCACCGGACAGCAGAGTGAATGATGAAAGCTTATTTCATGACATTAAAATGATCTAACGTATAAAGTAGTGTAGCCCTTTCCTTAAATAGAAATCTTTCTCATGAAGAATGAGAATGATTTACAATTTCTATAAGAGTAGTCTTTCAATAGCAGTTATCCACCCATTGGTAATATTGATAGGCAAAACCAACCTTAGACCATGGCATAAATATAGCACGTATGGCAAATATAGTGAGTTTAAAATTGTGTCTTGTGTATCCTCCCATGTGATGACAGCAGATATGTGAGGTGCCCACAACAGGGGCACAGTCTGAAAAGGCTAGACTCGGGGAAACACTTGCTTCTTGCTCAACAGGAAAGACCAAATGACAGCTTAGTGACAAAGAATATATTAAGAAATTAAACTGCAGTTTTTAGGGCTGTAACTGGTTCACCGGACATGGGAAAAGGAAGAGAGCCAGAGGGTTGCACAAAATCTCAAAACAGGTAAATCTAAGTGCCTAAAATACTTACAGAATAAAAAATCCAAGCAATTTTCTGCAAAATATTTTTAAGAAGAGGGTTTTTACAGGTACCTTCTCAATTAGGTGACCATCAGAGTATGTGGCTGTTACTTATGCCAAACCCTACAGTGCACTGGTGATTCTAGCTTACACTGACAGTAATGGAAGAGTGACACACAGTTTGTCTCTCTGCTGAGGAGTACAATTGTATGGAAATCTCTGGACTATTTGAAATATTTACATTACCCCCAAAATATGCTATTCTCAGTTAAATAATCCTCTCCATTTGCTAGGGAAAGGGAAAAAAATGTGCTTCATTTTGAAGTTAAAGCAGGCTTTGCTGTACCACACCAGGAAACCAAAACTGTATTCTTGATGAGAAGGACTCCCTGTTGGGCACTTTAACAGCTCAAAGTCAACCACCATCTGCATGCCTCTGTTTTCTTCCATCAGATGAAAACAAACAAAAAAACCTGCAGTTAACCAACCTCATTCTAAGTGAGGTTTCTGCTAACACATTGGAAGCAATATTACAAGAAAGAGTCTTCTACCGCACTGGTATCAAATGCTGAATGGAAGAGGATACAAAAATAGTGGAATATATATACTAAGAACGGCCTTGGAGTATAAGAAGCCACCTGTATAATGTTATTCTGCCACTCCCCTTGAAGAATGTCCACTGACTTGTTAAACATAGGCAAAACCATGTACGGTAGGTTTCTAGCCAGTCACACAATCTTATCCTGGGGGACAAGTGAGGGTTATTCCCAGGAAGTTTCCCTCTACTGCAAGTTGCTCCTGACAGGAAAAGGAAAGATGAAGACCTAATTCCTGAAGACGGTGATCTTAATGAGAGAAGATGCTTTATTGTGTCTACATTAACTTGACTGAGTGTCACTTAATGACTGTATTTACCTATTTAACTTGTCTTGCAAAATCCTCTACAAGCTGGCAAATGAAAGGGCAAGGACCTCTTGCTAGTCACTCAGGCTCTTACTGGATCATAATACATTTTGTGACATTCTTCAACTATAGTCTTCCATTTACAGTGAGCAATGGTTGTAACAATGATGACCTATCTAGAACCAAGACTAATTCAGACAAAATTAAAACTAAATTAATGCTTTGTTCAGAGATTTCCTCCCACTTTCCTCCCACTTGTAGCGAGGTAAGATAAGGCGCAGGTACCGCAGAACACATCTGCTTCTTGCTGACCTCTGTATCCTACAGGCCATTTGCAAGTGGGAGTCACCTCCCTTCTCATCCGTACTTGTCAGTACAGGCATGGAAGATGTTAAGCATACAGCATCCTTCTCTCCACTCTTCTTGTATCCAAAATACACGCAACCCTGATGTGGGTGTGTTGTTTTAATAGTGGCTACAGGAGATGGGACTTCAGCCTTCTAAGAGGCATGCATCTTCTCAAAGGGCCCTATATTTCCCTCTCTAGCTAGTCCAGAGCTGCAAGCATTTCTAAAGGATGATTCATACAATCAAAAATTAAGTGTATAAAATAGATGGGATGAAGCCTTTAGAGGAACAATTTTCTCTGCACTGTCTATTCAAGTAACCTAGATGACAATCTCAGACTGAATGCTTGAATTTTACAAGGCTGCAGTTGGGTGAGGTGAACCCTACCTAAACTTAAATTCCAACCAGACAGTATCTAGAAGAGCACTTCAAACCACAAATGTGACTGAGTTAAACCCATGTGCATATTGAAATAAAATGTTATTTGGCTGTGGAGATCCATAATAAGATTTTGGGAATACTAGTTTAGGTAGTGGAAGCTGGCAAAAATCATCAGACTGTAATCAGTGGTTTGGGTTTTTTTTTCCCCTGCAGATGAGTCATTTACATGTAGAGTCCAAGAACTACAGTCCTGTTTTTCCTGTTCAAACACGATCTCCGTAATCCTTTCAATTTCTTTTGAGGAACAACTTCAGTGCTTTCTGTTTTTTTTTTTTTTTTTTTTTTTTTTTAATGCAGTTGCTGCTTTGGTTAATGATTTAATTGCTTAAGCAGTTTGAAAGACTGCCTCTAAGCCAGACCCTATTTAATGAACAGCAAGAACAAAGACACTGCAGTATATGTTACAGAATTAGTTTCATTGAGGTGGCTCTGGTGAGATCACCAATTCCCTTGTCCACCTCTGCAGTCTAGCCATTATTTTCCATGGAACAAACTCTGCCATCTATACTCAAAATTTAATCAGGAGAAAAGACATAATAATGGCACTCAGAACAACTTCTGGCACAGCCCTGCATAACCTGAAGCTATTTTGCCCTCCCTGCAATAGCGTGCTCCATTTTGCTTGACGTGATGATAAAGCTCAGCAAAAGACAGCACTGTTGATCCTGAAGAAAGCCAACCCACATCCCTGTCTACCCACTCTTAGAAGTGTGATGAGAAGGCTTTGCTCATTACCTTTAACTCTTTTAAGAATGATAGCAGCACGAGAGGGTTTTTTTGAAAGAAACATTATGCATTATCTCCATGCTTTTAATCTTAAATCCCCTACCCCTTTCTTTTCAGGTGACATTGGCCTCCTTATTTCACAAAAACTCACCCTGTTTTATCTCCCCTCCCTTCCCATATCTCTTCTTCTCTGCATTGACCTCTTGCCACAGTGATGATCCTCTCGGTTCCATTAATTGAACTTTGATGGTGTCAAAATAAAGAAAGTATCACTGTCCTGGTGTACTGCTGTGCACCACTTTCTATAAAAATACTCTTTTCTCTTTCTTCTATTCAACGCTGCTGTTACTTTAGTGCTGAGTGCTGTTATTGCTTTACTTGCTTCCTCACAGCAGAGAGTGGGAAAGACAGTCAGCTTTCAGCTCAGGATGACCACTCAAATATATGGAAAGATCGAAAGCTTAGTTTCATGTTATGGAAATGTTTTGTTCTTTTTCTCAGAATCAAAAGTGCTGAGAAATGCAGACCAGGCGCCGTTCAGCTCTCCAGCTCACTGTGAGCTACAGTTTGTTGGGCTGATAAGAGGCTCTCAGCTTGCACATGAGTAGCTCATGATAAGGGAAGTGATTCAATGCCCAAATGTCCTACTATCAAGAAAGTACAACATGTAAACTAAGTGCTTGCCCCTGGATGAAGATAGCGAAGTTGTTAAAAACACCCAAACAAAATAATCCTGACTATGTAGTAATTAAAACCACAGGATATGAAACGTGAGTACTATTCCTTACTTGGGCTTTCACCTGTAAACCAGACACTATCTTCTGCTTTATAGCATGGCTTATTTAATTTTTATCTGCTTAAAAAGCACTCATTAGGGATGAGCTACAGGAGAATGAGTTTTGGATGGACATGGGTCAAAACGAACACACAATGAAGGGTGACCTTTCAAAAGGGGGATTACCTATAAATAGCAACAGTTATCCCGTACAGCCTTCTGACATAAGCCTGCCGTGAGTATGAAAAGGAGACCCCTTCCAGGAGTTCCTCCAACATCATTTCAGATTGGCATGTGACACATTTTGGCCATGAATAGCTGATGAGAATTTGCAAGGGATCAAGCAAAAACCCTTGGCAGCTGCTGGCTGGGGGTATTCCCCTGGGTTTAAAAATTAGCTCAGAGCTTCTTTCTCTTTCCCCATGAACAATGGCACACATTTCACTAGAAAGGAATATTAAGATTTTATGTTTGAAATATGTCACTTTGGGAGCTCATTTATTAAAAAAAATTAATTGTAGCAATTTTTAAAATTAGCCAAACAGTGTCAGCAGACTTTATTCACACCCTAGAGGGCTTTAGTATAAGGCTGCAGTTCTTAACTACTGTTTTAACTTCTGCTATGCAACATGGAACTACCAAATCCTTTCTTTGAAATGCGGAAGAATTGGTATTGCTGGTCATTTACTATTGTTAAAGTGAAAGAGGTGAGTGAGTTAATCAGGAAAAGATATGGTCCATTCTGTTTGTCATGCATGTTTTTTGCTAATTTGTCCTGTGAAATCGTCATAAAATAATATTTCAGAGTTTCTATTTTGCAGACCTTCATATGAAGGTCACTCTGCAAGGAGACAGTGCGTAGGTGATAGTTTTAAATAGCCAGATGTGGTCAGTGTCAAAACACTCGTGTGTTTATTGCACGCTTATATATCTGTATCGTGTTTTCATGTTCGTCCTGTGTAGAGCCAGAGATCACCAGCAGCCCCTCCACAACAGGCAAAATTGCTGTGTGTTTCTGACTCCTGTGGCCTCATGTGCTTAGGATAATGGTTCTGATAAAAACAAAACCAAAGCAGCTTGACTATTGTCGTTAGATTCATATTGGATAATTGCTATGTTTATCATAACTATTAAAATAATGATTATTAGTGACCAGGATCTGCATACAAGACCAAGCCCATGTACTACATGCTGTTGATAAACAAGACACTGTCTTTGTTGGAAGGCATTTACAACCTAAATAGACATGCAGACAAGAGGTGTTATTATCCCCACTTCACAGATGGTGACCAAGATACACTGATCTGATGTGCCAAGGGATTCATACAAAAGTGAGGGGGCAGGGAGGGAGCGAGCCAAGTGCCAAAGCTGGGTTACCAGGTTGCCCTGACCGTGACCACGCTTCCGTGCTGCACCCACTGCAAACCAAGAGCAGCGGGGTTTCCCTCGGCTCACAGGCAGGGGAGTGCATGACAAGCAGCTTCCTCTCGAGCTGCTCCAGCCCGGGTTTTGCCGGGGTTGATTTTTGTCCGGCGGTGCCAGGTTCCTGTTTAAGCAGGAAGTATTTGTTACTGGTTGGCTCCACAAAAGAGATGTTTTGATTCGTCTTACAGATGTTTTAGCACACATTTGACGGTTGTTTGTCTGCTGTAACATCACGATCTGGAAGCTGTTCACTTTGGATGTTTACAGCTCATGTTGGTTTTAACAGCAGTGCTTCATTCAAACCTTTCCACAGCCCAGAATTCCACCTTGAATTTATTGTGAGGAAATGGAGGCTTTAAAAAAAATCAGGGTTCTTGAGGGTGAGTTAGTGAAAAGGGTTATATAATACCATGCTGGCACTAGAAGCAGACTCTGTAACCCAGAAGATAGCTTGCAGTCCTATCTTGCTGCTGCCTGTGATACAACGACTTATTTTCAGTGCAACAGCACTGAGCATTGCAAGTTCTCTTCTGACACGAAAATTGCTTGAATGGTGACAGAGAGCAGATCTCTCTTTTACTATTGCTACCCTGTATTTATACTTGCATGCAACCCCAGTCCAGGACTGGTGTCCATTTGTGACCTCTTCTACAAGGACAGGTATAGAAAATGATCTCTGTCCTGAACTACCAGGAGAATAGGAAATGTCAGCAGAAGTTAACTGCCAATTTACATCTCCTGGTTTTCCTGCCAGCATAAAATTGAGGGTAGCTTTACCATGCAGTTGCTTTGCTGCTCCACTCTAACTGGCAGGTTGGTTTTTACATGTGATTTATAATGTGGATCTTGTTTCCACATTGGAGTGCTTTTGGATTACAGCATGAAGTTTGAATGTGTCTAAATAAAGGGAACGTAGTGGCGGTGGTGGCGGCCGGGAGGCAGGGATTATGTGAAAGCTTTCAGGACGCTCTGAGCAGTGTGCTGCAGCAGCCAAAGGAGTTTTATGGGCACAAAGGCACAAAGTAACCCCTCTAATCCCTTTCTCACTGGCTTACGGACTCTGAAGAAGATTAATAATTGCAGGGGAATGCAGTCAAAGTGTTCTTAAGGACATATGTGCAGAGGCTTATTTTAGCCATTTCCTAACAGCAAATGCACTGGCAGACTCTCAAGGAAAAATCTGAGTGCAAGTTCTCCCTTCTCCTACCCCTCCCAACAAAAAGATGATGATTTACACTTATATCAAAAAGAAGTTTAACCAGTGAGGAGCTGGGGGAATATTTCCCAGACTGCGGGATTAAGATTTTTCCACAGCCACACCATTCACCACTCTCTTTCTGGTGAAATACAAAGCACGGTCCTGTTCTGCTGAGCTCCCCCAGACAGGCTTATTTCAGTGAAAAGGCCAACAGAAAGCTTGCACACTCCCTTTAAAATGTTGTAATTCTGGAGAAGTATTTTACCTTCCCTGAAATTGCTGTTTCAGCTGATGGTGACTCTGCTTCAGTATTGCTACCCATAAGTATGTCCCTCTAACTGTGTTTGTACATATATATATATACACATGCAGGAGGTGTCCAGGAACTGTTTATGTGCTGAACTTTTAGTTTCACAGCTATGTCATTTTTGGAGGAATCTGTGCCTCAAAGGAGAAAGATATGTTTTTACTCTCTCACCCTGAAGATCTTTTTTCTTTGACAGTCTTGCCCAATTCAAAACTGATGGCATGGATTTTCCTTCATTCTTCCTCAAATGTGACCACCAAAGAAAACTGAGCACAAAAAGATGGCAGCAACATGAAAAGTTTTCTGAGTGTTAATGGTAGAGGAGGATAGGAAATGTATACTTGTTTCACAGCGCATGCTTATACAGTGCTTGGCATTCCACTGTTGTTTGGGATATAAACTGCAATAGGAATGAAAACACTTATATCTAATTACTGCATTAGTAACTAAAAATAGCCTATTTTCTCAGAGTTGTAGTAAGGATGAAAGTTTTGTCCATATACTTGCCATTTCTGTAAGACACTCTTGAGACCTGTAAATTCATATAAAAAATACATGAAGTAAGAATTAACCTCAGCTGTCTAGAATTTTTCTTTTCAAATTGCAATGTTCTGCCTGCATCATCAAAAAGACCCTAACTAAAGTCTTGATCCTTTCCTGCTAGGGAACAGATTGCTCATGTTAGGACTGCAAATTAACTTCAGTTTGAAACATTTAGCATTAGTTAGCATTTGCTGTGCTAAGCCCAGTTTACTGTGTGCAAAGCTTTGAGATTAAACAGTATAAACGAATCCAAGATCTGCCTTTCCTGTTTTGATATTAAAAACCTGTTGCACTTTTTAAAGAGAATGAGTTTGCTGAAGTGATATGAACCTTAATCTTCTCTCCTGTGCTTCCAAACTTTTTTTCTGGGAGGAACTGACTCTCCTTTTACTTAGTGATTTCCCACCAAAGGGAGGGCAGCCTGGTTTGTGTGCTCTAAGCAGTTTAGATTAGAGATGATTCAACAAATATCTGGTTTCAAGATGGGAATCCAGACACCACTGTGAAGCAATGGGCACATGGGTTCCAGTGCATGCTCAGACCAGGTTGGCTCCACATGAACGTGAGTGTTACTGCACTTGTGTCAGCCTTCTGCACCCTCTCATACTGCTTTCTCTTGCATTGCACAAGAGATGCTAGAGACTTTCTTGAGACCAAAGGGAAAGAGGGAGCTTTCACCTGGCAAATGGGAAAGTCTCTTTCCCTATGTGGTGGCTACACATCCATTCCTCAAACAGAGATTTAGAGCTGTCTGAGAACCTTCAGCCAGCCACAGCACCTTCATTGAGGTTTTGCTGGTGGCATGGAGTAACTTTGCAGTATTTGAGATGGGCAGGTCTATGTCAGTCTAATACATCCCAGCTCATGATAATACAGTGTGCTACAAATTCTTAGACTGTGCTGTCTGAAAATTACACACACTGAACAATGTTTCTCACATAACTAGTTCTGACTTCTGTGGAATGGCTTATTGTGAACACAAGTGGCATAATCTGGCCTTTCACCTTTATAGTAAGAGTTATCAACTTCAAGAAAACCCCCAAACTTGTGGGATTTGGATCTCAGATGCATTATCCCAAGGTACTGGCTGTAATCAGCTTTTATTCTCTTGGAATGTTTCCAGGAAAAGCTGTTTCCTGAGCATAAGAAACATGAAAGATCAGGAAAGTGACTAATAACATGGAAACCTTAATGCTGCCTATCAAGTGCAGTAACTGAGAACACTGCAGATTGTGTCAAGGATAACAAAATGGGCTGTTTAGCACAATGACTGCCAGCTATTGTTTGTCAAGCAAATGACTGAGACTTCGTGATTATTAGTCTATAACCAAAGGAGAGGAAAAACACAAAATGAGATAAGGAAAGTATAAAAACCAGGAAATAAAACCCACAGGCAAACTTTATACAGACATAAATTTCACTCCAGAATGACTTCCAAAATGACTTCTCATATATGTCAATAAAGTCAGCAGGTTTGCACTGTGTTAAGTTTAGTCTAATGAGTTTGATCACAAGTTAGCTCTCTTTGGCAATAAATAATTATCTTTTGCTGCTTGAATATGTTCAGCCCTACTTTGCACGCCTTCATGTTGTCCTGTTGGCTTTATTGATAGAATGAATAGAGATGGCATTTCCTGAAAGCAAAAATCACCACTGATGACAACTCTTCATGCTGAAACAAATGTAATCCATAAACACATCCATTTCTGTGGTGTCTGTCTGCCCCAGCAGGGACCTCATGTTACAGTAGGAACACAATCTAAAAGGCAACATGTCATTAAAGTATTGATGGAATGATGTTAGTAGGAAGGGAAATGCATATTTAATAAGTGCCTAGATGCTTTTCATATACACATGTGACACCAGATCTCAGGCTAATCAGAGTGAGATTGGGTCAGTCCTTGTGAGGGGAAGGTTCCAGACAATACATGAGGATATCCAGTTGTAGCTGGCTTCAACATGTCTTTCAGTACCTTGACAGGAGGCAAGGAGCAGGGTAAGTGATGTCTTGAATCTAGCTTTCTGCTGGGGACACTGTGCACGTACCTCCCCTCAAGTGGTGTCTCAGAAGGCCCATTTCCTCCATGACCATCACCTTTGTGAGAAAGCACATGCTTTGAGATGCTGCTGTTATAACCTGTGGGCTGTCAGGGAGGCTGGAAGACATAACACTTGTGGAAGCTGGGAGGTGGCAGGACTCCTCCACTGACGCAGGGAAGTCCCAGTCTGCCTAGAGAAAGCATCTGAAGGGGTAAGACAAAAAGCTCACTGTGTCCTGAACACCCCCTCAGAGAGAAAGGTCAAGAACAACATAACCCAGGCTATTAATGGCAACAAGCTGTAAAAGCTGTGGTTTCTGAATCATGAACTGTGGCTGTGACTATGGTGCACATTAGAACCTGCATTTCCATCTTGGTCTGTGCTGGGCTGCCAAATGCGGGACCATGAGTGAAAAAGGGTGTGCCCATCTCCATGTTCTGGCTTCACAATGGCGTGAGCTGCAAGCAGCTATCATGATTTACAGATGACAAACAGCTTTCAAATGGCTGTTTATAGATGCATAAACATTAGTCTTTGCATTGCAAAATTGTCCTTTGTGTTAGAGCACGTAAGTAGCCCTATGTGAACTGGTGTATATCTGTGTATGTGTGGTTAGGTGCTTGCTCCTTTATTTGGTTAAAAATGATTTATAGCACTTACAACAGTCCCTGTACGTTTTTATTATTACCAGGTCGTCTTTAGCTCTCACACCCCATGCATTTGGTATGAGTAATAAAACTTACTTAATTGCAGCAATAAAGGCAACTTTGTATGCTTGAACTTTGATTTGGAAGGATTTTCCATTATATAACTATGCAGTTTTACACATAGACAATAAAGTAATGGCTTAATATAAAAGTTCTTGGAAACAGCGGTAAACCTTATTATGAATGTCATCTATTGCTGCCTAGAGTGAGTTGTATATTGCTTTTTAGTCCAAATCACAGCCACTGTGTTTTTCCATTTGAGAGTGCACATTTCCTTTTAATCAGTTAGGTAGTGGTGAGAAAAAAAATCAGCTCTGATAAAGGAAGAGAGTGTTTTCACAGAACCTGGACAAAGCTGAAGCACACTACAGGCAATTATTTGTAGTCTGTTGCATCCCAGGCAAAGCATACTCAGAAAACATTAATAGTTACATGGGCTGAGCCAGAATGATGCTTTCATTGTAAACGTACTCCATGTTCTGGCACATGGTTGCAACCACAAGTCTCAGGATCATTATGTTATGACAGAGTTCCCTTCAGATTATGATGTTGGTCATAATGAACTTTAGGAAAAGTTGGAAATACAACTATTAGGCCAACTTTTACATATATTGCCAATTTATCATTTATAGGATCACTAAACTTGGGTTTGATTCATTTCACAGCTTTTTGTTGGTTTATAAAATATTAATAGGAGAAGTAGAATTTATTTGTCATAGAAATGCTGGAAAGTAAGATGAAGTAAAACCATACTGGAACATAAATCTGAAGCCTGGGAAACTTCTCTAGCTCTGCCTTTCACCAGGGTGTTCAGGAAGAATAAAGTAAAATCCACTAGAAATAAGTGAAAGTAAAGGACTTTTGGGGACCAAGTTGCTTAAACCAGTAATGCCTGATTTAGAGCCTTTCCTGAAATGAAGGCAGCACAGTGAAGATATTTAGCATATGTATGAAAACAGACAAGCAGATACTAAAAAGGGGCCCACAAGAGCATCTCAGCTATTTATTGAGATCTACAGAAGTAACAAAACAGCCTATACAAAACACTTCCAAATGTGCTGGAACAGTAAAAATACATATAATTTGGAGTATTCAATGCAAAATGCACACTGAAGTTCAGAGAACTATAGAGGAACCACACTGAATTATATGAAAAATGCCAGTTTGGATCTCTCTTTCTTGAGCACACACCCATAACAGAGAAAAATGCATCTGCACTCCTCTCCTGGGCTTCTCCTGTTTTATTTCCTGGGGCAGGCTGCCTCCAGCTGAAGGGGGAAGGGTGACAATGCCCATGGGGAAGGCCAGGGTGATTCCACTGGAGACTCTTTGCCTCCAGCATTACACCTGTGGCCTGTTGCCCCTAGACTTTCTCCTGGGAGGCAGACATTAAATGGAGCCACTGTTTGCAAGAACTATTGACCTGGCAGATGTCCCTGCAGTCGACTTATATTGACATTCCCAGAAAGGAGCTGGGATGACTTTTACATGGATTTCCTTTGCAAGGCAAGGTGAAAAGGGAGAAGCCATACCTTCATATTCCTTCTTCCCTCTTCTCCTCTGGTCCTATCCCAAAGACCTTGTGCCTCTCAAGGGTACAGGGGCAGAAGGTTCTTTGGCAGGATGGAGGACCAGGTCTGTTCACAGAGGCTCTCCTTTATGTGTCGATCAGGAGGAAGACTGGTTCAAGGGGAAGCTGAGCTGGCTGCATCTCGACAAAGGGCTGCATGCACTAATCTTCCCGAATTTAAAGGATTGGACAGTATTTTACCCTCTGCAGCTCCGGATCAGAATAATTAGTGAATTAAAACGGATTTTTCACTAGGCAACGTGTTGCTGAGACTGGTTTTAGAAGGGTTTTTTTCTCCTCCTTGTTCATAAAAAAAAAAATCCAAGGCAGCTGTCTTGTGAGGGATTTGTATTCAATATTAGAAAGCTACACAGCTGTGGAGTCTGGATGCAATCATAAAAATTGAATAGCAGAGACATGGCATTGCTCAAATACAGCCCACTTTGTAAATGTGCTGGGTGCTTGGAATGTGCATATCACACAATAAAAGTGCTGCTCTTGTCTGTGTTCAAAACAAGAGCACCAATAGGCTTGTGGAGCTGATGTAATGAGATTCAGACTGCCCTCAACAGCTGAAATATTCAGTTCAGAAAATGGATATTTCAAATGTAAATATTTATATGGGCCAAGGGCTCTTTGTTGCTTGCTATTTTGACATTTTCAAATCCCTCAGCTTTACTTTTGTTACAAAGATGGTCTATTTGCTGAGGAGAAGAACAAAGGTCAGTGGCTTGTTATGCAGAAATGGTGTTATTATTTCAGCAAAATACCACTTCTCCCAACCCTCAAAGCTGTGATTCCATATTACTTCAACATCAAGACCTACACATTCATGGAAATAGTGCATCCCTGAGTTGTTATGAGGAAATCCAATAATAAAAAGAAAGAAATAAGTTATTTGAGGTCCTGATTAGATAGAATTAATGGTTCATCAGAAAGAAATGTTAAGTGCATTTACCTTTCACTTCAGAAACATTCCACAGCTGCTCTTAATAACCACTTGTTACATTTTGCAGGACTAGTATTCACCTTTAATACCACTGCTACTGCAATTCTTCATTCATTTAAGAGTGTGCTCACCTTTTGGGTTTCACCCAATTTAGAGATTTCGGAGAGGTTTAGAAGAGTTATACTTTAGCTAAAATTACTACTATTTTCTGATCTCTAAAGCTTTAAAATCAATGCTATGTTCTTCTTGATTTTACCTATATAAGTGATTCCCTGCCTTTCTATAGTTATGTCTCACTGCCATTGCTTTGTGTACTCTCCATCCTTCAATCTTCTGCCTCCTCACCCCTTCCCTACTCTTTTCCTTTACTATGCTTTCTGCTTTCCTCTCATTTTCTTTCCAGTTCTTGGGTATGCTGGCGTCCCCAAGCAGTATGCCTCCTTGCCTCCCACCTTTTTACTGCCTTTTGCCATTCTTCTGGGCTTCTGCTAGCTCCTTAGCCCACTTACACCAACTCAGATCCCTAAGAAAAGTTTCTTAGTTTGGGTTTCTCCCCACTCAGTGCTAAGTCTGATTTTTCTTCTTGCCATGTCTCATCGGTGAGAACTGTTGAACTATATATAACAGCTTCTTGGAAACTTGAAACAAAGATTGAATGCTTACCAAACTGCTATTTGGCAGATATCCAGATTTAAATTCATATTGTTGGACTTCTGCTAATATTTTTTTTCTATAAAAATAGAATGTCAATAGTTTTCTTGAGGAATATATACATCTGTAGGATAAATTCTTCCAAGATGATCAAAGAAAATATAGGGCGATATGGCCTTGCTGCTACCTGCCCAGGTGGAATAGGTCAAGTTCTGAGGATATTTATTTTAGCACACTTAAATATTTGGGTCTTCAATATTGTTGGCTACTTGATGCTGCTTTTGGGAAGGAACGTATTGAAGCATCATTATTCATTTTTGGTTGTGTTCACTACTCAGTTCAGAAACCGAAAGTCAGACTTTCAACAGGAGTTTAATTATGATTCAAGAGCTGTATTTGACTTGCAAACCAAAGTAGGGTGAAACTGTTCCCTGCAGGATTCCTTCCTCCAGCCTCCAGCATCCTGTGTGCACAGACCTCTGCTCATTTCCTCCACTCATCACCAAATTCTCATTCCTGGCAAGTGGTTTAGATTCTCCAGGCATATTTTTTTATAGCACTGAAACATTTTTTTTTTTTTCAAAGCAAAAACTGAGCTACATTAATTGCCAGGGAAAGGAAGTTTCTAAGAAACAGCTGTAGAATCAGGCTACTGTGAAAGTACATGGGAGGTCATGAGCATGCAGATGTCCTAAGAGCATATGGCAAAGGCTGGGACTGTGAATACATGTATTATAGGGTAATACAGAATGTAATACAGAACTTCAGTGTAATTGCAGAACTCCAGCTAGCCTCTTAAAAAGGAGGCCTGAGGTAAATGACCTCAGTTCTCCTCAAGTCCCTCCTATATTTTGCTCTGTTTTCACATACGAAAATGTATGTCTTAGCATTTGGACCATGACTAACAAATGCTTTTTAAATGAGGCTAGTTGAATTTACACATGGAGCCCATTATATATTTTGTTAACATCTTACAACACTCTCAGGTCACAGCTTGTGTGTATCCTCTGATGGGAATGGATTTGAAAAGCTGTGCTGGTGTGTGTGTGAGCAGTTCTCTAACCATTAAGTGTATCATGGTTCAGTCAAATGGAAATCTCACTTGTCCACCCTGCCTTGCCAAAGATGAAGTAAGCATTGACAGTATTGTTTTCATCAGGCAAAATGTTTCTCGAGAACATTCTTTCCAGGTCACTAAGAAGCTCATGCAGAAGCTTCATTATTTGTGTGCTTTCATGTATTTTCCTATGTGGGCATACATATGTACATTCCGGCTTGCAACTTCCCTAAAAGAATTGCTCAATGACAATTTTTACCTGATTAGAAGTAGAAAAATCTTGACTTTGCAATAACTTCATGCTCCTTTGCCAGGTTTTCTGAGACAGACACATTCGAAAAGTTCAGAAGCTGTTCATCTTTTGTCAAGTTCCTAAAGTACAGGCACTAAGATCTTGGGTTCTCTTGGGCTCCTTGATGTACTCTGCTGTCAGATATTTTTTAGTTTATCCCTTGTGTCAAATTATCATATATTTTGGCAGTGATTTCATCCTTTAAGTTAGCACACTGACTCCCCTTTGCCTCATTCAGCCCTGGTGAAACACAGCTGGAGCGCTGGGTCCATTTATGGGCTCCCCAGTATGAGAGACAGTTGGACATACTGGACTGAGCCCAGTGAAGGGCCACAAAGATGTTTGGAGGATTAGAACATCTTTTGTATGAGGAAAAGCTGAGAGGGCTGGGTCTGTTCTGCCTGGAGAAGACAAAGCTCAGGGGGATCTTATCCATGTGCATAAATGCCTGATGGAGGGCGATAAAGGAATCCTCCATCAGAGGGAGGACAGGGAGAGACTTCTCAGTGGTGTTCAATGAATGGAAAAGAGCCAGTGGGCACAAAATAATTAAACATAGGAAAACACTTATTTTGCTGTAAGGGCAGTTGACCACAGGACGTTTTCCCAGGTTGTGGAGTCTCCATCTCTGGATGTTTTAAAAACCTAACTGGGCACAGACCTGAGCAACCTGCTGAAGTTGACCTTGCTTTGAGCTGAGGGGTTGAAGCAGACTTCTCTGCTAACCTCAAGCTTTCTGTGGTTATGAAAATCTCCTTCATACTCCTATAAAGTCCATTATTTTTTCCCATTTTTTCTCATGCCTTCATGGTCTTCTTTTTTGAGACATTTCAGCTCAAGAGCTTTTGTGTGTACATCACATGATGGTGTGATTTGGAACAAGCACTTTGTTTTGCCATAGGTCACATCTTGAGAACAGTTTGCCTAGTGATTTTCTTTCTTTCACATCTGTTTATGCTCTTAAATAAAAGTTAAATTCTTTTTGATCAAGCTTTCTGGTGCTTTTTTGAAGCAAATTTATCTTGTTATTCTAGAACAATTTGCTCAGTGCAATTTTCTGACTTGTTTCTTGCTGACATTTTATTTTGCTTGTACGTGTTGCCTAGCTAGGTTTTATGGCATGCAGTGCCTGGAAAATTGTAATCTTATAAATATCAAAGCATTACTTTGTCTCAGGTCCTCCAGTCCCACTGAAGTTTCCAAACAAACTCTTCACAGAGTCCTTTCTGCACATTTGGATAGAAAAAGAAAACTCTGTGTTACCATCATTACCTAAAAGCCGTCAGAACTACACACCTGCACCTGTATTAATATTCATTCCCTATGAGGAAGTCAGAGCTTTTATGAGGATGGCTGTGAATCTCAGCTCCTTCTCTGAAGGAGGGAGGGAATGCAAGTTGAAAGGGAGGGAGGGAGTGAGGTAGAAAGAGAGGGAATGAAAGAAAAGAAAGAAGGAAAGAAGAGAAAGAAAGAAGGAAAGAAGAGAAAGAAAGAAGGAAAGAAGAGAAAGAAAGAAGGAAAGAAGAGAAAGAAAGAAGGAAAGAAGAGAAAGAAGGAAGAAAGGAAGGAAGAAAGGAAGGAAGGAAGGAAGGAAGGAAGGAAGGAAGGAAGGAAGGAAGGAAGGAAAGAAGGAAGGAAAGAAGGAAAGAAGGAAGGAAGGAAGTGATGAAGGAAGGAAGGAAGGAAAGAAGGAAAGAAGGAAGGAAGGAAGGAAATAAGGAAGGAAAGAAA
Source organism: Ara ararauna (assembly GCA_028858755.1). Lineage (NCBI taxonomy): Eukaryota > Metazoa > Chordata > Aves > Psittaciformes > Psittacidae > Ara > Ara ararauna. The sequence continues at coordinate 119,839,142 of CM054376.1, read as the reverse complement.
AGAATCTTAATAAAATCAGTGGAAACAGATTTCCTAAAGAGCAAAACAAAATCTTAGTGAACAGCAAAATTGCCAGATCCTTCTAAGAGTCCATGGTTTTATCTCACTTTGCCTCACGTTATCTCCCCATCTGTTTATTCTTTTCTAGGCTGTCCACCATGCCCTACCTTTCAGTACTAGGAATATCCTTCTCAAAACATTTAGTTACTCAGTGCTATTTATGAAGCCATTTCCACAGTGTAGTCCTTCAGAAAGCTGACTGAGAGGTAGGCTGAGCTCATCCTCACAAAAGCGTGTTTCACAAAGGTGACCAGAGTATGATCCCCCTCTGTTCCCCTCTTTTTTTTCGGTGAGGTCAGAGGGGATGCCTATGTAGTGAGTGGGTCTTTTTCTTGCTACAGGCACTTCTGAAAAGACAGGGTGTTTTCATTTTCTTCCTGACTATAAGCTGACAACTGAGAAAAACGGAGAGGGGAATGAAGCCCTTCTGAGCCGTGGCAGCTGATAATTACCTTGCTCTGTGCAGGGCTCTCCATAACCTCAGCATTGTGAGAGGAGTACTTGATTACAGTGTGTAAGCCCAGCTCAATGTGAGAGTTCTGCTTCATTAGGGAAATAGAGCTGCAGTGCTTTTGCTGATCTCATTTCCATCTCCATTTTTGCCCTTGTAAAGCTAAACTACCTTTATGCTCAAGTAGCTATCATCCTTTTTGTCCTTGGCAAGCCTTACAGGTAAACACATGGAGGTAAAACGATTGGTGAAATATTTGTGAAAGATGCTAGGGCGAGGAGAGGATAACCTGAGGACCACTGGATACTCTCCAGAAAAGAAAGAATACAGTTGTGTTAGGCTTCCTCCCGGGAAATAATAGTCCCTATAATTTGAGTGGGTTTGTTTATTCAGTCCCAGAAGGAAAAAAAAATAAGAAAAGGAAACCCAACTTCTATCCCACAGGGAAAGAGGAATGATCTTGTGGAGTAGGCAGAGATTAAGTACAATGATAAAGATGATGATGATTAGAGGCCTTTTAATTTAGGAAAATGGGTACATTGGACATTGTGGTTCAGCAGCCTGGCTCCAGCTAGGTGTAGGGAAAGCCTGTGGCACTCCAAAATAAAGTAAGAAGGGACTTGGAGAATGAAAGAGGCTTACCTGAAGGGATTGTTTTTTACAACAGACTGATATTTGCCAGAATGCATATTGGGTTGTTTTTTTTTTTTTTTTTTCTGTTAGTAATCAGATATCTAATTTAGAATTGTGTAAGTTTCTGATTTTTCAATATTTCAGGGCACTTACAGTGACATTTGAAAGGTATCTCCTCTCAGACCTGGCATTGCTCCTCAGCACTCAGCAGTGAGTGTGCAACCCTGAGAGCAAAGCAGGGATTTCATCTGGACAGGAAAAGTATCTAAGCATCTTTAGACCTAACTATTTATTCTTTCATGGCCACAGTGTTCAACCCTCACGGAGTTTGTGAGTGTAGCTTCATTTGCATTCAAGGGATGGTGCAAGCAAAGGGATAATAAGGGTGTTTGTACGCCTCATAATGGAACAAAGAAATCCCTCAGGTAGGGCAGGCTGGGGCTAATGCGCACATTGTACAGTGCAGTCAGCAGCAACTAGCTTGGGTCTGAAGGCAGATAATATCCTCCTAAGACCATCTTGCTTCCAGCTAATTCAAGCACAGATGGCAAGTGAAGGTGGGAAGTAGGAGTGAGTAACCCCCTCCAGGTAATGTTACTCTCATGCTGTTATAAGTTACGTTGATGCCACATATTTTGTGGCTGTCAGGTCCCTCTGGGGTCAGAACTCGGCACCACCACAGCTGTTGCAGATCCAGCTTGGCTGTCACCCTACTGCTAGCATAGACATGCTGTTAGCTTTTCAAATCTCATGCCCATGTTACACAGACTATGAAGTAAGCTACTCCATCCGGCTGTCCTTACTCACGTGTGTCTTCAGCTGATATTCCAAATGCTGCAGTTTAGCTCACAGTGATTTTCTGGACAGTTTTGAAATCTGTAGCTACAAAAAGCTGGGATTTTGAGCCTAATTTTTTTCCTCATCTGCACCATTCACTTTAAAAGAGCTCCTCACAGTTATCAGTACAAAGGGAAAAAAAGACTGATCTGACTGTCAGAAAATACGGGCTTTAGCTCTCATTTACATGACCATTTATAACCACTCCTAAGACCCCTTTGTAGTGACGGATCTGATGTGAATTCGGTTAGTGGTCTGCTACAGCATACTGGGCATGATAGAAGCAATTATACGGGGCTTGTTGCTTTGCCAGCCACCCATGTTCCTTCTGGTTCCCTGCACTTTCATGGCACGATGCTGGTCTTCACCAGCTTGCTACAATTCCCATGCCTGTATACTCAGCAGCTTCCTCTTTTTTAAAGTATAGTAGAAGATCCACCACATCAAACCTATCCATAAAGCTACTCTGAATTGAATAATGCTGTTTATATGAAGTCACCACAGAAGGAAAGAACGATCTGTGCTACACAGAGTGAGGCAGCATTACAGGAAATCAGGTAAAACAAACAAAAAGCTCTCATTGTGAACAAACCTGTAACCTACTTTTTAACATTCCTCCAAAGAAGAATGAGTTTCATTTCCACCACTGGCTGAGGTTTAAAATAGATCTTTCCTATTATGCTGCTTGTGACCTCCTTAGATCTTGTCTCAATTCATAGTGCGTGGAATGAAATGGAGTATTACACTGTTGGCTCTCAAGGGACACTTGAGTCTTAGTTACCTTTTGAATTAACTAAACCTTTTGGAAAGTCATTCCCATGCTACTGTGTTTCATCTGGTCATTTTCGTGTTTTACTTAGCATTTTATGCTTTACCAACTTTGGTCAATATTGTCAGGTCTCTCTCTAGATCAGAACAATCACGAAGACAGTTCACCTGATTGAGTTCTTCTCCCGTTTCTCACCTTGGTATGCTGTCATTGGCCATGTCATGCGCAGCACACATGGCTCCTCATGCAGTCTCTTCTACCATATTGTCAAATGTGCTGTTTTTCTAGGACTTAGGGTATTTATAAGGTAAGGGCTGCTAAAGGTGTCTCAATCAAATCATTACAGTATTTTCATCTCTTTCTACACAATAAATGTGTTGGAGATCTGGACTGCATTGTATCTGCATTAGAATATCCTCCCTATGCTTTGGTTATCAGATAAGACTCTCTGCTTTGAATCAAGAACAGGCAGAGAAGACGTACAAGCTAAAATGGGTTTTTAAGGCTGTTTTGAGGCCTTTTCGAAGCAGTGCCAAGGCTTGCCTGCCTTATTTATACCTCCAGCATTCTGAGTTGTTTTGTGCTAAAGCAAAGTCTGCTTTCACTGTCCCCATCACACTTGCGGAGCTGAGTGTCACCAGCAAGGCAGACTTTTCCCGATCTCTGCCTGAATCCTCTTTTCGGCTTCTCTTGGACCCACATTCCCTTGCACAGGGGACTAAACTTATCCAGAGCTCTTGTATGGAATCTAGTATGGCTGAAACTGCTTTCACAGAAATCAGATGTTCCCTTGTTTTGCTTTCTTAAAAGACACCTTTTGAAGACAGGGTTCCAGAGCAAGTCATTTGCAGTACATGCTTTTCTGTATCCCCTTGGGATAACAGACCCTTGTGGAAGGAAATATTGTGCTGAAAGAAAACTTTCTAAGAGCAGGGTAGGTGTTGCTCCATTTCCAGCTGATGATTTTGGGGGAGGGGGAGGTAAACTTAGTACCTTAAGACTGTTTTCCTGGACTTAAAGGACTTCAAATTTGGTGTGCAATTAGAGCATCTGATCATTCAGCAATGACATTAATTTGATAAATAAATCAATAAGAGTGCTTAGGTAGGCATTTGTGTGTGAGACCCATGGCAACCATTGTACATTTAACAGGGGTTGTGCCCCTCATATAAGTATGTCTAAATTGCAAGCTACAGAGATCCAGGATATCTTTAAATCAGCTAGCTTGAATTTGGGAAATGGTCTGGCTTTGGTCAGAGAGGGCAATTTTGCCTGGCAAGAAACAGAAAGAATCACAATAAGGTTAAGGAGGTAAAGGCTTGTGCTCTGCAGGTAAAAACCAATGGTGTGTCAGTCATGTAAATATGAAATAAGAGAGTGTTGAATCAGGCTTTTTTATTTTTAACCATGAGAAACAGGCACTGAAAAATGTATGGGAAATGCAGCAGAATGTGCTATAGCCCAGGAATCTGCAGAAAACCTGCTTTCACACTTTGGATCGACTGTTAAGGTAGGAGAATTAATAGCATTAGCATCCTCTGAGGAGATACATAGCTTTCAGATTTCCTAAGTGGGTGGGTGTTAAAGCAAGGTGGATGATGTCAGGACGATTTTCAGTTTTAAGGAGAGCTCCAGCGAAAAGCTTTAACAGCTCGAACAGCTTGCTACCAAGCTGAACAGCAGTGCTTGGGCTGGGGAGGAGGAATGGAGAAGGGAAGGGAGGGAGAGGAGATGAATGGAAGATACAGCCTGCAGATTGCCATCGGTCCCTGGCTGAGCTTACTGAAATACAAAAGGATGACTCTGTTGATTCAGCTTTGCCTGCTGCTGGGAACCTTCTCCCCTGCCCTTCTTCGCATCTGATCTCACATCTCTACGTTTAAGAGCATTTGTCAAGCACAGGGGAGAAAAGCTGCTGAATATTTGGGCACAGGCTGTTTCTTTGTGAAAAGTATGAGATATCTTGAAGCTGAACTATGTCTCCTGAAAGCACCTTTTCCCTTCCCTTTCCAAATCACATTTACTTTTTTTCCAACATTTATAATCTGAACTCAAGTCAATCTAATTTTAACCATAAAACCTACCCTGCTTTGCCTTCTTTCCTGGCTGCTGTTTGGTAAACTCTTTCATTCACATATATAATTCACAATACTGCAATAATTATGCTTTTTTTATCCTCAGCAATGAAACCATGTAGTCAAATATCCTTTCTGTAAAGCTGCCACTTGGGTATCATACTGCAAACAGCAAGAGTACCTCACATTTAGTTAAAATCTTCCCTTTCCAAAAACATCAGACACTGGTGGGTAAACATTTAAGGTATCAGAGAAAGAAAACAGCCCCCTTCAAGAGCCCTTTTCCCTTCTGATCCCAGATGCCTCAGCCTGTGCTGGCTGGCCCAGGGCACTGCTGTGGGTTGTATCCCCATACCCATCCTGCTGAGAACAGGCATGGAAGGGACGCGTAGTAACTGTAACCAGGTTTAATTCGTGATTTTTTGTTTTCTTTTCATTTTTATTATTTTTTTTTACTTAGCCCGGCATGATGAATCTGTGCTAGCACATGTCCCGCTTGCTGCCACCTCCTCTTTGTCTGTTAAATATCCTTCTCAATTTCTGCCTTAAATCGGGCTGCAGCATCACACATAGGGATGTTCTCAGTTTTTGTGTGTCTGAAGCCACCAGGACTGTGGGACTTTATTCCAGACTAGGACTGGATTCAGTATTACTCTAAAAGGAGGTCTTCTGGAGCCTCTGTCTCTGGGCCTGTTGCTGCAGACTTTAGTCAAGCCGTATCCACAGTTACGGCATGAAAGTTGGAGTAATCTTTCACATGGTCTTCCACAATTGTACTAGCTCATCTATATATTAATCACTATTAAAGTGGCTTTTCCCCCTTATGAGGCTTCTTTGGAAGATTAGCCTGTGGTGACATGCTGCACATTGTTATGCCATGGTTATGTCCTTTCTGCTGCTGGGAGCCTGGTGGCAACAGGTTGCCTGAGAGGCCTTACAGATACACGAGATGTGAAATCTGTGACTGTGGGCACTACGTGTGTGACAGGTCACAATTCAACAGGAAACCAAGTTCTGGTCAAGTGTTTTGAGTTGGGTGGTGCTCCTCACCCTCCCTTGGCTCTGGAGCTGGGTGGCAGTGGTCTGTGCCTGGTGCTGGGTGGCCTCCTTGCACTCTCAAGGACCACCAGGCACCCCAAAGTGGCCACATGGCGTGGGGAGCACATGGGCCTGTGTTGCAGCTGGAGGGGTGGTAGCACCATGCCACTGGGCAGGTCACTTCATGCTACTGTGCTGATCACCCCATACCAGGCGAGGCAGTGTCCTCATACCATGCACCATGCCACCTGAGGTGAATACAGACCCCCATGCTGCTTTTGTGCCATTCATCACTTGGAGAAGGTGATGCAGGGAGGCCCTTCTTCTCCTGGGCCATGCTGGGTATAAATAGCTCTAGCTGAGGGGCAGCCAAGAGGACAGAGGCAGCAGGGAGAGGGTTGGCAGAGGTGGTGGCAGCAGCCTCCTTGCCATGCTGAGCCTCTCAGAGCCTCCTCTGTCTCATCTGGCTCTCTGTGAGCAGTTGCTAGGTAAAGGCAGGTGTGTCAGCTGAAGTAGTGGAAACTTCTATTCATCTTATAAATAGTTGAGCAGCCCAACTTGGTGAAATGTGAAACGAGCAAACATCCCATCTTCTCTTTGAAGGGCAGATCAGGATTCAGTCTATAGTGCTGTCATGTCAACTGTGTCAGCGCTGCTGTTCATGATGCCAAGGCCCTATAAGTTATTCATGTGAACACAGCAAACAAAGGTTTAGCTTAACTGAGGGATGAACATTCCTCCACCTGCAGCTTTCTCCACAGCTAGACACAAAAAGTGCAGAGGTCACTTAATCCGTGACAGAAATAGACTGCACCGTCTTTGGGGTCAGTATGCTTTGCAAGTATAGTAATATGACTGCAGGCAGGCCTGAGGGCTTCTGGCACAGTGTCCTTGGTAGTAAAAGAAAATGTCATTAAAATCCTAATGCGGCTTGGCTGGTTTACTTGAAATTTGCTGGGCAAAATTATAAATTTCCCATATAATCATGTTTATACTCTAGGCCATTAGAAGGCTTTTTCCTTTTGCTAATTCCTCATGCTTCTTGTCAGACTATGTTGACCCTTGTTCTCTGGTGAATTAAGATAGATTGCCACCAGAGGTTAATACTCCCTCTGAGACTACAGGAACTTTTCAGGTCTTTCTCAGTGACTGAAGAGTTTCTGCTCTTAAAAAGATGAGACTTCAGAGCTTGAATTTGAAGCTATATGTCAGCTTGGCAATATATTAAATGGAGCTTATTGTAGGATTTCAATCACAGTCAATTTTAAAGAAAGGAGATATCTCCATGATATTGCCTGAAAAGGGATGCTTGTCTGAGCATGCTTTCATATAACCTCAAAAAATCTAGTCATGAATATCATCTAGCTGTCAAAGCAGAGGGCTGGGAGTAAAGATATGTAGATCTCAGTTCTGCCACGAGCCCTTTAGCAGGACTGACTAAGCCAATCCCTCCTGCATCTTAGATGATCAAATTACCATGGGGACACTAAGAATAACATTCAACAGCAAAGCATGGTGTGCTCATTAGATGAAAAGGAGTCTGTAAGAACAAGTTTTCACTTTCTTTTATTCCCATTTATTCTTGTTAACAAGGTGGTAGGACTGTGCCAGTCCATAGATGATCTGTGCTCAGACCTCCGCATGGAGGCGAGGACACTGCAGTGGCCCTGGGCAGCACTTACTGACAGTTAATGTGGTGACAGTGGCTAAGCCAAATTGTCTGAAAATGGACCAACATCATGTTTTTGTGCAAACCTGAACATTTCAGCTGACCGGTTTTCTGGTGAATGATAAGGCACTGCTCTCATTTACTCTTGTTCTGTGTAGCTGCTTTTGGAAAGGGGTGGCTTGTGGCAAGCTAAAGGAGGAGACTGCGATGGAGAGCCAAAGGGGGTATGTGAGTGAAAACCAAGCCATTTAATACCAGCTTATGTCCATCCTGCACTCTTTTTTGTTAGACTCACATCCACAGAGAAGGAAAAATCAGCCTTGTCACGTTAGCTGTTCCTCTCTGTGTTTGCCTTTACTCTGATCAAATACAGGCAAAAGGAAATCAATCAAAATTAAAACAGATGACAATGTTCAGTACAGAGCTGCTGCTTTACCCCTTAGTGTGTGACGTAAGCTGTAAGTGAGCCTTGCTACCTTTCTGGGAGATAGGTAAGTAAGCAGGGCAGTCATATTTAGCAGATGTAGGAACACGAAAGCCTATAGCTACAGCATGAAAGGGGAGGATAAACAATTTATAAGTACTTGTAAGTGATGATGGCACAGCTCTGTGTTGCAGTTCTAATTTACTGTTCTCTGCTTGTCTCCCCCGCAAGCTTCAGCCAGCAGATTGCAGGGCCATCACTTTTTGAGCTCCGTGCAATCTCAGACACATGCCGAAGGCTACACTGTATGAACCACACTTGCATTTTCTAGATTGTACAGGAATAGCCTCACTAAACTCAGTGGGATGCTTTGCATAAATACTCACTGTGTATGGCTTACATAGCATAGTGCTTGTGAGGTGAGCCACTTAACCACAAAACTTAGCAAAGGCATAAAAATACAACCACTTTTTATATAGAGCTACTGAAGCCTATTGGCCTCAAAAGTCCTTGCTTTTAACATGATAAATGGCTAGCTCCCAAGAGTAGTCACTACTGTTGTGGAGTACAACCTGACACAGAATGGTAAACAAGAGTTTATGTGATGCACGCTATTGTAAGTAAATGATTTTAAAACTGCCTTCTTTGCTGATTTCATCAGCACCTGGATGGAAGTATAACGATTTTTCTGAGGAACTTTGTGTGGACTAAAGGTGCTGTTTGAACTGCACCCTATGTATTGCTGAGGCCTGGGAAATGAATTGTTATAGGAGATGTATTTAACTGTGAGTGAATATATATCTTACAGCAGGAGAAAGGAAATTGTAGTTTCCTTGAAACTTCAAAGGGCGGAAACTTCATAATGAAAACCTAATATACATCTTCACATAACAGTTCAGATTTTGTGTCTCCTGCCATTGTGTAGCCTTGCATCAAAAGATACTTGGGTTAATACTTGAGGGAAGCCATCGGCAAGGACAGCAGCACAAGCTATGCAGGGACTGAGAAAAAGAGAGCTATCAAAACATTCTGGGATGGAATAAAATGAGCAAAGGACTGAATAAATTATGTTTCCCCATATTAAACCTTTATAGATGAAGAACAGTTTTAAGAAGCTGTTTAGACATGTTGTGTGATATAGTTACTGTAAATAAGTCCATAAATATTCATATATTATCAAAGTGCTAGTTTTGACTGTTTTATTGTGCTTGCACATTGTGTGGGATTTGCTTCCCACCAATATTCATGAAAGTTATTAGGCTCAGCTACTTTCAAGCAAATCTTAAGAGATATTTTTGATCACCAAATTTTAAATTAAAAATATATTTGATCTAGTAAAATTCATAATAATCTTAAATTTTTCTAAGAAAGAAATACATATATATCCCCTCAGCAGGTACCATCATGAAGATTGTAAGATCATTCTTAAGGGAGGATAACAGGGTACACAAGGATGTGACTCAGTTTTGCAATAGAACTACAAGTACAGTTCAAGTTTTGAATATTCAATATGCACAAGAAACTAACATATAGAGTCATAGAATAGTCAGGGTTGGAAGGGACCTTAAGATCATCTAGTTCCAACCCCATGCAATGGGCAGGGATGCCTCACACTAAACCATGTCACCCAAGGCTCTGTATGCCACAGATTGTTCAAAAAAGATCATTAAAATAATTTTGAATATTAATGAAAACTTCAGTGTTCCCAGGGCAGTTTGAATACAGAAAAAAAAAAAGGCCATATTCATTTAAGGGATTATTTATTAGGGAATTTTTTGGTAAGTTTAATTGTTTGCCATCTTTTATTTTGTATCTTTCATGTTGCATTTTACTCCAGCTTTTCCACTGGGTATATACTTTGTTGATGAAATTGTGGAAGAGTGACTTAAGATACATATAGGTACTCAGAAATCACCTACCTGATATGTTACTAAAGTGATTTTAGTGTTGCTTGAAATTTCCTTAAGCAATGCTGAAGTCATATAGAAGCCACATAACACAGCACAGTTTGTATTCTGCTGTTCAGTTAATTCAAATAAACACAAAAAGCCTATGCAGAGCTATGTGGGATGATCCTCACCTTTCTACAGATGTTATTTTGTACGTAAAAATACAGATTTCTCTTATACCTTTGAGGTTAAGTTGGTGAGCAGCAGTAGCACTCAAACCTGATTTCCTATGGATTTGCATGTTAAAGTTGAGCTCATAGATAGCATCTGTGATGACAAATGAAGTCTGAGCTCTCATTTTAACTTTTTCCTCAGTGAGGTTGTCACTGAGTTTCTCATCCTTCACTCGCTTTCTGACAATTCAATAAATTTGAGAACCTTTCTACCCACCAAGGGTGGTAGAAAACCAGCAGTGGGTTCAGAAGTTATTAAAGGAACTAAAGCATAGACACTGGCATCATATAACCCTTGTTTCTTTCGGCAACCAGACAGCAACAGACAACAAACAAAATATTCTTTGGAAGTATTCCCCTCTAGGTTTCTTCCCGGTGTCTTCAACAAGTTCATGCCCCCTAAAACTTCAGAGCTCACTTCTAAATATTGTCTGAGAGGTTAAGTGTGCTTAGTAAAAGTGTAATAAGTACTGGAGAGCAAATGCTGATTTCAAGAAAGCTAAAAATATGCTTGATGCTCTCTATCTGAGTGAGAACAGAAGGAAGCCGTGCCAGCCCTCTCAAAGAAGGCTGCTAGGCTGAAGGTACTGACAGTATGAGTTCAGCTCTAACTTAACAGTAGTATACTGCTTATCTGTTGTACTATGTCTTCTGCATATTCCCTTTGTCAGCAGTAAATGGGAAGTTTTAACTTACAGAGACTAAAATGTAACACTGCTGTCTTGTTCACAAACAAGGGAGAGAGGTACACACTGGTCATTAACAGTAGCTCAGTATTCACTGTTGGGAATGTGATGTGGTGCCCACCAAGTCCTTCTGAAGTGCAGTGAATGTTTTGGCATCATTCATGTTGATCAGAGTCCTACAAACAACATCTTAAAAAAAGATGAGATGGAATACTGAAGATGTGTATATGTTATTCAGCTATTTGGCTGTAAGGAGAATGCAGTGTCTTATGAAAGAAGATATCCAAAGCCTTTTTCCCTCTCCCCTTCTCTTTCCATAGTATTATGCAATAAGCCAATATAGCCTGAGGTCATGGAACAGGAGAAGAAAAGGGACTCCATTTGCAGTATGCAGCAAGCTGTGTATCTGTGAGGAGCGAGTGTTGTAACAGCCTAGCTGGCAGTCAGTAACGTGTAGTTAGCTCCCTACCTGAAAATCTTTATTTTAAAATATCCTGTCTGTAACACTGCAAAGCTTTAGAGCACATCAGATGTCAGGGAGTTTGATTCTGCCTTCCTTGACTGCATGGGAATCTGTGTGAAGCATCTGTTTAGTACACTCGCAGTGCACTGCTCTCTTGAGAGGTGTTTTTGGTGTACAACCCCACCTGCTCACAGAAGAGGCTGTGATGTTTCCTCAACACCATTTGATGTTTCTTTCTGGACCATAAGAAATTCCCCTTCCTAGGATCTCAGCTGAGTCAGAGCTTCATTGAGATTTATGGCTTAGCATGAAGGACAGAGAAAGGGGATATTGCGCTCTGCTGCACTGTAGCTTTTAGACCAGCCAGATCATTTCTGGAAACTGGGACAAGTCAGGCCAGGCACTAATACAGCTCAGAGCTGTATCACATCCTTATGGAGCTCCTAGATCTGCAGCTGAGCAGCTGCAAGGGGAGCCAGATGAAAGGCAATGAACATTTGTGTGCTGCAAGGAGGATGGGAAGCCGCGCTCCTCTGAGACACAGCTGCCCATGATAAAGAGGATTCCAGTTTTGAGGAAGCTATTTCCTTTGAACTGCTTAGGTCCTGACATTATTGTTTCAAGGGTTTAAAGAATGCCTTGCATGGCTTTAAACATGAAAGCCCTGCTCTGTTTTGCTCGGAAGGAGAAGGAAGTGAAGCACCCAATTATTTCAGCGCTCACTGACAATAGAAAAGGGCCATGAAAATGGCTGCTTACTCTGGCACAGAACATGAGTTTTGTTGATGTAAAGAGAACAGAGCTTTCCTCAATTTTTGTTTTTCTCTGATAGTATGGAAATTGCATGGCTGAAGGCTATACATTAAAAATACTTAACATGTACTTTAAAACAAGAACCTAGGCCTACAGGAATTGCTATGTTTGAATGAAGATATAACTCAACATGGGTCATATCAAATGATGGCCAAAGATGTCACTAAGTGAGCTGAGCATGTTGCTTTGAGCAAGTATATGTTCAAATAAGCTAGTCATAGGTAGGAATCTAGTTCTTGAGATCCCGCTGGGGAATGGCTCAGATATATCACAAAATGTATTCTTATTGGTGGTCAAATCTGAGGTGAAAATCTGGGTATTGAACATTCAGAGTAGCAGCCATTCTTTTACCATAATACATCTTACAACATGGAGCTGGAGTGTTGATTGTCCAAGCAACGTAAAGACAGCAGTTTAGGGGTAACATTGAGAACTGTATACAGAGTTCTGGCACGTGGTGAAAGCAGAGTTACTCCAGTTAGTTTTATCTCATCTTCTGTACTGAGTCATAAGGAATGAAAAAACAGTGCCATAAGTCAGTTCCTGCTGTAATTATTTAAAAGTATGACATCTCAGGAGTTATATATTTTTTTTCCATTGTATCAGATTTTGTTTTTAAGCAGTTATACCCTGAATACTCAGATGCCTGGTGAACTGTGTCCCTGGTCTATCTTTCTGGCACTCATTCAAAGTATAAGAAATTATCAGTGCTTCTGGTAAGCTAATGAAATTAATGCTGATGCCTGACATCTTTTTTTTTTTTGACTTGCCACTTCACAAATCATTTTATGGAAGAGTTCAAACAACAAAAAATTAGCACATACATTTACTAAAATATTCTGCTATATGCAGTAGATGTTGAATGTTACAGGAAAAAATAAGCTAAGCTGGGGTTGTATGTTCACGTAACATTTGAAAGCATAAGTAAAACTCAATAGTGAACTGACAGATAAAAATTTATCAACCAACCACATGATAAAACTGTATTGCTCTTATTAACAGCAATTAATTTTTTTTTTCCCCTGCTGGAGTTAACACAATTGATAAAACCTTTTGGTGTTCACAGTGAAAACCCTTGCAGTAGGAAAAATTACCAAATAATAAATACATGACTAGAAATAACATTTTCTTCATTCCTGCTTAATGCATTTCTGCATGTGACATTGGCAAGCTCCTGTTCTTATGTTGATGATAACAAAACAATGCTGTGAGAGAATAAAATAATAGTAACAAAAAAGTATATATCCTGGCTTTAGATTTCCTTCCTGTTATTTTCCTAAATGTTTCTCCCCCCTCCTTTCTAGAGCACACAATGAACCTTTAAAAATGTGGAGCTGCTTTCAGAATTGCTATCGTCATCCAGATCAATTTGGAACAAAGTCCTGCCTCCCAATCTATTCTAATTTCAATGTACACACTCTGCTGGCTGGCTGCCAGCATGGAGCTCAGGAAATGATAACTACCCATTTAGTCACAGACGCACAGATTTCCCTGGGATGGTAGGTTGGGGCCGCTTTAATATCCCCAAACTTACTTTAAATTTACACGTTCACCAGCGTCACTCAGAGTGATATTTATATGCTGGGTGTAAGAATGACACACGGGGGGGAAAGCATATAACTTAGTCATGCTTTTCAAGGGGACAGAAGCTCAGAGTCTTGTTTGCCTGCCCTGAGTTGATAACCTTCCACCTCAAATAACTGTACACAACATGAAAAGAAAATTAGCTTGGACTAATCTAATATGAAACAAGCAGAGCCAGATACTTTGAATCTCAAATGACTTATGAACTGTTTATGATAACTATTTGACATGCCTACTGGGTACTAAACATATCTATCTTTTTATAAAGTGCAGATTACCATGCAAGGAAAATAGGCCGCATGTATTGATTGACTTGTTTGCTTATGGGCTTGGGGTTTTTTTTTGTTGTTTTTTTCCTCTTCCTGAATTGCTGGGAGAAATGGTTTTCTGTGCTCATCTGGGATATTTCCAGAAAAGGGGTGAATTAATAGCTTTGGATGATTTTTCCATGTAATTAAATCTTATATCTTTCTCTCCACTTGCTTGAGGACTGGATGTTTTGCAAAGGCTGAATCTAAAGTCAGGGTAAATACTTTCCAAGATGGTTTGAATTTTTTGGTGCTTCTTTTGCTGTTACATTAGGTAGTGGAATGCTGTTAAAAACATCAGCTTTAGCAAATTCTTGCATAAAAGCTGGCAGCCTACAGTGAAGGAAACCCAAATAAATGGAATAAGATTAACAAAGAACCTCAAATTTTTCATTTACCCTAACAAGCCATTGAAAGACCAAATACTTAGTTAAAGAGTAATTATGGATATTTACTACTGTAAGCAAGAAAAGTCTCCACGATTAACTCAGGGCCTGGTAAAGTATCTGATGTACAATGGCAATGTTCAAAACATTCCTGTTTTCACTAGCATTAAATACAAACATATGTTTGCCTATACGGATGATATATGGGCTGTAGTCTTTGCTGTTTTGAGTTTCTTCTAAGCTTACTAACTGTGTTGTCTCAGAGATATAAGGTCACAATAAAAATAAGGGAAGTAAGTACACAGCTTGCTCTGGCTCAGTGCTGGCAGTGTGAAGCAATTCATGTCGAGGTCATTTCAATTAGAGGTATATGGTGCAATGTCTACAGGTGAGCTGGTTCCTCTCAGCATTCTGTGTTTTCATTGGGAAAACCAGGCATTTCTAGAGCACAGTTCTTAAGATTTATTTTAGACAATATGGCCTGAATCCCACTAAAAGTGCCTTTATCTACTGAAGGGAGCGCAGGGACACTTGTTCAGACATACGTGTCTACATGGTAGATACGTAAAGTCAGTGAAATGAATCTTATGCCTCATTCCTGTTTAGGGAATAATAGAAACAACTACTTTAAAAATCATTGATTTTGATACTTAAATTGTTTAACTAGATGTTTATATTAGATGATAGGGAGGTTTTAGTTTCAAATCTTGTCACAAGATATTGCTAAAGTGAGCCTGCTTTATGCAAAGTCAGTATTTAGCACCACAACTCCGATCAAAATTTGTCAGTAAAACAGTTTAGACTCAAAGTAAGTTCCTAATGTTTTAACCAATGGATGCGGGTTTCATAAGCACTTGTAAATTAAATGACTTTGGGATATAGACAAAATATATAGAGAACATGTAGACCAAAAGTAAAGAAGAAATCCCTGCGAAGTGTCCTTTTTAATGTTTCTAATAAGATATGTGTTTAAGTATAGAATGGTTAAGGGTGTGACTTTTTAGGAAACTTACTTGATAATTAGTATTAACAAGTTTAAATTTACATATTGCTTTGTTCTGTGCCGGCATACAATATTCTTTCAGTATTTTGTAGACAAGAAGAATGAACCTAATCAGGAACAGTTTTTTAGCTAGGGCAACCTTATCTCCAATTCCATCCTATTCTAACAGAGTTACTAGTTTCAGTTGTCAAAATTTGCCAACCAAACTTGAAATCAATAAATCTATTTTATATGACACCTTTTCACTTCTGTGCAAATCAAATTGTGTGGGTGGACCTGAGCCTGAATAGACCCGAGTAGCTGTGTGACCAGAGCCATGCCATGGATGTGGGATGGTATGCTTGTCAAATCTGATAGTGACACCTGGGGGCTATTGCAACCTGGACCTTAGCTTATACCTAAATATGTTGTGTGTGAATAATAGCTAGCTAAATTGTACTGTAAAAATTCATTTGCAATCATAATGATGGAAAAAAATGGGCATTTGCTTTGCAGAGTGTCTATATTCCATAATAAATTAATCTCTAACATGTTGCACTAAGCTGTATTTTCTTGTTCTATCACATGCCTTTTTTTTTTTTTGTCATATAATGAATAAACACAAAGGCACATATATTGACAAACATTACCATTAGAGAATAAGAGAGGAAAACAAAGTTCTTATCTCAGAGAAAAGGAAATGTATTTTAGGAATGAAGTAGCTGAGAAACAATAAATTAAGTTTAGCACTCACGCGTATCTATAGAGGGATGTTTGTGCTTTCCTAGTATTGGTCTGTGAGTCATTGCATCCTTTATCTAGTAATACGGCTAAATTCCAGGGTTATCTTGTTTTTTCTTCCTCTTCAACAGAGACGTGAAGATTTCCTTGAATGTTATATTCTCCAGGGTCAGCAAAATGTTGTTTTCTTTCAGTGATCTGGGAAGGAAAAGCATTCCTGGCTTTTAAAAATATGTATTGTCTGCTACAGGATTTGCAAAAGGAGCCTTATGAAATCTATGTGAACTAGAAAAGTTGTTTTGCATTCAAAGCTATTTAAAACACAATCTGTGTTAATAACAACATTTTTAGATGCACAAAAGTGCATATGAATAGAAAGCAATATCTGACACAGGCACTTAACATGGAGATTGCTTCAATTTATACATTGATCACTAGTGGAGATAGCACATGTATAGCTGTCAAGGCCTAATGCCTTTTGTAGTACATCTCCAACCTGGCATGAATTTGCTACACCATGTTTTGCTGCTTCCTCTTCATTCTGCTGAGAAGGAGACTAGAGAACTGGCTGAATTTTGCAAACAAATACAACACGGTAGTACTAACTCCAATTTAAAATGGGACTGGCAGTCCATTTGCTTACTTCATTTCAGAATACGTTTTCAATGGACATTTTATTTGCTGAGGGTAAATTCCAAATATGCTTGCTGCAGGGGAACTGTAACTTTGTGTACTAATGTGCTTATAGACTGTTCTCTTAAAAACTACACACATTTGGTGTTTTGGTGGTGTGAACAAAATTCTGCTAACACTTAGTACCAATAATGAATAATAACATTCTTGAGGTGTTTTGTTGTTTCCCAGATATGAGTTAAAGAAATGAAGTCTAACACTTTCCCCCAATTGCTTTTGAGTTTGTAATGAAATCTGTATGAGAAGAACTGCTTGGAGGATTGGGGTGAATAAAGTGCTAATAAAAACAACCCTAATTTCCTGGCCAGTCACTGTTTTCCTTCCCTCATGCACCAGTGGCTGTTCCAGGGATCACTGCCAGATCTGCAGCCACGTCCCCTGGGGCTTTGGTCTTGACATATCTTTCAAAATAAACAGGACAGGGGATGTGGACAAGCAAATCAGTTACACTGAACTGAGTAGAGCTTCAGAAGCACCACCAACACCCTGTAAGTCTTCTTGCACCTTGGAACCCTGTTTTTACCATGTACCATGGAATAAGGACATGGACATGGGTACTTCCCACCTTTAATTATTTTGGGATGTTTCTGACTAAACCCTAAGCTTGATTAAAATGCAAATCCTGCTGTTTCCCCCTTTGAAGTTATCTTAAACATTCTCATCACCTTAATGAAGTTGAAATCAAGCCTGTAGATTGGCATCTCAGAGGAAAATGTGGACACTACAGTAAAATTATGTGGGTGAATCAGTAGGTGTCAGATTGCTGAGTCCATAATGAATAATTATCTCAGCACAATTATGCGTGCTGTTTTTTCAGGCAAAATGTAAAACTAAAATCCTTTTGTCTCCTGGTAATTAAAAACACATCTCTTGTGTGACTGCACATTGCGAAAGTCTCTCTTTTGGAGAATATGGTCTGCTAGTAGTATCCAAGGTTGGATAAGGAACTATTATACTGATAACTAGGATTGGCTGTCCTGTATAAATTTCTTTTCCAGTGTCTGATACTCATTTTTGCATCTTAATCTCAGTTTATGCATATATTTTATAGAAGAAGCTCATATATTTTTTCTTTGATAATTTTTTTAGTTGCATGTATATGGACAAAGTTTTGATACCCACCTGCCTCCCCAGGTCATCTTTGATATAATTTTGGGTTCCAAAATCAACTGCTGGATTTCAAAAGCAACTGTATGCATTCATGGGATAAAAATACATGAAAGAGTGTTAAACACAAAGACACAACTTTTGGTTCAGGAAATCCTTGAGTTACAAAACAGTAAAAATTGAGAGAATATTCTTGAGATACAGTCCTGAATGTCCCCTGTGTTCTTAAACTTTTCCCCCAGTATTTGCTGTTGACCACTGTCAGAACAAGATGTGGGGATAGACATACCTTTGATTTTATCCAGAATGGCCATGCTTAGATTTCTATGTAATATAACATAACTGCTGAAAGCAAATGTCCCATCATTAGGATTTCTTACCAAGCCAAGAAAATAAACATTGGGTTTCAAAAAAATATTTAAATTTTAAGTAGATTATTTTTTTTTTTTTTTTTGAAGACATGTCCTATGGAAAATATTTTTTCTATAGGTATATTTCTGATCTATTTTCTGACCAAAATAGGCATTTCTTATTAAGATGTCTTGCACTTTATGTAATATATGGTAATATTTTTGGACATTAGTCCTTGGCCTGCCCTTGAAGCAATTATGGGAAATTGGATGTAGGATAATAATTTCTCATGCTCCATCCAACTTCTTCAGCATATTTTCTATTGGATTTGCTAGTTGCCAGTTGTCGTAGTTTAAGGCCAGCCGTAAATCAGACACGCAGTCGTTAGCTGACTCCCCCCCCTTCCTCCCTCTCGCTCCCGGGGGGAGGGGGAGGAGAATCGAAAGAATTTAACTCTCACGGGTTGAGATAAGAACAGTCCAGTAACCAAGGTATAACACAAATCACTGCTGCTACCACCAATAATAATAATGATAAGGGAAGTAACAAGGGAAGAGAATACAACCGCTCACCACCCACCGGCTGATACCCAGCTCGACCCGAGCAGTGATCTCATCCTTCCGGGTAACTGCCCCCAGTTTATATACTGGGCATGACATGCTGTGGTATGGAATACCTCTTTGGTCAGTTTGGGTCAGGTGTCCTGTCTCTGCTTCCTTCCAGCTTCCACTCCTCCCTGACAGAGCATGAGGCTCAGAAAGTCCTTGGTCAGGCTAAACATTACTTAGCAGCAACTGGAAACATCAGTGTTATCAGCACTGTTCCCAGGCCAAAAGTCAAAACACATCACTGCACCAGCTACCAAGAAGGAGAAAAATGACTGCTGCTGCTGAGCCCAGGACACCAATACAATTATTTTGAGTGGAAGAGTCATGAGAGAACAGATGTAGATGAGGCATAGCTAAAACCACTTTCACGTGTCTATCCCAGAGATAACATTTAAAGGATACTTTTGTGAAGAACAGTAAGTCTGCCTAATTAAAACTGGATTTCAGACATGCTGTGCAGTCAGATGAAAGAATCGTCTTAGTGTATAGTGACAAACCAGACATTTGGGATTTTTCTAAAACTTTTCCTGTGATTATTTAGAGCCCATAACCAATAAGAGCTGCTTTCAGTTTTGCCCTTGACTGCCCATAGAATACACCTGTGCTGCCTGTTTAAGTGTGAATTTTAGAGGAACTTTTTTTTTTTTTTCTTCTGGTAAAATTGGAGGAAAAAGGGAGAGAAAACGTGAAACCTCCAAGTCTGAAGCTAAGCACAAAAAGTGGGAAGCTGGAGATGAAATCTTCTTGGCATTTTTATATCTTTATAACACGGACATGAGAAAAGAGGAGATGGTCCGTTTCATCTACCAACAACAGGGAGAAGGAAGACAGCAAATAAAGAGTAAAGAAGCCGGCTTGTCCATTGTAATGGCAACTAGAAGATGAGAAGAAAACCACTAATTACTCTGTGATTGATATCCTGGAAAAAACAATCTTCATGCTTTAGCAATTCAGACATCAGAATGCCCTGTGAGACAATCATAACATGATGCATTGCTTTTGTGACACTACATGATGAAGTGGCTTTAAAGAAAACAGTTATTTATCCTGGCTGAAGTTTGACTGATCAGTGGTGAATGTAATTTTGATCTTATCAAGAAATCGTCAGGATAGCCATGTCTTTAGTTAGGTTTTTATGAAGAAGGAAACCTGAGGCGTTGGAACTGACGTTTCAGACTGTTTGGAAAATAACAGAGTATGTATACCCAGGTCCTGATCCTGCTGCCATGTTGTAAGTACTGAATAACGAAACAAGAAATTATGACTATTATATTTCAATGTGTCTTCTGGGCTGGTGAAAGTCTGGAGTCAGACCTAGCAAACAGATTCCAGGGGTCTGCAGTGAGCTACCCGTGGGGCTCAGGTGCACCCTGTGCTGATTGAATTGTGAGACCTGGGCTTGCCATGAGACGTTGTCAAAATAGAGAGACATATCATGTGCTCAGAGAGGTATGGAATAAGGCAGTTCTCAAGCAGGAGGCTGAGGTGTTTTTTTCTCGAGCGTTTGCCAAGTGCATTTACACATTGAGTTCTTGGCCGCCACTTGTGCAGACTTCCCTAGGAAACATTTTCCATCTGTCATGCTCACATGCAAAAAAAACCCAACCCTGGAGATTCCACCCCCATCTCTGAAATGAGCCTCTCTTTGTCTCTTACAGCTTTCAGCAAGACTTTTATTAAAGAGACAGAGGAGGGGGGAATAATGCAAGCAAGGTGCTTTCTAGCATTTCATACCAGGAACTGCAGCCAGCAGGATCATAAATGCCTGGAATGACAAAGAGAAGGGGATTCAGTTTCACCTTGACTCCTTGTTTTGTCTGTTAGTGATCCTCCCTTTATCTGCAGCACTCTAAGATCCATAAGCTGCCCCATCCAGGCCTAAGAATTAAGGCTCTCCTTAACTGTAGAAGACAGTCAAATAGAGTGCAGCCAGAAATTCTTGATGCTGCCTTCTCCTGTGCTTAGAACTGCACAGAAAATTCCAGCCAACTTCTTCAAAAAAGTATCAGAAAATTCTTTTAAAATAAGTTTTCTAACAACATTCCCTCTTTTAATACTTCACTGACATCAACAGCAAAATGACCAAAAAAACATCAAACCAAAAACCACTCAAAAAATACACTGCTTGGATGGTCACCCTAAACGTGATCAATAATGACGTAGGGTAAATACATGGATCTGTTATGTCTCCTTTCTTCAAAACTGTGATTATTTTGCAAGTAAACCACTCCTTTGTCTAATGATTGTCATTTGCAGAAGCCGAACTTTGTGTCAGCTGGTTATAATCTGTACAAGACATATACCGAATAGTTTGAAATTTGGGGTATTAGATGGCAAGAAAACCAACCTGCATTAGAGTTCAGTCTTATGAACAAATGGGTTTGTCATTATTAGAATTCTTTTTATTTAAATTTCTGTTTCCCATACCATGTGAAAGGAAGCTGTGTATTGAGAAAAATGGGATGGCAAGGCCTGCTCAAAAGACTGGATGCATGCCTACCATTAACAGTGAAAGTCTGAGAGTTCTGTTTGTTTTATTTACATATTGGTGATAGAGACATTTAAAATTATTCTTAAGTATGAGAATATTGGAATAAGAATAGCTCCTATTTTTTAGAAAGATTTTTTGGCTCACTCTTTCTACTCTCCCATTCTAACTCTATACAAGCCATCTCCCTCAAGGCACTGGTAACAACAGGTTAACATATTCTGCATGCAGACGTATTGGACCACTACACATTAACTGGGCTTCCTCAGCTCTCCTGTGGGACACCACACAGTGCCCCAGGCTGTTGCTGGGCTGACAAGGCTTTGCTGTGACTCATTACAATAGGAGGCAAAATCAACTGGTGCAGTGAAAAAAAAAATATAGGTTTATCAGGGATAAAGAAAACAAGTTATTCAGGAGGAAATGATCCATAACTGCTTGTTATTAAAGCCTTTAAGAATTACTTGTATAAGAAGAATGGGATTGCTTAAAAAAATTAACTCCCTGGCTTGTTCTCAGAACATGAGTGAGTCAGGGCAAAACTATCCTGGGAGCCAAAACACACAAGTGCTGAATATGTTTCTTTGACAGACCTCTTAAAGGTGTTTTTTCTGAATTTAGTGCTATTACTGATTCATTTTCTATTGGGGGAAAAAAAAAAAGGTGGCAACCATGTGAAAGTTTCATTTCTTTTGAGAAGACAGAAAACAATGGGAGTTGGAAAAATTCCTTTGAGCCCCCTCCCAAAACAAGTAATAAAAAAGTGAATAAATGTCTAACGATATCATGGTTAATGAAAAACATGCAGGCACAAGAAAGTGCTCTTAGCTTACCAGAGCCAGCCCTGTTGCAGAGATTATCACGGTGTTCTTCCACGCATCCCTATTCAGTTTTTTTCAATAGTTACTATACGCTGTTACCCAGCATCCACGTTTTACCACAGAGGTGACTGCAGTTCAGTTTTGGCTGAGGAATTCATGGTTTGCAGGGACAAGAGGGGAAAGAGTAGCAAAAAATGGCAAAAATACAAGATAAATCTTGCCTTGCAAAGCTCTCTGATCTCCGTAGTCTGCTGCCTGCCAGCAGTGACCTCAAGAAGAGTACAGATGCACACACATGGATATATATTGCCAGCCTCTTCCTTCCCTGCATTGCCTTGCTAGCTGTCCTCATACCACAGGAAGATACTCCTTATTCCTAGGCCTGCAGAAAGGAGGCAGATAAGGGAAGGAAGAGGAGGCAGCTGCCAGGATGTGGGTGGGGGCAGAGGGGTTCTGCCAGGTGCTTCTCCAGCTTCTCTACAATGACTGTCTTACTGTGCCCACCCCACCTTGGGGGAGACTGTTGGTCACACACTAATATAGGCAATTACATGGGATATGTCATACTGTGTGTGTCTGAGGGACAAATTGCCATGGTACTTGCCTATCCATACATTATATACACAGCAACTGGTAGATTCCTGCTGAGCAATCAAGACTCTGGACAGAGTGGGATAAGAGACATTTATATGTATGTGCACATGCAATTAAAGATGCAACAGGTTGATGCCATCTTGTTCTGGGTGCCAGAATAGCTTATTATGGTCACAATGCTGAGCTTACATCATGTTTATATTCTAATATCCTGCTCTTAATGGCTAAAAACATTCAGAAACTTTTCTCTGTTCCAGATGTGGTTTCTCTCCCAGTGTAATTTTATTTGGAAAGTTTGAATAAGAATGGTCTCAGTTTTTTTTTTTTTTTTTTTTTCTTTTTTTTAATTTGCTTTGAGTTTGAGGAGGATGGGAAAATAAAATTGCTTTTAAATCCAAAAAATTATCCAGTTCTGTACTTTGGTCATGGGCTGATGAAAAAAGGATTTGAATTAGACTGAATCCACCTGTTTTCTGTGAGGGTCATGCTCAGGGAGAGGCATCAGCAAGCCTTCTGTTAAAACAGCCTCCAAGCTATGTGCATCAGGGCTTCATTCAGGTACATTAACTGAGGGCAGGACAAAAAAATCTCTGTCAGAGAAAATGCAAGAACTGAGGTCAGTATGAGGAAAGACAAGGGATGTGGGTGAAGGAGGGAAGTGTGACGTGCTGTAGCTGGGGACATTTGCTGAAAAAGATAGGGAAGGAGGACAGAAGGATGAATTATTCATATTTCTGATCAAAAAGGCATCACTATGTTTTGGTGGTTTCTCATTCTTCTCACCTCTTCTGGGCAGTTGCTTTGCCTCTGGGAAGGCCCTTGGCATCATTTCTTATTTTGTTCCCATGAATGTCTTTCTGTCTGTTGTGGTGAATACCGCTTGCACTCCTTGACCAAATTCCTTGCAGTGCTTCTCTGTGGGTCACAGGAGTGTCAGGTAGTCATGTATTTTCTTTAGGTTGCCAGCATCACCTGCACTGACTCATCTATCAGGGAACAGAATAATCTTTTGTTTAACTGCTGTCTCTCTCGTGCATTGCTACTTGAAATGTAAATGCACTTTTTTTTTACTGCAAATAGCCCATGATGCTGCACAATCTTTTGTAAGAACGGGCAAGGATGTGTGAGCCATTTCAGTACTTTTCTGCAAGTACTCCGTGTGTTCTATTTCCTATTGCTGTCCTTGTTCTTAACAAAATGTTGCAGGAGCTGTTTGGAGCTGTGAATGCTTTCACTCCTGCACTACCCAGGGCATTCATTCTGCTGATGATTCAAGTCCGCTTATGGTTTTAATGGCTCAGATTAAACTGTTCCTGAACGTTTTTTCACTTGTATGCATGGGTTTCCCCCTGCGTATGAATATTGTGTCAAATGGCAAAATTTATTTCCAAAATTTTCTTTTCCCTATCAGTTATGTGTGACCAGCAACCATGTTCTGTCTGTGCTCATTATCTGACTAACTTCAACACCTGTACCAATTCACTCTAGCCCAAATGTTATATAAACTCTCCAGCTGACCTTTGCAGCATCATACTAGGAATCAGGACCATGACAATGGTTTTGCTTGTGCTTGTAACCAGCATAGCAGAGATCTTCTCTAGTTCCCTAGGAAATTACTTATGCATTGTAATTAATTTGGAGCCTATGAAAAAGCAACATGTTTGTGAAATGTGATATTACAGATTGTCTAATCTAATCAATTAAGCCCTACATTACATTACTGTCTTTGATGCAGGGAGAAGAAAGTTCTTTCTGAGTTACGAAGTTATGCCCAGAGTCTTAATAAGTTATTTGATTTTTGATTTTTTGTTAGCCAATATTGCACAGTTTGAAGATGTGAAACCACTTTTTTTTTTTTATTCTGAGAAGCAATTTAACGATCAAGCAGTGGAAAGTGGGATCTATGGATACTGCAAATGTTTGCAAATGCCACAGGGAAGAAAGAAGCAGCATCACCTAACAGTTTTTTAGATTGCTTTTTATCAGTGTATTTCCATAATGCCAGTTGTCGCTGGCTCATAGTTATACAACCAGACACGTGGCTTACTGTAAAAAGGTACTTGCCCTTTTGAAATCCCTGAGCGAAAGGTGAGGCAAGAGGTAGGTGTAGTGGTCCTGACCAGGACACCATTGTACATCAAGGAGTGAGTGACCCACTTAACAGTTATCCTAGAGCAGTCAGAGATCTGTACTATGCTGCACAAAGCTGTCCTTGTCATGCTGCACAAAGCCTTTGGATGCAAGACAGACTCCCCCAGATCACTGCAATTGAGGAGCCTGCAGGCAGCTCCCCTCTGTACCAGTGATTATGCCTCCTGAGCAGCCTCACCTTTCTCTAGGTGTAGTGAGATGTTCTTATGGAAGCATGATTTCTGTTTGCTTGTAGCAATGATGAATAGAGATATTTTCTTGTAAGAAAAGCATTTAATAATTCAAATGGCTGACATGGTAGGATCTATTCTCTGGATGGGGTCTGCTTAGCATTGCTGCACATGGATCGGATGCCTCTTGATGCTGCACCACCTGGCATCCCCACTATCTAAAGGGATGTATGATTGTCTATTTTATTCTCTCTCTAGAGTGTTAGCTCTAATAAGTAGCATTTTAAATGATACCTTCCAGAGTCTGAGTGGTTTCTTACTGGGATCATAATCCACCAGTACATCCTGTTGCAAAACATTACTACAAAGATTTGTTGTACTGATCTCTATATGCATCAAGATAACTTTTGATGAGACTGTATATTGATAGGCCCAAAATATGGCTCAATTTTAACAGATCCTTCTGCACTGAATGTCGAAACAACAAATTTAGGAGAAGTGACTGCCATAGGAATACAGCAGTGAATTGGTGAGTAGTTTAATGTAGGAGATTTAAAACCTACAGGTGAAGGAATAAGTCAGACTACATCAACTCAGCTTTTATGTAGGGTTAAAAAAGGAAAATAAATAGAAATTTGGTGTTCCTTTGAAGATATCATCTGGCAGTTACTCCTTTATATAAAATGAAACACTTCAAGAAAGAGTTAATGAAGTGGCTAACAGATTCATGCTGCTGTTAACGCAGTTCATGATCAAAAGTGAGGACACAGTCTTTACAAACTTCAGATCATTTGCAGACCCCATATTGGGGAAATTGGAAGTTTCTGGATGCAATGGAGACACCTTCGACATCTGTTGGAACCATGTAAAGAGCTCCAGACAGACCCCTTCTCAATATCTGAAGACACTAAGGGCTGGAAAATCGCAGTGCAGTTCAATTCAGGGCCTGGAATAAATTTAATTTACAGCAAACAGTGCTGAGGGACAAACAGTGCAAAAACCTAATTGTCACTCAATAATCTCCAATCACCACACATGTAATGGGAAATTGAGCTTGCACTGGATTTGAGGTCTGTGCACACTGAAGTTCTGGAGTGACTCATGGGATGAATTCATTCTATCTGCTTGCAGCACTCTGAAAACCAGAAGAGATAGATTGGTTGTTAAAGAGCGAGGCTTTTGAAGATGGCAAATTTGGAGGAAAACTAATATGTGATAGAAAAACTGCAGATATGGATGCAGAGCCTATTGCCTGTGTATGGTTGCTCTAAACAGGCGTATGTACACAGCAGTGCCCTACTACCCTCATTAGCTTGGGGCTGCACCTGTGGAACACCGAAATGGACATGCTTAGCACGAAAAGTGTGGTATGCGGGTGATAGATGTGAAAATCAACTGTGGTGTGTGGCTTGCTGCGTCATCAGGCATGGGCACCAATCTCAGTTACGAGAGTAGCTGTGCTGACAGAGATATGACTCATACAGTTCATTGCAGCTCAGTGATGTGACTAACAATTCGTCATAGGAGAGGAGCAGAATTGTTTGCCAATGAGCTTATGGGGAACAGTAGTGGAGCATCTTCATTATTACACCTCCTTGTGTTTCAAGAGACCTTTCCAGGTCAGTGTGGCTGCAGGTGTGAATTATGGAATACCAAATTTTACTTGTTTTACCTCTCCAGAAAGAAACATATGACAAAGGAGAATGCAACTCCATTAGAGAAAATGTCTCTGCCTCCGAGTTCATCAGGAATGACTTTAAAGGGCTGCTCTCAGAAACACCAACTGGAGATCAGCTGGTGGTGACAGCATGTGACAGCTTCTCCAAGGATGAGATAGAGCAGCCACAGAAGCATAAAAAACCCCTGACAGTTAGAGACACATTACATAGTCCTTGTTGGCCTTTAGCCATGCTTTTTTTTTCTTCAGTGGATTATTTTAGGACTACAGGAACCTATGCTTCCCTTTAACTAGATCTTTATAGCTAGGCGCTCTGGCAGTCCGGAGGACTTCAGAAGATGGGAGAGCAGAGGAAGTGTAGCCAGGGAGCCTCTTTTAGGAAGACTATGTGTTGATACTGAAAAGGCAATAATGATGTGGACATCCAGGACACAGAACAGATGTGGTTAAGCAGCAAGAGAAAAGCAAAGTGGGGCAGAAATCCTAGAATATTCCCCATACGGTTATTTTACATATCTGACATAGTTGTTATGAATCCAACAGCTTGGATTCAGAAAAACAGAGCCTGCTCTTTGCAGCACATTGAAAACTAGCTTGCAATTTACCTAGAAGAGAGAAAGGCCAGTAAAATGAAAACTCAGTAATTAGAGGGGCATGAAAGAAACATAGAAATGTTCTGTGAATTCTATATATCCTTATAAGTCTTGTTGTAATGGAGCAATTTGCAGCAAAGAAGCAATTGCTGTTTTGCTTCCTGAACCTCAACTCGTTGCAGTCTCTATTTGCTCAGAGGGTAGGCCTGACTCTGCCAACAGGGGACCTGTGACCACTGATAATAAGGATGTGCATTTAGACAGTGACTTTGAGGCTGAAGTTAAGACATGAGCATGTACTACTTGAGAATACCACATAAACAGATGAACATGTTAATTCTTAGGGGCTAGAGGAGTGGTGAGGGCTTATTAAAGCTGTCTGGATTGGAAGGCGTTGCAATGTTCAATACAGACAGCACAAATAAGTGTTAACACTTTTAAATTCTGGGTGGTTTTATGTTGGCTTGCTGTCATCTAAGTTATAACCTGCCTGAATGTGCTGGCATTGGTACTTGTGTTGCCAGTTTAAATCAGATTGTTCCTGTTTATGAGTATTAGACTATCCTTACAGGAGTTGAACTGCTTGGTTTTTCTCCATGATATATCGCCACACTTCACATGGTTACAAAACTGCACTGGACCCAGCAACTGCGTAGATATGTATATATGTGGGTATGTATTTCTTCACTTAAATATGCTTCAATGACTGCTTGATGCTCTTTTGGGAAAATATAATGAATGGTGCAGTGCATTCAGATGTTGAATCCTAACTTTTATACGAGGATAAAGTTTCAGAACTCATATCAGGATGTTTGATATAAAGATAAACTTTACAAACAAGAGCTCCATTGATTCAGATTAAATTGTGGTGAATGGTGTGTTCCACCACTCTCTGTGATCTTTGCAGAAATATGAATTAAATGACATTTGGAAATGGTTGCAGAACCACAGCCGTGCACATCTGAATATTTTCTCAATTAATAATGATTTAAAAAAAATTATTGCTGAGTTTATTAAAGTGGAAATGTCCCCCCAAACATCCCAGAGGGATTACCTGTCAGCGGGCAGGCTAGGCTCACAGAGTAAGCAGAAGTTTCTGTCTTATAGCACTGCTTCTGCTCATTTTTCTCTAGCCAGGATATTGTTGCTTTTTCATTCTTTCTGTTGAGGCTTTCACTGATAGACAAGAGCAATTCCTGGTAAACAGGGGGGTGCAGCAGCTGGCTACATCAGAGGCTTAAAAGTAGGCTAAAGAACAAACAGCTTTTTTGTAATGGTGACATTGGCTATCAGGACAAACAAACTGTGGAATCAACAGCATGCAAGGGATTGTGGCACCCTGTGCACAGAAACATGGAGACAGAGAAAGCTTTTCTGGTGGCACCAGAGCCAGGAACAGCTTGCAGGTCTGTGGGATGAGCTCCGGAGATGGATGCCAGAAACAACTAATTGCCTTCTGGAAAATAAAAGGGGGCAGCAAACGGGGCATAGGACCTTCAAAAACCACCTGAAGTCTTAAAAATTACTGGCTTCAGTTTGAGAAACTGTCTGGGTTATTTCCTTGAATCATTTCTTCTGCTATCACTTTGAGAAACACAAAAAGAATGACTCAATTCTCTAGCATCTTACATGTGTCTTAGTCATTGTCAATCACAAAAAAGTTACAGTCTGGTTCTCATGTTGAATTGAAACACTTACTGAGAGAATGGGCATACTTGATGCAATGCTGAGTCACTCTCAGCTGCTCACCATTATTAGGTATTCAACATTACTAAATTGATGCAATTAATTTTCCTGAAGTCCCCTAAAAGTCTCTTTATCCTCCTGACAGTATTATTTCTTTTCTTTTTATTATGATAGTGTGCTGATAAAACAAGGACAAGCTAGCTTTTTCTCTTGCTTTTATATTTGAATCTCACAGAGCAATTTTTTACTCTCATTTTTGTTCATTTACTTGTGAATCACTGCATCTTTCAGAATATGAATCTGCAGAACATCATGCTTTTAGATATAAAGTGAAAATGAAAAAAACCCTTCAGCCATCTCCTGAGAAAAAGAATCACTGGAGAGGCTGACCTACATACCACACAGTGTCCCTTAAACAAAGCAGAGTTTGAAACACTTTCCATGAAATACCAAGGTATTACAGTTGAAGACAGGACACACAGAAATAGCCCAGAATGCTTTTCATTCAGCGTTTTGTTCTTTGGTTCACTTGACAAATGCCAAGCCTTAAGAAGTTATTACTTACTCCTCCCATTTGCAATTTGCACACAACCACCCACAGAAAGTGGGTTTCGGAAAGGAATGCTGTGCCCAGTTTGTTAGACTTGCCTTAGCTTTTCTCAGCTGCCAGTCTGATCTACTGGGAGAGATTGATTTCAGGTGACCTGGATCCCAAATGGAGCTGGCCTCGTTGGCTGAATCAGCAGGAAACAAGCTCTGTACATGACTAGCACAGTGCAGGGATCTCAGCTTGTTACCTTTGCACTTCCTCTTAGCTCATTCACTTTCCTCAGTGTGCTTCTTTGACCTGTATTTCTGTGGCTTGAGCCATGCAAATTTCCAGTTACAGGGTAAAATAAAGATTGGAGCTCCGACGCTATGACAGATGAACAAAATGAACAAGAAACAGCATTTTTCTTATGGATGATGCAGAATTTGTGTTTAAGAGTCATAGTCTGTGTAGAAGCTTGAGTCAACTCAGACAGTGAGCATCAGCGGTTCCAAGAAACAGGATAGCGTGTGTTGTAAAAAGGATCCCAGAAAGAATAGTGGTTTTCTTGTGTGTAGACTGTCACAGTCTGTTCAGACCAACAAAGAAGCAAATGGCATGACAGCACCAATCTTTTTTGATTAGAGCTTCTCCCTGACACCATTCATCTGTCTAATGTTGTGCCAAGAACCTGTTTTCAAACACAGCTTAAGTGCTGTCACAACCCTTGTTATGTGGGACTTTCCCCATGTCAGATCATGGATTACAGGGCCCTTAATAACTCCTCTTGAGTCATTTTTTGAAGATAAAAAGGAGTAGACTTTAACATAAGTAATCTCAACTGACTATTCTGAATTGACAAGAGCCCCAGATTCATCACTTTCCCCAGTGTAAGATTCTGGACACTCATTACTGGGTTTTTCTATTTATTTTATTAGAAAAAATACTAAAAATGTGAGTAGTTTAAAATTTTTAATTACAAGTTTGGGACAGCAGAGGCATTTAAATACTTTTAATGAGAGATTTGCCTTGAGCATATGAAATTAACTGAATTGCACTTAACTAGGTCATTGGAACTTTCTAATCGTTTTATACTTTAGAGACAGATGTGAAAATCAGTAACTGTGAGGCTGCAGTTCTCTTAGGAAAACTGGTGAGGTCTGTTAACTTTTAGATATATTGTGTTGCACAAAACATGAGCTTGCTCTCTACATTTCCTTGTTCTCAGTTGTCTGTGGGGCTTTTGGTGATTTTTCTCTCCTAAGGAAGGCTGTTGCTTTTGCAGAATACTATAACAGTTTTGTGATATAGATACACACTCAGTAGTAACCAAAGGGAGAATTTCAGTAGCTATGTTGGTGGCCTAAGTTTGCTTTAGACAGGAGAGATTTTACAACTGAAACCCTCTTACAGCACTATGACTTGTCTGTATGAGGTAGAATATGTTCACATTAAAACTATATAAAACCCAGCAAACTCCATAGTGATTCCAAGATTCACATGAATTTGGATCCTCATGTGAGTTGGATCCTCAGTTGATGTAGATGTGTACACCCTCATTTGTGGCAAATGACTTTTAATATGTTGATTTAAAAAAAATTAATTAAAATAATTGCAGTTCAAACTTCTACTTCCCAAAGCCTCATTTTATCATATTAAGTAGCAATCGGAAGTTCAATTATAGCAGTGTTGCATCCCAAACTAGCACTTTGGTGCCATTGTGTAGAAGGCAATTTTCCCCGGTTTTCTTCTGGAAGTTTGCATGCGTGAAGCATTAACTTGCATTATCAGAGACATCCCGAGCAAAACTCAATAAACCTTTCTGGTTTTGCTAGTTCTGCTTTGGGGGATGATGCTGTTGGTGCTTTGCTGCCAAAATTTTACATTAAGAATACAGAAAAAAAAATCATTTCCCACAACTAATGGACTACTGAAGAACTTTGTTCCATATCTGTGCTGACACCTTGAGGGTAACCCAAGCCACTTGCCCTGTATTTCAAAACCTAGAGAATTGACTCCTATTCATGTTCTGTCCATTTGTCAAAAGAAAGAGAAAAAAAAAAATCATCAGCAGAAGCAGGAAATGCTAGGTGGAGGCTCAGGTTGCCCTCTGTGCCCGTGTGCTGATTTTTAGTCATGCTAAAGGCAGTCTTGGAAGCTGATAGTGTTATTCTAAAAGAAGGTAATGGGGGGAGGACGGCCACTGATTATATTCCTCATCTGACACGGAAAGTCTGGTTTCAGTTTCTTGCCCTGCCATGACCTCAGAACTTCCAGTGATTCTAAATGATTTTTTTTCCCCCTGAGAATTAACGAGCATCCAAACCATTTGCTTCTGCAAATGTAGATGTCTTCTTTTGATCTTTCCTGTTCTAACATAAATTAACTGTAAAACTGTATTCTGATACACATTTTAGAAGCTTTTTTACATAAACACTGTAGGTAGGCAAAATGAAATGGCTTTGTGGATTGAGTCTTTCTAGCAACTAGACAAGAACATGCGGTCCTATATGCTTTTATCATTTTGCCAAGTCTGTGTGAAGGACAGGCAGAATTGCAGGCTCTATGCTAAATGTGGAACAGGAATTGTTCTCCATCTATTACCTCAAAAGAGGCAGAAGAGAATGAAGAGCAGCAGGATGAGGCCTCAGCACCAGTCTTTCTTGGCTGCCTGCAGGAAGGGAAATGTGCTGCAACAGTTCTATACAGGTCTTGTAACTCTTCTATCCTAAACAGAAATTGTAGGTTTTCCTAGTTTGGTAAGGGTCTGCTGGGTCTTGCCTGTGGCGGGGGGGGGGGGGATGTGTGTGTTGGAACAAGGTGTCTTTAAGGTCTTTTCCAACCCTAACCATTCTATGATTCTGTGATTCTGTGCCTGTTGCCCCATTGAAAGGCCATGCCTGTGAGATACAATTTAGTTCCCCCCCTGGATGGAATGAACTTTTTTTCATGTATATAAATTATGTTTACATGCAATATATACTGTGTATATGTACATAGAATATGTATTTATTCCACTATGGGTTGTAACTGCAAATGACTGTGATTTCGTTTTCACTACATCTGGACACGTTGATTTGCAATGAGGTACATCAGAAATCTCATTCTTATAATCATTTACACATATCCACAGTGTGTCTTGTTGATTAGAACAAATTTCTTTGATATTTTAGACCCTTGGGAGTCTGGAGGTGTCAGACTCTCCTTCTGACTCTGGAGAGTGCTTTTGACTCTAGAGCACTCCATAAAACAGAGCTATGCAGCCCAGCTGGGGCACGCAAGGTAGTGTAGTAATTTTATTTGTTGAGGTAATCAGTGATGAGCATTCAAGTGACAGTGAAGAGTGTCCTTTTTTCTCCATATTACCACTCTGAGCACTGCATCTTTCCAGATAACATTGCAATATAACATTGCTGGGGATAGACAAGCTCAAGTAGGGATGCCCTCCCTGGAGACTGTAACAAGAGAAACATGTCCCATGTCACCCTCTCCACCTGTTTGAAAGTACAGCTATACCCCTGGTTTACAATTCAGTTACAATTTCTTCAGTCTCATGCATCCACCAGCCCTGCAGTTGTAGTGCATTTTATTGGTTTTGCTTTTGCTAAAAAGAACATAATGATCAGAATGAAAGCAATACATCAAAACTCACTGAAAGTTAGATATTGCTCTCCTTTATCATATACAGATATTTCAGGAAAACAATGGTTTTCTGACATTTTTGAGAATCATCAGCGGGAGCTGTCACTAGAATGACATATCATTTGCTGTCGTGTCAGACCTGCAAGCTGTTGCAGAAGTTAAATCCTTTCTTGGCCCTTAGGGATCTCTAAAATATCTGAGTTAGAGAGGAAGACACTGACACAGTCTCAGTTTGTTTGCCCACTGGTGTGTTTTCAGGGACTAAATGACAATGTAGATTTGGGGCTGCTTCTCCTGTTTTATGTATATCAGTTATATCAGAGTGCCTTTGCAGACTGAATAAAACTCCATCTAGCATGCCATCCCCCAGCAATCAATGTTCATTCTGAACACATCTGTTTGAATTTGGCTTTAATCCTTCTCTGCTTCATCCATATTTATCAATATTTCAGAAATGTAAGTGTCAACTAGTCTCATACTCTAGCATGTCTGCAAAATTGACTTGATGATCTGAAACTCTGAGAAAAGATCAACAATGAAATAACGTAGATCTGACAAATACACTGTGACTAAATGCATGTTGCAATACCTGTGTCACTTTATACCTTAGGTTTTCTAGTGTCCACTTAAAAAAACAACTACATTTTAATGAAAGAAAACTTCCTAAAAAGAGTAGTAAAAAATATTAAATTGCAGCAGCATATATTTCTTAATTCTTTACAGCATTGCAACAATAAACTAAAGCAGTTGCTACCCATGGAAGATTAAGACTAATAAGCATTCTGTAATTACATAAATATATGTCTTTTAACCAACATTTTGGATTATATTTGGCTTTGTAATTTGAAAACTTTGATTCATCTGGTGTTAGAAAATATAGTAAGTAATTGTAATAAAGTAGTTGTTAATAAATATTATAACCCACTAAGTGTTTAAGGCCAGGTTGGATGGAGCCTTGGGTGACATGGTCTAGTGTGAGGTGCCCCTGATCATGGCAGGGGGTTTAGAACTAAATGATCTTAAGGTCCTTTCTAATCCAAATAATTCTGTGATTCAATGATTCTATGATCATGATGGTAAATTTAAAAAGTGTGGTAGTGGTAGTTTTTGTCCAAAGTGCGATACTTGTTTTTTTTTTTTTTTTAAAGGTGACAACCAGACTCCGAAGCAAACAAGTCACAGGGAAGGACATATTTTCTAAGATGATATATGCAATCTATCTCTAAATTTTGATGATAAAGTAGTTGAAATGTCAAATGTATACCACCCTTTACATTTCATAATAGTTATGTGATAACTTTTTTTTCTAATCAGTATAATGTGAGAGGCTGGTCATCCAAAGTTTTACTATCTCAAAAGAGTTCACAGTTCATTATTAAATCAGCAATTAAGATACTTTGTAATCACTGATGACTTAGGGTGAATTCATACTTGTGTTCCAAAGACAAATGATCTCTGTGCCATTCACAATGCTTTGAACCACCTCTCGTGAGAACAAGCTGAAAGAATGGACAAATATGTATTCTGTCAGAGGAAATATATGCTACAGCAACTGGCATGTTACTGAGGTTATGTGAAGACCATACAGGATTAGCAGTTTTATCAGAGCTGCGAACTATTTGTTAAGAGGATATGGACTTGTTGAATTGATTTTAGTACTCAGGACAGATGGAGCTCCTGAAATTCAAAGTGCTGCAAACATTTAGAACCAATTTCTGGGCTTACAAGATTTGGAGAGCTAATCCAAGTCTATGAGCTATTCTCTCTCTAGCACATAAAGATTTTATTGTTTGTTTGTTTGTTTTCCACCAAATACTTTTTTAGTTTTCCTAAAGTGCAGACTGCTTTATATTAGGACATGTGATCCTTCCAAATGTTGTGCTGGCCAGCAGATATGGTGTTTCCTCTAGAGCGTATACCTAGTTATTCACTACTTCCCTCTTCTCCTTCAAGCTTGTGCAAGTGAATTTCTTAGGAAATTTAAGAGTCATGTACTTCCCCATTCATTCTGTGTGAAACACCAGCTATGAATATTTCTCCAGTGAAAGTCTAAAGTCATAAACCATGGTCTTTCCAGTAGAATAACTCAGATGTCACAGAAAGAGTAAGAGGCATTATCCCAGAATATGCACAGCTTCTCTTAACCACTTCTGTGGGATTCTTTATTTCTCACTTTCTTCCAGGGTTCAGCTGAAGTTGGCATGATTAAAGCATTAATGTTTCAGACCCTCCAAAACATGGAAGACTCAATGTTAAGCAGTAGAGTTAGCTATTTGTTAGCTAGGATATTCAGTAAAGTTTCAATACGCATAACAATGTTAAAATGCCTTAAAAAATAAAGCAGTTAGAGGATTTACACCAGCAAGAGATATAGTTGGAATGTGGCAGGCATCTTTTTTTACATTATTTCAGCCTTTGTATTGATAGTATTCTGCCTGATTGTGCTATCACAATAAACTTAACTTTTATGCTGATTTGTGGTAGCAAGGGGACAACTAAGATCTAAGAAATAACAAAAAAGACAAAAATAACTGATACTCTCAGCTTGTCTATTTTTGCTTTTTGTTGTTATTGGTTTTGATTTCTTTTGCATAAAGCTTTTCTTAATTTTGCTAATTTTTGAAAATTACCTCTCCCAAATGCTTAACCCACTACAAATCTTGCTTTTAGAAAGTCCCCTTAAAATGTTCTTTGGAATGCCATTCTCATGGAGTCAGCAGAATAGGAAAGGCTGACATCTCCATGAAGCACAGTCCCTCCATCCTTTGATGGGACTGTGACAGGACTCTGATGAGACCAACTTAGAACATCTTCCTGGTGTGACCAACCCCTTCTTTTCCAGGACTGAAATATATAGTAACCCTGGAGCTATGGCAAATGTTCATTTCTAAGTAATTTTCTCTGCTTCATCACAGTCGTAACTGTTCACAACAATGGGAAGTAATTAGGATTTGAAGTTAATGGTTTTCCCATCTCAAAGTGGACTTTTGCTTCTAGCCTTTGATTTAACCGCTTTATTATCAAGCTTCTGACTGCTCAGTATAGCTAGTGTCTCAGATTGGATGCTGGCAGACACCTATGAATTTTATTAATGATTGAATAACTAATGAGAAAATGCTGTAGACTTTGCAGATTTTTAAATTAAACATACTTATCTTAGAAGACTTCTGCCCTCTTTTTCTGACTGCATATAGAATATACTTCAGCTGAGACATTTTTCTACTGATTTCATTTCTATGGGATATTTTTTCTGCAGTTTTGGAGATCAATTACTTGGATAACATAATAGGCCGCCATTAATCTCTATGTCGCACAATACAATCTGTTTCATTTCAAGCCAAGAAGGCTCAATTGATGTAAATTATAGGGTCACTCAGTGTGTTACTATTTATAAAATTAGTCACCTGCAGCATCACCCTGGATGAAGTCCAGTGGGTGAAACAATGTTGGAACAGTCCTATCAGCACTTAAAATATATAGGACATGGTGTTTCCCTTTTGCGTCTGGAAGTTGCACATCTCTTTGAGGATGGGAAGTCCCTTTCCATTCATTTTGAACCAAATATAAAAAGACAATAAAAGCATTCTAAAAATTAAATATTTTATTTCCCTAACAAAATTTTATATCTCTCTGTTCCCCTCAGTTATTGTAAATAACAAAATTAGAAACTTGGAAGATGAATATAAAAATTCTTCAGGCCTGCAGGATTAGAAGAAAAGCAGTTCTATTTCTTCTTTTGATGTCCAAAATCTGTCTAGCATATTATAAAAGTTATACAAATCAAGAATAAATATCCTAAGAAAGTGATGGGATTAATCTAGTATATGACTACTGTTCACCCTGAGTAATCATGGCTTACATTCCTATGCTGCTTTGTAAGCAAAAAACGTTATGACATTCTTGCACGTAATTTTCTGTTGATAAGATGAAAAAGATTTTGCTCTTTTCTATTACTTACGTTGACTATTGCATTAATAGTTGCTTTTTTTTTCTAGAGACTGTACACAGTGGTATCATGATGAGATCTGCTGTAGCATTAACAGTAACAAGCCAATGTAAAGCTTCTCATTCAGTGATGGTAAATTTGCATTCACACCAGTAAAACCAGAATTTGTCCAGCATGCTTCTCATGCAACACAGTTCTTTTCCTCTTAGTACCTATTTGACCTTATTAAGGCTGAAAATGCTTTGCAGCACTGACTGGAGCTACTTTCACTGGGCAGGAATCAGTTAAGCAGTGCCATGTTAGCACTGCTGTTAGCATTAAGAAGGCCTGTCAGCTGATTTGGTTCAAAGCAATGCAGCTTAAATGTCAAGCGTGTATGTGTATATATGTATATATACTTATGCGTATACATTTACATCTATAATTTAGGAACAGAATTGTTTAGAGACAGCTTATTGTAGCCTCGCACAACACAGACCTGCAAAGTGAACTGATGATGCAGACATTGCTGGACTTGTTTTAATGAACTTATTTAATGCATGAGTGATTCTCAGTGTCAGGATGTGTTTGTAAGGGTTTGGGATGTGTCCAGCTGATTCCTGGCAAAAAAGAATCGATTTTCATTTGACTTAGTGCTGCTACTTGCTGTGTGAATAGGCAATATCTCCTCTCAAGAGAAAGTGGATTCTGCTGGAGAAAGTTACTTTATCATTAATTTTGATTAAGTGTTTTATATCCTAAAAATCCTGGATCTGGTAATGGAATGCAAACAGCCAGAAAGTGTTCATGGAAATCTGAAATATGATGATGACCCGATACCATTTTGATTGGACTCTAATTAATACACTATCTCACTGGATCTAATCCAAGATCCTTTCTTCAGCTGTGGCCGGTGCCACTAGTTGGAATTGACTAATTTAGAGAATTTTTGTTCATGTTTGAGCCACAGAAAATAAAGGGGTTAAAAATTCAGGACGAATCAAGTCAAAGCAATATTCTTAGTTTAACAAAGAAGGAACAAAGAAGATTAAACAAGTATAACTAATTTTTATTTTGCATTTGCCTGAAATGTTTCAGGTAACCCAAAATGAAATGCTGCCCATTGCTTTGAGGTTATTTAGCATTTTTGTATCAAAATTAGACACCATTTTAAAAACAAGAAAGAAATGAAAATGCTTTAATTGTTCTTTGGCAAATACCTGAACTAAAGGAATATCT
This sequence comes from Ara ararauna, assembly GCA_028858755.1. Taxonomy (NCBI): domain Eukaryota; kingdom Metazoa; phylum Chordata; class Aves; order Psittaciformes; family Psittacidae; genus Ara; species Ara ararauna. The sequence goes on along the minus strand of CM054376.1, from coordinate 119,800,826 downwards.
GAAAGAGTTAGTTGCATTCAGATTGCAGACCAATTAAACAATGTTCTCTTATAATACACATGCCTCCAACTGTGTACCAAATCTGCAAATCATTTCAAAGTAATTTTCTGTTTGCAAATTATATGGATTTTTGTTTGTTTGTTTTTACCCATCCTTATGAATATTCCCAAAAGGGCAGGTACAGAATTATCTGACCATGGAGAGAGCTTTTTCGTAGCTAACATTTTCCATCTGCATGATTGATATTTGTAAATACCTTTTTAAAGTTTCCTTTTTCTGTAGTATACCATCTTCTTTAATACTGAGGGAATAAGACAGAAATATTCCACCCACCCCAACAGATAGTCTTCACACTGCAAACTCTTATACACAGAAGTAACATATCATATAGCAACAAGAATTCACTTATCAATGTGCCTGAACTCAGGCTACCATGAGGAGCAAGAAAATTGTTCATTTGACTGGCCTGTTTACTCAACCTTAGGCTTATCCAGCAGGGACATCAGCGTGGTCTGAAGGTTCACACACTTGACATAACAGCAGCAATTCCAGTGAAGTGACACCAACTTTTGGTGCATTCCTCAACACCTCCCTGTCCTGGGTTTGGCTTAGACACTCCCTAAAGTAGGTAGAAAAAACCATCTGCGCTACTCATGTTAGTACGAGTAACAGAGTGTGGAAAGGGACATCTCATCTGTTTTGTACCAATTTTAGGAAGGAGGTGTGTGTTAGTCTCCATTGCCCAGAAAGAGAGCCTGCATAGTTACTGTAGTCCTGGCAACTAACTGTTATGCTGCCAAACTTACGCTGCGTGGATCTCATCTTCCATTACTATTGTGAAGATAAAACTGGAAATCTGGATTTTAAAGCTTTGTTGAACATCACCAAAAGACCCTTGACACCCATAAGATATTTTTGTAAAATCTCCCTGATAAAGGCATCTTTAAGACACCTTAATCCAATACCATGATCAAAATCTCTGCTCTAGAAGGGCCACAAACAGTGGTCTCCAAATCTTTCCAGATATATTTAAAGATTTTATTTCTATTAATATTTTCAAGGTGCAACTGAGACAAAATGATGAAACTGTAAATCTTCCTTAGCCAATGGAAATCAAATGCTTTCAAGTTATCACAGTTTAAATAGTGTGATAGACACCTAGTTTTACTGCTAAATGCACCTTTCTTTGCCTGTGAAGATATTAAAGTACATCTATTGTGATTTCTACTAAGAAGGAGAAAGATAGTGCCTATTTATTGGAAGAGTGAAAGAAAGGAAAGGAAGAGGGTAATAGAACAGACAGTTTAACTTCAGTTCACAGAATAGATCTGGAACAGTCTGCAGTGCCTACAAAGCAACAGGAGAGGAGCAGAAGCCAACAGATTTGCCAAGAACAAATCAAAGGAAATGAAACTCACTTTTTTGATGACCAGATAACTCCTCATGGATTGAGAACTCATATATGTTTACTCAGGTAAAGTTTTTGACACAGTCTCAGTTGATATTCTCATATCCAAGCTGGGAAAAACATGGCCTTTGTTCTGTGGGTGGAAAACTAATCAGATAACCACACTATAGAGAAGTTAATAAAGTCTAATTATACTCAGGGTTCTGTGGGGGGTTTGCTTTAGATCTGTTTCTGTTCAAGGTTTTCATTAACAAAACAGATGGTGGAATAATCAGAATGCTCATTAGTTTTGCATATGACAGTGCTAGGAAGGACCCCAAATGTGTTGGAAGATAACAGTAAAAATGAAAATCTGGAGAATAGGATGTAACTCATCCCAGTCAAGGGATGATGGCAAGGTCAAGAGACAGGGACAAAATACGGCAGGAAAAATCAATTATACACATTCAGGTTAGTAAACATTAGGAATCAAGTTCTTCACAAAGATCTTGAGATTATAGTGGATCACAAATTGTGCCTGAATCAACAATGTTAGATTCTTTCCAAAAGACAAATATCCTGCTCATGATCTACAAACGAAAATACAGCCCACTGGATGCACACTATGATCAGAGGTTGAAGAAACCATGAGGACGTAAGATTGGAAGAATGGATGCCATCAGGCCTAAAATAAAAAAGGCAGAGAAGGATGTTGGTGGCAAGAAAGTTTAACAACCCCTAAGCAATTCCTGTCGCAAAAGGGAAACAATACTGTTCTCTGTATCCGCAATGAATGGGACAAGAAACAAGGCAGTTAATTGACACAGGAAAGACTAAAGTAATTAGAAATGTTTTCTAATAATAAAATTAGCTGAGCATGAGAACACATAGATTGGGAAGACTGGATACTCTGTCACTGGAAGACTTTAATGAAAGTTTAGTTATTCATCTTTCAGAAATTAAATCAATATTGCTAATCCTCGTTAGAGCATTCAGATGGATCACATTGGTTCGTTTTTTTGAGTCTGCTGGGAGATCAAAGCACAGTAGGTAAAACAAGGACTGTTTTTTTCTCATGTGCATTGCTGTAAGTCTGAATTTTACTTATCTAATGAGTCAGTATTGGACATTAGTGCAGCATTTTAGTAAGACTGGACATTTACATTTTAGTAAATTTGTTTTCAAAAATTCCTCTTTTGCTTAATTGAGATAGAACTGAAGTTGGAGATTACAACTTACCTCAGTAGCAGCAGCTGCCCGTCACTGCTGGTCCTTGACTCTTCTTTTAGAAGTGTGTTTTCTGTAATTAGCATTGTGCATACTGCTGTGTGTAGTCTATTGGTTTTTATATTTATTCTAATTGTTTGTGCAGCGTCCAAATGTGGTGGCCAAAGAACAGGAGTAATTAAAAAAATGTAATTTGTCTGAACACTGGTGTTTACAGCTATGTGTAACTGCAAAGATATCATTTGAAAATTGGCAAGAATTTTATCTCCATTGGACTAGAATATGCGTAAGTGACTGATGACTTTAGAGGCATTTAGAGGCATTGTAATCCCACTCTGTTCTGTATCTGTAATGTCTCCCTCCTTATAACAACCTTGTTACATGGGGTCCAGGACTAATAAAACCATGGGCTTGTGTCTTGTAGCTGGTCACCTTTTTAATCAAATTAATGCTAGGGTTGCAGTGGAAGCTTGTACTCAGTCTTTCACTTGGGGAAAGATCCTGACTGAAAGCAGCAGGGCCTTGAGAGCCCCGTTAAGGCATGCTGCCTGACTGAGGTTTTCCCAAAGTTTTTTTCCGAGTTGTCCTTGTTTGGGTCTTTTTGTATCTAACACAGGGCAAGGTTACGCTGCAGCTTTTCCCTCAGAGAGTTGTTTATTTAAACTCCTCCTCAGTCAGGCCTTTTGTTTTTTTTTTTTTTTTTTTCTGTTTTGAAACTCCCAGGACAGGGTGTACAAGTTAAATATATATTAGAATGCATTAAGGACTTCCCTGTACTATTATCAGACTATAAACTTCCCAGAAATACAGTAGCCTTAGTTTCCCCCAAACTGTCTATACCACCCTGTCAAAATATACTCAGAATGTCACTTCTGTTCCTGTATGGATTAACCTCAGTTCTCTCTCTTTTCCTCTATTCCCCATCAAAACATTCTTCATTCCTTCCTGTGTTCCCTACCTATGTTTAGCCTGGAGACTGGCCAGGAGGTGATATCGGCTATGGCTAGCCCAGACCTGTGTGCTTCTGAAATAGTTAGGCTGGTGCTTCCACTGCCTGAGTGAATACCTGGTGCGTTTTCAGTAAGGATCTCTGACAAAGATTTAGTCCCGGGAAGCTGGCCCAGAAGCTGTGTGCACTGACTGATCATAGCCACATCTGTGGGTAAACTTTCCTTTGCCAAGCTGGAAGATGTGGTCAGGGCTTGAGAAGTTTTTGGATGGGACTGGCATATAGGCACCTCACTCCTTCAGACTGAGGGGAAAAGAAATCTTTTGTTGGGGAAAACAGGACAAGTTTTTCCCCCATTAGCTCCCCATCTTCTTACATAAAACTGTTTAATCTGCTAGCAAGACCTCGTAGCAAGCCTTCCTATTCCCCACAGATCTGTTTTTACCATGTCTGAATTGCTGTACATTTTAACAATTAGGCAGTACCTCTACTGGATAGAAGAAGAAGTCTACCTCCATCTACCACAAACAGTGGAAAAAGAAATGTAGAAACAAAATCTGGGATGAATGAAGACAGCACAAATCATCTCCAAAATTTGATTAAATGGAAATATCTGAATGCTCATTAGCAGTTTTACTAAATTTAAGACTGGTCTTTTTCTGCAAATGGCAACATATTTGAGACCAAATTATTTGGTTGAGTTTCAATTAACAAAATAAATAAAATAAAACAAAAGATGTGTTTTATATATTCTTCCCCTGATGTCTATTATTTGGTGAGTCACAAGCCTTTCATTTATAAACAGAAATGTTCTTAGAATTTGAGAGACAGAAGAATATTTTGTGCACAACTACTTTTGGAAGAAAAGCGCTCTTGACTAGAAATATACCCCAAATATTGTCTGAAAAATAAACTAACCTAAGGCAGTATAATTTGCTTACCATTAACTACAGAACTCTTTCAGTGTAAAAGAACTCTTTTACTCCCATTGGCACATTAACTAAGGAGAATGATGCTATAGAAAAGGGAAGAGGCTAGAGGACCTCTTATTTTATCTGCAAATTTCTGCCATCTTATTTGTGAGTGTTTCCTGAGCCTTTTTCCCCAGCTGGATCCCATGAGCTTCTTTTAATCAATGGTTGTGTGAGAGGTCATGGTGCTGTGCTATATATGTATATTACATTTGGTTCTTGTAAGGGCTCAGTCGTGTGTGGAGCTCTCAGTCGTAGAGCACTAGTTCAGCATAAAATTTTCTGGTGGACTTTGGTGTAATTTGAAGTCAAAAGAAATTTCTTATAAATCTTAATCCCTGAAGCACAAATTGTCTCAAAATATTGCTCAGCCTTCACCTAAGAAGGTGACAAAAAAATTCCTGTTATGTGTCATTTTTACATACAGTAAGTAATAATCTCAGTTTTGCAAAGTAATTCCAATGAAATGCAGATTGGATCAGTCTCTTTTCTTTTCAATATCCATGTTAGGACCAAAAAAGGTTCTTTGACCAGCTAATCCTATGAACAAACAAAAAGCCGCCCAGTTTTAATATTTTTCCCCCAGAAATTCATTGATGGAAATTATTCAAGATATAATTAGTATTAATTATATAGAATTAATAATTTAATACTGGGGCCTGAAATATTTGCATCTTTTGCCATGCTGAGAAGAAGGTTTTTGGTGTTTCCTCCTTGAGCTCTGTATGCGAATTTTAGACTGAGCAGTTCATCCCATGATATTTCCTCACTCTCAAACAGACAAGGTGACACATAAAGCCCAGGGGCAAAGGGAAACCTAATAGCTATATAGCTGAACTGCAGTCGGAAGTGGTAAATTCCCTGGACCACAGGGAAAGCTTCCTGTTCTTTGTAGATGAGCCTATTATTGGAATACACTTGCCTGTAGTTAATCCTCAAAGTAATTAAATGGAAAGGAAGCAATTAAATCACTGAAAAGGAATTGCATCTGGTTCAGAGGGAAAAATCCAGGCCTAGGAAGTATTTCAGTGATAGCTGGATGTACTCAGTATAAACAGGTATCTTCCTGTTTGCTCAGATGATTAACATTTACATGCTAAGAATATCTTGTGGTAATCAAATGAGGTTGAAAAGAAGAAATTCTCATTATCATGGCCTGTGAAGTACCAAGCAGAAAAATGTCGATATATATTTTTCAGATGATGGGATAAAATTAAAAGCAGTGCCCCATACCCTCACCTTGCTTAAATTAACCCAGCACCTTGAAAGCTAGTAAAGCAATGTACATTTACATCTTAGCAACTCCTGAGAACCTAGCTCAGCATTTCAGTAAGCACATCCCAGAGAAGAAAAAACACAAAAATGAAAGTGAGGGACATGATTCAGACAAGCCTCCAAAGACAGAGATTATCCAAGTTCAGAAGGAGCTTGGAGTATGTCCTTAAAATCAAGTGTCAGGACTATGCGAAGCAAGGCAGTATGTTTTAAACATAGACAGAAATCTTTAAATAAACATAATTTTAAATGTTTAAAGCACTGACTTCTTTAAAATTCTCTTTTATGCTTGTTGGTTGAATTTTACTAATTACTGCAAGATAGCAAATATCAGTATATTTTTAAGGGGCACTTTTTGCTCTGAGTGTAACAAGGGATCCCATATATTGCTCCAATCTGTACGATAATTTCTGGAAAGCCAGCAGAAGGATCTTGGAGGATGTACTGATCAAAGCTCTGATTGACACTTGGTTTTTCAGTGCTAGAAAACAAGTAGTTGAAAAGCAACTATGTTCATTAAGAATCTATGGTAGTGAGTAGAGATTCTGTTTTAAAAGCATAAAGCATAAGAGCTTCTCTTCTTTTCTTTGTCTTGCATATGTCTCTTATTTTTCCTTTGCCCCATCCCTGACACACTCTGCTGTTATGTGGGATCTCACTTCATTGTTGCTGTTAGTTAAGAGCCTAGAAGCTGGGCTGTCTGAAAGCAAGAGATGATGTCTTGACAATGGCTGAGTGAACAAATGAGTACAGGGAAGGTAGGATAAGCTCACTGGGACACTAGCAGTGACTACTGGTAAGTGGTTTGCTGAGGAAAAGTGAATGATGCAGAAGAAAGTTGAGATGATTAAGACAACAGGCTCAAAATTATACTTGAGGAAAAAGACTATCAAGAAAGAAGCTGGTGTTAGGAACTAAGACCTGAAAGGATGAGGATATGGATAAGAGTTGTAGGTATTTAATTAGACAGAAATAGGTCATATCTGACAAGTGATCCAGCGGCAAAGATGCAACCTTTTTGTTTAGATAAAGATAAATCTGAGCTGAAAAATGTGCCTGGATTGTTGATCTGAGACACGAGTATTTGCTGCAGGGGCAGGGAGATTGGAGTGAGGATTTGGGGGAAAACAGCAATACTGACTGACCTTTGGCAACAAATGTTACATACAACCCTCTTCATTACTTGGGGTATTTCACTAGCTGTCAAGAAAAAAATGTCATCCTGTGTTACATCTGAAGGTCCAAACTTTACTTTTGAGTACACATTGGTGTGCTGTACATTCCATTAGCCTAAATCCAAACCAAGTCCCTGCTGTAGCTAGATCTAGAACCTTCCTTTTTATCTTCTATCAGTCTTTACTTCTCTTCAGTCTTTCTCCTTCTCTTACAGAAGCAAATGCAAGATGTCAGTCAGCTACATTATTATTTCCTTCAAGACCAGCCCTCAGAGCTATACATCTTTTTTGCTATAATACAGACAGTACAGTACTTTGATGCTTAGTTGCCCATAAACTGCTGCCTACCTGTGTCAGACTTTAATAGAAAAGAATTTTAATATTCAGATTGCATAATGTGGAATTTATTCACATGGGACATATTAGTATATTAGATAATTCAGTTGTGTGGGTCTCAGTGTGAAATATTTACTTTCATTCTTAGAGACTTGTCTGGTATAATATGTACAATTGAAATTTACGTGATATTTCTGAAAAGGTCCAATGGTTGGTACTCAACTAAGATTTGTTACTGGAGTTGATATTTTTTGTGTTCAACACCACCATGAGCTGTTTCAATTTGTTTTCTGTTCAGATGCTGGCAAAAGGGGGTATGTCTGCGGGAAATCAAGTTCTTCAGCCCATGCTTGAAAGATTCTTTGTCAACAGCATTAGGTTTCTTATATTTGAGGCAAGAACTAGCTATGGGATAGTGGGCAACCTTTGTATCAAGAATCTGCTTTCAACAGTCTGTGATCTTTGCCAAGCTGGAAGGTTTCAGAAAAAATTCTGTTTCTTCAGTAAAGACTACTGAGACTTTAATGAGCAAGCCCCGTTCCTCCCCCATGCCATCTGCAGCAACATGGTAGAAATCCATTGAACTGCCAGAAAATTATGGTCCCCATGTAAATGCAGGTACTGCAGCTGCCTACCATGGCTCAGTGGGATGCTGGGCATAAGGAAGAAGAAGGGATGGAAGGGGGAAGACGGGAAGGGAGGAAACTGCAGGACTTGGCAATTAGGCATGAATTGGGAGCATGGAGGAGGAATGGGACCAGAAATAGGGAATAGAATTAAGGTTACATCACAGTATATACACATGAAGAACTGAATTAATTAAAGTTGATCAGGCAGCCTTAATAGTGTAATTTCTCAGTTCTGGTGTCCCTTTCTATACAAGCTTGATGACCTTTTAGGTTTATTTCTGCTGCCCGTGCTTCAGAATTTATTACTATTTGCAATGCCTTGGACTATCTTTGGTGAGTTGACAGATGTAACAGAGGACCTGCAGGTTTGTGCACTTCTAGCTAGAGCCAGTCAGAATACCCTGGAGTGTTTCACATGGTACCAGACACCTGTATAAGGGTACATGAATTGGTCCCTCAGTGAATTTTTTGTGGGAGGTAATACATGTTCTCAGGGTGTTATGTGCTGTATTTGTATTGCTCAGAATCAACAAACAAGGTTCTCCCCTTGCACTGAACTCCACATCTGGCTCTGCTGCTTCATGTCGGCATTTCTAAGACATCCTGGCACGGCTGATATAGAATCATAGAATCATAGAATAGTTAGGGTTGGAAAGGACCTTAAGATCATCTAGTTCCAACCCCCCTGCCAGGGGCAGGGACACCTCCCACTAAACCATGCCACCCAACATCCATCGAGCTTAATTGCTATTGATGCAATGGATTCAAGGGAACCGTTGTCAAGTTAATACAACTGAATACTACCTTAAGGTTATTCAAGTTTATGGTTGGACCACAACTACTTAGTTTCCTCTCTTTTTTAGACTTGTTAAGAAATAACCCTGTGATATCTTACTGAGAGAGGAACAGACCAAGACCGTACCATAGAGAAAGATGTATTATGAATTTGTTTAAAGGGCTGAATTTGGCAATCAAAAACTTTTTCTATGTAGCTTCTTGCATGTAGACCCCTTATCATGTGAATTTGCCAAGTTTGAAAGTTGTACCAAACTTAGATGTTGACAAAATTTTAGTTGTTTATTTATGCAATACTTTCTTTGTTTTTCAACTCTTTTGGACTTCTGCATCACCTTGAATGTATTCATTCCTACTGCAGCTGGACTGCTGCAAACAAAGATCACTAAAACAATTTTGAAATGAGTATTCAGCTGTTCTACTAGGAATGTTATACACTGTCCACGGGAACAAAAACCACAGGGTTTTATCAGGAACCCTAAAGGGTCCTCTAAAAAGCTTGTGCTGGGTGAGAACACAGGACTCATGGATGATGTAAGTCAATTATTTCTCTGTTCCGGTAGTGTTAGTCTTAGGGCTGAAATTGCGGAGAACAGGAGGTAGTCCTCAGTGCTGTTAAACTTTGTTTAGTTTGGAATCCTGGCAGTAAAAGGCCAATTTCATTTACATTTTTGGCCATTTCTGACTTACTATACCTGAAGAATGACTTCCCAGGGGCATGTAGAAAGCATTTATCTCTGCAGTATACCGTTCTGGCTATTGTGAAGAGGGAACAGGAGCACATAAATTGCCAGTTGGTTTGCTGTGGTTTTGATAACTGTAGAGTTTCTCTTACTTTATGGCAGGAGACCCTGTGTTCATGCTGCTGCTTTGTTATGTGTGGAAGGCAGAATGCTGGAAATGTTGAAGTTAGTTGCTTGGCATCTTTGAGGGCAAATAAATAAATAAAAAAAAAAAAAACCAAAAAAGGATTTAAAAATGCCTCAAAACTGTGGCAACACTTAAGCAGTTAAATCTCAATCAATATATCAGTGACACTGCAAAATCCTCAACTCTTTTAACACCCTGCAATGAATGAAATTCTTGCATCCTCAGAGCATGGAAAACTCATGATTCAAAGTTTGTTTTTTTCTATAAGTAAGTGTTTGAAGAATATGGCCAAGCTGCTAGACAAGTAGGCTAAAGTTACAGGACTAGTGAGTACGGGAGTGAATGCATCAAGCAAGCAAAACCAGGCAAGCTGCTGTATTTCATGCCCTTATAAATCGGAACGCCTGCTCAGCCTTTGTTTTGTGCTTTAAGGGAGGATATGATGCAAAGCAATGAACAGACTCCCTAATGAAGCTACAGTATTTTATAATCAAGTTCTTTCCTGATCTATCTATCCATCATACTTTATCTCCATTTACAAGAATATAAAATTAACAAAAATGAGCTGTTCTGTGATGCTATTTTTATAAAAATTCAACAGTGTTGCCACAGATAAAGCTGGGCAAGAATAAAGGCAGGTGCTGGCACACTAGGTGCACTGTAACCCCACATGGGAAAAAAAGCAAGGCACAGCAGGGATACCTTCTGCTTGCTGGAGAAGTGTCCCAGGGAAAGACACAATAGAAAAGATTAACAATCATGCATACATATTTATAGATTGAAATGCATCCGATTCAAATACAGGAGAAACATTCTCCATTCCCAGCCTGCCTGGTAAAATGAGATATTCCTTGCAAGGGTCCTTTAAGTCCAGGGCTGGTGTGATTGCACAAGTCACACCATGCAGTCAGGCCCGATGGTGACATAACCTGCCAGCTGCAGGACTTCCCCTGAAGGAGCCCATGTCATCACTCACTTCTCACAACACTCCAGAGACTTTCAGGGACTTCTGGAAACTGGATATAGCCAGGAGCAGCTGCTGTAGCAGGTGTGCTGTTCCACGATCCCTCGGGGTTAGATGGACCAGGGAGTAAAAAATCCGCTAACTCTGAGTTTTAGGGCCCAGCTTGTGAATCTGTGATCCTTGGATCCTTTTTTTTTTTCCCCAGCTGTCACTTATATTTGGAGGTGCTTAACTCCCAGACTGGGGTAGGTGGAGGAGGCTGGCCAACACAAGGCCTGAACCAGTATTTCCTTCTCCCCGGTGACGGCTGCAAGTGGCCAGAGGATGGCTCCTGCTCCAGTCCCTGCCCAAGTAAGGACTGTATGGCACAGACTGGAACAACCTGGAGATGGGAGGTGCCCAGTGCAGCTTCTCCTCTTAGATGGCCTGCAGCAAGGTGGACATTCTCCTCCTCCATGCAGTGGCAGCAGGTTGGTGGCTCTCGGGTAAGAATAGGGGGTGAATCCCAGCATGACTGCAGAGATCACAGTATGTCATCATAGATGCAGAGTTACTGATGGAGGCAGGCACAAGACACACCTCCAGTCCAGTGGATCACACGCGGGAAGTGTGATGCATTAACTGTGAAATATGTCTTTTGGTGATTCATGCTACAAATTAAAGGTTATCCTAATTCTTTCAGTACAAAATGTACTTTAAGGAATACTCTGCTGGTATGAATCACTGAACCAGTCCTCCCTCTAGATTAGCAACTACAACTGGTCAGGGTAAAGAGTTTAACTTAAATTCTCAATTTATTTTTAATTAGGGAATGTATTCTGTTTAAGATAATATTTTCAAGGGAACCAGGTCTCCAAAAATTGAATGAAGGCACCCCTAAATGCAGGCTTTCAGGCTTGCTGCTCAGTATGGATAACTCATTTGGTCAGGCAGTTCATGGCGTTGCCCGAGCTTGTGCCTGGGGGGTGGGGGACTGGCAGCATGAAGAGTAGCTAACTAGAGGAGCCATGGGCTCACCCGTTATTCAGAGTCATTCTTGGTGGGAGTGGACAATAGGAAGCCTTAGAAGTGCCACTGTTGTGGGGAGAAGTCAGATGGGCAATTTGTGGAAAAAAATGGCAAGGCATCCAGAGGCTAGAGGTCCCTGGCATTCAGCTGAGGCACTCCTGGAAGTGGGCAGCAAGAGGCAGAGGGGTGGGTGAGTAGGGCAGGTCTTCTTCTAGGCTGCCTTGGTTTAGAATCATAGAATCATAGAACAGTTAGGGTTGGAAAGGACCTTAAGATCATCTAGTTCCTCCCCCCCCCGCCATGGGCAGGGACACCTCCCACTAAACCATGCCACCCAAGGCTCTGTCTAACCCAGACTTGAACACCGCCTGCGGTGTAAAGGCTTTGACATAACTGCATATTCCTGCAGCAAACTGAATATGCAGCTCTTAACAAAGGAAACCTTTCGACTAGTCATGTCTTCTTTCATTTCTTGTTTTTTGGATCTTGGAGTCTTAGAGCCTTAAATGTAGTGGTAGAAGCCTTTGGTTAGAGGTATGATCTTCAGCTCATTCACAGGTCTAGCAGTGTATTGTCCCTGAAGGTTTAGATCAGGTTTGAGGTTTGGAGCATGGGGACACAGCAAGACCCTGTGATTTGAACTTGAAAGCAGCAGATGAGAGGAATAGTCGCAGGGAGAACTACCCACACACCACATTGAGCATGAATGGTATGTTATGCACTGAAGGTGTTTTTAATAGCAAGGTCTGCTGAACCTTACCAAACTAGCTGTAGCTTGTCCCTAAAAGGTTCAACACCTGGAGAAGGATCCGACTCTCACTGGTGCAGTGTGTTACAGAACAACATACTTACCAGCCTTTGAGTAGTGATGGGCCCTGGAGTCTATTCCTGGCTCAAGGTGAGGGATTGGGTATGAGAAAGTTCAGGGAAGTAACAGGGAAGCCATGGACAAGATCTTCTCTCAGTTAATTTAACAAGTTCTGATTTTCTCCAGCCTTTGTTTGTTGAGGTTCTTCCATTCAATCAATGATAAGGGAAATGAACTCTCAAAGTTTTCAGGAGAAATGAGAGGAAAATGCACAAGTTTTAGTCTAGACAATGTTTTCTAAAAATGTCTACAGTTCAAAGCTGCGAAGCGCTGCCACTGTATAGGCGCTAGAGAAAAAACAATGTTGTTTAAGAACAGTAACCAGATACTTTCAACATTTTTCTGAGGAAAAAAAACCCACCAAAACCCACAATTTATGAAAAATTTGCCAAAAGTGCCAAATTTCAACTTTTTTTTTACTTTCTGAAATGTCCAAAGCATTAAAATTTTTCTCAGACCACCAAAACAATTTGAAAATGTTCAGGATTTATAAACCATGTTTCAAAATTTGCAATAGCAACAAGAATTTTATTCAGGGAAAGTTAAAAGACATGATGAAAACTAAATTACTGCCACAGAACCATAACTTAAAGAGGAAAGGAACTTAACTATTAAGTGCACCAGAAATAAATGACAAGTGTTTTCTTCAGTGAGTTTATCCTTCCTTGTACTTGGGATACCACATACAAAATAGTGGTTGTTACAAGCAGCTGCTATCCTTAACTGCCCTACTATTAGCACTTACTGCTATCAAAAGTCTCAACTGATTTACATTTTTATCATAAAAGAACACTGTACTTTTCTTTCTAAAAGTAGATCTACTCCACTCTATCAGTCTTACCCTTCAGCTTTCTAAGCGTATTTCTTAAATTGAAGTGGTATTTTTATTGCTTTCTACTGAAATCCTGCCCACAAAAATATTCTAAAAATGTTTTTGAAATTCCAAACCAGTTTTCTAGATGAATTTTACACAAAATCTCTATTTTCAGCAGATATGTAAGCTTTTCAGTGTAAAGTCAATGTCACCTAAAGATGTGAGAAGAGAGGGAGCTCTTACTGTAAAAAAGTGCCTAGGTGGGCAAATATTATCTTCAGTTTTATGACTTTAGTTTTGAAGACATCTTATTATATTTCAAATGAAATGCAGATAATTAGAGAAGAAAAACAATTTAAAAACTTCTGAACAAAGCTAGAGAATAAGAAGCAAAAGAAGTATCTTACTGCACATGATAATTTTCATATGACTAGAAAAAAGCTTTACTGCATAAACATTTATTCTTGAATTGTTTATATTAAGTCATTCACATTTATTTTTGCAGCCTTACTGACATGCAACTTGGGCTTGAGATCAGTGTGAAAAGCATAAAAGTTGAAATTCCAAATTGCATGTTAAGCTTCTGTTGCACAGAGGACATGTTGAGACGCTCATATCAACACACATAAAGACACATGGCTATACTGAGGGTAGGAGATGTCAATGAATAATTGATTGACCCTCAAAGAAGAATTTATATTCCCTGGTCTCTTTTAATGTGTGTGATTATCAGAAGTTTCCTCATCTCTCCTTTCGTTCTGAAAAAAGAGGTGTTCATGGAACTGACCAGCAGATGCTTCATTATTGTTAAACCATTGCCAGAGTGGTAAGGAAACCATGGGACTGCTGCATCTCTGTATGATTTCTTGCTTTCCTTGATTTCTTCTTTCAGGTTTAAAGCTACTTCAGAAAAAGCAAAATAGCAGTGTTGGCATGCTCTATACATGTAAGATGAATATTACTTTTATTGTACTGTTCATTACATGAGGCTTATTCAAAATTCATATAATGATAAACATTGCTTTTCACTTCTGTTTCATTTTCATAACCTGATCTGTTCTCTGTAAACAGCATGAAAGCTGTACTACATCCAGACCTGTATTTTTATACATTTATTTCATGTGAAGGTGTCATTATGTTGCTGCACATGGTCTTTAGCTCAAATAGATAAATAGATATTTTGATATTGTGAAAAAATGAGAAAGGAAAAATTTCTACTTTTTTTTTCTTTGCACAGCTATTAATATGTCCAAAAGATCTACATCTCATCACTTTCATGAGTATTTTACCATTTTAACTAGCAAAATAGAACTAAGCAATTCTTTTAAGATAATTTTATATATATGTGAATATTTTTCCTAGATTTATCTCAAATACCCAAGATTGGCCTCTTTATCTTCAGTTTCATTACGCTATGGAACTACACACCTACTGTGAAACACAAGCATAATTTCATGCTTTCAGAGAAGACTGGAGTTTATATACAATCATCTGACAACCTAATAATTCTCTTAGAAATCATCAGGTTAGAGTTTTCCTTTACATTTTTCATTAGTAGGTATTAAAACAGCAGGATGGATTTCTTGGTGTGACTGTAGCAACTCCATCGTTGGTGCTTTCTTAGAACTTGCTAGACAAACATCTATTTCAAGCATCATAAATGAAATTAATCCTACTTTTGAACACTGTGATGAATTAGATGGCCCCTAGCACCACTTCCAATCCGGTGATTAGATCATGTTTCCTGAAAAAGAGCATATAATATGATTTCTGGCACATGAGGTTTCTGAATCAGGCTATAGATTGACCCTATTGACCAGATGGTCACTTCTCAGCAGAATGGCACGGGGTGTGGGAAAAAGAAAAAAAAAGTAAAGGTATTTATAGGTGGATGTTGAATAAAACCTTATGGGGAATTTGATGAATAGCTGGAGAACGTAACAAGTTCTATCATCTGAGAATCTAATAAAGAACTTTTTATCCCAGCATGTAGCCTGAGATGCCTCACAGAGATTAAAACATGGTGAAAGAACAAATTTTATCTGCTTATTTGGAGTGGGATGATAGAAATTTTAAATGTGAAGAAACATAATTTTTACCATTCTTGCCAAGTTTGAAGAGGAAAAAAGCCACATACAGAAGAGGAAAAAAGCCTTACCGTAGCACTAAGGTCTTAGAAGTAGAAAATAACTATAATCAGGAAAGGCTAGAAAATTTGTTAGAACATTTGTTTTGCACCCCTTCTCTGTCTACCTGTGAACACTGAGAATTCTATAACATTTTAGAAGTTCAAAATCCTTCATATGCATTAGAAATTACTGTGTTACAGCAGCATCTGGAGATTCTAAAGGAGTTTTGAAAGTAAATGCGCACCTGCACTCAAAACTAATGCATTTCCCACAGAGTTCAAATTCCACTCAGAAAAGTCAGGAAGCGCATTTCTAGTTTGCGAGGGGGTTTTTATGTGTTTGTTTGGTTGTTTTTTTGTTTTTTTTTATTATTTTTAGAATTGTAGAACCTGATGGAGGCAAAGAGTACATCTGCATGAGAATCAGTCAGGAAACCTATCGTACACATTAGAACTGAATCTATTGCTGCTAAAGGCCCTTCTGAAGGCATATAAGCATTTTAATTGTAAGCATGCAGTAATTCTACAATCAGATCTACATGTTGCAAAAGATCATTTGAAAGGATCCAATGGAAGTCTTATGATTTCTATCTATAAACCATTTTGTACAAATGTACAGCCATCAAGAATGCTTGTACATTTGTATGCTTTTTGCATACCACGTTGTATGCATATGAAACTGAGTTACTGCTAGTGCAGTGTGGTTCTTTAGTACATTTGTCAGAATAGTTTCAACAGTGCAATATGTTGATGAGAAAAAAAGTTAGCAACTGAAGTAGATGGCTACTAAAGAGAAAAAAAATATCTGGTGATAGCTTAATAGATACAGAGGTGAGATTTCTATGTCAAATGTCTTAAGAACAATCTCTAGGAAATGCAGAATACTGAAAGAGCTGTGTTCTCAGCTTAGGTTTGTCAGGAATAAAATAAAGATCTGTTATCACATTTTATGAGATAAATTTTGGAGTGAGAATCTGCCTAAGATTTGACTGCAGGCACTTGGCCATCCAATGTGAATCTATAATTTTGTCATTCTACGAGGTCATAAATCACCATGGCATCAACAGATCCCAGAAGACTTAGCTTGGATGACACAACTAGGAAGAATATTAAATGATAAAAATAAAAGAAAGACCACATGGAGAATAGGGAAAGCCAACAAGACCAAGGTGATTCCTGTAGTCACACATCGCACATATTAAACAAGGATTTTTGCATGCAGTCAAACCAATACAATCTGCTTGGTGAAGACAGGATCATGTGCAGTAGATTAAATAGGAAAAATGTGAATAATGTCTTTTGCATTTTGTGAATTAAATAAATATTTTTTCCACTTCCATTCAGTGTTAGAAAGATCAAAAAATAAAATCCACAATATACACTAAGCCTATGAATGAAAAAAAAATCTGTTTTTACTCATCTGATGGCATTTTTAGTTATACCGAAGGCATGTTTTCTCAAATTATAATAGAAATATTTTACTAAATATTGTCTACCTTGTAATATATACTGCTTGCAGATAAATTAGTGTGTATAGACTCCAAATATGAAGACTCATTTTTAAGAAACCTGACTGATCATTAATTTATTATTATTATGCCACTTACACAATTAGAAATCAGCTTCTGTTCTTTAGTACTGTTTCTCTAAGTAAATTAACACAATGAATATAATTTTTAGAATTGTCTACCTGAAGGAAAAAAGTTGCTGGAATTGGTTAAAATAGTTGGAGAGAGCTTATTTACTATTGTACATAATACCTTCTATTTACACTAGTGCCTGATAGCACTTCCACAGACACATTAGCTTCATCTCTGGTAAATTATATTTGAGTTTGCTCTATAGTCAGTGCTCCTGTCATTTGCCAGGCACAGAAAGTTGTTGCAACCAGTTATATGCTTGTTCACTGTTCAAGTATAGGGCTCCTGAAGCAGATCTGACCTGTACAGGAGCATCGGACTATTTATAGCTTGATGCCCACTGGGCTCCCAGTTGAGAATTCCTGCCTGGCTGCCAATCCATGGGTTACATTTTCCAGCCAGTCTCCACTGTGTCTGAGACCTTCCCAATTGCTCTGTCAGTTATGGTGGGAATCAGATTACGCAAGCATGGCAGGAAGACTGAGCTCAGTGGAGAGGAAGGTGGAAATGTTGGCCGTGGAAGGGACAGGGTCTGTCCAGCTGGAGGGAGTCATCAAAGGGAGCTCGGGTTTAGCAAAGACTTTGGTTGACAAAGTACATTTGCAAAGAATAATAAAACTCCATGTTATGTTTAGAGCAGAGTGCCTTCATTCTTCTTGGCCAGTGAGGAAAAAAAATCCCTGAACAAACATACTTGCAAATCATCACTCAGCAGAGGTGTCCCCATCCGCTACTGCTTGTCACCAAAAGCCTCTCTTGGATAAAAGTCTACACTGGTGCTTCACCAATGAAAACAGAAAAGGGGGCTTGGAAGTCCTACTCATTACTGCCTCTAAGCCTCACTCTTGAGGCCCTCAAGAATGCTGAACTGACTGCCAAACATAGAAAAAGGTGAAATTATCATGCAATTGAACATTGTTCAGGTACTGTTACCTCTACTGAAGGTTAAGGAGAAGGAATGTGACAGAATAAAAGCAAACCAAAATGAAACGATGCCCCCTGTACCTGCAATTTAGTAATTAGAATGCTTAGCCTGTAGACACATTTCCTGAAAGAAGACAAGAGGCACAGGATTTGGTACCTGACCTCACTACGCAGTTTGGGCATGGGGTTGTAAGCCTTTGCATGAAACATTTAATTGTGACTGAGGGACACCCAGAGATGTGCAACAGAGAAACAACAACCTGTCAAGTGACTCTGAGATTTCACTGCTCCCATACAGGGCAGATAACCAAGAAGTGCTCTGTCACCTTGATGCCCCAGGCCTGGAACCTCCTCAGAAGGAAGGAAGATGAGACTCGTCTTCCAGAGAAGGGATGCTGTCAGCTCTGAGCAATGAAGGTGGCAGGGGAGCCGCTATTGCTGTGTAATAACACTATGGCATAGTGGAAAGATCCAGCCTCTTTGAAGACTTTCCCGTCTGAAGACTGAATTGAACTACAGATCTTTCTGCCTGGGTGAAAACCTCCCAGTGTGAGACTATTAAACTAGGGGACTTCTGTTCTGCATCTTTGTCGTGGTTTAAGCCTCTGTAACTCACGCAGTCGCTCTCTCACTCCCCCCTCTTTCTTCCCCCCAGCTCTCGGGGTGATGGGGAGGAGAATCAGAAGAATGCAACTCCCACGGGTTGAGATAAGAACAGTTTAGTAACTAAGGTATAACACAAATCACTACTGATACCACCAATAATAATAGTGATAAGGCAAATACAAGGGAAAAGAATACAATCGCTCACCACCTATACCCAGCCTGACCATGCAGTGCACCCTCCACCCTTCCGGGTCTCTGCTCTCTGTTTTACATCCTGGGCATGATGTGCTGTGGCATGGAATACCTCTTTGGTCAGTTTGGGTCAGGCGTCCTGTCTCTTCTTCCTCCCAGCTTCCCCTCCTCCCTGGCAGAATATGAGACTCAGAAAGTCCTTGGTCAAACCAAAACATTAGCAAGCAGTAACTGAAAACACTGGTGTTATCAGCGCTATTCCCAGGCTGAAAGACAAAAACATAGTGCTGCACCAGCTACCAAGAAGGAGAAAAATGACTGCTGCTGCTGAACCCATGACAATCTTGTGCAAGAAAGAGTGTCTCCCACAATTTCTTGGAAGGAGTTGTTTCCTATGAGGTTGTTTTAGGAGCACTCCAACTGAGCATCCCAGAATAGACCTCATGTTAAATAGTGAATATTAAGTAGAGGAAGCATGCTGAGTAGAGGAAGGCCCAGTTTCTGAACCTAAATGGGGTTTAGGCATGAGCTGCAGAGACCTGGGAAGCCTGAGGGTGTTTTAGATTTGCACTAGTTTTA
This sequence comes from Ara ararauna, assembly GCA_028858755.1. NCBI lineage: Eukaryota > Metazoa > Chordata > Aves > Psittaciformes > Psittacidae > Ara > Ara ararauna. The sequence goes on along the minus strand of CM054376.1, from coordinate 119,781,489 downwards.
TTTGCTTCCTCCTTCAATTCTCAAGGTATAGTTATGCCCTGTAACATCTTTTAACTTCCAGATACCTTCTATTGAACCTTTGGTCTCTGCTTCTGGCTTGTTCTTTATTATCTGCCCCTTGAATTCAGCTGAGACCCAGATTCCTGACTGCCTACTTAAAAGGAAGGTGAGCCTTCAACACTGACTGCATTGAAGCTCAGCCTGGCCTGATTTTCCCCCAAAAGGCCCTGCGTTAAGCTATATGTGAGTAGGGATTGTCAGGATTGCAATTATGGCTGCAAGTGCCTAAGTCCTCCTTAAAGCCCCTAGTCAGCTGCTCTAAGGTTGAAATCAATGAACTAAAGCCAGGAGGTTCTGAAACAGACAAGAAAAGTGTGAGGTAAGGAGTTAAAATAAGTGCCTTATTCATGGTTCATTTTCATAAGAGGATAGGCATTCATTCATGCTGAAAGCCTTTGTGCTGGGAATGTATGAAGTCTTTAATTAAAGTTGATTAAAATGGTAATTTTGAGCTCTGATAGCTTAGAATAACAATTTTTTTCTCTCCTCACTCCACATCTCAAAACCTTTAAACTACTTCAGTGGACTGCAACCTAAGTAATCCTACTCCTATTTTTAGGGCTATAAGCCCTGGCTTCAGCCTGGCTGTGGCAGTTAGAATAAGAAGATTTTGTAAGTGTGGAGGATTAGCCTTTGCAGCAGTTGTATGACAAAGCAATATAGTCACCAGTGATAACATGGGAGGAGGAAAGAATTTATAATTTATTACATATTCATATGTACCTTTCTTTTAACTATGCATCCTGCCAAAACCTATCCAAAATGATTCTTTTTTTTTTTTTTTTTTTTTTTTTTGGATTACCTCAGAGCTTTCAATTGCATGAATGTTTCACCTCACTGCAGAGCAGAATAGAGGAGTACTGAATGCCAGCACTGTCCTGGAAATGAGAACACTAAGCATCACAGTTTGGGTCCTGTCTAATCCTCTGGTGTGGAGTTAACCTGCTGAGACCTAAAAGCTCCTCTCTTCCTGGGTACTGAGCTTTGTAATCATGAGGAAAGCAGCTAATTAAGTACACAGATGAAGGGACATTTTATTATTCTTAGATATCTGTACTAGCTTTAGTCTTCCTCTAAAATACATGCTCCAGCTGGGAAAGTGAACTAGTGCCCTTAAATTTTATGACATCAGTCCTACACTGGCAAGCCTGCAAGATGACAGAGGGGAGAAATTACAGAAACAGCAAGCCTGAAGAGGATGGCACAGGAGGCTAGGAGGCAAAACTTATCACCAAAGCAAAAAAAAAAAACCCCACAGAAACCCTCACTCCTCATTCCCCCCCAAAGAAAAAAACCCTCATCAAACCAAATAAAACTTCCTTGAGCAGCCAAACTCAAAATTCTGTTTCAGCCCCCACAGGATTTCAGGACTGATATGATAAAACAAGGTCAGAGATATGTGGCTCTCTATTTTCACGGACTTCGGATAAATGTTCCATTTTAATTGCAGATATTTTTAATGCAAAGAGACAACAACAGGGTATTCTTGGTTTCCTTCATTTAAGTGTTGATCTGGTCCTGCTTACGTCATCTTGAAGTTCACTCACTGTGGATTTTTCAAAGATCTTTATTGACACAAACATTCACAGACAGGACACTTGAGACTCATACAAAAGTGCTTATGGCTCCTGTGGGACACATCTCTCTTCCTCTTTATGCCACCCTATGGCATGAAGCAGCTATCAATTCAGACCATAGGTATCCTGAGAGAATACCCTATTGCCCCCATACTGCAAGCTGCTGGAATGCTTTTATGTCATTTGCCCCTCTTCTCACAAGAAGCTGTTGTGTTTGATGGGAAAATAGGGCAGTCTTAAAATCTGGAAGGCTTTTCTAAATTAAGGGAACTTCTTGTGGTCAGATGCAACAGCCAAGCAGAGATTTCTGGAAATGAAGTCCTAAGCATCCTTCCTTTTCCGGGCCAATACTAGCTGCAGAGTGGTAGGAAAGCACACAGAAAGCCAGTGTTATCACATGCAGTTTTTATTTCTATGGAGATTTTAATGATTTTTTTTTTCTGCATGTAGATGATATAATATTCTATCTTAATCCAGAAAAAAAGATGGATACTTTTTTACATCTTTTTGGAGAAGAGATACTTTGGGTTTTTCAACACAATAAAACCAGCAAATTCAGGTGAACCTTTGTTAGTGAACCTAACTGTGATTTAGTATGAGCAATTATGATCTTTAAGCTATTTCATTAGTCTGGATTAGCAAAATTTTCATCCTCTGATACAGACCCATGATCAACATTGCAAAGGTATCTATCTTTGGTGCTAGTGCGAGATTGCTGAGAAGACTGTCTCGAGAGGGGACGCCTGCAGCGCCTGATCGGGGGGAGGCTCTGCGTCCAGGAGCTTCAACTCGGAGCAGCAACAGGCACCGAGGGAGCCTCAAGTCCTCGACAGAGCTTACCCAGGAGCCGGCAGCTCAGAGGACGCGAGGAGCTGACTCAGAAGGGGCGGTGCCAGGAGGAGGGGTACCAGCCCTGAGTGGGTAAAAACCTGCCCAGGGAGCACGAGCGACCCGGGGGGGCGAACAGGGCGGGTTCGAGGCAGTTCGCGCGGGCAGACGAGGGGGATGGTGAGCCCTCGCCATATGAGCAGAGTCCGGTCTGGGAGCTCTGCTCTGGCTGCCCCGGGCGTGGCCAGCGTAGGCACCCAGACAGAGCCGATGAGAGGGGAGGCTGCAGTGCAGAGCTCGGGGTGTAGAGAGCGCCTGCACTGCTCTCCTGAGAGGAGGGTGCGCAATGGGCAGGGCTGCACTCGGTGCTCCCTGGTGGAGGTCCTCCTGCAGCAGGGGCTGAGCTGCGGGACGCTGTTACTGGGCTGAAAGGTGTCAGGGGAGCTGAGGGGAAACAGCACTGCTTGCTCCAGGGCCAGGCTGTGCAGGGACCTCAGGCATCTATTGTTGCTCATGCAGGAAAGGAGGCCGCTAACCCAGGAAGCTGGGAAACAGTAACAGAAAAAAACAACAAAAAAAGGAGGAAGAGGACAATTAAAAGCAAGGGGCTTCCTCCTAAATCTGTTGTCCCCACCCAGAACTGCTTTGCTGTCCTGCAGGGGGCTGATGAGGAACCACACTCCCACCAGGAACAACCGACTGATGCACTGGTAAAGAAGATCACTACTGGTGTTGCCAGGAAAAAGCTGCGGGCCGTAGTAGTAGGGGACTCTACTCTGAAAGGAACAGAGGCACCCATCTGTCGGCCTGACCCAGTCTCAAGGGGGGCATGTTGCCTACCAGGGGCTCCGATCAAGGATGTTGCAGAGAAGCTGCCTGCACTAGTCAGTCCCACTATTACCCACTTCTAGTGATCCATGTGGGTGCTACTGATATAGATAGCAGTAGCCCGGAAAACATAAAGAAGAACTACAGAGCTCTGGGAGATGTGGTTAGGGGCTCTGGAGCGCAGATTGTCTTTTCGTCAATTCTCCAGGATACAGGGCAGGACCTTAAAAAGGCTAGGAGGATTGGCCAGGTTAATAAATGGTTAGAAGGGTGGTGCTGTAGGCAGAGGTTTGGATACCTTGAACATGGGACTCAATTTAGTAGGCCAGGTCTACTGGGGGCTGGTGGAGCTGGTCTGACAAAGAAAGGGAAGAGTGGATTTGGTAGGAGGCTTGCCAGACTGGTCAAGGATGCTTTAAACTAGATGTGTTGGGGGGTGGGCATCATTCCATCCCAACACACTCAATCACTGGCCAGCACCTATAGTAAATGTTCAGTGCAATGTAGAGATATTCCAGCTGCTCCAGCCAATGAGCCGGCTTCAATTGGAGCTTGACTCAGATGCCTCTATATAAACACCCGTAGCATGGGGAACAAACAAGAGGAATTAGAGATGTGTGCTCGTCTACGGGGGTATGATATCATAGGCATCACAGAAACATGGTGGGATGGCCCCTATGACTGGTGTGTTGGAATGGAAGGTTACAGGCTCTTTAGGAAAGACAAGCCCGGTAGGCAGGGGGAGGGAGTTGCTATTTATGTTAGGGATAGGCTGGAGAGTATGGAACTCTGTCTGGGGACAGGTGAGCAGTCGACAGAGAATTTGTGGGTCAGGCTTAAAGGAAGAAGAGTGATGGGAGACATTATTGTGGGGATGTGTTACAGACTGCCTGACCAAGAGGACTCGGTGGATGAAGCACTCTATAGAGAGATAGGAACAGCCTCACGCTCACAGGCCCTTGTTCGCATGGGGGACTTCAACCACCCTCATATCTGTTGGAGGGATGGTATGGCCCAGCACAAGCAATCCAGGAAGTTCTTTGATTGTGTGGAAGACAGCTTCCTTCTGCAAGTAATAGAGGAGCCAACAAGGAGAGGTGGATGCTTGACCTCGTCCTCACCAACAGGGAAGGGCTGGTTGGAAATGTGATGCTCCAGGGCAGCCTTGGTTGCAGCGATCATGAGATGGTTGAATTCGAGATTCTCAGGACAGTAAGAAGAGCATGCAGCAAGCTCGCTGCCCTGGACTTCAAAAGAGCAGACTTTGGCCTCTTCAGGAACCTGCTCAGTAAGGTTCCATAGGATATAGCCCTGGAGGGCAGGGGAGCCCAAAACTGCTGGTGCATATTCAAGGATCACCTGCTGCAAGCTCAGGAGCGATACATCCCTACTAGAAGGAAGTGCTGTAGGAGGGCCAGGAGACCTCCTTGGATGGATAAGGAGCTGCTGAGGAAAATTCGAAGGAAAAAAGAGACATATAAAAGGTGAAACAAGGACAGGCGGACTGCAAAGAATACAGGGATGTTGTCTGGGAAGCTAGGGACCAGGTTAGGAAAGCTAAGGCCCACTTAGAATTAAACTTGGCTAGGGATATTAAGGATAACAGGAAGGGATTCTGTAGGTACATTGCAAATAAAAGACAGTCTAGTGACAATGTGGGCCCTCTCCAGAAGCTATCAGGAGAACTGGCTACCCTGGATTTGGAGAAGGCTGAGGTTCTTAATGACTTCTTTGCCTCAGTCTTCACCGGCAAATGCTCTGACCACACCACCGAAGTCTTGGAAGGCAGCCGCAGGGACAGTGAGAATGAAGACCCTGGGCCCACTGTAGGAGAGGATGTGGTTTGAGACCATCTTAGGAACCTGAACTTATACAAGTCCATGGAACCTGACGAAATCCATCCACGGGTCCTGAAGGAGCTGGCAAATGAAGTTGCTAAGCCACTGTCCATCATATTTGAAAAATCATGGCAGTCAGGTGAAGTTCCTGACAACTGGAAAAAGGGAAATATAACCCCCATTTTCAAGAAGGGGAAAATGGATGAGCCAGGGAACTACAGACCAGTCAGCCTCACCTCTGTGCCTGGTGAAATCTTGGAGCGGATTCTCCTGGAAGGCATGCTGAGGCACATGAAAAACAAGAAGGTGCTTGGTGACAGCCAGCATGACTTCACCAAGGGGAAATCCTGCCTGACCAATTTGGTGGCCTTCTATGATGGGACTACATAACAGATGGACAGGGGTAGAGCAGTTGATGTCATTTACCTGGACTTGTGCAAAGCGTTTGACGCTGTCTCACATGACATCCTTGTCTCTAAGTTGGAGAGACATCAATTTGATAGGTGGACTACTCGGTGGATAAAGAACTGGGTGGATGGCCGCATGCAAAGAGTTGTGCTCAATGGCTCCATGTCCAGCTGGAGACCAGTAAGGAGTGGTGTCCCTCAGGGATCGGTGTTGGGACCGGCCTTGTTCAACATCTTTGTCGGTAACAAGGACTGTCGTATTGAGTGTGCTCTCAGCAAGTTTGCCAAGGACACCATGCTGTGTGATTCAGTTGATACATTGGAGAGAAGGAATTCCATCCAGAAGGACCTTGACACGCTTGTGAGGTGGGCTGATGCCACCCTGATGAAGTTTAACTATACAAGTGCAAGGTCCTCCACCTGGGTGGGAGCAATCCCAGGCACAGCTACAGGTTGGGCAGGGAAGAGATTCAGAGCAGCGCTGCGGAGAAGGACTTGGGGGTTTTGGTCGATGAAAAACTGAACTTGAGCTGGCAGTGTACGCTCGCAGCCCAGAAAGCCAACTGTATCCTGGGCTGCATCAAAAGGAGAGTGACCAGCAGGTTGAGGGAGGTGATCCTGCCCCTCTACTCTGCTCCTGTGAGACCTCACTTGGAGTACTGTGTGCAGTTCTGGTGTCCTCTACATAAAAACGACAGGGAACTGTTGGAACAAGTGGAGAGGAGGGCCACGAGGATGATCAGGGGGCTGGAGCACGTCCCATATGAAGATAGGCTGAGAAAGTTGGGGCTGTTCAGCCTGGAGAAGAGAAGGCTACGTGGAGATCTCAAGGCAGCCTTCCAATACCTGAAGGGGGCCTATAGGGATGCTGGGGAGGGATTCTTCATTAGGGACTGTAGTGAGAGAACAAGGGATAATGGGTTCAAACTTAAACAGGGGAAGTTTAGATTGATATGAGGAAGAAATTCTTTACTTTAAGGGTGGTGAGGCATTGGAATGTGTTGCTCAGGGAAGTTGTGAATGCTCCCTCCCTGGTGGTGTTCAAGGCTGGATTGGATGTAGCCTTGGATGGCATGGTTTAGTGTGAGGTGTCCCTGCCCCTGGCAGGGGGATTGGGACTAGATGATCTTCAGGTCCTTTCCAACCCTAACTATTCTATGATTCTATGATTCTATGATTTTATGTGCGTACTAGGATTTGCAAAGCACCTAAGGAATGTAGGCACCAAATTTCAATTGCTTTGGCAGAAATCCCAAGAGTCATTCACTAGATGACAGAAATGTCTAAAAATGAGTTATGATGTTACTTAAGTTTCAGGTGTTAGCCCTACTGTCCCCTCAAAAGGGTCCTGAATATTAATGGAGGACTCTACAGTCTCTACAGACTTCATGGGAGACTCAGGTGTTTCTGTTTGTTTTGCAGCGAGCAACCTGTGTATGCCTACATTTAACTGATTAAAGTTTTAAGAGAAATACCTGGGATACTGATAATCCTTGTGGTTAAGGCCTCAGATTCAGACCTTCAGGGTCTTTTGATCAGTTCAAAACCCACAATTTGTTGGGGTTTTTTTGTTTTTGTTTTATTTTTTTTCCCTGCGAGTAGATTTGTCTAGCCTTTCTTTTAAAAGAAGCAGAATTTGCTGTCAGAACTGTACCCAACAGCAGTCTCCTTGTGTTAGCTTCGTTGAACAGCCCAGACACACAGAGCCTTCTTCAGATTCAGCTTCTTTTTCTCTAGGCAATGCCCCGAGCATCAGCCTATATGATGTTTGGGCAAGGCCAGACTTTAAGCTATAGTGAAGTTAAGTCATCTTGTATGTCCAAGTTTTGGATAACACAAATCAGAAAAACACAATATATAAGGAAATGGTTTTGAGTGCTGAAATAAGGTATTCGTCTTCAGAAGCACATTTCTCATCCAGCTCCTGCTGTGAAGACTTTTCTGGAGTTTTTAATCCATTGGCTAGTAAGAGTGTGAGAAAGTGAGAATTACTGCCCACGATTCCCCAAAATCACTGCCCCCGATAGTCCCTGCTGGATATTCTTTTCTGTAAACAATGTCACCCAAGGTTTTTGCTATGCAATGCAGGAAACATAACGGGTCCCCAGGCTGCTCATCCCATCAGGGTAGTGTCTTGGATATGTGGATTGCACTCTGCTCAAGTTGCAGAGTCAGCAGAATTTAGGGCTATGTTTCCCATCTGTTCTGGCACTGAAAAACATCTACTTCTGCTGCCTAAATTGTAGAGAAGTGGATCCGTTCACTGCTTTGGAAGTGTGCTGAATGCCTCAGCAGGTTTGGGTGTGTGCTAGCCATCAGTCTACACACCATGGGCAGTAGGCACAGGTACCTAAAAGAGCTCTTAATTCGGAAGCATCCAATGAAGTTTAGATGCCTCAAAGTTTAAGATGTGGGGGGAAGGATGACGGCTTCTAATGTGGGATTAGAACTTTCAGTTCCTATAGTTGCTAAAGCCTTACTGGAGAGGCAGTTATCTGATTCTTTGAAGCCTTGGAAATTAGGTTGTTCTACCCTTCAAACCCTAAATAAATAAGCAAAAGCTTTTTCTTTATTTCTCCTTTCACTAGCAGTGCTCTCTAAGGTTCAATTTGTCCTCTGTGGAGCCCCAACACTTCACTTACTGTCATGGCAGTCCAGACTGAGATGTTTGTTAACCTGAACATCAGCATGACACTGCAGCAGAACACTGGTGATTCAGGTGTAGGGTAATCCTAGTTTGGTTTAGTTCTCATAAAAAATAAAATCAAGGAAAAATATTGCAGGAAAATTTCACATGATATCACAGACCCTATTTTGGCATAATTCCATGCCTTCCAGAATATCCTTCCATTAAACTGATTGCAAAGCTTATAGGCACTAGAAATTGAAAGGCAACGTGGGTTTATCACTTAATCTTCAATATTAGATTTTTTTTTTTTTTTTTCTGCATAGGACCCTCTAGTCAAATCTCTTCAGAGATAATATCATTTCTTTCCTCGTTTTCCATTTAAGATTTGTTAGTGGAACAAGTATTCATTATAGATCACTTTGACCTGAGGTCTTCTCAACAATGTACACATCAACCATACTCTGAAATACATTCAGCTTACTTTTGAATCTGTTATGAATTTGCTAATCTTCAGCTCACCCTCTATGTCATTCAGATAAATCGTAAGCCTAGAGATTCTGAACAGTATCTCTCTCTCTCTCTTTTTTATTGCTTTTCCCTTGCAGCAGAGATTTGTTTCATGCACCATCATTTTAATTTGTTTATCAGGCTATGAGTGAGGCATTTTGAATAAGATAAGCACTGAGCTGAACTTTCACCCAAACAGGAACTAAATTAATCTCAATGTTAAGAAAATAGTCTTTAAAAAAACTAAATCCCTGGTTTGCAGAAATGTGGCAATTTATAAGTAAAATAAATGAGATATTTACAAAACATTTACATGACACACTCAGCTGATTTCTGGATTAGAATAAGCTTTCAATTTTCCAGGTTTCCCCATTACTGCTTATATTGGTTCTGTCTTTTTAAAAAGGTGCATAAAAAAATACAATTTATATAAACCAGGTTTGTTGGTTTTGCTACTCTTTTTCACACTATGTTTTATATTACTGAATCTTAGCTAGCCCCTTTTCTAAGTGAGGTAAATCCCATGGGAGGTGTATTTAGATCAAACTATGCATACATAATATGCAGCTGTCATTTTAAATGAAATGCTAGTGGAAACAACTGATTTTGCTTCTAGCGAAGTCCATAGATGCAGAATAAGTCCTGAAATGAGTATTTATTCATGAGTATTGTTGCACACACATACCCTTATTTGGCAGATTTGCTAGGGACAGACAACACTGCTAAGAGATATGAACATGAAGACAGCATAAATTTTGGGAAGAATTACAATTCCTGAACTGTAAGAAGAAGTAATGGTTTCATATCCTCAGGTTACTTATGCTGGACATAAAACTGAAGTGCCATGCTTATTAGTGTATGTGCCTGCTCCTAGCGATATCTTCCTATTCAAAAATACAATCTTAATGAAAGCAAAACCGGTTAGATGGATTTGCCAATTTCACTGAAACCTGGGAAAAGGGAGGGGGAAAGGGTTTATATATATATATATAAAATCATACATTAAAAATATTGTATTTCCAGGTCTACAATATTTTTATTTTTCATTATGAAATGGCTTTTGAATTTTAAAAGTCCATAGAATCAAAGAATCACAGAAAAATTCAGGTTTGAAGGAACTTAGTCCACTCTATTGGCTCCACATCAGACAAGATTAGAGTGTAAAAACTGCAGGAAAAAAAACCCAAAGTGTGAGACAAAGTATTGTGATAAACCAAGGAAAAAGAAGAAATTATGTTTTCAAGACAATTTGAAATTGTCTGCTTTCTTTCTGGTAGGTTATGATCCAATATTGGATATATGAGTTTCCCAGGAAGCAGAAACACTTTTATAACTCATTTATAACTTCAGTTGACAGCATCACAATGTACCAAAGCCAACACAATAATACGTGAATCAGATTCAGTAACTGAAATCCTCATGTGTCTAAATTAGAGATGGTCAAAAGGCTACACTGTTGTAAATATTGTGGTTGATTTACTCAGAGTGAATATTGACTTTCCGTATGTACAAGAATAAGTTTATATCATAGAGGAATGGCAATCCAATCTGCATGCTAAGCTCAAGCACAAATAATGTCATTTCAGCACTGAATGGAAAAGTTTATTCCGAACAGTGGGGTTACCTGACCTCTCATCTTTGGATTCCTCTGTGACTCTGTAGCCATATTTTAAGACACAGCTGAAATTCCAGTTTCAGTGTTCCTGGTTCACCAAACGTGCTAAGCCCCTTCATTCATCTGGTTCTCACAGTCCTGCCAAACTCCACCTATGTCCTGTATCAGCTTCTTGCAACAAACCAAACATTAAAAATGAACCAAGGGTCAATTCTTTTCCTGAAGCATGTAAAATGAATCCAAACAAGCCTTTCCACATCCCTCTTCCTCACCTAGTTGATACTATAGGTTGAGAAAGGAATGTTGTCTTTCACAAGAAATCCTTCAGGTATAAAAGGGGTAGATCTTATTCAAGCACATAATACAATCCAGAATGCTTCTTTTTAGTGTTTTGATCAGACAAAATACAGCAGGTAACTTTGTACTTTGTATTTTAATGGAAGTATGCAATGAATAAACAATTCCCTTTACCAGCATGAAAAAAAGACAGGAAAGGCAAGAAAATTGAAAATAAACACATACGTAAAGAGACAGAATGAAGAGGAATCATAGTAAAGAAAGTAATAACAGTGAAAATGAATAGAGAAATACAGAAAACAAAATTAAATGGGATTAGAAGGAAATTAGAAAACTCAAAGATGAAAAATGCAGTGAGGCAGCAAAAGGGAGAATCAAAAAAAAAAAAAAAAAAGAAATAGAAAAGGAAAACAAATAAAAATGAAGAGATCTCTGGGCAATAACAGTGCATAGAAATAAACAAAGTATAACATCTAGGGAGATAAGGAAACAATCCAAGAATAAAAATATGAATGTAAATTGAATGCATGGGCTTGGAAGATGGCAACAGTAAACAAATTCTGTAATGTAAATTAATAACTGGGAAAAAAGAATGCAGGCAATAGATGAGTGCATGTATACCTTGGGACACCAGGTCAGAAGGCAGTCGTGCTGGTCTTGGAGGACGGGCGGGGAAATTAAGCAGCTGAAAACCCCAAGACTAGGATAGCAGGAAAACGGTGTTTTCAACAGAATAAGGGGTTACAAGGCAGAAAGAAGGGAATCAGACCTGTGCAGAGGAGGATCTTGGGGATGTTTTTTGCTAGATGTTCATCTTTCTCCTTAAATACCCACGGTAATCTCTTAGGTGGGTCCTATTACTGTACTAGTTATTTGAGTACCTCACGATTTTAAATACAATTAACTTTTGAACCCTTCTGTAACATAGAGAATAATTATGATGCCCCAAGAGAACATCTTGAACACTTTGTTCAAGTAAATGGAAACAATTTGTTCAAGATCACTCAGAAACACTGTAGCTGAGCAGGAAGCTAACAGGGATGTGTCCTAATCTTGCATCATAGACCACTGTTTTTTTCATGATTCCTCATGCTTGCTCCCCTTACTCCTTTAACCCTCAAGAAAGATTTGCACTGACTTTACCTAGTTGCTGGTTTAGTCTTCCTTCCTTTACCCCTGCTCTTTCATTTGTAGATGCCACGTTGATGCATCCTACCTTAGCAAAGGTGTTAGCCAGAGTTTAGTAAAAGCATCTGGGAGCTGTGCAAAGGTGGTCAGTGAGGAAAGCTAGGCTAATATGCAGCCAGGGTGTTGTATAACTGTGTCAGATACTAGTAGGGGACCAGAAGTGAATGTGGATGAACAGTATGTGTCAAAAATGATTTGTTTATAAATAAGAAGGAATTGAATGCCCCAAGGCTGCATTGGCACTGACTTGCTGTTGCAGAGGGATTGCTCATACCCTTCCAGAAAGTGAACATGGAAGCTTTGCAGTGCTTAGGAGTGTTGTAGTCTGCATGTTAACATGCAGAGTTAAAAGACATGGCTTTTCTCTCCACACCGTGAGCCATGACACCCGTAAAACAGGTACAGACACTTGCTGTGGTAGTAGGAAGCAAAGCACATATCTGCAGAAAATCAAAGCATTGATTTTCCTGAGGCATAACCTGTATTTATGTGAGTTGCCTTGAACAGCAAAGCCTCCACTCTGTCTGCATGCTGTTCACCCAGCTATGCCACAAGAACAACAAGTCAAGGACTGCTTTTCCTAGCCAGTTCTCACAGGTCACCACTGAACTTGCCACAAGCTGCTTATCCCCTGCCTTCCTACCAACTGGCTTCCTCAGTCAGAGAGACTCACTTTCAGCTTGAAATACAGCCTGCAGAGCGCAGCCTGTGCTGCAACAAACCTGCTCACTCACTCAGCTCATATTTTTAACCAGCTTTAAGACAAAGGCCACATGGTACGTAGTAGCATCTCTAGTGTTTTGTGTCTGCACTAAGATCCCACAAAGGCACTGACGTCCTTGGCTCCAGCGGCTCCAGCAGCAACCATGGATGTGTGACTTTTGCAAAACAATTGGTACCCAGCCAGACATCATGAGGGTAGTAAGCGTCAGCCTGCAAAGGGTCCTGTAGCTATACACTATTTCCTCTTATCACAGTCATAGTCCTGGAAAATTGCTTCTATGAATCCTTCTGTCATACAGTTGCATTTATCCAAATATATGCAGCTCAATTTGTAGTTTTCAGCTGGATTCCACAGACCCACATGAAGTTGAGAGGTAACGGAGTAGCCTGAACCAACTCCCCAAGAAAGGGTCTGCCATTCCAGCAGAAAACTGTTAGAGGTTTTACAACTCCCACACTGCAGATTTAGGTGACAATTTCCATCTTCAGGGAAGCATTAGTACACATAGATTTCAAAATCAGAGTTAGCAGTAGGTTCACTTTTTAAGGCATGGTTCATGAAGCTTTAATCTGATTGACACACTATTTTCTGAGAAACTCTAATTCCAACTTTTGGTCAAAGACTAGCAGAATTTATTGAATAAGTATACACATGTATGTATGCATATATACCCAGAATCATAAAATCATAGAATGATTAGGGTTGGAAAGGACCTTAAAATCACCTAGTTCCAAATCACCTGCCATTGGCAGGGACACCTCACACTAGACCATGCAACCCAATGCTCTGTCCAACCTGGCTTTGGACACTGCCAGGGATGGAGCATTTACCACTTCTTTGGGCAGCCTGTTCCAGTGCCTCACTACCCTCACAGTAAAGGGTGGTGAGGCACTAATCTTGTGTTGAAAATTATTGAAAAACTACCCCCAATGCAATGATGACATGCTGACATCTCATCCCCAGTAAAATCTGAATAAAATAGTCCATCAATTTCACAGCAATGAAAGACTTGCTTTTTACTCAATGACAATTTTGTCTTATCAGTTACTGGGATGGGAAGCCTAGCTGCAGCATACATTACTTTGCTGCACTGTTCTTGAGGTATGTAAAAGTATTAGCTTGTAGAGTTTCCTCAATTCTGGGAACAGCAGAAAAGGAGCAATGGAATTGTCTTTAACCCTATTAAAAGCTAAGGAAAAGAGTATGAAATTTTTTTAATTAAACCAAACCATTCTATCAACTTCTGCCCTAAACAAGGCCATTTTAGTAAATTCTGTCAAATGAAACCCAAGTGGGATGAAGTGCCAAGTATTTTACTGCCAACTCTGTAAATGCTGGTGATGTTATCCTCTTATTTTGCCAGTGTAATAGAGGATCAATTGTAAGATGCCACAGAGGCCCAGCTACATAATTACAAATTATGGTTTCTGTATTAACTACATAGAAAAAAAATTGGTAAAACCCTAGTTTCAAATGTCAAGTTAAGCCTGCATGAGGCTGATAAATGTCCTGAAGATCCATTACTGTTGACATGATTACCCATGCAGTTATCACTGTTGGTTACATTAAGTACAGTGTTGTTACATCTGGGAAAAAATAAGGCAAAATATTGTAGAATATAGTAACATGAAACGCTGTAGCACAGTTTACAGTAGTGTTCAAAGACATAGCTGTTCAGGAAAGTGGAACTGTATACTATGCAGATAACATGAAAAAAATCTTGACTGTAAGAACCTGAAAACAAAAACTCAAATCCTCCAAAACTGAAGTAATGCTCTGATCCTAGGTTTGATTATTGAATATGACAGTCCACATGATCTGAAGATACATATATTTGCAGATGTGAGCCTACTATAACCTATATGTAAGTATATGTAACAGGCATTACTTTATCTGCTAAAAACCCAAGAGTGCCCTTTCATACATAAACTACCATTTTTTTTGTTAAGCTGAAGAAAGGTATTTGAAAAAAAAAATCCTCAGATCCCTTGAGAACAATGAAAAAGAAATTGTACCTTCTTAGTAAGTGCTCCTGCACAAAATCAGACTGGGGCTCTGTCCTGGGTTCAGCAGTAGCAGTCATTTTTCTCCTTCTTAGTAGCTGGTGCAGTGCTGTGTTTTTGAATTTTAGCCTGAGAACAGCATTGATAACACCGATGTTTTTAGTTGCTGCTCAGTAATGTTTACTATGACCAAGGACTTTCTGAGTTTCATGCTCTGCCAGGGAGGAGGGGAAGCCGGGAGGAAGCAGAGACAGGACACCTGACCCAAACTGACCAAAGAGGTATTCCATACCACAGCACGTCCTGCCCAGTGTATAAACTGGGGGCAGTTACCTGGAAGGGCTAGATCACTGCTTGGGTCGGGCTGGGTATCGGTTGGCAGGTGGTAAGTGGTTGTATTCTCTTCCCTTGTTATTTCCCTTATCATTATTATTATTGGTGGTAGCAGCAGTGATTTGTGTTATACGTTAGTTACTGGACTGTTCTTATCTCAACCTGTGGGAGTTACATTCTTTTGATTCTCCTCCCCATCCCTCCCGGAGTAAGGGGGAGGAAAGGGGGGGAGTGAGAGAGAGGCTGCTGAGGTTAAACCATGACAGGCTCTGAGGTAACGGTAGTGCAGCAGGGGGAACTGGTATTATTTAGCAAGGTAATAGTTGCCTGGTTGCCTTTTTGTTAAGATAAGGCTTGCTTTTGTGCAGAAATGGAAATTCAGACAAACCCACAAGTGACCATGGCTTTGTGATTTTTATTGTTATGCTTGGGGTGAAAAGACATTTGTGGTCTAACCTCTGGGGGGGATATACCAATGTCCTTGTAAATATTAGGTCATCCACTGATTTGCTGCTTTACTTGTCCTGCAGTTTTCTAGACAAAGAAAAGTTAAATCAGTATCCTTTCCTTTGAAAATGTATTTTGTATGTACCTTTCATTTCACAGTATTTCAATAAAAGAAATAAGGCTTGATGACTTGAGGCCATATGCTATTTACAGATAGGGGTTTTTTTTAATTATCTTCCTCCTGTAATGCATACTCTCAGACTACATCTTCTCTACACTCAGACAGATCAGTAGTGGCTGAAACAGAAATAAAATGGTTTGAGATTTTTATTAAACCCTTGGCTTTTTTAAAGCTTCACACAGCAAATGGAGAACATGAGATTACAACTAAAAGGTTTTGCTATGGAAGGCTGTCATGGAATCATAACAAGTTTATCGGTGTTTGGAAACTAGTGTTTTCCACTGATGGCAATGTCTGCTTGTCTGGATTTCTCAGCTGAGCAGTCTCCATGGTTATTTTTCCACCATAGCTAGTAGAGGATGATAGCACTGTCTAAGCTACATGTCTCAGTGAAGCCTGATTGCCTTTTCAGGGCTGGTTAGTTTTACTTTCTTAACATCTGGAGGGAGTGTTATATGATTCTGACTTCCTCATAAATCAGATTTATTGCAATATGCATGTAGCAATTTGTATTTATGCACCAAAGTTTAGATTTTAGGATATTGCACAAAATCCCAGACTGCATCATTAAACAGTTTCACTATAATATTTATTAGTTGGTTTTCTACTGACAGCAATTTTATCATACATTCATAAGAAGGAGTTGTACTTCTGGCATATATATATATTTGTTATAATAATCACAGAATGTTCCAGAAGGACTATTACACTTGCATGTTTCCACAATCTGTTTATGTAATGCTTATTATATGCACAGCACATATCTGATTTTCAAGGAAATTGCAACAAAACCTGCAAATTGTAATCTCTTTAAGGCAAGGACTTTTTATTCCAAATTCATTGCCAGCAGTCCGCAATGAAAAAACAGAGTAAGATATGTATAGCATGTTGCCACAAGATGCATCAGATGTGATCAGTGCTACAAGTCTCCTTTCCCCAAAGGTATTTCTTCTTAGGCTGTCCTGAAGAAAGAAGGGCTTTTGAATAGGCTTCACAATTTTTTCTGCAGGGTCAGGAGATATACAAATTAAAGGTTGCCAAAAATATTCCACAGGCACACACAGACTAAGACCTTGTACTTGTCTTAAAACAGATAAAGAATCCCAAGTCTAGCAAATAGAGTAGAGACATGTCAAGTGATGAAATTAAATGTGAATGTAAAAGCTTTTCTCTGCTGAAAAAGAACACAGCCTTTAGATTAATATTAGCAAACCCTACTATGTCACATTGCTACAATCAGCATCTCTCTGGGAAATAAGAATACATTAGTTCAGGTCAATATCTGCACTCCCATCAGACAAAATTACCTAACTGTCTTTGTCTGGTAATGATAATGACATTGTTAGCCTCCAGGGAGTTGACGTCACACAACTAAGCAACTCTGGAAGAGCAATGTGTATAAGTGAACCAGCAAAGACCTCCACAGGCATGAACTGATTCAGCTGACAGATGCTGTACCAACACTGTCGTGCAAAAATCCAAATATGCCCCAAGCTGCACTTGATAAGAAAACAAGCAAATTGCGAAAGAGCATTTTAGGCATAGAAACGGTTGTAAGTGACCCACTGGAAAGGAAACATTTAAAGAAGAGGATGGCAACTGAATCAAATCTACCATGCTCAACTCATGCTCAGATGTTGCATTTGTGATGGTTAATATTCCCTTCCACTGTAAAAAAATGAAATCTTTTGCCTCTTCTCTTTTGCTGTTGGTACCTACCTACTTATCTATATGCACCTGCCCTATCTACCTGAGCACACTCAGGTCATCCAAATACATCTGGGAAAAGGTAACTAAATATCAAAGCCTGTGAATAAGATTTGCATTAAAGTAAAGGTGGCACATGAAAGCTTTTTCCACTAAATGAAGAATGGCTGTGCACTGTTTGCACACTATTTTATAAGAAAAGAACAGCCAGTTTATCAGAGTGATTATGGGGGCTAGGGTAGGAGGATATTTTTGGTATTTGTTCAAGTGTTTGCATGAAGCTAATTCTCTCTGTATGTTGCATTTATTTAATTAAAAGAGAGGCTCAGTCAATATTGCTGTAGCAAAGCCAAGACATGTCTGAACTCATTAAAGTAAGGTTTGTATGCTGACACTGATGAAAGACCTGCTGCTGGTGCTGCTGCAAGTCCATTTAGTTTTTATTTGACATCGAGTTACTTTGCCTGTACTGCCAGAGCTTGTATAAAGTTGGGGCTGTTCAGCCTGGAGAAGAGGCTGCATGGAGACCTCATAGCATCCTTCCAGTATCTGAAGGGGGCCTATAGGGATGCTGGGGAGGAACTCTTCATGAGGAACTGTAGTGAGAGGACAAGGGGTAATGAGTTCAAACCTAAACAGGGGAAGTTTAGACTGAATATGGGGAATAAATTCATGACGAAGAAACTCTTTACTGTAAGGGTGGTGAGGCACTGGAATGGATTACCCAGGGAAGCTGTGAATACTCCATCACTGGCAGTGTTCAAGGCTGGATTGGACATAGCCTTGGGTGACAGGTTTAGTGGGAGGTGTCCATGCCCCTGGCAGGGGGGTTGGAACTAGATGATCTTAAGGTCCTTTCCAACCCTAACTATTCTATGATTCTATGATTCTATGATAAGTTATAGTACCATGAAAAAAGAGCATATCTGACAAGGAGTCAGGGCTTTCTTATATGATACCCAGATATTGCCTCATTTGCCTGGCATGTGATGTAACAGGTTTGGGCAATCTTCTATTTGCTCTCTTTCTTTCCCATCTCAAAATGGTGCCTGTGCTCTTTCCTTGGTTTCCTCCAAATAGCTGCATGTGGGAGGAGAAACCTGCAACACAGCTTCTCCTACCCGCAATCTACCTCACATATTTTTGAGATGGGAAAAAGAAATGGGGCAGTAGCAGGCATCTGAACTCAACACTTGTGAAGGGAAGTAGGTCTACTAGAGCTAGAGCTAAATCTTCTGCTGTCAATGGTTACCAGCCCACTGGGATGCCAGGAAAATCTGCTGCTAGTGGATGTAGCTTACCTAGTATCACAGCTGTGTAGACAGGCTTTTGTAGGCCACTCACTAAGGCTGTCTTAGCTCAGTTGGGCTCGTGTCATCAGACTGCCTCTATAGCCAGGGAATAGGCAGCTGAGCATGCAGACCATTATGGGATCCTGTTTCTCCCTAGTAACTGTAGAGGTGATTAACCTCACTAGGCTAAAGTTAGCTTCCATGAAAACTCTTTTAGCTGGACTTCTATCAAAATGACTGCTTCAGGGGTTGGGCAGATTATATTCTCAGAGCTGCATTTTGACATGCTGTTTTGCTTTATTTCTCTCTTCAGTGCTGCTTAAGCACTGCCCAGAATTTTTAGAAGCTTCAGATCTAATCTGTTTCATCTATTTTGAAAACCCTGGCAATGTTAGCCAGAGAAGATCCTTTTTATTCCCTTGTTTAACCTGCAAACTAGGTTTCTAAAAGGATCTGTTCCACCCTGTTCATCTAAAGGATTGTACATCAGTTCACTTTAATGACTTCTGAGCACACTGGTCAACTCCAACCTTATTTGCCAGGGCACAGAATTTTCAGAAATATTAGGTTATTCAAAACAAAACAAAAAACCCAAAAACACTCCCCCCAAAAACCCCACAGAGACTGGGGCTTGATTAACCTGGAGAAGAGCATCCACCCAGTGCCTATGAGGTGGTCATCAAGAAGATGGAGCCAGGCTCTTCACAGTGTCACAAAGCAGGAAGAGGAGAGGCGCAGAATTAAATAGAAGAGTTCCAGCCTGGATATAAGGAGAAGCTGTTTCCCCAGAAGGACAGCCAAGCAGTGGGACAGAGGCCCAGCAATGCTCTTCACTTGTGCCAGAGGTGTCACGATCCAGCTGAACGAAGCCCTGAGCAACTTGATGTGACTCCAGAACTGGCCTGACTCTGAGCATGGCATTGAACTAGAGATCTTTAGAGATCCCCTCTAACCTGAGTTATTTTGTGATTCTGAGTTTTATCCATAGAGGGCGTTAAGCCCTGCTGCGCTTCGGCGGGAGTGCATGACCAAACCCAAGTTCTTTTATTCATTATACTTAAGATAAAATGTTTAAATATTTTCTTTTTTTTTTTTCAAATAAACTACTTCAGACTCTATACATCTGTATGCATTGACCTGGAAATACTGAGAGATCGTATTTTGAGTTTTGTGCTTTTATGAATCTCATAGCAACATGGGCCTAGTAGGTTGAGATCAATTCTTGCACTGGTGTTCTGGGACTTAGGGTCCTTGCCTTCTCCTCAGCATTGCTTCCATATCATTACTCCATCTGACCCTAGCAAAAGAAGATTTATAGTCCGTCATCAGAAAGCTGCTGAGCCCTTCTTTCTTGAAGGACAAAAATCTGTAACTGCTTCAAGCTGTGTGCCCAATCTGGAAAAGCCTAAATCCTGCTGCAGACACTAAGCAGCGATATCATCCAAACGCCAAAACAAAACCTTTACCGAAAGAGGCAGTAGCAACACAATGCTGCATCCAGTATCAGAGCCTGCTATGGTCTCAGCTCTTTCTTGCTTGCCAGCTCTTTCAGCAGAGGGCACATTTGGACTAGAGAGGAAACAATCCTCCTTATTAAAACTTGGAAAATCTGCTTCTACAAGGTACAATGCCTTCCAGACAAGCCTGACCTGCTTACTCTTATGCCCTTCTTTTGAGCTACACTTGAGCACATCTGCTATCATCAAAACAAAGGTTGCTAGGACAGCTTCAAAATTGTTCTCTTGGCAGTAAAGCTGCTCTGCCCTGTGTGGTTGCTCCCATGCCTTGTAGATAGCAGACCACTTGGAGTAAGATGAGAAGAGATGCTCACAGAGTGACACCCACTCAGCCTTTACTACAAACACCTTGTATGGGCATCCTAAGCATGTGGACCAACTGTTTATCGTGTGATTTTTCCCTAAGCAAGCTTTTTCCTTCAACCCTTGCCAGATTTTTTGTCTTGGTTTGCCTTGAACACCAGCTCCCAGGGTCTTTTTCTCAGAGGCTTGTCCCCTTTCAAATCCTGACAGAATTTCTTTTTCTTATTCCACCTGGAAGAGATTTGGCAAAAATCTAGGTTTGGCAAGTGGAAAGCAGAAGCCATTTTTAATGACATTTTTAACTTGGAAAAAATCCAGCTAGACAATCTACCACAGAGTTTCTGTTTACCCCAATACAAGATAATGCTACTGCAAACATAGTAAGCAATTTATGTTATTTAGCTGAAAATTACATTTTGAGGGCAAGAGGATAAAATTAGCATGTTGAAAGATTGACTGTGTAATGTTCTCTGCACCAGTGAATGGCAAACGTACTCTGGAATAAAGATACGATGGGCAAACTGTTTTGCAGGTCCTGAGCGTAGATTGCCAGTACGGACACTAGATAAGCACACAGATTAAGAATTAATAGGGCTTATAAATATATTCTGCCAGTCAAACAATATTAACTGTAATTCATTCTGTAAACAGGGTTTGCATGACACATATGTCTGTTTATATGTGTGAGTGTTAAAAATCTTCTAGTTAAATGGACAGGAAAGCATTTCATATTTGGTAGTAAATTAAGAAAAGTCTTGTTTCAATTTTGCAAGTACTCATCCAAAGAGATTATTAGGAAATTTAGGTCCATATTAGTTTCTAATTGTATTCACATTACAAATTTATTCTTACATGAAGTCCCTGCGGTTCTACATTATTTTTGAGTGTTAAATATTGTTTTGGCTTTTTTTGTCACTTTATTAACTATTTTTAGAATTAAGAAAAGGAACTCTATGTTTTTAAAAAATTGTATTCTTATGAATTAACCAGGTTTTCTTATTTAGAGATTCTGCTCACAGTTCATTCAGCAAATATTTGTGCAAAATCACAATGAAAGTACATTTCAATATTTAATGGAACACCATTTTGGAATGATAATTTGAATGGCTTTCCTGCAGAAGTGCTACCCTACAACAGCAAACACAATTATGCCAAATACATTCATTACAACCAGTCTTGAGAGAATTTCAGTTAAAAAAACCCGAAAAAAAAAACCCAAAACTTTAAACAAGCAATCTGCTTGTTGTTTATCTACACATGAGTACACATGCCTAACATTCCTACTGACAAGCATTTATCTTTTCCTCACTGATTCTTTTCTGGTGCTTTGTGTTGATTATTATTGGTTTTGTTATAATTTTGCCATTTGTATCCCGAATTTGCTAAGTGATTTATAAGCAGAAGCATGATGTCTGGCCTAAATAATTTGCATGACGAAAGCAGTGTTAGACTAATATGCCATAAGATACTGAAGCAGTTCACTGATTTCTGCACTAAAATTCAAAAGGATTAATTGTGTAACAATTCCTTCATGTCACTAGATTGCTGTGGCAGGTGCTGTTTTATTTGAAAATTCCAGCAAAAGAGCTGGTTTCCTGTAATATGAGATTGTAAGGATGGGAAAATTACAATGCCTGGAATATTTCTGCAACGCATGTCAGCTTCTTTATTTCCATGGGATGGACAAGAAAGTGAAGAACCCATAGCAGACTGTACTGTACTGTTTTGGGGAACAGAGAGGAGAAAGTGCTTGCAAATGCTTCTGAAGAGTTTGATATAGAGTTGATTTTATATGCAATCAAATCGAAATACAATGCTATCTTGATGCAATTCTGGAAGCTAATAAGATCACTGTTATCTGAGTTAAAGTCAGAATGCTGATGGTAAGAGGGAAGGAAGACATGCTTTCATAAAATATCCCTTTTTTGGTATCTTTCCATAAATATATATGTATGTACTATGCACATTTGCACATTTATATACTCAAGTGGGCAAATTCCATATCTGATTTCTATTGTCTTTGCTACAAAGACATATGCAGTGGAATGAATCTGTTAACTGAAAATGCATTATATATTTGCCAACATCAGATGCCTAAAACTCAGAAGAAATAACAGAAAGAAAAACATCCTTTCCAGGTTGATCTCCTGTGCTGATCACTATGGTATCTCAGTATATTTATAAAAACACTGATTGCGGTGTCTGTTCTCTCTCATACACGTGGTTCTTTTTTCCTCTCCTCTCTTCTCTCTCCACGCAAGAGTTAGGGGGTGGAACTGGATTAATTTCTAAATGTTACTACTCTACAATACGCAATGCAGTTTTCTTAGTGAGTCATATCAAGAAAATTCATCTTTTGAATGTACAGTAGCTTAGTTCTTGTGAGAACAGGCCCCGTAGTCTTTCAGGGACATATAAGGAAACATGAAATTAGGAAAAAATTAGTTTTTAAGAAAAGTTTCGTTGCTGAGGCACTGAGAACGACACCAACCTGTCACACTTTTAAAATGTCCTCCATGTCACACCTTTAAAATCCAAATGAGACCAGTAAGTGTATAAAGTTACACAGCAGACAAGTAAATTACAGTGACTTCAGGATCTGGGCATCATTACTCAGTGGCATTAGAAATAGTAGATTTGTAGAGCCATAATGCCATGGCAGCATTAGAGTACGCTCAGCTAAGAAAACAAACTGGGAAGACCCGTAATGCCTCCTTAACCCAGTCTTAGCCATGCAGGTTTCTCTCTGAAGCGTAGCAAGCTGAAGTGCGTCTGTTTCCAGTGTCCCAGATGGTTCTTGTACAATCCCTATAACTTCTTTCAGGCTCCTATTCCCTTCCTGCTTTTCCTTCCAAAATGCCACTGACTATGAATAATTTAATTCGCCTGCCAGAGTTCTCCATCACTTTCTCCAGCCTTAAGAGAGTAACTTTCTAACACTGTATTTCAATGTCTTCTGGCAGAATATTTTCCATCTGCTTTTTAGATGTGTGAGTGTGGGATGGGCAGAGGAGGCTGGGATGGTGGGGGTGGTGTCAAGGAAGGATGCCAAGACATACTGCTCTTGCTGAAATGGTGTACTACTTCCTTTCTGCTTCCACAGGGCTCGGTACACTGCTCTCACTCCCCTTCGGTGTGGCTGCTGTTCCTCACTTCTCCCTGAGGTAAGGCTAAAAAGCAGAGTGAAAGAAAGTCAGCACTTACAGATAACTTTCAGAATGTGTTGGGATTGGAAAAGTCCATGAAATAAAGCTTCTATCCCTTTATTCTAGGCTTTTTTGTCCTGGCTGCCAATGGAGCTTGCATGAAAAGTATTTGAAGTATGAGCACTGATCTGAGTGAACAAAGGGAGCTGAGCAAGAGTGTGGGTACCCAGAAGGAAAGGAAGCTGGACTTCGTCCCTGTCAGAAATTGCTCCAGATATTGCTCTGTGAACTGGGAGAATAAGGAGTCTTATTGTTATCACAAAAGGAAAATAGCATAAAAAGGTAGCTGTTTTGCAATTAATAGGAATAACACAAGTTTATTTGCCATGTGGGTTTTAGGGATTCGCCTTTATAGTGAAGATATACCTACTACAAGCCGTTTTCGTTTATTTGGGTTGTGAGGAGCTGATAAATCTTAGGCCTTCCCTACCTGTAGACATGTTTTTGGGGTCATTTTCTGGGACATTACCTAAACAATGGAAAGTTGTAAGAGACATCTGAAGCAGCCTCTAGGATTGCATTGCAGTACATTATGCAATAAGAAGCAGCAACTTGGTTTAGCTTGTGAAAGTCAAAGAACATGACAGCAGGCATTATGCTTAGAGTGGAACATATTAATGATAGATTAAATTATAGAGTATCCTGTTCTCCTAAAAGACTAGTCAGGCAGCTTGATGCCTACGGCTATGCCTGATGTGGCACACCCTATCACATTCAGTCATGGATTCAATCAGTTTGGCTGCCCATTAGTGTAAGGCCCTTATGTAAATGGAGACCTCTTGGTAATCCCACACACCTTTTCCACAAGCCAAAGAACTGAATTCATTCTGTGGGGTGATACTAGATCATGGAAAGGGAATACAAAAAACTTGGTGCGGCTCTGCTGTTGCTGACGCACAGTGTGGAAAATGGCTGCTTATTGCTTCATTTCGTTTGAGATCTTGTACATTTATATCTTCTGAGTTGTGCTAAATACAGTGGCATTTCATCCAAGTTTTATAGCTTGTGAATGGATAATTGATTATTAAATACAGTAGTGTTTTGTCCAGATTACGTATTTTCTTTAGCAGATAGCAGCTTTAGCATATCTGTATGACTGACAGGGGATTAGATGAGAATTATCCATTCTTGAAAGTTGAAATGAAAAATTATCATACTGAGATGTTCATGGGATAAAGACATAACTTTTTCTTTCTAAGCATTATTGAAGCTGAATTAGCATGTTTTACAATTGCGAAGTAGAAAATTTAGTTGCTCTCTATTTGTTAATGTTCTATTGTGGATATTTTAACACTTTTTTCTCAATAGTTTTAACTCAGTTTGACAAGTGAAAATCCACATGCAGCTGAGTAATTAATTTATACTTAGTCAAAGTTAACAAAAAATTTGAATGGCAATTCAGAAGAACTTCATGCAATGCTCGAGTTAGATCATTGCTCCATGTACCTTACAGTGTGTACAAGACAAAGGCTGAAATCTACAGCTTTGTTCTGTTTTGCATTAAATTGTAGGATTCTTTTCTGTTTTTTTTTTTCTTTTTTCTATTTTTTGAGCATATGCCACCAAGCATGCTAATAAACCAATCAAAGAATCAGCTGTGCTAACAGTTAATGAGAATTCAAAGAGATTTATTTAGCCTAGCATCATCATTTCAGTGAAGATTCAAAGAGGATTAATTTGATTTATGTCAAAATGGAGGAATCTTTATATAATCTGCAGTCAAACTTTCATGAATATATTTATGCAGACTTGCACAGTTCTTCAAATTAATATGTAAAAGGCTATGGGAGAAGAATACTATTCATTTATATGTAAATTATTCTTTTTTGTGCAGAAAAGTGTATTTCAGGTTTCAAATGTGTTTATATCTTCTCTTTGCAATGCTTGGGAACTTACAGGATAAAATTTGGAGCTGCTGAAATCAGTAAGTTTTATATGTGATTTTAATGGACTCCAGAATTCCTCTACAAAAATTTGATGGGTAAACACAGATAAGAAAGAACTGAACAACATAATTCTTAAGGGCATTCTGCTATACCTCAAAGCAATGTTCTCTTGAATACTTATCAGACATACAGAATACACATTAGTGTGCTACCAACGTTTCATCTGTTCACTTTTGGAAAAGCTGCATGACTCATATCTTTCTCATACCCAAGCAAAAAACTCGTGCTAATAACGTCATTACAATGCACCAAAACCTCATATACAACTATATTAAGTGTGGAAAAGACAGCTTATTTCAGCACCAGCAGGATTTGTAAGCACATCACTGTTCTTCAAACCGCATATCATTACCATTTCCAGGAACTCTGCATGGCATCCTGAAGTGGCTTTTCATACACCATGTCCATGGCCCTTCATGCACTAGTGCTTTCACACAATGACCCCATATCATGCATGATGATCCTGTGAGTCACAGATGGCTTTAATACAAAAAGCCTTGTGTTGAGATGTTTTCCTCACATACACATTGAAGTCCAAATTATTCATGAGTAACTGTACTTTTGTTAGACAACTTGTGCTATCTAAACTCCAAGTTCACAAGATTATTCATGCATGGCCAGAAAAGAAAGAAACTATAGCATGCAGTATCAAATGACCTGACCGGCTCTTACAATGTCCTTCTTTAATTTTATTTATTATTTTTTTAATTTGCTGTCTAGTAGGGCTTTTTAAGCTATAAGGAGAAGTACTGCTGATGCTCATGAATGCAATCCTTTGTCTGGCCTGCTCTTTCCAAGGCTTTTTAGGTGGGGTTATTATTGGCAGTGGAAGTTACTCCAAGAACTACAGGAAGAAAAAGTATTTTACCTAATCCAAGTGGCTGTTGGTAACTGTTCTTAACATTCAGAATAAGAAAAAAATCCAGCTGATATGTGCTTAGGATTATAGTGTGAGGAAAATGTTACATATAATCTTGTTTTACACTAAGATGTTGCTTTCCCTCTGATTCCACAGCACAGACTCTCTTTCACTTCAGTATTCTTTCATGTTCAGTATGGGCATCTGCTAAGAAGTTTTCTCTCTGAAAGGACTCTCATGCTTGCTGGCTGTGGCCAATGCTCTCTGTCAGATATCATGTTCAGCACATTTTAATAATGTCATGCTTCAGTAATGAGGACTGTATGGATCATTACTTAGAAAAAGTAAGATAGGGAAAATCCTTTTTATAGTCATCTTAATTTTAAATAGTCACATGTATTTACTTGCTATACTAACAGAATACTAAATGCAGAGAGATGCAGTATTTTTGGCTAGGGAATCCTGAAAAATAGTAAGCATACGGAAAGAATACAAGGCTGATCTAGTGCAGCTTCCATGGCCATCAAGAGACATTCTGTGACTGGCATTGCAGTTGGAGCAGTCTGTGGAGCTCTGGCCACTTCAAAATCTAAGAAGAAATTTCTGGGGGAAAAAAATTAGAGGCTTTTTTGACAAAAGCAATAAAAGTTAATCCTCCCTAAACTGAACCTTAATATGAAAAACCATGATAGAAGATGCAGTAAATCCATCAGGATGGAGGAAATCTGGCTTCCCATGAATTTGTGTTCTCTGAACTTTATCTCTTACTCACCTGCTTTTGTATTCCTACCCTCTGTATTCTGTGTACCACAATTTCCTTAGGTCTTTCTCCACATCTGTAAACCTCTTTTCTGATACTTACCCTCCTTCCATGTCCAAGGGCTCCTGAACTAGTGCTTTGCTGTTCATCATTGGGTCACTAGTAGTCCACATTAATCTAGACAGCTGCTAATAAGAAACCCCGAAAAAATACCCAGATACCCTTGCATATACAAGTAAATAGTCACGCAAAATTGGGGAAATAGAAAAAGTTAATTAAAATTCAGAGCTGAAAAAAGTTTTAGTTTAAATGTAAAGAAGTAAAAAAACACTTTTTGGCTGTTCTGCAAGGGAAGAAAATATTTTTTTTTCTGACATGGTTAAGCAGCTCTTGAAATAAAACTAGCTAATAAATAATATCCTAACCATAACAATTTTTTGCCGTGTCCTTTACCTGTCATATTAGGCCAGAACACAACTTGCTGTGGCAGGTTTAGACCTAGCCATGAACTGTCTGACTTATCTAGTGATGAAAAGCTGATGGGTGCTTCAGCAGGGCAAGTTGATCCCTAAGCCTCGCTGGTACTGATCTGGGTCCCTCTCTCGTTTCTAGCCACCAGTCTTTACAAAAAATACAGGAACATGATATCTTTGAGACCTCTACTTTTTGTCATATCCTGTTGTAACTGGCTAACTAATTAGGCAGTTATTAGGTGGTATTGACAGATGAATTCAAAGCCCTTATTTACTAAAAAAATCTCAGCTGAAAATAGAAGGATTATAACAATGTTCTAAGTGACAGTTTCAGCATGATCTTCATTAAGGTGTCACTTTGGTGCATAGCATATTCAAACTAAGTAATTGGGTCCCTTCAATGTCATTTAAAAAGAAAGAAGAATGCATTTAATTTCAATGAAACAGGAAAACTTAGCATCTGCACAGAGTAGTTAATAATGAGTTGGTCTAAACAGTGTTGTAGCAGGCTGGAAGTTCTGTGTTCAGTCAGTTGTGCTATAATAACTCTGTTATGTAAAGTCAGGTCATGTGAACGTAAAGCATTTAACGAGATAGGTTATAAAATCAGCTCTCAACAAAAATCCATTACATTTCCCATTCTTGCCTTGACAAGGGATAAAAACTTCATAGTGGCCTGCATTATCTTAGCTCTAAACATACAGTGATATTATATTCCCTGTTAAAAAAATAAATTTACTTTTCCTTGACCCAGAACATAATTCTAAACAGCAGCCACCTATACTCTCTTTTGCTGTAACAGGTATATACTGCAAATATAGCCAAGTTAATTTTAATCTATGCAACCTGCAACCATTGGCATGACAGCGGTATGGGCCTCAGCATAAACTAACTTCTCAGTCGTTTACTTTACTTTTTCAGATTTTAACCTCTCATTGAATTTAACACTTCTCTGTCACTTGTACCTTAATCAGCTAACATAATGCTAACTCAAGATAGTTCCTGTTCCATGCAAAGCAACAGCATTTTAATCAATAAAGTTTGTGCCTTATCCCACTGCAGAACAGTTAAACATGGAAAATGTCTTCACAGCTCACACCACTTAACAAAAGGAATTCCCTTTTATTCCTGTTGTTTAGTACTGTGTGCAAGAAGTGGCAGGTTCTCCCTCACACAATGCTATCTGTGCTTCCAAGTCTGAGAACCTTTTCCTACAAGGCAAAACACAAGCAAGGTCATACCCTCCATAGATTAACCTAGAAGAATCACTTCAGTTTTCAGAAGCCTAATTAAAAAGCTTTCTCTCTTTTTATGGGGGAAGAGAGAAAGAATAATCATTGTATTAGAGGGTTTGGAGGTTTTTGAAACCGTCTACCCTGAAACAGATTTTCCCAAACATCAGATGTAGAATGTTTCTGCAGGAGTTTTGGAAAATGGATGACCCTAAAATGGATAAGTCAAAAAGTTACTAAAAAAAAAAAGCAACACTTTCAAATCAACCATGAGCTAGAGATTTGTTAGTGTCTACTCACAACAGAAATTTGAATATTTTTTTCAGTGATGTGCAATGAAAGGAGTTATGTCCTTCTCTAAGAATGTACTCTATTTTATAGAATACTTAATATTTGATGTTCCTGTGCTATATAAGTAAACTGTAGAAAGAATAATATATTAATTACTAGGAAAGAACATCATCCACTTAATTAACTTATCATCTCTTAAACTTCCTTTTAACATATACTGTGAATGGTATCAAGTTCTAATGTGTTATATTTATAATCTCTTCTTTCTCTAGAAGCAAAAATGAGGCTTGAATAGCATTTTGGTTATGGAGATTTGCTAAACAAATTAGCTGTAAGGCTTCCCACATAATATTCCTTTGAGTTTCAGACTGTGGCCTTACTTTTAAAAAGCATATGCTGTACATGGAAATACTTCATAATTCTTTGGAAGTGAAATGAAAGTATATTTTAAGATTTAAAAATGTCAAAATATTATTTCCTGATTTTTCTATTTCCTAAATTAATGCAAAAGAAAAGATTCACAGCTGCATTTGTCATAGGGCCAGGATAGTGACTGAGAGTGTGTAGTTTTTTCCTTCCCCCCCCCGCCTTTTGTCCTTTTACTAAGTTTAATGGAAAGCATTGTATGATTAAATAACCTGAGAATAGGAAATTAAATCTGTTATATCAACCGTTACGTATTGGCTGATTTCCCTAAGGGGATTAGAAAACTTAAATCACAGTTTACTAATACTGCATGTCCAATGGTGCATTACCCAGGACTCCAGGACTTCTGGTGTTGCCCATATGGTTTAGGAAACTACTTATACTCCATTTCTATATCACTCCATTTATGGTTGGGAAATTTCATCTGGAGAAGGAGTGTAATTCACTTGAGTGGTGTTATATTCCCTCATGCCTGGTATGTGCTTGAAAGCACAAAGATAACCCACTAATTTAAAGGTATGAGATGCCCCCCTTGCCCCCATTCCTATAGCCAGACCAGACCAAGCAGGCAGACATTTATTTGTTTTGCTGTAATCTGAAATCTGCTTTCAAGGATCATCTGGAACACCTGGAACCCTATTTAACAAAAGCCAGATTATTTTCAGGCCTTAGACGACCAGTGATAGTCTCACGATCATAAACTCTGTTAGAAGGGTGGGGTGAGTTGGGCATTTGGTCTTCTGCTACAGGCTTTCACTTTGGCAAGGAGGGTGAGTAGTAAGTAGCTCCTTGGATCTGTTACCTATACTGCAGTTGTCAGCAAAATATATATGCAGTTGCTAGGATGACAATCTTAATGTTCTCATATAGTAGTCTTGTTTTTGTGTACCCCTGATTCAGAAAAATAGGGTGATACAAATACAGGCAATGGGAAGAAATCCGTAACATTTAGAAGCCAAATTTCCTTGTCTCCTTTTTTCCATCTGCCCTGAAGGTCACACCCAGATGTGATTTTTATAGCAGTGGTGAGGAACTTGCACGGCATTTCTAAACGTTTCCTGGAGCAAGAGAATGAACAAGATATTGATTTGAATTGCAAACCCAGTATATATCAGTTTATAAAGAGAAAAAACCCTAATGTTACACAGATTAACTTTTCAGTCTATTTTTTCCCCCTCTGCTCCTCACCAGAGGCAGTAAACTTTACTTTTTCTGTAAGATCCCACTCAGTCAGTCCCAGACAGCAACCTTGCTTTCATCACCATCAGTGATGGCATCTTCACCATGCTTGCATAAAAAATGAATTGAAATCTTTCCAATTAATGAGCACCAAGCAAAGAGCTCAGGATTACTCTCCTTATGTAGAAGTGTCATCCTATGCATAAGATTCAGGGCTATTATTTGACCCTACTCTAGAAAAGAGGAATGGTAGTGCTCAGGGTCAGCCTAAAGGATGTCTCCAGGCTGGCAAACTTCTAAAATGTCTTTTCCTTTCTATGAACCTGTTTTTCCTCTAGGATAATCTGGCCTGGATTATCTGAAGCAATTATTCTATTTGAAAGTATTTCACTGGCAACCAATTATTCACTTCTATTATTTCCACATTTTGTTTATTATTTGAAAGAGTTTCTAAGAATTTCTGAGAAGTACATCCTTTCTTGGTCTCACTCTTCAGAGTGTTTGTCTGATAATATTCTTCCTAATAGAAAGTATATTGTGAAAATTAAAATGAAAGAAAGGTGTTGATGTTAGCATTTGATTATCTGATGGTTTAACACTCTTTATTCACTTACAAATACTGTGGGGTGTGTGTATGCTTATTTCAGTGCAGGTAACAACCATTACTCATAGAGAGTAAACAAAAATCACAAAGCAAAACCTTTTTCAAGTAATAAAACGTGGAAAGACTGAAAGTGAATTATTTGTTTCTATGTTTGGTTTGAAACATTCAACTGCAGTAGTTATGGCTACCATAAAGGAACTCCATACTAAAAAAACAAAAACACTGGTAATGTTGTTAGGCAGTTTAAATATGTTTCTAGCAAAATAAAATATGTTTTAAGTAGTTAATTTTTTTCTTCATTTTTTTTAATTTTAAGTCAAACTTCACTGAGACCTAACCTTAAAGATTATCAGGTTATATTGTTACATTGTGAAAAATCACATAAACTTTATTAAAATTCAAAAAAGTAAGATGCCACATAATACACATGAAGACATCTTCTTAAACAATTGCTAAATAATATCTTAATTTTTGTCACCTGCTTGTTCCTTTTGTTCCACACCACCCTCATACAAATACAGCCATTGATGGCAGCTGTACTAGTTGAAGCTTGTCATTATATCCAAGTAGATGTCCCTAGTGTAGTGTCTGTAGCTGAATTCTACATTTAAAAATCATTGACCTAGAAAGACAAAATTGTTTTTATTGTTAGAAATCACAAAGTTCCATATATGTTTACAAAATGGAGATACCCATCAGACTTTGCAGCGCTGATAGAGACAGTGCACAGTGTCACCATAGATTATAAATACTGTATAGGAAATGTTCATTAGCCATATTGTGACACTGAAAATTTGGAGAGCTAATGCTCCAAATGTCCATTTAAATCACTACTGTCAAGGTCTCTAATGAGCAAAAAATGTGGTATTAAAATAGGTATTAAATAGGGTATTAAAATTTTATGAGTACCCCATACTAGTGTGCTGTCTCAGAAATGTTCCTCTCTATAGAGAGAGAAAGAGAGAGAGCTCCTTATAATGACAAACCTATGTAATAGCTGTCTATACGTAAATTTACCTGGTTATTTATAAAACTATATAAGGTTTCTAAACTATGTTTGTATCTCTTTCTCTCAGCCGCCATGCCTTCTTCTATTTTGAGGTGATAGTTGATACCAAAATAAATCCTATTTATTATATTCAGCTCATCTTTATTTTTGGTCTCATAACTAACGGCTGTGGGTCTTGTCAGTTTGACCTTGAAAAGACCTTCTGTATGCCACATAGGGCAATACAGATCTATGCTGTCAGTTACGGTAGGCATGATATGCTTATGAAAGTGTAACAGAAGTCAGCAGTCATGGGCAAGAAATGAATTGGTTGATACATTGGAGAGAAGGTATGCCATCCAGAAGGACCTTGACATGCTTGTGAGGTGGGCTGATGCCAACCTGATGAAGTTTACCATGACAAGTGCAAGGTCCTACACCTGGGTTAGAGCAATCCCAGGCACAGCTACAGGTTGGGCAGAGAAGAGATTCAGAGCAGCGCTACGGAGAAGGACTTGGGGGTTTTGGTCGATGAAAAAATGAACATGAGATGGCAGTGTGCGCTTGCAGCCCAGAAAGCCAACTGTATCCTGGGCTGCATCAAAAGGAGAGTGACCAGCAGGTTGAGGGAGGTGATCCTGCTCCTCTACTCTGTTGTTGTGAGACCTCACTTGGAGTATTGTATGCAGTTCTGGTGTCCTCAATATAAAAAGGACAGGGAACTGTTGGAACAAGTGGAGAGGAGGGCCACGAGGATGATCAGGGGACTGGAGCACCTCCCATATGAAGATAGGCTGAGAAAGTTGGGACTGTTGAGCCTGGAGAAGAGAAGGCTGCATGGAGACCTCATAGCAGCCTTCCAATATCTGAAGGGGGCCTATAGGGATTCTGGGGAGGGACTCTTCATGAGGAACTGTAGTGAGAGGACAAGGGGTAATGGGTTCAAACTTAAACAGGGGAAGTTTAGCTTGGATATGAGGAAGACATTCTTTGCTGTAAGGGTGATGAGGCACTGGAATGGGTTGCCCAGGGAAGTTGTGAATGCCGCTGGTGGTGTTCAAGGCTGGATTGGACATAGCCTTGGGTGGCATGGTTTAGTGTGAGGTGTCCCTGCTCCTGGCAGGGGGGTTGGAACTAGTTGATCTTAAGGTCCTTTCTAACCCTAACTATTCTATGATTCTGTGATTCTATATAGTTATTGTAAATGAGGAAGAAGAGTGGACAATGTGTTCCCTGTGATCAATCAAAAAAATCAGAAGAACCATATTCTAACTCTTCCACCAGCTTCCTGCAACCTGTGGCTCTGGAAATGGGATGTAGATTTTAATTTTTTAGTGTTAAACTGGACAGAGAATGAAATTAATCTCATTTAACTCTAGACCACTCCAGTGGAGATGCCAGTTACTGGTCATGTCACCCCAGAGTGTCTTTACAGTCACATAGACATAGAACTATTGTAGGGTGAGACACACACTTTAAGTGCTCACTAATCTAACTTATAGGCATCTACCTGGGATCAGAAGAATTTTATCTTAAACCCCAATTTTTAGGTGTAAATCATCCTCACCATCAGAATGAAGATACTGCTTTTTAGCATAGCATATAGAAATAAAAAATCAAAACTTTTTTTTTTTTCTCTGCAAAAGTATGTATGTACTCAGCTCATTCTATTGCTGTTAAAGATGTATGAATTGAAAAGGCTATCTTTGGCTAATTCCAGTAGACTTGACTGTGATGCTAATATTTTTGTGAATACGTGGATACTTGAACGTTAAAAGAGTCAGTTCCTTCCATCATAAAAAAAAGTAGCTTATTTGATTTCATAAGACAGAAATACTGCTGAACATGGTTACATAAGCTCATAAAATTGGATTGGGAAAAGTATACACATGTATTAAAGTGGTTGTTTCGATGGAGTAGATGCTAGTGAGATGTAAGAACTTTCCTTTATCAGTTTTGCCAGGCAAACTGTGTACCAAAGGAAGAAACTTCAGTATAAGTGGAAATTAGGCTTTTCTCTTTAGCTATTGCAGTACATATATTTGGCCATGAATTACATACAAGGAAAAGCTTTTTCTCTGGGAGCATGGTAAAATATTTGAAGAACTAGCCTAGAGAGTATCTACCCATGGGAATTCTCAAAATTCAACAAGTCTCTGACCAGCCCAGTTAAACTGAACCACTTCAAGAAGGGGTTGGACTAGGTGTCCACCAGATGTCCCTTTCAACATCATTTATTCTATGATTAGAGAAGTTGAGGGCCATTGTACGTCTAAGGCAAATGCATCAACTGCTGGGTGAAAATCAGAGTGAAAAGCAAGAGAAGCATCTGCACTCAGAATATATCACAGAACAAGAAAGCTATTTTCTAAAAGATTTTCCAGACAGCTGTGCAAAATATAGTTAAAAATACTTGCCTTAAGCTCAAAGTTATTTTTTCCACTTTAAGTTTCCGATGTATTCACTATTCACTTCAAGTTATACTTATAATTAAATGAAAGACACCTTTAAGCTAAAGTTAGGTGAAAAAACACCAGCCTACTGTTGCCTCTCTTTTATTCCATGCAGGACAGAAAGATGGAAATGAAAAATATTGAAGATTTGCCGCATTTCTGGGGTGCCATAAGGTTTGAGTTCTGACAAAAGCAGAGGTACAAAAAAGACTGGATTTCAGTAAAGCATTTGACAATTGTTTCCTGCAGCCATCTCCTGGACAAACTAGCAAGATACAAATTGGATGGGTGGTCTGTGAGACTGGTAGGAAATTGGCTCGCAGGCTGCACTCAGTGGGTGGTGATCAATGATTTTTACGCAGGCTGGAAGCCTGTCACAAGTTGAGTTCTCCAGCTGTCCGCACTGTACAACATCTTCATGAATGGTCTGGATGATGAAATTGAAATCACCCTTACCAAATTTGGTGGTAACACTAGTATGGG
The DNA here is from genome assembly GCA_028858755.1 of Ara ararauna. Lineage (NCBI taxonomy): Eukaryota > Metazoa > Chordata > Aves > Psittaciformes > Psittacidae > Ara > Ara ararauna. Next base: position 119,746,308 of record CM054376.1, on the reverse strand, counting down.
TGCTAAGATGGACATGTCAGAAGGAAGAGCGTTTGTATAGAACGTCTTGGATAGGCTGAAATAGTTGGCTAGCAAGAACTGTATGAAGCTTAACAAAGACAAGTGCAAAGTCCTGCAGCTGGGGTGAAATAACCAAAGAGCCCAGAAGAGGCTAGGATCTGTACAGTGGGAGGGCAGCCTTGCTGAAAGGGACCTGGGGGTCCTGGTGGACAGCAAAGCTGAACAGGAGTCAGCTGTACACTGCTGCAGCAATAAAGGCAAATTGAATCCTGGGCTGCATCTGTAAGGGCATTACTAGTGGGGACAGAGATGTGATCATCCCATTCTGTTTAGCACTCAGGCCACACCTGGAATGCTGTGTACAGCTATGGTCTCCACAATTCAAAAAAACAGTGGACAGAATGAGTAGGATCCAAAGGATGGCTGCAAAGTTGGTCAAATGGCTGCAGGACCTGCCCTGTGAGAAAAGAATGAAAGAGTTAAGTATTTTCTGCCTGGAGAAGAAAAGGCTTGGGAGGACCTCATCACAGTAGTCTATTACTTGAAGGGTGGTTACAGTGAGGGTGGCTGCTCTCTCTTTACAAGGAGACACATGGAGAAGACAAGGGGCAACAGGTACAAGTTGCACAGTGACACATTATATCTTGATGAAAGAACAAAATGTTCTACAGTGAGAACAGCTGATCTCTGGAACAACGTCCACAGAGATGTGGTAGAGCCCTCACTGTTGGAGGTTTTCAGGATGCAATAGGACACAGTGCTACACAACCTCATCTAGGCTCCATTTCCCACAAGAGATTGGATGGCACGATCTGTCAAGGTCTGTTCTAACCTGGGCTATTGTAAAATTCTATGAAAGACAAAGAGATAAAAACATATTTAACATCACCTGGAATGCACCTGTATTACTTCCACAGGGAATATGTCATCAACAGCTGATGTTAGCAAAGACTTGTTAGGATTTGGCATCTGTGCCCTCTGGTTAACGACTATATTGACTGTTCGCCATGAGCTCCCAAATTTACTGAACAGCTCTCACACAGCAAGAAGCACATTCTCTCCCTTTGAAACGACTTTCCATGAAGTTACTTCCCTGGCACTAAACCTGCAAACAAATAAACTGTCTTTCCAGCGCTCCTCTCACTGCAGTCCTCCTGCATAGCTTACAGAAGGATCACTGGTATCTTTGCAGTTCCATGGCATGGGGCCTTGAACTATGACTCTTGTTAAACAGTTGAAGAATTTAATCTCAACTGCCTTGATTTCGAAGATTATGTTTGTGAAGTTGGCTCACATTTACTGGCCCATAGTATTTTGGTTTCTGCTCTGACTTCTGTGCCATCACAGCTGGGAAAGTTAACAACATTCAAACTGTACATTAGTAAGAAGAGCTCACCAGAGGTGAATGCTAAGAGCCTGTAGATCACTCAAACACAGACCACCTTCTCATTTGTGGCTAACAGAGTTGCATATTGCTATGAACTTAAGTTTTGCGTCAGCTATCTTTATTTTTGTGCAGGGGAGAGATAGGCTTGAATGGCTAAGAGTCTCAAGAAATTATTCAAAATGATTGTTGACAGAATCACGGTGTGATATACTGCAATTTACTAGAGAAACCAGGAAAGTATGCACTTTGTGTCTGTGGTGGAAACTTTCTGGTAACTTTTTCATGTTGCCTGTCGTTAAAAAACAGCCAACCAACCAAACAACCAAGCAAAAAGCTTCTGGGATTATTTATTTATTATTCTAACTGAGGGCTGAACCACCCTGGAGGGATCCTGCCACCTCCTGAATGAACTGCTTTTGACATTTCACTTGTAATCTGAAACATGGAACCAAATCTTGTTTCAGGCAAGTTTTACTAGCTGGTTTCCTGCACTAAATGGACGTTGTATAGAGAAAGCAAAGGTTGGGAAGGGAAAAACAAGCCCTACTTTTGATATGCATGTCTGGCCTTCTGCTACTCTTTCTTGTTCTCAGACTGGTAATTACACACAGGAGGCTGGATGGTTTTGTTTTCAGTTTTACAGACATTTAAAGTTTTACTTAAGTGAAGTTGGTGTAGTGAGTTCAAGCAGATCAGAGCTTAGTCAATTTGAACATGGAGGTGTAACATAGTCCCACCCTCCTTTGCCTTTATGTGAGAGCTAACAGCTCCCAAGACCTTAAGGTACTAGGTGCCCTCAGGCCTTACAAAGGGAAGGTGAATCTCTGATACTGAACTCACTGCACCTCCCGCTTAAATTGTGCCGTGGCCCCACATTTACTTAGAAGCATGAAAGAACGTAGCTTTTTATTAATCTTCTTAATTTTATTAACTATTATTTTTTTAGGTTAAGACTGGATATTTGAGGTCTAACCAAATTACTGCAAGCCAGGAACACTCAAAAACATTCATTGTGGTACTTTTCAAGTTTTCTTCCTAATTTATGAACACTGTGTGGGAGAAGACAACAATCTGTACTCAGGAGAGATGCAGTGAATCAGCCTGTTCTTTATGGTGAAATGTTCTTTTACGCAGCTGCTGTACCTTGGAGAAAAAAACAAATAAACTCCAGATTCTGCTTTAATAAATCTCATTTAAAAAAAAAATTAAGCTGGTGTTGAAGCAAAACAATGAAATCTACACTCTAGTCTTAATGCAATATTTGGTATGGTTTGGAAACACTGTATAATGCCCCTCTCCCTTTCTCTTTGGCTGCAGGAGCAATACTAATTAATCACACTAGACTACTATGGAAGTTAGGCAAAGGCGCAGAGGGGGAATAGTGCGAAGACCTATTGTCCCAGGGAAGGATCTGGGAGGGGTTCTTCTTCCCTAAGCGTCCCTGTATGCAAACAGCGCTGGCTGAGATGCCTTTTTAGGAAATTCATAGTGTTATCTCTATACCCAGCTGGCCAGCAAGAGGCAGAGAGAAGCAAGCACAGCCCTTGCTGCCTTTCTGTCTGTTGTGCAGAATGCCTGTCAACAGTAACTATGTCTTGCCTTTCTCTGTTACTGTGCAGGGACATAAGAGGTGACAGAGCAGGTACTTATGCAAACTAAGTCACCACAAAGGTATGTAGAAAAGTCAGAGCCAGTCTTTTTTGACCCAAGTTGAATCATTACCCTTTGTCTAGGAAGTAAATGGCAATATGAAAATGGGCTGGTAAACTCAGGGACAGCTTAGAGCTGTGGCTGTTCCTCTACAACTTTTCTGGAACAGAAACTAGCTGAGGAATTAACACAGATGTCCTCAACATGACTGAGGACTGACACTTTTCAATTTCAGCCTGTACTTACTATTTTACCAGCATCACTGTGCTGTGAGTATAACAACATGGACTTTAAAAGTCTGGGAGCCCTATGCATTTTGGGATTCCATGACTCAGGAGACTTCTTAAACGGACATGTACTCTGACATCTCTTCTACCTGTTATCTCAATGTGAGGAGCCTAAGGAGTAAGGCCAGAATCTCTCCCCAGTGATGTCTTTGCTGGGCGTAGCTGTCTGTGGTTCAGATCTCTTTGTAGGCACAGTAACGTAATGTCCCTTTGTGCATTCTCACTTCACCTTCTGGCCTGACCAGATATAGCAATGGCCCAGCAAAGATTGTTACCTCAGTAACAACTGTTCTTGATCACTGTAGTCATCTGCTGCAAGTCTCAAGGGGCTTCTAAGGCTTTTAGCAGCACTTCTATTCCAGATCGCTTTTATGACTGCACCTATTTGTATGTTAATTTATATGAAGAGAAAGGGTTTCTGGCATTTTTTTTTAGTGGCAGACCTAGCCTTGATCACTGTGCCTTACATGGCTATTGCAGCCACAAGGGGATCCAGCAGTCAAAAAAGGCCAGCTCCTATCATTCACGTGCCAGAGACCACCAAGAACTTTGTGTTCATTCTAAGGACTCTTTCCTGGCTCTCTGGCAACTGCTGCTTGAGGTATAAACCCCTAACTGCACTAAATAGCAAATGACCACTCACTTTTTCATAGACTCATAGAATCGTTTAGATTGGAAAAGACCTTTAAGATCACAATTGAGCACAGTATTTGAGATACAGCCTCACCAGCGCTAGGTACAGGGGGACAGTAACTTCCTTAGTCCTGCTGCCACACAGTTTCCAATACAAGCCAGGATACTCTGGGCCTTCTTCGCTAAGATACTCTTGTCCTTCTTGGCTACCTAGACACACTGTCAGCTCATATTCAGCTATCTGGCAAAGAACAACCCCAGGTCCTTTTCCGTCAGGCAGCTTTCTAACCACTCATCCCCAAGCCTGTAGCATTGCATGGGGTTGTTATGACTCAAGTGCACTTTGCCTTCTTAAACCTCATAAAACTGGCCTAAGCCCATCTGTCCAGCCTGTCCAGATCACTCTGTAAAGCCTTCCTACATTCCAGCAGATCAACGCTCCCACCGGCTTGGTGCCATCTACAAACTTAACAAAGGTGCACTTGATGCCCTCATCCAGATCATTGATAAAGATATTAAATAGATATTAAATATTGGCCCCAGTACTGAGCTCTGGGAACACCACTTGTGACCAGATGCCAACTTGATTCAACTCCATTCACCACCATTCTTTGTTCCTGGTGACCCAGCCATTTTTTTACTCAGTGAACCGTACATCCATCCAGGCCATGAGTAGTCAGTTTCTCCAGGAGAATGCTATGGGAAACAGTGTCAAAGGCTTTACTAAAGTCTGGGTAAACAACATCATAGAATAGAACCATAGAATAGTTAGGGTTGGAAAGGACCTGAAGATCATCTTGTTCCAACCCCCCTGCCAGGGGCAGGGACACCTCACACTAAACCATGACACCCAAGGCTCTGTCCAACCCGGCCTTGAACACCGCCAGCGATGGAGCATTTGCAGCTTCCCTGGGCAACCCATTCCAGTGCCTCAGCACCCTTACAGTAAAGAATTTCTTCCTCATATCCAATCTAAACTTTCCCTGTTTAAGTTTGAACCCTTTGCCGCTTGTCCTATCACTACAGTCCCTAATGAAGAGTCCCTCCCCAGCATCCGTATAGCCCCCTTCAGATACTAGAAGGCTGCTATGAGGTCTCCACACAGCCTTCTCCAGGCTGAACAGCCCCAACTTTTTCAGCCTTTCTTCTTATGGCCCATAGCCTTTTCTTCATACACTGAGTCACCTCGTCATACAAGGAGATGGGGTTAATTACTTCTGACCTTACTCTCCCAGAGGCAAAACTCACTGCAGCTGAAAGCAGGACCTTCACATTCGCAATATATTCCTCCCACTCCCAGCCTCCTCCAAAAACCTTAGAGCAAAAGGATGTAGCATCAGGCAACAGGAGCTATAAAACGCTTTCCTCAGAGCAAGCTCTTCTTTGCAGTAAAATATGAAATCCTAGCTCATGGAACAGATTTGTAAAGGCACTCTGTGAAAAGTCAGTAGGAATTTGGCACCAAGGCATATCTACAAATCCAAGTTAGTGAGGATTTGTGTCTGGGCACCTGAAATCTTTCTCAGGTCCTGAACTTCACTCAGTGGCTTTGCCCTGTTTCTTTTTCATCTACAAGGTGTGGAAGAAAGGCAACAGTTTTCTTTTGTCGCATTTCACTGACATTGTAAGTGCTTCAGTGCAGTTAAATATATGCTTTTCCCATCAGAGCAAAGTAGTATATGAATTCAGATTATTGCAGTTGTCTCTACTGCCTGGGTTAAAATGTTTCAGAATATTGATCTGACATACAACAGGAACAAAGCGGTGAATCACCTACTTGTGCTCACAGCTTCTTTTACTGAACACTGCAATAGTTCACCTTCTCTCAGCAACACTCAGATATGTTCAGATGCAGATGATATTGTGCATTGTAAGTTTTTGTTATTTTAAATTCTTATGGGGGGTTCAGTTGCAAAGTGAAGATCTAGATAAACCTGCATACCAGGGTCAGATGTGTTTAAATCCCTAGGTTCAGTCTGGGAAACTAGAACATGGGATGGAATATTATTCCAATTTTTTCCTTCCCTGGCATTCAGAATGGAAGCAGCTGTTATTGTTGGTTAATACTTTGTGCCCAAAAAAACCCCAGCAAGTGACAGTTTGTTAATGATTATGTGGGGTAATCATCTTCCAAATTCTTCTAAAGTATCTTTTTATTATTATGGGTATCATTCATTGTTGTGTGTGATAGCATTGACCAGATTTCAACTACATCATTTGCATACAGCCCTTCATCTGAGAAAAAATTGGGCTGCTTGGTTTAAGTAGAGCAGCAAATCTCTCACTGAAGGGATGGGGAATTAATTCTGCTATTTATGGTAGATACGGGAAGAGTTTCCTTCAGTCATGGAATATAACACATGCCAGTCATGGTCTAGCATATTGCTACGTTATTTTTTTTTTAATTTCTGCACATTTTTATATTTTCTTTTATTTCTACATAAACTTTAATTTATACATATTTGCTGATATTTCAGCATGACTAAAACATGAAAAACAGTGGCCAAAGTGTTGCAAACACACAGGTGTTGAATTTTAGACATGTAGGTAGTCCAGTGAAATTTAACATGGATAGTAACATGTGGCAAAAAGTGATCCTGATTGTAAGAGAGAAAAAACTAGACACTACTCTTTGAGTTGCTACTCAGGCATGTGGGTTAGTAATGACATCACTGATCTAAGCATGGCATGCTTCCGAAGCTGGCCATCTCTCATTCAGTTTTGTGTAAGAAATCCTATAACAGACATATAACACACGATTTTGTGGTGCATATGGGCCTCCCTTTTCTCCACACTCCATTTTTTTCATTTGTGCTTTGTGTGTGCGCTGGGAGTGAATTTGGGTCCTGCTAATGGCAGTGGGTGCTCAAACAAACAGGAAGCTCTGCTCAGCCCTGTGGCACAGAGAGGCTGGTGGTGAGTACCAAAGATGAGTTGATGTGCTCTGAGAGATTTAGTGGGAATACATCAGCATCAGAGAAGTGATGGATGGAAATGCATCTGTGCTCTAGGATGGACTATTTTAATGACAAAAAATTAATTGTGTCTCACCTCAGGATTAGTCTGCAGTTTGGACACTGCAGTGAAAGATATGACTGTCAAGGACTGGGAATAGGCATGTGAATGCTTCAGGCTAGCAGAGCTGGGCTTCAGATCCATTTTCTTTTCCTTGGAGGCTGGCACTGTAATTGCTTGGCTCTTTTAGAAGACATGAAAGGGAGCAGCAGGATGAGGGAGGGGAGCTAAAGCTTTCACTTGCCTTTTTTTTTTTTTTTTCTTGAAAAAGTTGAAAGGTCTCACTTTTATCCCAATATGGAATGGAAAATTATTTCTTAACTTGAACATATTCCTGGAATGGGAATAAATGGTTTCCTACTCATTTCTATTCATGGTTCCTCATTCTTTCTATTTACAGCCATAGATTACGGATTATGAAATCTAAAGTCCAAACACCTTTGAACAGTGATCCTTCCAGGAGATGCTTATTATGGTTGCTCATGGGTGAGTGAAGATGGAAGGCAGATACTTTATAAAAAGCCTCTGACTACTTTCTTTCTTTCATTTTTACAGTATTCCTTTGGCCTTCAACTAACACCAGCCATTTAGGAGAAGAAAAAAAAAGCTGAAAGCTTGTCATAAATAATTATATAGTCCTGCAGTTCTCTTAGCAATGTTCAGCAGTTATTTTTGAAGCATGCCAGCACTAATACACAATCGTTAAAGTGCTTAAAATTATTTGCTTTCTGTGTAGGGGTGAATTTTTCCACTGATGTTTTTTATTAGGTGAAAACAATGAAACTGACTGCGAGCCAAGAAGATCCTGGTTTTAATCCATGTGAGACAAGGATTTGACTAAGAGCTTGTCATCCTTAAGTGTAGTTGCCCAGGCCAAAAGAAAAAAAAGGAAACAATGTTAGTAGATAAGGGGAAAAAAAATGTACAAATGCCCAGTGATTGTATAATTGACACCTCTGTTGAACAAACTGGGACAAAATGATTCATAATATGATTATTTTATTAGACCAGGGATATTGCTAATTAAGTAAGTAGCCATTGTAGCCAAGTGCTTCATCTTCTGACCATTTTTCTCTTTTTCTCACTGGAATCCTGTGTCTCTTATTACATTGTTGGATGCAGATCCTATTATAGTTATCCATGCCTTTTCTACCTTTAAATTAATCTAACATAATATGCTGCATGGGGAACTTCTGCCAAGACTTCTGGGAAATGAGCTAGTGCAGCATATCTCTGGCCTCTTACTGAGCAGCAGAGAGCTTTGTCTTGGTGCTCCATAATTGGCACCATTACTTCTTCATTTCCATGCAACATTCAAAATGTTGCTTTTTAACCAGTGAAACTGAAATAGGCTTCTTTCACCTGGTTAACTTAAGAAAGTATCTCTGATGTGCAATGCTATCTCTAGAAAAGACAAAAGCTAAAGTATCCAAGTCTCTTATAATTATCATCAAAATTTGACGTCAGGTAAGCTTGACTTGACCTGTCAAGCAACTTTTAATGTCAATATACAGAACTTGCTAGGAATACTGAAGTAGAAAAAGAGAAGAAAAGAAGAAGGATGATAAAATCTTTATTATAATACATTATTTTTACACCTAGGTAAGTTTCAACATCATGGGGAGCCAGCAGTGTTGAAGATGTTTTGCTAGTTTATCTAATCAAAAAAATACTGAGGTACTTATTATTAGTCTTTTATTACAGTTCTTTGTGAGACTGAGCAAAACTGCATAAAACTGTCTTCCCCATTACCCAGATGGGAATAACTCTCATTGGTTCTAGGTTACCTCTGCAAGAAAACAAAAAGCTGCAATTAGACCAGCAGAGTTCAATCCTCACAGAGGAATAATTCACTTCAGATTACTTCAGCACTTGCAAAGTGAGTCAAGGAGCAGAAAAAGATATCTGGGTAGGCAAATATTATCTGCGAAGTATTTGTGAATGCTACTGCATAAAACACAGTTCACTTCCGATTTTGGTCATGCAAGTAATGTGAGGTCATGCAAGTAATGGTGAGGTACTGGAATGGGTTGCCCAGGGAAGCTGTGAATGTTCCACCTCTGGTAGTGTTCAAGGCCAGGTTGGACAGAGCCTTGGGTGACATGGTTTAGTGTGAGGTGTCCCTGCCCATGGCAGGGGGGTTGGAACTAGATGATCTTAAGGTCCTTTCCAACCCTAACTATTCTATGATTCTATGATCAGATTAATGTTTCCAGAGAGTTGCACTTTCACTCCATTTCCAGAGTCCAAGTTGCAATAAGCATTTTAATCTAAGCAGAACAAAATACTTTGGACTACATAGTATACAGCCAGATTGGAATTCAGACAGAAAGGATATGTAGGTCTGTACCTACCTGTGTAGATGTGCCCTAACTTTGTTTACTTGACAACACTGGGACAGGTAAGATGCAGGTAGTAGAGGATCTTCGAGTCTCAGGTAAATGCCTTTGTATAGGAAGTGTCATTCTAAGAAAAGGAAAGATCACCATACAAAGGACACATAAAGATTTATAGATCACTAACGAATATTTAATGGTTATTTGCCAATAGGACGAGAAATGTTTGCTTTAAAAAATTACCACATCTAAACAGATGGAACAGAAATAAATTACATGAACGCAAGGGCTATCATACAGTTTGAATGCTAAATTAGGAATGGACTGGAAGCTAAATTAACTAAATTAGGAATAAACTGGGTGAAGAACAGACCAGTTTTAGGTAGAGATGTTTGAAAAGCTAAAATTAAACTGTTGAAGATGATGTGTGGCATTCAGAGCAGGTATAGGGGGAGATAATAAAGTGGAAGATGAATATACCAGAGGTCTTACTGAGAATATCAGAAGGATAGAAATTAGCAAGTACCTAGAGTCAACACAGGGTACTTCTCCGAGGTGCTTAAAACATTGTAAATAATTTACATTTAATTTTTTTATTTTATTTTATTTTATTTTAGAGATTATATTGAAATTCTGGGTAGAGTTTATTGTTTTTTTTGTCCCAAATCATTGTTGATCATTACATATGAGCAATAAAAAATGTGACTGTGTGGGCTGGCTGTAATGAAGCTGGGATTTTGTGTTCATTCATCACAAGATGTAACTCTTAAGTGCATCTGTTATCTATTTGAAGATCTTTTTTCTTACTGTTAGCTTTATGGATAATTGAGCTAATAAAGATCTTTCTTTGTAGAAAATCATCAGGAAAGAAGGTACATAGGAGCTTCAGCGTGGTGTGTTTGTGGTGGGCTCAGACATGACAGAAGAATTGCAGAAAAATACGGTTTACCTCATACAGATTTAGTCACACAAGCTTAAACATACAATTTCAGACAGTTGTCAGGGCCCCCGCTATTAAATTTGCATGGAAATTCATCTGTTATCTTATACACCTGTCTTATGATGTAGACAATTGGCTTGTGAAGGTGCTTATCTGCCTTCAGTTACAGAGAGCATAAATAGTAGCTTAGATGAGGCACTTCCAAATGTCTGATAACACAAATCTCACCTTGGGAATGCAACAAAAATCTCTCTGCTTAGATTAAAGCTCCGAAGAAGTCCTCAAAGGAGAGAGAAACATGCAGGTCCTGCAGACAGCTACTGGAGGCTGGGTACAGACCTCAGCAGTTACCTGTAAAACTCCAGTCTCAGGCATTAGGCTGTCCCTCTTCCCTAGAAGAGGAGCCATAGGTGACAAAAGGCTGCATGCAAAAAAAGCCTGACCTCATCTAAACTTGTGTGTTGCTTATATATAATTACTGTGTACTTCAGAACCAACATAAGCAGTGAGCTGCTGGCACAAGGGCTGGGAAATGGAGGTAGGGGTAAGCTTGGACATGTTTACATGTGTGACTGACTACAATTAGGGCAGAGTATAGAGACTTGTATTCATGTTCTCTGTGCAAACAGCAGAAGCTGTTTAAGGAAATACTTTCTCAGCTGTTTGCTTACTTGAGGTTACTGTTCCTGTAACTGTGCTGGTAGGAAGGAACATGTATGCGTCAGCAGCTCCCACTCACAGACCTACATCTTCATGCAAGACCACTTTTATTACCAGCATCAGCTAAGATGCTGGACCTGATGTTCATGTTCCCCACAGGGAGATGTGGGCATGAACCTAATTATTCTGACTCTGTCATGAGGCAGGAGGAAATGGTGAGCAGTGGAAGGCTGTAAATTAATAGCCCAACATCCACCAGAGATGCTTTCTCAAAGCCCTAACTAAATTGGTGCAGAATTTGATTGTTCATCTCTTCCAAAAGCCTCTGTCATTCATTCACAAGTGCTGTAATCAGAGGTTTGCTTATGGTAGGGGGTATACTTCCTGCTAGAGCAAACTGTCAGTGACAGTGGAGGTCTAAAGGCATAAGCAAAGATTAAATACCTGATTCCTATTGACTTTTAATGTAATCCAGTGTTTAGTGTAACCAAGTGTTGCACTCTGCACCTTTCAAATGTTTCCCTGTGAACCTCAACATGCTGGTTTTCAATACACTTCTGAGATTTTTTTAGTCTTCTCCTAGAAATTACTGCGCTATTTTTGCATATTCAGATCTCTGTACCATTCCAGTTTGGAGAGGCCAACTGTTCCCTCTGTTTTCACATGAAGATAGAATGAATCAGTGTTACTTCCACTCGTATTGCTGTTCCCCCAAATGCTTTCACAGATGTACTAGGAACATGAAGTTCTGTGGTCTATAACGGTATACCCCAGGCTGGGCTGCCTTCAAAAACTACCTTGTGGGAAAAAACTACCTTGTGGGAACCATGCAATTATAAGTAACTTAATGCTGGTAGGAGTTATCACATGTTTCACAAAGAAAGATCCCATAAGGGAGCTCCGGTGATAGCAATTCTCTAACAGGAAAAGAATTTCACAGAAGCAAATAGGCTTCAGATGGTCTAATTTACATCCTTAGGGGAAGAAAGTTACTGTGTCTCCAAGACTGGCCAGCTCAGTACTTACTAGATGACAATAAGGAAACTACTGATTGTCATATCATCTCTTTTCTTTTGTTGCTTATATTTCAGCTTACTCTCAGGAAGACTGGTACCACTCCATGTATTCTTTTCTCCTCAGAAATATGCTACAAATCTAGCATATACTCCTAAGTATAAGGAGACTGCTGATTTCATATCCATCCTGCTGTGAGAATGAGTTCACATCACAACATCGCTGTGTATCACTTGTACTAGCTCAGCACAGGTATCAGTGTGAGCTCAGAATGAAACAACTAATTAAATCTATATTCCTGATGAGGGAAAAGATGAGGGAAGTATTAAAGATAACAAAATACAGTGGCCTGGTGATGAAGAAAGGAAGGAGAGAAAGGTCTTCAGCTGATAGAACTTTAACTTCTGCAAGCCTGGGAATTTTTTTTTTTTCTTGATGCTGTAATAGCAATAAAATCAATAACTGTTAAGAATAAAGTGAAAAATAACAGTTAAGAATAAAATGAAGGCCATGTAAGCCTTCAGTATCTGTGAGACACTTAGGCTCCACCAGCTGTGCTGGCTTTCTTCCTACATCTGGGCTCCAAAATGGGTAACAAGAAAACTCTGAGAGAACTATTTTAAGAACTCTGGCACCAAGCACAGTGGGGAAAGGGGAAAAAAAAAAAAAAAAAGCCAAGAAAAAAAGCCCCAACCCTCCACTTCTTTACTGAAATCAGTCTGTTGAAAGCATTTCTGTTTGGCTGTCACAGTTCGCCAAGCAGCCTAATGTGCCAGCTATTAGTACCCAGCAGAGAGCATGTTTGCAGCTATTCAGCAAAACTATCACATGTCCCTAGCCAAGGAAAGAGGGATCAGCTGCCGAACACTGAAGCTGATGAAGAGCAGAGCTATTAAAGCAAGCAATAAAAAAAACCGAAAACCAACCCCACAACCCAGAATGGAGACTGATTTTTATTATTATTTTTTTAACCTAATGGATGACATTTATAACTGGAAAGTATGAGTCAGAGTGTGCTGTGCCAGCACGGGGTCTTTATGATGTTTTCATCTTTCTTGTTCTTCTTCCTTGTCCGGGACCATTCTGTCTTGTTGATTTGAAGCTTTAGGTTCATTGCAGTGCTTAGGAGGTGGGTGGACAAGCATGTTTGTGTGTAAGTGTAAGGAGTGACCACAGCTCAATGAACTGGAAATAAAAAGCTAAACTACTCAGAAAAATTCCAGTGAGTAGTGAGAATGCTCCGCAGTGCTGGGACCTCTTGGATAAATTATTGCTGCCAAAGTGTTATTGCTGCCAAATGTGGCAGTGACTGGAGTGTGGGAGGCAACCACCCACTTGCTAGTGAGGACAAAATGGACACAAGCTCCATCTCCTCAACCACTAATCTCATCCAAAAAGCTTTAAAAACAGAGAACTGTTTGTCCTTTTGTAGCACATGAACAAATAGGATCCATTTGCCACAGATTTTCTCTGTAATACCGTATCTCTAGCATGTAACCAAGAAACAAGATTATACTACTTGATGACATTAGAGTCTGGTTACCCCAGAAACAACACACCTGATTCGAGATTCTGGTTCCAGAAAGTTCTCTTTACATTGCAAGATCAGCCTGGCAGCATTTCCTAGGAAGGATGAACATATTGAGGAACCCCTGGTATAGAAGAGTCCTGTCCTGACATAAAGCCAACATTGTTTTACAGCAACTTCTCCTACCCTGCAACACCCTGTCACAGGATTCACGTTGGGACAAGCAAACTCTCTCTCACAGAGTAATCCCCAAGATCCATGCAAGGCAACATACCATGGCCATGCCTGTTTGGGCTGGCACAGTGGCTTGGATCCCCCCATGACTTCTTGAGGACACGGGGAGGTGTGAGGCACCCGTAGTGCTTTTGCATCCCTTTTCCCACAGCTGATATGGGTCATGCTCAGCGCAGCTGAAAATTGAGCCCTCAGGCTGGGAGCTATAATGAATTCACTAGATTAGGCAGTGAAAGCCAATGTGAACAAAACAACCAGCTGGCTCAAGAATATTTTGTGCTAGCATAAAAATCCTACAGGATGGTGGGAAATAAGCTTCAAAACTGACCCCTTTCATTCCTCTGAAGAGCAAGCCCATCTTTGCTTTTATACACACTGTTGCAGCCTATATATAGTTCTGAAACTGAAAAGAAATAAAGGTATTTACATCCTCTATGTACTGTTATATTATAGGCATTAACAATTGTAGACTGTTCTCATGTAAGAATGTGATGCATCTTGGTAAAAGGCCGTGCATGGAGGAAATCTGTCTGAAGCTCTGGGATGTAACTTTTTTTCTTTTCGTTTGTATAATCGTTATTGGAATCCAACCCAGTTATTCACCTCATTGTTGATATTCTTTAATTATGGACAATTAAATCCTTCACAAGTATTTATAATCATTAGTTCTAAAGAATTGAAAAAGTAAAATAACACATAGGGTAACAGAATTCCAGAATCAGAAACTGAAAAAGTGCTTTATTTTTGTTACTAGAAGTGGAACTATAATTCCAACATAGACTACTGTGAGAGTAGACTCATTTATTTTTTTGCGTTTATCCTACGTATAGGGTTGTGTTAAAACCCTATGCTTTAAAATGTTGGTTTTTCCTTTAGCTGAGATGTCTTTTCATATGCGAGCCAATCCACCCACACTTTTCCTGTGATTATCCTCAAGAAATGGGAAGAAAATTCCATAAAATGTGCATACTCAATAACATCGCATTTACACTTCAAGGCTAGTTTTACTTGATGGATAGTTTTCCTTCCTTTCTAGTTCCCAAGAAATGTGTGTTCCTAGAGGTGTTTTTGGAAAATTCATGCAATTACTGTACAGGAGGAATCTCTCCTATGGAAGGTCACTCTTACCACAGAAAAGATGCAGGTAAAAACAGCCTCACATTTGGCATTTGAAGGATTGAAAGGCAACACTTAGGAATACCCGTATGGCATTGCCCATAAAATCTCTAAAGGAAATCCACCATAAAATACAACATGTGCTGAGAACAGGCTGGGCCACCTAAATATGGATTGATTTTGGCTTCAGCTATTCAGGAATCCCCAGAACAGGTGCCAAATTAAGTCACCCTACTAGCTGCTTTCCATGGCTGAAGGTCAGTAATAGTCAACGCAGAGAGGAATTTGGATAATGCATCTTGCAATTCAAGAGCGGCTCTACTGCTCTAAAAACCCAATGCATTCTTACCTCATAAATCCTCAAGTGTAGAGCAGTTTAGTTTTCCTTTGACATGGAAGCAGTTTATAGCTTATAAGGAAGGAAAACATATTTGTCTTTCACATCAATGTTAATTTATGCCATATTTCCCATTTATTTATAACTCAAACATTCTAAATTAGAACTATTAGATGAAAATAAATTTTAATCTGACAGAAGGCAAAATATTCCATAAATCTGATTTGGAAAAGTGAAATATTCATTCATATATAGCTGACTAATGGTTCTACAGTTGCAATTTCAGGAACATGATTTTCTGAAAGAACTGCTGACAACCATGTTAAACTTTGAAGATTAATATGTTTAGCTGTAATTTTGCTCCTATTTGAATCCTACTTTGTTGTCTGCTTGTTTCTTATTGCCTTCTTTGTTTCTTAGAACACTTGCATAAATAGATAATTTTTGTTACTTGAAAGCTTTTGATCTCCTTTTCATTTTCCACCTGCAATTATAACTCTTTCTTGGTGACATCAACCATTGGATTCAGTAAAAAGAATTACAATAAATGGCTGAATGTAGAATTATTGACACGAAGTGGAAAATAGCCATCTGGAACAGATGGACTCTCAAAAAGCCTGTTTGCATGTAAGAATCATAAAAAAAGAAAAAAATACAATCACAGAAATATAGAAAATACTTCATGCAAGCTATGCAGTACGAAGTCAATGCACAGAACTGAAAATCTCATTACAGTGATTGCTGATACAAAATTAAAGATGCAACCTAGTGAGCTACAGAACACTCATAAGCATGAATATAATAGTGATATTGCCAAAGAAGCCTTTTTGGTTCTTTTTCTTCCACATCTACCTAGATTCAATCTGGGTGCACTTTTAAGAATATCCTGCTGCACAGCTCTATTTCATTCTCCAATGAAACAAACAGTAAGCGTAGGGTAGGCTCATATTTCTATTGGTCTGCTACTTTAACTTTTTTCTTATTTCTCAGATTATAAGTTGCATTATATTTTAGTCCAGACTCTAAGCAAGTATAAAACAGTATAATCCTCTGAGCTGCCTTCACTGTGCCATTCAAGAGTCTAGCACTTTTCTGAAACAAGTGCTGGTATACACTAGTGTTGGGGCTTTTTTGTACATAAACTGGGGTCATATTGACCTTAAGCACTGATCTTAATCATAATTATAACATGGAGATAAAAGTAAGGGTTGCAACCCACTTCCCTCTTTTATGCATGAAATAATCTTTAAAGAGAATTAAAAAGCAGTTGTTTCTCCTGGGCTCTGTCCACTCTGTTGCAGTGTTTCATAATATTCACAGCATAAAACTGAAGGCAGGGAATACAGCATGTACTGGTAATCCTAGTTTTGGCGGCTTTGTTTGAACGAATTGAAACAGAAGAGATTGTAGAGGGGAGTTTTACACTTTTGCCTGAGTGGACAGTAGAGTTACCTAGCTTAGTTTTGGTACTCTTGGTTTGCCGTGTAGAGAGGATGTGATAGATAATGAATATTCTGGAAGATCTTCATGTTAACACAGAGTGCAGCTTAATTCACAACTATAATCTATTTTCATTATAGCCATTTTTTAGACAAACCTGCTATGACTTTGTTTACTTAATAGTAAGATAGAAGAATTTACTCGACTTCAGAGTAGGTTGAAAGAATGTGGCACATAGAGATTCAGTAATAATCCCTAAAAGAATAACAGCAGGCATATGCAGTCTTGCAGCCAGAGTTGGTTTATGTCCACAATCACAACGATACTTCCCATAATTCTTATACAAGTGCTGTATATTAATAAGTATGGCTAATGTTAAGGCTTTCCACTGTACTTTGAATTTACACAGCTTATCACTTCATAGTAGGGATTATCCAAATGCATTCTCTGGTTCAAATGCTGTTGCCCTCTGGAGCAACTTAATAGGCACTTCTACTTCAAGCCCAGTTAAAGTCTAGAAATCTTTTTCATACACAAGTTATATCCACTGTAAGTCCATCAAAGCTGTTGTGGATTTACACCACTGTGAAAGCAAAAGTTCACTGTCTCTGCCTGTTTGGAATGGCACTTTTGGGAAACCCATGAGCAGCATGAATGAACCAAAACAGATTTGGTTTAAAGCAGACTTTCTGAGAGTTTGGATAGACAGTGTGTGTAAACAAGGTGGTGGAAACCACTTCTAGGCTATTCCCAGTCTTCTGATAGTCTTACACACAAAGAGATGGAAATCAGAAAATGGATTTAGAAACTCTGATTCTGAGAGATGTTTTGCATGAGACTCTTTAAAAAATGTCAGCAACACTGTATTTATCTTTCTAGATCTTTGAATCATTACCTTCTGATTGTGTAAGATACTGGCAAATACATTCTGTGTCCAACCAGATTCTTTCAGAACCGTCAAAAGTGACTTTTCACTGGAGCATCATTTATGTGACATTTGCAGTTCCTGGCAAAAGCAGGCACAGACATGCCTGAGAGTGCCACTCTTGTCCCTGTAAGAGGATGAACCTCAGCAAGGTTCTTTTACCAAAGAAAACAAACAATTTGCTGCATGGTAGACTTTCATGTCATACATCTTTTTTAAAATCATATATGTAGTTACTAAAGTCACTGTGACCTCTTTGACTGCAATCATCAGTACAGTGATGTCACTTAGCTCCACTTTGCTTCATATTGTTAGACACAGTTCCTCAGCTTTCTTCATGCTGGGTTGAGATCATTGGTTGGGTGAGAGTAATCACCTGAAGCACATCTGAGAGAAGCTGGCAGACTGTCTGAGAGATGTACTGTCTGAGTCTGAAGGAGCAATTTCTCTCCTTTCAGCCAAGTTTATGTACTGAGAGTAACTTCTGAATGGATGCACTTCTACCCTGGTGTGACCTTTAATTCTTGGCCTAGTGTGTTGCTTATCAGTGAATAGTGCTGATATAATCTATAAAATTGTGAGATTTTATTTAAAATAAAATTGTCTAGTTTATCCTGGTTGGGAGGTATTTATTTGAAATTGTATTGGTTTGGTTTTACCAGTAAAGCGAGTTTTTGTATAATGTATACATTCATTCAGCATATATGGGACAAGTGCATCATATAAATTGATAAAATAATTACATACGTTATCACTGTTGTAGATATCAGAAGTCATTTACTAGAAAATGCCCATATAATGGCTGTTGCAGAAACAAAGGCGTGACTGTGGTTTATCAGGCACACTCATCTGAAAGTATCACTTTAATCATTTGTGCTATTAGAGAAGATAATATTACTTCATTTCCCAGTATATGGGAATAAAGCTATTTCAGAAGTTGATGCAAACACTAGCAGTTAGCTGTAATAATTCATTGAGTTCAGTCCTTTACTGTTGTGCTTCACAGCTGTCTTACCAGGCCAGAGAGTTCTTTTCTTTTTAGTTTACTTTAAGGTTACCTTATAATCCTTGTATTACTTTTTCCAGAATGGAATGCATACCCATCACAAATGTTTTAACAACGCATTCAGAAAACAGGCAGCACAGCTTATCAGTTTTTACACACCACCATCGTCTGGTGCTGGTAGGGCAGGATGAGGACTGAATAAGTGCTCTTCCATTGAGAAACTGTCCAAGATCTCACTTGCTGTAACAATTTCAGCTAAAGTACCTCTTAAGAGCTTAACAGAGTGGATAGCAGTACAAATGAAGCCAAGTTTTACAGTAGAGACCTGTTCCAAAGATGAGCCAATTCAAAAGTAGACTTCTCAGGGATTTCACAGTGATTTTGGGGATTTTACACCAAGCCTTCAATGTAAAATCTTTTCACACTATAATTTAAGATAGTGAGGAGGCAAGACAGACATTTCAAATTTGTTTCTTTTGATTGCAAGGCCTTGTATCCCATGACTGTATTTTTAGCCTCTGCCAGTCAGGTATCGTTTTTCACCATTGTGTTAACCTGCACTACCAATACCGTCAGTGATTTGGTTTCCATGAAAAGACAGAAGTTTTCTATTAGAACAACAAATGTATGGTTAAGTATAAATAATGAAGACTGTCCTGCTAACTCACTTGAGTGTTAGTGTGTAACGGTAGCCAGATATCCAAAATTTTACAGTACTGGTCAAGTCTGGATAAACATCAAGGAGAGCAAGCTTTCTTATCAGATTCCAGCACTTCCACTTGGCATCTCAGCTGGAAATACAAGAAAAGCTCTTCTGTTTAAGCACAGTTATTTCCAGCTCTAGTCCCCGGTGGAAATCAGAGGTGCTCATGAAAGTACTTTTGCTCATAAGGGTTCAGTGTAAGTTCAGTTCCAAACATGGACTAAGGTTTCTTCTGTGTTTCTTCCTTGAAGCCTGTGTGGGAGCTTGATTTGTAAGTACCTTGGGTATTTTTTTTAACTCTAATTGTAAACCAGGAGGGCCTTCACTTCTAATTGCTATCTGAAGTTGTGACTCTAGACAATAGTTTTTAAAAGGGCTCCTGATTTTGTACGTTTTAATTTCCAGGTTTTCTGTAAAAGAGAAAGAAGTGGTTAAGGCATTGTAGAGAACTTTCCTGAAGTTAATTACTAAGTCTAACCCTTTTCCACAAAATACATAACTGTCTTCTTTTGCCTAAGGAGACCTGAGCAGCAATCATTTATACCCCCAAAGAGTAATCTAATCACTGCACTTGAGCACAGTCTGGGAGTGGGAAGAAGGAGAGTCTTCTTTAAAGAAGCCACTTTTGATTAAGCTATTTCACTTTGAATAAAATAATACGAATTAGATGAAGAGGTTTAATACACACCTCTTTATATTCAGACAAGTATTTAAACTAAAAGACAATTTTGTTGTCAGTGTTTACCTCAATTAATATTTAAATGGATACATATGAAGTAGAGCAGTTTTAGTCAGAGTGGTAGAGCAAACCCTCTGGTCCAAAATGTGCCACATCCAGGTATTAGACCACACTTGCAGGAAGTGTGAATTCAAGACCTCTGAAGCAGGTGAAGAATGTGAGTTCAAGGCTTTCAAGACCCTCCTGTGCGCTCTAATGGGCAACAGCAAAGACTGTACCAGTACTTCTTTCAGCAATTTTTTCTCAGTGTATGATGACTGGTTCAGTAGCATGTTCTGAGAATTCCCAAATCCTAGTAGATGTTCAGTTGGATGCTTAGTTCAAGTGCATGTTTGGTTCATAAAGACGTAGTTTGGGTAGTCCTGCACAAGCAGATATTTGAGGTCAAATTGGGGCAAACCTTGGTTAATTCTCCTTTTCAGTGAATGAAGTTACTGTCAGAGGGTCATTCATGCTACACACCTTATAATAGGATGAGTGTTCCTTTGAAGTTTTCTATTGCTTTTCACGCAGTAGGAACCTAGATGCAAAGCCTTGATTGCATTAACTTTTAGGGTAACTGGTAGCAATCCTACTATTAAAAACTCAGGTAGCCAATCTTGTAAAAGTGGAAATGTTTACAAAATTCAGACTTCTATACTTTTGGACAGCAGTTTGCGGGGTCTTTGAAAATTAAAATGTGGAATTCCAGCAACAAAAATAGGAATCAGGTAATGCAATCTTTTTCTTGATGTAGCTCTATTTGTTTGCTATCTACTCTCCCTAAGCCTGAAGGTGCACCTCTTTAGGTGCAGTTTTAAGGGAAATAAATAACCATCCTTATTTTTCTTTGTAAAGTGATTTCACATAAAAATGCTGTGAAGATTGTTCAGGTTACTGCCTTTAAAACCTTTGATAAAGTTCATAAATATATTTTTTTATGTCTTGGTTTCTTTCTTGCCTATATATCCAAAACAGTATGCTTTGCCAATTTGATGTAGCTGAGCAGACGGACTGGCTGGGATAAGCATGATTCTTTTAATATCATTTTCCGGTTTGCCTCCAAATTAAAAATGGTGATTACCTTAGAAAATACTGTGAAAGTTTCAACACCTGTAATTCTTTTAATCAGTTTTTAATTTTAAAATTTAAATTAAAGAATCAGTACATTTTTCTGATCTTTGTTTTAGCTAATTCCCTTTCATTCTTAGTTCAGGACTTCACCTGAAAAATGGAGCACAGAAGAACTTTGTGTTCTCATATGTGGGTGATAGACTATAACTCTCCCTTACAGCTGATCTGTAGAAAGTATGCTCCTGTTGCCAGATTCCTAAAACTATATTGGAATACTGTATAATCAGTACTGTAGTATATAACCATAGGCAGTCATATGCCAGCACAAGGCGGGGACAGAAATATCCATAGGATTGGAGGCAACTTGAGTTGCAAAGCTGGATCTTATCTTAGATCCATTCTGGTTTAATTCTGATGTTTATATAAAAAAAATTAAAAAAAGGGGTTATCTCATCCTATGGAGAAGTCCTTACAGCCCTGAGGAAAGTGAACCACGATTTTCCTGTTGCTTGAAACAGGAGAGCTGACAGTGTTACCAGAAGGTCACCTAAGGCAACACAGATGCTTTAGCTCAGTGTAGCCTCTTTGCCTAGAAAGTAAGAACCCTGGCTTACCTTCTGCCTGAAATGACTTTTTTTCCTGTATTTTCTTGAATTCAGAGGAATGTGTAGATTATACCTGTGAATTGTCTGTACTGTGGAAAAGTGTGGGAATAGGCAATGATCCAGTAACCAAAGTCATTCACCAAGTTGCCATGGCATTTCACATTTCTTCCTGTGGATTTTGGCTTCTGAATAAGGAAGACAACAGTCTGAATATCAGCATCAGGAGATGTGTTCAGTATGGGCTGTACACTACTGTGTTTATAATCCTCGACCTAATCCTTGACCTAAACTGTGAGCTGGGAAAGGGACAGACTTTTTCCACTCCTTAACCATCCATTTGGCTCACTCAAGGGCAAACGTATTTTAACAGCAGTTGATTACCTATCATCTGGAATAAGTGAACTTCAGAGAAGGCCAAGGAAACAGAATGGAGATGTACATCTGTTCATATCACAATGCCAATGAAGTTTGTGAAATGATGCATTTATCCTGCAGAAAATCCCAATTACTCTTTTTTTCTGCATAAAGTATATATTTTTCTCCAGCAGTTAATTAATTAATATTTGAATTTCATAATATGTTCCTTCTATTGCTAACATTATAGCCTATTGCACAATATGCACATCAGGTGTTTTTTCTTTCTGCAGGTTTTCAAACTACTCTAGCTGGCACTAGCTGTTTAGCAAGACAGAGCACATAGTACCCATTGCTAATCCTTCTTCAAAGTGGCAGTTGAATTAACATAAGCTTTAAGTGGGCGTTATGTATTCATTTGCACATTTTCTGCTGCTGCTTATGACAGGTTTAACTGCAATCTGCCACACATGAAAGGACTATTGTGCCTATACCAAGCCTTATAGAAGTGGCAGATGCTTCAGGTATCTCTGCGTAAACTCGTGCAATACGCTGCAGGTCATCAGTTTTAAGTGTCTGGGGGCAGAGAGATACAAATCTCTTCCTCTCTCTTCCTACCCCCGGTCTCACCCACTACCAGCTCTACACAGATGTATGAAGTTGGCGCTGTCTGAAACCTACCTCATCATCATGAATCATGTTTCAACTTATTCCTCCTTTTCTCTGCTGTCTATTATTCAGGTGAGATATTAGTTTAAAATATACCCAAGATACACTAGCTGTAAGGGAGATTTTTTTTTGCATTTACCTCGGAAGACTGAACCTGGTAAAATGAAAACAATTTCCGCACTTGCTTCTCCACACACCCCTGCTGCAGTATCCCCACCCTGAAGGACTCCACCTATAACCTCTCTGCTGAGCATGCTGAAATAGCTTTGTTAAACTGTTTCATTAGAAAGAATAAGATGAAAAGAATAGTATCATTCTCTGCTATTACTTAGACAAGATCTGAATTCAGATTTTTTGTAGAAGTTCACATGATAGCTCACAGCTATCATTTGTTCCCTTTTCTCTGGATAAGCATCATATGCAAAAAAAAAAATCAGGACTGTGAGTCCCTGAATGCAGCTTAAATCAGGCAATATATACTATTTCTGGTTCTCGAAAATATGATCTTCTTTTGCTTCTGCTTGGAAATTACTTTGCATGGCTTTTTTTTTTTTTCCCCAGAGCACATTACATTTTTTTCTTGATGTATGCAGTGGTAATTTCCAAGACCACCTAGGAGCAAAAGCAAAATGTATACTGTTTGTTTTGATGGCTTATCCAGTCATTGCACAGCAAGGGTAGAACTCATTCATAAATTGCTCTTCATTTCATATCAGTTACCACTGTGACCACTCTGTGCAAGCTGCTTTGCACACAAAACTGTAGAAGCATATTTAATTTCTTACCTCACTGAGATCACTTCATAGAGCAATGCATGAAGGGAATTAAATAAAAATGTGTTTGGTTTGGTGTTGTTTTTTTTTTTTCTGGCCTACATTTTATATGTCAGGCATTTTATAATAACTCTTCTATATACACTTTCACCTTGAAACATCCTTTTCTACAGCCAGTGGTTGATATGTATGAAAACCTGCAAACTATCACTGAAGGCATGTTAAATATTGAATGTCATGCAAGGCAACAGACCTATTCTAAGGGTAGATGGCTAAAACTTAGACTGTAAACAACAGTGTATTAGGCTCTACTTAAGGTAATGAATCATTCTAGTATCTCCAAATGACGATGTAACAAGCTGCCTTACTTTCTCCACTCTTTTTGGTAGCACTGATTTACTGAGTCAGGCTGTAGTTGTGAGAGATGATAGGAAGGGTGGCTGACAAGCTGCAGGAGTCCCTGTAAGAACTGAGACAAGTGGGCTGATGTCCATGTTTTGAAGTCAGCAATTATCTGTATGAAATCTATCTCTGGACTTGTTCACTTTCCATTGCAAATCACGCGTTATAAATTGTTCCTTTTTCCTTCTTGGCTGGTGTAACATACAGTATAGAGTTTCCCATCACTAACAGGTTACTATTTATGTGCCATACTTGATAAAGAAAACTAATAACATTTGAGCCTTGCTTTGTAGTGTTAAACAGGCACCCTTTAGGGGTAACTAACTTGTTTATATTCCCATACACTTCTTTTTCTTTCTTTTCCATGTTACTGGCTACTCAGTTTAATGACATAATATTTTAAATAATCCCAGTGGAAATGGCTTGAATGCAGTAACTGAATGCTAAATTGACAAGTAGCTTTTCAGCTGTAGGTGAAATGTCCCTATTGTTGTATATGCTGTTTGGCAATCTGAAAACCGTCTTTTGAAACAAATATTATCCAACAGAGAAAGACAACAAATAATATCATATACTTTTATTAAAACCAGAACACACAGATGTCACAGTAAAAATATTAAGAGACTTTTTCTCTCTTATTTATATTTTATCTTATTTTATTTTATTCTATTTTATTTTATTCTATTTTTTATTTTATTTTATTTCACATTAGATTGTGCACTTTTTTAGTTCCTAATATGTGACATGTCCCTTTAATACTTATGAAAAGCTCAAGCCTTTGGCATGGGATGGTATACATCTCACCAGGTCTTTACCATAAAATATTCAAACATATAATCTAAGCTAATCAAGCAGGCTCCATTTACAGATTAAATACGTCCATACCAATTTAATGCATGTGCCCTGGTCTGGTGGGATGAATGATCTTCAATTAAATGCAGGTGGAGTCTAGATGACAATCCTAGATTTGATGTCACATCTATTTTTTAGATTAATAAAGTCTGATGAGGTGAATTGCATATGAATTAACATAAAGATTGATTCAACATAGTATGAATTCAAGATGTTTTTATTTAGAAGAAATTTTAACATTAATTGCTATATCGAAAAAAATAAAATAAATTAGATAACAAAATCTTTTGCTATTATATTGCACTACAATATTATTTCAAGTGAAATAATGCACCAATGAAAGAAAGAGGTCTGAATGATCAGATAAATTATAATCCTCCTTACTAGAGCAACAGAGTTCTTATTACTTGCACTGTTCCCTAGTTTCACTCATCGTTCTCTGTGGAATTCTGGGAGTGGGAGCAGTGAAAGAAGGAAGTTGTCCTTTAGGAAGATAGGGACAACAAGGCATAAATAAGGAGGACAATAAAGGTGAGAAATCATGGGAAATTGGTCTTTCTTTGGGTTCAAAAGGTTCAATTAAGAAAAAAGCAAACTCACCCTGGTACTTTTTTTTTTTTTTAATGTGTCTGAACTGGGTCATCTTCATCTACTTATTTTTGTCAAAATATGGCTTCCTGAGGAAAGTTATTTCAACGTTCATCTCCTGTGTGGTTTTTTTCATAGTGTATTTGGTAAACTCATCTATTAAATCACTCTTCCTATTCAAGAACACCACTCATGCAAAATACAAACTGTCACGTTATGAAGTAAGAAGAAAATATGAAAAATAAAATGCTGTGGTGTAATTAACAAATCCACATTTAAATGGCTACATCCTGTCCACTTGCTTTCACTGTAATTTCAGCCATGTGACTACTGTGTTTACTAATTATTTCTATAGAAATGCTATGTATCATTAAGAAGCTGTAATGACTGGAGAGAGTGGAATTTCAGTGGTGGACTATGATCATGTGTTTGTACATATGAGAGGTATTTTGCCAACAGTTTTGCATCTGATATAAATATCAGAGAAGATTATTACAGTTTGGGGACTTTGTGTTACTTTTTTTTTTTCTCCAGAAAACTAAGAAAAATTTTTTGAAAAACTGTCATCTAACTGTAGGACACACATCTGTGTGTGCGTCAGATTCTGTTGACGGAAGGTGCTAAGCAGACCAGAAACTCTTAACTACTATTGTAATGGGTTATCTATGTTCACTAATGGCCAGAAGAATTTTTTATGAAAAATTACTTTCTGTTGTTGGAATCTGAAGCCAAAATATTTGGACACAAACAACAACTCATACGCATAAAATTTATTTAGTTACTCATATGGTCAGATCTTTCCTGGCGTCATTCACTCAAAGCTTCCACTGGCCTCCAGAAGAACCATTCTGTGGCTCAGCACCTCTAAAAATGAGACTATCCAAAACTGGATTGAAAAATCAAATGTAAGTAATACTGACTGAAAAGCAAAGACATTTCAAAGCCAAATATTTTGTTTAATGTATTAGTCATTGTAAATAGTGTTAACGTCTGTATTTAGCTTTTGGAGGCATTTGCACTTTGCACAAAACAAATAACGTTGATAAATTAGCTAGTTTGAACAGTCATACTTGTTAGAAAAGTTAACCCTGTGAGCACTTGCTGAAAAGCCAGCCTGAAGCTTTTCCAACATATTTCTTGTGTTTAATGAGCTATGGCTACACAGGGACTTATTGTCATTTGGATATGTAGTTCCACCAGGTTCAGCGAACGACACAGAGAATCACTATTCATTAATATGTGCATGGGTTTATGATGCTTTGGAAACGTAAGGGCTAGGGGAAAAGGCCCTGTGAACACATAAAGCAAGACTACACTCATTAAAACTAAAAGTGTTTCAAATAGAAACAGTTCTACTGAATTCAGCAGATTAACTATCCCAGAATGTTGATCTTTAAAGCCACATGGGGATTGTCTGTAAACTTCCCATTAACTTGATGTGAAAATTTCTGATGATAATTATTACTGTTTTCCTTTTGTTCAAATGATTCACCTAATTTTTTTTAATGGAAGAGTTACTTTGTGTTAAATGCACTTCTCTGGCAAGCTCATAGCATTAGCCCTCCTTCAACAAATGTTTAAGATAATTACAAGACAGAGCATTAGAAGCAATGACAGACAGAGAACTACAGTTTCTCTGTTCCAGCTGATTTGACATCTGAGAGATCTGAAAAGGTGGCAGTGATGTGGGAAGGTAGCGCCAAGACAACAGGTTTCACCCAAGGGTATAGTTCAGACTATGGCATAAGGAGTAGCTATTACATAAACCTGCTTAAGTCTCATCATGTCATTCTTGTACCTGTTAAACTGCAGGGGTCCATCAGCTATAGTTCCTTTCTTCTAGCAAAATCCCATAGTAAAGAATGATCAAAGGTGTAAAAAATCAGTGAATTATGGACCATTTTTGCAGATAAGGTCCAAATAAAGTTCCTTTTATGCTACTTTGAGCAAATTTGAACATGTGGTTAAATATTATTTTAAAATACTATTTCTATTTTACTATTTAGTAGCAGACTTGTGCCCTCACACCTACATTTGCATGTGTATGGATGGATGCACTTTAAAATGGAAACAAATCCAGTCTTATAGCTGTGCAGATCCTATATTATATAATTAGCCCCAGGTTGTGAGGGTGGTCTTGCCCTTTAATATCCTAAAAGTTAAAAGCTCATCCTAAGCTAATAATGAGGGCTGAGATTCTTCTTACCTTTAGTTCATTTATTATATTTAGGCTCCTGAATTGCCTCCATGGACACTGCGCATTTCTGGAAGACAGCCGATGCCTCCTGTCTTAACTCTCTTTCTCAACAGGTGCCCCAAATTCTGTATAAAATACAAAGGTAAGTACATGAGTAACTTAGACTGGACTCACAATTCAGATGACTAAAATCAGAAATCAGTGAGGTGAATCCTACCCACACAGGTTCACTATCTCTATGAAGATACTTTGTGTTGGGTGCAAAACGGATACTACAACAAACGCAGGGTGTCCAAACTGGGTGTGAAGTTTAAGTATTTGAAGGTTTGATAACATATTCAGCATTGGACAGGCATTTTCAGTAACATATACAAGTAAATTTTTAAAACCGTCAGAGATTCACCTCTTTTGCTAAAAAAAAAATTGATTAGGTCTTCAACACCTTCTTGTGAAGCAAAAAAGATTATTGTAACAAATGTGTTTGAGAGCACAGGCAAAAAGACTAGATATAATTAACTTGGCTCAGAGTCTAAACCCTCAATTTTGAAATGGTAATTACAGGGTTTTTTTTTCTTGAAAATATTTCAAAAAAAAAAAAAGAAAAAAAAAAAGGAAAACAACAGCATGATTATTTAAAAGTTTCAGTCTCTGTTTGATATGATTATATGAATGCAGAATCTATAGCAAAATTGCCACCTGTGCAGAAAAGACTCATTATGAAAGGCATGTGAAAAATGAAATATATCATTATTAATTTGATATTGTCTCTACCCATATTTCTTGGATATTAGGGTATAAATAAATAAATTAGGAATGGTCATTCACTTCTCATATTAGTGCTTGTGGGAACAGCTAAGATATTTAAAAGCTCAGTGCTGTCTATTCAGCAACTGATGGCAAGAGTTGGTTTTTTTTTAGTTAAAGACTTCTGTTGATATACAGATATACAACTTTTTTTCCTTATTTTATTCCTCCACAAAAGAGAAAGTAGCACATGAACGTTACACTGATTTATTTTTTGCACATTACTAAAAAAATTCTCAGCTTGGAAACTTGGGGAAATGTGTGATATTTACGTAAAGTCTGCCTTTATCACAAAACAGTAGATGCTTTTCTGGCCTTTCACCTCTAATCTGGATTAAAGTCAGAGCAGAGACAAGTCTGGGTAGATGTCATTTTTCATATTTCTTCTTCTCTAGAAGAAGCTGACTAACTCCACCTGGATTCTTTGGCAATTCTTAGTGACAGCAGCCCTGGTATAGAGAGCATGGACAAGATGATCATGCAGTAAGGCTTTCAAACACGACAGCTTGCACTTCTTAAATAAGAGAAAGAAAGAATGTTTTTTTAAAAAATGCCTGGTGCTGATGGAATATGCCCTTGTTCTGTCAAACTGCAGCATTTTTTGCTTTGGGGCCCCATTTTCTTAACATTCACTGGCATGAAGTACTTTCCAAAATATCATCTATTTTAAAGCGGTTACTTTCTTTTCTGTTCTCCAGTGAAACTTATAAAATAACTTCCTGTTAAAGATGAAAGCCAGTAACATCTTTATTCTTCCCACATGAATCTTTTTTTAATTTAGCAGGAAAAAAAAAGTTATTTGGTATTCCTCTTAACAGTGACAATGCTAATTTACCATTTTTGTTTATGGCTTGTTTTTTGCAACCCATGGTTAGGAATTAATATTTGCCTAATTCATAAGCAACCCTTTTTGTAACTGTGTACTGTGTGTTTCATAAGTAAGTAATATTTGGTTTATTCTCCATTGCTCTAACAGTCCAACTGATGCTCTAGAAAGAGTCACAGCCCTGTATATAACAGTCAATGGGCAGCAACGCTCAGCAGATTTCATCTAGTGGCCATTAGTCTATGAAAACTTCCTAATTTTTGCTGCCTTAATTTTAATTCTTGCTTCATTTTCAGTTCCACCATAAACACCAGTGGAAATTTTCCTGCCCATGTACATATTTTATGTTAGGCTATCATTTAATAAATTCAAAACTCTTAGGATTCTGAACCTGAACTGAAAGCCACGTTGAAGGGCCATTCTTTCCTTAAACCAAACATGAGCTGTTTATACACCCATGGATTATAGAAAAGTGTTAAACCAGCTACTGGTTCATAATAGTGTTTTTACTGAAAGCCTCCAGCCCCTCACAGGAATGTGGCCAATACACAGACTCTCTGTATGCATTAGGGTCTGCAGAGTGCTCTTGTGTTCTGTCTCCTCCAACTCTTTCCCATGCTGCTACAGATGAATCAGTGATGACTAAGCCTTTGCTTTGTAGCTCTGAACCTGCTTTCAGGCACTCTGCACTGATCTTTGGTCTTGAAGTTTTCCCTGCACAGAGTCTCTATAACCTGAGAGCCATGTCTCTAGCACCCATTCCTGCAGCTGGGGATGCCCTAAACTGTATGGTTTGCGTACCAGCAAGAGTAAGTCTGAACTCAATGAAAGATCTAACTCCTTGGGACTGTATGCCCTGTAACTATTAAGGGCCAATTAACAGATGTTCTTTTTTATTAGGGTCTGGATTTAGCATGGGCTATCTATCAGAGTAGTGTCACACAGCATGCAGATCACAAACAGCACACAGTTTAACTGTCCTTCCATACTACCCTAGGATGCTGGCTTGACTAAACTGAAGAGAAGCTGTTTTCTTCTTTTCCCTTTTGCTTCAAATTTCCTGGGGAAAAAAAAAAGAAAAAAAAAAGAAAAAGAAAAAAAAAGAAAAAGAAAAAGAAAAAGAAAAAGAAAAAGAAAAAAAAGAAAAAGAAAAAGAAAAAGAAAAAGAAAAAAAAAGAAAAATAAAAAGAAAAAGAAAAAGAAAGAAAAAGAAAAAGAAAGAAAAAGAAAAAGAAAAAGAAAAAGAAAAAGAAAAAAAATAGAAAAAAAAAGAAAAAAGAAAAAGAAAAAGAAAAAGAAAAAGAAAAAGAAAAAGAAAAAGAAAAAGAAAAAAATAGAAAGAAAAAGAAAAAAGAAAAAGAAAAAGAAAAAGAAAAAGAAAAAGAAAAAGAAAAAGAAAAAGAAAAAGAAAAAGAAAAAGAAAAAAATAGATGGACTGTGGAAAGGCTTGAGCAGAAAAGGAAAAAGAAAAGATCTAATTAGACCAATATGCCTTAGAAAGACTGAGCCAAAGAGGATCACTACAACAGAAGGACTGATCAGGTGTTTTAGAAGTGGATTTTTAGTCCTAGTACTACAGAAGTCAAAGCTAGAGGACAAAGGTGAATGAACAACAAATTGTGGAAGAAAGATACCAAACACCTTGTAGTATATACTCAGAAAAAGTGAAACCAAGGAAACTGAGACAGAAAATGTACGCGAGAGTATCTGTTGCCACTTGCCTAAGGCTATGAAGATCCTGTGGAAGAGCACCCAGAAGAGTGGTTTCCAATCCTTATTGTTACATTGTCTTCTTCTGCAGCCAGTGGATAAGATGATGGAATTCCTACTTATTTAAGTACTGCATGTAATTATTGCGTAAAATAATCTTTTCTTGTAGTCCAGAAGGCTTTTTCTCCTGCTGTATTATACCTGTCTGCAAGCAGCTCCTCTCTGGTTTCTGATTTTAAGTATTTGTTAGAAATGCTTTTATGTCAGCTGGCAAGGTGACAATGGAACAATCTTATCTACAGTAGAAGGAAATGTCCTCTTCAAAAGCATTATGCAAAACAACAAAAGCAAATAAGAATTAAAATAAAGCACTTAATATGCTACAGTCCCTGGGATTTGTCTGATCTATTCACATATGTATCATAATAGCTATCCTGCCTTTTCCTGTCTGTTGTATGAGTTCGTCTACATTGGTTTTAATATTGATACTTAGAATAGCTGCTTTGGTTATTCTTGTTACACTTCCCTGTTTAACTGATAGGCACCAACACATGAACCAAATACTCAAGGACATCTAACTTCTCTCTTTTGCATGTTATGTTGCTTTTTATAAAAAGATAAAATTGATTTTCAGAGACAACAGGCTGTTACAGTAAAGCTTCACCTCAAAGAATGGCAGCATAGTTGAATGGAGCAACCACAGTTATTCTCTGAAAGGGAGCTCCCTTCTGTTAAGGACAGGAAATGCTATGGTTTTCCCAGCTTCAGACACTGAAAAATCATGGATTACGTCCATCCTCAACACATCAAAAATAATAATTAAAAACCATTTTAAAATTTTATTTTCCTCTTGGGTTTTGAAGCTCTGTGTGTGCTCATATCGCACTTTCAAATTATTTTCAGCCACAAGTAGGTATTTCAGTTTTTTAACTAAAACTGGAATTATGTTTTTGCTCCTCATCTCCGAGAGCTGAGGTTTAAGAAAACTCATTAAAGAGAGGAAGGTCCCAAATAAGTTGCAGGAGCTCGGAAAACCTATATAAGAAAACCACAGAAGATGTAACATGCATTTCTATACTATAAAATGAAATTGTGGCACCAAGAAAATTATGCAAAATTCAGAGAATGAAAGTTAGATATTGATAGCTGATATTTAAAAGGAATTGTGTAAACATTCAAAATGCCAGTGTTTGACTGTTCAATTTCATAAAAGCAGTAAGAAATATGTTTCTCATTTCACAGCTGCTTGCTATTCACACAGGCTAATTCTCACTCTGCCAGTGGCTCATTTCTTCAATTACATGATGTACCTTCATTACAGTTGATGTATTATATTAAACAGTAAGTGCCTTATGTTAATATTCAGGAACTTGTTGTTGCCAAGCATCCTCCTTAAAGAAAAAAACCTGGAACTTTCTTTTTCATTAAACAGTTGTCTTCAATATGAATAGTTGTCATAAGCTACTGCCATTACCCAGGGGGTAATGTTACCAAAGATCATTACAGAATTATTCAACAAGAAATCCCACACCTGTATTTATTGAATATGCTTATATAGAACGCATAAAAAAGAGCCAAATTTCCAAGTAGACGGTCCTGTAGTTTGGTCTCCGAAGACAGGAACTGTGTAGCAGTACTGAATAAACTTTGGGGAGCTTCTACACTTTCCATTGTATTCTGTGGAGAAATGAGACAACCACCTGTATCATCTGTATCATCTGCTCCTATGACTGTAATACTCATCTTTTGCCCTCAGTTTTTCCATGGTGTGTGTTGCAGACATTTGACTCTTCTCATTAACTGGCCTATAAGTTTGATGAGGAAATTATGTTACTGGAGAAATCTAGGTAGCTTTAGTAAGAAGCAATGGCAAAGGCAGAGTAGGTACTGACTCCTGCGATGAATCCAAAAGTGGCCCTTAGTGTAAAAGGGGTAATCTGATTAGGAAACTCAGGGCAGCTGGAAAGATGACTGCCCTGTCACTTCTTTGTGCATCAATGTCTACACAGCAGATATTGGCTCATGTAAACCAAACCTGATCGCTTACAAAGTCTTGGGTAAAGTGGATAGATCATGTAATGAACCAGGTCTTGATCAGTGCCTTTGGGCTGGTTCCTGAAAATCTGAAATGGGAAATTTGACTGTGAACTTCACAGTGTGTAGAAATTTCCCCTGCATGATTGACTAAAGCAGAGTGCTAGTAAAAAATATGCTCAGCTTCATATGTTTAAGCCTGGAAAAACAGTGGGAAGGTATTTCACTGTGTTTTTCTCTCTTTCCCAGTTTTCTTTGGCTACTGCAGTAATATGCAATGAATTAATGATTTTACAGGATTATTGTGTCTTGGAAAAACAAAACAAAGCAAAAAACAAAACAAATCAAAAAACAAAACAAAAAAAACAACAAACAAACAAACAAAACCAAAACCAAAAACCAAACAAAAAACCAACCAAAAACCCCAAAGAATGCTTTCTAGCAATGGGATTCATTATTTAATCAAAACAAAACTAATGTGATGGTGTGTCCAAAGATGATTCAGTTCATCCTAAGATAATTACCTAAGACAAGTGGGATAAATTGCCCTTTAGAAATGTCATTCTTTTTCTATTGCCTCCTCAGGGAGCCCAGATGACTAGGTTAGATCATGTGCCTAGTTTCTAACAGGCTAAAACTAAGTCAGCAGAATATTGCCCTAGATGGTAAAGATAATCTTTTCAACATCTCATGGTATTCTATATAACTTTAACACCAGAAGAAGCCTTCAGTTCAGTTTGATGATGGAAAACCTCTCCTACTGTAAACTTAAAAACGATCTCTAAATTATGCAAAATGCTGTAAGGCAAACCTCCCACCATTTCTTTTGTTTTCAGAAGACTAAAAAGACTTCAGATTGTCTTTTTTAAAAAGCTTTAATAATTGATGAAACTACGTTTAGTTGTCCTGGTGATTATATATATCTGTTTTTCTCAGCGTCTTAGCTGAAAATCACCCTAATGGAGAGCTAGGCAGAAAAATATGTTTGGCAAGAAACTGTAGATTGTCAGAGAGCTGTTATCTTTACAAAGAAAACCAAACAAAAATGGAGTAAAATATGAGAAAGGAATGTCAACTCCTGCTGTTCCTTCACCAAGATTATTACCTCTAGAAAGACCACTTTCCAAAACAGCAATGAGGGAAATAGAGCTGAAATTTATAATGCTTCATCTAAAAGGAACAAAATACTTCAGATACTGTTAAGAAATGTAAGTGATAACTTCAGAAAGATAAAAAATACTCTCATGATATTAAGAGTTTTCAGTAGGTAAAGATATAAAGTCATTATGAGGCAGTTTCTACCTTAACTTTTACCAAAGAAGAAATGAAGAGACTTTAAACTGAGCCTTGAAAGTGTCTTGAACAGCCTGAAAAAAATACCATAGTTTAAATTTATATTGAATTTCTTACCCTTTCAGTTGCCTGCTTAGACACTGAAGAAATCCCTAATTTGGGAAAGTATTTGTAGCTCCTCTGTAAGACAGTGAGGTATCTCTATTGACTTTAAATTTTTCATTGCTTTCCAGATACGCTTCTTCCACCAGTTAAAATGAAAGAGTATACTAACCAGCATCTAAATTGATATGAGCAATGTAGGTGAGAAAGCATAGCTCTCTGCAAACTCCACTTTCTACCTTACATTGTGTTCTTCTTTCTCCGTCTGTCTTCTTTAATGTCTGCTGCAGAAGTGTTAGAATTATTGAAGGAATTCATTTGCACTTAGAAAATATGAATTTACTTCTCAGATCTGCAAGAAATTTTTCTGTGTGAACTTGAGAAGACCACCTGAGTGCGGAGGTTGAGATACGTTAAACTTGCATTAGTCTTCAGAGCTCAGTTCTGAAGACCCTGGGACAGTTCAGACAACCATTATTTCCCTCCTTCATGTTGATAGATGAATATTTGAATGGTTCCTGAATGTTTTAGGAAGTGCCCAATAGTAAATAAAAGCCATGCATCTATCTGATAATAATGTAGGTCATGCAGTCTGGCTGCTTTTCAAGGCAAATAAACCCTAATGAACACAAGAGTGATAGACAAAGAATGAACCTTATTACACATGATAAAATTACTAGAGGTTTTTTTCTTGTTTTGATATCATTAAGATAATATGCATCTCTGTACCTGGCAATAAACATAATAAATGGTCAAAAGTTTTCCTAAATTTTCTTTTCCTTTTAAGGTTGATTCAAAATTTTTTCCCCACAACACCCTAGGAATCAATTATAACATTTAGCCAAATAAAGAGAAAAAGAAAGCTCCGAGATATTAGTTCTTGGCACCAAATTTCATTAAGCCTGTGTAAGACATCAGCAAATGTATACAATCAAACCCCAAAATTCATTCTAATTAAATATTTTTCTGTACATAATATGACCTATTACCATGTACTTACCCAGTAGTAGACCTTCCTCAGAATCACAAGTACATCTAGTTATGACTAGTGTTAGAAGACTATTTTTGTACTACAGCAAAAAAGATAATTATTTTATATTGACAATGAAATTAAACAGTTTATGAATCATAAATCAAAATAGAACATTACTCAGGAATTTTAATAAATGAATAAATGTCCTTTACTATCTTTTATATTTGTGCTTCTTTAAGAACACTTTCTTGTTTGTTCTGTTTATCATAATAAGTTTGTCTGCCATATCTGTTCCTGAACTTGTAGTAACTCTTGAACTTCTTACTGATTTCAAACTAATTTGACACAGAGGTGGAAATTTCATAAAGAAATTCTTAAGTACGTCATTAAAATGTGGCTGGGTAGAGGAATATGTGTCCTAATGAAAAGAAAATTATCATAGGAACTTATATCTGATTAGGTACAAAGAATTAAACCAGGAAAGAGTCCTTAAAAAGACCCCTGATGCACAGTTTCAGTCAAATTTGGACCCTTCTTGATATAAAATTCAATTAATTATTATAGTGATGAGCTCTGGGAGGATTAGTCCCAGCGCTTATGGAACAATGTCTTTGTTTACTCAAAGTCTGTATGAGCTTACACCCTGGTAAGAGGACAGTAAATTCAAGGCAAACTCATTTCAATTACCTTAATTGAGGACCCCATATGGCCTCTGCCTTTAAACTGTCACTGGCTTCATGAAGTTTCAGACTCAGACATGTCTCTTGATCAAAGTCAGGGCTTTTTTAATGAATTCCTCTTGCCTGAAACAAGTTTGCTTTTTTCTTAACCTAGATTGTTTTAGAAATGCTGAAATCAAATGAGATGAACTTTGAAGGCTCTTAAACCTTCACAAGATTCCACTGGATTCTACACAGGTATGAAATGTAACAGCCCAAGATGCACAGCGAGTCTGACAATCATTTAGAGTTCTCTTCTTGCTTCAAGCTTTATAAATTCAGGAGCTAAACTGTGTCTCTCAAGTCATTACTACAAAATATGCAAAATAGCTTCATTCTTTTCTGATCATAGAAAACTACAGATGTTACTCCTATATCCCTAAACTTTTATTTACTAAGCAAAACCCAGCTGTCTACCTGTGTTGTGGTTTAAGTCCAGTCAGCCATGCAGTTTTGCTCACCCACTTCCCCCTTTTTCTTCCCCCTGCTCCCGGAGGGATGGGAAAGAGAATAGAAAAGAATGCAACTCCCACAGGTTGAGATAAGAACAGTTTAGTAACTAAAGTATAACACAAGTCACTACTGCTACCACCAATAATAATAATGACAAGAGAAATTACAAGGAAAGAATACAATTTCTCACCACCTAAAACCAAGCCCGACCACGCAGTGCACCCCCCACCCTTCTGGGTCTCTCCTCTCCGTCCTCCATCTTGGGCATGACGTGCTGTGGTATGGAATAACCTCTTTGGTCAGTTTGGGTCAGGTGTCCTGTCTCTGCTTCCTCCCGGCTCCCCTCCTCCCTGGCAGAGCATGAAACTCAGAAAGCCCTTGGCCAGACCAAAACATCACTAAGCAGTAACCGAAACACTGGTGTTATCAGCGCTGTTCCCAGGCCCAAAATCAAAAACACAGCGCTGCACCAGCTACCAAGAAGCAGAAAAAAATGACTGCTGCTGCTGAACCCATGACAACCTGGCTATGAGCAAATATGGGAAGATAATTTAAATTACCTTGGCAACCATGATGCAAACTAGCTAGCACTTGTGTGCATTGGCAATGGAGATTAATGCTTATTTAACGTACATAAAAGAAAAACAAGACACTTTAGTTGAAGTGACAGGGATTAAAACAGCCAAGGTTGGGCCTGGAGTGTATTATTCTTTAATAGTGCAACAGGCAAAATCTTCTTAAATTAATTTGACCTGAATGAACACAGCCATTTGTAGGTAAGGTATGCCCAACTGCATCATTTGAGTTAATTTTTAACTCTTCTTTCATCCCTACTTCAACTAAAAAGGAAAAGGTAAAAACGTTTTTGAAAGTATCAGAATGTTTTGCATAATTTTACTTACCATAGTAAAAAACTGGCAAAAGTTATAATAGATATCTGAAATCATTGGCCATAGATTCTCTAAGACCTCCATTCCTGTGAATGAGAATAAAAACGGGTCAGATATGTACATCAGAGCTAAGAAGAACAGAAAGTAAATGGATAAAAGTGTGTTTTGCTTTCTTTAGTAAGATGGCCACACATACTTATATTTTATGAATTTTGTTTATTGATATTTTTAAAAAACAGGTTTTGATAGTATATCTACATATTCTTGTAATACATAGTAAGATCTTACTGCAAAAAATCTTAAAAAAGTTCTAAAAATATTTTTATTTTACATATTGTTTATATATACCTAAACAATATTACAAGATTATTTAATATATTAATGATAATTTATAACTATAATACAACCATACCTCAAGCAATTTGGCAGTCTTTAACTGGAGCACTGATAGTGAAGTACTTTACTTCATATTCCTTGATTTTATGATACAGGTAGTAGGTGTTGCTTGTTTCTTTCTCAGACTACACCACTTCTGCAGAGGAAACAACATTGCTCGTCTCATAACAAACTTTGGAGGCATCAAGCATGTACAGCAAACTCCAAAGGACCACTTTGTTTTAGTAGGGACAAGTTTACAGCAGTTTTTAAGGAACATGCAGAAAACAGCTCTGATGAAGTACCTGGAGGAAACCTCAAGCTTTTTGCTCAGAGCTCTGCTAGCAGTATTTAGAGCATACTTGTAAATAAGCAATAAAGAAACTAGTATTTTAGAAGCACATACCCCTTTCGTGTCTCCAACCAGTGTATATGAAGCACGGTGGCAAGGTGGAAAGCTAGTGAGAGCAACTACAAAACAAGTGTGCTTAGCAGCAAAACAAACCACCACATAGAGCCTAAGTAGGTGACTCATATAATAGGAAATGAGATAATTAACAGAAATAGAGCCCCAAACTGAGGACAGTGGAAAAACTGAATTCTGTCACTTCAGACTGAAAGAGTGCCTGCGGCAATAGTTTGCTTATCAGAAAGTAAGGAGCAATACAATATGCGTATGTATAAGTATGCAATTTTACAAGCATTAAAAATTTCCTAGTTTTTGGCAGGGCCATATCATGGGACTTGTGCCTCCAGGCTTTTGGGGGATAGTGCTCAGAGAAACCTCAAGGAAAATGTGCAAGTAACTAATGTAAGTGAAATGTTCTGAGAAAGGGGCAGAACATATATGGATGCTCACAATGAAGGAATTCACAGGCCAGGACAGAGGCCAAAAGCTGAGGAAAACTGGCAATATAGAGCCACATACATTCTGCAGAAAATAATATGGAAATCTGAAGGAATAAAAACCAGCTTCTGGGCTAAAATACAAGAGACCAAAAACTGCTGCCATCTTCCTACCCGATTAGTCACACAGCTTCTTCAGGAAGAAGAAAGCAACTGAGAAGGTCAAAGCTGGACCTGGAGAGAAGGCCACTTGTGATGTGATTTGCACACCCATTGCCAGACAACTGCTGTGCTCCCTGGGGTGCAAAAAGAAGAAAAGAATAACTCTTTTAGGTGCTGCTTGACAATGACTTTATGCTCTTTTTTCTTTTTCCATTGAGAAAAAAGACGAAAAGAGTGAAGAAGCTTGAAATAGTTGGGGTTTTTAGGGGGGTGGGGTGGGGTGGGGTGTGTGCTTGTGGGATTTTTGGGTTGTTTTTTTTTTTGTTTGTTTGTTTTTTGCTTTGTTTTCTGGTGAATTCCATTAAATAACAAGGAGAAAAAATGGTGAAAAAGTAGTTTTAGAGAAACAGCAGTTTTGAGATAAGAACAAGTAATGCCATAGCAGGCCTGAAAAAATTCAGATAAGCACAGATATATCTGAAGTTTTGGAAAATAAGTTCAAGAACTACTGACCTGAACAATAACTTAATCTAACTGTTGCAGGCATGATAAAATTTGAGTTAGTACAAACAGAATAGTAAGGATAAAAATTAGGTTAAGATCCAATGTGTTTCACAGAAATGATGATTAGTCTACAAATTCATTAGCAGTAGTGCTTATGTCTCCTTATTCTGTACAGAGCCAAGCACTGTCGTTTGTGCTTAATAGTTTGCAACAATAGTAATATGTTAGATTCTTAAAGGATTTTCACTTCCAATGGCAATTTTTTTACGAGGTTCAAACAACAGAAGTGACAGTTTAATGACTGAAAGTTTGATTTTGGTTCTTTAGATATAGAGAAATGTCACATAGTGAAACTGAAACTACTATCGAAAAGCAATGCAGGGAAATCATCAAGATATCAAAACAAGTTCTTGTCTTGGAATCACACGTTTAGGTAAGCATATTAATTTGCACATATCATGCACACATAGACACCCATTTTAAGAGTTCAACTAATTTTCTGTTTCAAACACTGACTGAAGAAGATACTTTACTTTTGGTGCATGAGGTTGTAAACTAGCCTTTGAGTTGATTTTTTTTTTTTCTAATGTAGAAGGATGCTTTCATGAATTCCACAGCTTGCAGTTTAGGGGTTTGTTTTTAAATGGCAATTGCCGGCAGCCTTGGTCATCCCACTTTGTTCATCCCATAATATATCTTCTTGATTCTCCACAAATTAAATTATAATTCCTAATTCTATCTCTGAATTAGCTTACCACAGAGATCTTTATTATAACAAAAGGAGTTGTTATAACTCATCTTAACAATTTAGTCTGTAAATTGGTAGAAAATACTTTACATTTTTCTGTTAGTGAACGGAACTTAGTTTTAAAGGGAATTTACGTCTATTATATGCATTGCATAGTGACTGATAAATTTTTGCATGCCTGCCATTACAGTACATTAAGCATGTAATAATGCAGCAAATAAGAATGTCTGCAGCAGAACTGTATGTGAATTTGAAAGAACTAAGACTGAAGAGAAAGAAATCATATTTTTGTGAAAAAATAGAATTATGTTGATGTTTTAGTGTATGTGGAAATGTATTCTAATAAATACTGGGACTTCAAAGAAAAACTGCTGCCAGAAGTGTTAAAAAACTGACTTATGACATAAAGTGCTTACCCTGGAGGCAATTCTGAGTGGTATGGCAGATTTTAGGCTTTATTTATAGTTAGATAGGCGGACATACTAATAGATCTATATTTCAAACTATTCTTTAAGACTGGAAATTATTAAAATAGATATTGTTTATTTGTTCTCTCTTAACGTATCCTTAAGCTGTCGCGGCACAGTCAGGCAGAAGTCGGCTGCTCCCAGGGTGGGTGGCTGGTAGGGCAGTCTGCCACCAACAAGGGTGCAGCCCTGCAGCACCCACACAGGGTGAGCAGGGCAGGGATGGTGGCAGTGTCTGGGGACAGCCATGATCCAGCTGCCATCCTCAAGCAGCTCTTTCAAAGAAGTTGATGCAGGGTTGCTTGGAGGCATTGTCTGAGGGAACGGGCAACCAGCCTCCTTGGTGCGGGAAGAGACAGCAGAACCAGCTGTGGTGCTTGGAGTCTTGATGCAGGCAATCTCTTATCTTTCTTTCTGTCTGTTCTAGTTTGACAATGCAATGTTTCTTTTTATATAACTTTCACACACCACACTTTTTGCTTGCTGAACCTCTGGTTCAGCTTAGAAAAAAGTAAGTATGACTGTTTTTTTAGTTGTCAATGCTACATTTCTCGGAATTTTCCATCATCTATACTGGCATGCTGGTTAAAAAATACTTCAGAATATTTTTTTTTTAGGATGTAAAATGCCTTTTAAACGGAAGCATCAGGCATTTATATGTTACTACCCTTCTGTGAACAAACAAAACATTTTGTGACTGTGCCTGAGATCTGAGCCCTCCAAAGTCAGAAGAATTTCCACTCCTAATGATTAATTCTTTTTCTGCATTCTCTAATTCTTTATTCATCTAATTCATTGAAGTAGGATTGATAAGGATGAAGCAAATTCACAGCCTTTAAATCCTCATATGTCCAAGTTCCTCTCTAAGAACAGAAACCTTTATATCACTTCTTAGTTCACAAATCCATCAATGCTAGGAGATTATTTTAAAGCAGGGATTACACAATGCCCCCTCAATCATACCAATCTTACAGCTTTATGAGAAAAAGTATTGGCAGTCTTCATCAGAATAAAGCTGGTATACCTAGGTGTCTTTACCCAAAATCATTCATGCCATTTGGGCAAGAACATTCCAAACAACTGAATGAAAATCATTGAGTGATACATTTTGGCAATTTTATGAAAGTGCATTTTTGTTATCTCAGTACTTTTCACTCAGACGCCACCACAGAAGATCACTTGAAGTAGAATTTATTAATGTCTGAGTAATTTCATCAAAGGTTTGTTTAACAGAACACAAGCAGACTAGATTATTCTCTCTAGTTTAAGATGCAAACAAATTTCTCAAGGCTCCCTGTAATACAATGTGTGACAGAGTCCAAAGAGAGTAGCACAAAAATCTCGAAGTCAAAACACAAAAAAATGCCATAAAAATATAATTCTTTTAATGTAAATAACTCACTGAGTTCACCCAGTTTGATCCAGCCCTTTCTTATGTAAGTCATAGCAACAAAATCTAGGAAACAACTTGTTTTTCAGAGACTTGAAATGATCTCTCACCTGTAAATCTGACAGTCCAAGGGAGGGGAGGTTGAGCATGGAACTTTTAATTGCCTTATCACTACTCATGACACAAAAAGTCCTTTTAAACTCATTAAAATCATTGCCTGACAGCAGTCTAGTATGCTTCCCCTCTGCTCTCTAGGAATAGTTGGTTTTAGACTATTTTGTTCAATTAGGCTGTGTAAAAAACTAGGACACCAGACAATAGAAACATTTTTCTTTTCAAGAATGAGCTCTCGGTACATTTTGATGAGATCAATGGCTGAGGGACCTAAAGTAACTTATGTTAACCAATCTGAACCTCTGCTTCCCAATTCCAGCGTCCAGTATTTTTTATTCCCTTTTTCTTTAATACTCAAAATTAGACTGAACGTCACGTGTTTATGTAAGAAGTTCATACTGTTTTTAAATGGATTACTTCTAAAAGTACACTAATTGTGAAATCATATCATTGTACCTCCAAATGCCTAAAATAGAAGCCACAGGCTAGGCAGAAAAGAGATATGTTATTTTAGACAAGACAGAAATGTTAATTAAGAATTCCTACATTCTTACAAGTCGAGAGGAAACATCCTCGTGTCAAATCCCCCTGAACAGGAGCAATTGCCTGACAGATTTTGGAGAACTTTACCCAAAACCAGCATTGTACAAGCTAGAAAAAATTAAATATCTCCTGCAATTTCCTTTCCAGGTATTAAGAGTTCTTATGAAGATAATTTCATGGCATAATGCCTAGAAGTACTGATAATCCAATCTCAATATGTACGAAATTACAAAAACCCCTCATATGCCAAATAAGTTATGCAAGTAGTTGTCTGGTTAAATTGAGCCCCACGTTTTTTTCCAAATGGATATGATCTGGGGCACAAACTAGACCTTCTGTTCATGATAGATGGCAGACATTTACCTACTACTTTCATTATTATTAATTAAATATTTTCAAGTTTATGGCTTAAAATATCTTTGTTCTTGCTTTTTGATCGATATTACCTCAATTCAAGGTCAAAATGTGATTCTTCTATTCCACTTCAATTATAACAATAATTTTGCAGATTGACTGAGATATTGATTTTCCCATAGCTATTTGTAAGTAGCACATTTGTATCCATATATTCACACACGCACAGAGGTACATGCACAAAGATATATACATACATAATGTATTTGTATTTGTATATACATGTGTACTTGTATGTTCACATGTACCCATACACACATAAGCAGAAACTGGGAAGATTTTCAAAAGTAAAGAGGCTGGTTTTGTACTCAGCCCTCCTAAGGAACAACAAACTTGGGCATTTGAAATCCAATTTGTTCCCCTGAAAAATTTTCCCCAAAAACATCATCTTCAGAGTTAATATTAAATAGAGTAATCCTGTCGATAGAAATAAAAAGGGCTTAGATTCTACTCCAGGAATCATGCTGCAAAAATCTTACACTTCAATGAAAAAGAAAAATGAAAAAAAATTGTGTTCTATTTGCTGAATTTTTTCTTTCTAGATGTAACAATTACATTTTTATCACTCATGTGCATGTCTTTTCTTCCTATAATTTTATCCTAATTTCAGTAGAATGTGTTAAAAAATTTAATACAGGAGAAATTAGGGCAAAACCCATGACTGCTACATAGAATCATAGAATAGTTAGGGTTGGAAAGGACCTCAAGATCATCTAGTCCCAACCCCTGTGCCAGGGGCAGGGACACCTCCCACTAAACCATGCCACCCAAGGCTCTGTCCAACCCGGCCTTGAACACCGCCAGCAATGGAGCATTCACAACTTCCCTGGGCAACCCATTCCAGTGCCTCAGCACCCTTACAGTAAAGAACTTCTTCCTCATACCCAATCTAAACGTCTCCTGTTTAAGTTTGAACCCTTTACCCCCTCTCCTCACACTACAATCCCTAATGAAGAGTCCCTTCCCAGCATCCCTATGGGCCCCCTTCAGATACCGGAAGGCTGCTAAGAGGTCTCCACGCAGCCTTCTCTTCTCCAGGCTGAACAGCCCCAACTTTCTCAGCCTATCTTCATAAGTGAGGTGCTCCAGTACCCTGATCATCCTTGTGGGCCTCCTCTCGAACTGTCCCAACAGATCCATGTCCTTCTTAAGTTGAGGACACCAGAACTGCATACAATACTCCAAGTGAGGTCTCACAAGAACAGAGTAGAGTGGCAGGATCACCTTCCTCGTCCTGCTGGTCACTCTCCTTTTGATGCAGTCCAGGATACGGTTGGCTTTCTGGGCTGCAAGCGCACACTGAAGCTGGCTCATGTTGTTCCTCATCGATCAACACCCCCAAGTCCTTCTCTGCAGGACTGCTCTGAATCTCTTCTCTGCCCAACCTGTAGCTGTGCCTGGGATTGCTCTAACCCAGGTGTAGGACCTTGCACTTGGCATGGTTAAACTTCATCAGGTTGGCATCAGCCCACCTCACAAGCGTGTCAAGGTCCCTCTGGATGCCATCCCTTACCTTCAGCATATCAACTGAATCACACAGCTTGGTGTCATTGGTAAACTTGCTGAGGGCACACTC
This sequence comes from Ara ararauna, assembly GCA_028858755.1. Taxonomy (NCBI): domain Eukaryota; kingdom Metazoa; phylum Chordata; class Aves; order Psittaciformes; family Psittacidae; genus Ara; species Ara ararauna. Next base: position 119,701,922 of record CM054376.1, on the reverse strand, counting down.
AATCCCACTGTCCATGTCACCAACAAAGATGTTGAACAAGATCGGTCCCAACACCGATCCCTGAGGGACGCCACTCGTTACTTGTCTCCAGCTGGACATTGAGCCGTTGAGCACAACTCCTTGCGTGTGGCCATCCAGCCAGTTCTTTTTCCACAGAGTGGTCCACCTATCATATTGGTGTCTCTCCTATTTAGAGACAAAGATGTCATGTGAAACAGCGTCAAACACTTTGCAGAAGTCCAGGTAGATGACATCAACTGCTCTACCCCTGACCATCAGTTCTGTAGCCCAATCATAGAAGACCACCAGATTGGTCAGGCAGGATTTCCCCTTGGTGAAGCCATGCTGGCTGTCACCAACCACGTTCTTGTTTTTCATGTGCCTCAGCATGCCTTCCAGGAGAACCTGCTCCAAGATTTTGCCAGGCACGGAGGTGAGACTGACTGGTCTGTAGTTCCCCGGGTAATAAATGCTTGGAGCATTTATTATGCTTGGAACATCATGGTTCTCTTACCATTTTTTAAAAGAGGAGAGGAGGCGGAGGAAATTAGTGTTAAGTTGCTTAATATCGTACTCTACGAATAAAAAGTAAAATTTTGCCTACCTGGAGCAGACAAGAAACCAACTTGTTTGTTATTGTTTTTCAATAGTAAATCTCTATGAATTGCATTTTTATAATGAAAATATAGTGCAACTTGTAGTATTTTGTGAGAAATATGAAAAATTTTAACAACATACCTTTATTAAAATATTTTCATTTTCAGCTAAAAAATAAGCAATTTATTTTTCTGAAAAGAGTGGCAGTTCTTATCTGATGGCTTCAACTGCTAATCTCTTGATACTGAAATCTGGACATCTCACTTCCCCAAGAAAATTCTCCTCAGTTGCACAATGTCAAAATGGCTCCTGCCTAAGTCACAGACTGTTCTCACAGTATTTTTCAGTCCTGTATGCACACGGCATTGTGCATCTGTCCAAGTCCTCTAACTGTTTCATGCCACCTTCTCTCTTTCAACTCGATCTTTTCTACCCTCCGTCCTCGTTTGGGTTTCACTTTTTCAAACTTTTAAGTTTTTCCTTCTGTAGTTCGCAGTACTATTTTCCTATCACTCCTCCCTACTTCTTTTCCTTTCTTTTCTATCCCTAAAACCAAACCAAGTCCTTGTCCCCTTGTAGATGGACTCCTGTTCCCACCCACACAGTCTTCCTGTCCCTGTTTCCTGCTTGTGCATGGAAAACTCTGCTATTGTCTCCAATGCCACTGTCATGCTTCAACCCATGTTGATGACTCAAAGTTTCTTGCTATGTTCTTATTTAATTTCAAACATGTACAAATTGTTTTGGTCACTCCACTTCCTGGCTCTTGAATTTTGATTTGAGTGTCCTCACCTAGCACTGAACCCATACTCATTTTCTCTTAAGTAGCGTTTTTATCATACTGCTTTTTTTATCACACTTTCTTTGTATAACCTCAGATTTCTTTGCCTACTTATCATTTCTCTTATTGCAGGGCACCTGAGTCTTCTCTTCTGTTTTCCTTTGCTCCAAGCTGCTGTTAATTAGGACAGACTAATCTCACCTAATTTTATCTGTCTAAAAGCCAGCTTGTAGCTTGAGCTGTTCATCCTACTTTTAAAGTTCTGGAGTTAAGATAGAAAGATAGGCAGTTTCAAAGACTGATTCTTGTTACTTGTAAGGGGGGCTATAGGGATGCTGGGGAGGGACTCTTCATTAGGGACTGTAGTGAGAGGACAAGGGGTAATGGGTTCAAACTTAAGCAGGTGAAGTTTAGATTGGATATGAGGAATAAATTCTTTACTGTAAGCGTGGTGAGGCACTGGAATGGGTTGCCCAGGGAAGTTGTGAATCCTCCATCACTGGCGATGTTCAAGGCTGGATTGGACATAGCCTTGGGTGGCATGGTTTAGTGTGCGGTGTCCCTGCCCCTGGCAGGGGGGTTGGAACTAGATGATCTTCAGGTCCTTTCCAACCCTAACTATTCTATGATTCTATGATTCTATGACATCTGTAGAGGTGATTACTTTTCTATATTAATTATCAGACGAGTTTACACAGCTAAATTAGATTACATATTTATTTTTAAATGGTTAAAAAGAATCCTTCTAATATAAATTCCATTATAATTTCATCCTTTGACTTTTCCCCTTACAATCTCCCACACTTATTCTACAGAGTTCTGTATAACAAAATATTTTCAATTTCTAAATTGAGTTTTAAAGAAATTAATGATAATTTCTCAATAGTCTAATTCTGTTTCTGATAATATAATAGATTTTTTTTTTATTTTATCACTAACAAAAACATCTATTTGTTGTTTCCCTGTGACTTCTCACTGCTGTTATTGGGCTGATGATCAGGATAGTTGAAAAGTATATCTGCTCTATAATGAGGATGATTTTAATTTATTTTTGAATATACAGTTGTTAACCAGGAATAAAATATGTCTACTGTTAATAGAAGAGGCTGGACAAATAAGATTAGTAATTGGTATAAATTTACTGTTGCTTAGACTTGAGAAAAAAAAATAGTGAAGGGAATCTAGCTGTTCTACACATGACACCCTCTCCTCCCCCCAAACAGTAGAAAACACAGTTTACTGATTATGTTTGATGCCTGCAGACAAGAAATATGAAATATAAATAATTAGATCTGGAAGGCTTACTATTTGATCAACAGAATTACTTATTTGGCTTAATACACAGTTCATGATATAATACACATAATAGTTCATATTACACAATTCATGTTATATTACTGTTAACAAATATAATACAATGGTGAATACAGAATAAGTATAAATTGATATTCTGAATAATTATTGACATAAAATATTGACCCCACAAAATTCAAACCCAATACAACTGATATTTATATTAATATAAAAGGTCAGAAACTAAACAGGGAAGAAAATTTTGCCATCTCTCTCAAAGACTCAGGTCTGCTCAGAAGTCCAGAATGTTGCTGGATCCAAAGTCAGCTGGTGCGTAACAGTAAAAGATTAAAAATGTATCATACTAAGGATTATGATGAACCACTAGGCCAAGCAAGCCAAGATATAACTTCTTGTAAAGAAGGAATAAAATTCTCTGAATCAGGGAACTGACTGGTTTTACGGGGACATTAAGTGGACATACGTTGAGAGAAGAATTTTGAAAGTATTCAGCAGATTCATGTAATGAGCTGATAGGGAAAGAAAAAGATGCAACAGAAGAGTGGGGCTTTTTTCCTCCTCACTACAGAGTAATTGAAAAAGGCTGAATGCAACTTGGGCAATGGTGATCCTGAGTCACTGAGGAAGGAAGAAAAATAAGGAAAATGTGTAATAAAGGTGACTTAAGAAGACAGATTTCAATAAACTCTCAGAAACCAGAAAATAATATCACCTTCAGAGAAAATAAAAGGCAAAAACAAGTAAGTGAGAATTGACAGTTTCTTAAAGAAATAATATTAAGTACAATTACCAGCTATTTTTAAAAAACTGGATTGAGAAATGCCTGGATTGAAGATAGGTGATTTTTAGATCTTGTGGAGCATGAGTGAGGGTGCAGAAGATAGGGAAAAGGCAACAGAGCCACCTTTTTCTTTTTTAGAGGGAGCTGGGAAAATTGTAGTCAGCTAAACTGTAACTGGTGGAAAATACTGCAGCAAATAATTAAACAAACTATATATTATCAAATAGAATATATAAGCTGATATAATTTAACAGGAAGATGAGTAACTTCCAGCACATTTGTAAAAAATTTTGCTCTCACTGTTCTAATTAGTAGCACAACTAATTTTGAATTTCTGCAATCTGTTACTACATAGGTATAAAATATAATGTCCAGAAAAACATCTAAATCTGCCATTGGACAATATGCCATATTGACATGAAACACATTAAAAATGACAATGTATTTATGTATATGAATTAATAGATTTGTTAATTTCCTGATATTTACAGATCTACCCCTCAATACCATCAGCAGAACTGACACTATAGAGCATCTTTTCAATTATTTAAATAGATTGATGATCAACAGACTTGAGGAAATCAGATTTATTTATTTATTTTTATCACTAATATATGCTCCCAGAAAAGGAGTTGGCAAAAACAGAGAAAAAAAGATCATTGAGCTAATTTAGTTGAGAAAGAAATTACTGTTCTCAAGGTTGACTTACACTTTATGATCAAAAGCACTTGGAGTAGATAAATGTCTAGATCTCTGAATGCGAGAAAAGCATGTGCATAGAAATTCCTTGCCTATTAATGCAAGAAGTTAAACATTTTTACTGCAATCAATAGAAAGACAACCGGGAGGGACGCACACATTTATATAGTAAACCAGAACAGTTGAAAAGAAATCATATATACAGTCTAATAAAAGTTTGTATTACTGCCAAGAAGTAAGTGTTTATGCCAAAAATGTTCTGGAGTACAGCTGCCAAAAAAAAAAAAAAGGCTGAGAGCATTATGAAACACACTAAATCTATGCACAGAGGGGGCTTAGAGAAGGAAAAAAAAAAGCATATTTATTCTAGGGATTCAAGTATATCAAATCATTATGGTTATTTTATGCACAGTAAGCAAGGCTCTAAACATGCTGGAGAGCATTCAAAAAAGCATTCGTATTGCTAAAGGAGCATGCTGGCCCTTAAATTCAGGAGAAAGGCTCAAAAAAACCACATTTAACTCAAGTGTTTGCAACAAGCTAAACATCTAAAAGGCACAAAACTTTCCATGTATTGCTGGACATGACTTAATAACATATTGTTATTAATAACTCCTGTCATTGCCAAGCCAACTCAGTCTGCTCCTGATGAAGGTGATTCAAGATACACAGAGTAGGCATTCTGGGATCAGTCTTGAAAAATATGAAAAGTGGGTTGCTATTGCTGCCATGTGGCTTTCAAATGAGAATCTCCATGAGAAAGCTGGAGGCCCTTAGGGAGCCTTCTTAGCCTGCAATTTCTGAAGTAGTACTCTAACCACCAGGTTTTGGAGATTGGATCATGAATTTTTAACTTTCCTCTTGAAGTCTGACCATTGAGAGGTCAAAAAAATCAAGACTGTGATCCTGGGGAGGGACTCTTCATTAGGGACTATAGTGATAGGACAAGGGGTAACAGGTTAAAACTTAAAAAGGGGATGTTTAGATTGGATATAAGGAGGAAGTTCTTTACTGTGAGAGTGGTGAGGAACTGGAATGGGTTGCCCAAGGAAGTTGTGAATGTTCCATCCCTGGCAGTGTTTGAGGCCAGGCTGGACAAAGCCTTGGGTGGCATGGTTTAGTGGGGGGTGTTCCTGCCCCTGCCAGGGGGGTTGGAACTAGATGATCTTGAGGTCCTTTCCAACCCTAACCTATGATTCTGTGATCTAGGAGGACAATTGGAAGCTAAAGGCCAGTGGCAAAGCTCAGTGATTGGGAGATGGAGCTACCATATTCTGAGAAGAGACTAAAGGCCTGGGGATCTACTTCAGAGTAGAGAAAGCTGAAAGAAGACAAATTGAGGTTTAAAATTAATGAAGGCAGAGGGTAAGGTGAATGCAGACCTGTTGTTTACTAAATCCCACAACACTGGAAACAGAGGGCAGCCAATGAATCTAGTAGGAGGTAAGCTTAAAATAGCTAGAAGAAAGTATTTCTTTACACAGCAGGTATCAAACTTTTGGAAATTGCTGCCACAGCAGGTTGTTTATGTTCACCTATAGAAAAGGATTTCAGACACATTCTCCTCCTTATTCCTTTTTGTGGGCTAGCTTAAGTGTCTCAGTGCTCAGACCACTTGTGACACCTGATGCAGGAACCTAACTCTCCTCTGTCTCATTGCTGCCCAGCATCTTCAGCTCTTAGCTTGATATTATGAATTTAGTGACTAAGAGTGTGCTCTTTGGAGCATAATAACACTACCTGCCACAGTGTCTGACAGGTTTTGTTCATTATCTGCCTTTTTGCTTATGGAGATACACAAACAGGAACATCAATTTCTTTTCCAGGAAAGCAGTTAAGTTTCTGCATTCAAGTGAAACTAAACTGGGAAAGAGAGGCAATTCACAAATACGTGTCATAGGTATCTTAATACAGGTGGCAGGAGATAGAAATGACTTGAAATTGTGATTTGCAAGCTGGTCATTTTAGTAATGATACTCTCTGAGATTATGGCAAGACTAGACGGGAATTCATCTTCTACCATTAATAAAATATGAACTTCTGAGCATAACACATTCTACTTGTGGTGGAGTGTGAGGTTTATGGTTACCTTTCTTCATTACTTCTTCCTTTATCACAATATACATTGAAGAGAGAATATAGCTTCAAATATTTTTGGCTTACAAGCAGGGAAGAAAAAGTGACCACTGACCTGATTTCATTTCTTCCTTACTGGTGATCCTAAACATACAAATCTGTGAGACAGACCCAAGCTGAAGAAATTTATATTTATTTTAACAGGACAAGCAATTTTCTTTATTCTGATATCTTTTTCACAATTAATCATTGTTATCACAATTTCAATCACAATTTTTGATTGTTGTGATCAAGGATGTTGAAATGAATGTCAGTAACCAACATCAGAATAAAAATAATTATGATGATGATATCACAACATCTTAGATTCCAATTTCAATTTTAATCAGCCATCTGATAAATTCTATATTGATCTTAATGGCTGAAGAAGGGCAGAGAGAGGACTCAAGTATCCTGTAAAGACAGAGTAAAGAAATAATTAAGTATTAATGAAAATAGTATGATTGAAACCAGTAGTTCTTTCTTCTGCAAAGCCCTGGCTAGTAACATGGTGCTGGCTCACTTCATTTCCAGCTGCTAGATTTCACTAAAAGAAGCTAAAAATAAATTCAATACTTTCCTAAAATGACTTTCCCATGTAAGCAAGTGCTGCAGTTACCATAGGGATGTTATAACATCACAAATGGGAAACAGTTCACATAGTGATAAATAAGCACACTGGTGGGCAAGTTGTGCATTTGAGCATGTCTCAAGGAAGAAATCTCTCATACTATATATTTTTTAAGGGGAGGGGTGCGTGTGTGCTTAAAAAAAGAATCACTGATATAGTCTGCAGTAGTGCAAATCACCAAATGGAGGTTTTCACAGATGTGGGCAGCTGTGCAGATGAAAGACAGTTACTATCTATGTTAAGTGCTGTAATGCTTAATGGTAGGACCTACATCTTCCATTGAAAATGGATAAAAATGTTGAAAACATCTGTAAATTCTGTGAAAATGAAAACATCATTGTGTTCTTGCATTTACTGTTTGTTCAGTGAGCCTGGAGCTGTCCAGCCAGTCCTTATTTTGAGTTCTTCTCTGTAACACATTAAGTGACTGAATTCTGGAAGTACATTTTTTGCCTTATAACATCCATTTATTTTGAAAGTCAATACAGATAAACACAAAGATGCTTAACAAACCAATGGGTTCCCTTTCCAAGGTTTCTTCATAATGTTCTGCATCATAAATTTTCAAAGGTCAGATGATATAAAAAAAAAGTGACTCCATTGAAGTTGATACTACTGTCCTGATTTACAGCAAATAGTAATATAGCCTCAGCACTCAAGCTTTTTATTCTGTGCTCAACCCAGAATAGAAAGCAAATAGCTGGATAAAAAATACCATGGAAACAAGAAAGAAAAAACAACGAAACTCTAAACTAAATCCTATAAAGAATCAATTTGGGAAAAAAAGAAGAAAAGCCAGATTGTCTGTAGTTAAAATAGAATTCACTGGGATTCTGCAACAAGATCATTTGAATACAAAATATTATGATAGTTTTTGCTTTTTTTTTCTTTTTCTTTATGTGCCTTCTGTAGATGTCTGTGGGCTTTATCTTTTAAGACTTACAGTTTTACCAGTGTTACAAAGTCATTACCAACTTGCTATTCTGAAACCAGTTTCAAAATGGTCCCTTTCCCAGACAATTTTTTGTCATTTGCTGGATCAAGCCCTGTGAGTTAACTTCTCACAACACTGTTATATGTCTTTACTTTGGATCCATTGCTCACTTGTTTCCTCAGATATATAGTTAAAATGTAGGGTTTCCCCTGAAGTATGCCATATCCACTCTGTACTGTATGTATATTTACAGAGAGAGTAGTAGAGCTCAGGCTGACCATGGATATTAACCAGAAAACACTCTCTCTTTAAATTCCTGTCTGGGGTTTAAACTACCCTGTGTTTATGGCTCCATATTACAATATTAGGCGCCTAGCGGAGGACGAGTGCTCAAACGTAACACCTGAATTCCAGTGTAGTGCTCTATGAGCAGATCATATTAGGTTTCATGTAAACCCCTCTGTCAGGACAGAATTAAGTTAGATGAATCATTCAGTGTCTTCCTTTATCTATCTCAATTAAACCAATATTATATGGGACTATGTAGCTGGCTAAGCCCAGCAGATAATTAAGCCTCTGGAGTCTGAACCACAGAGCAAAAAATAACCATACTAACTTGAAAATTTGAGATTTTTCCCCAACCTTTTCATGTCCAGTGTTCAATGCCTGGTGTTTAGGAGAGAGTGAGCTTTACAAAGTGGATATCTAAATGGTATTTTGGTCAGATTATCACCAGGGCTGCTAGAATCCCATGAACCAGTCTGGATTTAAAGTGAGATACAAGTCATCTCTCCAGCTTTTAACACAAAAGATTCTTACATTCTATATCACCTGGGTTCGCTTTATCATCAACAGGAGAAATGACATTAGATGGGCTGAATTAATCTGATTATTTTAGACATGTACTCAAGCATGAGATAAATAAGGTGAACTGTGCTCTGAATATGTCTATTTATCTTCTTTGGTTATAATTGAAATCTAGAATGAACAACTCAGATGTGCACATTTACATGACAGTTGTCTACATTTGGCCAGATGTAAATCACCTTGCCTTCTCATACTGTCCTTGCAAGCAGTCAGCAATCACTCTGAGCTTAGTTTTTCTGCAGTTACCATGCTGCTCTGTAGAAGACAATGCCAGAAACTGCCTTAGGAAGAACTTAGAAGCCTTACAAACTGCTAAGCTACAAGGTATAGTAGCACCCACTCACAGGGCAGGTGTGCTGGACACAAAGAAAATGCTGCTGGTCAGCTCTGGGAATACCACCAGGGTTACTTCACACTCTTCTTCATGTGCTCCTGGTGGGCACATCCTGGTTTCAGCTGGGAAAGAGTTCCCCAAAAAGGACTGTTGGGATTTAACCCCAGATGGCAACTAAGCACCTCACAGCTGCTCACTCACTGCCCTCCCCCCTGGCCCCAATGGGATGGGGAGGAAAACTTAAAAAAGGTAAAACCCCACGGGTTGAGATAAGAACAGTTTAATAACTGAAATAAAGTACAACAATAATAATAATAATAATAACAGGAAATAGAAAGAGAGGAATAAAACCCAATAAAAACAAGTGGTGCACAATACAATTGCTTACCACTCAGTGACTGATACCTCGCCTGTCCTCGAGCAGTGACTGGTCCCTTATGCCAGTCAGATTCTCCTAGTTTGTATGCTGGGCATGACATGCTGTGGTATGAAATACCGCTTTGGCTACTTTGGGTCAGCTATCCTGTCTCTGCTTCTCACTGGCAGAGCATGAGAGACTGAAAAGTCTGTGATTAGGGTAAGCGTTACTTAGCAACAATTAAAAACATAATATATTATCAACATTTTCCTTATACCAAATCAAAAACACAGCACTGAACCAGCTACTAGGAAGAGAATTAACTCTATCCCATCCAAAACCAGGACAGGCAAGCAGCATTAATGGACAGCCATTACAGTGTATATGGCAGGAAAAAGGCAGTCCCACTGGTCTGTGTGGGTATCCTTTTTGTCAGTCTAGTGCCTTGTGTGTCGTCTCTTGCTCTCCTTCTCATTCCCCTGTTCATGTCCTTCTGCTTAAATAGCTAATCACACAGCACGAGACATCATATCGATTACTCATATAGTGACCTTCTTGAGATGTGACAGTATGTTTCTCCATGAATGCTTTAGTATTTTATATACATTGGAATAACATCGACAGAAGAGCTGGAGAGCACTTCTGTCTGGAACAGCCCATGATGTAGTCCTATCAGGCACTGAAAGGTGGAATTTGAAGCAAAAAATTGTTTGAATTCTTGTCTTCCACCCCCTCTATTCCAAGCAGTAAGGTATTGATCAAAAGCAATGGTCCTTTTCTGCCCGTGCTTTTTAAAGCTTGTGCTTTGTGTCTTTCATTTTGTCACAAGTAGCTGGAAAAGAAACGTACTGGAAATGTCAAGAATAGGTGGTTTCAATACTTCAAAACTACTTCTATTCAAAAATAATTTTGGAAGTTTTGCTTTTGGCTAAAATTGTAAGAAGATATTGACCTAAATGTACAGTAATTATTGGTTGTCCCAGAAGTGTGTTTTTCAATGAAAAAATACTTGAAAAACAATGATCCAACTGTCCTGTCCCTCTGTCTAGTATTGTGCCTAAATGAGCAATATAATCCAACATATAGACTGAAGGTAGAGCTAATCTTTATAACACTGGAGAAGACTTCAGAATGGGCAGAAAAGCAGAGCAGACCTTTTATAAACCTTAGAGTTTTGAAAAGCCAGAAAGCATATTGCAGTCAGAGGTCTAAATATCTCATGAAATTATGTGAAGCTCTTTCTGAGGCCTGATACGTAGAGCAATATTTGGAAGTAACACTAATTTGGAAGAAAAAGAGTGTTCAGATAAGTGTCAGCTTCCATATTTTATTACATTTTTATCTATCTATATATATATGGAGTTTATATATGCATGACTGCATATACTGCTATATGTACAGTTTTATATTAATTATGACTAGAAAATTTTGCCTTGTGTCGTGCATACTCTCTTTCTCCTTATAGGTATACACACGTGTATACATAAATAGGCACACAAACACATATATAAATATATTGAACATGGGAATCAATTTAGTAGGTGTCATGGGTTCAGCAGCAGCAGTCATTTTTCTCCTCCTTGGTAGCTGGTGCAGCACTGTGTTTTTGATTTTGGGCCTGGGAACAGCGCTGATAACACCAGTGTTTCGGTTACTGCTTAGTGATGTTTTGGTCTGGCCAAGGACTTTCTGAGTTTCATGCTCTGCCAGGGAGGAGGGGAGCCGGGAGGAAGCAGAGACAGGACACCTGACCCAAACTGACCAAAGAGGTTATTCCATACCACAGCACGTCATGCCCAAGATGGAAGATGGAGAGGAGAGACCCAGAAGGGTGGGGGGTGCACTGCGTGGTCGGGCTTGGTTTTAGGTGGTGAGAAATTGTATTCTTTCCTTGTATTTGCCTTGTCATTATTATTATTGGTGGTAGCAGTAGTGATTTGTGTTATACTTTAGTTACTAAACTGTTCTTATCTCAACCTGTGAGAGCTGCATTCTTTTCGATTCTCCTTCCCATCCCTCCGGGAGTGGGGGGCAAGAAAGAGGGGGGAGTGGGTGAGCAAAACTGCGTGGCTGACTGGACTTAAACCACGACAGTAGGCCAGGTCTACTGGGGGCTGGTGGAGCTGGTCTGACAAAGAAAGGGAAGAGTGGATTTGGTAGGAGGCTTGCCAGACTGGTCAAGGATGCTTTAAACTAAATGTGTTGGGGGGTGGGCATCATTCCATCCTAACATACTCAGTCGGTTGCCAGCACCTCTAGTAAACGTTCAGAGCAATGTAGAGATATTCCAGCTGCTCCAGCCAATGAGCTGGCTTCAATTGGAGCTCAGCTCAGATACCTCTATACAAACGCCCGTAGCATGGGGAATAAACAAGAGGAATTAGAGATGTGTGCACGTCTACGGGGGTATGATATAATAGGCATCACAGAAACATAGTGGGATGGCTTCTATGACTGGTGAGTTGGAATGGAAGGTTACAGGCACTTTAGGAAAGACAGGCCCGGTAGGCAGGGGGGGGAGTTGCTATTTATGTTAGGGATAGGCTGGAGAGTATGGAACTCTGTCTGGGGACAGGTGAGCAGTCGACAAAGAATTTGTGGGTGAGGGTTAATGGGAGAACAGGGAAGGGAGACATTATTGTGGGGATCTGTTACAGACTGCCTGACCAAGAGGACTCGGTGGATGAAACACTCTATAGACAGATAAGAACAGCCTCACACTCACAGGCCCTTGTTCGCATGGGGGACTTCAACCACCCTCATATCTGTTGGAGGGATGGTATGGCCCAGCACAAGCAATCCAGGAAGTTCCTTGATTGTGTGGAAGACAACTTCCTTCTGCAAGTACTAGAGGAGCCAACAAGGAGAGGTGCCATGCTTGATCTCGTCCTCACCAGCAGGGAAAGGCTGGTTGGAAATGTGATGCTCCAGGGCAGCCTTGGTTGCAGCAGTCATGAGATGGTCGAATTCGAGATTCTCAGGACAGTGAGAAGAGTGTGCAGCAAGCTCACTGCCCTGGACTACAAGAGAGCAGATTTTGGCCTCTTCAGGAACCTGCTCAGTAAGGTTCCATGGGTTATAGCCTTAGAGGGCAGGAGGGCCCAAGGCTGCTGGTGGATATTCAAGGATCACCTGCTGCAAGCTCAGGAGTGATACATCCCTACTAGAAGGAAGTGCTGCAAGAGGGCCAGGAGACCTCCTTGGATGGATAAGGAGCTGCTGAGGAAAATTCGAAGGAAAAAAGTGGCTTATAAAAGGTGAAAGCAAGGACAGGCGGACTGCAAAGAATACAGGGATGTTGTCTGGGAAGCTAGGGACCAGGTTAGGAAAGCTAAGGCCCACTTAGAATTAAACATGGCTAGGGATGTTAAGGATAACAGGAAGGGATTCTGTAGGTACACAGCAAATAAAAGACAGTCTAGGGACAATATGGGCCCTCTCTGGAAGCTGTCAGGAGAACTGGCTACCCTGGATTTGGAGAAGGCTGAGGTTCTTAACAATTCTTTGCCTCAGTCTTCACTGGCAAATGCTCTGACCACACCACCCAAATCTTGGAAGGCAGCCGCAGGGACAGTGAGAATGAAGACCCTGGGCCCACTGTAGGAGAGGATGTGGTTTGAGACCATCTTAGGAACCTGAACGTATACAAGTCCATGGGACCTGATGAAATCCATCAGCGGGTCCTGAAGGAGCTGGCAAATGAAGTTGCTAAGCCACTGTCCATCATATTTGAAAAATCATGGCAGTCAGGTGAAGTTCCTGACAACTGGAAAAAGGTGAATATAAACCCCTTTTCAAAAAGAGGAACCTTAAGGTCTTTTCCAACCCTAACTATTCTATGATTCTATGATGAGCCTGGGAACTACAGACCAGTCAGCCTCACCTCCGTGCCTGGCAAAATCTTGGAGAAGATTCTCCTGAGATGCATGCTAAGGCACATGAAGAACAAGAAGGTGGTTGGTGACAGCCAGAATGGCTTCACTAAGGGGAAATCCTGCCTGACCAATCTGGTAGCCTTCTATGATGGGGCTACAGAACTGATGGTCAGGGGTAGAGCAGTTGATGTCATCTACCGGGACTTTTGCAAAGAGTTTGACACTGTCCTGCATGACATCCTTGTCTCTAAATTGGAGAGACACCAATATGATAGGTGGACCACCCGGTGGATAAAGAACTGGCTGAATGGCCGCATGCAAAGAATTGTGGTCAATGGCTTAATGTCCAGCTGGAGATCAGTAACAAGTAGCGTCCCTCAGGGATCGGTGCTGGGACCGATCTTGTTCAACATCTTTGTTGGTGACATGGACAGTGGGATTGAGTGTGCCCTCAGCAAGTTTACCAATGACACCAAGCTGTGTGATTCGGTTGATATGCTGAAGGTAAGGGATGGCATCCAGAAGGACCTTGACATGCTTGTGAGGTGGGCTGATGCCAACCTGATGAAGTTTAACCATGCCAAGTGCAAGGTCCTACACCTGGTTCAGAGCAATCCCAGGCACAGCTACAGGTTGGGCAGAGAAAAGAGAAAAGATTGAGAGCAGCCCTGCAGAGATGGACTTGGGGGTGTTGGTCGATGAGAAAATTAACATGAGCCAGCTTCAGTGTGCGCTCACAGCCCAGAAAGCCAACCGTATCCTGGACTGCATCAAAAGGAGCATAACCAGCAGGTTGAAAGAGGTGATCCTGCCACTCTGCTCTGCTCTTGTGAGACCTCACTTGGAGTATTGTGTGCAGTTCTGATGTCCTCAACTTAAGAAGGACATGGATCTGTTGGGACAATTCGAGAGGAGGGCCACGAGGATGATCAGGGGACTGGAGCTCCTCCCTTATGAAGATAGGATGAGAAAGTTGGGGCTGTCAGCCTGGAGAAGAGAAGGCTGCATGGAGAGCTCATAGCATCCTTCCAGTATCTGAAGGGGGCCTATAGGGATGCTGGGGAAGGACTCTTCATAGAATCATAGAATCATAGAAAAGTTAGGGTTGGAAAGGACCTTAAGATCATCTAGTTCCAACCCTCCTGCCAGGGGCAAGGACACCTCCCACTAAACCATGCCACCCAAATCTCTGTCCAACCTGACCTTGAACAGCACCAGTGATGGAGGATTCACAACTTCCCTGGGCAACCCATTCCAGTGCCTCATCAGCCTTACAGTAAAGAATTTCTTCCTCATATCCAGTCTAAACTTCCCCTGTTTAAGTTTGAACCCGTTACCCCTTGTCCTATCACTACAGTCCCTAATAGGCCCCCTTCAGATACTGGAAGGCTGCTATGAGGTCTCCATGCAGCCTTCTCTTCTCCAGGCTGAACAGCCCCAACTTTCTCAGCCTATCTTCATATGGGAGGTGCTCCAGTCCCCTGATCATCCTCGTGGCCCTCCTCTGGACTTCTTCCAGCAGTTCCATGTCCTTTTTATCTTGAGAACACCAGAACTGCACACAATGCTCCAAGTGAGGTCTCACAAGAGCAGAGTAGAGAGACAGGATCACCTTATTAGGGACTGTAGTGATAGGACAAGCGGTAAACAGTTTAAACTTAAACAGGGGAAATTTAGATTGGATATGAGGAAGGAATTCTTTACTGTAAGTGTGGTGAGGCACTGGAATGGGTTGCCCAGTAATGTTGTGAATGTTCCATTCCAGGCAGTTTTCAGGGCCAGGTTGGAGAGAGCCTTGGGTGGCATGGTTTAGTGGGAAGTGTCCCTGCCCCTGGCAGGGGAGTTGGAACTAAATAATCTTAAGGTCCTTTCCAACCTGAACTATTCTATGATTCTATATAGCATGAGAAAGCTGCATTTTCCAATTTTGACCAAATAGACTAAAACCGTATGAAAATACATTCAATCAGTACAGAATGATTGTATATATGCTAGAGTGGCCTTTGTTATGGAGTTTTTGTGGTGTTTAAAGGGCACTCTGATTTGAAGGTTATGA
Organism: Ara ararauna; assembly: GCA_028858755.1. Taxonomy (NCBI): domain Eukaryota; kingdom Metazoa; phylum Chordata; class Aves; order Psittaciformes; family Psittacidae; genus Ara; species Ara ararauna. The sequence goes on along the minus strand of CM054376.1, from coordinate 119,686,580 downwards.
CTCAGATGAGCCTTTTATGTAACAAAATAGAGAAGAGAGAAGCCAGAAGAGACCTCTGTGAGATTCTTTCCTAAATGTCTCTAATAGCAGCAGCTGAATCTTCTCCCCTCTGGGGAACACTGGTGCTGTTATACCTCCAGCTTTTGCTGACACAGACTTCTGTTTCCACTTCATTGGCATGAAATGCAAGATGGTGTTCGAGGAGGATGAAAACTTAAATATTAAAATAGTGTTTCATTTTTACTGTGTTTGTGTTAGTTTTTTGCAAACAGATAGCGCAGTTAATCAGTTGAATATGCATGTGTGCATACCTGTTTATAGTACTGTCTGTATCAAGGTATGAGAGTGATGTTGTTAGTGGCACCAAGGCAATTGCCACTGAGGGTTGGTTACACTCCTCAGCAGCAGAATTAAAATAAAAACCTCCTTTGAAACTGCAGAAGTATGTCTTTTGGTATATGTTGGTCACAGCAGCCTGTCCAAGCTATGCAAGATGTGGAGGGATCAGCCAGTTCTGCTGATATCAAGTCCCTGCATCTTGATTCAGCCTTTTGCTAAAGTTCAGTCAAGTTCCTCACAGCTCCTGACATGTGAGGTATGAGAGTTTCTCATACTGAAGGTGGTCACGGAGGAAGCTGCTGAACAGGACAAACTGCCAGTGGCTGCCCCATATTAAGCCTTTCTACTACCAGATTTACTGACAAGCAAGTGAGCAGCTGAAAGTTTTCTACACCCAGATAGACAGTAGCAAGCTCCTCAGATGCAAAGCCTAATCCCTCCTTCTATCAGACCACTTCAGAGAATCAACTCTGCGAAAGTTTTCCCATTCTGAAATAACGTTAGTAAGACCCCCATGTTTTCATTAATACCTTTGCCTCTCAGAGTTTATTTGTCCTTTCTCCCTCTGCCTTTTGTGCAAAGTGCTTGCAAATGAATTAAATATTAAATTTTTGATGTAGTATATATGGGAGCTGACAGATATACTGAGCCAAGAGTACTTGACAAGTATATTATATGCCAGCTATCCTACATCAGATACACTATAATGGAAAGCACACCGTGCCAGCTTCTGACAGCGCACACTATGTCAGCTTCTGCAGCTTCTGACCAGGCCAGCTGTGGAATTATAGAACGTAAAGCTAGATATGACATTGCAAGTCATGCAGTTTATCCCTCTACCCAAACACAAGATCAGATGTTTCTGAACCATTCCTGAAAGGTAACTATCTTGCTGGTTCCTGAAAGCAAGCAGTGATAGTAATTTCACCACTCTTGTAAATGACGATTGGACAATTGTTATTGCTTTTCTGTAATGTCTAATATAAATCTTCCTACTACTATTTTTTGCTTATTACCTCTACTTTTGTTCCCAGTGAACAAAGAATGTGCTTGTATTCTCTTTCTTTGGCAGTTACCTTTAAAATATGTGAAGATTTTTAGCCCATTTTTCCTCCCACAACTCAGACGTCTCCTTTATAGACAAAATGAACATAATTTCTCTGGTCCTTCTTTATAGGTGTTATTCTTTAGACTGCAGCTCCTTCTTGTTGCATACACCCAAACTCTTTATTAGACTTAAAGTGAAGGACAACCATTAAACAATATCAACTCATGATTTTGCTATAATAACAGAATCTAAAAGGAAAGTGTGAGACTGAATTGTTATTTCTTTCCAGAGACATAAAATAGTATATTCTTTCATTTTTTGCAATGGGATCGTTTACCTATCCTTACCTGAGACAATTGTTGAGATGCTTCAAGGCAATACCACCTTAGGCTCTATTTTGTTTGTAACTGTCATAGATGCAATTGCATAGATACCTGCAAAGCTCTCTGCAATGAAGGTGTGACCTCATAACATTTGGAAAAAAAGAGCAGACATGGTCCCTTAATCTAGAAATAGATAGTGATATATTATTAATTCTATTTTACACAGAGGAAATTGTGTTCAGAAAAATCACTGTAAGAAATAGTTGCATAATTCAGATGTTAAGAACCCTTATTTGCCTGATCTGGTGGTGAAAGTCTGTGACAAGTTCCTTTCAGGTTTTACATTTCCTTAAACTGACACTTTTTGAACCACTTTTTGTAGATGGAGAGGTGATGTCAGCCCATCAGATTAAGATAATTGTCATGCACCAAAAGGGGGAATCTGTAGACTGCAATATGGAAGAGATTTTTCCAGTCTGCTATTCAGGGTGATAACATACATTTTTTCATCCCTGGTATCCAACTTTGGCCCCAGATCCCTATCTGCACTCTGCTGCAACAATAATGCAGATAAAACCAGGAACAGAGCACCTACCTCATATGGCTCTCCCATGTGTCAGCAGTTGGGGCAGTGGTTGAAAAAGCACAAACCACCACAAGTCCCTCAGCTGAAGAAATCCTAATAGTGACCACACATGACTGTGGTACACAATGGAAGTGTCACAGATACAGGTAGAGTATAAGTCTGCAGTTACAGACTTTGCAGGTAGTTTTAGTACAACTGGTTAGACATGCCAGGAGCCTTTACTCAGCTGTAGGTTGCCATGTCAATGCCTCCTAACAGAAGAGCCACGATGAGAAGCAACAGCAGTGTATATCCTTTTTCCCCCACACGGATGAAAAAGACACCTTTTAGGTGCTGAATATGAAATTTGTTTAGCTGTGTTTACTCTCCTTTTTGATGAAGCAAAGTAATTCGCTGAACAGATACAACCAACAGGTCTGTTCTTGATATCTTTGCTACATGCAACAAGGTCAAATGCCATAAAAGCTCCAAATAATCCTTATTACATATAATGTCCTATGCTAAAGCATAGAACATTAATAACTGTAATAAAAGACTGGTCTGTGCATGGAGACAATTTGCAAGAAGGAAGGAATCTAGAACAAAAGATCTATTCTTTCCTTATTTTACCCCACATTCAAATGTTTTTGAGAAGTTGGTGTATTTTTCAAGCTTTCCTATCTTTAGAAAAAAAATCTCAAAAGCAAGAAGGAAAGAACACCAAAAATAACCCTTAATCAGAGGACCTAAATCTTGATTGCTTTCTACCTTTTAGTTTTATTTTCCCAAGGTATTTCCCTCGCCAGTTCCCCACTGGCCAACATTGCTGAGTGTGAACTGTATTTTCATCAAATTCTGCTCACTTCTGGATTAACAACATATAACAATAAAGAGGGAAGCTTTCTATTGAAACTTTTGTTCCTTGCAGATGTTCTGTGTCCAGGGAGGCAGAACGGTCTGCTTGAATCAACTTGCAGACAGGAAGTTCATATGGGCGCAGTAGATTACCATAGTGCTGGAGATTATGCTAGTTTATAACAAAAAGTCTTAACTGTCACTACTGCAAATTATAGGCACATTCATATTTGATCAATTGCTCCTTTGATTTCTATAGAAGGATTATTCAAGCCTGTCCTAAAACTACTGCACATTTACTGAGGAAATTGAGGAAATAACCTGTATATGTCTCTGACACAAACAACAAAGTACATCCCTACAAAACCCTTTCTCCACATTGCTAGAATAAATACGTTTTTATGCCATTTAAATTATTTGCCATGCTGGCACCCACAAGACATGACAACTGACACCAATCACAGTATTTTTTATGATGGTGTTTTCTGCTGAAATGTAAACCACTCAATAAAGTAGTAGCTAATAATACTGAATACTCTTTTGCAGTGCTTCACTTTTCATACAAAGAATCATTAGCAAACGCTGGATTTTACACTTCATATATTATATCCTTCAAAAGGATTGGCTTTATTTAAGCCAGTTTAGTTGAGAAGAATTCATGGGGGACAGAATTTTTTAGGTTTGTTCAAAGTCGTGGTACACTCAAACATATGATAAACATTTGTCACACTTCCAATCTCTGCCTACTCTGTTTGATATAAATATCCCAAAATTATTTAGAAGTTTGAACATGTAATTTATCACTGATGGCATCAACATTATATTATCTTAGTCTTTGAGTTAGATTAGACTACAAAAGAAATGTCCTAAATCCCAAATTTCAGCAAATAAAATTTCCCACAAGTGTACCACATGCATGGGTCAAAGAAAACTGAAGGCCTGGGCACACAGAAAAAAATGCAAGCCATACATTCCTTTCACTGAGGGTGGCTCTAACTATTGCTGAGCAGCAGCAAGTAACCATACCCAGGTAACCATACCCAGCCAAAGCTCTTCTTGGTGTGTCATACATACTGGAAACAACAAACCATGTGTTTCTGAAGAACATCATGTCCTAATCAGAGGAATTTTCACTGATGGGAAACGCAATGGTTGTCTAAGCTTTCCTTGGACAATGTAGCTTGGTAGCATCTTCTGCATAAGATTTAGGAGTGTTAGCTAAGATCCACTATGCTGCTGTGTAACAGCATAAATAGTTTGCCTGAAAAAGATGAAGTATAGAAGCAAGAGCTTTGGGGGACAAAGAAAACCCAGCATAGCAAATAACTCTATTCTTCCCTCCTGTCAGCTCTCTCTCACCTCAAAGACTGCAGAAGTTTTTCTCAGCAGAGTTATGGACCCATATCAGGACTTTAAAGCATCTCCTGATAACTGTCCTTGACCTTATTATGCTGGGAATTTTTACATACCCATCTTTTGCACACATTTTTCCTCCTTTGTGACCTAAAAAATGCTGCAGCGGAGTTAGGTGCTGTCTCAGTTACACCTTTCTTGTGCTTCCTTCCATCCCCGTAGAACGATTCTCTTCAGAAGTTATGATCCCCCGGGAATTCCCCTAATTCATTCTTGTACAGCTTAGAGAAATTTGTTAATTCATTAAATCAGCTCCAGATACTGTGACATTTCTTATTAAGCATAAGATAATGTGGTGAGCTCCATCCACTTCATAGCCAAGTACCACACAAGTGTGACTTCTGCTAACCTGCCCTCCACTTTAGAGACATCCATCTTCTGGACATCAAACAAAGCAATTTTTAGTACAACACTGTTCTGTGGGTCGCTCTCATCCTCCTGTGCAGCCTGTTTGACCTTTAGTGGCACCTAGTGGCAAATGAGTTTGTAGTGAAAATCTTCACAATTAAATGGCAATTAAACCAATGAAAACTGATTTCATCTTCATATGTGAAAGCAGGAAGAATTACACTTGCAATGCATCAGGGTAGTGAGGACTGGTTGCTGGCTGCCAGTCTACTTTTCTGGTCTAAACCAGTCTCCAGACATTATCAGGCCATGTGGCCAAACTAGTTTCAGTAATAATCCACAGAGCTTTTGATGAGACTTTCTAATTATGGTTTGGAACAAGGACTGTGGGTAGTTAGGTAATCAAGAAGTTAGCATTAAACAAATATTGCAAATAAAAGTCTTATTTTTTTGCTACTTTTTTGATAGTAATTTCTCATTTCTTTGTTCTGTAAAGCCATTTAGGGGACACTTTTATATCAGAATGTGTTTCTTACTATGGCCCTTAGAAACTGTAGAACAGATTTTGATATTGCTTTGGAAAAAGAACTGAGCCACTCTTTCTAAATGAGATTCACTAGTATTTTGATTTTATAAGATGTCACAATACTTTCTTCTCCTGTCTGGTATTAAAATACATATGGAGCAGTATGCTGGATAGTGACAGCCACATTTCAGAGTCAAATGATATTTGTCTCATAAATATATGTTTCCATATTCAGGCACCATACTGATAGAACTTGATAGAGACCCCTAGCTCTTCTTGACTATCAATCAGTCCGCAGTTTTTAAACTGCTGCTCATAATCCATAAGCTTTGCACAAAAGTAAGCTAAACACAAGCAGAAGCAATTTAAGAAATGCTATAGATGAAGTAATCTGCCCAAATAACTTTTTAAAAATAATTCTAAATGATAAAAATTCAATGAAGTTTAAATATATATATGGAAAATTTCTATAAGTACCTCCACAAGTGCAAAATGTCATGCATAAATTAATGTATGCATATCTGCTTTTCTGTAGCTGTATAGAGGGTAAGAAAATGGCTGTGATACTGTTTCTTGCAAAGAAAATTAATATTTATATTATGTACCTTGCTATGTTCATGTAACAAAAAAGAATGTCTGATCCAAAGTTTGGTATTGCTTATCATCTCGGATGATGGAAAAGGTATTTTTTGAGGACGCTTTTCAGTGAAATGTCCTCAACTAAATTCTTTATTGAGATATTGTCAGATTAGACCACCTTTGCATAGAAGCCTGGTAGGAAATGCTGGAGGAGATATTTTGGCCATTGTATGCAAAACATTATGTAGTCAAATCTTTTTGCACAACTAAGATGACAAAAATACCATAATACGCCTTTCTGGGGGTTGTCCTTGCTTCTGTATTCTAGAAATGCGTCCTTATTCCTGGCAGCTGCCACTTTCTAAAGGTGCTGCAAAGAAATATGTCATAATCTCTTAAATCAGCTTTTTAAGAGATTGTTATTTTAGGACACAGAACATGTCAATAGGTCATAATTCACTATTTAAGAAAGAAAGAAGAAAACCTTACTTAGCTGATTAATGAATAAGATACATTAATACAGCAAGTCCTTCTTTTTTCTTTGCTGAGGGATATACTCACATTCTGGCAGCTTGGGAGGCCAGAAAATATATTTGGGCCAGTTGGCTGTGTATGTCTGCCAAATTAAATAATAGACCACAGACACTGGAACAGGACTAAAGGATGCAGAAGATAAGTGAAAGCAGGGCCAGCTGAGAGGTCTAATGGTCTTACTGGAAAGTGGCTTGAACAGCTTGCAGCTGAGATGAGACAAAAAGTCAGTGTGGATAGAGAAGTCCATTTGTCTCTGAATGCGTTTTTCCACTTGGTGTTTAGGAAAGATGAAGAAATTATTTAGGTTCCTTGATTGCATAGTGAAAGGCAAATGGGAGAAGATGCTTATGTTCTTCCAACACTGCGCCATGACTTCAGATTAGCTTTTGCTTCATTTAAGAGAAAACCTTCTGCTTGAATAAACATTAAAACATGTGCCTAGCTTCAAACAGCTCCCTATTAATATAACTGAATTAATAGTCAGAAAACAGCACACAGCTGATTCTAGCAGTGAAGAGGGTCTATCTAGGTGAAACTGATTAGACATATAAAAGAAATACTTTCTATGGTTCAAGACATATTGACTATATACCTGGGAAGTCACAGAAAAATGTCTCTTCCAGAAGAGGTGAGTTCAGAGGAAGAAAGCCCTACTGGAGTTACCCAGCATCCTTGAGACATGAAACTACCTAAAACAAAAACTAGAGTCTCTAGTCTTCTTCTAGGGTGCAATAAGCTGATGGCTGACAGCTGATAAATCAGAGAGTTTATTATTTTTGGTGCAATAGTGGCCTTTAGAGAACTAATAGTTTCTAGCTAAGAGAGGACTGGTTGAATAATTTGAGTGTGGTTTAAGCGATCTCTACCCTATTGGCAGATTTAGGAAAGCTGCTTAAACTGAGGTGCGTTTTGTTCTTAAAGGTTTATATTTTATGAGCATGGTTCCCCAGCACTCTAAGTGCACTATATGCTTCTCTCCCTTCAAATCCAAGAATAGATGAGATTGAACAACTGGTACTAACAAAACTGAAATATCTTTTTAAATTTGTACATGGTGTGAGCCATCTTTGTCTAAAAGATGTGGCAATACAATGTGTTTGCCCAAATGCTTGAAATCTGAAACATTTATTAAGGCAAACAAAAATCATGATCAGATTTACATAAAAAATTTAAGGGAGATGATATTTGGAATATGAGTGCGGGGAAACTTTCTAGGTACTAGTAGATGATGGAATATACTTCAGTGAGAACAGCAGACAAAGAAGGAGCAATGTAATGAGTTTTGTTATCCTCATAGGCTCTACTGTGATAACCCTGAGTCACAAATAGAAAAAAAATTCAAAGAAATTCCTTCCCTGAAGAATTGACCTACTTCATGAAATAAAATGTGATTAAATAAATATGAATTTGAAAAGAAGGCAGAAGCATAAAATAAATAATGATTATTCTGACTTTTAACAGACAGGAGCAGCAAGAGAGAAAGAAATATCTTTGGGATAGTAAAGAGCATTAAGAGAAAGGGAAAAAATAAGAGATCAGTTTGGATACCATACTGTAGGTAAGGGTGAGTATAAGCAGCTTGAACGTGATATCAAAGGATAAGTGGAGCTGATCAAGGAATTCAAAGAGGAAATCATAGAATCATAGACTAGTTAGGGTTGGAAAGGACCTTAAGATCATCTAGTTCCAACCCCCCTGCCAGGGGCAAGGACACCTCCCACTAAACCATGCCACCCAAGGCTCTGTCCAACCCGGCCTTGAACACCGCCAGCGATGGAGCATTCACAACTTCCCTGGGCAACCCATTCCATTGCATTACCACCCTGACAGTAAAGAATTTCTTCCTCACATCCAATCTAAACTTCCCCTGTTTAAGTTTGAACCCATTACCCCTTGTCCTCTCACTACAGTCCCTAATGAAGGGTCCCTCCCCAGCATCCCTATATGCCCCCTTCAGATACTGGAAGGCTGCTATGAGGTCTCTGCTCAGCCTTCTCTTCTCCAGGCTAAACAGCCCCAACTTTCTCATCCTATCTTCATACATGATACTGTACTAGATGCAAAACATCAGTTAAGATGGGGAAGGTATACAAAGGAGTCAATCAGAGGATACAATTATTAACAGAATCAAAGCAACACAGAAACTTCTGTTTTTCAAGAGTCAGTTTGATAGCCTCTAGAAGCTGTACTTTGTGTGCTGAGTATTCTTACTACGGACAGCCAGGAGCATTAGGAAACTGTTGCTGCTACTCACTTGAAGAGAAATCAGCCCTCATGAAGCACTTATTTGTTGAGACTCGTTCTAAGGATGTACTCCATGCACCAGGGTCTCTAAAAATGTTTAATACAAATAGTACATTTATTAGCTATTCAGTTATTAAGTCCTCAGATAAAGTAAGTTAAAAGAGGCTAATCAGTTTTTGTCAGAACTAGATCAGATCAGCCTTGACTTTGTTTAGCTGAATCTTGAAAATCCCCAGAGTTTCTCAGGAAACCTCCAGGGATGGTGACCCCACAACCTCTGTTATTGCCAGTGTTACACTGTCCTCCCAGGGCAGAGATTTCCTGCTGTCTAGTTTGATCCTCAGTTATTCTCCTTCAGAAGTGCCTACCAAGTCTAATAATTCATAGCAGAAGTTGAAAAAGTCCCTTTATTAAAGACAATTTCAATGCCAGTAGACAAGTTCCATTCATTCAACTACACTTCTTGTAGACTCCTTCTACTGTTAGAAGAAGCAGCAACAACACTAAACTGGTTGACAACTTAAAGGGAAGAATCCCACAAACATGCCTAACTATCTGTTAATTTTATACTCAAAGTGTGCCTCCCTTTTACCATCATCTATGCCATGACAAAAATGGCACATAGTTCTTGCAACCATGCTTTCCCTCATAATGCTAAACAGAGCTTTAACCTAACAGCAGTGGTGAAAAGCTTCTTGCTGCATGCTAGAGTAGAGGTCTGAGATTACACCTAACCCTGGATTTGTGCTACAGGCTACCCTGTTGTGAATGAAGTTTTGGTCATTTGAGTTGGGGAATTGAAAGCAGCTGGGTATAATGCTTGCCTTATGTGCTGCTGGCTACAGACGTTGGTGTTCCTTAGCCATGCAACTTTCCTCTGTACTTGGAGGAGTGCTTTTTGAGTGCTACAATCCCAGTAATAGGTATATCCTCCTTCTCTCACACTCCAAGATTTCCTTCAATCCATTCTTTCTTTTCACCTGAAATCAGATTTCCCAGTTTGCAAAAATCTGGTATGGGCATGTATACTGGATGCCTATGCTGTTTCTCACTTGCAATAGAAGCCCATTTGTCAATTATAATGTTTTGTTGCTGTCTGCTGGTTCAAACAGAAATGCAATTTTCTCCATATATCTGAGCAAGGAATCAGTCAATACTGGCAACAGAGGAGTATTTTATAGGCAGTCATTTTTTTAGCATGGGTCTTAGATCTTACAGTTTTAAAGTGCTGATCCCTTAATTAGTAGTCTTCATGCTTCTGCTTTTACCTTTAATGAGATGAGCACTCTAACTCTGTTGTGGGATCATTCATGTAAGCCTGAATTAGCCCTTATACTTCCCTCAAGAATTGGATGACCACAGCCTTGGAACTACATTTGCGGTTTACTTCTAATTTGTATTCTTTTGTCAGTGTACATTTTCAAGTACAGAAGTAACTTTAAAAAGAGTATCTTTGCCTAACACAACCATCTGCAGCAAAAGAGTAAGAGCTTGGAAACACTAACTAGCTCATAGAAGTTCTTGCTAGATATAAATAATCCCATTTTCTGAAGAGAAAGTCCTCACAGTGTGATCTTTAGTTAGAGGAAAGAAAACTTCTGTTAGTTGGCACATCTAGCAACATAATGTAGCTATTATTAAAAAAGTGACCATGTAAAAATGGCACCTTGTTAAATAATGTAACAACTCTCTGTGTGTATTCTGGGGCAGATTGGCTTACGCTGTTTGAAACAAAAATAAACTTTTATTGCTTTCTACTCCTGTTAACATTGCTGAGCCAACCCATCCACACAGAGCAGCAAGAGGCCAGAGCCAAATACTGACTGAAGTGTTTTAGCAGGACTGAGGTGGACTTTAAACATGTAAGTCATTAATACAGATTAAAAAATGGGGCTACTGTAGGCCTAAATTTCTAACAGAATCTTCTTTCTAACAGAAAACCTGATCACAGGGATTTTGAAGAACATGCCTGGAATTTCAAGACCTCTTCTGGTACTGGCAACCTTGATGCTCCCCACCCAGCAGCCGTGTGCTCAGAGGTCTCACACATGCTCCCCTGTTGTGGGTATGGCTGACCTTTCTGCAGGTGTAGCCATCTGGTCAGAGCTACTCTGCTCTTCTTCTCCAGCCTGAGATCTCCACTTCAGGGAAGCCTCAGGTGGATTAGTGACACTGCACAGTTGCTGCTTCTAGACCAGTGTATTAGAGGCTCTCAGGACTGCTCTTTAGCATGGAGGCCGTCTGAGAGAAATGTGCCTTATCCATGTTCTTAACTCTATCCTTCTCCAGCTCAGAGTGCCTGTATTTCTTCACAGGAAGATTTAAATGCCAGGGCATGGAAATGTACCCAAGACCACAGCATTTGGACAAGACTGGGTGATGGGTGACATTTTCCACTCACTTTCATGAAGCTGGGTTGTTGTATTCCACCAGATGTAAAAAGCATCAGGGCAGTGATATTACAGATTTTTGACAAGGTCTGTACTTCTGGAGTAGAATAAAAATGCAGCCAAACTTTTTGTTTCATTTCCCTACCTTTCCCCACTGTGTTGCGTCACAGTTTATATCACAAAATTTTCAGTACCTTATGTCTCGGAGACTTTAAGTCCTGCTTCGCTAGAAATTTCAAGATCCTGGATTTTTCAATTATTATTGGTCCCAGCCCTGAATGACATTAAGTGATTAATTAGCAAATACATAGAATGAAAAATAATTGTTTAAATTTGCTACAGAATTGTCAGCTTTCTGTGCTCTTACTTATGTTCTAGATGTTTTACCAATAAGCTGTATTCTTAATTCTACTACCTGTATGCAAGGTGAAAATAGTACTGAAAAGACAAAGCCTAATTTTATTTAATATTGCAAGTAAAAATGTACAGAGAAAGTGTTGAAATCTATATTTTTCTCTAAGAGAAAATTAAAAATTACTACTGTAGCAGTAATCAATGGCACCTACCTTCTAGGAGATATACTGTGATGCACTTTTAGTATGTTTCCTAATATTTTCAAAGGAGCCTTTGCAATATAATTTTTGGCCATTTAAGTTCTAATACCTGTTCCTAACTTCAAAAAGCTTTGGATTTTTTGTTTTCCCAGAAGAAAACCACTATCCTGTGATTGATGGAAATCATCGCCACAGGTAATTTTGGTTAAAAAAAATGTATGCTATGTAATTTATTTTTAAGCACTTTTAAAGGTCTACAGTGCTGACTCAGAGATAATGGTCAGTTGTTTGAAATGACATTTAAAGCAGCTTTTAGATGACAGGTATGTAAACCTTAAATACTACTATTATAAGTTATATTCCGGAAGCTTATTCTTTCTTAGATGGTTAGAACAAACAAGTATTTTTAGATAGCTAGAGTTAGATATGAAAAATCTTACCCGTGATGTCCAGGGAAGGAGTTACTGGCACAGACTAGAAGAGCGCTACAGGCATGTGTATTAAAAGTTGTATGTAGAAACATATTCTCTCTCCTCAAACATGGATTATTACTTTAATGCATCAGGGAGATGATCAATCAGCTACTCTGCAGTTATTTAACTTCAGTTTATTTATCTCAGTATGATCAGATTTCAAAGCTGTGCTTCTGTCCTTTAAATGGCTGAGAATGAACACATGAATGAAAGGTTTAAATAGTGCCCTTCGAAAAAACAAACTACCTAAGGACTGAGGGAGTTTTTCTCTCTCTGAATAATGCTGGTCCCACTAAGCCAAAAGCAATGCTTGTCACTGATTTAACAGGAAACAGATTTTGTCAGAAGCGCAAAAGTGGTGACTCTAAGGCAAATAAGTGTAAATCTGGTTCTCACAGGTGTCCAGCTTCCATTGACAGATGTGGAAGTTCAGCATTTCTAAAAGTCAGCCATGACTGATAACCCTATTTATATCTGGAAAGGTCAAGTAGAAAGTAGGATGTGTCTAAAATAAATAAAGTAAAATCTGTTCTTTTTTCAAACGAGGACTTGAAGACCATTTCTGTCTGGTTTTCTAATCCAGTACTGCTTTTGCAGCCACAGGTGAAATTCTGTGCTGCAGGGTTTGCAGAGCTCAGAGGAGCTGAGGGAATCAATTCTAACTGACTGGTAAAGGCTGCAGCTATTGATGTACTGTCTGCCTTCCCAGCTCCTTCATATCATTCATTAGTGCAGATATTATTATAACAAGCGCATTAGTGCTTAGCACTGCCAGTAACACTTATGAAGTGATGGCATTTTTTACTGGTACCATTAAATACCTATAGTTATCATTCCTGAATCACTGAATCCTTTTTCCTTGTACCTTGATTTTGTCACAGAGTGATTTTTTTTAACTCCCTATTGTTCTGATGGGATTTTTTTGACTGTGGTACAAAACCGAGATGAAGTCAGGTAAAATTCTTAAAATCCTCAAAGATACTGTCTCACACTTTTTATATTGATGATGTGTTCTAAGACAAACCTGCAAAACTCACAGAAAATTTTGTTAAAAACTCAATTCTGTCATAATTCTGTCTGCAGCATCTCTACTTCTTAATAATGAGAGTTTTGAAATGTAGATTAATGACTAGAGCTGACCCCTATCCCTTGACAACGACATACTCCCTACAATAGCAGAGAACAGTCTTCCCTTTCAAAAAAATGCTTAAATTCAAGATAGTTACTTAAAAAATAAGATTAAAATAAGAACTATATATAGTGTTACCCACACAGATCTCTACAGAAGACATTTATAAAATCAAATAAATTGTCATCAAACCCTGACTGGATCTTAAATTAGCTATTGGTATAACCCTTTGAAAGGCTGAAAACTTTCTGCAAGGTGTTCCTGTGAATGTGTCTATTCTGTAGTTCAGTTGTCATAAAGGTTAAGACCTGTGGACCAACCATATTGCTAGATGCTCTTGACTTATAATATGGTGATTTCATTCCCATTAAATCCTATTAGGGAGAACTTACAGATTTGGACTGGCCTTGAATGTAGTATGAGTTACAAGGAGAAATCCAAGCAGCTTTTTCCCCCATGCTTATTACAAAGCAGTGGGAGTTTCTCTGTTTTTATGTACAATCTGAGCGCACTGACAGCTCCAGAGGAGCCAGGATAGAGAAGTTAACATGCTTGTCCTTCTCTTGTAAAAATGAGCAAACTGGTACCAAACAAAGGATTTCTACAGCCTTACATCCTTTCTCTAACATTCATTATCCTGGCTAGTTCAGGAAAGGGGATAAGGAAAGGAAAATTCAAAGGAATATTTTCCTCATACTGCAAGCTGTGTCATGAGTCTTGCAGAGGATGCCTATTGACTGTTGTGTTTATCAGCCCTCAGTGGACCTTTGTGACACATTTGTTTCATCTTGTTCAATCCTGTTTGCACTGGTGGCAAAATATCCAGAGGCAGCAAGTTGCCAGCTCCTTTACACAGAATGTGAAAAAAAGCACTTCCGTTCTTTGCTTTTAACTTGGTGCCTCATGATTTCATCTAGTCCTCTGGATAATTATTCAACTTTTCCCTTCTTTGTCATGTTTCTGTCATGTGTTTCTTAAACTTTCTGTTTTCCAGGCTAAGTTTTAGTCCATTTGAGCTCTGCTTGTGTAGAAAGAAGCCTCTACATTTTCTTTGATCCCTCCTTTTGTCTTTTGTATAATTTCTCGGTTTACTGTGTCTTTTCTGAGGTAGAATAACCAAAACAAGGCAAGATAATTAAAAGCAGTTTTCATCAGGAATTTGTACAGCAATACAAATAATTTTCTGTTTTGTTTTCCATTATCTTCATACAAATTCTTAGCATTCAATTTTCCTTTTGACTAAGCACTGAGATAGAGGTTTCAAAAATGTGTGACTTACAGATCTCTTCCTTCAGTAATAAAAGTTCAGAGTTCATCATCTGTAGGCATAGTTTGGGTTGTTTTTACCATGTGCATTATGCAAAATAATGGCATTTTATTTTCCATTTTATCACTCTAGCACTTAGTATTTGTCTTGGGTTCAGCAGTAGCAGTCATTTTTCTCCTTCTTAGTAGCTGGTGCAGTGATGTGTTTTTGACTTTCAGCCTGGGAACAGCACTGATAACACCGATGCTTATAGTTATGGTTTAGAATGTTTGGTTTGACCAAGGACTTTCTGAGCCTCATGCTCTGCCAGGGAGGAGGGGAAGCTGGGAGGAAGCAGAGACAGGACACCTGACCCAAACTAGCCAAAGAGGTATTCCATACCACAGCACGTCATTCCCAGTATATGAACTGGGGGCAGTTCCCTGGAAGGGTTAGATCACTGCTCAGGTTGGGATGGGTATCGGTTGGCGGGTGGTGAGCGGTTGTATTCTCTTCCCTTGTTGTTTCCATTATCATTATTATTATTGGTAGTATCAGTAGTGGTTTGTGTTATACCCTAGTTACTGGACTGTTCTTATCTCAATCCATGGCAGTTACATTCTTTTGATTCTCCTCCCCATCCCTCTGGGAGAAGGGGGGAGGTAGGTGGGGAGTGAGAGAGAGACTGTGGTTTTCTGAGTCAGGGCAGGGCTTAAACCATGACTGTATTACAAAAAGGCTTGCAGAAATCTATGGCCACTAAGGTTACTTTTGTATCATTCACGTATTTTTTTCATGTAATTGTTCAGTCTTTTTTTCAGACTGTTTAAGAATATGCTCAGTCCCTAAGGCTGTTCCACATGGGATTCCTTTGACAATTCTCTTCCTTTTTCTGACAATGATCATCTTGTTGCAGTGATTTCTTATTTATTTGTAAACCAAATACTGATCCACAAGAAAACGCCTTACTGTTCCACATGACAGCTTAGTTTCTTTAAAAAACATTGTAACAGCTTTTGGAAATCCACGATTGGAAACCTTTCTCTGCATGATTGCTGACTCTTTGAAAGAACGTAAGTTCGCTCTTCAGATGTTAAATCTTCTAAATAATATTACATTTATTTATTTGATTGCTAATATGTTTTCTATTAATAGGCCAGGGATGAAAGGCATATTCACTGCTTTGTGATCCTCTTCAAAGTCTTTTCTGTGTTTTAATTTTTAGTTATGTTATCTTTGTTTCCTTCCCTCTGACAGTAGATGGCAGAAGAGTAGATGATGGTAAAAGAAACCATGTAACATAAAATTTAGCGATCTTACATCTTGGCTTCTTTGGACCCCTTAGATGAATGTCATCTGGTCTGCTGATTCGGTTTTACACATGCCAAGAACTGATTCCAAAATTCTTTCACCAGTGACAATCTTACAAAACAGGTGAGATAAACCAGGTGGAATGACTAAAGATGGTTCACCTTATGACGGTGTTTTTCTCCCAGGAAAAATTTTTCTCCCATTCAAATCCAAACAGGATAATGAACCTCACATTGCCTGTTGCTGCCTCTCTTACCTAAGAAACATAATGTAGCCTATGGTAGGGAAAATCAGATTACCATTTCACATGCACTATGAAACTGTCATCCCTACCATATGCCTGAAGAAAACAGTAAGAGAAAAAGGACTATCCATGTTTCCCATTTTATTTGAAATTATTCAATAAGTGGGCCACTGTGAAAAAATAATGTAGAACTACAGTGTAAAAAGTTTAATCTACTATATGTTTATAAAGGCAGCCTACAAAGAGACTGAAAATAAGGGGTTTAAGCTTTTTTGCTTTCTTTATAACACATAGAAAAGGTCTGAAAATGATACAGAAAAAGCGGACTCGTTCTCTTTTTATGTATTAACAAAACAGGCTTAGAGAAGTTGGGAGGCAATGAAAAGTGTTTGGCTTTTCTATTAAAAAAACCCATATTTTGCTTCTGCATATGTCTTTTGCAGAGTTTCAAAGAAAAAATTTATCAGTTCATCTAAGACAGTCATGTATAATTTTCTTGTCGTCTGATTATGTTCTTTTAGCACTTATGTACACAGAAATACTTAGAAAAAAGGGTGTACATAGGTCTCTAATAACATCCCTTGTTCTATCTCTTTCAGCACTAATTAGCAGAGATGTGAATGTATGTTAAAAAGTTGTTAATGAATCTTACCACAAAACTGACATGACATTACTCATATTTTTATGATTTAACAATAGCAGAGAATGAAAGCTTTTAGAAGGGAAAAGCAAGAGCTCTTTTTCAGTGTCTTTATCATAAAGAAACAAAGGTTACCTGTTAAAAGAAAATTGGGCTATTTGCTCTTAAAATATAAACATGTAACAGGTTCAAATAGCCATTTGAAAACAGTCTTCAAACAAATTTCTTGGTACCGTGCTATAACTTTTTTTTTTCCTACCTTAACAAAGCCTCTCAGTAAGAATTTCTAGAAAATTTGAACAAAGGCACAAGCTTTTAACTACTGGTAAAAACCTCACTATCTTCAGAAAGTTCTTCGCCACTTCAGCTACAGATGGAATTTGCTGTTCCTTAGGGAACATAAAAAGTAGTGTTGACTTAAGAACAAACCAAAATCACTCTTAACCACAACATTCACCTAGACCTAATATCTCCCTTATGCAAGAGAAGCAGTATTGTTTGCTCTTTGTTTTCCTGTTCAGGCTTTACACTTTTTTTGTCCTTAGGATTGGTATTATGGCCATGACTGAGAAAATACCCTGGAGACTTAAAATATGTTTTATCTTTCCCTTGGAGTAGTTCTTGTTATTGAAGGCATGAAAAGTTACAGAAAAACTGCTGATTTGGATAGAAAGTTGCTATGATTTGAAATGTAAATAAGTAAATACAGTGGTAGGCATAATGTCTGCTCACTGAATCTGCGTAGTGCCAGTTTCTTTGAGAAGGTAAGCAGAATTCCGGAATAATTCACAATCATGCATTTAAAGGGAATGCATATTTATGAACTTTTGGTAACGACTTTTTCAGTAGGTACTGTCTCTTGGCTGCCGTAAAATCTTACCAGTATTCTCCTCTTCAGAGTAAGCTCATTGTATACAGACGAAGCATTTATAAGAAAACAATAGCTTGTAAGATTAATAATCTACTCAGAGATAACACCGTTTTTCCATTGTCATGTCCATAAGAAATTGCAATGGGTAAATTGCAATTTCTTGTACAAAAGTAAACATGTGACTCTAGTTTAAGATTAATGTAAGTATAGCTATATTTATAATCCATTAATCTGAATAGCTGTATGTCTCCAACATACAGAGCTTTAATAAGACTTTGCATGAGTTAACAACCTTCATTCAGTTATGGATGGCATTACACATTAAATGACAGAGACCATGAGTTAAGTTGAAAAACAGTCAGGTACTGCGTTTTCCTACATGTTTATTAGTGTACAAATAAACCCTTTAAAAAAAGGATGAATCAAATAGGACTGCCTTATTCCCTCTCATATTCCTAGTTTCAGTGTTTGTTGAATTGAGCTGATCGACGAGGTGTGCTTAAAACCAATGTGAAATGCATCACAAATGCACTCACATGTTAATCCCAGAAAGAAGGGGTTACTTGGCTAATCTTTTCACTTATTCTTCAAAGCACCGAAGGCCTGCAAGCCAGTCTATGAAATCCTCCCCTTCATATAGTGATATAGTGTCGTGCACCAAAGTCAACAAGTTGTTTTGGGGAATCGTGACTTAAAAACCTCCTGACAGGACTGTCATAGTGTTTTTTCTTACATTGTTCTGTCATCTACCATGTCTACATTGCAGCTATGTCCATTCATCCTGATTGTGTCACAGGCATCCTTCTACAGGGACTTCTTGAAGTTTGTATTTCTTGATACTCCATCAGACAGTTGTCAGGATAAGAATATGCCATGCAGGTTCAAGGCTTTAATTTTTGAAGGCATTATAGAGGAAATCAGTACCTAGCTGTCATCCTTTCCTGCAGTCCTGAAGTCACTTATGTCCTCTAAGTGTCAGCCACACAGATGAGCAGCTGCTGAGCAGATGTACTTTGACTATACAGCCCATGTACTCAGAGCCATCCTGAGAAAGTATCTTATCTCAGGGCCTAAAGGGGGATGAAAACTGCTAATGTGAAATCCATGGCCAGGAGCAATTCTAGGAATTCAGTATTTCAGTTACCTCTCCTTAGGTAACCGGAAGTTCAGAAATGTGCTTTGAAATGCTTTGAAGAGGCTAGAAGCTAGGGACACAATTTTAGATCCTTATGCATATTGCAGGATGAATACACTTGACAGGTGACATCTTTCTACCGAATTTTGAGGTAGACAAATGGGTCACTCATTCCAAATACACATCGTTTAGGTGAACAGTCCTGCCAGGTTGAGTGAGGAGTCTTGATATGGTAGAATATGCCTGAGCGGCAATATTCTGTTCTTGAGACCGAAATAAAAAAAAGACTGGTTATGAGTCATCTTTCTAAAATTTTGTTATAGGATACACTCCTTCCTACCTGGATAAAAAAAGGAATGTGCTGCTGCTACTGCGATGTGCCCATGCAGGCTGTAATTTCCTGCGTCTATGGGCTTAGCTCGACTGGTGGAGGGGAGGCTGTAAAGTCTGTGCATGTTAGACAACACACAGAGCAATACTGTGCAGCATAGCTTAGGGGTGTAATGGTAAGACACAAGGATATTCTTCAGTGTGTAATGGCAGATGCAAGGATGTTTTCACCAAAGGTCTGAGTTTGTATCCTGTAGACCACCCACATAATCAGGAAATATCTGTGACATTCACTCCTGCTGTTAGAGAACACAAGCTCTTCAGGAATTCTACTTTGAGGGGAGAGTTGAAGGCACACTTGTAAAACAGAATGAATACAGTTAGTGATTATTTTGCATTCACTCATCATTTCTAATAATTTCAAACAGTTCTATAGCTGTGAATAGCTCGAACTGGCTACGACATCTATTGTAATAACTCATATCCCACAGTGACCTATCTGCCATAACTTCCAGCATACCTTCATTTGTGCTCATTCTGGATGAACTACCTCTTAGAGAAAGGAAAAAGTAGACTCTCAAGTTAACTTTCTTTGCTTCAATGTTTCTTGGTTGTTTTCTTTTCTTGTCTGCTGATCTTAGATTTCCTAGGCTTTCCCTTTATATTCGCAAACAGGACTTGGTTTTCTATCATTTTAGCAACATTTATTAAGCCATGATTATTTAAGCATTTGAAAATGAAACATACACCTTCCACATGGGAAGAGCCCTGAATCAAAATATCTACTGTAGAATCATAAAATCGTAGAATAGTTAGGGTTGGAAAGGACCTTAAGATCATCTAGTTCCAACCCTCCTGCCAGGGGCAGGGACACCTCACATTAAACCATGTCACCCAAAGCTATGTCCAATCCAGCCTTGAACACCGCCAGCGATGGAGCATTCACAACTTCCCTGGGCAACCCATTCCACTGCCTCACCACCCTTACAGTAAAGAATTTCTTCCTCATATCCAATCTAAACTTCCCCTGTTTAATTTTGAACCCGTTACCCCTTGTCCTATCACTACACTCCCTAACAATGAGTCCCTTCCCAGCATCCTTATAGGCCCCCTTCAGATACTGGAAGGCTGCTAAGAGGTCACTGTATTGAAGCAATATAAATCAGCAGTATCTTCACTGAAACTGATGCAGTTAAAACAATATAAAAATAATGCAAATTAGATGTCTTCAAGACCTAGTACTGCAATTTCTTGAGTAATTCGTTTCTGAGTTTAAGCTTGCACCAATCAATCTGTCAGAAGTGGGAGGAACAGAGAGAAAAAGAAGTTAAAGAGAAGCATTATGCACACCTAAGTTTAGAAAGCATGTGCTTCAGTCACTGTAAATCTTATAAAATTTTGTTACACTTTTTTTTTTTGCTTATTTTCTTGTGTTTCTCCTGACAGAAAAATTGCTTTCCTCAGGTAAGCACTATGCGTATGTATGAATGACAATTAGTAAAAAGGAAATTCTAACTCTTTTTTTCAGTCCCACTAAATATTATAATTCATGTTCCCCCTTTTCTCTGCAACATACAGCTATACACATTTCATATGCCATCTTTAGTTTTAATTATACAATGCTATTTTTTATTGATGAAATGTGAATCATAAAAAATGTTAATTTCCAGTTAACCATTTCCTGCCACAAGCTTGCTATATTTCCTCTTAATCTGTCAACTGAATAATGCTGCTTTTTCTGCTCGGAATGGGGAAAATTGTTAGCTCACTATTATCTAATCTGCCTACCTATTCCCTGCCTGGATAAAGGTTTAAATATATAGATAAATACTTAGTGTATCTAAAAAAAGAAAAGCAGCATAATAGTAATCCCTAAATCAGCTTTACATGCTACCTTAGAACAGCAGAATACTTTGCATAATTTAAATAGTAAACTTCTAAGCATATCTTAAGTTCACTGCTATATTCCCAGGGGAGGAGAAGACCCACTGAATTATACTCTGAGAGATGGCCTAGCACAGATATGTATTGGCCTGGACAAATAAAAATAACCAGGGATACCAGTCTTTTAGAGCATGACTAACCCACTTTCTAAGTCAGTGAAAGCGAAGCACTTTATCTGTTTTCTTGGAAACATGTCTGTGCTTCTGCCCCTTTCCTTCTTGAAATGTACTGCACCCAAGAGTAGCTGCCAAGCCAGATGAATTACACACTACTGGGAAATGCTGAAAATAAGCAGAATGCAGTTTGAAAATAGGAGTTGGGAATAATTGCAGGAGAGGAAAACAAGCATGGTTTTCTCCACTGTGGTTTCCTTTTAACCACTTTCCAAATGCATCATGTACTCTGGAAAATATTCTAGAGAAGAGGTGTAAGTTGTAAGGTGTAAGAGCTGAATCAAAACTTCATTGCTTTCGATGTCTTTCGACCACCAAAGGTTTTGGTCAGGCCCTAGGTAGCCTAGCATCCGGCATTCAAGGCCTCATGCATTAGCAAAAGATGTAGAAGAGTGCACTCAAGTAAACATGAAGTTTGGTGCTTACATCCAAAACTGAAATCAAGTCCTGCCCAGCTCAGAGGCTGACAGACAGTAGAAGCACGTTCTGACTACCCAAGCACATTCCTTCTGGGTAGCTCTGTCTTCTCAGGTCTGAACAGCTCAGTGGCTATTTCCTGAGCCAACACATAAATGGAGCAGACTCTTGAATAAAATTAAGTTGACTTTCTTGAAAGACAGCTAGATAAGCAATTTTTCCTGGAGACACAATTTGAACATTCATCCTAGAAGAGGGAAGGGCTTAATTTATGCTTTTGTCTATCCGACAGGATGCACACCTGTATTTTCTACTGCTTCCTAGCCATTATAGATACTTAAATGAACTATGGGAGAAAGAGGGAATATTTACAAGTCCTTCTTGAAGTATTGTTACTATAAATGAAAGATATATTGTTCTGTAAAGAAAGCAAGACACAACACAAAGCAAGACTACTTTTTCTATATTCTAGTTTGGCGGCAGCCATCTAAGTTTCTTGTACTGATTAAGTGCTTTATAAAGAGTTAAGTAATCATAGTAAAAAAAAAATGTGTACAGGCTCTTTGGAAAACGATTAAGATACAGATATCCTATTGCCAGTGTCTTAACTATTAAGCTATGAACCAAGTTCATATATTCTGCTTCATTTTTTGTTCATTGTCAAATCCAATCAATCCTGAATTTTTACTCTATAGTTTAGTTTCATCAGGATAGGTTCTAGAATTTCTCTATTTCTTCTGAAGTGTCTTTCCAGCTAAACCCAGACGCTTTTATAGGAGGTTACATGCAGCAAGACAGTTAAAATCTTTTCCCAGTGTGCTTTAGTACTCCAAAAGAGAAGTCTCCCATTTTGTCATGAATATTCCAGCAGTTGCACAGTGATAAAACGAGAGCAGGAGCTACATTTTATAAGACAGTAGAAATAGTTACACTGGTGTTGCTGTTGCCCCTACTGGGGCATGCTTAGGGGTGCTGGGAGAATGCTTGCTAAGCCATATTCTTTTAGATACACAGATGGAGGAGTGCCAGATCCAGCCATGCCTTATGCATCAAGCTTCTTATCTACATCAAGACTGAGCACAACCCACATATCTATCAATTTGACACGACTGAGAGTAGATAGCAAGAAAACTGGTGTATCCAGAGTCATCATTTGGGACTCCAGAATAACTTAAGCTCCCAGATCAGGTTTTAGATGCTTAAATCCTTCAGTAGGTCTGGTCCTAAGCTAACTAAAACGTGTATGCTTCCATCAGAATATCAGGTCAGGAAGCAGAGTAAAGTCTAGCATGTTCCCAACTACCATGTATATTGTATCCATAGGATTATTCAGCAGCGTGGAGTGCAACTGAGATCTGATTACAGATGATTCCCAACCTAACAGATGAAGTCATGATCTATCTCGTGCACAGAGCCTTTAGTCATTGCTGGTTCTGCAGTATCACCCCAAAAGGAGCTGTTGTACATGTAATGGTCTAATCTAGCTCTTCCACGTGGCCAAAGTAAGAAAAGGCAGCATAATCTCAGTTGTTCTCCCTTACATATGAATCAAATAGTACCTCTAAATGCAAACATACATCCTTACACCTCTAGATATGAGTGCAAACTAATCTCAGTTCGATAGTTGAATATGATTTAGGTGAATTTGCTCTTCAATACTTCAAGACAGGTTTTTCCATCCTCTTTGGTTAGTGGGAGATTCCAGAAAATAATTTTTTCCTTGTCATCACTGATGTTATTATATTTTTTGACATTACTATAAGAACTGGCCAGTTCTCTTGGATAGTAGAAATGCAGAAATATTCATATTACAAAGAAAGAAAAGGGCCTGATCCTCACATTCCAGACCGTGGTCCAAACTCCGCTTGTTCAAACATACGTATTGCATGCATATTTGATGTTACACTACAGTCCTTATCCAAGCAAAACCTCCCACTATGGTAAAAAATAATAATATAATTTAGCATCCAGTAATATTCTGTTCTCAAGTGACATTATTCTCCTACCACAATTGTTGTTTCTTGCTTAAATAATTAGTGTTCTTTGTTCAGCTTCCTCCAGCTTTATAAATAAAATTTCTTCTTCTAACAGAACTTGTCAAAATTTCAAGATGAGGGCCACGAGGATTATCAGGGGACTGCAGCACCTCCCATATGAAGATAGGCTGAGAAAGTTGGGGCTGTTCAGCCTGGAGAAGAGAAGGCTGCGTAGAGACCTCATAGCAGCCTTCCAGTATCTGAAGGGGGCCTATAGGGATGCTGGGGAGGGACTCTTCATGAGGGACTACAGTGATAGGACAAGGGGTAATGGATTCAAACTTAAGCAGTGGAAGTTTAGCTTGGATGTGAGGAAGAAATGCTTTACTGTAAGGGTGGTGAGGCAGTGGAATGGGTTGCCCAGGGAAGTTGTGAATGCTCCATCGCTGGCGGTGTTCAAGGCCGGGTTGGACATAGCCTTGTGTGCCATGGTTTAGTGTGAGGTGTCCCTGCCTCTGGCAGGGGGATTGGAACTAGATGATCTTAAAGTCCTTTCCAACCCTAATTATTCTATGATTCTATGAGGACACAGCATTCATATTATCATATTTCCTGCACATGCTAATAAGACTGCAATAGATAGCATCATATTTCTTCTCTTTTCTCTTCTTAATACAGTCTTAACATATTAAATGTTTTTTGAGGTCTCTGGTAAATATTGAACAGATACTGCAGTGTGGTGTTTGCTAAAACCCAAACCCTATGGATGTAATTTTTCATTGATAAAGAGCAATTCACTTATTTTCAAGGAGAGTGACCTTTACGACACGGAAAGCTGCAAAAAAACTAAGCAAACATATTAGAAATAGATTTTATTTCTCTTCTGTAGAACTTCCTGTTGTGGTTTAAGCCTCTATAACTCACACAGTTTTGCTCACTCACTCCCCCCTCTTTCTTGCCCCCCACTCCCGGAGGGATGGGAAGGAGAATCGAAAAGAATGCAACTCCCACAGGTTGAGATAAGAACAGTTTAGTAACTAAAGTATAACACAAATCACTACTGCTACCACCAATAATAATAATGACAAGGCAAATACAAGGAAAGAATACAATTTCTCACCACCTAAAACCAAGCCCGACCACGCAGTGCACCCCCCACCCTTCTGGGTCTCTCCTCTCCGTCCTCCATCTTGGGCATGACGTGCTGTGGTATGGAATAACCTCTTTGGTCAGTTTGGGTCAGGTGTCCTGTCTCTGCTTCCTCCCGACTCCCCTCCTCCCTGGCAGAGCATGAAACTCAGAAAGTCCTTGGCCAGACCAAAACATCACTAAGCAGTAACCGAAACACTGGTGTTATCAGCGCTGTTCCCAGGCCCAAAATCAAAAAACACAACGCTACACCAGCTACCAAGGAGGAGAAAAATGACTGCTGCTGCTGAACCCATGACACTTCCACTGTGAAAAAAACTTTCTAATATCTTGCCTAGAGACATTTTGTGTTTCAGTTGTATTTTGAGAGAAAATAGCATCATGGACATAGACCCTAGACTCTCCTGAGGTCTTAATTCTAGGAAAGCAAAATTGTTTTTGACTGTGGTCATATGTATGCATATATGCAGTCATACATGTACATGCCAATAGTTACAGAGTGCCATCTGCTGTCATGAGACTAAATAGTATTATCTCTGTTAAGTTTTTAGGATCAACAAAGTTGTTGTGCCCTTCAGAGACTTTCCGATTAAGTTACACTAGCAGAAAAAACACATTTTGAAACTGCAGGAAAAGTGGAGGTATTTTTTCCTCTCTTTGAACACATTGACCCCTCTATACTATATTCTGTTTTAATTTAATTTAATTCTGCATACAATTGACAACACGAATCACAGATAGGTTTTCCTGGCTGGCCTATCTGTGCAATCTCTCTATTCTTCTGGTTATCAATGAAAAAATAGTTTTGTGACATGCTTGTGTAAAATATTGCCGTTTTTTCTTAAAATGCTAGCCTATTTAGACCAACCAATTGTTATTTTCTTGTTGCTCTAGAAATAAATTACAGAGTTCAGGCACAATGTAAATAACAACAGAGGTGTTTCCAGGCAGCATTCAATCTCCTTTTTGGGAATGAAAATCTAAATTTATTCTTCAGGATAAAAATCTACTTTAAGAATTGAAGCCATAACAAGATTAAGGCAAAAAAATAAAATTTGCTACTTGTCACAGCTGCTTTAGTGAGGCAAATCCAAACCCCCAGCCATATGACATTTCATTAGCGACTGAAAACTTACTGAAATGCTGTGTCTCTTAAGACTGATAATTACTTCTCTCTGATAGCCTCTCCCATAAAATATTTCTCACAAAAGTTAAATTGCTTGTAACGCTCTGTCTTTGAACTTACGATATTTTGTGAAGATGCAGATGCATAGAAGTTTGTGCCAAGTTTCAAACGGGCTCTGAAGAGGCTTTAACGAAAAATTTTTTAATATTAGCATATTTTTAACATGATCTTGGTTTCTAGAAACTTGGTTTCTAGTTACAGTTAGGTGGATTGTATTGGTAAAATTTATCTCAACTTAATCTCAGAAAAATCTCAAGAAGATATTTAACAAGAAGGATGAAAGCCTACCGTGTACTATGCTGATTAAGCTGACTTATCACTTTAGGAATGATGGCCAGGGAATCAACACTTTTTCTTGTATCTCACTTGACTGCACAACTAAGTCTTCCACTCTGCCATGGCATCTCTATGTGCTGCCAGGATTGTTTTGTGTTGTCTGTGAAATGTATTCCTATAGAAATATTACAATCTCTACACTCTAATGGGACAACATTGTGTGTTTTTGCCTTATGCTTGATTAGGTTTACATCTTGGTAGAAAAACATAGAACAAGATACTTAAATGACTTACTAAAGATATTGTATTAAGTGACTCTGCTATTGGCCTCCAAATATGCTCTTTCCTGATCAGGGACCAAGAAAGAAAAAAGATACTGTATTACCTAAAGTTTGTCAGAAATCAGTGAGAAATTTCGTTTTAAGGAGCAATGTTCAAGAATGGAGATGAAAAGATAAAAGACTAGATCTGTTTTTTGTGTGAAAGAGGAATCAGGATTTAAAAAATCAATTTAAAAAGAAAAGAAACAACAAATAAAAAAAATTGCATTTCCAACACTCTCTTTACCTGCACTCATCCTTGTCTTTCTAAGTCCCTGAGGCATCAGCAGAATAACTCCACAAGCAGGTAGAAATTCAGTACCTGAAAGAATATGGTAGTCTGGCACACCATTCAGGCAGTCTGGCAAGCAGGCAGGTAAGAAAGCAGGCAGAGAAGGAGACAGCTTGTCTTAATCACTTAATTCCTTAGGTAAATTTGACAGAATCAATATAGTATCTTGTAATATTTTAGTCTGCTGTAACTGGCTCATTGTGTCAGGGAATAGTTAGAGTAGTAGATTTTCAATCTATTTCACCTCAAGAGTAGATTATGCTGCCAGAACAGCCTCCACCAGGGATCTCTAAACACTTCCCAAATGCTCCTGAATGAAGCCTTGTAACATATCCTTCACATTGGGCAAGTAAAAAACCTGGGAATTAGTGCAAACTTTTACTTTCACTGGAGACAATCCAAATTATCATTGCTGAACACTCCTTTAATTTAAAGTGGAAACATCAACATAAATTTAACAGATATGCTCTAAGAGAGAGGACCTGTTTTTAACCTCATTCTTTCACAAATGCAGATAGATTCTGGCAAGAAAGCCTTGAGCAAAGGAAAAGAGGTAGATCCTAGTATTATAAACAATTTTTATTTTTGCTTAAAAATTGCCTAAGCAAGGGCCAGACTCAACTTCCACAATAATTGACTGGAATAATTTTCTGTTCAGAGTTGCTTTACCTGTAGGCCTGACAATTTGCCAAGTGTTTCACATGGCCAGTTTTATTCATACACAGAAATGATTATTATAAGAGTAATAGAGTAATACCCACTTTGATAATGTGCTGCTGTAAGTAAAAAAGTTGAGGACAAAAGCAGCTCATATCCCCAGCTGCCACTGAAACCAGGAAGGTAAAAAAATAATGTAATTTAAAACCTTCAAATATCTCCCAGGTTCCAAGTATTATTATAGATATTCTGTCTGTGAATGTATACTGTGACATAATATGTATTCACTAAGTGCTGTTTTATTTTACTTCTTTAAAAAAAAAGTAATCACTATGTGTCCTCTTTTTATATGTAATATTTACTGTTTTTCTTTTCACTGTATGTGTTCATTTACTAGGTGCCTTTACCAAGTAATTTGGATCAATACATTCCATTTTTTCTTGTAATTGAAATATGAGACCTAATGTAACTTTTAATATCTATGAAGTGCCAGTGAGGTGTCAAACTCAAATTAATGTCTGTGCAAGACCACTCTGTAATTTTCTTACAATGTCAAATTAAAGGTCAGGTCTGATTACATCAATAGTACAATGAGAGGTAAAGAAACCTTTGGAGTACTCTTTACTCAGTTCCATGGGTCCAGGCCTTTCAGTACAGATCATAAACCAGAAGAAAAATGACAATGTTTCACACTCAAATGTGAAAACATTTATTTCCTCTTTCAAGCTTTTATTATTATACTATGTCGTGGTTTAAGCCTCTCTAACCACGCAGCTCGTTCTCCCCTCACTTTCCCCTTTTTCTTCCCCCCGCTCCCGGAGGGATGGGAAGGAGAATCGAAAAGAATGCAACTCCCACAGGTTGAGATAAGAACAGTTTAGTAACTAAAGTATAACACAAATCACTACTGCTACCACCAATAATAATAATGACAAGAGAAATTACAAGGAAAGAATACAATTCTCACCACCTAATACCAAGCCCGACCACGCAGTGCACCCCCCACCCTTCTGGGTCTCTCCTCTCCGTCCTCCATCTTGGGCATGACGTGCTGTGGTATGGAATAACCTCTTTGGTCAGTTTGGGTCAGGTGTCCTGTCTCTGCCTCCTCCCGGCTCCCCTCCTCCCTGGCAGAGCATGAAACTCAGAAAGTCCTTGGCCAGACCAAAACATCACTAAGCAGTAACCGAAACACTGGTGTTATCAGCACTGTTCCCAGGCCCAAAATCAAAAAACACAGCGCTACACCAGCTACCAAGGAGGAGAAAAATGACTGCTGCTGCTGAACCCATGACATACTATCATTATAGACTTCATCATCATACACTTACTGTAGAGCATTAGTCCCATCAAGACAAAGGGATTTGCTTTGATTAAAACAAATTAATATGCCTTCTATAATTAAGAGAGTTTTGAGGAAAGCTTGTAATATTATCCCTAAGTTTTTGCAAAACTTTGTTTAGCTCTTGGAGATCAATGATGGTCTTCAGAATTTTACTGCTGCTGATTCACTATCGTTAAAAAGCTCCCAACAATAAATTGCTGTTGACTCCAAAGAAGTATTAAGTTCAATAGTATTCCCAGCCATTATATTCAAAATGCAAACATTATGTTGCATAGCATTACATAAGATAATGTTGCCTTGAAAAATAAATATTTTAATGCATTTTAGATTCTTACTTTTCTCCTGTTTTATATGCACTTGAAATACATTCAGGTTTTGGGTTTTTTTCAAGCTTTTCATTGAAACATGAGATGGGAAAATAGAAGAGTTGCTACAGTTGTTTCTACTGTTGCTGTTGTTTAATGAAAGGCAAGTTCCAGTTACAGGAAGTGAAATCTACGAAATATGCTAGACAGTAGACAAACTAGAAAACTGTGGAAACTGCCAATCCTTATACAGCTTCATAAAGATGCAATATATTTCACTTTCATAATAAGTAGCTGAAACTAAGGCCTAGCTTTAGATTGCAGGTAACAATTGTTAGTAAAGCTCTTTGATGTTTAGAAGAGTCCATTTTAAACATTTTGAACATAGAGAAGAAAGTCTCTAAATGAAAAATTTCTATTCAGGTATTCTAGGGATGGAGAATAGAATTGGAGTTACATTATCAAATGCAAAAGCCATACAAAAGGGAAAAAGAAATCTATTTTAAGAAACCTAATTTATTTCTAGAGCTAATAGATACGGAAGATAAAGGCACAGGAATGAAGTTCCTTTATCATTTTAGGAGATATAAAAATAGAATTTTAGTGGAATGCATACATTGTACAGCAATCACTTTAAACTTAGGTATTTGGTCTCTTATTTCAAGGGAGACAAAGAGAGATGGATGTTCACTCAGATTCCTACAGTAGGGTGTGAGGAATTGCTATCTAGTGAAGCCTGTCTTTCTCCTCTGACTTCAGGCTGTCTTGAGCAGTCAGCTTATACTTGATCTCTAACATTTAGATAACTAAAATTAGGCAAGATAAATTCCACCTTATGTTAAATACTTCTCCATGAAGACAAAAACATGAAAAAGACTGTAAGGTGGAAGATAATGGGAGTATGTGCATTGCTTGTGCCATGGGTGTGCTGAAGAACCTTAGGTCTTCAGCCGAGCTCCTAGCATTCAATGCACAACACAGACACAAAACAGGAGAACATACTGTGCCTTAGAGAGCTTATTCATTCCCCACTGTCAAAGATACTAATAATTTTTCTACCAGAGGAGAAGCATCTTCCCACGCTGGTGTGGTATAAAACTATGATCTCAGTCATAATTCTGTAATGAGCTTTCTAATACAAGTAGAGAATGCATTAGAAAAGAAAAAATGTTGATACATTATACCAGTATCTTCTCTGATTCTTAAGGATGCCTTATTCATCAAGCTTCCCCACAGTAAAAAGTCTAACTTCCATCACAAGTTGAAAATATGTAACAAACTGAATGTTTTAAGAATTCAAAAGCATTTATAATCAACTGGATTCTTATCTTATGTGTGTCAAGGGGTAAGATTAATGTTTCTGTGCATCTATAAGTGGGATGTATTGTTCTGCGTTCTCATTAGAGTATGTGAAAGCATAATTTTCTGAGAGATTTAATTTAAAGATCCAAGGTTAAAATCAGATAAAATCTTATAAATTTCAAGGTGTATATTCCAGCGTCACTGTTTGTCCAGCATTGCTTGTCTTCTTTTTCCTTCAAGTTTCCTCAAATAATCACTTTACAGACTGTCACACAAGATACAGAAGTTCATGACAGTGGACAAAAAGCTCTGCAATATTGGGTGTTTTTTCTTAGAAGACAGGTTATATCGTTTATCTCTGTCCAACTTGGTTTCCTCTTTTCTGTGTGACACACAAAAAATATACATATATCAAATCCTGTTCAACATCCCATAGAAAACAATGCCAATGCTAGATGCATAGTTGATGTATGCAGGACATGCCAGACTTCATTTGATGGTAAGACGTCACAGATTCATTCATATCATATCAGCCACCGCATTAACTAGTCTTTGAAATTCCAGTGATAACTATAGTAACTAAAAACATTAAAGCTGCAGCACTGTAAAACTAGTGGCAGATAATCCAGAAAGCATAATGGGTTTCAATACAAAATTTATTTACTACTTGTTTGGTTTTTAATGAGCTTTAGCATAGTGTCACATTTTCAATCTTACACAAACTCTGGGGTTGGTGACTATTAATTATTTTATTTATTTTCAACTAGAAAAATGCTGTAAATTACTTTTCTCCATGAGATATACCCTGTTAAATCCAGTAGCTGAAATATAGTTGGACATATAGTAACATCTAAGATGAAACTTCAGGGAGAAATGCAATGATAAATGTAATGCATTAAGAGACAACTGAATTTGAAAACAATCTGGTTCATTTTTTTTTTTTAGCTAATACATTAGTGGCATAACTGTAAAATTTGAGAACTTACATCAGATATTGCTAGACACCTCAAGAGATAGGCAAACCTCTTATTAAAAGGGTTTAGATAGCTATGGCAGAAAATTAAAATCTGATGATTCATTTTGCTATTACAGAAGAAATAACATTACTTGGAATGTATAAATTATTCTTTTTGTCATAATGACATTATGCATAATGACATGCGTAATGAATCACAATTTTTGTTCATCACTTGCTTATTATTAATTTAATAGCTATAGAGATGGTGTAATATATTTTCTCCAATTTCATTTTTTATTAATAGAAGTCTTCCTTTTCAAGTTTAACATGGAGACCAAGAAGAATGTTGCATTGGTGCAATTGAAAGACCAAAGAAAACAAGTCTCCTTGAATTTCAGTTCTCCTGGTGTATATAGAAGTCTGTTCAACAGAGAAAATGTTTGTACTACTCACAACAGAACACATGCCTCATTATGGTAGAGTGGTGCATGCTGCTTTAATGAAACCACAGACTATAATGCAGTGATTGTGACGGGCTGTTTTGGGATGCAGCTGCTTATCTGATTGCAGAAACATGCAGGGAGTGTATATGTTTCATCATCTCTCCAGCTAACATGAAAACAGTTATAAAGGTAATTAGATTAATGTATTACAGCAATATTTACACAGAAAATATTTTTTGTATGCGTCTAAATATAATATATCAGCTGTCTTTCCATCCAGTAACTGCCTCATTCCAGGACCTACATTCGACATCTCTCTTTCTATGGAGAAAACAGTACAAAAGTTATTAAACACAGAAAGGAAGTTTGCTATATGCTCCTTTTTGAAGATATCAGTGACATGTACTAATACAATTACAGATCACTTGAAACATATTCTTCTGTTTTCAAGATAAGCCATCTATTATTTGTGCTGCACTTTTCAAATTGAAAGTAATGCAAGTCTCAGGAGCTTTAGAGGAATTCTGCATGGCACAGATACAGCATTTACAGCAGGTCTGTGTTGAGTGCATGTTTGGATACAACAGCAGCAGAGGAGCTTCTGGTTTTGTCCATGCTGCACAGCTACAGTACCCCTGAAGCTTTAATTTGGCTTTCAAAGAGAATCCTCTGAATGCCCACAGTGTCTGACTCCACGAATGCCTCCCAGGACATCCTGAGAACAATCTGGCTAGAGGAAACTGGCAGGGGCAAGCTGCACTTTCAGTACCTGTCAGAACATCCTTAGGCATGCTGTGAATCACCGCAACACAGAGCTTGCCAAATGCCCAGCATAGGTCACACCTGAGAAAGAAAAAAGGGAGGAGCGGCACCTACAGCATCCTATTGGATGAATGCCCATAAGGAACACCAATGAGCCATTCAGCAAATCCATATGCTTTTGGCTTTTCTCATCACAGATGAATTCCTATTCTCATGTGGCAGTCTCATATCATAAGGCCAAACCTGTATGCCATATAGAGCAGGTCAGCCCTCTGTTAGGAGTGGAAGATGCATAAGAGACCATCCTTCTGTTGTGACAAAGGCACTACAGATGTGATGTCTGTAAACTGTGCAAGCACAAACTTCACATCCAGTATTCAGGCCTGCGCCAACCATTCACCCATCCCCAGGGCTGAAAACCAGCCACTTCTCAGCCTGGAAGCAGGTCACGAGTCTCTACCTGAGTCCAGCCACTAGCACATCCAGTAAGGAAAACATGAACTTCCCTTTTTTGGAGCAACATTTTTCTGGGGCAGGTATCAGAATCCTTGGCTTTATCTGCTGTTGCTCTTGACACACCACCTAGAGATGTGCCCTATATGGCAGCGTAGACCCTCACAGCAGTATATCTTGTTATCTTCTCTCATGGTGCCGTCTAGAAGCTTTACTTTTACATTTTCAACATCATTTATGGTAGCCTGTGATTCATGCTAGTGCAGTAAGACCATTACAGAGACAGATGATGGCACATTTTAGAGTAAGATGGCATTTCATGGCACAAACAAGTTAAAGTGGGTGAATAATGAGTGTATTGCTAGACACTCTATGAGGACCGGTGGAATATCTCGGTGAGAAAACCTTATGCAGTTTGGATACATCTGAGCTACCCCAAAAATGTCATGGGAATTTAGTGCATTGACAGCGAGTATGAGTCTGGGGTGCTTTTGCTGTCCTGATATTATAGAGTGGCCAAGAAGAACACTGAAGACAGAACCAGTGAAAATGAGAATTATCAAGTTAAACCTGAAGCTTGCCTAAAGGAGAGTTTCTATGGGGTAACTGGAAGGAGGTGAGTAGGTGTGAGGCAAAGAAGTCATCCAAAGAAGTTCCAAATTACCTTCAGATCTATATGCTCATAAAGTTTTGCCTTTATTTCCAAGCTATTCACATTTCTGAAAGCAAAAGTAAAAGTGAATTGCAGGTCTGGGGAAAGTGGAATGTCTGTACAGTCTTGGTCTAATTTTCCTGCCACCAAATGATAGCTCAGGTGTCTGGATGAAGGAGACTCCTGCTGTAATTTCTCAGTGCTTGCTACCTTAAGCTTAATGACCCTTGCTAACCAAGAGGGCTCTCGTCTTTCCCTCAGCTCTCTCACCTTTCCTGTCTCAGAGCTGCCCTGAGCCCTTTTAGCCCATCCCTTTCACTCCTCACTCACTTTTCCCATCTCAAAGCCTTCTCTGCCTTCTGCACAACTATTCCCAAATTGTTTCCTGACTTAACAGCCCAGGTTCATGCTCCCTGAAACTTCTCCAGCACCTCCTCCTACTCATGTCTGTCTTCAGGAGGCACAACTCTTGGCATAGAGGCTGTTGTGCTCCTGTAACCCTGCAGTGCCTTCACACTGCTGGGGTAGCTGCTGCCACACCAAGCCACCACAGCAGCAGGCATCTGCTTGTACCCTTCAGCTCATCTCCACTCACATCCTCCCACCAGCAGCTGTGGCTTTCATTCTGGCAGGGATTTCAAAACCCTACAGAGAGGTTGCATTTATAAAATATCACCCTAAGTGTATTTCAGAGGAAAAGAAGGGGAAAAGAACACCCTCCCTGAGAGAACTCTCTACCAGCCATGGAAGTTTTCTGGGGCGATCTTTTTGGGCTTATTGGGCGGCAGGTTTTTGTAGAAGAATTTAATACAGCACTAAGGAGAATTACAAAAATTAAACACAGCAAAGGCCAAATAGATCCAATGCAACCTCTCAGCAGTGCAATCTTGCACTGCTTGGCAGATTTTGTGGTGTCTTTGTCCAGTCTAGATCTGCTTCACAAGGGATGGGGCTTCCTGTACTCTTCAGGAGTTTTTCTGTGATTCTAACCTTTAGAAGTCTGCAGCATAAGCTTGAAACCTGGGACCTTTATTCAGACTACAGAAACTTCCATTTTACGCCATACTAATTTCACTTATGTACAAAAGCTGAAGCATAATGTTATAGCTCAGCAGCAACATAAACAAAAGGGAAAATGGGCCACTCAGTCATTCTCTCTCTGCTGCCCATTCACAGCGAAAAAGGGTTCTGACTAAGCAAGATCTCTTCCTATAATTGTCAGTGTACCTTACCTGTTTTTTAACCCCTACGTCTGCTCTTCTGGTTAAGCATGTTTTTTTCCCTTCACCCTTTTCTCTTTTTAATTTTGACCTTTTCAGCCATTTCTCAATACCTTTTCTCAGATTCTTTGAGGAATTTAATGAGATACTCCAGAGTGTTCAGCAAAACTGTAGAGTATCTGAAGTTCAAGTAAGTCTTTGTCATGGTTTAAGCCTCTCAGCCACCAGTTTGCTCACTCACTCCCCCCTCTTTCTTCCCCACGCTCCTTCTTCCCCTCTCTCCCGGAGGGATGGGAAGGAGAATCAAAAGAATGCAACTCCCACAGGTTGAGATAAGAACAGTTTAGTAACTAAGGTAGCACAAATCACGACTGCTACCACCAATAATAATAATGACAAGGCAAATACAAGGAAAGAGAATACAACCGCTCACCACCCGAGACCCAGCCCGATACAGCAGTGAACCCCCACCCTTCCGGGTCTCTGCCCTCCGTTTTTACATCCCGGGCATGACGTGCTGTGGAATGGAGTACCTCTTTGGTCAGTTTGAGTCAGGTGCCCTGTCTCTGCTTCCTCCCGGCTTCCCCTCCTCCCTGGCAGAGCATGAGGCTCAGAAAGTCCTTGGTCATAGTAAACATTCTAAACCGTAACTATAAACATCGGTGTTATCAGTGCTGTTCCCAGGCCGAAAGCCAAAAACACAGCGCTGCACCAGCTACTAAGAAGGAGAAAAATGACTGCTACTGCTGAACCCAGGACAGTCTTATTTACTGATTTGCTACAGCTCATGAAGGAACTGCAGTTCCACTGAAACCAGCAAGGATCTTGACATAGATTTCTCTGGGGTTCAAAAGCTATCTTGTTTCTGCTAGTTTTTAGCTTCACTTTTCACTGCTAACAAAATTTTGAAATCACTAATGCTGATAAGAATGATTTGATAGCAAAATTTAGAGCAGTAAAGAAGAGCATCATCTTGACTTTTAACACTTGTGTCAAGCAGGATTTTGTTCTAGCAAGCCACAGTGCTGCAAATTTTCATGGCTAATTGCTCAGATAGGAAAAATCACATTGACATTCAGCAGAACTACATGGAGGCACAAATTCATCATGGATGATTGTGTGACAATTGTCCGCACGACACGAGAACAGTAAGGTCATGTTAGTGTTGAATAAGAAGCTAGAAATTCAGGATCTTAATTTTGTGCATGAACTGTAATAAGGCTATTCCACCACTAACGCTCCTCTGTGCAATGAACAAAGGTAAGAACTGTACTAGAACTGGTATTGAAAGAAAGCGATAACATAGGTATTTATGCCCTCAAGTGCTTGGGGTGCTATTTGGGTTGTCAAGTCTTATACTGAGTATCATCCACACCTGTCACGTGTTTTTGAGAGAAATTTCTAATTTTTCACCAATATATATTTGGACAGAGCAAAGCATTTCTTGTTATGATAGTGAATGACAAGCTTTAGAATTTCATTTGTTGGTAAGTATCTGCAGAGTATTTAAGCTGAAATGAGCAAGATGTGGCCTCTGCTTAGGTGTGCATGTGCAGTGGATATAATATTACCTGTCTTGCAACAGGCTGCGACTAATCTTCAGAATTCTTCTTTTTAATTTTGTTGTCATAGATGTGTTTGAAATAAACCACAGTAACATGCTTGCTATTATGTTTGACACTGTCTCACATGACATCCTTTCAGTGTGTGCTTGCAGCCCAGAAAGCCAACCGTATCCTGGGCCTTCTAAAGGAGCGTGACCAGCAGGTTGAAGGAGGTGATCCTGCCACTCTACTCTGCTCTTGTGAGACCTCGCTTGGAGTACTGTGTGCAGTTCTGGTGTCCTCAGCATAAAAAGGACATGGAAGTGTTGGAATAAGTTGAGAGGAGGGCCACGAAGATGATCAAGGGACTGGAGCACCTCCCGTATGAAGATAGGCTGAGAAAGTTGGGGCTGTTCATCCTGGAGAAGAGAAGGCTGCATGGAGACCTCTTAGCAGCCTTCCAGTATCTGAAGGGGGCCTACAGGGATGTGGGGGAGGGACTCTTCATGAGGGACTGTAGTGAGAGCCTAAGGGGTAACGGGTTCAAACTTAAACAGGGGAAGTTTAGACTGGATATGAGGAAGAAATTCTTTATTCTTTACTGTAAGGGTGGTGAGGCACTGGAATGGGTTGCCCAGGGAAGTTGTGAATGCTCCATTGCTGGCGGTGTTCAAGGCCGGGTTGGACATAGCCTTGGGTGGCATGTTTTAGTGTGAGGTGTCTCTGCCCCTGGCAGGGGGGTTGGAACTAGATGATCTTAAGGTCCTTTGCAACCCTAACTATTTTATGATTCTATGATTTGAATGCTGAGCAGGACCACTGTGATTAATGACAATCATAATTAATGTAGAATAAATCAATAATGACTTTGTTTCACAGTAAGATCCTTAAGATAACAGGAATCTTCTGTGGCATACTTTATGTTTACAAGTGATTAATGTTTTAATGCATACCATCAAATTATGTGAAACTACTATTCTTTATTCATTTTAGAAACAAATATTTTGTAGCACACTGTTGATCAGGTAGTAAAAGCTCATTAAACTAAATATATTTACAGGGGTAGAGCGTAGGATATGTCTTTAAAGAGAAATTAAATTTTTGGACATGGAGCACTTATAATGAGGAATAACCAATAATTATCAGACTCAGTCAAAACTGCAATAATAAACCTGCATGAATAATAGTTAATTTCATATTTACTTTTGACAACAGGGCTTTCAAAAACTAAACAGGGATTTGTGTACTGAAGAAATATAGTAAATAATTACCCAGTATCACCAGATAAACCCTGTTCATTATAGTCAAACTTTCAGTGTAATGAATGCATATGAATTCAGAATATAACACATTTCTGAATTCAAATCATATGTGAATTTTCTCTCTGAAATACAATTTTCCTGTACAGCAGGCAGCAATTTTTGGGTTCCCCAGCTATGCTCCCCTTTCACTGCCCAGAAGTTTCACCCTAAAATTATGTTGCCATAGACTGGTAAATTCTAAGGCTGACTTAACAGGATGGCTTTTGGGCAGCCTTACAAATGAAAGCTACCTAATTGAGACAGAGAATATGATGCAGATCTTTTGCTATTGTTAATATAAAGTGTGAGAAAATGTATACATCAATAATAAAATAGTATTGAGGGAACTGACACTCAAGATTCATACTTTTATTGTCATTTGTCTATGTACCTTGAGAAGTGAGAAGGAAAACAGTTGTTTAGGCTGTCCCTTAGTTTAAGTGAAATATCGATATTCAGGTTTAATGTCTTATAATTAAATCCCAGTGTGCTCACCCCCATGCGTGTTTGATACAGATCCTCAATGTCCCAGCACCTGAAAATAGAAACAACTTTAAATGACAGATCCTTTCACTGTTCGCTACTAAGAGAATAGAGGTCAGTGAAAGATACCTAGCATCACTGTACAAATCAACAGTTAGCAGATGGCAGGGAGATCTGTAGGGCAAAAAGGCTCACACATCTGCCTTCAACCTGAAAGATCACATGTGGGTGCTCTTATTTGCAAAGCTACGGAAAAATCTATCCACCGAAATCCATCCACCATGAAGTATGGATATATTTTTATTTGCTTCACTTCCTTTCTGATGTTTATTTTACAGTGAAGGGCCTGCTAGGCTGACTCCAACAGAGCAGCTCCCAGGTCAGCTGGCTGGTTGAGGAAGAAGAGGAGCTTGGTGTGGGTGCTGTGGGCAGCCAGCCACCCATCTGGGCTTCAGTATGCCCCTGAGCCTGCTGTGCAGACTCAATTCTTTATGATTAATTACTATGGGAACTGCTGAATTTAGTTTCAATTTTAGGTTTGATTGGTTGAAAAAATTACTGGGAGACCAAACTTCCCAGGCCATTTTCTGAAGAAAAGTCCAAACCCAAATACTGGGGCTCCACTCAGAAGCACTGGACCATGAGGTTAGTTTTCTCTTTCTGGGCTTATCATAGATGAGTGGAGCTTTTAGTTTCACGGTCTTTCTTGTTGCGTTGCAAAAACTGTAAATTTCTTAGGCAATTGCCTTTCCCTTTGTTGTCTATAAAAAAAGCTGTCGAGCATTAATTTTAAAAAGTAGATGTGCTTTATCCACCTCAGCCACTCTTGGTTTTTTTCCCCAACTAAACAGAGCAGTCTACTTCATCCTGATTCAATTGATTTTTTTGCCTACTGGGAACAAAAGTAATATATAGCAACCTTATTTAAAGATCACTGCAGTGGGCTTGTGATAGCAATTCAATAGTTTCAGTGCCATAGTAGTCTTTGTTTGACGGCTATATGGTTTCCCACTAGGTCTGAAAACATTAAAGATGTGAGGAAAACCATTTTCTTTCTTAATAGGAGAATCAATTGGACTGAACACATAAGTTCAGGCTGATGCGATAAAATGGCATGTGTGAATGAGATGGACTTCTTTCCATATATTTCAGCCTCTAAAGAAGCAAATGCTGACCAGTACTGATCTTCATACCAGATTGCCTAAGTGCAGAAAGTTGGACAAGGCAATTCTTCATTTGTTGTATTTTTTTGGTGTGCAAAAGAACACTATTACAATCTACCTCCTTTGATTTACTGCCTTTTGAGGCAAAAGAAATC
This sequence comes from Ara ararauna, assembly GCA_028858755.1. Taxonomy (NCBI): domain Eukaryota; kingdom Metazoa; phylum Chordata; class Aves; order Psittaciformes; family Psittacidae; genus Ara; species Ara ararauna. The sequence goes on along the minus strand of CM054376.1, from coordinate 119,647,007 downwards.
TGAAGCCTTAAGCAGGTTTAGAGAATTAGAACACAGCTGGCAAAGGACAATTTCTTTGGTTTATACTCCTTCAAGGTCCACTGGCAGATGGGAGAGAATTTAACTTCATTGTCCTTTATTTCCATAGATGTGATCAAGAAAGGTTGCACACAATGCAAGATGTCGTTGACTTTATTGACCTCAGAACTGTAAGCTCAAAAGATAAAAGAGACTTACTGCCATACATATTTGTCTGCTCTGGTCATTCTTCTTTCAAATACTCATTACAATTTGTTGTTGTTACATGCATTATGAAATATGGAAACATTTGACTGGTCATCTTACAAATAAATTTAAAATAAACATTTTGGTTTTGACAAATACTTAGAATTCCTACAAATAACAGATGAAGGATGTGTTTATTTAAGTATTTATTCTGTACCCTGTTTCTCAGCTGTACATATATAGAACAAGTACAATATTACAACATTGTTCTATACCACCTTAAGCTATTTTTAATGTCAAAATGTTTGCTCCTCCAACAGGCACAAATCTCTTCAAAGTTTAATTTTAGATAGGAGTAGTAGTAATAATGAAGCAGCCTCTGTTTATTGAAATGTTGCAAAGTTTTTTCCATTAAGGGTAAAAAATGTGGATTATCCCACACTTTATTATCTGCAGTGACCATGTGGTTTTGATTATTTGTATCACTTTACAGAAACTGGAGTTTCTTTTCCAGGAATCCTCCTCTTTAGTCTTTGAAGACAGTGACAGCACTGCCATTGACTCTTCTGAAATTAAAATATAAACCTTCAACCTCCATGTAATCTATCTTAATTACAGAGATTTCTTTCTGTCTCCTGTTGCACTTGATTTGTAATGATTATTTTCTGAATTCTAAAAATTAGTATTTCAGTAAATTATTTGGTACCCCACTGGCTTTTCTTATTCTTCCAGACTCTTTTCATTGTCTCATTTTTTATCTTTTTCTTTTTTTATTTTTCTGTGGACGGAGCTTTTCAGTCATATTCTATTGAATAATATCATAGGTGACATAATAATAGTCATAAAAGTAATGATTCAGTTAATGCTACCTATATTCAGGTTGGGGTATGCTGCAATCCAATTAGAAAGTGTGAACTACATCATTCTGAACTGTTCTCACAAAACCTTAAGTGAGGTTGCCATACAGACTGCATGCAACATTCTTGTCATTCAATTTATAGATTTGCCTTCTTAAATATAGATTATTCAAACCTTAACCTCTTATCCATCCTCTCCCCAGAATAGTTGGATTCACTTAGTTAGTTTTACATGTGAAAATCATTCCTTAATCAATAAAACAAAAATGATCATTTCATTGTTAACCATGTATCTGTAAAACCACATAATCACTGAGGCAAAATTAACAAGTCTCCTAGGTACAGAAAATGCCAAGGTCCCCTGCTTAAATCATCTTAGTCTGTTTTGTGAATTCCTGAGAGAAATAAGCTCACAACTCTGAGTTCCTATTTGAGACAGTAATGTCTGCTGATTTCCATGAAGCCTCTCAACCTGCATTGTGCGCACCATTACAGCTGCCCACACAGGCATGCAGAGAAATTCCCAGGATCTTCAGGTCAAGGACAATCCACCTCCGTGGAGCATTATGAAAGGTTTTCTTTCCTGAGGGGGAGTAACACTATACTGAGAAGTGTCGTACTACAAAGACTCTGAGAATTAGGAACCCACATTTATATCAGTGGCAGAAAAAGCAAGCTACAAGACTTGATACAAATTTTAAGCGCAGCAGTGATTATGCAGTCTGAGAAACTGAAGGCCCAGCACTTCAGGAAAGAATTTGCTCACTGTGCAGCAATATGTTTTTAGGTACAATGTGACATTAGCAAGTCTAAAAGTCATCAAAATGTAGTACTAAAGAGGAACAATTTTTCTGTCATAACTCATAAGGCAGAGGAAACACAGAAAATCATAAATAACATGATTAATCATTTGCTGGACTTTATGTATCTGTTTCTATGGCAAATTATCAGGGTAAATTGAAGAAAATTACTAAGCAATACCTTGCATGATGATCATCTCTCATACGTTAATTCCCCACAACACACATATAACTCACTAGCTGGTGTGCACTGGGGGGAATAAGAGCACAATGCTCTTACTCTTCATCATAGATTATGCTGCCAAGAATGGACCTATAATTCTCAGGATACCTTCTACATCCCTTTCTATAGATAGGAGTTAAATTTGCCTTTCAGCTCTCATCCAGGGGCTGCTTGTAATAGCAATTTAAACAGTTTGGCTAGTAGTCCTGTGGTTTCACATACAAATAACATTTGGTCCTGGTGATTTATTAACAATTAACTTAATTATTTGGTTTAATACTTCCTGCATATTTGCTTCAAACTCACCTCACATTTCTGACCTAGCTGCTACAAATGATGAATCAACTATGGGAATCTTCTCATCTTTTTCAAAAGTAAAGACCAATGGAGCGAAGTCATTGGGCTTTCTTGCTATAGCTTTATCAACCCTCAGTGCTTCCTCTACATCTCTGTTATCAAGCTGCCCTATCACTTCTGTAGGTTTTCTGCTTTTGATGTACTTAATGAATATTCTGCCATTGATTTCCATTGTTCGCAAAGTGACCTTCAAAATACTTTTATAATACTTTAGTTTGAAAAGGTCTTTAAGGTAATCAAGTCCAGCTGTAAACATAACACTGCCAAGTCAACCACTAAACCATGACCCTAAGTGCCAGATCTACACATCTTTTAAATATCTACAGGGATGGTGACTTGACCACTTCCTTAAGCAGCCTGCTCCAATTCTTACCTCTCAAGAGACTCTGTCAAACAGTCTCCTAAAAAGGCAAAAGTCTTCCCTTCAGAAGCCTGAGGCAGACGTTCTGCTGACCCCCCTCCTTACTTCTCCAAGAATCAAAAAGCTGTGAGTGTTGTGGCCAAGACAGCCTCCAACCATCACATCACCCACAAGTCTTTCTGTGTTTGCAAATAACAGGTCCAGTAGGACACCTTCACTAGTTAACTCCCTCACTAACTGTGTCAGGTAGTTATCTTACACACACCCTAGGAACCTCCTAAATCGTTTCCACTCCACTGTAGGGCATTTCCAGCAGAGATCTGATAAGTTGAACTCCCCCACAACAACAAGGGCTAGCAATTGTGAGACTTCTCCCAGCTGCTTATAGAATATTTCATCTGTCTATTCAATCTCTCCGGATGGTCTATAACAGACTCCCACCATGATATCTACCTTGTTGGCCTTCCCCTTGACTCTTACCCTAAACACTGAACCTAGACAGTCAAGCTCTAGACAGTCAAATACTCCCTAATATGCAGGGTTACCCCAATGCCTATTTCTTCCTTGCCTATCTCTTCTGAAGAGTTTATAGCCATCTATTGCAGCACCTCAGTTCTGTAAGTCATTCTTCATTGGTTCAGTTAATACAACTACATAACAGTTTTCCAGCTGCACAGCAGCTTCCATCTCTCTCTGTTTGTTGACCATGCTGCATGTGTTGGCGCAGACGCACTTCATTTTGGATATTAATCCTGCCACCCTATTTTGGGGTGAAGCCGTAATTCCTATGCGACTGTTCTCAGAGGCTCCTAAGATTTCTAACACATCAAAAAAAACTTCACTTCCATGTAGAGCTCCATCTTCTACCTTCACTGAGATGAATGATTTGACCTTTTGTGTTTCATGGTGTTTCCTTTTGTCTTCATTTTTACAGGTATTTTTGCCTTTAAAAATAATTTTTTTTCCTTACATCAAACTTCTCCATGGAGCCATATAATTTTTTGCTCCTCTTTTTAGATTTTGGCACTATTTTTTCCTTTGATTCTAACAAATACTTTTTTAAACAGACTCCAGGTTGCTTAGAGGCTTCTTTTTTCTGGTAACCCTTCCTTTCTCTTTCCTTCTTTTCCTTTTTCTTTCTACTTCTCCCTTCCCATTCCCTTTCCATGCAAAACCTGTCTCTCTACACCTTGTCCTTAATAGACGTTTATCCAGTCTGTACGTGGGCAGTTGAGATGTTCTTACTCTTATTACCTGCCATTAATTTGCATTTTCTCCAGTCTTGCTTAACATTTCCTGACCACCATAATTACCTCATTGCCCCAGTGAATTGTTCACAAGTGCAATCCTAAGACCTTTACCATTAGGGGTAATCCCATCTGAGATTTCCACCCACAATCCTTCATATTCTAAAATACTTCTATGGCATAATATTAAACCAGTAGGGTACCCATTGTCTTATCATTAAGCATAAATTCTTTTTGGTTTTGTGGCTTAATGTTATTATGCCACAGAAGGAACAACAGAGGACTGAACAATCCTGACCAACTAATTACATCAGATGAGACTGAAAAAAAATACATGGTACTTCAAACAGAAGATTGATTGGCAGCTCCAAGTGAAAGTCTGAAAAGCTATTAAGATTTCTTCTGTAAAATAATTAATGACAAAACCATAAAAGATTTTGGGTTGGAAAGGCCCTTAAAGACCACTTAGTTCCTACCCCTAAAAAGGGATATCTTCCACTACGGAATCATAGAACACATAGAGTTGGAAAGGACTTGAAGATCATAAAGTTACAACCCCCTGCCATAGGCAGGGACACCTCACACTAAATGATGTCACCCAAGGCTCTGTCCAACGAGGCCTTGAACACCGCCAGCGATGGAGCATTCACAACTTCCCTGGGCAACCCATTCCACTGCCTCACCACCCTTACAGGAAAGAATTTCTTCCTCATATCCAATCTAAACTTCCCCTGTTTAAGTTTGAACTCGTTACCTCTTGTCCTATCACTACAGTCCCTAATGAAGAGTCCCTCCTCAGCATCCCTATAGGCCCCCTTCAGATATTGGAAGGCTGCTATGAGGTCTCCATGCAGCCTTCTCTTCTCCAGGATGAACAGCCCCAGCTTTCTCAGCCTATCTTCATACGGGAGGTGCTTCAGTCCCCTGATCATCCTCATGGCCCTCCTCTGGACTTGTTCCAACAGTTCCATGTCCTTTTGATGTTGAGGACACCAGAACTGGACACAATACTCCAAGTGAGGCCTCACAAGAGCAGAGTAGAGTGGCAGGATCACCTCCTTTGACCTGCTGGTTATGCTCCTTTTGATGCAGTCCAGGATACGGTTGGCTTTCTGGGCTGTGAGCGCACACTAAAGCCAGCTCATGTTAATCTTCTCATTGACTGACACCCCCAAGTCCTTCTCTGCAGGACTGCTCTGAATCTCTTCCCTGCCCAGCCTGTAGCTGTGCCTGCAATTGCTCCCACCCAGGTGTAAGACCTAGCACTCATCATGTTTAAACTTCATCAGGTTGGCATCAGCCCACCACACAAGAGTGTCAAGGTCCCTCTGGATGGCATTCCTTCCCTCCAGCGTATCAACCGACCCACACAGCTTGGTGCCATTGGTAAACTTGCTGAGGGCACACTCAATCCCACTGTCCATGTCACCAACAAAGACGTTGAACAAGACTGGTCCCAACACTGATCCCTGAGGGATGCCACTCGTTACTGGTCTCCAGCTGGACATGGAGCCATTGAGCACAACTCTTTGCATGCGGCCATCCAGCCAGTTCTTTATCCACCGAGTGGTCCACCTCTCAAATTGATGTCTCTCCAACTTAGAGACAAGGATGTCATGTGAGACAGCGTCAAACGCTTTGCACAAGTCCAGGTAGATGACATCAACTGCTCTACCCCTGTCCATCAGTTCCGTAGCCCCATCATAGAAGGCCACCAGATTGGTCAGGCAGGATTTCCCCTTGGTGAAGCCATGCTGGCTGTCACCAACCACGTTCTCATTTTTCATGGGCCTCAGCATGCATCTCAGGAGAATCTTCTCCAAGATTTTGCCAGGCACGGAGGTGAGGCTGACTGGTCTGTAGTTCCCTGGCTCATCCATTTTCCCCTTCTTGAAAATGGGGGTTATATTTCCCTTTTTCCAGTTGTTGGGAACTTCACCTGACTGCCATGATTTTTCAAATATGATGGACAGTGGCTTAGCAACTTCATTTGCCAGCTCCTTCAGGACCCGCTGATGGATTTCATCAGGTCCCATGGACTTGTATACGTTCAGGTTCCTAAGATGGTCTCAAACCACATCCTCTCTTACAGTGGGCCTAAGGTCTTCATTCTCACAACCCCTGTGTCTGCCTTCCAAGACTTGGGTGGTGTGGCCAGTGCATTTGCCAGTGAAGACTGAAGCAAAGAAGTCATTAAGAACCTCAGCCTTCTCCAAATCCAGGGTAGCCAGTTCTCCTGACAGCTTCCAGAGAGGGCCTACATTGTCCCTAGACTGTCTTTTATTTGCAATGCACCTATAGAATCACTTCCTGTTATCTTTCACATCCCTAGCGAAGTTTAATTCTAAGTGGGCCTTAGCTTTCCTAACCTGGTCCCTAGCTTCCCAGACAACATCCCTGTATTCTTTGCAGTCCGCCTGTCCTTGCTTTCACCTTTTATAAGCCACTTTTTTCCTTCGAATTTTCCTCAGCAGCTCCTTATCCATCCAAGGAGGTCTCCTGGCCCTCTTGCAGCACTTCCTTCTAGTAGGGATGTATCACTCCTGAGCTTGCAGCAGGTGATCCTTGAATATCCACCAGCAGCCTTGGGCCCCCCTGCCCTCTAAGGCTATAACCCATGGAACCTTACTGAGCAGGTTCCTGAAGAGGCCAAAATCTGCTCTCTTGTAGTCCAGGGCAGTGAGCTTGCTGCACACTCTTCTCACTGTCCTGAGAATCTCGAATTCGACCATCTCATGACTGCTGCAACCAAGGCTGCCCTGGAGCATCACATTTCCAACCAGCCTTTCCCTGCTGGTGAGGACGAGATCAAGCATGGCACCTCTCCTTGTTGGCTCCTCTAGTACTTGCAGAAGGAAGTTGTCTTCCACACAATCAAGGAACTTCCTGGATTGCTTGTGCTGGGCCATACCATCCCTCCAACAGATATGAGGGTGGTTGAAGTCCCCCATGCGAACAAGGGCCTGTGAGTGTGAGGCTGTTCTTATCTGTCTATAGAGTGTTTCATCCACCGAGTCCTCTTGGTCAGGCAGTCTGTAACAGATCCCCACAATAATGTCTCCCTTCCCTGTTCTCCCATTAACCCTCACCCACAAATTCTTTGTCGACTGCTCACCTGTCCCCAGACAGAGTTCCATACTCTCCAGCCTATCCCTAACATAAATAGCAACTCCCCCCCCTGCCTACCGGGCCTGTCTTTCCTAAAGTGCCTGTAACCTTCCATTCCAACTCACCAGTCATAGAAGCCATCCCACTATGTTTCTGTGATGCCTATTATATCATACCCCCGTAGTCGTGCACACATCTCTAATTCCTCTTGTTTATTCCCCATGCTACGGGCGTTTGTATAGAGGTATCTGAGCTGAGCTCCAATTGAAGCCAGCTCATTGGCTGGAGCAGCTGGAATATCTCTACATTGCTCTGAACGTTTACTAGAGGTGCTGGCAACCGACTGAGTGTGTTGGGATGGAATGATACCCCCGCCCCCAAGACATCTAATTTAAAGCTTTCTTGACCAGCCTGCCAAACTTCCTACCAAAACTGCTCTTCATCTTCGTTGTCAGATCAACTCCACCAGCCTCCAGTAGACCTCACCTGCCAAATAGAGTCCCATGTTCTAAACACCAAAACACTTGACTACGGCACCACTGTTCTAACCATTTATTAACCTAGCCAATCCTCCTAGCTTTTTCTAGGTCCTCCCCTTTACCCTGGAGAATTGATAAAATGACAATCTGAACTCCAGAGCCCCTAAACGCCTCTCCCAGGGCTCTGTAGTCCTTTTAAATGTTTTCCAGGCTACTGCTATCTATATCACTAGCACTAGAAGAAGTTTCTCAGAGCCCCACCCAACCTGGCCTTGAATACTGCCAGGGATAGGGCAGGCAAAACTTCTCTGGACAATCTGTGGCAGTGTCTCACCATCCTCACAGTAAAGAACTTCCTTGTTATGTCTATCTAAATCTACCCTCCTTCAGTTTAAAGCCATTACCCCTTATCCTATTGAATTCTCATATAACTTCAGAATCAAAAAAACTCTATGTAATATTTGAAAGAGCATAAATAACTGGCTGAATTTTGTGTATGTGTGTTTGTGAAAAAATTCCCAAAGATTATTTTCTTGCCAACCACCGACTACAATACTGAAATAAAATTACATATTTGACTACAGCTTTCTGTATTGTCTTTTTATTAAGCTGGGAAAATAATACAGAAATATGCCCATGGATATGTGTTTAGCTATTGCACTGGTGTCTCCATGTCTACTTACTTTTCAGAGTAATCTCAACAAGCTTATTTCTTTATAAAGGCTTTAAATAAAGTCATATGTGTGAGTTTTCATGTAAAATAGCTTTCCTCTCTTTCACCCTGTGCCAGCCCTCAACAGCTCACACAACACACAGATAAAAGACCAGCAGCCAAAGGGTATGATCTGTGTGACTAGGCAAATAAATTCAAGCCACAGAATGTAATATTAACAGCCTTCAGAGACAAGGAAGTTTGGCTGTTCTTTATCTAACAGTATAAGATAAAAGGTTGTAGATAAACCATTCCTAATCCCCTGAATCAATGCCTTAAAATAGGATACAATTGTTTCTTTAGAGGATGTCAAAGACTGTTTATAGACAATGATACTAACTTGATTGAACTTCAGTTTCTCCAGTGAATACAAAAGATTAACATTCATTAATTATAGTTTACTATATTTGATATGCTCTCAAAAGAAAAAGGATGTTCTTGGGATTCAGTCTTTTAAAATAAGTAGTTGTCAGTCTTAGAAATAATGGCAAGACAAAGGAAATAATGCATTCTCTGATATCTATGCATGACTTTGCAACAGATTAGAGAATAAAACTAGCTGCAGTAGCAGCAATAATAATGGCAATAACAATAATAATGACAAAACCAGCAATATGATGTTTGGAGATTATAGGACAGGGCTTTTGAATTACTTTTGTACCTTTAAAATAGAAAGAAACTTTTCTAAAAAGAAAAAGACCTGTCATGTTTGATAAGGTTATCAGTCCCTGCTAGTGGTTAGTAGTTGGATGCCAAAGACTTTAGCAGGAAAGCATCAGAGTGAATATTTGATGATAATTAACCGCACTGTATTGATATCAGCAGAGCTGGAATCCACCACATTCAAGTCTGGCCCTTGTTATTTACAAATGGTGCATGGGAAGCATACGATTAACTGTAATTACTCATAACTGACTGCAGGGCTATAGACACTGGCAGGCTGGGATTCCTGTCAAGTCTGGATTTCCAAGCATAGGTGGATAAAGCTATACAGGAATCCCTATGCTCATCTTACAAAAAGTCAGGATTAAAAACAAAAACCCAAAACAAAAAACCACCAACAAAACAAAACAAAACCCAAGCAAGCATGAGACTGGAAATGCAAAACATAACACGCATTTCTTTGAAGTAAATTTGAAGACAGTGAGATGCTAAAGGATTTAGGCCATTTGGTACAATCAAAAGCATGTATTACAGTTTTCAGCCAGGAAGGCCTAGACACAGGTTTCCACAGTTGTCATGCAATCATCATGATCCCACAGAAGGCTTCAGTTCTGTCGAATTACCATTTGCCAGCTGAGCCAATCACTGAAAATCTTCCATCCAGTTCTAAAATCACAAGCTAGTTTTTCCCCCGTGCTGAAGCAAGATGCTTTCTAATTCACTTTTTAATCAACACTCCTGTCTTTCTAAAAGAATGAGAAACAGCTGAATACATTTAAAGTCAAATCATGAAGCAGCTCAGAAGAGTGGCTGTTTGAATCACTCTACAATGAAATGTGGAGAAAAGGTATTCCTGAATAGTACTAGCAGCTGACAAGACAATAAAGAGCTGTGACAAGAATGTACTTATTATTATTATTGCCTTGAAATAGCATTTGCATGGTGACAATTTGTTTTATTTTAATAACATGTGAAGGATAAACAAAAAATATATTTTGGGATGACTTGTCTGATTCTGAGGAAGTTACTCCCAAGAGTTATCTAATTTTTTGTCTCAGATTTTTTGTTGCTATCTCATGCTCGTCTTATCTGGTCTACATATTATTGTCAGCAGGTCTATAAACCTAAATATATATATACACATATATGAAAAAAAAAAAAACCCTGAAGATATTGACAGATTCCTTCTTTCTATTTCCTTCCCTTTCAACTGAAGGCTGAAGAATAATAATAAATCCAGTTCTTTACCTCTTCCACCTTGAGACCATCTACCTTGTAGAAAAATGGAAGTTAGACCTGACCAGTCTAGAAACACTACTTTTCTATTCATTTCACTCTCATTCAATAATCATCAGTAGTAAACAGCAGAGGGCCATTAATGACCTTAAATTTGCCTTAGGAACTGAAAGTCAGTTTGTTCCCCCGGGGTATACATACATGAGGGAAAGCAAAGAGCACATACATTTGACTGGTCACAGAAGAGTCATTAGATTTATTCATCAGTATCTAGCAAATTCCTTATTTGACCCATAAATTTGGAGATTTCAAAACAGACAATATAAGAGCAGTGAAAAGTTCAGGGAAATAGGATCTTCTGGCTCAGAGGTGAGAAGCACATTACCTCCACTGTGGTGCTGGCTTTCATGGTGACTGAAATGAGCTGCTGAACGTCCCTGGGCCTCACATGCAAAATGGGAGGGAACCAGATCTAGATCTAGAAAGGGATGCACATGAAAGGAGGAGAAAATTGTTTCACATAAATAGTTGGAATACGAAAAAGGATGATTAAGAGGAAGAATAGTAAAATAAAGAATTAAAAGAAATTAAAATGGAAGGAAAATAATAAAAAAATGTGCTATGCATTGTGATGCATGCAACAGCCTCAAAAGATGAATGATAAAACCCCTCTTCTTTGAAAAATAAGATTAGAAATAGAAGTACAGTAAATAACTAAGCACTTGTAAAGGCACTTGCAAACATTCACTAAAAACAATGCAGTGTAAATTAAGGACAAATCCTTAGCAATCAGCAGTTACATAAGTGTAAATCAGCACAGGTGAGGTCAGAGCAGGGTGTAGGAATGTTAATGTATTTAAACTGGAATGTTAATGAATCTGAACAGGAACGCCAGGTACAACTTCACAATGCAGTACCCAGAATTAATATTCAGTATTCTTCCCCCTAATAGACTTTGGTACTTTGGAAAATCCGAGGAACACAAAAGAGGAAATCTCATCCCTCTGCCAAAAGCACAATCAGCAAAACAAACTATGAGCTGATAAACAGTTGGCTTTCACCCTGAAATAATAGGAACAGAAGGAGAAATATAGAAATTGGAAGGCTGTGAATCAAGATGTTTCACTTCCCTTTCAACTCTTGAATGTCCCAAGGAGAAAACAGGGCCCGAGTTTTGCGTGTACTTCCCTGGCGTTGACTTATTTTTACTCTTCCAAAGCTCTTCAATACTCACTTGCATCTCACAAGTGAATGTGACAAGTGTCACGTATATCACAAGAAATCAGCCATTCCAAAAACAACCACCATTTTCTGTCATGTCAAAGGAAAATCTCAACTGAAGCCACACAGACAGCCACCCACTACCCACTCCAAAGACAGCAGCAGAATACTGAAAGAAAAGCAATTCAAAAAGCACGAAAAACCAAGAGAATGAGAAAGAAAGAGTTTGCCTGAGTGATTTATGATGGGGATGTGTCGAGTGTCAGGCTATTGTAAGATGAAGTTAGATCACAGTGGATTTGGCGGTTCTTCTTGTTTGATTTTTTAGGCTGCAAGCCTGCTGGGGGGGAATACTACAAACGATAATGATACTACAAATGAAATGTTCATTTCACAGCATCTTAGCTTTTGACATTTCACAGTTCTGCACAAAGATACCATTCTGAAAAAGCTTGTAGTGTGCCACTGCTTTAGCAAATACTAAGACTGTAAAAAGCCTGAGAGGTAAAACGTAAAAAACCCAGAAAAAAGAAGTGAGCTACATTACCATTTTTTTAAAAATACTGCTAAAATGATTGGGAATATTTGCTGAGTCCTCTTTCTGGCTAGATCCATTTCTGATAAAACAGCAAGAAGTCCAAGATTATAAAAAGCAAACACTGAAGTGTTAAAATATCCTCAAGCCTGCCATACATTGAAACCTACCTTTGACCTTGCCTTCTGCTAACACAAGACAAACCATTTCTCTAGCCAGCAGGACATCAAGGGCCTTGAAATTAATATCAGGTCCCTGCTTCAAGGTATTTAAATTAAGTAGCTCTCTTATTTGGGCCAAGTCTGCCTCCCATTTGACTAGGCTGGGGAGGAAGGACTGGCTTTTCTGTCACAGCTCAAGGCAGGCAGTTACCTCCAGAGGCCAGCAAAATCTCAGCAGAGCAAGAAGCAAAACATTTCTCTCCAAACCATCATCATCTTCTTAATATCTGCTCCTTAACGAATCGCAGCTGAATGGGTTATTTAACAGGTGAAGACTATTTCTTTTGGGCAGAAGGATCTTGACCTCTCCTGTTGCAGAGGACATTAATCTTGTTCCATAGATACATGTGAGGCACAGGGCTGCTCTGCCCACTTGCTGCTGGGTGCATCCCCAGCTGGGAGTAACGATTGCCATGCTCGCACACGCTCTCTGGAGAAGGTGCTAGTAAGTCTCTGAGCTCCATCCTAAAAAGGGACTCAAAAAGAAGGGGTGAACCATTGCAGGTCTCCACCTTGATATTTCTACTGTTGGGCTGTGGTGTGGCATTTCCCAGCCTGGGATGCCTCTACCGGTTTGTTTTTTTTGGCTTTCTACATATATTTGTCTGGAATACCAAATCTGTACTTTTCTGTAGTATTTGTTCTTCCCATAACTAAAAGTCCCACTTCTGTTTGATTTGGTTTTGTTTGTTTTCCTGGGCACTGTACCCTCACACGCAGGTCTCACTAGAGGGCAATCCTGATTATCCTCCTGCCCTGGGAAAGTGTTTTCAGAGCAACTAATGAATTAGCTCATTCCTAATGGCTGCTAATTATACCCCCATTTAGTCAATAAACCACATTAACTTCTAAAGTTTCAGAACTTTTTAGCAAAAGCAACACAATAGTGGTACATTATCATCTGAAAAAGACAAAATGAGTCATAAAGATAGCAGTGGAGAAAGTGGTAACCTCCTTCCTTTAAGAAACCCAGGGCTTTCTTTGTGGAAGGGCAGGATAAATGGCCAGGTGAAGAAGCAATACAAAACAATGCAGAAATGATCAACAGAGTTTGGGGCTTTCTGAATAAGGTGCTTGGAGCAGACTGGGATGAGAAAAGCTCTGGAGGAGGTACAGGGGAAGTGAGTAGATGAGGGAGAGACAAAACATGGCATCATAACTAGGGAATTCTAGGGTTTCTTTTTTTTTTTTAGGATTTGAAAAACCAGATTAGAGGATTTTTTTATTTTCTCTGGTTCCACATGCTAGACAAATGTCTTGCTAGAGAGGAAAAGGTGCACAGATCCTTTGACAGGTATAGAAAGTTAATTGATCCTGATCTGACAGCCTTTACAGTGTGGCTGCACCTTGGGAAAACAGAAGCAAGAGTTCATTTTCTGTCTAAAAAAAGAACATTAATAGTCCTATGCCATTTAGTATGATTCGTTCCTTTCATCTGTGTCTGGTTTTGACTGTCTTGTGCTAATTTACTTAAGTGTTTGCAAGGAGGGGCCAAGGGGAAAGGGTTTTCATTAGAGCTACAGAACTGCTGAGTTGCTTGACAGTAATTCTATTTGGAATTAATTTATTAAAGTACAGGCAAGGTGGGTTGAGGAGTGAATGGATAGGATGAATAGTTGAATGGAAATGTGTGTATTGATGACTGGACTTCCTAAAAGCAAATTCAGGAATAATCCTGAACAAAGTTGACCTAGTGTGATGTTGCATTGGTTTTTTTTGGCCCTTCATGCTGTCCATGGCACACTCGTTCCTGCTGTAGACCAAACCAAGCAAATACACGTGAGTACATGAAAGCACATATGCAGGAAAAGCCACAGTGAAAGCTTTACCTTTATTTTTACCTCAGTGTGTCCCAGGACTCCCAAGGGAATGATCTATTAAAGACAGTATTTCATTCCCCAGGACTATTTTCTAGCTTTCTTGCAGAGGCCGCAGAGATGACAGTAGAGAGGCTGGTTACTAAGATGCACTTATGCAGTGCACAGAAATTGTACCAAAATGATCAACAGGCTTTTCACTTGGGCAGCAGTCTCTCAGGAACAGATTTCAGTCACTGTTAACCTAAGCTGTGTTTAAATCATTGGCATGGAGATAAAAGGCTTCATATCTTGTTACCAATTCTTCAAGCCGTCTGCTCCTCTGTTTTTTTGACTAAAGGGGAACTGACTGGATATGAGTTGTGGTGCTGGTTGTTTTTGGTTTTCTTTCTTTTTTTTGTGTGTGCGTGTTTTGTTGTTTGTTTTCATAGGGGAAAAATGAAGATGATGATATGTTAAAAGTTTGTCAACAGTTTTTCTGTGCAGACTGGTTGTGATGTGCACCCATACTTTTCCACAGTATTCCTTATACCAGGAAGTTCTGTATGGTCATTTCTGGCTGGGGTTACTCTACCTAGTAAAAGAAACAGAGATGAGAGGCCTTAAATATGAAATCTGCAGAAAAAGATCCTATTGTATAAAATATAGAGTTATACAGTAACATGGTGAATATATTAATGAATGCCAGCATTTTAAATCAAACAATAGCTGAAAAATGCGAAGGAATTAGTAAGAGGAAATTTTGTTAATTTTTTAACAAAATAATATGAAATAAGGTTGTTTTTTTTTTTTTTTTTTTCAAAATATATACTTCTTTAAATGGTAACCTGGCTTGAGCAAAAAGTCTTAACATGTATTAGTAGTTAAAACTTGAAGTACTGATTCGTTACAGCTAGATAAATATTATGTGTTATTTTTCTCTTATCACAAATGAAATTATTTTATTGTCTAATTAGTAGTAAAGTAAATTGAAATGAATTTTCCCATGCATTAACTTGAAAAAAATGGAAATTCTGGAAATATTTCAACTTATACCTTTTAAAAACACTTATAATTGGTTTATTTTGGTAAAACTTAAGCATATAATGATCTCAATAAAAGATGCAGCCAGTGTTAATGAATTATTAAATTAAATAAATGAAACCACTAACTGAACAGTTAATAACTTAAAGCATTTGCTCAGCTGTAATAAGAAATATAATTTCTTCCAGTTTATTTAAAAAATAACAGTTTGTACTTCACATATATGCCTTATTTTTGTGGATTCCAAAATTACAAGGCCCCTTATTTCCTTCAGGAACAGCTCCCATTAAACTTGTATGCCATTAGCTCTCTCTTAAAGACTTTGAAGTACGTTTTCCACATCTGGCTGTATGGAAGGTCAAGATGTGGCCAGCTTTATTTAACTACAACCAGATTCAGATCAGTGTTTTCCAAAACATTTAATTTTTTATGCTGTCTGTCGTTTTTTGCATCACTCCCAAGACAATATTAAAACAGCGATTGCTGTGCTGTTGGTGATTTGATTTAGATATTAAATTAAAATACAACAATAACACAATTCATTTCACAGTAACACCAGACTATTTTCATATTTGAATCAATATTGATATGTGTATTAAGTGGAAGTCCCTTCAAATTTTAACACACAAAGATACAGCATATTAACAAAGTTCATGATTAATGACAATATTTGCCTCAAATACCTTTTACTTAGATTAAAGATAAAAATATATAAACTATGGATAAATTGGCAGTAATATATGACAGGTAAAAATTTCACAGTAGAGATTAAAGACAGGGTATGGAAGTGCTGGGTCCGTATTAGCCTTTGCCTACCAACATGCAGTTCAGCCCTCAACCCTCACCCATTATATCCTACTTTTAAATAGGGAATATCTCACTAACTGAAATCATGATGCCACCGGAATCAGTGGAAAAAATCCCAACATTTCATCTGCAGTGGCTTTTCACCTCTGTTCTTATATAATGCTCTATAACAGTAGGTTTTATATTTGGCTATATTAAAATTCATATATGAGGTACTAATGAAATCTAAATGCCAGATTGTGAAAAGTGGCTCACGTTGCTCCTTTGGTTTGCATTTGATTTTCTTCTTTATGTCTTTCCACCTCTTTTCTTTCTCTCCCTCTACGATACTAAAATACATAGATACTATCTATAATTTTGGGAAACTCAGGATATTCATCACTTCTCATACAAAATCATCACAGGCACTTCAAGTCTTGCAGGAAGGTTATATGGACGTTTACAATCAGGCATTTATTTGCTCCATCTCTTTTACATAGTTCTTTAAATATGTGCTCTTTCATTTCACACTTCACTTCTCTGACTGTTTAGATGGATTGTACTACTAAAGTAAGTTTGTCTTGCCAGCATCTCCAATATCTGCAGCAGTTATCCCTAATGACTTTACATGACTTACAGTTTCTCTCAGATTTCTTTTTCCATGGGGTAATAAATCTTTCTTCAGAACTCGAGGCTTCTGCTATCTTTTCCAAATGTAATATTTTATCCTGAAGTTTTTGTTTGCTCTATTTCTCTCCTTTATATCTTTATATTTCAGCTTATTCACAAATTAATTTCATGTGAGCTGTTATTGTAAATATCTATAGCTTTTACATGCTACCTTTGCATCACATGGTCTGACAAAATATTTTATAGCTTACCCAACCCATGTGCAAATTATTTGCAGGAGTTATTTAATTCGTTCATTGCAGAAAAGTGGGGTGAAATAAAGAAGTCTTTAACAGCACATTTCAGCATTATGCAATGATTTGAGACAAGAAATGACAATTTCATATCAATTGAATCCATGGAGGAATGTGGAAAGGCAAAATGTTGTCAACCTAGTTAGAGTTTGGGGTTACACGCATTATATTTTCTCATAGGGTTATAAAATAGCTGTGACTCATAATGCTTCCCAAACTACATAAGATCTATCTTGTCCTTCCAGACTTACTACACGAACTGTATGCTAATAATCTTTACTGAAGAAAATTTCTAGATTGCATTGTGCACAAAGATAATAAAAGATAGTGGATTTAAAGTATCAGTACTGTTCTGTCACGTATAAAGAGATATTTTTAGCAAATTCATCACCAGTGCCTAGGATTAAGTGAGGTAACTTTGTCAGGGACATCCTTGGCCCCATAGCAGAATGGGAAGAGGCTGAATCTCTGAAAAAAATCCCCATACATCAGAAATTGACTTGTGCTTCTGGAAAATTTGTGCAGTGTAGAGAGCAGAGAAGATCAGTGCACAAACAGCCCTCAGAGGAGATTGGAAACAGCTCTGGGAAAAGTCATGGCTCTTGGACACAATGGCTGAGCTTCAGGTCTTGTAGGAAACCCACCTGAACCCACACTAACAAGCCTTTGTTCATGGGCAGTGGACACTGGCTGGAGTGGCACCTAGGGTCTCCTTCCTTTCCTGTGGCCATGCTCCTTCTTTTAGCCACATGTCCAACATGTAACTAAAGCTTACCCTGCCAAATCCACTTCATGACCTATCTTTAAAGCATATCTTTAGCACCAGGCTCACCACACTACCTACTGGAGCACTTCCAGCAGCTATGACACATCCATCCTGACTGTTGGCACAATCTGAACTGAAGCTTACTGGGAGGACAGACTAAAGCAGCCCATTTGTGTTTCAGAAACGCTGCACTTCAGTGCATGAAAATGAAAGGGCTTGGTCTCCTGTTTGTGACAAATCTGTTGGCAGATCATTCACGCAGGAGCTCGGAGCTGCACCAGGGCAGAAGAAATGATGTCTTGCAGTTTTAAACATTAACTTTTCCATGAATCATCTATCAAGGTGTACAAAATACTGTACTTAAGCCTACTAGAAATCAGTTTGGGCTTTTTTATGTTCATTAAACTCTGATTATATTACTGAAATTCCTGCAAGCTTGGCTGAACTGAAAAGCCAGTGAACCTCCTTCACCAGGAGACACATCAGAAAGAGGTGGTGAACAGCTGCTGTGTTCCTGTGCAGCTTCCCTAGAGGCGACAAGGATTCCGCTTGTTCCTTGTTATTTAAGATATATTAAGCTACAGAGGAAAAAGATCATCCCAAAATATACAGGCTCCCAAAGCTTCAAAGTGTGTGCAAGCACATTTTTCGCATGCTTTTCCATTTATCGCACATCCATGTCTGTCTACATCATGTGCCCAGTAACCCCTCTCCCCCAGGATGCACTGTACAATGCTGTCTCGCTCAGCAGTTTCAGACAGCTGCCATTCCTTTAAATCAACCTGCCAGAGAAATATTTCCTCTCTCCAAACATAGGCTTCCTCCCTCCCCACTAAATCATCCTGGCTTAATGCCCAGAATGGGCAATGTTCAGTTCTGGATCAGTGACAATTTTTCTTTACAGATGAAAATATGGCTCTGTTTTGCATTTTCTTTCCCCAACACAGAAAGTTAGGAACTAGAGTTTTATGTGTTTGTAGAAGTAATTTCTGCTTCCTAATATTCCCAAATCCTAGAGAGTCTCTGCATATTAGATTTCAAAATTTTGCCATTTTCCTGAACAGAACAGTAAATGATTTTGTAAGTTGGTTTGTATTTGTTTAGTTTAATTTGTCTCTTTTTCTGAGGCATGTGCTGTCAGGGAGTGGAAATGAGAGTGAATAAGAGAACAGGAGGAATATGGGAACCTTCTGAGGCATAGTTTCAGTAAGATGAGATCAGAGGGTTATCATGAAGTTTGTGACTATGAGTCTCTCCTGTGGTTCAAGATAAGAAAACCCTGATTTTTCAGTGATTCTCTTAGCCATTTCATTGACAATCTCATCTTAAAATCATACCCTTGGTATGACAGATATCCTTATACTGGGAATTACCACCTGATTCCTTTGAAAACCCTAGATTTTACTGCCATGATCATACTTCTAATTATGGTCTGCTTTGAAGGTGTCTCCAGCGTATTCTCTTCACTTTCCTGGAAAACAGTCTATAAACTGACCTTTTGCCAATGCTTTCTCTGGACTGCTCTTGGGTGCTGGCTCCCTCTCAGTGCCACAGTTTCAATCAAACATGGAGCCTGTTATAGCTAAGCCACCTTCTGGCCAGAGCATGTCAGGGAAACCCCTATCTACAATCTTCTCAATGTACATAACAAATACATCGTGACAGATTCAATGACATCTCCTTCTTATCATTCTTCCTACAGTTTCAGAAGGACTGATCTTCACCCAGAAAACTGGGTAACTGCCTAGAAGACATGCTATATGTCTGAGGAATTTATTGATGAAAGGTCACCCAAAAAGACTCCTAGGCATCGCTGCTTCTTCCTCTCTTCACCCATTCAAAGACAGCAAAATCTCTCAGCCTGCAAAGTGCTCATGAGTCTAGGCTTGCTCATATGATTGGTAAATTCTCTCTCTGGGAAAAGCCTTTCTGCCATCTAGGAGCAAATTTCACCGGCTGCAGCACATGCTTACAATAATTGAGTCATGTACGCATTGCAAATAACATTGGCAAACAAATGTCTTTACTTCCATTTTCTTCTTGGTGTTTCTCATGATAGCACACAAATAGCATGCACAACCCCCACCTTACTCTAGCCCTTAGATTTAATTCAAGTCTATACAACAACATTGTATTAAGCAGTGTCAAAACTTAATGTTAAGATGCAGGACTGCCTGCTGGTGATAGCGCTGTCTCTTTGGTCATGATGATACTTTTGTATGGATATTTACAAAATTAGACTAAATCAACTGCAAATTGGCAAAAGAAACATTAAAAGAATAACACTGCAATGCACTTTTGCAACCTAGGCTTATTGGAGTTAATCAATTTTGCATTTATGTAACAATTTAGAGCATCTATACTGCAATTTTGTCTGCAGCAAAAGTCTTGGATTTTTAACCTACAATGAGAAAAGTCATCTGGACAATGTAATGTTAATTTCCAAAGTACAGAAGTGAATAAAATGTAAACAAATCTGATTTTAAAGTCTTGTAATATCCTCTCCAAATTAATATCTGTTATAAAATAAACCATGGCAACAGTGTTTATGTGACCATTCTTATACAAGCAATAGAGATCACTCTGGTGAATATGATGCTAGAAACAGAGCAAGGCAGCACTGGTGGGTTTTCCACACCTTTTTTATTAAAATTAAAATCTTAATTTTGCACCTCCCATGCAGGTCATATTTTCTCAACAAAAAGCAAGGTGCTTCATTTGGTTGTTTTGTACTGGTGAATTTCACTTGCTACTTCTAGCTATTAAGAGCATCTATTCCCAGATCATGTAATATCAAAAAAAAAAGAAAGCTGTTTCAATGAGAATTATCAAGGGCTTGGAATGGAAATGTGCAGTATGAGGCTTTCAATAATGATGAGAAGAAGAAAGATGAGTTCTCAGACTCTGTCTCTGTGCTCTTTTCAGCACTAGGCTTGCAAAATTAACTCTTAATAGTTCAGTTAAAAGCATACATGAATGTATTTGAGAAAGCTGGACTGGTGAACAACAGATGAAAGATTATTTCACATTTCTGAGTTACTGAACTTTTACTGCAGGCTATATAATTTATTTTGATCTAAACTTTATTTCAACACACTAACCTAGAATATGAGTTTTTATAACCAAGATAACATTCATTTCTGCTCAAGGGAAAGCATCATGCAAGTCCGTAGATAAACCCTAGTTTCATTGAAGTCTACGGCAAAACCTGAATTGATTTTCATGGCACTGTGTTTCACTTTTCACAGTACCACAGAATCACAGAGTGGTTGAGGTTGGAAGGGACCACTGAAGGTCATCTAGTCCAACTTCCCTGCTCAAGCAAGGTCACCTAGAGCACATTACTCAGGATTGTATCCAGATGGCTCTTGAATATCTCCAGGCAAAAAGACTCCACAGTCTCCCTGGGCAACTTATTCTAATGCTCAGTTACCCTCACAGTAAAGTTATTCCTCATGTTCACGTGGAAATTTCTGTGTTTCAGTTTATGCTCACTACTTCTTGTTCCATTGCCTGTCACCCCTGAGAGGAGTCTGGCCCCATCTAGATGCCCTCCTTTCAGGTACTCATACATTGATCAGATCCCCCCTGAGCCTTCTGCAGGCTGAACAGACCCGGCTCCCTCAGCCTTTCCTCATATCAGAGATGCTCCAGACCCTTAATCACTCTAGTAGCCCTTTGCTGGGCTCATTTCAGGACCTACATGTCCCTCTTGTACTGGGGAGCCCAGAAAGAGGCACAGTACCCCAGGTAAGGCCTCACCAGTGCTGAGTAGAGGGAGGATTACCTCCCCTGACCTGTTGTCAGTGCTCTTCCTAATGCAGCCCAGGATACTGTTGGCCTTCCTGGACACACGGACACATTTCTGGCTCATGGACACCTTGTCATCCATCAGGACCCCCAGTCCTTCTCCTATTTTACAGCTATTTCCCAACAGGTCGGCTCCCAGCCTGCAGTGGTACATGGGGTTATTCCTTTCCAGGTGCAGGACCCTGCACTTGCCTTTGTTGAGATTCAAAAGTTTCCTCTCTGTCCATCTCTCCAGCCTGCATCAGTCCTTCTGAATGACAGCACAGCACTGTGGGCTAACAGCCGCTCTTCCCAATTTTGTATTGTCAGTAAACTTGCTGAGGACACACTCTATCCCTTTGTACAAGTCACTTTTTTGAGGCTTTGCCAAAAACATAGAAAAAGAGAGAAGGAGAGAGAGAGAAGGGGGTATCTATATTATTAAAGAAACTAAATTAAATTTATTTCACCCTATTCTGTTTTGGAGGAAGAAGGAATAGGGAAGCAATAAAGAGGAAACATGTTTGTCTTCTACCACCTGGCAAAATTGTTCTTTGAACAGGCACTATTAAAGAGAAATAAGAGATTAGAGAAAGAAATTGAATACAGATCAGAGGCAATTGTGCAGATGTCATGCTCATTGAAATGGTCACTGAGGAGCAACTGGCGCACAGCACCATGTCCTTCAGGAGATGGACATCAATATATGAAGCCACTGTCAAAACAGCAGCAGGGAAGCAAGCTTAACCAAAGAGCCTATTTTGATAAGTAGTGTCTAAGTAATTTTACCCTCTTTATTTGACTATGGCTGCTGGGAAATTGACTGTTAGTCTTTTCAGAGAGCTAAAAAAATAATCCATATCATAGAGCATTCTGCCTTGAACATGATGATGTTACAGGATTTGCCTTTCATCCTTTCATCTGTGAATGAGTTAATGCATAAAGAACATCTTCTCCCAGGAAAGTATAAAGGCCACCACTAAACCATATGTACAATATTTTATTCCCAGAAAACCTTTAAGGTATTATGTAACACCATACTGCAAAAGAAGCCACACTATGCTTTTGTGTAAAACACTGTCATGACTGTTTCTTGATGTTTAGGCTGCATTTGGCACTTGTTTGTGTTTCTAGTTCCAAGGGCTAAATGCTTTTAACATTTGTGTTTGTTTTTTTTTATACTGCTTTCTGTAGCATGATCCAGATTTGTTTTGCAGGCATCTGCCCCTAAGTTTACTAGGAGAAAGTTAACAGATAATGCCTTATACAAGCCTTGTGAACAGAGTAGAAAGGATGATACAACCCTATTCTAATGAGGCAGCAAGATAGAAGAAGCTAAGCTTCCTAGGTTTTTCTTGAATCAACATTAAATTAATGTACTATTATTGTTATGTAATGTTACATTACATTATGGTTTTATGTTATTCATTCATTATTAAAAAATATCAGAAAATATTAGAACTATCATAAAAGAATGCTAATACAAATCTAAGATGTTAAATTTTTTGGGTGCATTTGCTCCTCAGTCATAGAAATAAATATAGACATATAGAAATTATAGCTCAAATGCAAAACTAAAGTAACATGCCTCATAACATCTGAAACATTTCTGTGCTTTAACATATGCTGTAAATTTTGCTTGAGTCAGAAGTGGCTATTTCCTCAGGTACCCACCATTTTGTATTTCATATTTACTAGGAAAAGCACATACAGAAAAAGGCAGCTTTTGAAAATATTCCAGAAAGGCCATGGTCTTGGGGTCCCAGGCTGTGTTCTCTGCATTAGATAAAAGCTGGATAGGGGAGAGGCATCTCACAAGGAAAAGAAATGGTTTGGGTTTTCCATAAAGATTTGCTCTCATGAGACTGCAGGCATAGGATGCTGCACATACAGTCTGGCTGCCCAGAAGGTCTAACAAGAATACAAGATGACTGAAGTCTAGTGTAGCAAAGATGGCCTTGATCATGGGAACAAACTGCTCCACAGATGATGAAGTGCCAAACTCATAAACATGAATTTCAGCCTCTAATACCTGTGTGACATCATGAGCCTTAAGTACATATGGTCAAGAGAGCCTAGGATATGTATGCATCCCTCCTCTCATACAGAAGAATTCGTTGGAACCAATTCTAAATATCATGGAAGTATGAACATTTCAACACACCTATTATCTCATTAATATTCACAACAATTAGAGGAAGAGAAAACAAAATCATATACACTGGTTTTGTTTGACTGAAAGAAGGTTCTTCAAGTGGAGTCTGAGATTTTGGAATTCTGACTAAGATCAGAGGATTCTTAGCTCTTAAAACTAATGACCCAAAAGATTTTTCAACACACAGTTTCACATTAGGGAGTTTTGCTGCATTAAAATTGCTGTATAAAATATGCCAAAGGCATAGACAGAGTTGTAAAATAAAATAGCTGTCCAAACTTTGCTTTTCTGCCAAAATTAAACACCTCCAGCATTCAAGATTCAAGTGAAAATTAAGGACAAAATAACCCCAACTCGTAGATTCCAACTAATGTTCTGTGGCAAGAATGAGACATCAACCCTCATAGTGACTATTGCTACTTTTACATTAACCCTATCAGGAAAAGTTATGCTTTTTATACGATTTGTTTTTTGTTTGCTTGACCCAAGGAGTTCACCATGTTCCAGGGCTTCTTTTGTTGCTTTTTTTGAAGAGAAGCTGATTACATCTCAGGCAGCTTAGGAGCAATCACAGCTATTCACAAACAGTAAACACACAGTCCTGATTTTCTGAATGTAACAAGAATCAAACAATAGCACAGAGCTTCTTTGCTTCAACTTTAAGTTCCTTTCATTTAAAAGCTTTTATGCTTCCTCAGTGAGTGACTGTTTCAGTGCCTGTTTAGCCATGAGATATGTCTCTGCTCGTTCTCTGTGCTTTATTCTTCATTTATAGGTAATGTTTCTTACCCATGCAGGATTCTAACTAAAATTATGCTCATTCAAGCCCTGCTCCCACCTAGTTTAAACTCTAGTGCTTCCTCACATCTCATTTTGGTTGTGACAGTGATGTATGTTTGCATTTTCATCATGAGACTGTTCTCACCTTGGCAACCTTTTATCTCTTATGGACAGTTAAGTTGGAGGACAGGTTTTACTTATCAATCTCAGTGTACCTACTAGCCCATCTCCAAATTACATGTTTCTGCAGCACCTGGCACAGAACTGTGGGTATAACAGGGGCCTTTGGAGCCTAACATAATATAGCATTAAATTATGAGTAGTTATAAAGGGTGTGATATATCTGGGTTTGCAGCAGTGCAGGCTGTGAGCCCAACACACAGCTTGCAATATTTCATGTTCACAAGGATGAGTGCAGTCTGTGTGATTCTACCTGTGTTTCAGCTCCAGACTGTACTGGAGGCTGAAATCAGCCTGACTGAGAAGGAGAGGCAAAAGCACCCTATTGTGACTGTTCCAGACTCTCCATGCATCTGTGGCATAGACTATCTCACAAGAGAGTACTTTAAAGACCCAAAAGGATACCATGGGATTTTGGTATTGCTGCCTTGGCAACAGAGAAAATTAAGCAGCTGTCCACCTTACCTGATCTCTCAGAGGATCCTTCTGTTGTGGGGTTCCTGAAAGTCAAAGAACAAGAAGTGCCAATCGCGACCATAACAGTGCACCGGTGGCAATATTGCACCAACCGAGACTTCCTGATTCCCATCCATAAGCTGATCTGTAAACTGGAGAGTCAAAGAGTGATCAGTAGGACCTGCTCGCTCTTTAACAGCCCCATATGGCCAGTGTGAAAATCTAACGGGGAGTGGAGACTAACAGTAGACTATTGTCTGAATGAAGTCACATCACCCTTGAGTGCTACTGTACCGGACATGCTAAAACTGCAGTATGAACTGGAGTCAAAGGCAGCCAAGTGGTATGCCACGATTGATATTGTCAATGCATTTTGCTCAATTCCTTTGGCAGCAGAGTGCAGGCCACTGTTCACTTTTACTTGGAGGGGCGTCCAGTACACTTGAAACTGAGTGGCCCAGGGGTGGAAACACAGCCTTACTATCAGCCATGGACTGATCCAGACTGCACTGGAGGAGGGGCAAGCTCTAGAACATCTGCAAAACATTGATGACATTATTGTGTGGTGCAATACAGTAGAAGAAATTTTCGAGAAAGGGAGGAAAATAATCCAAATCCCACTGAAAGCTCGTTTTGCCATAAAATGAAGTAAGGTCAAGGGACCTCCACAGGAGATTTGATTTTTGGGACCTGCATCCACATGGAGATGAGTCAGCATGAATCCTCTGCTTATCCCAGCAGGGCCTATTTGCCTGGACTCAGCATCCCAACAGAATGGCTTCAGAGTATCTATACCAGCATCTGGCCAGGTTTGCAGCGCTGGTTCATCCAAACATGCAACCACTTGCACTCAGCTGAGTAGTGAGATAACCCAGCACATACCTAGCAGTGATCCACTTGTGGCTTTTCATGTCATAGAGTCACAAGGGACAAGCCAATCTCAGAAACAGCAGGAGAACATCAAATCTGTTTTTATATCAGCAAAGAAGACAACCATGAAACTCCAACCCCTTCTGAAAAGTCAATCTGATTGTTTGCTTTTTGGGGTGGAAAGTTTTGCTTTGTGTAGTCTTTGGCAGCAAGAAAAGAGAATAAGGCAGGGGAAAAAGGAAGTAAGTTTCTTCAGCTGCAGTTTGTGACTCAATGAAAACTGATTTGTCTTGGTTTGCTGACAGCTGCTGCCTGCTGGCAGTTGTGGGCTTACACAGGTTTGATTTCTATGCTTCACTTTTTTTGCAAAGCAAATATAAATAAATTGGAGACGTTGACATGAGCAAACTCAACATGTGTTTTTTCTCCTGTTGGGATACTGAATTGTCTTTGACTTTGGAATGGGGGAAGAAGGAACTGGACACGGTAGATGAAGAATATTGAGGAAGAATAAGGTTGTTTGCTTCAAGATTTAGGAAGTATAAAAACCTAAAGAGACTTCCATCTCCCTGTCATGCATGAGGGTTACTGCTGACAAATTAGAGTAGAAGGAAGCACACTAATTATAGCATTAAACCTATGATTTCATTTGCCTTTTTAGTCAATGTAACAAAACTGAAAATAAATGGAAAAAATGAAGTATGATAACTAAGAATATACTATGTTATTCTTATTATTACACTTAGAAAGTATTGGGTTGATTCCTCCAATTTTCTGAATTCAGTTTGTTCTCTTTTAGCACATGACCATCTATTATGTGTTGCATTTTGAGTATAGAGCAGCTGGATGTTGTCCTTGAGGATTCCTCCCTGCACATCGGGAAGCTCTGCAATTTTAAAGGCTCCTACAATCAGTGCTTCCTGTCCTGGACCTGAATTGGTTGGCCTAAGGTCAGACATGGGGTGAAAAAGACAAGAAGGTGAGGAAGTGCATGTTGGACCCAGTTTTTTCTGTGAGTAATTTCCCAGGGCAATCCTGTTGCTGAGGGAGTCTGGCGAGGCAGGAACCAGAGCTGATCTGTGCATCTGCAGCCAGACAGTGGATATCATGGGAGTAAACTGAAACACATGCTTGGAAAATTCTTTGGAAATTCACCATATTCAGGAGATAAAAGGTGATTCATAGCTGGAATTTCATATGTGGGAAAGAAGTCCACCAGTCAGCTCTTGGGTTACGTTTGTCTTCACAGCAGGATTTACCAAGCTAAAGGAGTACAGCTTTCCTGTGGATAAGGAACTCTACAGTATACTGCAGTGTGTTACATTTTTATTTTAGGCTCTGGTCAGCATTATTATCCGTGTCCTTGAACCTGATAATAAAACTGGTAATTCTAAACAGGTATAGATTACAGTACTGTTGTCCATCATGAGTGTTTTCATTCCCTTACTAAAGCAGTATTAGAATCACGTCTTCTAATCCACTGTGCTTGGAGTTGCTTTTCCACACTTAAAGGGTCATCTGTATATATTCTCTTGGGCTCCTTTTTGGTCTTTGTCTTTCCTTGCTTTTTTTGGCTGTTTTTCCCTGCAGCTTAACTTTAAAATTTACAACCTTTTAGGCAGACTATATTTTGTTTTAAATCCTACACTTGATTCCCTGAAAAAAAAAAAAGGTACTGATTTGTGAAAAAAAAAAAAAATAAATAAAGACCCACAGAAACATACAAAGAAGTATAAGAATTTATATTACTGGAATGTAACTTACACATGAGGCATATGGCAGATTTGATTCCCCAAGCAATGCACAGGGTGCAAGTATGAAGTTATTTTCAAGTACTGTCAACTCTGAATATGAAAAGTCTATAAATTTTATGTTGTTAGAGTCAAAGATTATCTTTAAAATCTCTGCCCTTCCAGCTGAAGGTAACAAAAGGCTTTAATTTCTCTCTTCTTGAAAGTATATCCAAATGTCTGGGTTCTGCTAGCATGCAGTCTGAATTATGTGGGTGCTCATTAGTTGCATTTTAAGTGTAAAGATCGTAATTACTGCAACTTACTAGGAGACAAATAAAGCTTTCTGGGAAGAAAAAACCCCAACACAGTGTTCCAACTCTTTTTCAATCTCCTGCCACTATGGAAAGATAATCTCTGCTTATTTTTTCAGCAAATGTCAGCCATGTCATCTCTGTTTATAGATGAATGGATTTCAGTCTTGAAATGTTTATTCTAAGCCTCTGCTAGTGAGGATTTTTTTCTTTGCGTAGTCTGGTGCAAAGAAATATTGCCCCCATTACTACTCTAAATGAAGGGAAGGTGAAAAAATTGTAAAGGATTGCAACTAGATTGCAGCTTTGGGCACTATCCAAGTTGACTTTTGTGGACTTGTAAGATTTCATTATATCCCATTGTAGGAAAGGTAATGTGCATGAGATGAAATATAAATAGGAATTCTTTTAACTCTAAACAGTTGAAAGAAGCGAAGACTGCAACTGAAGAGTGGAGCAGTGAGACACATATGTACTTGGTGAATCATTTTCAAGAAAATGTATTTAGGGATAAATTTTTAAACTCCATAAAAAGTACAAATTAATAGAAATTGCTTTATATAGGCACGTATAAATACATGCCTCTAGAAAAAATGTGTTCAGTGAAGAACTAATGAAAATGAAGAGAACGTGAAGGTAAAAATAACGTGTTCAAATCAGAAAAAATAGGATAACTTATATATATCCACAATATATAAAAAAACTTGAAAGAGCAGTATTAAAATAAGGAGCATGTGACCTAACAAAGGTGGAATCTCACTTGAAGATTCCTTCATCTTAATCTTCATTCTCTCCATTAACTCCTGTGGATCAAAGAGCAGACTCCTTTAACTCCTCCCTGCATCAGTTTTCCAAAGTGATATATAGCAGTAAACTAAAGGCTTGTTCACTTATTCTCCTGCTCGCTGCTCTACACAGACACAGACTGAACTGTGTTGTTGCCCATGTGGAGCCTCACACGTGAAATTTTTGCTCCATTTGAGAACACTGCTAAAACTCTTACTGATTTTCTAATTGATTCTGTCTTCTACCATCCATAAACACAATAACAGCTAGCACCACCACCTGCATCTCTTACTCTTTTTGTTTTCTCTCTTTCTTTTACATCCTTCAACACTTTAAACTATTCTAGGCTTTACAGTTAAGTGAAGCTGGAAGTTAAAGCCCCTGAGGGACAGCCTACTGCCTGCCTTGCCTGTGCCAGATCTCTGGAGAATGCTTTTTTGTTGTTACCACTACTGATGGTCAGGGCCTTCTTCAAGGATGTGATCATTGTTAGGCAAGACAGGGGGCTTAACAGAAAGAGTAGCCTCTGCTGTAAAAAACAAACCCAACAATTTTGTCTCCCCAGAGCTGACTAATTTTATTCATATCCTTGGGCCAGTAGGATTCAGTTTCACCTACCCTCCTGCTAAGAAGCCTTGAGTAAGTTTTGCTTCTGGCTGTCATTCAGTGCCCAAAGTCTCTGGGGAGACATTTAGACAGCAGTTACTGTTCAGTTTAAAGCTTACTGAAGTCAATAGAAATGAAAACTTCCCAAATTGAGGTTTGTTTTTAGCTTGTTACTTTGAGTATGTGACACCATTCAATCTTCTATTATTAAAGACTAAACTGCAAAATAATAGATTTTAAAGCACTTATGTGGTTTAGCAATTTCTCATTGAGAATTAGCATCACACTATTGCCAGCACTTGTAAATTATTCAAAATTTCAGGACAGTTTATTTTCTTCTGCAAGAAGGTGTGGACCTGTGTAATTAATCCCAACGAAGATATGAATGCATTTAGAGATACAGATGTTTTCATAAGTACTCTTTAACAAGTAAGTTTAATTCAGCATATTATTTCAACAAATGCATTCTCTTTCTCTTTTTTAAAGACATTATTAGTAACATTTGAATAATTTTTCTTTGACCCAATCTATTTCAAAATAAATATAAATTTGGAGAAAGTAAAACCTTTCATAATGCAAGCTTAATTCTTAGCATATGTTTCATCTTGATTTTTCAATAAAAGGTTCCTATCTTAAAATTTAAGACACTTCTGAATCAAATAAATTATAAACTTTATAACTTTTATTTTATGCAAAGAAAAAAACTCATTCATTCTGAAACAAGTCTTTGATGATAGAAGTGGAAATTTTAAGCTTGGTTCAAGGTGGGAAATAAGAACATGTTCTTTGTCTTATTCAGTTTTAATGTTTGAAAATCTGTAGGAGAAAGCAAAAGGAAATGTGGGATACTCAGCCTGGTCCAGTCAAAGCTGAGAGAAAATGCTAAATAAGCCGTAGAACTTCTAGAGATATTTCTGTGAAACATGGCGAAGGTTTTTACACAGGCAAAAAGTGCAGTAGTATTGCTGTCAGGTAATACAACAGAGAATGGTTTATTTTATCAAGAAGTCAGTCTCAGCCTCGAATTTCTGAACAACTGGGCTATTTCACGTGGGAAGATGTTGCTGTCAAGTGTGTGAAGTTCCTGAAAATGTTGTGAAAATTCACTGATGTGTGAAGAAAAGGAATACAAATTAGTGCCAGAGTGCAGGTAAAACTCAGACATCAGCTACAGTCAAGTACTTCTGCAGTGGTTGAGGACTCAGACTTGGTGGCTTAGCTAGAAGGGGGACCCAGACCACCAAATGATGGCTTGGGATCAGGAAGAGAACACCTGGAGAGTGCTTGTGAAGTCAGGGTGTTTGAAAAGGCTGCAGGGTGATCAGTCAGTAAGTCCCAGGAATAGCACACAGAGGCAGGGATCAGAGCAAAAGTGAGGCTAAAAAGGCCATTCAAAGCAGGCAAGTATCTCAGGGTCCCAAGAAGGGGAGCTGTGTCTGCAACTCAGAAGTTGAAATTGCTCCTGGAGGGAAAAGCAACTGGAAGGAGATAGACCATGTGGGATATTCCCTGATCACTCATGTTTTGAAACATCTTTGTCTGAACTTCTCAAAAAGAGTATTTGAACCTGAATACTTCAAAACAAATGAAAAACTACAGAAAGACATTGAATGTAAGTAGTCTAATAAAAACGGCTAAAATGATAGGGAGAGGTACAAAACTGGGAATGAGGTAAACTATTACAGTTTGCTATCTGGTGCCAGTGGTTCAGTCCTTACACAAATCAAGACCTGCCACAGTCTGCAGTCATATGGCAGAGGTTTGGTGCTTATTTAATGTGGTGACATTGTTTATGTAGAATTAACTAACGTGCAAAACCATACTCATGACAATTCTGACTCCGTTTATTTGTACAAAAAGTGACTTTTGCAATCTGGTCCCAAGAATCAGGCCTGAGATATACATGCTTTCCTAGCCTGGCAGGTCCCTCAAGACATGAGTCTATAGTCCTTCATTTCTGCTCTAGACCTCAATTCTTTTGTAATTTTACCTGTGACTAAAGAGTGTGCTAGGTTAGCCCTGTAGGAACAAAAATATTTTAATTTGTCCCTATAAAGAAGCACAGCAGAATGGTCCCATTTTCAGCATTAAAGGGTTATTGAATGTCAGAGAGGCCATCAGACACCTCACATAATCTGGACACAATGGCATTTAAATGCAAGCAGGAGTGCTCTGTCTGCCTGTGACAAGAACTACAGTGAAGAAGTGAGTTAAGTGACTCATTTTGAACAGTCACTCTGAGGGAAATATGAGAAGCAATCAACCCAATATCAGATATTTCTACTCAAGAGCTCTACAGGGAGTTTTCAGTCTATCAAAATAAACATATTAAATTAATATTGTGCATTCTGCCTTGAAACTTTTCAGTAAAAATGCACCCCACATACAAGAGTACCTGAATCTACTGAAAAAAAAACCCCAGGGATCTGAAGTATGAAGCCAAAAACCATGAAAAAGGCACCATGTAAGATATAAAATTGAAAAATCAGCCTATTTGAGACTGAGGAACTCAAAGCTACTTGAACTCAGGTCTGCTTACCCCTGCTTGCATATGCTGAATGCTCATTTCTCTCTTCTACTTGATCTCATGTCCCTTGCTGCAATAAAGCCATTTAACCTTGACTTTCCTCTTATGGCTAGAGCACTCCCGAGGAAAGTGATTGGGTTGATGATAGATGCCCTCCAGTGTGTTTTTTGACCACCAGCACACAGGACTTTGGGGTTCCCCCCCTGAGATCCTTCACACTTTCCAGGACCAGAGCCCTGCATGTGCGTTCAGACTTAACACTAGGAAGCCTAAAAAAGTGACAGACTGAATTGCTTAATTTATAGATGCCTGTGTCCATTCATGACTCTAGGCATAGCTGCCTGAAAAAAAGTCACAATAGTTATCTTTAATAAATATTTGAAGCAGCCAGTAACAAGCACATAATGTATCGCAATAAAATAAAAATTGTAAAAGCCTTATTCTCTTTTGTAAGCAGACCCAGGGGGTCAATGAATATTTGTAACTAAGGAGCAAATATTCTTCCTGTCACCTTGTCATTTACAAGGCATGACTGCTTAGGAGATTCTTTAATTAGCCTAAACATTTCAGTTAATGGCCAACAAGATCACATTGTACATTATAGTGTTCTATAAGCATCACATACATGAAGAGTAGTGGTAGCTGCTATAATTTAGGAAAAAAATGAAATTATAGCAACTAACAGCTGCCATATGAAATTAGCATTATTCATAATAATTTTTAAAATTATAAATATTAATGTGCACCTTCCTGGATACACTATTGAGACTTCAAAATCAGG
Organism: Ara ararauna; assembly: GCA_028858755.1. Classification (NCBI taxonomy): domain Eukaryota; kingdom Metazoa; phylum Chordata; class Aves; order Psittaciformes; family Psittacidae; genus Ara; species Ara ararauna. Next base: position 119,614,494 of record CM054376.1, on the reverse strand, counting down.
GCATATTCAGTTTCATATGTGATTTTTAATATTTTTATGAATTTCTAAATCTCATGACAACTTTTCACTATCAAGTGATGCATTTATATGGGTAAAGTCAGAAAAATGGCTTTGCGTTTTCTATAGTTGTGTGTAATTTAAGCCTGATGGATATTCTGAGGTAGCTTTCCACTATACCTCTATTAAATAGCCTATTGATCCCTACACTTGTAATTACCCACAGCATGCTCATCTTGCAGGAATGCAGTTTAGCTAGAAAAATTTAAATGGTATAAATGATCCATCTGGAAATGAGTGTCTTCTTGCCAGAGTACCATTTGGGATCCATTCTATCCAGCCTGGCCCAAGTAACTGACACTATAAAAAAAGTCTAGGGAGTGTATTCATTTTAATATGTTATATATTATGCCACCAAATTAGTCACAGTATCATTCATCTACAAACACATAATTGGGAGCCATGAAATGTAACTGTACCATGGACCAGCTGGGTAGCTGAGGAATCTTTCCACAGAGGAAGAATAGCTATAATCCAGCATTCAAGGCAGTCTGCCTGTCTCCGATCAAGGACTCACACCTGGGTTTTCTAAACCTCGAGTGTGCCAGCTGCCCTTATAATCTCTGTCTGTTCTTATGCAGAAGTGTTTTTGTATGTTTAATTTTTATATACTGTTTATGGGGTTGTACAATAAGGGGGACTGAGAGCCATAATCTGGCACAGTTTTAATATATAATATAATATGAATATCTGTGAAGTCATCTGTCATGAGGTACATTAAAATTTAGACCAAACCCAAGTACTTTTTTGAAGTTAACTTTGAAGTGTTTAATTCATGAAAGCTGAATAATTAGCCGCTTGAGAGTCACAGCTGCAAAGCTTAGTCAGTTTGTTAGGTCACTTTAAGAGGCCTTGATGGGTAACTAGAAATCTGGGAGCTCCCAGTCAATCATTCATGAAGCCTTTTAAACAGTTTCTCACATCTGCTCAGAAGCTGCCTGAAATAAGAACGTGCTCTCATTAACATACCTATCATAAAAGATTAAGTTTTTTGTTAAAAAAAAGACAGGTATTTTGGGGATTATGCTGTCCCTGATTTCCAAGCCACACTCTGGGAGCACAGCTGGCTGGAGGCAATCCTTCTGCACTGATGGGAAAGCTTCCATGGGGCAGCAATATCGAGGGGTGTTAGAGTTATTCCTTCCAAGTGACATTTAAGATTCCTTAGAATTACTATAGGTGAAAACTGTGGGTTCTGGGGAAAAAAATTCAGGGACAGATTCAAGGAGCCAGTGGTTGCATGCAGAAGTCCCTCAGCTGGAACCATAACCTTTTTGCAGTGATCACACAGTCTTCATGTTGAATTGCAAATATATAGATGAGCAATTCCTGTTTGTCAGTGACCACCAGGCAACTCTTACTGGGGCTCATGTGTCAAGAGTGCAAACAACTTTCCCTGATAGCTGGGGAATTAAATTATTGTCCTCCTGTGAGCTCTTCCACACTGACTTTATTTCAGTTCAACAGCAGGAATTTACAAGGGGGTCTGAATTAAGCAATAGATGTAGGATGTGAGGTAAAATTTCTTTACAATGAGGGAGGTGAAATACTGGAACAGGCTGCTCAAAGAGGTGGTGGATGCACTATCCCTGGGGACATTCAAGGCCAGGCTGGATGTGGTTCTGGTCAACTGATCAAGTTGAAGATGTCCCTGCTCATTGCAGGGCAGTTGGACTTGGTGGCCTTTGAATGTCTCTTCCAACCCAACCTGTTCTGTGATTCTATGTCTTCTGTATGTGAAAGTGAAGGCTGCAGCCAAAAGTTTTGCAAAACACTAGAGTTAGAAAGAGAGCTGAAGTGAGATTTTAAGGCTGCTGGGACACTACAGTCCTCACTTCCAGTTTAATTAGACACAGGTCTGGGCTATCTCGTGAGCTGTAATAATGTTTTGCAGTGCAATCAAGCAGAGGAAGAAAGCAGTGTGCTCCCAAATACCTACTGGAGCTCTTTATGCTTGTTCTGTTTTAACATAGTGGTTTGCTGCTTTGCTGTTTTTCTGTGTGCTAAACTGTTGACAAACCAAAAATATGAGATGTGCTTGAGAAAGTTCATGTGATGAAAATACTGTTTGTTTTGTTTCAAAGATAAAATTGAAACCAAACTTAGAAACATTCTGTGAGTTCTAGGTAGTGCTACAAAATGTACTGCAGAATTACCAAAGCTTCTTTTCCCAAGTACTTTGTTTCCTCTTTTATTCATGCAGGACACATAGCTGTAAGGCATCAGTAACTGTAAAAGTCATCTATAATTGAAAATCCTTTTGGTATATTCTGAAAAGATCAAAGTTATGGAGAATGCTTCAGTACTTTGCGAAGACTTTCTGCCCATGAGACTAAATAATCTTAAAGCAATTTCTCTGCAAAAATATATGTATAGTTAATCTCTGTTCAGGATAGTTCCCACAGAAATAACAGCACAGACAATTTAATCTGACAAAGCATAAATTATTTTGCTCAATCTTAGGAAATTTGAATGTGTAGCTTCAACACAGAAAGGAAAATTAAGCTAGCTAGTAGGCTGAAAATTGTTGGGGAGGACCGGAGTGAATGACAAAGAGATTTCCTCTCTCACTTGAAAGCAGAAAAGAAGGAATCAAGAGACTGTCAGGAAGTGGACAAGTATTTGGGCTATGATGATTAACACGACCATTGCAAAACACCTTCACCATTTCTGACAGGATGAAACCTCTCCTCTCCCATTTAATGACCTACTGCAATTCTTTGGGTTAGGTTCTGAATATGTACTTCCCAGCAAGACGTGTCAGTGAAGTGAATGACAAAACTCCAGAAATTACTTGAAAAGGAGTAAATGTGAACACAGGAAAATAAAACTTACTGTGAAATTTAGTTCTAATATGATATTTTTCTGGTATTTAAGCATGATTCACCTGATTTGAATTAATAATTCTGTTTATTTTGCTTAGTTATACATTCATTCAATATTCTTGTATCATGACATTATACATTATGGAAGCTGCTTGGAGATAGTTATTCTTGAAATTGGACTATCATAGGAATTACAGATGCAAACTTTTCTCAACTACTTGGGGTTTATCTCAACTTTCCTGAAAAGAGGCATAATCATGATACTTTAATTAAAAAAAAAAAATATGGAGAAAAAGTAAAGAGCACAAAATTAATGTTTGCTGTGCATTAAGAAACATGACCAAGCCATTCAACATGCTTCTGTTTGCTTTTCAGATCACTTCCTCTTCCTGATTCTATTTGTAGAAATTAACACCACAAATTTTGCTATGCATCCAAATTGTTTGAAAGCATTCCAATGAAAAGAAGCAAAGTACACATCTACCTTTGAGTAAGGAAATGATACTAAATGTCAAATCTGATTAGAACCATAATGCCCAGTAGTTAGCAAGATATGGAAAATGCTAGCGGGATGAAATAATGTTTTCTAAACAATTCTTAATAAGGGCTGTAAATCTCCATATACATTGGGAATCACAAATAAACATTATCTGTAAAAATTGCACATTTTTATTCAGCAAATTTATCTCACATGTTTTAAACATAATTTAAACCAACAGAACTATCATTATTTCTTCATAGATGCATGCCATGCTGAATAAGGACTTTTAACTTCTCTGCACTTGAAAGATCTGTCTAAATCCCTTTCTGTAATGAGCTTCCTTACCCAAACACTCTTTACAAGAAAGTGAGGTTTAATTAAAAGCAATATGATTGTCAAACTTGTTCTACGAAGTCTTTACATAGAACAGAAATGAGAAGGGAGTTAGATTTGGATTTCAGACATTGATCCAGCAATATAAATATTTAACTTTCAAACTCTTTGCTGCTGAGCAGACTCTGCAATATGGAATTACTGGTAAAGGTTTGTCATGCAAAGCATAGGTGTGAATAGTGTCTGAACAAGGAGCTGTTAGTAGGAAAATTAAAAAAAAAGAGCCAAAGAAAGAAGAAGCTCAGGGTGTGAGCAGACCGAAGACAGTGAGAAGGGAATTCTCTCTCTCCCTCTCTCCTTGTCTAAGGGATTGAATGCTCACTGTCTGCGTGGGAAACACACATTCAATATATGCCCTATTCCTCATGTTCCTAAAGGCATGAGGGCTCTGATATGTGTAGAGAGAAGCCTCATACTACAGTGTTGAAGATATCACATTCAGTTCAAGAGAATTGAATACTACTGACAACAGCAAGAGCTAAAGCTGTCTCTCAGGAGGAGATTTTGGCAATCAACCGTTTAGACTTCTCCCTAGTGTAAAGAATGTTTAAAGGTTCCTGCAAAAAGGAGCAGCACCAAAAGGTATCCAAATAGAAAGTGAAATTCTGGGATATGCTATATTCCTTAGTGGATAAGTGCTCTCCTGAGAGGTGAGAACGTGAGATGAGTTTCCTTTAGGAAAGAAGTGTTCATAGGCAGATAAGTATAAGGAAGAAGAAAGTCCTATTACTTTTTTCTCCTCTCTTTTTGCAAGAAGTGCATTAGATATTTTGTTTTATGTCTCTGTATGTGACATATGTGGGGAATGCCACATGCGTGAATACTGTTGCAGAGGTGTGGGGTAAGGGCTGAGTTTCTCTTCAGTGCTGAAGGTGAGGATGTCCTTCCCATTGCTGCAGCAAGGTGCTGCCCTGCAAAAGGCTTCTGACTCCTGGATATAGCACCCCTGGGATGTGTGTACCAGGAGAAGAGAGACATGCTTGTACTGCTTGGCAAATGGTGCCTGGCATAAGTGAGGAATGGTTGTGGGTGAGTTTTCTCTTTCTTTTAATCTGGTTTTAAGTATTTAATATTCATTAGGAAGAAACGGGTTTTAAGGTTGCTCTTCAGTGAATTATCTATGTTTTGATTCAAGACTGGGAGTGGTTTCTCTGTAACTGATTCCACATCTAAGCATTTCCTCTGTCACAAGGAAGAGCATTTCAAGTGTATGCATGGTCACAGCGACGTTACATGTCAAGCCAGTTTGTTTTGGGAACCAATAGATTGAAAGGAAGGCATGATGCTGTTTCTCAGCTTGTTCTCTTTTTTATGAAACTTTGTTTTAAAATTATTAGGCAAAGGAGACCAGATGTCTTTGCTTTACCAAGGCAACCGTTTTTTTAAGACCCTATTTTAGTGTTTCAACAATTTTTGCTGCAAGGCTAAAATGGCTTTTTTTTTTCTTTTTTTTTTTTTTTTCTTCTTCTGCTATTAAGCAACTCCCACCCCGAAGTACCATCTGCTGAGAAATATTGAATGCCTTTTCCATTTCTCAGTACTTACATGTATTTATATAAAAGAAAAAAAATCATGGTGTGTATATGTCTGCGTGTGAGAACGTATGTGGAATATGGCATGAGAGAAAGGAGATTTTATGCTGTGGTATGCCTATAGGAAGTAATTAACTGTAACTACTCCATGACAAACTCTAGACTTAACCGGAGCAGTCTGAACAGCAAAATATATCTACACAGAATTATTTATTAGCATCTGATTTTTATATCACTTGATAAATTTCACTAAACTATTTATATAAATGGTTTAAGAGACACTGAGCTACTTGGAAAATGTTATAAAAATGTTAAAAAGTACATTATTGGTAAATGTTATTGTATTCAGCTGCATAACAAGGTTTTGGTAGCAGGGTGGTTACAAGGGTGGCATCTGTGAGAAACTTCACCTGTATTCAACACAGCCAACACCAGCCAGCTCCAAGATGGACCCATGGCTGGCCAAGGCTGAGCCCATCAGCGGCGGTGGTATTGATGACATATTTAAGAAAAGGAAAAAATTACTGGGCAGGAGCGATTACAGCCAGATTGAGGAGTGAGACATGTGAGAGCAACAGCTCTGCAGGCACCAATGCCAGTGGAAAAGGAGGTAAGAAGGTGCTTACAAGGATGAATACGGATGAATACCAAATGAATTAATATTAAAACATAAAATGAACTCTTTTTCATGTGAAATATAAAGTAAGTCTGTATATCATCTGTTTTCCTGTACCATGATATTCCTGCTGAGGTTTTTTTCAGTTTATAATTTGGCTTTAACTGGTGTTTACAAAATGTCTCTAAAAGGATAAAGGCAGTTGTTACAAGTGCCAGTTGAGTTGCTTTATTGTTGGGTTTTTTTGCAATGCGTTTGTGATACACAGAGGCAAACACAGAGACAATTTCCTCATTCCCTGATAAGCAGGACTGCAGGGTAGTAGTTGGTTTGGTTAAATGCAAATGTAGGTTTGTATGTCTTACCCTTTGAATCCTTCCTATACTAACCAGTGGAGTGGAAGCATTCTAATACTAGAACGATTTGAAATGTCCGATAATGTTTAGTACTTCTGAAAACTGCAGTTGAACTTACTGTCTTCATTGCTAAGTGAATACTGTAGCATTTTCATCAATGCTTAAGCTCAACTTCTTTTTGTGCCATTTGATCTCCAGTAACACAGGGCTAGATTGACTTTTTAGTCCCTTTCGGTTATAGTTAATCCCCAGCTTTATTTCTCTGGAAAAGCCAGGCACTGCTGGCCTCACACTGTGCCAGCTGCTGGGAGGCAGACCCTTGAATAGGACTGAAAGCAATTGCCAAGACCTAAAAAAGATTGTTAGGTAAAAGGGCTGTTGTGGAGAGAAAGGGACATCACAAGTGGCAGAGGGACATTTCAGAGATGATCAGCAGCAGAACCGGGTCCACTGCTTCCTGGTATCCTGCAGTCTCTAAACAAATGCTATATTCAAAATCAAATACACAGTAGTTCCCCCATCACACCTCCTACCAGTCACACAAATCTGAAATCAAACACAAGCTGACTCAGACTGTGTTTTGCTATCCCCAAATAATGTATTTATTTACCAGCTGCTAACCTTGAGAAAGGTGAATGTCAAAGATTGGTACAGCTCCCTTTTCAGAACAGTTCCTCTATCTTTTGCCTTTAGCAGTCTTCAGCAGCAGTTTTTGTTTTCAGCTAGTGGATGTTCACTTCAGTGTGTAAATAGAGAAAAGCCCATTTTTCAAAACAGAATCCTTAATATCATGCATCAGGATCAGTTTATTTTGAAATACATGCATGTAAGCTGCATAATGTTTATTCTAACCTTACTTACAAATCATCTATTTTTTTCCTTTCAAAAGAATCAAGAGGGTCTAGGGGTTGGGTCTTTTGTTGGTTTTGTGGTTTTGGGACTGAACAGTTTCATTATCCCTAATTATATGATGAACTACTCAGCAAATAAAAAGCACATTGAAAAATAGCCTGAAAAGAACAAAAATAGCCCTACAGTTAATTATGTTAAAAATACCAAACACTTGTCAGCATCTCATTAACATCTTAATGAGGAGAAATAACCCTCATCTGTCATTTTTTTTTCTGAAGAAAAAAAAACATCCCAACCTAGTTTGTTAATCTTGCACCCTGAAAAACATGGATTATTTCTCCTCGTTAAAATCCTAACAGGGCATCTAAGAGTTACAAAGTGTTAAGATGCAATTCTTCCATAATACTGTCAATGTTACTTAGCTAAGAAAAAAATTTGGGCAGTTCGGATGGGTAAAGTAGAAAAGGTTCCATTTTAAAAAGTTTAATATTGATGAATTCTTATTTACATCAATTCTCTGTTACATTAGTTGAAAATCCATTTTCTTCTGTGTCTTTATGTCTGAGTTTGTTCAGCTTCCTCACTCATCTAGTGGGAGCAATTAAGGACTCCTGGTAATACAATATTCCAGGGTGTTTCTTGTTTAAGTTCCCTGGAAAATCCAAGGATTTTGTAGGGTTTCGACTACAACTTTAATACAATGATGTTTAATTTGGAATAAATTATTAAGGGCTTTTAAAATGTGTTGCTAATTCCTTTGTTTATGATTCTCCTTCTATAGAAAAATTTCATACACAGGAAATAACTTCCATATTGACCATATATGCTCACCACAGCTAATTAATAATTCCGAGTATTATTATGTCTCAAGAAAAAAAGTTTCTAGAATAACTTGTTTCTTGCACCTATATAATCTCTATGAGGAACAAGTTTCCCTGTTTTTCAATCTATAGCTGCCCCTTCCATACTCTGGGTAAAAAAAATAATCTTATTTCCAGTGTATATTGGTTTATGAGCACCTAATAGGGGAAAATATTTCTTCTGAACTATAATTGTTGTTACTTTAGGTAGCTGTCTCTAGGCAGTGTAAGCATGTCACAGAGCAAGAAACTGCACTTCACCCTAGACATTAATTATGCCTTCAGATACCAGTAAACTTTCCTATGGATTTAATAATATAAGTACAGAAATTAATCTGAAAAACTCTTCTTCAAGATATTTCTATTACACTTCTGAAAAGTGTGCTACTCTGCTGCAAACCTGTGACCCTTAGGTCTTCTTTTACGGCAGTATTACAAATTAGTTGCCATAGTAGCTGAGTTTACAGACATTTTCAATAAAGCCAGTATAATGTTGGCTCTAATTTATAAATTAACACTTAATAAGTTATCATTTCCAGTGTACAGGGAAGAAACACAGGTCATGACAAGGCATTCCATTTTACTACAATAAAATTGGAATAAACTGATAGAGGAAAATGAGTGTAAAAGCAAATCTCTTTAAATATGTTCTGGCTTACACGTTAGAGTCCTCTGCTTAGAGTGTATGTTTTTTACATAAATGTTTTTATATTTAGTATGATCTTATACTCCTTAAAGTTTTATGGCTAAACGACTTGAGCCTGGTTACTTGGATGTTTGTTTTCTTCTTTTAGCTGAGCGGTTACAGACAGGATATCTATACAAAACATCCCACAAACAAGCAACCAGCTCACAGCTTATTATATTCTAAAGTAATACTGATAAAAAAGCTTGCACCTACTGATTACAAAACAGCACAACTTCACACTGTGAGATGTTGTGATTGGGGTACCTGACTGAGTGTTCTGTTCCAGCATAAGGGACCCATTCTGCTAATGGAGCTAGTAGAGAGGCTGTCCTCTACTGGACAGTTACCATGACTATTGGTTACCAAATAAAAATAAACTTCAGACTTATCTGTAGAAGGTCCCTGCAGCCCAGAGGAACATCTCCTGCTGCTGATCCATATTTTCAATACACTTTGAACTTCTGAAAACGCAGTGACTTTTTTTAAAGGTTTGGGTTTGTGGTATTCTAAGCCAGCATCCTGCAGCTTTGCCTTCTTCAGAGAGATTTTGGAGGCTCACATTCAAAACAGTGCATCTTACAGATAATGGAGGCAGCTGTGAACATATGCTGCCAACCACTAAAAATCAGCAGTTAATGCATCACTGTATGCAAGATGCCACAATTATTCTCTATGTTATGTAACTGAAAATGACATCTACTAGCTTTTTAGTTTTGACCATTGTAGCCATAAAGAGATCATTCTCTCAATATAAAAAACAATCTAAAAATATGTTATGCATGATACTCACCCATGTGTCCAATAATTAGCACTTTGCTCTGTCTGCATAGCTTTGCAAGGACTATTTTTTTCTCCAGCTTTTGCAGCACCATACTGAGCAATCATAGCTACCATTTAGACAAGCAAAAACTAAGGTGTTATTACTTTAATTTGCTAGACAAATTATATGGAAATATGTTTTGAAAGATGCAAAAGGAGGCAGACTTTATATTTTGATGAAATGAGCTACCTAGATTTCCAGATGAAAAGCTTGTTATCTTCTCCAACCTACTGCCTCTTTTAACTGCTTGTATGTGCTGTATATGTCCAGAGGAGGACCATGAGGATGATAAGGTGGCTGGAGCACCTCCCGTATGAACACAGGCTGAGAAAGTTGGGGCTGTTTAACCTAGAGAAGAGAAGGCTGCATGGAGACCTCATAGCAGCCTTCCAATATCTGATGGAGGCCTCCAAGGGTGCTGGGGAGGGACTCTTTGTCAGGGACTGTAGGGATAAGACAAGGGGAAATGGGTTCAAACTTAAACAGGGGAAGTTCAGGTTAAATATAAGAAAGTAGTTCTTTGTTCAGGTTAGATATAAGAAAGAAGTTCTGTGAGGGTAGTGAGGCACTGGAATGGATTGCCCAAAGAAATTATAAATGCTTCACCCCTGTCAGTATTCAAGGCCAGGCTGGACAGAGCCTTGGGTGACACGATTTAGTGTGAGGTGTTCCTGCCCATGGCAGGGGGTTGGAACTAGATGATTTTACAGTCCTTTCCAACCCTAACCAATCTGTGATTCTGTGTTTCCAGTATTTCAGATTATACAATGTACAGCTATAGTCAAACCGTAAGATGCACAAATTAACCTGGTAAACATGACACTGAATTTAGAATGCCAGTCACAACCATTTATAATCTCCAGCAGCAAGTTCCCCAGCCTGCCAAACACTTTTGCTTCAAACTGAATGTCAAAGCTTTATCTATATTTGTTCTTGAATGAACTGCAGGAGTGCAATGCATTCTTTATTTGCAAACTGTAGGAAATTTTCTGAGTAAACACATAAATTGGCAAAATCTATCTTAATGGAAAACCTATTATTTTAATTACTAGGGGGTGGTGTACACTTTTGCTTTAGACTTTTTTGAATGAGTAATTAATGGCTTCATCATGGAAAATATTTATTGCTTTCATTTCAGGGAATTCAAATGAAGACAACTCATTTTAGAGAATGTTCAGTATCACCCCAGCCTTAGCAAAAGGACAAACAGTACCACATGGGAGTGAGGGGGAAGTATGCGTGCTTAGGAACAGTTGAAGCCAGAGAAGTCTTAACAGTGAAATACAATACATAAATGCTTCTGATTAGTGGGGTTAATGATTGTTTATCTTGCAAACTCTGTGTTGCCAAGAAGTAGAGGTCATCTTCATCAGTGAACTAGATGTAAAACTTGCTTACTGGAGGGGAAAAAGAAGAAAAGAAACACAACACAAGACTATGAGGAACCTGATAAGGAGATGTCAAGCCCTGGATATTGTCATAGAGAAATCATCCAGCTTTCCTTTGTATATACCTTCAAATTTTCAGCAGGCTTAGTTTAGAGCCCTTCCTTTTCCACTGCAGTCTCCTTCACCAAACAGCATCAGAACATGCCCCAGCAGAAATTTTTTTTTCCTTTACTTGATGTTGATGTAAGTAGTCCTCAGATTGACTCAAATCATCACAGCTCTTTGGGCTTTTAAAAAGTTTTTTTGGTGAGTTGTTTGTTTGCTTGTTTTACTATATGTATCTCTCTCAATTTAGGGCACCTTCTTGTGCTTTGCCACTGCTTAGATTGGGCTTAACAGTAGTAAGAATCACCCTGAAATAAGTAATCTCTGAGGACCTCTCCTATGAAGACAGGCTAAGGGAGCTGGGCTTGTTCAGGCTGGAGAAGAGAAGGCTCAGGGGAGACCTTAAAAAAGGCAGCCTTGCAAAGTGGACCTAAAAGGAGACCTACAAGAAATCTGGAGAGTGTCTTTTTACAAGGGTGTGTAGAGACAGGACAAAGGGTAATGGCTTTAAACTGAAAGAGGTTAGATTTAGATTAGACATTAGGAAAAAGATCTTTATGGTGAGGGTGGTGAGGCACTGGCACAGGCTGCCCAGAGAAGTTGTGGCTGCCCTACCCCTGGCAGTGTTCAAGGCCAGGTTGGACAGGGCTTTGAGCAACCTGGTCTAGTGGAAGGTGTCTCTGACCATGGCATGGGTGTTGGAACTAGATGATCTTTAAGGCTCCTTCCAACCAAAACCATTCTATGATTCTCTGAAATGCTGATCCTATTACATTTTTTTACCTTTTTTCTCTTCAAAAGGCAGTTGAATTTCAGCTCTTTAATTAACATTATGGATATCTGTTCAAACCACAGTTTGGGAGGGGAGGGTTGACTTTTTTTAGTTTTAAAGTATTCAGTTTTAGAAGACCAAACAGAACTCACTCCTATATGCTGCTAGTTTTAGGACATCCCAAGAGACAGGATTATGTGTAATGGCTGTTCAAACAAAGACTTCATCCTTATCCCTTGTAGCGAAGATGGTTATTTTTCACCATCAGAATGCAATTGTAGAAATACTTTTTACAAGATTTTTTTCTCATTTCTTGATCCATATGATGATTCGAAACTTTGTTTTGCTGTTTTTCCAACAGTGGTGTTGAAACAGGCAGCAAGTCCAAACTGCACATTGCAGTTACATGGTTGCTTTTTTAGTCTCTAAGACGACCGAGAGCACTAAATATATTGAACTCTTTAAGCACAAAGAAAAGGAATGGTATCTTTAAAGGTTATTTTTTAAGCAGAAATCACCACATATAAAGATATGTCTGAAGGTAGAGATAGAAGCTAGAAAATTAGACAAACATTTGTGCAGAGAGAACATGAGGAAGGGCTTCCGTTCCTGAAAGCCCAATTTTCCAAGTTAGTATAGCAGAAGCTATGACTGTATTTATGTATCTTGTCTTGTCTATGTTCTTAATTTGTCATGATTCCAGCACTAAATAATGGAAGGTGAATATTTTCCATAAAGGAAAGAAATGTAGATGTGATACAGAAAAAGGACGGATTTAACAAGTGGCTGAGATGTGATAAAGTAACGACTCACTGAGCTCACTTATTGCTGTTCTATACCAGCAAATGAGAAATCTTTGTACTACCCTAATTAGATGTGAGTGCAGTAGGTGGATCTTATGACTATCATGCTACTGTGCTCTCTGTGGAATAGTCTACTTTCACTGCTGATTTGTCTCAGAAAAAGTGTCCGAAAGACTGATTTTGCCGCATTGGTCCTAAAATCTGAGCTTTATGATTCCGCACTGTGAATTTTGTGGTAAAACTATCTGTCCTGGGTTCAGCAGTAGCAGCCATTTTTCTTCTTTTTAGTAGCTGGTGCAGCACTGTGTTTTTGACTTTCGGCCTGGGAACAGCGCTGATAACACCGATGTTTATAATTGTTGCTTGGTAATGTTTTGGTCTAACCAAGGACTTTCTGAGTCTCATGCTCTTCCAGGGAGGAGGGGAAGCTGGGAGGAAGCAGAGACAGGACACCTGACCCAAACTGACCAAAGAGGTATTCCATACCACAGCACGTCATGCCCAGTATATAAACTGGGGGCAGTTACCTGGAAGGGTTAGATCACTGCTCAGGTTGGGCTGGGTATCAGTCGGTGGGTGGTGAGCGGTTGTATTCTCTTCCCTTGTTACTTCCCTTATTATTATTATTGGTGGTATCAGTAGTGGTTTGTGTTATACCTTAGTTACTGGACTGTTCTTATCTCATCCATGGCAGTTACATTCTTTCCATTCTCCTCCCCATCCCTCTGGGGGCAGGGGGAGGATGTGGGGGGAGTGAGCAAACAGCTGTGTAGTTTCTGAGTGACAGGCTGGGCTTAAACTGTGACACTATGCTTCAATAAAATCAACCAATTAGTTAAGATCCAAAGGCCATCTTCACACACTGTAACAGTACTGCAATAATTATTGCCTGGATCAGAGGTGTGGGTGTTTTGAAGATGTATCCTACACATTGCATCAATCCATATCTCCCTGGCAATGACACAATAATTCCTGAAATGTTTTGCAAGAACTGATGGCACTGAATGTGTTAGTTGGTCATCCTTTGCATTTTCATCCGGACCTCCAAACTCAGGTGTTTCAAATTTTCTCACGGTTGGTCTGAATGAATGGCCTGGCTTGAGACATCAAGGAGCATAAGGCGAGGTAAACTGTAATTCTAAATACACCAATAACATGACACACTTTGCCAGTCATATTTGCTTTAACTTGGGGAAAAAAAAAGACAAAATCACTGTTAGATCGACTGGAATATCCTCTAATTACAAATATTGCTAATTTGATCAGGATCTGCTATGATTTAAACATATTCTTGGTCATTAAGAAATATGATATTCTACATATTTTTTGACAAAACTTTCCTGATACCTTATTTCTGTGCCATATTTATGTTTTACAAAGTATATGCAATAAAAAAATAGTATTAAGAGTTTCACAAGGATTAATTTTAATACTTTGTGTCGTTGAAAATATCTGGATTTAAAAAAAATGTGTGTGGATTTTTTCAATGTACACATTCATGGGATTTTTTAATTGAGTACATACTTAATCAAAGACAAATTAGACCCTGTATGATCCTAATTACAGGGCTACTACATCTGAGTGCCTAAATTCAAACATCTTGAATTAATCAACCCTCATACGCTGCATATTTGAACAGATTTTCTTAACATGACTGCGTTTTTGAATGAAATGAATCAGCTGCCACATCACATTGCTCAGGTTCAGTCTGGAGGACAAAAGCTGTTCAAGGGTAAAATGACACTCACCAGACACTGAGCCATGCTAGCTCTTGAGTGGTTTGTTATGCAGTGGTTTCTAAATGAATCCTAGCTCAACCTGCGAACATTATGACAACCCCAATTACTCCTATGTGTGATCTGAAAAAGGCATCTGGAGTCCATATGATTACTAGCACATTCAGCCAGGCAGCTCTTGGCCTCCAGATGTATGGGTGACTTGTAATCTACCGCATCGAGTGCTGCTGCTTTTTCTAATGTCCTCCTGAACTATTTTGCACATAGGAAGAGAATGAAAAAGGAAGACTGGCTGTAACTTTTTTTGCCTTTTCTTTTTTTTTTGGCTTTCCCCACAGTGTACAGGAATTTTTTTTTTTTCTTGTCAAAAGGACAGAATCTAATCTACATCCAGAATCTAATTCTTCTAAGTAAATGAAGAACTGAGTTCAGACGATGAAACCTACATCCAATTAATATCAAATAGAGTTGGAACATTTTTAGTAGTCAGAAGTGGTATAAACACTCAACATCAGCACCGACATTAGCAGCCAATTTCTTTATTGTGCTTGTTGATGGGAGATATCTGGGTGGGTGGGGAGTCATCACGCCACCTAAGCCGCACACCGAGGGGTTAAGTGAGCAGATATTTATTACACACAAACACGCATATCCAGTAGGTTTCCGAGAGAGCAGCGGCGATATTACAATTAGTTTAGGTACTCATTATCATAAGTCTCCTCCCTTTTGGCGCTTGTGCACTGCCCTCCGACAGTCGTGGGCAGGGGTCTTCAAGATGAAGTAAGCAGTCTTCCTCAGGATACACTTTTCACCTTTAGCACCGTTGAATGCCCTAGTGGTCCCAATTAGCTGAAACCAGCCGTACTGGCGAGTTTCTGACAATTGGTAAAGATTTAGAGCAGTGTGTCCTCCTTACAAGAGATAAGCAACGCCATACAGGCAAATAAGGAGTGTTTGAAGCTTAGCAGATGCCCAGGAGGCACTGTTTTCAAGCTGACTGATAAGTAGAAGGGCTACTAAATCTTATTATCACATCAGAGACTTACAACACATTGTTCTCTAAGTTAAGCTAAAAGCTGACTGATAAGTAGAAGGGCTATTAAATCTTATTAGCATATCACAGACTTACAACACAAACATTGTTCTCTAAGTTAGGCTAAAAGTATTTTAACCCCATGTTTTCCAAACACTTGCTCTTCTTTATGTCCAAAGAAGTTATGGATGGCGACCTTTTATTAATATTACCTTAGCTATGTGGATATATAATAACTCAGTCTCTTGTGTAGTTGCTTTCCGCCCTATATTAATAGTTTCTCATTTCATGACTTTCCCCACCATATTTTGTAACAAACTATCAGTTCTCTATTTCCTTTTTAACATGAATCATAGTCTGTTCTATCACAGAAGTGTCATCAAATATGTACTGCTGTGCCTCCAATAGATAACATCATGCCTCTTCTAAAATATACTTTCGACAAGAAACTTGAATCATGATATATGATACATGCAGTATTTGTGATAAAAAAATATATATTTTCCATGTATTAGAAATTGAAATGCATGCTTATACATCAGAGTTTCATCAATTAAACTGAATCAAGGAGACAAATCAGGGTTCTTTAGTTTATAGAACTTTAAAATAGTGAAAGGAAGGACCTACCCCACCCCAATAACTCAGTGAGAGCAATGCGCATATGTACTGTGAAGCTTGGGGGGATATCTGTAGCTCATGTCATCCCTGGGGGCTGTCCACACTGGAAATACCTGTCTGGTCTCAGGATGCTGTGTAGATGTAAGACACGACCCTGTTTCTGGTTATGAACAAAATTCTTTATTTCACACCTTCTGTCCCTTTTATGGTCTACTAAGTGCTAAGCAGTAACTTTCCACTCTCTTACTTCCTTATCATCCCGATTCAGCAAAACTACTAAGGGTTACAAATATTTACATCGTTTGGTCTTTGAGATGCACATCCTGCTTTATCTTTCAAACTCTCTGCTTTGTTTTGCTAGCCGATCTTTACCCTTCATTGTTCTCTTTACAGTTCCCAAGGCTTTGGCCGGACCTGGGCAATAGCACCTGGTGTTTTCTTCGCTGTTCCCAGGGCTTAAGCTGGACCAGGGCAATAACACCTGAATCCATTTCTTTAGCTATTTCTATCCCTTCACCCACAGGATGCTATCGAGTTCCATGCACTGTGCTGGAGTGCAAGCACCTGGCTCCTCCTCAGGTCTACACCAATGTCTCTATGTGGCCTTTGGCTCCTGTGGCACTACATACCCTGTTTTTTGTAAGAGGTTACATAGAAGTAAGTGGGACCTATTCACAACATTCTTGCAGTGTAAAGAAATAGCATAATCATACTTTGGTTTGGTTTTGGTTTTGGTTTTGTTTTGTTGTTGCGAGTATAGTACAGTAATCCAAAGAAGATATCCTTTGCTTACTGTCAGCTGTGACTATAGGACTGAGATCTGGGAAAAAACCAGTTAGATCAGAAGTCCAGCTGTCCCTCCATTTAAGCCTATGGAAATGTTATAACTGTCTCAGATAGAAAGAGGAATGTTTTTCCTCCTTCATCCCATTGATATGATGAGGAAATAACAGATTACTGTAATTAATTTAGTTTTTTAGCTCATCTAATTAATTAAAAATATATCTGTATGTACATAACCAGACTGAAAGGATCCTTTAGGAGGAATGCATTTTCACTTTTTGCTTGTACACTGAAACATAATTTTTCAATCACTTCTTCTGAAATACCATACATCAGATCCTGGAGTAGAAGCTGTTAGCCACCTCTATGTGTGTGGTCTCCCCAAGGATACAAGGTACCAATTCTGTTAAAGACATTAGTGCAAGAAAAATTGCAAATGATTATTTCTTTTTATGGCCTTCATTCAATCTGCTGAAATGAGAGACACACAAGCTCTGTTTCTATCTTCCTATAGTTTCCAATCCATTTCCATTGATCCAATTCCATTGGATCACTGATGTTGTTGGAGAGGTGTTCCTTATTTTCTCATGCGGAAAGTCTGTGGCAATCCATTCTAGTTTTTCCGGATGCCTCTAACCCATTCATTCTTTAAATTTGTAAGCAGAATCAACAGCTCCAGAGGGCTGTTAGAGGAGGTGAAGCAGGGCTGATAAGTGAAATCAGACAGTCAAGATATGTACTGGAAAATCTCCATAACAGCATACCCTGTGGTGCTCCTGTGAACGCATTACCTGCCAGAAATATTTAGCTTTCTTTTTGAAAGAATTTCTTGAAGCATTTCTTAATACTGTAGTGCCACTAATGGCATTAATACAACTGCAAAGAGCAGTGATGACAAATCCAGGTTTTTTTCTGTTTCTATGGTGGAAATGCTCAGTCACACTCCCTCAAACAGCAATTTGAGAAGCTGGGTTAAATATGCCATTATTCACAAAATTACCATGGTGGTAAGAGGGGCAGACTGATCAAAGGGGTAAGGAGAAAGAATATCAAGTAATGAAGAATCCATTGTAAAGCATCAGCTGAGAAGATTCATGTCTATGAAGAAATCTTATTTGCTTTCTTGTGGTACTACTAATTCAGAACTTGCATCTCTTGATAATTCAGACTGCCAGATGTTTCCTTTTGTGTTGGGTTTCCTTGGAGCTTTAAAAGTTTTAAAAACCTCAGAACTTTCTAAGTTCCTTTAATAAGCCTCAATTAATCCTCTTGCAGTTCCTTAAATATATGACAAACAAAAATATGTGTGTATCTCTAATTTGTGCTCTGACTGAATAGCAAATAACATCACTACTGATAATGAATGACACTTAGTAGTTCTGATCTGCTAACTGTTGAACCTTTAGCTAGCTAGGAACCATAGTTACATGTGTCAAGAAAGCCTTATCTTTCGGTTTATAGAATCAAATTTCACAAAAGATAATCCTCAGCCTATTTATAGAATAGCTATTTCACAGTGAGATTTATATTTGTGACTGCTTTCCTGTGAGAATTTAGCTGGGGAATCTGACAGAAACTATCAAGTGACAGAAAAGAGGTGGTGGGAAGGAAAACGGAATTTGAAACGATGCATGGTGCAGACACAAGGACTGGGCAAGGCAGTGTCCTTGCATAGGTAGTGTTGGGCCAGTGCAAGCTTATTTGCTCAGAGAAATACTTTAGCCCTGATTACCTCTGTTGCTGTTGAAAACTGAAGTCTTCATTCGCAGTTTTTGTGTAGATGAAGAGCAGGGAGAAGAGTGCTCTATTCCAGAGGCAGGTGTTTTAATTTACATTTCATTAAAAGGCTGGAAGATAGCAGGCCTACTAAAAGGTAGGCAAATAGGAAGAAGATTGGCATAAACTGATGCAAATTGCACCTCTCTTGCCCAGCTAAACTGCTTTGCTGCCTGAGCTGCTTTCAGCCCAAAGACAGATTTAGCCCCTATCAGAGCGCTACTGGAGGTCTGGCAGAAAAAAAGACCTAGAAAAGACTCTGAAGTTATGCTTTCTTTGTCTGCTTTTTCTCCCATAGCTTTTGCAGACTCAGGTTTCGTTCCCAGCCTCTCACTGGTTACCACTGCATGCAGCTGTCAGCGTAGGCAGGTTTAAGGGTAGTCTGTGCAGCTGCAAGTACATTTCCCTGGTAGATCATCAGCGATCAGGGACTCCTGTCAGCGCTGTGTTAGCCTTATATCTGGATGAATCCTTTCCTGCCTGTGTAAGGATGAAAATGTCAGCATAAAAATTGGTGAATATACCTGCAACTTGCTCTAGGCTAAAAAAGAAGAAGCTAAAGGCAGCACATAATACTGAATGGCAGACTTTGGTATGTGCAGCACAAGTTGAATTGCCTATGACAAGTGAATTGTCAAAGGGCCTGATTGCGTGTGACATCAGCAAGGGGAAGGACCAATAAGTTTTCTTATCTGTGTCCAAACTCATGATAAGGCATATATAGGCTGCTGAAAACTCAGCTAGCTGAAACTGCTAAAAAAGTGTTGCAGTGTTATTTCTGGTGTTCTCAGATCAGAAACTCATGCAAACTGACAAGCACTGTGTTTGCCTGTAAAGGCTGATATCTCCAGTGATTTTAGTCAGCCTAAGTGAGCTCTTCACATGTTTGTATTGCTGTCTCACATGTTACTTAGGGAACATTGGGACACAAGCTGAAGAGGTAGATTCATTAACGATAGTTATCTCTAATGCTTCTGCAGGAAACTAACACTACCAGAATATGAAAAGTGAGATGTTGCTCTCAGATGATGCAGCTATTTCATGGTCTCTTGATGAAGGTAACGAATTTGTTTATAGTTACGGGAACTGGGACAGATGTTTGCACTAACACTGTGGTGCAGGTGTGTTGTACAGTGGTCCCCACAGCCCTGACTCAGCACACACCCCAGCCAAATGCTGATTTCCTGTGAAGGTAAAACCTGAGTGTGCACTATCCAGTGTCACAGTCTGGTTTCCTCTGACAAAAAAAAGACAGAGGATGGAAGAAAGAAAGCAGTAGTGCTGTCTGGGCTGGTTGAGCAGAGACATCTGGACTACGGCAGGAAGTACAATATAGCACACTTTCCACAAATTATAGTCAGAGCCTTAGGTCACCTGCCAATAAGCTGTGATTAGCATGTCTCAGTCACTTCAGCAGAAAAGCAGGGAAGGCAGCACCTTGCAGTGACTGCAGTAAGAAAATTAAATTCAGAGGTGATGAGAAATCTCGTTCATCAATTAAGGTGGTGAAGATAATAGGTGACTGAATATATCCATTATCCTGGGAGCAGCTTCTTCTGCTGTATTCACATTCCACTGTCTGTGAAATATTTTATAACAGTGACCAAGAATACCAAATAACAAATCCTATCCTACACTAGTTGAAAATAGGGAGTCGTTCACTGTTCTGTGCACCTGACATGTCTGAAGATAAAAATTGACTTTAGGATCAATCTGTTTGGAACAGGTGGAGAGGATCAGATGCAGATTGCAGTCAGAGGATGACTTAAGGTATTTCTTGCAGCCCTGACCTGTTACTGTAAAGCTTTTTCTACAGAATGCCTTGATGTAGTCCAGTGTCCTGTTTATGGTCCTCATTCACATGTTCTTTCTTCATGGTTCACAGACAATGACATACTATTTCACAATAGCCATCCTCAGTTCAGGTGGTGCTTCTTGTCTAGGGAAGATATTCTCATGGCTGAAAGAGTGGTTGCACAGAGCCTGAAGATCAGGTGGCTTAAAAAGGAATCAAGAGTAAACTGTTAAAATGCAAGACTCAAATCTTCATTTCTCTCAGAAGAGATGAGAGCTGCTCCTGTACAGAACATGGCAGAGTAAAAAGTCCTGGAGTTGCCAAATTAGGTACAGAATTCAGCTCCACAAGATTTGTCATCTTCTCTCTTTAGCACTTTTCTAGCAAATGATATGTAAAGAAAGTGTCAATTCAGCTCCTTACCTAGGAAGAACAATCTATTTTGCACAGTGATGCTGTAAAAGGTAACGAGCACAGAGGAGAAAAACAGGTTCAGAGACATCTGTCAGCCTCATACAACAATGTTTTTCAAATTCTGTTGATGATGATCAAATACAGCCTTTCTAATTATCTCAGGTCATGTTGTCTGGCTGAGTTTAAAAAAAATTCACATTGGAAACTTTCACATGGAAAACAGGTAGCTTAAGTTGTATTTACACCCTTGCACATGACTGTCTGGGATTTGGCATGTACAAATGTACTCACAGATTTCACACTACAGTGATTAGAAGACCTTTCTCAAGGTGCTGTCCTATTTTTGGTTATTCTGAAAAATGAGAGAAAACAACAGGAAAGGCATGCCTTCAGCGGGAGAAGAAAGTTTAAAGGTTTGCTTAGCCACTGCATGGCTACAGTTTTACAGTTGTTCAACCATAATATTGGTGATGTAGCTGCAGCAATCAAATATTAGACTAATGAAAGATGCCACAAATAAAGTTTTGTTCCCATGTAAGTGAATAGCGAAACTCCAGCTTATTTGCTGACTTTGGAGGAGAAAAACAGTTCCAGTCACCTGGTTTGCTTTGACTGCCATTTTGTTGGACATTTCTAATGCCATTATTTGATATCTAGCTGCTTTGAGCATTCACATCCAGACCTAATCCTGACCAACTTCAGCTAGAGTTGGCCCAGGCTCCAAATTGGCTGAAATTGAAAGCAAATTGGTTACTTCTTATTCCCCAAATTGATATAATTTTTATAAATGTTGCCTTTTGTGATTGGCTTACTTGTTACTACTGAAATTATTGTTATTTGAAATTAATTGGTTATTTATTCCCGTCATTCATTTATAATGAAATAATTCAATTTGGGTGCTCAGACTTCATCTAAAGATAAGGTTAGTCCAATGACATTTTGATGATCATGACATTTAAGATTTGCTTTTTCACTGTCATATAGCAGAATTTTCATTAGTGTGCACACAGAAATGCAGGCATATATTTCACATTGGAATTAAAAAAAAAATATCTTTTTCTTTAAATGTGAATTGTCATGAAAGGTAGAATGTCACACATGAGATAAAATTAATTTTAGATACCAATACAAAGCATTATCTGAGGAGCTGTTATTCATTAAAATATCTGAAAAAAAGTATCAGTATCCTTCTATTCCCTTATTAAAGAAATGCATTATGTTCACCACAGAAATGAAATAGGATGCCCTCTATTAGGAAATCACTAGTTTCCAAGGACACGATCAACTAAACCAAGATTTTATGCAGTTCCTTAAGTAGTTGCAGGTTGTTTTAAGTCCTTTTAGCAATGTTATCTAAAAGCAAAAAAAAACATTAAGACTATTAATAAGTTTTCATTCTCCTTGTTTCATCTACCCCAAACAAGGGAAACAGACTTTTTAACTAGAGAGGAGAAAACAGTAAAACTAATGATGCATAACATGCCAAACAAATGAAACATTACAGGAACTACATTTTTAGTAATGTCAGCTTCCAGTAATTGCAAGGTATTATTGGTAACAGTAAGTACTTTTTTTAATTGGATGTAAGAGCTGACACTGTTATTTCAAGGGCTCCTTAAAATTGTTCCCTTATTCCATTTTATTTTTAGAGTAGGCAAATAAACAACATTAAGAGGTAATAATTTACTAGCAGCTCATGCAGCTACAGGGTATCATGGATGCCTTCAGATTATCCGAGATCTCCTGCCCCATTTTTGATCGCTGTTGACTTGTCACATCTCCACTGCTTATTGCAGCTTGTGTGACTGCTCTCTCTCTGGGGAATCCTTTACTGAATTCTCTTAAAATCTTATCCTTAAAGTCTGCAGTGTTACTTTTACTGCCCACATGCTTTTCTTCTGTTGTCCTCTTTCAGATGACCTTTCTTAATTCTGAGTACTTCCTTATGTCTACCTCATTTACCATCTGTTTTCTTTTTCACAAACAAGATAAACTGAGCATTCTGCAGTATTGGTGTGTCTGGTGAGATTCAAGTTCAAAGCATGAGCCTCTCATTGAAACAACTGCTTGGCTCAAGTCTTCTCAAGAGGTAAAATTTTAGTCACGCAGACTTTGTTGGGATAATTGCTCCTGTTTTTAAAGGGACTAAGAGTTCCTCCATAAACACTGGGAATCAATCTACAATTCAGTTAGTCGACATCAATCTACAATTTGGTTGAAATAACTCTCTTCAGTCTCTTGTGGCTGCATGAAAAGAACAGAGAAGCAAAATGAGTGGTACTGATAATTAAAAAATATTATTCTAAGAGGTATTTCTAACATTCATAGAGCCACTCTCAAAGGTAAGGAAAAAACAATGTCCTTTAGAAGGTGATTTGTGTATTACAAAAAGCACAGACGTGCACTGACAATTTAATAGATGTTGTTTTGTTAAATCTTTACTATTTTCCAGTGGAAATGTAATTACCAGAACATCTAACAAACCTTTACTTGCTGAAGTTGTTGATGACTTATGAGATCACTTTCCTGATTCTATGCAATAGGTACCAGAAGAAAAGTCACCTGAAAATTTATGTCCCAGCAAAACCCGCAATTACTGAGGCTACAAGCAAAACTCTTCCAATGCTTTTCATGTTTTTCCCTCCTCTGTCATCCCATGTGATGTCTGGCCAGGGTGAAATCTTAAGAATGCAATGCAGTTCCCATGCTGATGCCTTTGGTGAAATCACTTCTTGCTGTGAGACCATAATAGGGCCTAAAACATCCAGCCCTGTTTAGAATAGGATGACGAGGGACAAGGTTCACAATGAATTGCTGTGCTACAAGGTTAAGGCAGATGGAGTATTTTGACTGGACATCATGACTACTGCATATCACTGAAAACCTGAAATAAAAGAACATGAACCACAAAAATAATGGAAACACTTAATTTTCCTCTCTGACCTTTTCCTGGTATGCTAGTAGCATGGTTGATTGGAAGTACAGTATTCAGTGTGCTGCACAAAAGCCATGTGTTATTATGCATGGGTAGGTGTGCTGCCTTGCAGCACGCCTGAATACATGCCTGTATCTAAGCACATTGTGTGGAAAGGACTGTGTTGGTCAGTTTACAGAGCTGTCATTCCTCCTAGTCTGTGTTCTGGGCATTCAGGGAGGCAAATTAATCTCTGTACCAAGGAATAATGTAAGGCTTACCAAACAGTGAATTCTCATTTAAGATATATTAAGAGCTGGTGAGTAAGACTTAGATGTTTTGCAGACCTTTTCCTGGCCTTGCACAGAGCCTTGAACCTCACCCTGAGGCTGCGGTTTGGCAGTACATTAAATCTGACTTCAGAGTTCCTGGCACCAGATCAGGAAAGCTGAGTTCACATATTGATCTGTCATCTTACTGTGGCTGTTCAAATGCAATAAAAAATCCTAACTGTTTGTCAGTCTTCCTGTGAGATCACGGGCATGTGTCCATACCATCCTAATTTGAGGTTTGGACAGCCCTATGAAGATCTGCCTATCCATCCCAAGCAGGTAACAAATGCCAGTGTCATGCGAGCATGATGTTATGATTTCTTGCTGTGGAGTATAGATAACTAGGCAAAGCTCCAGTGCTGTGCTTGACCTGATTCAGGTCAGGTGGGGACAAGGCCTGGTTTCAGTTTTAATGACTGTGGAAACATTTCCTAAAGTGAAAGATTTGAAGATGCCACGTGCACTTGTAAGAATGAACACCTCCTCCATCAATTGAAAGAAAAAAGAAGAATTGTCATTTATGGGCAATGAAAGACACAATGTTCTGACTTATAAGTTAAGAACAGATCAGGTTGTTCTACCTCTTCACCTGACTTTTTATGGAAAGGTATGGTCAAGCTGCAAAAGAGGTTTTCATTTAGGAACACTTCCTCTATTTTGAATTAAAAAGAGAGAATCCTGGGTTGTGCCCTGCTAGATTTTTTTGCAGAATAAAATGAACCACACAGCCCTTCCTTTTGATTTTCTCCAAGGCAGAAATTATGTCTTCTACTAAATTCTGTGGCAGCTGACATTGGAGGCAGTGGGAATATCCTTTTGCATTCATTCTCCAGCTATTTTCAACCACTTCTGTTCAGAAACAGAAAAGAAAATTTGCCATAAATAAGGGTAAAACATTCGTGCAGCATTTCTAGTGATCATTATATTTCTATTTAGATAGCAAAAGATCTTAAATGATGGTTAAGACATATCACTTATCCGGAAATGTGTAAGAATGGTTGAATGCTAGATCAATATAGAGTATTTTAGCTTTTTACAGGAGATGCCTTAATGATGCCCATTCCAGCTCCACTGAATAATTTTCAGTATGTTGAATAGCAGCATTCCCCATTTTTTGCATAGAAAATTTCTCTAAACTTGAAAGTTAAGTGAATTATAAGTGCTGTCACTCTGCAGAACCTTCACCTGCACTTTTTTCTGATCACTTGAAGTTTACTACAGACAATATTTAGATTTAAACTCAAACTTTGCCAGAGTTCATTCACAGCTGAAGGTATGCATTACAACCCATGTCTTGTCTCTAGTGTTTCTACACGTTTCTTTCACAGTATTGTTAGTGAAATATGAAAAAAGCATTCTGCAATGAATTGCCATCCTGAATAGTGGTATTTGTTGGAATGCTGAGGTGGTGTTTGCACTCCTATGTGTGACAACAGTTGTTCTGGCCCAGATGCTCAGTACCCTTTTGAACACAATTATCTCTTGAATTATCATCCTCTTCATAACAATGAAAACATTTCCAGTTTCTGACAATGCCCATTCTGCCCATTCAGAAGCCTATTATTATGACATCACTTCTTGAAAAACAGGAATAAGCACCAAACCTTTATGGACATATCAGATAAACACTTCTGTCCTTTTATTGCCCTTACCAACCAATGCGTTCCTTCAGCTCACTGTGTCTTTTACAGGAACATAATAATAGTTATATTTGTTGGCCTTTTTGGCAAATAACTCAAATGGAAGGGAATGTCATTAAAATTTCCATTTCACTCCTATTCCTTGTTTCTATGTAGTGGATGTGTGTTTGCATGCATGACGTGCTATGGATTGATTCCTTCCTGAACAATGTGAAGGTTTATGAATGCTAGGAACACTGCTGCCTGAATGGATTGCACAGAATGCCTGAGCTTCCTAACAGTTTTGCCCTGACTGATTGCTTCTAGGGTGCTTCAGCTGTGTCAGCATGTAGTCATGTCAGAGGATAAGTCTTCCACTTTCAGAGCTATTCCCAAACCTCAAATCCGCAAAGCACCCTATGTAACGTTCATCTCAGACTCAAAATTCTGGATTAAAAACCAACACTGCTTCGACTTGTCAGGACATTTGCACAGAATTTTTCAGCCCATTATTAACTGTTTGAAACCAAAGAAAAACCAAAGTATCCCTCGGAGTTAAATAGCAAAAACCAAAGTATCCCTCGGAGTTAAATAGCAAAAAACCTTGAAAGTGACAAAGAAGAATTTGTGAAAATGTCAAACCTTGAAAACACCCTGTTTTTTAAATTTCATATAATCAACTTCATGGACATGACTTATGTAGGTAAGCTTTTCCAAGGTAATAATTAATAATTTTTTGCTCAAAGGTTTGTTTATTTAAAGGTGATCACCACAGACTTCTCCTTTTCAAAAGGTACAGAGTTTTCTCATTACCTATTCTGTTGCTTATTTTTCTTGTTTTCAGAAGCCTCAATATGTGTATATTTTTGTATAGAAATTTAGCTTTCTGTAGCAGAGAAGTAACATTTAGGTACAAGTATCTGCTTCAGGAATGCTTTTGTCTTTCAAATTTCAGCATATAGCTAGGTGCAGAAAGATAGATGTTAAGAAACATACCAGATCCTTGATCAACATGCCATTAAAATTAGACAAGAGCTTCCTTGAGGCTCCGATTTGCTTTCAGATCAACTCCCACTAATATTAAAAATTAAAATCTATAGCGATTCTGAGGATTAGTTTGGAGCAAATCATGCTTTCTTGTCTTGGAAATCAAGCTCAATAAGCAGAGGACAACTCATTTAGGCAACTACTTTATTGCCCATTTGGAGTTGTGAAGATGTTGGTGTTTGATTTATGACTGGAAAAAGGGAAATATAACTCCCATTTTCAAGAAAGAGAAAATGGAAGACCTGGGAAACAGCAGACCAGTCAATCTTACCTCTGTGCTTGGCAGGATCTTGGAGCAGATTCTCTTGGAAATCATGCTAAGGCACATGAAAAACAACAAGGTGGTTGGTGACAGCCAGCGTGGCTTCACTAAAGACAAATCCTGCCTGACCAATTTGTGGCCTTCTATGATGGGGCAACTGAACTGATGGATAGGGGCAATGCAGTTGATGTCATCTACCTGGACTTGTGCAAAGTGTTTGACACTGTCCTGCATGACATCCTTGTCTCTAAACTTGAGAGACAGCAATTTGATAGACGAACCACTCAGTGGATAGAGAATTGGATGGATGGCTGTGCACAGAAAGTTGAGATTAACAGCTCAGTGTCCAAGTGGAGACCGGTAACAAGTGCTCTCCCTCAGGGGTCAGTGTTGAGACCAAACCTTTTCAACATCTTTGTCGGTAACATGAACAGTGGGATTGAGTGAGCCCTGAGCAAGTTTGCCAGTGACACTAAGCTGCGTGGTTTGGTTGATACGTTGGAGGGAGGAATGCCATCCTGAGGGACCTTGACGTGTTTGTGAGGTGGGCCAATGACAGCCTCATGAAGTTCAAACAAGCTGAGTGCAAGGTCCTACATCTGGAATGAGACAATCCCAGGCACAGCTACAGGTTGGGCAGAGGAGTGATTCAGAGCAGCCCTGCGGGGAAGGACCTGGGGGTGTTGGTTGATGAGAAAATGAACATGAGCCGTCTTCAGTGTACTCTCACAGCCCAGAAAGCCAACCATATCCTGGTGTGCATCAAAGGAAGCATGACCAGCAGGTTGAAAGAGATGATCCTGCCCCTCTACTCTGCTCTCAAGAGATCTTACCTGGAGTACTGTGCACAGTTCTGGTGTCCTCAACATAATAAGGACATGGAACTGTTGGAGCACTTCCAGAGGAGGGCCACGAGGATGATCAGGGGACTGGAACATCTGCCATACGAAGACAGGCTGAGAAAGTTGGGGCTGTTCAGCCTGGAGAAGAGAAGGCTGCGTGGCGACCTCATAGCAGCCTTCCAGTATCTGAATAGGAGCTATAGGGGTGCTGGTGAGGAACTGTTTATTAGGGACTGTAGGGATAGGAGAAGGGGTAATGGGTTTAAACTTAAACAAAGGAAGCTTGGGATAGTTATAAGGAAGAAGTTCTTTACTGTGAGGGTGATGGGGCACTGGAATGGGTCGCCCAGGGAAGAAGTTGTGAATGCTCCATCTCTGCTGGTGTTCAGGCCTTGGGCAACATGGTCTAGGTTGAGGAGTCCCTGCCCATGGTAGGGGGGTTGTAACTATATGATCTTAAGGCCCTTTTCAACTCTAATCATTCTATGTTTCTGTGATTGTCTAGGTTTGCAGAAGTACCCATTTTATGTTCAGGATAGGTCATAGAGTGATATAATCCATTAGGATATCACAAATTGAAATGAATTTGATCATCTTATTCTAGAGTATACTGCATATTTATATTCACCGGGTGGCTGTCCACTATTCCATTAAGCATGCCTGACTGGCATTTCATTAGGAAAAGTTAAAGACTTTACTGGAGTTACTAGACATGAACTTGAGTTCCATTGCCAAAAATTGTGGATAGTTGCACAAGCACTATGATGGTCCATGGAAATTTAATTTATACAAATCTTTCATTTAGTCTTACCTAACAGTTCCACTTATGTTCAGGAAACTGTCATCACATTAAAGTTTAAGAGTAAAGTTTTTCCAAAGCCACTGCTTAAGCTTCTATCTCACAATCAAAGAGGAAAGTTGGGTAGAAGGTACTGTTACAAAAGAGGAAAAAAAGTCCAGTCAGAAATTCAGGTGAAAATCTTAGTATCAGAAGGGTAAACAATGCATTTCAGGTCAAAGTAAAAGAATTGCTTTAGTAATTTCAAAGCATTATATTTTAATTTAAATTTTTAACTTTCAGTATAAATTAAGGTATATTTTTAAATGTTATTTTTAATGAAAAAATAACTCTCTAGTTTGAAAGTTCAAGATATGCTACATTGAGCTTTTCTTAGTTTTTTGTTTTAAAATTTAGAACTGACTTAAATTGACCCTTTTCTGCAACCATGTTTTGGTTGTTTTATGAAGAAAGCTTCATTTTTTTTTTTTGACAAATAATTGTAAATCTCTCTACCTGTAGGAATATCAGATCAGATGCCGAGGTATCCAGCACTTGTCAAAACCATGCATGCATTGTGAATCTGAATGACAGGCAAGTGAATTTTAATTTTAAGCACCTTCTGTCTATAATCTCAGGTCTTAATGGACAGAGCAGCAGGAGAGTACTGATAGACTGGGGAGCTACCTAGAAAACAGCTGGTGTGTTTCCAGGTCTGTTACACAAGCAGTTTGTTTTTCCCCACTTATCTCTCTTCCCAGAGTTTCTTCATCACTGCAATATGAATGCTGCTGCTGCTGCTGCTGCTGCTGCTGCTGCTGATGATGATGATGATGATAATGATGATGATATGGATGAAGACACTTTAAATTTCTTTCATTCTTGACTGAAAGGCCCTCTGGCTACACACCGTGCTGTCTTACCAGGGTAATCCTGAAGCTGGGATAACGGACAGCCATTAGCGATGGATGACCTGATGAGTAACGATTGTCCCTGTCAGCATTAAAGAAGATCACCCAAAGTGGATTTAGGATTCATCAGCTTTTACACAAGCTCACACAGACCTTGGTTTATAATATGAATACCCACTGAGTCCTAACCAGTCACATAAGAAAATACCATAGAAAGTTTTTTTCTCCAATAATGCTGAAACATGTTGAAGTCAGTTGTCTTGGTTATGAAAAACATTTATTATTTCACTAAATTAAAATACTTTTTGGCACCAAATTTCTAAATGCAGACACATCATTAACTATAGAAAGAATTGTTGATAGAAACCAAAAAAACCACATAAGCAAGTGAAAGCAAAATTAACAGGACATGACTAATTTTCTAGCATTGAACTGTAAGCCAAGCAATTAGCTATCTCTCTGAAACAGTTTATTGTGCGCATGACACAAGTAATGCATCTCCCATTCTACCTGGAGTCTGAAAAATTTGAGAGCATGGGTATATTTATAGGACTAATTGACAGGAGATAAATTGCTACCATTAACAACATGACTGACTGAAACATAGTAGACTGCCTGACAAAAATGATTATCGTTTTTCCTTTTCAATCTAAAACTTATTCTCTTTTGAGCAGAGCTGGATTCACCATATTTGACCAAATATTAAATAAGTGACAGAAATTAAGTTGCATATACACTTAAGGCCTTATAGTTATTCAAAGTAAATATATATCCTTTACAGTGAAGACATTCTTCTGTCACTTTTACATTTCTGATTGAAAAAAAGAAAAAAAATTCCGAAACTGGCATCTAAAAACACTGGGGTAAGATGTATCCTGAACATATGAAACTCACCAACGTTAGTATACATGAAATTATGTGTTATATGGATATCTGAAATAGGTAAAGTACTTTTTAAGCCTATAGAGAAAATATTTGATATAAGTAATTTGAGGTGTTAATTACTTGACCTTTTCAAAGCAGTTTTTTCGCTCTGAAGGCAAAAGTAACTTCTTTAGCAGTAGTTCTATTATCTGATGAAGAGTAGCTTTAACAGGGTGACCATTGACATTGATGTACATTGATTTATATATGAATTCAAACTAATCTGTAGTCAGTGACTATCTTAAAACCATCATCTGAACATCCAAAACCCAATACATAACATGCCTACAGTTCATCTCTAGACTCTGCTCAGGACAAGGTGGATATCACAAAACTAGTGGAAATGCTCACTGGTAGTACAGTTTAGAACTGCAGTCCTTTCTAAGTACTATTTGCTATTAATGATCTTACTTTACTTTTGCAAGAGTTGCTGTACTGATGCTTGTGTGTGAGTCAGACTTCACATCGCCAGTTCACATTTCCCTCAGTCCATTTTCCAGTGTGAGTTAAATGCCTGTGATATTATTTGGGGTTTGTTTTTAGTTGTTTTTTTTTTTTTTTTTTTTTTAACCATGTTGGGGACAATCCAAGCAGTAAAAGATTTGCCTCATTTTATTCCAGAAGTAGAAACTTTTTGGTGATAGATGAATCTGTCTTCTAAGTACTTGTCAATGTATATCACAGCCCTGCAGGTTCCTTCTTGGAACCGTAAATACACATCTAAACCAGTCAAATCTGGTTTTGTGTTGCCTGTAATCTACATTGCTCTAGTTCCTTCCAGAATACACAAGATAAATAAATTCAGGAACCTGCAGCAGACTTTGAGTGAAATGCAGGACCCTCCGATTTAGAATAAGAACTGAGTGGTCTTTCAGCTCCTTAAGTACATTTCAGACATGCCTCAAAATAGCTGCAAGGCTAGATACATTGCAAAACTAGCAATCTTTAAGCATGGCTGTAAAATGTTTACAGACTTTCCCAATTCCATTATCATCCAAAATGTCCACAATACAGGCCGTCCACATATTTAGCACAGCTGTAGCCCAGGAAAGATAACAGGCTGCATTCTTGGTGATCACTGTTTTCCACTGACCCTGCTCTACAGAAATTTTCTCCATTAGTCACATACAGCTTAAAGCAGTTTTGGCCCCTTGTTCTCTCCTTAACTTTAGTCAGAATAGATATTAGCATTTTCCTGTGGACTTACTACAGCTCAGTCCTGACCTTTCTAACCAAGTGGCGCATCTCTAGTAGCAAAATAATTTTCCTTAACCCTGAAGCCAAGTGTTGAAGCACAGCTCAAGTCTAGCTAGTTAGACTTCCTTCCAACAAACATCCTGGCTTCATCCATATGCTTTACTGACTCCCACATTGTCCCTCTGATCATGCTGCTAAACTGCTTGGCCCAGGCTAAGTCTGTTCTAGTAAACAGGCAAATAACTAAATGATGCAGATGATCATAGGACAGAGTTTGGGCTTGGCCCCACTTACTATCTTTGTGAAGATAAAGTCAGTAGTCGCACAGGGAGCAAACTCAGTTTACTATAAAAAAAAAGATATCAGAACAACTGAGTCTCCCTCACAGACGCCCATGACACCTTACTCATGAAAAAAAGATTAGCTACTGCAGTCATTTGCTCTCTGAGCACCACTGTTTTAGAAATTAGGAGGAACTGCATTGTTACTATTACTGATACCTTAAGCAAAGCAGAAGCACACAGGAGTACTCATGCTCATGGTACACGGATATCTAACCATGCAGAAACTACACATGAAATTATCCCAGTTAACACATGAGACAGATAACAAAGACCTTCAATTATTTCCTCATTTCATAATCCAATCAACTATTAACATGATTAAAAAAAGTTGGGTTAAAAGACAGCTCTTACTGAATATATTATTTTCTAAAATTAGTTGCCATGTGTGTTTGTAATGTAATAACCTCGATCCATTTTAGAAAGAATTGCTCTATTGACAAACTTCTCTTTTTTTTTTTCCTCCTGAATATTTTACTTGCAAATTTAATGAGAAATCCATATTTTAAATTAAAAATATCCCAATTTACCAGCAGGGTGTACCCTCCAGAAAGAGTGGCATTTAGTAGTAAAGTCACCTGTTTTCTGTCCTATCTGTGTTCCATCCTGCAGCATGGTGAACATTTCTGTTCTGATCCAGTAGCTGTAATGACATAGGTACTTGCATTGAGGTTAGTTATGATAATTCAAGCTTATATGACTAGAAGAAGGGCAATACATTTTTGAGACATCCATTCAGACTGTCTTAGTGCACTGAGAGCCTACATGAGACCTTTCAGGACTCTCTTCACTAAAATACTTTTCATGCAAAATGCATAAAAATACATTAGGCTTTCCAGCATAGAGAATTAGTGATCTTTGTGCCTGCGTAATTTCTTCTTCAGGTCACAGTAAAATTGCCTTGTCGTTTACTTTCAGCTCATGAGAAGCAGAAAAATACTTGCATGTCATTTTCCTTCCCATCTGAATATAACAGTCCAAAGAACTTCATGACGTCAATGCAATTTTCCCTATTAGTTAAATATGACATTACAGACTGTGAACTAAAACCCTTCCTCAAAGTTTACTTGAAGTTTCTTTGTTTACATGCCTTTGAGTATGTGTGATACAAGTATCTCCATAACTGTGGTAGGCTTTATTCTATCTTCCTCAATATTGTAAAGCAAAAGCCATGGTTGGAATTTAACATTTCCAAACAAAGAAGCAAATCCCACACAGTCTTTCTGAGAGTTTATGATATAGCCTATCCTTTCCTTTCATTTTTCATTATAAAATCAAAAAAACCAGCATAAGTTTGAGGAAATCAACTAGAGACATTGGTCTTATTCCTTGTTATGATATTGTCTAGCTATATAAGCTTAGCCACTTTACTTTGTCATTCTGTAATTTTGTTTCATCTCCTGTCTCATTTGTGTAGATTGCCCTGTCAGTCAAATAGAATTCTCCAGCTACCAGCCTTTTTCTAGGTAGGATAATGCAAAACATACTGCACTCCATTCTAGCGTATTATGAATGTTTATAGCCTGAAGTAGCTCAGTGTCTCTATTGTCCATTGCTCTTCAAAATGCATACAGAATTTTATTTTATCTCCCGCAGTTCGGAGTACAGGTTGGCACAGAAGACAAGCTTCTTGGGTTAAGAACTCCTACAAAATGAATAGTCTGGAAGTAAAAAAGATCCTCCAAATGCAATACATTCAATTATTTCAGTATTATGTAGTATTATCTAGCAGATGCAGTATGATCTTACCCACCCTAGAAACTGATTTTATCTCTTTTTTCCCCCTACATTGTGTGTTTAAAAGATATTTCTATGGTGCTTATTGTTGAAGTACTAAGCACTTCTAAGATTTTTCTGTTAGAAATATCTGATTCACTCTAGATCTTGTTTTCATTTAACTACAGGATATGGTGCTTATATTTTAGTGAATTACAGGTTATGCAACTTCTCTGAATTACAGTTCTCTTTCAATATTCTTGGTAAGTAGAATATTCTTTATAGTACACAATGGAGTACTAAAAGAGAAAGACATTTAGAGAATCATTTGTTGAGGTTATACTTGGTGAGGATTCTCATCCTCCCAAAAGCACGTTATCATTTCTTACATGACTTTAGTCAAACCAAGTATTTATTCTTAACTTCACAGATATTAAATTAATTGGGAAAAATATGTTTAGATAAATATTTCAATAAAATGCAGAGACTAGTTTGTATGTTTTCAGATTTATTGTAATAAATAAGCCACATAATTAAGTATGATAATTTCTACAGCAACTTTTGCTTTATAAGTCTGGAAGAAGTTTATCACAAGTACAAAAATATTTATTTTTGGATTGTGGGGTTGAATTGGTTTCAACGCTTATTAATGGGGTCCAAATTAGCATGCCAAAGAAGCAAAAGTGTAAAACTAAAACCAAAGTAAATACTATCAATATTGCATGACATTTTTTTTATAGCTGATTAACATTAGTATGGATCTGGGAAGTACATATTGGCTTTAAAATTTGTGGTGGGTTAACCTTGTCTGGATGTCCTTTCTCATCATGTGCCATAAAGGCACATGATTCTCTGCCTATATGAGTTTATGATAGGTGAATGCTGTCCATATGCAATGCATAATATTCTGGAATCAGGTAAGCCCTGCACAAAGTTAAAAATAAGATCCAGACATATTCTGAGGTCTGTATGAATGATAGGTTAACCTATCACTCCGCTCCTCAGCAAGATGGGGCAGGGAAAAAATACAGTGGAATAAACTTCATGGGTCAAGATAAAGGCAGTTTAATAAAACAAAAGTCCACACAGGGAAGCAAAGGAAAACAAAAGATTTGTTCTCTACCTCCAATCAGCAGGTGATGTTCAGCCGCTTCCAGGAAATAGGGCTTCAGTACATATAGTAATTGCTTTGGAAGATAAATGTTGGAATAACATCCTTATTACAACATGTATTTGAAGCTGACCCTATTTTGAGGAGGAGTTTTGTCTAGATAATCTCCTGCAGTCCTTTCCAAAGTGATTTATTTGATGATTTTATTATAAATAGGTTGTTCAGTAAAAAAAAAAAGTCACAAAGAACTATCTGATTTATAACATCATAATATCTCACACCATATTTAGGATTATGCTACTGAGACTGACAAGTAACCTTCTAGTATGTATAGCATCCCTATACATGGGAATCACTGGCATTGTTTTATTCAGTTTCATGTGCCCAATAAGTCAAGCCTTCAGATAGCTTAAGTAGACATGTCAAGAACAGCAATACATGGAGGAGATGATACATCTATTACAAAAGTAATGGGAAATGATGGTAAAACCAAGAACAACCCCCCTTCTCTTAGCATTTATGCTGTGCAGACGTCTTGTGGTTTGGAATATCCCTTTGGTCAGTTGGAGTCAGCTGTCCTGACTGCGTCCCCTCCCAAGATCTTGCCCACCTTCAGCCTCCTGGTGAGGGGACTTGTTGGAGAGACAGCCTTGATGTTGTGCAAGCACTGCTCAGCAGTAGCTGAAACACTGGTGTGTTACCAATACCTTTCTAGGTACCAGTACAAAGTACAGCACTATAAGGGCTGCTAGAGGGAAAATTAACTTCAGCTCAGGCAGACCCAATATAACAATGTGCTGCTACAGCTACAATAATCAGGTACTTGTGTTCAGAGCAGTATTATACGTGTGCTTAACTTTGTTGTAGAACAGTAGAATTTTAATATGACCTTAATTTTAATCATATGCCAAAGCTATCTAATGAGCGGAGATGAACTTGAGTAAAAGCTAAAATTTGGCCATATGTTAATCTTTTTACAGAATTGAAGCTCCTGATTTCCCAGCAAAAAGTTATCTGAGTCCTGACCGCCACAAGAAAATGAACCATGTTCATTTTTACACTGAAGAATATCCGTACTTACATGTTTCATAATTCAGTTGGACAGTTAAGTGGTTAGGCCAGTATAAATGTAGTTTTAATTAATGTAATTGCATAAGCTAAAGTAAAAAAGTACATGAATACTCCATGGATTAGCAAGCTAATTAAAATTTTTAACCTCACCAGTGAAGTTTCCCATCAACTGCAGGGAAGCCAAGCCTTGCAATTAAAGTACAGTAGTGTTCTAGACATAGCCAAGTGCCCTAACCTCTGATCTACAGTCTGGACTCAGGTTGCTCCTTTTTATGCCAAAAGAGTGAACTTTTCTGAGCTGAAGAAATTAGTGCTTCTGTAAAAATGATGAAGAATGCCCCAAACCACAGTCTCCTTTGAAACACACCTCCTTTTTCATTTTGTGCCTGGGTAACTAGTGCACACTTCCCAAATGCGTGAGTTCTAGACTTAAATTTCTACATTTAGTAAAGTGGATGGAATTCAGGTTTAGTATTTCCAAAGTGGATGATCTAAGCCAGATATGATACTAAAGGTATATAATACTACTTATGTCCCCTTTGAAACCAGGTCTTTGAATGAAAGAGGCTGAGC
Source organism: Ara ararauna (assembly GCA_028858755.1). Classification (NCBI taxonomy): domain Eukaryota; kingdom Metazoa; phylum Chordata; class Aves; order Psittaciformes; family Psittacidae; genus Ara; species Ara ararauna. The sequence goes on along the minus strand of CM054376.1, from coordinate 119,578,153 downwards.
TTGGTCATTTCTGTGTAGAAATGTGGTAGGTGAGATGTGTCCTACAGTGCCTACTAAATCAGGGTCAGCTGCCACTTTATGTGATGTTTTGTTACAGTTCTGCATACAGCTGGTCATCAACAGAAGTAAGTGAGAAATGGGTTATCAGACATCTCAAAAAGGAGTGTCTGCCTAAATTTAGACTTCTATATCTGTGTATCTAGAGAATATCAGGATGCAAAATGTTGATGCCAGCAACATATAAAGCCATCAAGAATTTAGTAGTCATAATGAAAGGCTTTTCAGGATTGCAGTGTTTGTTTTATTTTTTTTAATTGCCTAAAATCCTTTTAGTGCTTACTAAAGATTATTTGGATCTACACTTTCTCTGTGTTACAAGGTATTGCAGGTGAAGTTTCCAGCTTCTGTGGGATTGAGTGCATTAGCCGTAGCTTTGAGATGTATGGAAGAAGAAACTCTATGTAGTAATATTTCTATGGAGCTTGACATCAAAGTTTTACATCTTCCTATTAAGTACAGCCAATGACAAAGATTTATCCTTTAAAGATATCCAAAACTTTTAAGACAAATAACTTCTTATATTAGCCAAGAAATTGATAATAATATGGTTTGCAAAGAAAAAGTGAAGTACTCCATGAAAAGAAGGCTGATTTTAAAAAATGGTCTTTTGACTCTTAGAAATATTTTCCAATAGGCAAGGCAGTCAAATCATTCATTCCAAACATGTAATTTATGAAAGTGTGGACAAGGTGGACCCTTTGTATTACTAACAGCAAGCAACTATGTATATCTGTCCTGGGTTTAGCAGTAGCAGTCATTTTTCTCCTCCTTGGTAGCTGGTGCAGCATTGTGGTTTTGACTTTTGGCCTGGGAACAGCGCTCATAACACCAGTGTTTTCAGTTACTGCTTGGTAATGTTTTGGTCTGACCAAGGACTTTCTGAGTCTCATGCTCTGCCAAGGAGGAGGGGAAGCTGGGAGGGAGCAGAGACAGGACACCTGACCCAAACTGACCAAAGAGGTATTCCATGCCACAGCACGTCATGCCCAGGATGGAAAACAGAGAGCAGAGACCCGGAAGGGTGGGGGTGCACTGCGTGGTCAGGCTGGGTATAGGTGGTGAGCAACTGTATTCTTTCCTTGTATTTGCCTTGTCATTATTATTATTGGTGGTAGCAGTAGTGATTTGTGTTATACCTTAGCTACTAAACTGTTCTTATCTCAACCTGTGGGAGTTGCATTCTTTCGATTCTCCTCACTATCCCCCAGGGAGCTGGGGGGGAAGAAAGAGGGGGGAGTGAGAGAGCAAAACTGTGTGAGTTATAGAGGCTTAAACCATGACAATATCCGATGTACTCAAAGTCTCCTATTACAATTCACAGGAAATAAGACCTTCTGCTGATGACTTAATGTTCACAAGCCATGACAATTCACATTTTTGTATGATATAGGCATATTTAGAAATATTTTTTTTTATTATTAATAAGTCATTAGAAATTTTTGCATAGTTGGTATCCTTATTATATACTATTAATATATTTTTTAAAATTGAATTTTTTGCTTACTGTAAGCTTTACCCATTTTTGTAATGACTTATGAAAGTATTTATATGTCCCTTGCTTTTTAGCTTGCTTAATGCAGTTTTTGTACTGAACTTCTAGAAGGAAATGCAGTTTAAAAATACTCCTTTGCTGCCAGAATTCATTAATTTTATGTCTTAACCTTCTATCTCCGCCCACCCAAATGCCAAACTTCTTAGGCTTCAGTTCGAAAGAGCAGCTACAGCTTCCATTTGTTCCCTCATGGAAGCTGCACTAAGGAAATTTATTTGACGGGTTCTTCCTATTTTTATTTTCTAGGTAAGTTTTCACACATGGCTCATTTTTTAAGCTTGGTTTCCTAACCTGTTTTCACTGTCCAAATGTGTAAGCGTGTCAGTGCCACTACCAAACAATTTTTGAAGCAGATAATTAATTCCGACTTAGTTTGGTACAAAGAGTCTCAAAGATATTAAGTTCCAGAAACCAGAACACTAACAGCTCTGCAGAACTGACCAAACAGACTGAGGAAAAAAGAAATTAACTGATTAACATTCTTACAGAAGGAAAGACAGGAGAAGTGTCAACCTCTATCTATTCTATCCGGCAATATATGGCTGGCCTACAAAACATGTACTTTGACTATTTGAACACCACAGATCTAACGCACAACTAGCTACCGTATCTAATATCTTTTATCCAGGATTGATTATAACTAATTGAAATGGGAATACTGTAGAAGACATAGAGCTTGAGACCCATACAAACAACAGCAAAGCCCTGTGTGGACTATAATAGGAAGCATTAGGCTGACTCAGCTAGCATTACGGCATTGTGAAGGGCTCAGAAAGAAGGAAGTGGTATAAATGTACTGAAAGTAATCTTTGTGCAAATTTGAGAGCTTTGTCTTTCCCACCTGTAGTTGCCTCAGAATATTTTGATTTTTTAACATAACCTTCCATTTTGCCTTATCTGAAATAAATTATTTAGTTAATATGTATTTAAACCACAGACTTATGAATTATTCAGTGCGTGTTCAAAGAGGTGTGTCAGTTTTAGTAGTTTTTCTGGCTTAGTGCATTTTTTATGCATAATAATTCATCCACTTCTAATCTTACTTACACCTTTATTTCATTAAAATTTGAAGCTGACTCTTACTGTGTACTAGCTAGATACAAATATCCCAGTGATGAGTCCGTGCAGGAGTGAGTTCTACTTTATCATTTTTAAGTAAACTTTTGTGCTAAAAAATATGTCTGTCGTCTCAGCCAAATGGATGTTTTAGTCCATTATTAAAAACGCACTCTAAGAGAAAATGCTTTGGCAGATTAAAGGAAAACAAACAACCACTGGAAAAGGAGAAAAAGTGCAATCATTTACATGTTTAATTTTTTTTTTTCCTCTTTTTTTCTTCTCTGACACCAGTAAATTTGGATTATTATTATATGAGTAGATGTAGCTAAATGCTGGTTAGGATTTTAGAAGGGTTTTATATTTGTGGGGTATGTATATTTGTATATATGTTTAATTTATGTATGTGAAAGATTGTACAGTTCATTGTTACCGTTTCAAGATTACTTATGGCTAGATCAAAAGAAAAAACTTTTATGTTACAGGATTAGGAGGAGGTCAATGCATTACAGTTTCATTGATTTTCACTGTATTGTTTTGCTTTTAGAAACATTCACTATTATTCTATTATGCTTTATGATGAGATCCTTGGTGAACTAACCCATTTTTTGCCTATACACCAAAATACAGGAATTTTTTCTCCCCTGTTTATGGCTCATTGGTGATCTGCCAGATTAATTTTGAATCATTTTTGGACCCAATATTTTAAGAGATGTCATTGATAACTTGACTAAAATCAAATCAGAATTGTCTTTAAAGTTGTCAGAGGGCATCTTCAGAGAATAGATAATATAATACTTAATGATATAATTTCTCTTATATCATTTAAAATCTTTTGCTATCTTTGTCCCATCTGAGTATACTACCCTATTGAAATCAGTCTCAATCTATGTTTAACGTTATTTGAATGAGAGGAAAATATACTGTAGGGTCATGCCTTACAAGTATAATAATAAAAATAATGGTTATGAGACTGTCAGAAATGCAAACACCCAGAAAGTTAGAAAGAGACCAAACTCTTTCTTTTTTTTTTTTTTTTGTTGTAGTTATAAATGAAGGTCAGCTATGGAGCACTGATAGTGCTGGCTTGAATGCATATATTTTGCTATTTGAAAAAAAATGATGAACATCTGCTATTTGAGTTTGGTCTTTTTGCATGTTCCATTATCAAATATCAATAAACCAAAAGACACCACTGCACTGAAAGTATGTTACAAGCAATTGCATTATGAATCTTTTTGTCCAAATTGTTTCAAAATTAAAAAAGTTGCCTCCAGCTAAAAGTAAGGTTTGCTTACTTGTGTTTTAGCATATAACATTATTAAATGTGTCAGAGTTTTATTTTAGCATTACAACTGCTACTGTAAATATCACTATCCTTTCACACTAGAACTTAAGAAGTGTCGCCTCCTATGATTTTTCTTGGCTTCTCCTTTTTTATTGTGAGCTAGAAACTTCAACCACCAGTAATAGCTGCTACTGAGGTTTGCCTAGCTACAGTTGTATGTAAACTCATATGCTAAGAAATCTGATTCAGAAGCATTTCAGTTTCAACATGAGTGCAAAATCGCAGTATAATTATTAGCAGATATGAGGTACTTTCTTTGAGTCTTATGTCAAGTTTATTTTAAGATCATTGTAGTTCATTCTTGCTGGTGCCAGCCTACATCTTGTCATTGTAAACAGTTTGGATCAGCACTGTTGATTTACCATCACTGGCCTTTAAAAATGTAACTGTGTAGGAACTAAAGAAACTTAATTTCTGCATGATTCTAGTCAAAATATATGTATAAGTTTTTTGAGAAATGTATCTCATAAGATGAAGGATTTCTCTTAGGGTTCCAGCTCAAACAGCTACAAGTAGTTTCCATGATTTCTGTAGAAACAATTTTAAATGTTAAAGTGTTGTATGCATAAATTATAGCTATTCATTTATTAGATATTGCCCAATTGTACTGATCATACAAGATTGATGGAAAGTATTATTTTTTACCTCCAATGCTTTAATGCTTATGATACATTTCCTCTTGCTTTAGAGTCAATAATCAGCTGACTTTGGTCTTTTGCCTCATAATTAGAAAAGACTTTGCTAAAAGTATTAATACTGTTATATTTGAATGGTAACATGAGGGAACAATGTATGTAAGCATATAATTGAAGACAATATGTTAATTCAAATTAATTTAGATGACTGTTCATGCTGGAGATGATAAAAAATACTGTCTTTTATATCCATAGGAATATGTATCTTTATATCCATAGGAATATATATCTTTATATCCATAGGAATTTGATTTCTGGCAAGGTTTTATTTGTGGGGAAAATTATTCTAGAATTCTCTGCATAAGGGATGCATAATGAGTCAAATTCTTCAATAGCACCCTCAGTAAAGGTAAAGTGAGTATCCCAGTCTCTATTTTACTTTTTACATTCAATCTCTATTTTACTTTTTAGAGGCATAAAGTTATTCTGCTTCTCATATTTCTATTTTTGGATTGCTAGTAAATGTCCTGTATTAGCAATGTAAAATAAATAAAATTGAGGAATTTTTCAGTGATTAAAAAGCCCTTTAGGATTAATTTTATCCAAATGACTATTTTGCATATTTTGATTTAATCTGCTGTCCTTAGTTCATATCCATTTAATCTATTTGATCTGTTAAATCAAGTATCAGAATGTATGATTAAATGAAATCAATCCTTGACTTCCTACGCATCTCCTAAAATGAAAGTCTAAGACTGTGTATTGTCTTTAAACTTTTATGAAGCCACCTACTTTATTTCAGGATTGAAATTACAGAGCAAAATAGATTAAAAGTTAATTATAAAGTCATTCTGAGGCAGAAGAGAGACAACCAAACCAGATGGAATCCATTGCAAACCATACTCCTGAGACTGGCATTATTAAAATTAATAATATTTCCATGTAATTATGTCTCTTTTAATCAGTTACTGTCATGGCACAAACATTAGAGCTACCTCTCAAAGCTTTATATAGAGGTCACTTCCACTCATTGCAGCAATAGGTCCTGTCATACTTGACTTTTTGATCTTAATTGAATGGATGAGTCCTAAAGGAATTTGGAGATTGTAGGATGTTAAAACTCCAGAAAAATAGTACTTGAGATATCAAAATGAAAAGAAATATAAAAAGCAAGTTAACAGCTGATGGGCAAGACATTGTTACTTTGGATGAACTGAAAAAGAAATAGCTTTCCATTTGGAAACCCCAAGGAAAACTATGGAATAGATGACTGCTTCCTGTTACAGTTCCCCTCTCCCTTTTTCATCTGATGGCGGAGGAAGAATAAGGAACCAAGGCAGTAAATGCCACTTACAGATTTTGATCTTCTGCTAAGCTTTCAAAGTTCATTTGAGCAGACTGAAAGGCATGTCTTAAATTCTTATTCAGACAGATTTGCCCTCAAGCCATCTGTACTCCAAACTAGTCTGCAGTCATCACCATGATGTGAGTCCAGACTAATATATCCTGCTTCCCATCATGGTGGTTAGTTGAACACTGCCCTAACCACTTCTATCTCACTTCCAGTGGAGAACTGCCTTGGGTCCACATGTCCTAAAGCTCATGGAGAGGAGCTGTTTATCTGCAAAATTCTGCATTGGCGTAATAGCCCTGGTGTTGGAGAATGGCTCGCAGAGCAAGGTAACGAGTCACTGAAATTGCTTTGTGAGCAGAAGTTTGTCGGGCGCCCAGCAGTGTCAACAAACCAACAATAAGCATTGAAACCATAATTGCGCAGCTGGAGAGAACCTATCATCAGCAAGAACAGCCTGACTTTGGACAAGATGGAAAGTACCATAGGAACTGAAATTGAAGAAGAATTACAAAATGTAATCGCAAGATAATTATATTTAGTAATGATTGTTAGCTAGTTTTAACCAATGAAAATGTAACACAAATAGCTTGTAACCAATCATATGATATCAAGTATGAAACAATCAACCATTTGATCTATATAAGTCAGCATATTCTCTGAATAAATTGAAGCTTGCTTTATCAACCATATTGGTTCGGCTGCTTGCTTCCCCCACGGTCGCAAGTGGCGCCCGAACAGGGACCCCCAATCCCTGTTTCCACCGGACTGTGGGGTAGGATCGGAACGGCACCGACAAGCAGCGGTCGGGGGGCAAAAAGACACAGTCGAAAAGACGAGGAACATGAAGATAAAAAGATAATAATAAGAGACGTCCGTGCCTGGGCTAAGAAGAACGAAAAGAAAGAAAAAAGAAAATATTGAGGAAGCTCGCCACGCCGATATTGTTGCTACCCAGGGTGAAGGCTGCATCGAAGTCACGCGCAATGGAAAAAGAGGTAGCAATGTCTTTATTGCAACGCTTTTTAGAAAAGCGGGGAGTAAGTCCTAAGGACATTAAGTCAAAGGAGCTGTCAGGCTTGGTAGAGTTGGGAATGAAAAAAGGGTTTTTTAAACAGTCAGACCTATTGTTTGAAGTTGCAGAATGGAGGGCATACGGAGATTGTTTATGGGACATGGTAATAGATGATGACAAAAATGCCAAAAAGTTAATGAAAGTCTGGCGGGAAGTTATTAATTGCTTAAAGAAATATAAGGAAGAAAAGCGAATAGCAGCCGTAGCACAAGAACGGTTACATGACACAGTTATGCCTGTGAGAGGTACGGCCGCCAGGCAAAAAAAAAAAAAAAAAAAATTGCAGGAGAAAGAAGAAGAAATATTACTCCGAAACTTGATAACGCTGAGACTCCAGACAACATTTATGAGGAGCCTGTGCACGTTCATCAAACTACTGTTGCTGTTCCTGAGTTTCTGATTCCTGATAATTCTGATGCTGACCTGGATAGTCCTTTTGACCCGGTACCTGTTGATCCGGAAAAGAAGCCTGATTTATATCCCCCAGATCCTCATGATAAATTGCCAGCTGTAAAGGGAAAAGTAAGATGAGTGGGGGATGCAGATGTATTGTGTGCTTATAGTCTCTCTGTGATATTCGTGCACCGAAAGGTTAACAAATATAAGTATGTTCATGTTTCTACCAACCCTTGCAGACCTTTATAGATACTGTTGGCCACTTCTTCCGATGTAGGCTGGCCACCTGCATCGGAATGAGTGTGCATTTTGGTCAGTTTAAAAGCCCAAGCCTCATACAATGTGAGGGAGGCAGAGCCTTTGTGGGGACGCCCGCTGAGATTGAGCTTGCCACCTTACATTGCGCTGACGCTGTTTGGAGCTGGTTTCTTGAATTGTCTTCACAGGGTCATTGCACCACATTTTGTCTACATTTTGTGTTTTAAATTTTGTATTTGTGTGAAGTCTGCTTATGGGATCCCATGTGTATGCATGTGTATGTATGTGTGCGTATGTTTGTTGAGGGCAGACACTGTTCTGTGTATTTTTGTTTTGTTATTGGATTTATGTAAAAGTTTCAAATATGTAACAGATGAACATTTCAAACAAAAAAGAGTTAATACAAAAGTGCTGTTGCTGACAGGTATTTATGGTTGCTGCTGAGCAGACTGCCAGCTATAGCTGCTGCCAAGCAGGCCAGCAATTATAGCCGCACAAAGCGGACTGAGCGACTTTAAAAAAAGTTAGTTGCTAGAGTAAAAACACCTCTCGATCTATTGAAATATCGAAGCTGTTTATAGAGACACCACAGATAAAGCTTAAAGAGGTCTGCAGCACACTGGACACAGAGAACAAGTCCTGCTTAGTGTGTTTTATGTAACCTGGGGGTAAATTCAAGACTTAAAAGAACCAATTAGTTGAAATAAAAACTGCTAACTGAAAAAGTGAGAAAGGTAGTGTAACCACAACCTTTACCGTCCGCCACCCAAGCAGCATCAGGGTGGCAGAAAAAGAAAGAAAAAGAAAATGGGCAATGACGCAGCAAACTCCTTGACTGTTAACATCGTGCAGTTTACTTCTGCAGCTGCTTCACATTCCTTTTTCATCAGAATGCCTTTGCTTTAAAGAAACACTTTAACTTGTCTTACTTCTCAAGAACTGATAACCCTGGGGAAGGGGGTATATTCTACCCACAGGTCCATGGCAGCTGCCTGCAAAGTTTCTCAAGCCTCACCATGAGCTGGACAAACGAGTGGAAAAACCCAATGCCTCAGCTACAGGAGCTGACCGTGAATATCCTGAGCAGAAGGAGATAGAGGAAGAGAGAAACAAATGACTGCAAAGCATCACTTGAGAACAACTGAAAAGTAACAGCCTGAATATATACCCTTGTAAAGTAGCTCTTATTAGAAACTGTGATTTTGTGTATAACACCACCTGTACTTATTAGCCAGTTGCTAATAAGAAACTACACCTTGTACTGTATAGATTTGTCAATTGTAAAACAGATATTAGAGCATGCAAATTTGCAGCAGCTACTAGAAAATGCTAAGGCAGAAGTGAGAAAGAGTTTAATACAATAATAGCGTTATAGAGCAGACAATGGAACAAATTAAGAGGGTGAGAGAACTCCACTGATAAGAAATTTCTTTGGCTGGTCCCTCACTGCCACTAGCATCTTCAACATGCTGTTGCACCCTGTAGTATACATACTGCTAATGTTAATCCGTATGTGTTCTACCATAGTAGTGATTTGTTACTGAATGAAGCAGGTGAAACTCTGCATTGACAACGAGGTGCCAAGACTGAGGTTGGCCAAATGCCTACCACCACAGTCAAGGGCAAGACTGGGTTGGCCTCTGTGTTTGCCACCGAGAAGAACTTTTTGCTCCGCTGTTGGTTGCAACCCAGCAGGCGTTGAGTGGTGGGGACACATGCCATGCCAGACCTTGATGTGAGGGATGGCCTCCCCTGTTATCAGAGAGCTATACAGGAGAGAAAGGCAGGCCAAGAAGCCTGTGGTTGGCACATGTTACAGATATGATCTAGTCTAAATCCACTATTATTCTGACCTGCTACATGGTGTGTAAGAATCATTGATATGCCACATGTTACAAAGTTTCAAGTGACTTCAGATAGAGCGAACACAGCAAATTGTAAAAAACATGCTAATAAAGCAAGCAAAGAAAATAATAGGGAAGACCCCAAATACATGAATCAACAAAGCATTCTAGTCTTAATAACAAGGACAGCACACCTTCGGAAAGATGAGGGACTGAATTGGTTGAACAAAGTGTTTTCTGGCTTGAGCATTATAGGATGGCTTTACTTTATCTTAATCATTTTGTCAGTCTTTTTAGGTATTTTAATCTGTGCGCCTTGTTTGCTACAATAGCTAATGGAGAATATAGAAACTTTGACAAAGGTAGATCATAAATCTATAAAAACTGTCTTTCGATGTGGGTGAAAGGATAGAAATAGTTAACGAATTGGATTCAAGCATTATCGTCCTGGTCTGGCTTTAGCCCTGGGAACATGCAAAGAAAACAACAGGTGTTAATGCCCTGGGCAGGCCTAAGCCTTGAGAACTGTAAAGACAACAATAAAGAGTGAAGATTGGTTAGCAAAACAAAGCAGAGTTTACAAGATAAAGCAGGATGTGCATCTCAAAGACAGACCAAACAACGTAAAAGTTTGTAACCTTTGCTTTTGCTAAATCAGGATGATAAGGGAGTAAGAAAGTGAAAAAGTTACTACTTAGCACTTAGTAGACTTTAAAAACAATGAGATACCCAGGAATTCAGACCAGCATAAGCCTATACTGTCTATTGTCAGTTTGTTATGCTGTCTTTGATGGTAATATGTATGTAGCTATGTTAACTAAATTGGTCAACTATATGCAACTAAAAGACTGCTGGATATGTGGTCAAGTAGACCATTTTAATAGACTACTACTGGAATTTATAGTCTGTTGAACACTTCAAAAATTTTATATGATCTTGCTACAGAAGCTGATAGTATAAGAAAAGCTACCTTACAGAATCGCGCCGCTATTGATTTTTTGTTGTTAGCCCATGGTCATGGTTGTGAGGAATTTGAAGGAATGTGTTGCTTTAACCTTACTGACAAATCCCAGTCCATACATGATAGGATAAGACAACTGAATGATAATATGAAAAAACTGCAAGAATGACAAAGTCCTTTGGATGCATTGTTAAATGGATAGGGTCTTTCAGGATGGTTAAAGGAGTTGGTTAAACAAGGAATTATTATTTTGATTGTGCTTATAATAAGAATGTTAACTATTGGATGTCTTTTATCTTGTGTTAAGTCTATAGCTATGAAAACTGTGAACAATGAATTGCTAGCGTAAAAAGAAAAAGGGGGAATTGTTGGAGAATGGCTCGCAGAGCAAGGTAACGGGTCACTGAAATCGCTTTGTGAGCAGAAGTTTGTCGGGCGCCCAGGTGCCCAGCAGTGTCAACAAACCAACAATAAGCATTGAAACCATAATTGCGCAGCTGGAGAGAACCTATCATCAGCAAGAACAGCCTGACTTTGGACAAGATGGAAAGTACCATAAGAACCGAAATTGAAGAAGAATTGCAAAATGTAATCGCAAGATAATTATATTTAGTAATGATTGTTAGCTAGTTTTAACCAATGAAAATGTAACACAATAGCTTGTAACCAATCATATGATATCAAGTATGAAACAATCAACCACTTGATCTATATAAGTCAGCATATTCTCTGAATAAATTGAAGCTTGCTTTATCAACCATATTGGTTCGGCTGCTTGCTTCCCCCACGGTCGCACCCTGGAATAGGTTTAGGCCTCTGTGCAAAAGGAAAACTTCTATTATTTGGAAAAATTGCCAACTGCAGTTAAGAAACTAGGCATAAAGTTAGAAGTCTAATAATATTGGCAGGAAACATAACCAATGTGTTTTCAGGGTTATTGTTTATTAAAATTTATTGTTTTAAGTTTCACAGCTGAACGGCAAGCTTGCGGGACTGGAGATGTGAAAAATGGGATTTATAATTTATAAATTAAGATAATAATGTCTCAAGTTTCTTGTCTCAACATTGTGTCACATTGTACGTCACTCACTCTCTTGCACACTCATGCAAACAGAACACGGGATTTACCAAGCTGGGTTATGAACCTGTGAGCTTCAGACAGTTGTTCTCATTCATTAAAAGTCATGAATGAAAGTAGAAATTGGTGGCTTTGACTCTTCTGCATTATAGTCAATAAAGCTACAATGTATATGTAGGGATTTAAAATAAAAAACCCCACAGTATAGTAGTAAACAGATGACCTTATTTAGGGACATGCAGCACAATGCTATATTTAAATACTTCATAACTCGATGTACATATTTGCTCAAATTTAAAACAAATAACAAAGTCAAAGGAAAGAAAATTGATATTCTATTCTGCTTATCATGCTTAGTTTGGATAAAGCCTGCTTTGAGCAAGTTTCTTAATTCCTCCTACGATTTTCCTGGAGAAATTCAGAAGAGCCTTGAGTTGCTCATTTTGATATATAGTCCATTTCATCCAAAACTCCTATTATGTATGCCAGTTATACTTTCCCATTAGTTAAATAAATTGGGAAGTAATTTATCAAATACTGTAAAAATAGCATAGTAGGTTTGTAGTAATTATCTTAAAAATTCACTGGTAAGAGTGCATGAATAGCAATAAGATTTGATCCCATTTAAGCAGAGAATTGAAGGATAAACCCTTTTCTTGAAGAATAGGAACAGTGGACTCTAGTTTCCTTAGGGTTATATAGGATTCTAAGGTGAAGTCTCTATTTCTGGGTAAGTCTTCTCACCATGTGGATCTAATACAGAAAAATCCTCTCTGGTGTGCAGTGTCTGCCCTCAGGGAAGGATTCAGAATTCTGAACAAGTGGGTGGAGATGCTCACTGTGATGTTCTGTGTTAAACATTTAGACCCTGTATGATATTTCCTCAAGCTAGTTTGAAGAAACTCTCCAGCTCTTGAGTTGCAATGCAATGTCTTCTAGTCTGTGTGGGAAGAAAACATGCTTCATTTAGGAATCCTAATCTAGGGACCACCTTTAAACCTGTCTGTTTCTCACTCCTGTGGGAGCACTTCAGCACACAAAAAGCACCACCTGAAATGAAGGAAATCAGCCCTTGCCATAAAATTTGTCTTTGAGTGAGAAATCTTCTAACAGGGTAGTTTTTCCCAGTCACATTAGGAAAATATGTTACATGTGCCCTTAGAAAGACTACAACAGCACTCCAATTGAGTTACAAAGGTTCATATTATTAACCAATGTCTTGGCCCTTCATTCATCCAAGCTGGAGTCTAGCCAGAGTGTAATATTACTCAGGAATCCCATACTCCTAGGTTTCCCTTTACTTTAAAGAAAATACTGTGTGTGAGATGAATCACCAGCACAAAGGTGTTTGCTTTCCAGTGACCGTAGCAGGGATCAAGATGACTAGCTCAGACTAGGAGCCTAACTTTTACACAGTAAATTTAGGAAAGATGAATCCAAGCTTGACTATTCTGAAGCATATCTAAAAAATTTTTCACAGATCTCGCAGCCATTGGATGCATTAATGCAGAGTGAGGAAAATTTTATCAAGGAGTATAAAGCAAGCTATGTTCCATAAATCCTAAAATATAAAATAAGAATGCTTACTGCGTTTTAGAGAGACAAAAATAATTATTTGGCTGAAATAGCATGAAAACCAGCTGGTTTCTGAAGTTGCATATTATTGAATTTCTCATCTGTGAACTTGAAAATGAATAAATGCAATAAAGCAGACCTACTTGAGCAGAGTTCAATATGAAACATATGACAAGTAGACCCATTGCCCTTCTTATCAAGCAGATGGAAGACAGGTAGTACAAAAGAAAATAAAAATATACTAATAAGGGAAGCAAACTGATTAATGTAGCAAAAACTCCTGCACTTGCAGCACTAATGCGCTTATTGGCAGAGATGCAAATATACATATAGCCTACTTTCATTTTCCCAGAGCACAACTGAATTAACACTGTCATGTAGCTCAGGGTAACAGACTCCCACCTAGGAGTCCTCCCACGCCACAAGATCAATGGAACTCTGGAAGCTACAGCTGAAAAAAAACTAGAACATACAACAAATTTTTGAGGCTGATGAAGAAAACGCATTTGCCCTTCATGTATTTTTAAAGAGGCTCTTTTTCATCATGACTTGTAAACGGCTCCTCTGTGAACTGCACAAATAAAATTAAAATAAGCTTCCCTTCCCCACCATCTTCTCTGGCTTTTGGAAGTCTGCATGGGTCCCATCCTGAAAATGCTAATATTTAAGGATCATAGATTAAACTATTCTACTTCCCAGCTTTGAGTCAAGGTCAAGTAAAACTGAACAACCCCTGACAGATATTTGTCTTGTATGTTAATCTAAAAACACACAGCACAGGGATTCAACAGCTTCCCAAAGTGGTCTGTTCCCCTGTTGGACAATCCTTGCAATTAGCAATCTAAATCTAAATCTTATCTTATTAACTATTGAAGCAAATTTAAAATTCTTTTTTTTTTTTTTTTTTTTAAATTTCTGTGCTCTACAACTGTGGAATATTACTCATTACTGTCCTCTTTGTTATAGAACTTCACATATTTGAAATTTTTTATGTTCCTTGTTCTGATTTCCTCCCTGAAATCATTATCCTACATTTCCTCTCCAGCCTTAAAAATCCTCATGCTTTCAGGCTATACAGATTGTTTCCAAAATTCCCTTCTTACTGACCTTGTCTGAGTCACTTCTAATTACTGTGAATATGCTTGAAAACTGATGTTTATACACCAGAAAGACCTTGGAATACAACAATTGCTGTCTTAACAGTAATGACATAAATCACTCCTTAGACTCCATTTACACTATTGACTAGTATTCCACTGACTGGAAGGAAATATTAGACACTTGGTTCATATGTCTAATTCTTAGTTGAAGTGTCTTAATCCACCAGCTGATTCCACCCGGTCTCTGAATACAGAAAAATATCTTTCATTATAGGATATCTGTCTATTAATGATCTTCAAAATAAAGTCATCAATTTTACCTTTTTTTTTCCATTTATTAATTAATTTTTCATGTGTTATATGTTCTTCACTGCTTTTTATTAATTTTGCTGAAATAGTAAGAGTCAATTCTTACTATTTGCTACAGTGAGAACTTATGTACTTTGGCAAAATTCCTGACAGTGTATTGTTTCTCTTTTCAACTTTAGGAATCAGAACATAACTTTCCCATTACAAAAAAACCAACCAGGCAAAAAAATAAAAACCCCCAACCAATGAAAAACAATAACAAATAAACCAAACCAAATATAAATTAAGAAAAAAAGAAAAACCAAATCCACAACAAAACCCTGTAACACTGAAACATTTAAAAAACACTTAAGCCTCCAGCCAAATGATGTTGGAATGACAAAGAGTCTCAAGAGGGCCACTAATCAATTTTCCTCATTCTCTGAGCATGGCTTGAGACCCTGACCACAGCCAAACAAGGGACTATCTTTGTGCCTGGCAAAATCTTGGAGCAGATTCTCCTTGACGGCGTGCTAAGGTACATGAAAAACAAGGTGCTTGGTGACAGCCAGCATGGCTTCACTAGGGGGAAATCCTGCCATGCTGGCTTCACCAGGGGGAAATCCTGCCTCATCAGTTTGGTGGCCTTCTATAATGGAGCTACAGAAATGATGGACAGGGGTAGAGCAGTTGATGTCATCTACCTGGACTTCTGCAAAGTGTTCGACACTGTCCCACACAACATCCTTGTCTCTAAATTGGAGAGACATCAATTTGATAGGTGGACCACTCGGTGGATAAAGAACTGGCTGGATGGCTGCATACAAGGAGTTGTGGTCAATGGCTCAATGTCCAGCTGGAGACCAGTAATGAGTGGTATCCCTCAGGGGTTGGTGCTGGGAACAGTTCTGTTCAACATCTTTGTTGGTGACATGGACAGTGGGATTGAGTGTGCCCTCAGCAAGTTTGCTGATGACACAAAGCTGTGTGGCTTGGTTGATACATTGGAGGGAAGGAATGCCATCCAGAGGGACCTTGACACGCTTGTGAGGTGGGCTGATGCCAACCTGATGAAGTTTAACCATGACAAGTGCAAGGTCCTGCACCTGGGTAGGAGAAATCCCAGGCACAGCTACAGGTTGGGCAGAGAAGAGATTCAGAGCAGTACTGTGCAGAAGGACTTGGGGGAGTCAGTCAATGAAAAAATGAACATGAGCCGGCAGTGTGTGCTTGCAGCCCAGAAAGCCAACCATATCCTGGACTGCATCAAAAGGAGGGTGACCAGCAGGTCGAGGGAGGTGATCCTGCCCCTCTACTCTGCTCTTGTGAGGCCTCACTTGGAGTATTGTGTCCAGTTCTGGTGTCCTCAATATCAAAAGGACATGGAACTGTTGGAAGAAGTCCAGAGGAGGGCCACGAGGATGATCAGGGGACTGGAGCACCTCCCGTATGAAGATAGGCTGAGAAAGTTGGGGCTGTTCAGCCTGGAGAAGAGAAGGCTGCATGGAGACCTCATAGCAGCCTTCCAGTATCTGAAGGGGGCCTATAGGGATGGTGGGAATGGACTCTTCATTAGGGACTGTAGTGATAGGACAAGAGGTAAAGGGTTCAAACTTAAACAGGGGAAGTTTAGCTTGGATATGAGGAAGAAATTCTTTACTGTAAGGGTGGTGAGGCACTGGAATGGGTTGCCCAGGGAAGTTGTGAATGCTCCATCGCTGGTGGTGTTCAAGGCTGGATTGGACATAGCCTTGGGTGGCATGGTTTAGTGTGCGGTGTCCCTGCCCCTGGCAGGGGGGTTGGAACTAGATGATCTTAAGGTCCTTTCCAACTCTAACTATTCTGTGATTCTATGATTCTATATAGGTATTAGTTGCAATAAATGAACTGATTTCCATTAACTGTTTACAGAAACAGTCTTCTAAGGCGTTTACTGTGAAGCAGTTCAAATTAGCCTCATTACCTCACTTTCTTTAATTTGCTAATTCAGTGTCTTAATAATTCAGTGTAGTCTTACATGTATACATATGATTGTGAGTAACTACATATGCAACAATACTTTATCTAGAACTTGGTTCTTGCCAACAGTTAAAATGTGATGCCTCACATGATAAAATTCTGGATTAAGTTTCTTAAAGTTTTGCACAAGTTCAACTTTTTAGGCTGATATTTTCTAAGACAACAATTGGAAACAGGCTCAGTTTTATTAGAAATTTTCCTCTAGAATGTTTCAATGACGGTAATGTCAGAAAATAATTACACCTATTAAAGAAAATGTCATTATACCTCTGGTACCTACATACTTTCAAGTGAACAAATGGAACACTCTAAGGTTACAGATACATTTTTCTAATGGTATGAAAATGTATCCAAATATATAATTTATTAAAAAAAAAACCCTCTCTCTTCACGTTTAGCCACGTGGCTATTAGCCACGTCTATGCACCATCTGCTTATTCACTATGCTGAATTGTTACTGCTGGAGGTCTTTAATGGTTGGAAATGGTAAATCTGACTTTTTCTTCAGTTTTTCCTTTTAGCTGGTACAGGCTATTTTAGGAGGGGTTGGTTTTGTGTCCTGCTCTGGAAGTGAGAACAGAAAAGCTTCTCCTTGTCCTTCTCCTATGACTCAGGTAGCAGGAGTAGGAATCTGGTGTAGAGTTAAGTGTGAAATGAATCATTTTTTTGAATGTCAAAGAAACTTAGAGGAAATCTAAGGCAAGCTAATATAGTACAGAAAACAGCACATTGAAAGCACACAGAGAAAAAGGCAAGAAGTTTTCAGCTGCTTTTCTTCTTCCCATTCTAAAGGTCCTGTGACCATGATTATGCTTGTAAGTAGGGTGAAAGTTATTCATAAGGGCTGAGCACCAATTTGTTCTCATTCCCATGATAGTGTCTTGCCTCTATTCTGCTAACCCTTTCTATGAACATTACTTCATTAACAATTTCTACCTGCTCTGTCTTGAAAGATTTTCTTTTCCGTAACCATAAAAGTTTTTACAAGGGTGCCTTGCCTCACGTGTGTTTCCCGGTACATATATATGTCAGAATAAGATTGTTTTCATCTGTGCCTTACATTTCTTATATTATATAGTAGCCTTCCAATATCTGAAGGGACCCTATAGGGATGCTGGGGAGGGACTCTTCATTAGGGACTGTAGTGAGAGGACAAGGGGTAACTGGTTCAAATTTAAACAGGGGAAGTTTAGATTGGATATGAAGAAGAAATTCTTTACTGTAAGGGTGGGGAGGCACTGGAATGGGGTGCCTAGGGAAGTTGTGAATGCTCCATCACTGGCGGTGTTCAAGGCTGGATTGGACATAGCCTTGGGTGGCATGGTTTAGTGTGAGGTGTCCCTGCCCCTGGCAGGGGGGTTGGAACTAGATGATCTTAAGGTCCTTTCCAACTCTAACTATTCTATGATTCTATGATATATATGCTATATATTTATATTGTAAATTTTGAATTTAATATTGGGGCATAAGGTATATTCTAAATTGGCTTCTTTTTTTTCCAAGATTCTGGGTGGTTTTTGTTTGTTTTTATAAACCTCTTTAGAAGGGCACTCTGCCATCATAAAACTAGGTTTACTTTATAGTTTGTGAGCTGTGATTGTATTAAAAGTAAAGGACACAGAATTAAGTTCCCCAAGATGGATGCCAGAAATACAATTCATATGCTGTGAAGCAGGACAATCATACTGCCAACTATTCCCATTTATTCTCATCTTTAAAAAGATAGAGGAAGGTATGTTATCTGGGAATGTGGATTTTACCCTGTTACTGTTTGCTAACCACAGACAAATGTCATACTTTCTCTGTTTATGGACATACAAATATCCCATGACAGGACATTGCGGTAGAGCCTGAAGGAAGGGGAAAGTGAGTGAGAAAGCCCCACAGGAACATATAGAGTCACAGTTAAATCAATATAAGAAAATTGTACAGTTTCATAAGGGGAATACTTTAACACTGTTAATTTATTTTTTTCTATGTTATGGTTTTACGTTGGGTCATTATGTTCATTTTGCTAGCAAATTTTTCGACAATATAACAAACAAGTAAATTTTGTGTACCAAATACTTGCATTCTGGTGCAGAAAAAAAAAAAGGAATATACGCATTTACATATTCATTAACTCTGTTGAAAAAATGTGTAGCAAGTTATTACTTCCATTCCACTTCTCCATATATGTGAACATCCCTATATATTTCTGAGTTGAGAGCAAAACTGCAGCACACTTCAAATAATTCTTAAATTTATTTTTAAAGTCTAAAGAGTGAACCTGAAAACATAATTTCAGTTCTAATCTAAACTATTTTGCTTACTGCCATGAGCTGTTTTGAAGTGCATCCATCCACAAGAGATTCTAAACAACCATTCATTCAGACATAATGGTAATGCTTCATGTCTTCCCATGGCTGTTTCTGTATTGTACTCACTCTTCTGAATAAAGAAACTAGTAAGAGAGAATGGCACTCAGCAATAGCCAAGGGAGGAAAGGTTAGGGGGGCAGTTGTTTGGAAAAAAAAAATTCTTACTAAAGATTTGGGCGAATTTGGTATAAAAATGGGCTTGGTCAGAGAAACAGAAAATGGAAAATTGCTTCTGCAGAAGTAGCCTAGCCACAAGGGAAGACATTGCTCCAGCTGCCTGTTTTTGCTGTAACCAAAGAGAATTATAAATTGATCAGGTTTTTAGATGTGTTCAGGTAAAAGCGATTGCTAATTCTGTGATAACTTCTTTTCAGTTTTAATGTTCTGCTGTGACATGCAGTGTTAATTATTTCTTGAAGTGTGAAGTTTTACTGAGAATAAGGTTTCTGCAGACCAGAAAAATAGGCACCTGCTGCTCCCATCAAATCCTACAGTTATTTGTCAACTGTTTCTGCAAATCTCCATTACATATGCAACAGAAAGCACAACTGCCAAAACAAAATTGCAGTATGAAAAGAAAAACAAAGGTACCATTTTGGCAGTCCAACAGCATTCATTTATTTCCCATTTATGGTCATGTAGCTTGATTCCGAGTGCTTGGCGAAAGAAGGAAACCTAAATTAAGTCCTAATTTAAAATCCTGTTCATATATACATATAGAAATACATGCAGTATTCCTCTTCTTCATCATCGTTAACAACAGCAAAAGCTTTTTGCGCTTTATGACTTCATTATGACATCACATAATAACTTGATTAAGCCTACCTTTATTAACTCTCTCACCAGTGTCAAAAGTGTAATTTCTCTCCAAACTGCTTTGATAATGTGGTGAATGGGCACATTATGTCTGACAAAACTCTATGGTAGTTTTATACTATGGAAAAAAGTCTTCTAGTTCAGAAGTATGAGCTCAGCAATGTTATGAAGCAAATGTGATTAAATGGATTTATATATTTTCCCTAGAGTATTTATTTCAGCATGGCTGGCTTATGGTGAAAAAAAGATTATTATTTACTTACATAATTTTTATATGTTTCCACTGTAGAGCGGTTTTGATTGATGCTTCAAACAACAGGTGAAGACGTGGAATACCTTCTGCAGAGTTTATAACCTGATACTGTGTGTGCACTTAGTATACTGAACACAAATTGAAAAGCTGAACAGCATTTTGTGAATTGCCAATTATGTTACATAGGAAGGGATTTTTAAAAAAAATATTCTAAAGTCTTAGTTAAGGTTTGCCATGTGTATTTACCCTGTTTGCATCTTTTTCCTTTCCTTCCTTTTGTGAGTGTGCTCTCTGGATGTCTCTTCATTTGGCACTACACCTCTTTGTTCCATATTTCTCAAGTATGACTGATAAAGATAGTCTTTTGACTATCTTTTTTAGTAGCACTTGAGAGCTCTGGTCTTCCCTTGAATTAGTTTTCTGTCAATTTTTCTACTTTTTATTTTAGGGGATTTTTTGAAAATCCTTCTTGTCCTCCTTGTATTTCTGCAGCTGTTTCGTGGAGCACTATCCTTGAACCTATTATACTTGCTTCACATAATTTCAGATTAGTATTTCCAAATAAGAACTATCTATGAGATCAGCTAGTGGCTGAACTGTGTCCAAAACCATCTTGGCTGCCTTCTGGCATTATCTTATATAAATTTTCAATCAGCTGAAGCTCAACTTGACTAAAATGCCTCTTAATCTCTCCCACACAAATCTTTCCTTCTTAACTTTCTCAACCGTGGTGCCATTTTTCTGCTGATATTTAAACTCATGTCACAGAGACCTTTCCGGGGTTTTGTGATGAGGTGTTTTATTTTCTGTACAACATCTCATTCCTGTCCAGCCAGATTTTTTCTACATAAGTCTTTGATGATACATCTGTCCCTTCTCTGGATCCAGCAGCCCCTTACTCCCCTTTTCAGCTTATTTTTCATGTTCAGAACAGAACGTTCCAGGCTGGGTAAAAAATAGAATATGGATTTTATATTAAAGAGCAGGCTTTATTGGCAGAAACACAAGTGACTATGAATTCGAATATGAGATGTGGGCATCTAGCAGTTATCTAGTTGATTATTGCATTTGACTGCATGTGACTTGGTCAGGTAGGCAATTCAATATTGGAAAACTGAGAAAAAAAATCAGTCTTTGTATACTAAGTAATGTGTGTCAAAATGTATGGTGGTCACTAAACAATGGTGGTCCAAACTTTAGTCCCAGGAAGCCTTTGTGACTCTGATTATCAGCTGAGTTTCCACTCGTTTTTTACTTTCTGCTACCACTGGCAGAAATGATAGCTTATATGGTCACCTGGTCTAACAGGATCAACACTCTAGGGATAAGTTCTCAGAACAAAAGAGTTTTGCTTTTTATATATATTTTTTTTAATACCTAGAGAAAATTGCAAATTAAACATCCTTTAGAAGATCATATTTCAGTCAGTTTGCTCTTCTGATAATTAAAAAGTAATAATTACTCTTATCCATGCTCCAGTATGTTGCTAACGTGTTGCTGGACTTTAAACATCATTCCCGTTATAAGATTCATCATTTTCTTTTCCATTCATCTATAAAAGTCTTTTTTTCTGTGATTCATTCCACCAACTCCCAGAACAAAACAAATCAGTGGAACTATTAGGTCATTGAAGTGGGATTTGTTTCGTCTAATTAAATATGTACAATGCAGACAATACATGAACTATAATGGCATTGTTTTTGTCAAGAAAAATATAAACACTTTCAGGCATGATTTATCTGAATTCCTTTGTTCACCTGTTTTATACTCACTAAATTATACTTTAGGCAGTGAAAGCAGTCTTGAACAAAGGGGGCTCCTTCGTAGATGGGGCTCCTTCGTAGATATTTATAATTGGTCAAATAAATCCCGTCTGTGGTGCCCAGTACTAAAATCAGAGGACATCATGTTACCCATTATTCTCCTGGATACCCTTAAGCTATTTGTTGCCATTTGTTACCTTTGCATTATGAATTATTAGCTTTTTTTGTACTTTACAGTGCATTGCACCATGAGTTCTGCTTCCAACCTTGGACTATGTGTGATATCACAATAACATTGTGCACTGTGGCACAATAATGAGTAAGCAGACAAAGGTTAGAGACAATTTAAGATTTGTAAAGGGTTTTTCTCAGGCTTTTCAAGTATTGAGGAAAGAAAATGACACTGGTTTTTATATCTGCAGAGTCTGAGCACTTCTGCTCTTAACTTTTAGTATTTCAGGTTCCCTCATAGAAAGCTTGCCGCAGGTTGTTCTAGTTCACTCATGGAGGCTGTGCATGTGGAGTTTAATTGTTTGGAGCACTGTAAATTCAAAGTCATTGTTAAAATCTCTTGCTCTCTGTTTGCTGTGGGACCTCTCACAGACATCTGTTTAGTGTTGGATGTAAGCATGAGCTCGTATGAGAACTATGTCTTGCTAAACCACGCTATTCCTTTTACAAATAGAGCTCCAGAACCATTATAAATGGAAGTCCTTTTATGCTGAGATTAACTCCTGCTGTGTATTTTATACTGATGCTGTAGTTAATTCTTAAACTAGCCAATTTTCAGAGTTCTTTTTGTTTAGAATATCACAATTGGTAAAGACAATTTTTTAAAGCTTTCCCTCTTTTTACTCTTTTTTCACATTTCCTAGTCTATCTGTTAGCGTACTGACAACATTAGTATAGATGATAGTGTAAAGTTAGCTATCAGGCTCATCAAGTAATGCACCTGTCCTAGGACAGGAGCAATTTGCCTTGAAACAGCAGTCAGATTATATGATTAAGATTTCTGGATGTCAGATAGTATGACCTGCCTGTCTAAGGGCTCTAACACATTCTTGAAGCAAGTCTATAAAATAAGAGATTAGAGAATTATTCATTCTTTTTATTTATCAAGGCTTTGACAGAAACCATCAAACCATGTTTTAGTCTAGTAGTCTGGACTAGAGTATTAGTCATGCTTGAAAAGAGTTTTCCTATGTGTCTATTAATGCAGTAAACATAAAAGCCATTATTATGGCAAAAACCATGCTGTTATTAAAATACTGATATCCAATGTAACAGAATATGAAATTTTATGTAGGATAAGCATCTTGATTTATTTGGCTAAAAAAGGCTTGTGTCTAGACTAAACACGTTTACCTACTCTGGAAAACTTTTCCAGATTCTACTTTTCAGTAGAATTAGGAAACATTATTCCGGTTAATCATGTAAATGCTTTCTCCTTTGAGAATCATGAAGCTGACTGAAATAAAATAATTATAGGAATGGATTTTCTGAAATAAATTTGTATGTTTTCTATCATATTACAATCAACCCCATCTGTGACTAATACTGATTATATGATTCCCTCAGTCCTCCCTGGTAATACACAGAAGTCTTTTTCACTCAAAATTTTGTTTTCTGATAGACTGATGATCTTCATCTGGAACCAAAGAAATTGGGTAAGAGCTTATTTTCCTGGGAGTCATTAAATTACCTTTAATTAGAAAAAAGGCTAAAACAGGCCAAGGTAAAGCAAGCATAGCAATCAAACACCCTGCACTAGACAAGAGATGTTGAAAGCCTCCTGTCACACAAAAGCATCACAGAACTCTTAAGTCATTCAATAAAGTTGTAGCAATAAAAAAGATGATAGAACAAAAGCAAAGAATCAATATGTTGCTTCTGGCTATAGCTGTCTTTTCAATATTGTAGAGCATATACTCTTCTGTACCTGCTAAAATTATGAAGATTAAAAATACTCATGAGAGTAGGAAAAAATGCTTGCTTTTAGATTGATGCGCAATTACTTTGATCAATATTTATTCACCTCATGATCAAACCACCTCTGGTTGTTACCATTACCTCAAACAGGCTATGCCTACTGAATATCCTGTACGTATATCATGACCAGAGTTAGTTTCTCATGGGGTTCATGCAAAATCCAGTCTTTTGTTCCATGTTGTCAGTGCAGCTCTAGAGAAGTGTTTTAATGTATCAGTTTAAGAAGAGTTTCCATGATACATATTGCTCAGTGGCAGTGTTGAAACTGGACTGGGAAACTAATCTACCATTAGAAGAATGCTGCAATATTTTCCCCCTACTTTCCAGCCAGCTTAGCCCCACAGAAGTGAGCTCTCATACCCAGCACTGAGTTCTGCTGCCCCAGTTGCACAAAATAGTACCATGTGTGTCAATACAAATTGCAGGAACCGAAACCCAATGGAGATTTTTATTATGAAAGCTTGTTATTTTTAAATTTTTACTTTTTAGATTTTTCTTGAAGGTACTGATTGTGGTAGGATCTTGAATTAGGTGTTGATATTGTTTCTTGTTCAGATAGTATAGGAGCAACGCTTGATTCCTTAACCATAAATAGTTCTACTGCATCTGAAGTAACCTGACGAACTGGGATTTATATGCCTAGCTTGTAGTTTTCTTGCAGGAATTCAGGAGCAGCCCCAAGTACTCCTCTTTCCATGAATAAATGGTCCAGTACTACATATATTTTCTATGTATAGGAGATCTCAATCAGGCAAATCTTAAAAACCTCACATGGGACCATTCAGACTGCCCACAAGACACATTTTTAATGTGCTGATACGGTTTACTTTTTACCTTGATTGTCCATCAGGCTCAGTGGTGGAGAATCCTATCAATATAATTACCTCAGAGGTTCCAAAACCAAGCTGACTGTCACCTATCTCTTCTGTGAGTTATAAAACAAGATCCTGACATGTCTCTGATTGCTTTTTTAATTTTCTGCAATATATCCTTCATTAAAAGCCTTTGCAAATCAGTAACCTCTATGATGAACTGTTTGCTGTCACTGCTCATTCAAATGTAATTCCTCTCATACTTTTCTATTTCAAGAAAAGTTACAATAATTGTCTGTAGTTGGTTTTATTTTTCCGTTGTTGTCTTTTATATTTACTCAGTGAAACCCTGTCCAGAATTTTTTCAAAGGCCTCTGAAAGCAATGTTCCTGCTCCAGCTGACAAATAATACCAGAATCATAAATGAAAATGACAACATTCCCTCTTTCACTCACAAGCTCCAGGTCTGTTCCAGTCAAAAGCAGGAACTGGCAAGAGTCTGTTTCAGGTGTAATACTATTAGCCAGAAAAGGATGGCTCTTAATTCAATTATTTGTCACATGAATGAGGGGAAGACTTGACTTGGTCAATCTATCAATACTTTGTGGGTAAACACTAGGCAGCATAATTTTTGAATGAACCTTGCTTTAAGCGTAGAATTCACCTTGAAGAAACCTTAGCTTTTCCACAAAACAAATGACAAGATTCTCCGGCATCATCTTAAGAGCGTACTCAGCAGCGTGCTGAAAACAAAAGCTAACAATAAGCTTTCTGTTTGCAATTTTGTTTGCTGAAATGGGATATTCCCTCAGCTCTCTAAATTTGACATTACAACCCAGGTAAGGAAGTGGTATCCTAAGGGAAAAAGAAAAATAACTCATGCTTAACTTCATCCATAGCTACGGAAAACATGAACGCTTACTAAATACGAATACTCTTGGTTTTCTTTTAGAGGTTCACTGATTTCTTCCTGCTTGGAAACGCTTCAAAATATGGCCTCAAAGAAGCTTATACTAGGAATCCATGGACAGACATGAGTGACTTCTGTAATTTTTCATCCAGGCTCTGCAAACCATAAAGGAAACAGGCTTCATGTCCTTATAGGGCATTCAGTGAATGCATTTCTAGTCTCTCATCAAAAGATTTCAGAGCCCTATGAAAGATACTGAAACAAACTTTGAAGTTAAATCAAGGAAAGGATAAGAATCTCTTTGAGGAAGAAGTCATCAGTCCCCCAAAATGACCACTGCATGAAGACAAAAGAACCGAGCCAGAGTTAGGCAAAATGAGGATGATGAAGAAAACTCTTTGGAGTACTCCTTTTCCCCTGGGTTCTGAGCAACTGACTCTGAACTGCCTTTGCTGATGGTTGTCTCACTCCTGTATGCAACTATGCACCTTTAAAATTATAAGGTCTACTTTTTCTTATGGACTTTATAAAGAAAATTCTAGTTCCTTTCAGCAACCAGTTAAGCATTAGATATGACACTTCACAATGCTTTAGATATGCTTACATAATTGCTCTAGTTTGCCTAAAAGAGTTGAAATAGACTTAGCCTATATACTCAATGCTTTAGAATGCAGGGGATGATTTTATTGCATATATTTATTATGTAAGAAATACTTCTTGCAAGGAGCTCATAATGGACCAGCAGTAGGATGTGTGGAGTCCATAGAACTCATAATCTAAGATACTCATATTTGCCAGTCTGTAAGGACAGTTCCAGTGATAGTTACTACAACTGGGACATTCCACCCTAAAACATATTTCTAGATGGAAAAGACTGTGTACCTTCTAGAAGTTATGAAGAGGTTATTGATCCTGGATGACCTGGAAGGTGGATAACTTCAACTGGATTTAGTCTACAATTCTGATTTTTGCATGAAGGAGAACATTAATGCTCCCTGCAGCTCAATCAGAAAGGGATTTCTCACTTGTTTTTTGTACATGTTATAAAAGATCATGTTATAAAAATATTTCTTAACTGAAATTTTATCAGTGATCTTTAAAAAAAATATTTCTGCTGTTAAAAATCGCAGATATAAAAAAGACAACAACTGTGTAAACAGTTTCATTGTCTTTTATGTTTATCACTTGACTGTGATGGCAAAATAGTTTTGTTTCCCAAGACTCATTAATAATTCAAATTGCATACTTGGTTAAAGAAAAAACTGCATATATTGCCTATGTAAACTCTTTTCAAAATTGAGCCAATAACTGAAAACTTTGCTTTTAGAGAACAGCTCTTCTTATTCCCCACTATGTGTGGCATATCAGCCCTTGGAAAACTCCTCAGCATCATAACACAGAGTTCTGATCTGTTTTTACCTCTGATCTGACGCTGAAGTTCATGATTTTAGCTTATCATTAAGGAATATTTAAATGCTCCACTTTTCAGGCTCAGCAAAAGGTAATTCATGTTCTCATTTCTATGATATTTAATGCAACTCACTGGATAGATTTTTACTAGCAGTTGAAATTAGAAAATGCCAATGTAAAATAAATTATAGCCCATGGGGTTTCAAAGTTCTGGATTTGTAAAATTCCAGTATCCCTTATTTAGGTTATTTCAGGAGAAGGTGAATGAAAGGCACATCACTGTTCTGCAGTGGAGGTGGCATTGTTCCTCTCAGCATTGCCACATGTGACAGCCAGGTACTTTTCCCTGTGCACTCCCAGTGTGTGAGCTGCAAGGGTGGCAGGTGATAGGATTCACAGAGCAACAGGACAGAGGTGGCGCTTCAGGTAAAATGAACAAACCCAGGGGAATCATAGGTTAGCAGCTTTCCACCTAAGGTGTAGTGGTTTAAGCCCAGTCGACAATCTAGAACCACACAGCCGCTCACTCACTCTCCCCACTTCCTCCCCCCACTCCCAGAGGGATGGGGAGGAGAATCAAAAGAATGTAACTCCAGTGGTTGAGATAAGAACAGTCCAGTAACTAAGGTATAACACAAATCACTACTGCTGCCACCAATAATAATGATAAGAGAAATAACAAGGGAAGAGAATACAACCGCTCACCACCCACTGACTGACACCCAGCCTGACCCGAGCAGTGATCTAGCCCTTCCAGGTAACTGCCCCCAGTTTATATACCAGGCACGATGTGCTGTGGTATGGAATACCTCTTTGGCTAGTTTGAGTCAGGTGTCTTGTCTCTGCTTCCTCCTTGCTTCTCCTCCTCCCTGGCAGAGCATGAGACTCAGAAAGTCCTTGGTCAGAGTAAGCATTACTGAGCAGCAACTGAAAACATCAGTGTTATCAGCGCTGTTCCCAGGCTGAAAGTCAAAACCACAGCACTGCACCAGCTACTGAGAAGGAGAAAAATGACTGCTACTGCTGAACCCAGGGCAGTATCCACCCCTTATTCCATATCATTGATGTCATGCTCAGTTCCCATATTTTTCAATACACCATAACTCTTGTCTCATATATATGTATATACATCCACAAACACACAAAGAGAGAGATATCATTCCTTAGTGCATGGACCAACCCCTACAAAGCTGCTGAGTTAATCCGGTCCATGATGTTGGGTTCCATCTCTTGTAACAGTCTTTCAGAGCAGGAGAGAGAGTGTGATGTAGTCAATCTGCCAGGCCTCTCCATATTTGTACTTCAGTCATCATCCTCCATACCAAAGAGGCTTTAACCACTTGGCTTGCTTAATTGCAGCACATGTTTCAGAGTCATGAATAACCTGGACAATAGTGTCCATTGTTAAATCCACCTCTCTATCACAAGCCCACCTATATGTTGCATCTCTGCCCTCACGGCTTGAAGTGTCACAGGCCCACTGGGCTGAAAATAATTCACCCTTATGTTGCCAATCTGAGTCCATCTGCATCACTTCAATCTTAGCAGCTTCATCCACTTGTTGGTTGTTCTGGTGTTCCTCAGTGGTCTGACTCTTGGGTATATGAGCATCTACATGGCGCACCTTCACCACCAGGTCCTGCACCTGGGCAGCAATTTCTTGCCACAGTGCAGCAGCCCAGATGGGTTTACCTCTGTGTTGCCAGTTGCTCTGCAGCCACTCCCACAGGGCATTTGCCACCATCCATGAGTCAGTATGGAGATAAAGTACTGGCCATTTGTCTCTTTCAGCGATGTCCAGGGCCAGTTGGATGGCTTTCATCTCGGCAGTTGACTCTCTCCTTCAGCAGTTTCTGCAACTTGTCGCTGGGGACTTCATACAGCTGCCTTCCTTCTCCGACGCTTCCAAAGCATTGGAGGGACCCACTGAACTAGATACTTGCCCATACTGTCCCACACACCCTGCCACTCATGGCTGTCCAACCTCTGGGAAACTCTCTTGGCTGTCGTCCTATATTGTCATCTAATCCTAGACAAGACTTGAGCCGGACCCTGCTTAGCTTCCCACGATCAGACAAGGTCGAGCATTCTCAGAGTGGTCACACCATAGGCAAAACATAGAGAGCATATGCAGCAACAAGCTGGTTCCCAGGAAAACGAGCAGGTTACTTTCAAGGGCATTGAAGGATATTCAGGATCTTTAAATCTTCCAGAATCTACTCCCACTGTAAATAGTCTGGTGGGGGAGCAGAGGGTGTAAGGGAATGTCTCCTTCATAGGTTGACCACCTAAGGAGGAAAACAAAGATGTGTAATTGCTATACACTTCTATTATATACCTCCCAAAGTAGAGAGGTCATAACCACACTGGGAACACAAGCCAGATCAGTTTCAGGATCAATGAGTCTAATGTATTACAAGTCATTACCATAAAGTACAGTGAAACAAGAACCTTAGCTGAGGTCTCCCAGCTGATGAACACTAAAACAGCAAATACTCTGCTCTTGTGAGACTTCACTTGGAGTATTGTGTGCAATTCTAGTGTCCTCAACATAAAAAGGACATGGAACTGTTGAAACAGTTCCAGAAGAGGGCCACTGGGATGATCAGGCGACTGGAGCACCTCCTGTATGAAGACAGGCTGAGTAAGTTGAGGCTGTTCAGCCTGGAGAAGACAAGGCTGCATGGAGACCTCACAGCAGCCTTCCAGTATCTGAAGGGGGCTTATAGGGATGCTGGGGAGGGACCCTTCATTAGGGACTGTAGTGATAGGACAAGGGGTAATGGGTTTAAACTTGAAAAATGGAAGTTAAGGTTAGATATAAAGAAGACCCTTACAGTTCTTTACTGTAAGGGTGGCGAAGCATTGGAACGGGCTGCCTAAGGAAGTTGTGAATGTTCCATCCCTGGCAGTGTGCAAGGCCGGGTTGGACAAAGACTTTGGTGGCATGGTTTAGTGGGAGGTGTCCCTGCCCCTGGCAAGAGGGTTGGAACTTGATGATCTTGAGGTCCTGTCCAACATAACTATCTTATGATTCTAAATAAGGTAGGACGTGCTGAAACTCTGAGATCAAGAACAACAACTTTGACAGCCAATAAGTCAGCATTGTGACAAGTGACTATTATTCCAAAACAATGAATGCTTACCACAAATGCGATTAGACACATTCCGTTCAGATCTGTCATTATCTCGACCCTTTGGGCCCCATGTTAGGTGCCACAAAGAACCATCGTGGTTTAAGCCCAGTTGGCAACCCAGAACCACGCAGCCACTCGCACACTCTCCCCACTTCCTCCCCCCACTCCCAGGCGGAAAGAGAATCAAAAGAATGTGGCTCCCATGGGTTGAGATAAGAACAGTCCAGTAACTAAGGTATAACACAAACCACTTCTGCTGCCATAATAATAATAATGATAAGGGAAATAACAAGGGAAGAGAATACAACTGCTCATCACCCACCAACCAATACCCAGCCTGACTCAAGCAGTGATCTAGCCCTTTCGGGTAACTGCCCCCAGTTTATATGGTGGTAATGACGTGCTGTGGTATGGAATACCTCTTTGGCTAGTTTGAGTCAGGTGTCTTGTCTCTGCTTCCTCCTTGCTTCTCCTCCTCCCTGGCAGAGCATGAGACTCAGAGAAGTCCTTGGTCAGAGTAAGCATTACTGAGCAGCAACTGAAAACATCAGTGTTATCAGCGCTGCTCCCAGGCTGAAAGTCAAAACCACAGTACTGCACCAGCTACTGAGAAGGAGAAAAATGACTGCTACTGCTGAACCCAGGGCATAAAGGTAGAAAGTATATGTGAGACAAGCATTAGTGGTCAGAGGGTGTGACTATATTTGCAATAAGGAGCCCCTAAATACAGCAAATTCAGCGATTTTGTACTAAGCTATGTTAGAAACTAAAGTAAGAAACGTGAGACCTCCTAATGAGAAAATTAAGGCACTATCCTGGGGGCTAACTGAGGCTTTCACTATTTAATGTGCGAAGAATGATAATGTAACCTGCTATGAGAGGCATTTTCCTGAAGTGTTCTTCACCATAACCTGACCTGATTTAAAAGTCCTGTAACTTGTGTTGCACCCTGATGTTGGAAAGCAAACAGCTTGGTCCATCACTGTTTCTGTGGGACAGAGAAACTTCAAAACTTATGCTTGGCAAACTTTTTTTTTAAATGTAGCGTATCTTTATACATTTCACATATATTATACATTATACAAATTACGTTATACAAAACTACATATTCTTGTACAAACTCGTAAGAAGAACCTTCATGATTGCTTCATCGTTTGACTTAAAGCCACATAACTGGAGAGATCTGCCTCAAAGTCTTATTTTAGGATGACCAACGAAAAGAAACTTACAAATTCAGCTCAGTAGTCTGGAATGGTTTGCAATAAGGACAAATATGAAACATTTTTTCAAAGGTTATTAAAAAAAAAAGAATGTTGCATATGTTCATTAGGATTAAAATTAGCACAGAATTTAGTGAGAAACACAGGAAAAGTATCAAGTAAATTATAAATTTTTATCATTTTGGCATTCAGCAGCATTTAAAACAATTCCTTCTGACTTCTCCCGTGTATGTAATATCAGAAAACTCAACCCCCCAGGAAACACTTCACTTTTTCATTTATTCTGTAAATAAGTATACCTTTGTTTTTCTTTTCTTTTGTGCCCAGAGTACTGTATCATTCAGTTGTTTACTTTAACCACCTTGGACACCTCCTCATCTGGAAGCTTAAAACTTTGAAACTGTTCTGTGAAGTTAAATTTTTCAAAGCAGAAAGCTGACAGTTCCAGCCTATGAAGATACAGAGACTAGACCATAGTGCCTGTCTCCCAGTAGATATCTTTGAAATTCACCAAATATTCCACAATACAAATCTGTGCTTCCTAGCTCAGACTGTCACTAATGGATTGCATGGTAAGGCAAATTACTGCCTCTCATGTAACGCAATTAAATAGCCGTCAGAGATGGTATTCTAATGTGCTTTATCCCTGATGGCTCTATAAGGGCAAACGTTTTCTTATGCTACTTTTTTCCTAATGTCAAGTCAGTCAGCCTAAGAATGACATATTTATTTATTTTCCCAAACTGGAAACCATTTCTTTGAATCTTTATCTTCATCATTTTTTGCTTTGTTTGTTTTGGGGTTTTTTTTGGGTGGTGCTTACACTGCTGTTT
Organism: Ara ararauna; assembly: GCA_028858755.1. Taxonomy (NCBI): domain Eukaryota; kingdom Metazoa; phylum Chordata; class Aves; order Psittaciformes; family Psittacidae; genus Ara; species Ara ararauna. The sequence continues at coordinate 119,546,054 of CM054376.1, read as the reverse complement.
ATATGTAACAGGAAGTACGTCATCTTTTTTGCAAAGTAATATACAAAACAATGCAATATAAGCTGTTTACATTTTGCCAAGCAGCACATGTTGTGAGGATAGAGCTAATGTCCTGACACCGAGCAGTCAAGCAGGACTCTGAAGAGCGAAGTTTCTGTGTTTCCGCTTGCACTGTTTAGGGATTAGTAGCACAAAGACCCTTAAATTCAATAGCTTATTTTAAAATTCACTTCAGCTGCAAGAAAATTTGACAGTCTAGTATTATCTGCATATTTTGATAGCTTCCTCAGGAACTTTGTGTCTTTATGACTTCTTCTAGGAAAGTCGTATTGTTGGGTTTTGTTTTGTTTTTCTTTTCCCGAAGGTTGATAGATTAGTGCTTATATTAAATTGTAAGCATTGATAGAAGCATACAATTAGTGGAATCTCTCCCATTCAAGCAAGCTCTGTCTAGCTGACTGAAAAGCAGAACTCCCCCTCAGACCTATGGAAGAAAAAGCAGTAGAAAAAGCAGTACCATTGAATGACTTCAGAAGTTTTGAGGAAGCATTGTGACTTAGGTCCTGTGTAAATACTGTGGGGAAATAAAATTTTCTAGTATCAGCAGTTGAAACGTAGAAAACATTTTAAGCTGGAGAAAAAAAAGTAAAAAGCCCCTTGACTGGAGTTCCTAATACAAAGAAAGTTCTCATGCTAGCTGAAGTGTTTCAAGTCTTCAACAGGAGACAAAAAAGCACCCAAACCAAATAAAAAATCCCAGATAAAAATTATTGAAGGTTCTTTAAAGAAAGAAAGAATTCCACGTCCCGAAGCCAGTTGTGCTGAATGAAAATCAAGTTTTTAAATACTAATAGATTTTGTTTGCGTGTGTCATACATGGTAACTGCCTTTTCTGACTACATTTAATTCAGGTCATCTGGAGCACTATCTCAGATCACAGCCACACCTGTAGCTCTGTGTGCAAATGAAATGAACCATTAAGTATTTTGCTGCTCCTGAACTTCCTTACTTTACAAATATCCCAGCTCCCCATTAAAGTTAATTCTCTGCCTTTTACATTATTTCCAAAGAACAAAAGAAAGGCAAATAGGGGTGAGGTAACTAATAAGGGATAAGGGATTTTTAATAAGGAATATGGGGTATCCAGTAAGGGATATAAGATTTAAAAAGGACTACAATTTCTTCAACTTCAACTTAGACTTTTATCACTAGATGCTGAACTGCAAGTAAGAGCTGCTCAGCCTGTGCAGAATATGCAGACTTGGCCCATTATTTTGTTTCAGTTAAGCTAAGAACATAACAACTTTTACAACTCTTCTCCTTCCTCTTTCTGTGCCTTTATAGAATTGCCTTATGTTTGTTTCTATTCTTGTTCTTCTTCCTGCTTACAGTACCTTTTCTATCCTTTCAGCCTTTTAATGTTTGTTTTTAACCTTGCCAATGAGGTACAGACTTCCTTCTGTGAAGTCCAAAGCTCCTTCAGTCTTTGCTCTCAGCTTGGATTCAGAACTCTCACTTTAGAGATTTCATGTACATATCTCTCAACATTTGAAATGTAAAAGATGTAGCCTCCACATTTCTGACTAGTTAACAAGATGTCTGTGTAGAATGTATGAAACCAACAGAGATGCTATGCAACTACTTTGCACTTGCAAGGCAAACGAATATGGGACCTGCCATGTCTGAATCACTTCTCTAATGCCCATGATGCAAAACAAGTCTGATCTCTTTGACTAGATTAGACTTGTTATCCAAGTGCATCCAGACCAGTTTGTCACACGAGCATATCCATCACTTCATCTTGCATTGCATACAGTGGACTGTAATTCTGTGCATGCACATTAATATAGTCTGGGGTTCCCAGATTTCTCTAGCCCCTAAAGGGACTGTTGGGACTACTGCCATTATGCTCACTAAGCTGTCCAGACTCTGTAAATCCCATTCCAGTGGTCAAAGAAGACTTACAGTGGTAAATAATGCTTTAGAAAATGTGCAGGTACGGGTACTGCCTTGGGAACATGTTCATGGCAACCTTCCCATCTGGAAGGTTAGCATTTTCAGCTATGGATATACCATGCACGTTTGATATACAGCCAATTTTCTTCAGCTCTTTATTCATCTCCTGTAGTGTACACTGCTGCGTATATATTTTTACAAAGCCATGCCTTTACTAGAGTTACTGACATTAAACACTAGAACTCTTTCCAAATCACAGACAAAACTGCAAACAGCCTCAAAGAACAGTCAATTGTATCTCAAGGGAAATTAAAAAATCCCCCTGCCTTTTACTACCTATATTTAACCTATTTCGTATAGGGGGTTTATGCCATTAAGAATACGGGAAACAGCGCTGCCAATATTTCAGACCCTCAGGCTTCCGTAAGAAAGGGGCTGCTTCGAAAAGAGTATTCAACAGTAAGTATTTAAACTGTACTCAGATCATAATATTGGTATCACAAAATTGGTTTCTACTGGAAGTTTGAGGTTTTTTTTCTGAAGAGGGAACCCCTCCACAGTTCATTATCTTCTTTTCTGTATTTTATTGCAATAGACAAAACAAAATAAGCAAAAAAAGCACCTTATTAATTTTAAGTTTCCTGAAATTGGTTATGTGATATAAGGCTGCTGGTGCACAAAAGTTGTAAAATACATACATTTAATAAGCATTGAAAAGAAATTCTTATTATTTTGCTCAGCAAGAAGAAAGTCTTATATTTGAGAAGTGGTTTTCACCAGTGGAGAGCATACTTTATGAAGTGGGAGAAAAAAGTTTCTGAGCATTACCTGACATTTTTTAATCCCATATTTGCAAAAAGCATTATACAGAAAGATTTTGACCCCAAAAGCTTACCCACCATAGCTGTTGCCAGTAGAAAACAACTGGCAGTTTGAAATCCATGCTGTTCTCTTCTGTCAGCCCTAAAAACCCACTCTCTTCAAAAGGCTCTGTGCTGGGAGGTGTGCAGAGGAGTTTTCATGACTAGTTATCTTGCTGCAAAGCATTACCTGTTTGCTTATGAACTCACAAAGTGATGGAGACACAGCAAAAATGTCCACGTCCAATGACTTGTGCCTGCTATTGTTGCCCACCTAATGAGGGAAGGACAGATGTATATAATGTCATGCTGCTTATAAAAGATGCATGCTGACTTCACTTTCATAGTGCTCCCTAAAATGTGGGCCTGTTTCCTGCTAGCAGTGATAATTTGGTGCCAATTTTGGTAATTAGATCATTTTTACATGCCTTAATAACAGCATTCTGTAGTGTACATTAAGCTCCAACACGGAGAACATCATTAATGCTTTGACTTTTTCCTCTTGAGAAAGAAGTAGGCTGGGCAGTAAATTAGGAATTAGTCATGTTGCCAGGATGTAAGAGTTTTATACATACAGCATAATCTGTTTTGAATTTGGACTCCAGTATTTAATTGCAAAAACAAAAGTTCTGAATGAGGAGTAAAAGAATTTCCAAGAAAAACAGTATTATAGACTTTGGTTTAAATTTCTAAATTATTTAATTAACAAAGAAACACTATCTATCTGTTAAACTAGGTACTATATTTTCTTGAAATTAAACACTAATTTTACATAAAATTCTATCATATTGCATACCATTAGTGTTTTTTCCAACCATGCATTTTTGTTGTTTCTCTGTCAGCACTTTTGCATGTAAGCATGTAAGAAAAGGGTAAATCCCTGTCATATATAGCAATCAGTTGCTGAAGAACTGTCACCTGAATGATGTTTTAGCTAAATTACATTATGCATTTCCAACAAGCAAGCCTGAATATGAAGTTTATATCTGGACTCTGGATTCAGGACCTTCACATTCCTTTTATTTGTCAGAACCTAAATACTCCGATTTAAACTCTTAAGTATATAGGTTTGGAGACTGAACTCACTGCAGTGTTTGGCTCAGAAACGTTTTAAAATAGGTTCAGCCTGCAAACTGGGACTCTGATTAGGGCTGGTTCTTCAAGAATTACTTAGTCTTCTTTTCCACTGCTTTTAAAGTGTTGTGCCACTTGTGTGTGGCTGTAAGATGGAGCAACTCCGGTTGAGCAGGAAAATCAGACAGCCCCAACAGTCGTTTCTCCTGTGTTGTAGAAAACTACGTAAGAGTACTATATAGCAAACAAAGAGCATGCTTGTTTTGAACATTGTTCTCATACTGAAACTTCATCCAGCAGAGGATTCAAGCACTAAACAACTGGAAGAAAGCCTCCTCATGAAATCCTTATTGATTATAGAACGCAGAGTTGCCAACATTGCTCAAATTCATCTGAAGCTTGTAAAATCCTATTACAGACATTTTTCAGACCATCCTTCTTCTGGGCCCCTAGCTCACTGTAATTTTTTTTGTCTAATTTACCATTTTGCTGCCAATTTATCCTCTTGCTGCTCCTATTGAATTTTCTCTGAAAATGTTCAGCAAGTGCAAAATCTCCCTATACCTGCTGAAGGTGTGATATCTTTTCAGCATTCAGCCCTAGCTGTATCTATCCATATCTCCATAGCCTATAGTATGAACTAGAGATTTCAGTTTAAGGAATCATGTGTTTGCTATAATGCATAATTGATGTTTAAAGGCAATGTAAGATTCAAGGTTTTCTGGCAGCTAGTTAGAAAATGATCTCACACAAATGGGAAAGAAGCTGTCTTTCCTTTCTTTGGTTTATATTACTTGTATGGATATCAAATAGGAATGTAAAAAACAGCCTCTAATTTGTCTCTTTGTATTAAACACATAAAGAAGAAAGCTTTTGCAATTCGGAGCAATTCTGTCAAAAGATTGCTATATACAGGTATTTATTCTGCTTCACTTCTTATTTGCATATGAAATCCTACTTGACAGATCTCTGAGTGCAGAGTAAAATAGAAAAGTTAAGCACTCTTAACCCATTATTTGTGTGTTGCAGAGTGCAAAATTACCAAGTTTTATTCATATACAGTGTGCTAAGGTACAGAATTTGTAAAAAGTTACGTCAGGAACATATTTTTATGTTTGCATGAAATAAGAGCATGAAAGCATTAGCAATGTTTTTCTTTTTAATTAAACACTGGCATTTTAAAGTGTTAAGATGTATGCTGCAATGGAGAGCTTTTGAACATACCCTGAAGAGAAAAGGCAAATTATTATGTGAAAGTTAATGAACTGATTTCTGTAATAGACTGGGTAAAGCTAATTGATATGAAGTAATAAGAAAATCTAGCGAAAACTGAAAGGGAAAAATTTTCAAGCGGATGTGAAGTGACCCAGGAGAACTGATGACAAAGATAAGTAAAACAACATGTAAGCAGCAGGGTCTGACAAAGATGTCACTAGAGTACCTGCTGAAGGATTGTTATGACTTCCACAATATAAAGTAGGACTCCTGGTAGTATAAAGCACTATCTTATTTCAGTTCATATAAAAATCAAAGAAGAAAGAGTGAAACACTTATAGTTCAGTTTCAGACACTATTTTTCTAATTGGACATTCAATATGCAACCTTTGAAGAGAAGGCTCAGTAGACTACATTTTGGGCTTAATTTCAACAGTATACCTTCTTGCTAACACTTTATTTGACTGAAGTAGGTAGAGCTTTCACATGGTCAGCTTAGCCATCATCTAAACAGACGTAGATATCATTGTGTCTACAATTTTGCTGCATTACCTGTTACCCTCTCAGATGAATTTCCACATTTAAATCCTTCATCAGATGAGATATTTCCAGAAACTCCCACTTGGTCCTGCCCAGAGCCATTTATAAATGATGTTCTCTCAGTCGTTACTCAATCATAGAATCATAGAATCATAGAATCATGGAATCACAGAATCGTAGAATCATAGAATCATGGAATCATGGAATCACAGAATCATGGAATCATAGAATGGTTTGGGTTGGAAGGGACCTTTAAAGGTCATTTAGTTCAGCCCCCCTGCAAGAAGCAGGGACATCTGCAACTAAATCAGGTTACTCAGAGCCCCGTCCAATCTGACCTTGAATGTTTCCAGGGATGTGGTATCTACCACCTCTCTGGGCAATCTGTTGCAGTGTTTCACCACCCTCATCATAAAATATTTCTTCCTTATATCTTGTCTGAACCTACTCTCTTTTAGCTTAAAGCCATTACTCCTTGTCCTGTCATTACAGGCCCTACTAAAAAGTCTGTCCCATCTTTCTTACAAGCCCCCTTTAGGTACTGAAAAGCTGCAAGGTCTCCTTGGAACCTTCTCTTGTCCAGGCTGAACAACCCCAAATCTCTCAACCTCAGAGGGTGTTCCAGCTCTCTGACGATCTTCATGGCCCTCCTCTCGACTCGCCCCAACAGGCCCATGTCCTTCACATGTTGGGGGCCTCAGAGCTGAATGAAGTACTCCAGGTGGGATCTCAGAGATCAGAGTAGAGGGACAGGATCACCAGCCTTAACCTGATGGCCATGATTTTTTTATGCAGCCCAAGATCCTCAGCTGTGTCTGTGCAACCTCTTGAACAGCCATAGAGTAAATCGACCAGTGAAATGTTCTAATTTGACGTAAAGCTTCTCCTCAAAAACTGGTTCTTATATTTAACATGGATCATTACACAGAAATGTCAGACGAACCGCTGTACTAGAAAAGTAATAGGAGAATAACCTCCAGTGAGAAGCATTAAAAAAGGATCTGGAGGAGGATAGGATAGGAATTCTTGGTATCATGCCTTTAAGGTGGCTCCTTGGAAAAGGGTCCCAGAGCTGACTGAGAAGAGTGCTCTCCCAGAAAGTGAATTGTTTACCCTGAAAAGATTTAAACTATGGATCTTACTTCCTATATTAGCATCCTAATTACCTGTACATGAGCTATTCTGGTAGACTGGGCTCTATAAATCACCTCTTATCCTGATGAAGACACCCTGGAGTTCAAAATCTTGCAGGGCTGTGGAGCAGACAAGAGGAGTCAAATCTCTGTGTCTCAGTGATTCAAGTGCTTGGAAGAAAACCTTTCAAGGATTTCAAACATATTTCACGTTAAGCCTTACTGGATGAAGCTAATTACTGGCCTCAATGAGCTAAAAGAAGCTGGATCTGTGATTTCAATATGACTCGTTTATCTTTTTGCAGTCCAAAGTTAAAAATTTCATTATCCAGTAATGGTAGTGTTGCTAGTTTGGGACTTTCTAAACAAAGACACAGAATCTATTTTAGAAAGAGTAGGGTGCTCAGTGGAAGTCTCCACAAATCAAGCACACCAACAACTGTAAGCTATTTGTACATTTTGATAAACAAAGAAATCAGTGTCCATTGATTGAGTTACACATTTTGTTCATTAATTAGTAGTTCAGTAGTAGGATTGCAGTAGTAGGATTTAAAACTCATGTTTAACATTTCCTCTTGGCCGAGTTTGGTAGTTACCAATCTGACACACTGACTGTTATGATCCTGTGTGAAATCCTATGTGTTTTCCCAGTTTAGGAGGAGATTTGGTGTTTACCACAAATTGCAGGTTCCAGTCTCAGAGTATATGCTTCAAAGTTTGGTGTTGCAGTGCTGAGAAACACAGTGCATAAATCAATTTGTGAAAATACTCCTAAATGCTCTGAGACTTTTAGTCATAGCAAAAATGAAATGGCATAATTAGGTTTCTACTCTTTATTACTTCTAATATGTTGCCCAAATTCTGACTTCAGATAAGCATAACAGCTCCCCACCAAAACTCTGTATGTATTCTGAGTGAAATGACTAAAACCCATCTTTTGATGAAGTGAGGATAAATATTTGATTTTATGGGGCTAGAAAAGTCCCCTATGTCTGGGTCATGCTTCTGGTACAAACTCACCACAATCTCAGAAATCTGCAAGAGTACAGCCAGAGTGGACTTTTCTGTAAATTGGTGCTACCATAACGTGTGCTGTGTAAAGTTCAGTTTACAAATGCCCAGAAAAAATATCAGAAGTATGTAACTGGACAAGATCTTTGAAATGTTTCTGAAGAAGCTTTTGGCAAAATATTAAAGTAGATATTCAGTCATGGATTATGTCCTGTAAAATCCCTTGTTTAAATAATGTCATATCTATTTCTAGTATAAAGACCTTATGCAAGGAAAAACTTACCACTTTTTCTAAAAATAACCTATTTGATAAAGTAAGATTATCCTATACATTTGATATTGTTATTTTTTGTTATTAATTTCAGAATATTTAATTCATGGCTGTTGATGTGATTTGGAGAATACTCCAGGAACAAACTTGCCAACAAAGTTTTCAAGTTGACAAGCAGGCATTCTTTATTGCGGCACCGGGAGACGCGGGGGATAACCCCTCCTAATGTGTATCACCGTATTGTCACACAAGCCATCCTTATATAGTCACTGGACATACATACATATTCGTGAGGCTACATGTGAATTACAGCATTTTCCAGAAAGTTTCCTGCATGCGTACACAAATGTGGTGGTGTTCTCTGAGGGTCGTTTACTTCTTGCAACAATCTTCAAAACTTTCTCTTTGAAACACCAGCTTAATTAACATTACAGATATAGCAATCATCCTGTCCTTCTACTTCTCAGTTAGTTTAACTGTTCCTATCCTGGACATCTGCTAATCCCAGATACTCCCCATCTCCAGGACCCATTTTTCTACTCTGTTTTTCTTCCACTTTTTGTACTAAGGTAGTAAGCACCTAAAACTATGTCAACTACAATGGTTTATCTTCAAGCACTTCAATTATATTCATTACAAAGCCATCAAACTTAACATTACTTAGAACTGATTACATTTTATGCTTTTGTGCCTCCTTGTCTCAGTCAATTTTTAAGAAAAATTAAATGTCCTTCTGAATAACTTTATATCTGTAGAGTTCAAAACCTGGTGAAATATGGCTGTTCATAATCTATAACAAGCAACATAGAGAAGACTTGCCAAAGTACACATTGACAAAGAACAGTCATCGTCAAGCTCCTTCTCAGAAGGCTGTTAGATATGAAATTTTTGTCTTTCCTCACATTGCTTGGAATGTCTTCTTTCCATTGTCTTCAGTAAAAACATCATGAAGCGGATTTAATAATTGTGAGTTGCAAGAGTGAGGAAGCACAAGGGAACTTATCAAAATATTCTTGCTGCCCATTATTGGCTGTACTGCAGAAAACCCCACTCAGCTCAGTGACTTGTGAAAGAGGATGCTCCAACTGGCCAAGGAGAAAGCCTTCTTTCTCCAAGAGAAAGAAGGAGCTTGTGCGTATCATACCTCTGTCTGATGTGTGTGGGATGATAGGAAGGACAGCCATCATATTTCCATGGGGACTTCATAATGTTAAAGATCCCGGAGGGTTGAGAGAAGCTGTTTAGTACAAGCAAAGTTCTTGATGTGCCATTTGCTTATTCCACTTATGTCTTGCCAAAAAAATTCCACCTATGTGAAAGATAGCAGGAAGCATCCTCACAAGGCACAAAGGGGAATAAATAGGTAGGCTGCAGTGGTAAGGATGGCAAAGAAAGGATGCTTATGTTTTTCTGTGGAGCTTCAAGCAACTTCCAGTTGTCCTGAAGTACATGCCAAAAGATTTTTGGAGGATACAAAATTTCTCCTGTGAGCTCAAAATGCAATGCAGAGGCATCATGTTTAACTTTCCTGGTCCTCATTCTCACAGAGGATCAGCCTGTCATGATGCCATGTGAGTATTTATTGGTGAAAGGACCTCAAAATTATTAGCACAAGTATGAGGCATAATAGTAGTAGTCATAATAATAATAATGCTTGATAATGTTAAGTAAAAACTAGTTGGACCCTTTGCCCATTAGTTATAGTGCAAAATTAATCAATGGATAATTGAAGAAAGAAAAGAATGTCTTCAGTGATGTGATTATCAGTGCAAACCTCTACATGTTTTTAGTTTTTGAATTATTCTCAGAGGAGATGTGTATTCCAGGTGTCTGATTTTCTAAGGGAATAGACAAGTATTTGAAAGAGTATAGAGTATGGAATAATTCACTTTACGCTCATAAAAATGTGGAAGACTGAAAAATAGCTATATTCATTATCCTTCTGTCTGCTGCCTTCTTTTTTAGTTTATTTGGATTAATTCTGGATTCCATCAATAAATCACTTAACTTTTAGAGGAACTTATACAGTTTTGACACGAATTCTGCAAAACAGCAATCAGATTTTGCTGCTGAATGAATTTAACAAGTTGTAAAACTGAAGAACAGTTTTTAATAACAAGGCTAAATCATTTAGCAAAGCAATAAGGAATAAATAAATAAATAAATAAAGATGCCTCTTAGAATAGTTGAGCTTTTTTTACAACACTATACTGAACAATGTAGGTAACATTATTGCAATTAAATCTGACAATATTGAAGAAAACAGCCCCCTAAATTGCTACATTTCAGTGCTTTTTTGGACATGAAGAAATGCGATTAGTGAAGTTATTGTATGGATGAGTGTGAATAAGTGTATAGTCTATGACAAAAAGCTGATTCAGATAATTTTTATTCAAAAGTTCCTACTGCAAGACTTGGCTGACAGAAAAGGAAGAAGTAAATTTTGCTATAATTAAGACTAGGTACCAGACATGAATGCTGAAAACATTATGAGGCATTGTAAACTAAAATGACACCAGAGTAGTTCCTGTGGATTGAGATAGTGAATTCTCTTTGCTAAGAGAACATTCATCACATGGGCTTCTGCGCTCATCTGTGCATAGATGTTTAAGCTTTCAGTCTGTTATGCACTGGATGAATAAATACTAGAAATTCCTTTAAAAGGAAAAAAAGTTAAAATATCTATGACTTAAAATATGCAGTCTTCCTGGTTACATCATGCTTGGCAATACATGTTGTAAAGACACCTTTTGTCAGGAAGAACTGAACAAAAAGAAGAGAAAAAAAAAGTGCTTTGCTTGTTATGGAATGTCTTCTGGGCCATGAAAGAATCATAGAATAAAGTTAGAGAAGAAAAATAATCCACCAAACAACTAATAATTTTATTATTTTGCCAAAATGACAGTACATCTACCGTGCGTTGATACAGTAAGAGCTAGCTTATGAATTTCAGGGGAGGATATGAGGGGTAAGGGGGTTTTGTGCAGTTGAATCCATCTACTGTGGCATTCAATTGGAGACTAAAAAATGTAAGCAGAGGTGTACATGTGGGTGCCCATAACCAAGCCAGGTGAGCAAGCTAAATGAGCTACTATAGTCTGTGGATGTGGGAACCCAGAGGGCAATTCACTTAAGCAGCCTGGAATGTCTTATTTAAGGAGAACTAAATTACAGCCTATTATCTTGGAGTGGGATTCACCCTGAATAGATTCAGGGGGTGGCATTGCATGTGTTGTGTGATGTATCACGTAACTTTCAGGCTGTTTCACAAATTTGCAGATTTCGTGTAAGTCGTATGTTGCATCAGGTAGCTTTGTGTCTTGGATTCTCCTGCCATGTCAAAAGGCATTAACACCTCTGTTTAGGGAACTGCAGCCTTCCCTAAACCTGCCTTGACTGAAGCTTGGACACACAGGTCACTCTATTTATCACTAGCACATATATACATGCAGTTGGGTAATTTACTCTGGAGCTGAAGTCGTTACAAGTACCCATAAATTACTAGCTACATCACAAGACAGGTAGAAAGGACAGAAATAGGAGTAGGAAAATATTTGTGTTGTTTTCCTTTCCCAAGTGTCCTGAGCATAAACTGTTGTGCAAAAGGGGTGACAGACAGGTCCAGCTATTTTCATAGCACTGGTAAGGGAAAAAATTAAGTTCAAGTATAGGATGGAAGTAGGCTAAACAAGCCCAAAAAATTGGCAGAAAGCAGGATTCCGATTTCACTATCAGAATTATCCAAATAGTAATCTAATAACAATAACCAAAAAGTAAAAATGAAAGAATAATTATAAAGCTCTGTGAAGCCCCAAATAATCTGCCTAATTATGGCAGTCTGGTCTTGGTGCTGTGCAATGTGCTTAGGGTGATTTACAGCTATTTAGCTATCAAAGTTCAATTCCAATATGTGGTTAAAGAAGTAAAACTGAGATTGGCTTCTCATGCTTCTTTCAGTTGTAGAGCCATATGGCACTAAAATTTGTCTGCTTATTCATTTCCAGCATTTTGCATTCAGGTGGCAGTGTGAATTTAACCAATATATCAGTATAACAGACAGAAATTATATTACCAGATTTTTGGCCACATGAGTACTCCTTCCCTTAAACTATTTTCCATGTTCCTGAAGTTGAGAATGCAACAGAGATTCATCTCATTCTAAGGTGGGTATCAAACACATTATGTTTAAAGGAAAAGCTTCTCCCTGTAAGTCCTGTTGAGGAGGTTTTCATAATTTCATGAATCCCCAGATTCATTTTTAATGCTGTGCAAAACATCTTTAAATTTGCAGGATCCATGATGACAATGTACTCAGAGCTAGACTCTATGCATGGCATGCAGATTTCCCTTGGACCTATTAGCCAAGGGATTTGTGTGTGTTGTGTCAGCTGCTGAGCCCTGGCAGCCAGCTGTGCCTATCTCTTTAGCAGAATCCAACATGCAACCCAGGCTTGCTGTGAAGGTTTCATCTACTGGTGCATGGATCCAGATTTGTATGTTGTAGTCATCTTGATAGAAAGGAAACCAATTTTTATAATCTCAGGATGCAGTTACAAATCTTTCTACACCAATCTTTAGTGCAGTATATGAGTAAATTTTGTATTCAATAAACATAAAAATGTCATTTAAGCAGCCACTGCTATGCTGAGTTGATATTGAGCACATTAGATACAATTTGTCTGCCTAGATATTTTATAGAAGGATGACTTAACAGGTCAATGGTAAATGTAATGAAAATATTTGTTACAGAAATTGCTTTAATTTCTTTCCTTCATCAAAAAGAAAAAAAAATAAAGCCTCTTTTGGCAATGGACACACAGTCATTTCATGCTTATAGCTATTGTCTTATAGCTATTTTGTTGACTACAAAAGATCTTTGTCTTTGAGAAGGTGTAAAGAAATGTGCAGTGAGCTTGATCTTGGAGAAGTAGTTACTGCCAATCAGAAGTCCTGAGGAATCTTAAGTTGGGCACATCAAAATTCAGATTCTAAAACATTAATGGTGACTGTTCTAAACCACTGTACTGATAAGTCTGTTCCGCTGCATGACACGTGCCTTAGTAATAGAAACCCCATCATCCTGGCTATTAAGAGAACAGGGAGAAAGAGAACTGTCTAAAAGATGTAAGGGACAGAACTAAAATTTGAGGTCATGAGAAGTCAGTTCTCCCAGGCCGCATATAAAGTGGTTCCCAAATTGGTTACACCTGGGAGCTGAACTGTCCTTTCATTTTTAGGATTTATGATTACAGTGTCAGGAATCAGATATTGCCAAGTAGCACACACTCGCTGCCTTTTCTTTTTTTTTTTTTTTTTTTTTCTATTTTCTTTTTCTGCTTGCACTCTTATCTCATTCTTGAAAGGAGTACCACATCCCAGCACCAGCCAAATGAGGAATTCAGTATGCATGTGGGTCTGCCTTCTGTGGGACTACACAATTCTAAGTCAAACTTTGGAGCTGAATTTTGTCTAAAACACTATCTTTAACTCTGATCCGGCAAATCATTTAAACATGTGCATGATCCTAAGTTTTTACTTCCCCTGATCTGAGTGTAGCAGTAATTGCAGGAAGGTATGAACATGGTATAAAGCATCAACAGTTTAGCATGTAGAACATTGTTTTGCTGGGCAAAGTCCCAAATGCTTTCTCTTAAGCTATTTATAATAGGCCTAATCCTGCATGCTTGCAGCCTGTGAGGGCTCTGGCTTTCAGTTGTGTTCCTTTTCATATCCAAATGCCTTCCAAAATTCAGTTCTACTCTCTGGGCTAAAATGAAATCTCGTAAGAATACAGTAATTAAACACAATTACAAAGATGTGTGCATTCCACGCTGAACAAATACAGGCCCTTTTCCAACAACCTTTTTGTTCTTTCCTCATCATCTGTAATTTTCCTGGCTTCTTATTTATGCTCCTCAGTTATCAGCTCAGTTTTGAGCTACCCTGGTAAATTCCTCAAAATTTTGGTGTTGTTGCAAATGCCCGCTACATTTCTCTGAAGTGTAAAAAAAAATACAAACCCCGCAAGGTGAGAAAATTCAGTAATCTGTAGCATCACAGCTCTGAATCACCGTTTCCTTTGGCTTTGCCAGGTTTTACTCAGGGCAGTGTTTATAGAATACCCTAAGTAGCCACAAAAAAAAATTGAGTGACTTGACCTAACTGTTCTTGATCCATGATGAAATTGGTGATGGGTTTCTGGTGATAATCTTACAAAAGGCCACATTGGACACATTTGCCCTGCTAGCGCTGGGAGATGTTGGCCTCTAGACCAGCTGTGTTTCAAATGTCATATTTTTAAAAAACATCTTTAGAAGGTTTGGTGAAATAAGTCTGTGTTCTTTTTAAAGAACTTCATTGTCAAGCCTTCAAGTCACTTGACTCGATATGCTTGGGATTTAAAGAAAATACATAGTGTTTTCATGTCAGATCTTTTAATACCATCTGGCAGAATTATTTTCAAAATCTGCACAGTTCGTGATCTTACATTATCTTTTACTGCATGTAACTCTTTTTTTCTGTGATCAAGCAGCACCAAGTTCTAGATCTCTTAGTAGCCATCTAAACAGAACATAGATGTAAGGAACACTAGATAGTATGTATGAAATATGAGTGTACAATCATCTAAAACTTGTCAATCACTTCAGAACCCTGGAATATTTATTGGAAACAGCAGGGTGAAAAAAAATTCACTGCTATTTGTTAAATTATCAGGGTAATTAGTGTCTAGAAAAGGGCAAAAATATTTTGCTGAATCCTTTGTATCAATACTGCACTGTAGCTCTTCAGCTGCTATGAAATTCAACTTATTTATCCCAGGTAAGAATCAAGTTTTGATGCATGTGTTGAAGTCTTCAAATGAGGCTTCTCATGATCTGGGGAATCTTCATGTTAACACAAAAATATAGAATAACATAATAATATATATACTGTATATAGAATAATATATTATTCATATTATATATTCAAGATAAGGTAATAGTGTGTTATATGAGAAGCAGTTTAGTTTTCTGGGGCTTCAAAAATGGATAGACATGATTCTCCAGAGAGATTCAGAGCATTCAGCTGGGTTTCTGCACTGAAGCATCCTCTCAAGGAACTCTTTTACTCCCATTGGTTATACAGGCAGCCCAGAGAGACTGAAGAAGAAGCAGCAAAATAAGATACATGAAATTATGTGATGAAACAGTCATTTTCCATCTGCCCTAATTCTAACCCGGTAAGACTTGGGAGACAATTGTATCTAGGGTTGTATCCAAAAAAGCATGGCCAGCAGGTTGAAGGAGGTGGTTCTGCTCCTCTCCTCTTGTGAGACCCCACCTGGAGTACTGCATCTAGCTCTGCAGTCCTCAGTATGGGAAAGATATGGTCCAGAGGAGGGTCACAAAAACGACCAGAGGAATGGAGCAGCTCTCCTATGAGGAATGGCTGAGAGAGTTGGGGGTGCTCAGCCTGAAGAAGAGGGGACTGTGGAGATACCTTACTGTGACCTTTTAGTAGTTAAAAGGGGCCTGGGAGAAAGATGGGGGAGCCTTTTTAGCAGGGCCTGTTGTGATAGGATTAGGGGTAATAGTTTCAAGCCAAAAGAAGGGAGGTTCAAGCTGGATGTGAGGAAGAAATGTTTTACAATGAGGGCGGTGAAACACTGGAGCAGGTTGCCCAGAGAGGTAGCAGGTGCGCCATCCCTGCAGTCATTCAAGGCCAGTCTAGACGTGGTTCTGAGCAATCAGATCTAGTTGAAGATGTCCCTGCTCATTTCAAAGGGCTTAGAATAGATGACCTCTGAAGGTTCCTTTCAACCCAAATTAATCTATGTTTCTATGATTGCACACCATAGTGTCACAAGGGAGAAAATAGGAATAAAAACATCTATGAACTCCTTGTCAAACAAAGAGAAGGGAGAGAAGAGGGAAGAAAACCATCAATTTTTTCTTCCTTCCGTTAGTGGGAGCTTTGTGAAATACATTATTATCTGGCAAAGATTTAATACTATTATTTCTTTAGTTTTGCTTCTCATGGACTCATTGTCAACTGTGGTGGGCTTTTGTGCCCTTTTTGGGGGTTTGTTTTTATTTTGGCTTTTTTTTTTTTTTAATGTCATTGTAATTCAACCACATAACCCCCGCTGTTAACTAGGTCTCGGCACCTCACACTCAGATTTGTTATAGAAAGGCTCAAAATGGGAAAAGTAATTAATAACAGAACATTACTTTGGTGTGTAGTACTGTTTGAGACAGGCTGCCACCCACTGACCACTGACTAGTGTCCAAGCCTAGAAGTATAGATGCGCATACTAAACATGATTAGAGAAATCAGAACCAGAAGACAAGGGGAATAGAAGGAAATAAAAATGAAACTCATTAACAAAAATAAGAAACTACATGCCCTCATGGGGAATCAGAAATTCCTAAACTTTTAAGATTACTCTAGGTTTGAAAATGCTACTACTTTTTGTGCATTCCAGAAGTTTTAGGGCTTGCCCTTGCTTTTTCTTGCTGCATAAGAGAATGCATGACTGCATAGTTTGCATACTTGAATCCAGCTTTATACTGTCACCACTCTTCATGAGCCAAGCACCCTGTGAAATGGGAACAGATTTTAAAAGCTGAATTAATGGTAACACCCAATTTCCACTTGTCATCTATAAAGTTGTTGATAGATGCTGTAAGCTAACAGATATGCAAATATTACTAAAGCATTTTTGGGAAACAAAAATTGACCTAGAACTATAGGAAAAGGAGCAAAATCTATGTACTTATAGGTCTTACTTGATTATGACAAAATACTTAAATCATAATGCTGAAGGGAAATTTCCGGAGAAGCTCCTCAGCAAAAGCAAGCCTTCAGGTATTTCTTCTGGCTTTAAATCACATACTAAGAATTTTGCCTCCTCTGCTCATATCACATGCCTTCAAAAGCTTTACTGAAACCAGCAGGATGACTCATGAATTACAGACTTTCTTAGTGTGAGTGAAAGTAGCTCTTGATCATTGCTCCAGTATTTTTGTGGATACCCAGGTGGACTATTATTTCTTTAGTCCTCAGTTAGCATTGATCAGTCTATCAAAACTTCCGTCTGTGAATGACTTCAGTGAAAATCATCTCTAATACATGATCTTGTACACACTTAGATGTAATTTAAATATAAAAGTAGTCCTACTGACTTCACAGGAACTACCCACAGAAGGCTGTGGGCATATACATGTCCCTAGAATTAGGGTCTAATAGTAGGAGATATAAAAGAGAAACATCTAAAAATTCAGTATAAATTAAATTATATCTAAACATTCATTTCTATCTGGTCAGAATTATTGGAATTAAAAGAAAGGAAAAATGGTTGAGATTCTTAGCATAGACATAGTGATCCTCCATAAATGCAGAGAGAGTTAGGGTCCAAAAATCAAAATGGAAACAATAATCCACTTGCTAAATTTGTTAAACCTCATCTTTTCATCAAGAAGAGACTCTTCTCTATGGCCTGCTCTCAGAGAAGGTAGTAACAACCAGTAAGACCTTGAAGCCCATTATACACAGTCATATTGGTAAATACAACCGACTTCACAATGCATTTATATTTAACTTAAAATTCCTTTTTTTTGCTAAAAGATATTGCACACACTATTTGAAGTAAAGTTATTCTTACCTTTGTTCTCATAGACTTTCCAAAATATTTTTTTCCAAAGGTTTTTGTTTGATTCTTTTGTTTGTTTTTCTCTTAAAGTTAAATTAAAAAAACCTGAAAGTACAAGTTTCTTGGAGTACTCAGCACTGAAAATTAGAACATGCTAGTGTCAGCATTTCCCATTTCCTCAAGGTGCGCCCTGATCCAGACCCCATTAGATGCAATGAGAACACCGCTGTCACTTAAGTAACCTTTGAAGCAGGCAGTGTCAGAACACTGTAAAAGCAAATAGATAATTGCACATAGTGTAGAGTCAGTTCAGCATTATACTGTTTCCCAACTGCATACAGTTGCTTTCAGGCAATAAATCACAGTACAAGAATGAAACTTAATGCTGAGTTGACCTAAGCCAAATTTTTTTTTGGTGTCTGTTCAAAAAACTGAAATATAGCAATTTGGAAATCAGAGTACTTTTTGTCAAGAATACCAACGTGAATGCATCCTGGGTTCAGCTGTAACAGTTATTTTTTTCCTTCTTGGTAACTGGTGCAATGCTGTGCTTCAGCTTTAGTCTGAGAACAATACTGGTAACACACAGATGCTTTAGTTGTTGCTAAGTAATGTTTACCCTGATCAAGGATTTTTCAGTTTCTCACGCCCTGCCAGTGAGGGAAGGAAACAGACAGGACACCTGACTCAAACTAGCCAAAGGGGTATTCCATACCACAGCACGTCATGCTCAGTATATAAACTGGGGGGAGTCGCCTGGGAGGCCCAGATCGCTGCTTGGGTTGGGCTAGGTATCAGATCTGTGGGTGGTGAGCAATTGTATTGTGCATCACTTGTGTTATTTGTTTTTTTTTCTCCCTTTTCCCTTTTAGTTTTGTATTCTCTCCCCTAGTTACTTTACTTACTATTGCTAGTGGTAGTAGTTTTGTACTATACTCTAGGTATTGGACTGCTCTTATCTCAACCAGTGGGGTTTACATTCTTTCGATTCTCCTCGCCATCCTGCTGGGAGCAGGGGTGAAGAAGCAGTGGGAGTGAGTGAGAGGCTGTGTGGTTCTGAGTTACCAGTTGGTCTTAAACCACAACAGAATGCTATCATAATTTTTCAAAAGCTTCTCAAAAAATATTTTAGCTTTTTTTTCCTAACTTTTAATGAAAACAATAAGATTTAATTCATGGCAGGAATAATAAAGGTCACTAAATCCTAGCAAAAATGATAACAGACTGTGCTATGATGACAGTACATGGTAACATAGCTAAATGCTAGCACCCTTTTGGAATTTGAAATCAAAATATTGAATAAGAAGTCTACCTCTTTTGTTCATTCTTTAGTCACCCTTTTACAAGCTATGACTCTAAACACAGAGCCTCATTGCAAATTTAGAATATTTCACCATTTCAATGCACTGAAATGATTATAATCTATTTATTTATATGGGAAAATATAATAAAAATTTGAACTTGAGATGTCAAAAATAATGAAAAATAATGAAAAATTGTAGTAATGAAAGAGTCTGAAGACAGATGAGTGAATTGTATTATTTATGTCTAATACATCATCATCATCATAGAATGGCTTGTGTTGGAAGGGACCTCAAATATCATCTAATTCCAACCCCCCTGAAAAAGGCAGGGACAACTTCCACTAGACCAGGTTGAGGATCCGATAGCCCTAGTCCTTTTTTTGTTTTCACCCCTACACCCCACATCCAATACTCCTACCATAAATGAATACTTTGACTGGGGTGCTTTTATTCTGTGATGCTTCTGAAGTATTTGTTCATAGCTCTGGCCTTGCAACAATCACTACTTTATCAGCATGGTATACAATACCTAATTAAAGGTCAAGATTGGGTTTGTATATTTTAGAACTGAAATTCTGATTTTCTTCTTCTACTAAAATCTCAGCATTTACTTTAAAATCCCACATTTTTATCCCAGTATAGGGTAACAAAATCCACCCCTGTTGTACACGTGTGCATTACAATTCTTCACTCAAATATATGGAATTACAAGGATGGATAAGAGTGGACAGAAAACAGAAAAACAAGCAAAAAAAAAAATATTTCTTGTTATGACAATCCTGTGCTGATAATATGAAGATATTATTTCATTTTAGATTTTGGTCAAATAATCATTTTATATATTTTTAAAGGGTGGAATAATGATAATATTTTCTTTCTTCTGTTTTACCTAATTTTCCTTCTCCATTCTACTTAATTCCAGTGAGAATTTTCTGTATCTGATGGCCCATTCAAGCCCTGCAACTCTTTCAAAGTGTGGTATCACACTGTAATTTTCTCTTTTCGGTATGAGTTCATATACATTTGTGTTTACAAGGGAAACAACAGATGTTGCTACTTACGCTGACAAGATGCTGCCATTCTGCTGCAGTGTGGTACCTCCCCTTAGAATCAAGGTGAGGCTCCTCCAGTCTGCAATTCTTTGCTAGACCTGCTACATGCCTGTCTGTCTGTACTAGTGCTGTCTAAAATATACATTCTCTAAGCAGTGACTTAGAGAATGTGAAACAGTAAAGCCCGGTGTCATGTATAAGAATTCTTGCATCAGGGCATATTCATCCTATCTCAAAGCAAATACAGGATCTTACAACATAATAAGGTGAAAAAGGTATAAGTAGGTTTCAGTTTTCCCTATTTAGTATATATTCCATAATAAAGAAACCTTTTGATTATATTCTATTTTCTGCCAATTTTAATACCTTGAGACACTTCATAAATTATTACTTCAATATAATGGAGCCTTGAAATCCCACATATAGGGAAATTATTCCCAATATTCCTCTATGCTTTCTGGGCAAATAAACTGGTGCTGAATCAGAAGTGTTGTATAGGTATTATCAGAAGGTTTTGCGATGGGACTTCAAGTCAGCCAATGTTTTGAGCTGAAACACTTCAAATATTGTTTTTAAAGTGAGTGGTTTAAAGAACTGAAACTCATACCAGTGTCACCAGTCTTGCTTTCCTCCAGTCTTGCTTTCCAAGCCATTGACTTATCATCAGCTTTCAGCTGAAGCAAGCCCAATAAAGTTCTTTTTGATTCTTTTGCAATATTCCCTTCATTCCTTTCAATATTTAAGTTTCTGCCCTTGTTTCTCCTTCCTTTCCTGCCCCACTCAGACAAAGTAAATGAGTTGCTTTCTGCTCTGCTGCCAGGCACTGTGCTTGCAAAACTTATATACTGTATTCAGCATACAGGCCTTTAGCCAACAAATATAACAGTTATACCATTTGTCACAGTCTAGGCTGAGGTAAATTTTACCTTTTTCTAGGCAAATCTGATACAGACAAATTTTCAGGCAGAAAATTCAACTTTCTGCTCCAAGTCCAGTCTCAAAAGTCTGGTCTTCTTTTTCATAGTCTTTGGCCTAGTTTTTGAGCTCACACATAGTCCAGCCTCTGAGGAAGAGCTGAGAAAATAAAAAATCAGGAACAAAATATTATGACTTATAATAGGGCTTTCAATACCTAGTAAAACTTGTTTGCAAAATATTATTCTAGTGATGCAAATACTACTAATGTGAGCTTGTCTCTTGAAAAGATAATTCTACCTCCTTACCCAAATTACATTACTTTTCAGATCACTATGAGCTTGTCTTATTTTAATGCTGCACTTATGAGTGTAATTACATGTTGCTTGTGTATGTTGCTTTTGTTCACAGTATTTTGGCATAAGATAAAGCAAAAGCAAGAACATTTAACTAGTTGTATTGAGATGAAAAATATTTTGCTGGCCATACCAGCAGCAGGAGCAAAGGTGGCAGTGACTTAACTTATTGCCAACCAATCCATATAAATCAGTGAGTTCCAGGATATGCTAGAGGACATTACTCTTAATATGTCAATTAGCTGGGGTTCCACTGTAATTTCAAAATGCAAGTTAAGGACTCACATCAGTATGAGGTTTTTTAATCAACTTTTGCATGAAAGCATACATGAACAATATTTTAAATTTCTAGCAACAATGTGCCTCAGTGGCATACTTTCTGTTCCACTGTGTTTATAAGAAACCAGAGATGCAATTTATGTGTAGTAAAAAGGATGAAAACATTCTGTGATTTAAAATAGCATCAGGATATTCTTGGCAGTGCTGGTGATTCTGGGAACAAAAACCCAATACCTATTATCGTACTGAATGCAAACTGTGCTCTGCATTGTAAATCAAGAAAGATAAAGGAACAAGTTCAGCCATGGAAGGTTTGTTATGAGGGCTATTCTCTCTGTGATAGAAAACAAGCACTAGTGAATAAGGCCATAATGCATCGTTTGGTTGAGACTTTGGTGAGTCACAGTACAAGGGTTTTATCAGAGCAGAAACTGCACAATAAAATATTTCAAATAACAGACAAGAACTTAGAAACCTGCATATTTTTCATAAGAATAAACATTACTGAATCCTCAGTCAAGATAGGCAAATACTGAAAATATTTCTGGCAGTATTCAAATGACATTTTAAATGAATACTCTGGTTATATTACACTCTTTTCAGGTTTTGGGGGATTTTGGTTTGTCTTGGTTTTGTTTTTTTTTCTCTCTGTGAACTTTCTGTCACAAAAATTCAATGAAAGCAAAGTTTGAATCACAGCAATGATTCTTATGCGAACAAAAGTGCTTAACACATATGAATATTGAGATAAGACACTGCACAGTTTTCCAAGTGTTAGAGAAAAACTGCTGTAGACATTCTCTAAGCAATAAACCCATCCTCAATTTTAAATAAGCTAAATAAATGAGCAGTGTAAGAGATTTGCAAATGTATTTATAAATAATTTAAAATTTTAATAATCTTGCGTAAGCAAATAGCTATTCTGAAAGCATTATCTACAAGTATATCAGGGGACTAAACTGATCCTTTAGTAAGCATCATTTATTGGTATTTCAAAGAGAAACTTGTGATGGAGTTCTCAAGTAGTTAAACCACTGAAGGATATTTATATATGTGAATGTGAGTGCTCACGCTGCCAGATTCAGTAACTGTCTTCCAGCTCCCTGCTGATTTAAGGCTCTCCCTCTCTGGCTGTTAAAGAAGCGTCTTTTGAGAGGTAAATGCGCAACTTTGACACACCTGTCTCCACTGATTACAGAAGAACACAAAAAACAATAACACCCTATTTCATAGAATCATAGAATAGTTAGGGTTGGAAAGGACCTTAAGATCATCTACTTCCAATCCCCCTGCCAGGGGCAGGGACACCTCACACTAAACCATACCACCCAAGGCTATGTCCAATCCAGCCTTGAACACCACCAGCAATGGAGCATTCACAACTTCCTTGGGCAACCCATTCCAGTGCCTCACCACCCTTACAGTAAAGAATTTCTTCCTCATATCCAAGCTAAACTTCCCCTGTTTAAGTTTGAACCCTTTACCCCTTGTCCTCTCACTACAGTGCCTAATGAAGAGTCCATTCCCACCATCCCTATAAGCCCCCTTCAGATACTGAAGGCTGCTATAAGGTCTCCACGCAGCCTTCTCTTCTCTAGGCTGAACAGCCCCAACTTTCTCAGCCTATCTTCATGTGGGAGGTGCTCCAGTCCCCTGATCATCCTCGTGGCCCTCCTCTGGACTTGTTCCAACAGTTCCATGTCCTCTTGGTGTTAAGGACACCAGAACTGGACACAATACTCCAAGTGATGTCTCACAAGAGCAGAGTAGAGGGGCAGGATCACCTCCCTTGACCTGCTGGTCACGATCCTTTTGATGCAGCCCAGGATACGGTTGGCTATCTGGGCTGAAGAGGATGTACTGATGATAATCTAGTGCAGTAAGAAAGGACTTTTCCTTCAGTTTGGATGGGGTTTGGATTTGTCCCGTTACACTGAGAATGCCGGAGTTCTCAGAATATACTCAAGCAGGAAAACATTAGATCCTAAAATGTTACTGGGAGGGTTTCATCAGCCAAATCTCACAAAATCTCAGCAACTCAAAGACATTCCTGCCAGACACGGAATGTAGTACCACTGATTAAATTTTGCTGAAATGCTTAATGTCCCGTTCTGTCCTTGTGCTCATGATATAAAGATACAAACATCATAGTTGCTATGAGTGATAAAATGTAGCAGATAGTTGCCTTAAGTCTTTGTTCTTTAGCTTCCTAATAGATCTGTATTTTAATTTCCCAATTATGACATCTATCTTCATAGCATTATATTTTTTTCAAATTTCTTACCAGAACCTGTAGTATGGATTTTAGTAAGTTGCATAGCAAACTGAACACACCAGTTTTGTAAGTGGTGGCCTGTACTGGCATCAAGTAATGGCTGGTCAAGGGTTTTATTACAAGCAAACACTGAACTAGATGTCTGTACAAACTGCTAAAATTTGTGATTTAAGTACATAAAAATATAGCTTGTTCAAAAAAGTTTTACTAGGGAAAGTAAAACACGTGCTGTGTTATTTCAAAGTTATTCAATTATTCATGCTTAATTTAAAAAAGAATATTTACAGATGTATTGATCAGAAGACAGCATTCTCTCAGTAAAAGGCTCTGGGCAAGATTTCAAAGTTACTGATTACAGACCACTCAAGAAAAAGGCCTACTTTTGCTAACCTGAGTGTTCAGCATTTTCTGAATATTATTTTGAGGTGTGTCAAATTAGCTCTTCAGTAAGTTTTGAAACTATTAGTTCTGCAAACATGAAAATATCCACTGAAATTAAAAGCTATGTCACAACTGCTTAATACAGGATATCAGTTTTTAAACATGCTCTACGAAAGACAACTTTGAATTCTTGGATGGCATTAGTATATAACTAACTTCCTAAGATCAAAATAATAATGGAAGTAATTATGCAAGAATCCCTTTTTAAAGTTGTAAATGTTTTGTATGAAGAACAAAGAAACTGGGTGCATGGAAGCTGTCATTGTTGCTATTGTTTCTGATTACAGAATCTTATAGAAAAATATGAAACTCAGTTATTTTAACAGATCTTGTGCACTAGATTTGAAATAGACTTTTGAAAATTCAAACTTGTTTAAAACAAATTTGTACTTCTTTGTATTCCATGTTTCAGAAACATGTACCTAGCCAATCTGCAATGCAGATTTTACAGACATATTTAGCTTAGAACTTCCTGATGACCTAATAAAGTGAACAGCTATATTAACTGATGAAGGCAAGTAAAACTTTCATAATAACAGACTCAACTTTATCATGGAAGTGGATCTCTGAAGGGGATCAAACTGACGTGATTCACCTCAGACTGGGCTTTATCTTCCCATTTCTTAATGAAGTCCATCCTCCAGCAGCAGTTGATTCCTTAGTGTATACATCATTGGTGTCATGAGTTCAGCAGCAGCAGTCATTTTTCTCCTTTGTAGTAGCTGGTGCAGTGCTGTGTTTTCAATTTTTGGTCTGGGAACAGCGCTGATAACACCGATGTTTATAGTTATGGCTTAGAATGTTTTGGCCTGACCAAGGACTTTCTGAGTCTCATGCTCCACCAGGGAGGGGGGGGGGGAAGCCGGGAGGAGGCAGAGACAGGACACCTGACCCAAACTGACCAAAGAGCTATTCCATGCCACAGCACGTCATGCCCAGGATGTAAAAGCAGAGAGCAGAGACCCAGAAGGGTGGGGGTGCACTGCGTGGTCGGGCTGTGTATTAGGTGGTGATAATTGTACTCTTTCCTTGTATTTCTCTTGTCATTATTATTATTGGTGGTAGCAGCAGTGATTTGTGTTATACTTTAGTTAATAAACTGTTCTTATCTCACCCTGTGGGAGTTGCATTTTTTCGATTCTCCTTCCCATTCCTCCGGGAGCGGGGGGAAGAAAGAGGGGGAAGTGAGTGACAGAACGAGCTGCGTGAGTTAGAGAGGCTTAAACCACGACAATTGGCCTCCTTGAATATTCTCAAATTCGAGGGTTTGAGTTTTCAGAGTAACACAGCAACAAAGCTCTCCTGCCTTCTCTTTCATGCTCACTTCCTGACATAACTTATTTTCCTACGGCAATCATATTTAACCAATTCCCATTAAACTAAAGTATAAAGGCTTTTCCCTACATCTATTCTAACAAGTGGATATAAAACATTTTGTCATTTTCCTTGGTTATTGCTGAAATAATAGTTTCTAAAGAAAATTTTGGACATCAAGAATTTTTTGTGGTAATAGCAGAGAAGTGGCATTACACAATAAGAAAGGAAAAGGATTAATAAGACAGCCCTATGATAATATTCAGATATATTTGAGCAGCAAAATAACTCTAGAACTTTACATTTTTCTTTGTTGACTTGTACCCATGGGCTAAAAGAATAAGAGAAGCCAGAATTAAACTGACATGTAGCCATCATCATTCTGAAACTTTATTTGTCTGTCCCATTCTCAAATCAAGCTGTTTATTGATTTTAGGCGTTTGAGGAAAAATGTTAATGTCTTCCAAAAGTTTTGCAGCAAACAGGACACAGAAACATAAATCGTAGTATGGATTTATGGACGCTATATCAATAGAATCAATAATGCAGCCAAGTTACTTGAAGACTTCTACAAACAACAATCTGATTTCATAGAATCATAGAATCGTAGAATAGTTAGAGTTGGAAAGGACCTTAAGATCATCTAGTTCCAACCCCCCTGCCAGGGGCAGGGACACCGCACACTAAACCATGCCACCCAAGGCTATGTCCAACCTGGCCTTGAACACCACCAGCGATGGAGCATTCACAACTTCCCTGGGCAACCCATTCCAGTGCCTCATCACCCTCACAGTAAAGAATTTCTTCCTCATATCCAAGCTAAACTTCCCCTGTTTAAGTTTGAACTCATTACCTCTTGTCCTCTCACTACAGTCCCTAATGAAGAGTCCCTCCCCAGCATCCCTATAGGCCCCCTTCAGATACTGAAGGCTGCTATGAGGTCTCCACACAGCCTTCTCTTCTCCAGGCTGAACAGCCCCAACTTTCTCAGCCTATCTTCATATGGCAGATGCTCCAGTCCCCTGATCATCCTCTTGGCCCTCCTCTGGACTTGGTCCAACACTTCCATGTCCTTTTGGTGTTAAGGACACCAGAACTGGACACAATACTCCAAGTGATGTCTCAGGAGAGCAGAGTAGAGGGGCAGGATCACCTCCCTCGCCCTGCTGGTCACACTCCTTGTGATGCAGCCCAGGATACGGGTGGCTTTCTGGGCTACGAGCGCACACTAAAGCCGGCTCATGTTCATTTTCTCATCGATCAACACCCCCAAGTCCTTCTCTGCAGGGCTGCTCTCAATCTCTTCTCTGCCCAACCTGTAGCTGTGTCTGGGATTGCTCCGACCCAGGTGGAGGACCTTGCACTTGGCCTGGTTAAACTTCCTCAGGTTGGCATCAGCCCACCTCACAAGTGTGTCAAGGTCCCTCTGGATGGCATTCCTTCCCTCCAATGTATCAACCGAACCACACAGCATGGTGTCATTGGCAAACTTGCTGAGGGCACGCTCATTCCCACTGTCCATGTGACCGACAAAGATGTTGAACAAGACCGGTCCCAACACCGATCCCTGAGGGACACCATTCGTTACTGGTCTCCAGCTGGACATGGAGCCATTGAGCACAACTCCTTGCACGCTGCCATCCAACCAGTTCTTTATCCATTCAGTGGTCCACCTATCAAATTGATGTCTCTCCAATTTAGAGACAAGGATGTCATGTGGGACAGTGTTGAACGCTTTGCACAAGTCCAGGTAGATATCATCAACTGCTCTACCCCTGTCCATCAGTTCCGTAGCTCCATCATAGAAAGCCACCTGAGTACTCAGGCAGGATTTCCACTTAGTGAAGCCATGCTGGCTGTCACCAACCACCTTGTTGTTTTTCATGTGCCTTAGCATGCCTTCCAGAAGAATCTGCTCCAAGATTTTGCCAGGCACGGAGGTGAGGCTGACTTATATTTAGTTCCCCAGCTCATCCATTTTCAACTTCTTGAAAATTGCTTTCTTCCACAAAATTGTTTCCTATCACAAGAATGGAACATGATCCATGATTAGGAAAATTAAAAATCTAAAACTATAAAAACCAAATGGAGCTCTCTTTTCTCAGTCCAAAAATCACCCAGTGCATGTCACAATTTAAAAATGGACAAATTCTGGATATTGTCTCTGAAGCCTCATGAACAATTAACTGGACAACATTGATGTCAAACCTAACCTGTCTTTATCTCTATCTTGCTTAAAATATATATATAGATAATGAGAGGGAGAGAGAGAAAGTGACCAGAAATTTATTTTTCTTTGGAGTTTTCTTTTAATGAATATTTCAGGGAAAAAAAATCATTTTGGGATCCTTCTAATATTGACCAAATAAACAAGAGGCTAAATTCACAGAATAGAAGCAGAGTTGATCAGTCTTTAATGACATTCACAGCTGTGAAATCTTGACCTTATGTGTGGACACTGGAGCCCAAGCCCAATTTTCCTTAAATAATAGATGAATGCATTTCTGGATGGGTCTTTCTTAGGCTTGCTTGACATTAAGGAGTTTAATGGAACACAGACTGAAACAAATATTGCCTTACCTGCCTTAAAATGGTTCTGAAACCTAAGGTAAAGAACTGTTCTCTGTGGATCCATGTTCTCTGTGGATCCATGCAAAAGAGAACAGCTTTGGCAGACAGTGAGAATGAATATTTTTCTGAAAGGTGGATGTTGGAGATGAGTCTTCTGAGTGATGAATGAGGTGCCTTGGAATGGACCTACTAGCTAAATCAAGACCACTTCCTCCTGTAGTTCTATGGATATTGAAACATTTTCTTACTTGAGTGTGGAGGTTTGAGGATGAGGAAGCCCACATATGAACAATTACATTCTTCTTAGTTTTATTACAAGTTTTAGAACTACTTACCAAGAGGAATAAAAGTACCCCACCACAATTTCAGAATTCTGACCATAATCAGATTCTGGGGCATGTATGTGTTGTGCTTGCAGTTTCCTTTGTGATACTTACTAAATACCATCTCTTATTTTCAAAACGCAACATTATCTCGATGTTTTATTAAATGAGGTACAGTCTCTCTCAATAAAAGCTTTTAACAGTTGAAAATGAGTGCTTTTGTGTCAGGAATAATGGAGCTGACTATATATACTCATAGTGGTTTTATAAAGAAATGTAAGCAATATTCAATTTAAAATGCAGAGAAATATTTAAGCTGGCAAGAATGCAATTTGACAGCTTGCTAAGGTTAACAGTGACCCTGCTCACCTGAAAAAGTGTGGACTTCTTAATCATTGCAAGTAACCAGGGCTATGGCTTTATCTTCCAGCTGAGAGATAGCATGTCCAGCAGGGAATGTAGTCCCCTGCCATGCTGGAATACTTTTTTATCAGCAGTTTTATAGAGATAAGAGTGACACCTAGTGAATCATTAACACTGCCAACATTTTTTTCGGGGGAGGAAAATGGTGCGGAAGGACCCCTTATTAATATCCCAAGCAATACTTAGATATTCCTGTTAAAGATCTGATGAAATTTCAGCTTTAAATAGTTTAACAGTATTACACAACAAGATTAAATATAAAATAATTACCTTAAGTGTGTCTGGCTTGTCTAACTTTTCAATTTTGATAATGAGGTCTAAATAAAGTACAAGGCTCCTCCAACAAAACACAAGATATTTGTTCTTTTTCAATAACAGCATGATACAGAGAAAGTGCAAGACCTAAATTCTTTTTCCTTCACATTATTTTTACTTTATTAAACAATTAAAAACCAAATCATTTGGGTCTTATTAAACATTTAAACTCTTTTTATTTTCATGCAAATATAAGCAACATATTCTCACTGTGGAAGAGAATGAAGGGGATATTTCTGATCATCATACTTGGGCACACTAAAAACTATTCTTTTATAAGACTGACTGCAAAGTGTCTGCAATTCTTCATTTTAACAGGCTTTATGCATTGTTTCACGAATGTAGTATTTATTTAAGTTTTAAATGAACACAGATTTCCTTTGCTATCTGTTACTTTAGCACCACCAAAAAAGTGTTGGCAGTGAAGTTCTTTTTGCTGTAAAACAGGTTCTTTTATTTCTTTACTGTTTAAAGAAAATGAGGCAGCCAAAATTCATACACCGACCAGGATGGTGACTTGTAGTTTCCATACCTACTGATTTTTAGTACTCAAAGACAGATGTATTTTATTGTAAGAATCTATCGGTTTTTCCAAGGTAAAAAATGTGACTAATTCTGACAAGTCACAACAGAGTACAGTGCAACTTTATTAATTCTTGTTGTAAGGAAAGTAAGTCTTCCAACTTATTTAATCGAAGACATATTTTAGTTGTGGCTCTGTGAAAGCTGACACTTAAAAAATATTACACTTATCAGAATAAAATATTACAATCTTCCAGGAGTCTACATTTTCAGCTTGTGATGTTGATCTGATTGCATGACAAATTCATCAAAAATGCTAGATTGCCACAGTGTGCCATGTACCACAGTACGTGCTGCACCTACTGTAAAATAGCACTTGTGTAATCAGGAGAGATAGCTTTGTGACTCAAATTAAAAACTAGCTATCAGTAAAGATAAGATTTATCCTTATTTATATCAGCTGAGATCTTATATTCAGTTTTATTAAATTGTACTATATGCTGATTGGGATAAATGCAGGGTGGAATTTTCGAGATCCACTAGGACCAAAATGATGGTTAGATTTGTATAGACTTTACTAAAAGAAAAGTAAGAAACTGAAGACCTTTCAGGCTGCTGAATTTCACCTAGATGCATGCCCAAATGATCTGTCAGGGATACCTCTGATTTTAACACGGTTGGAAAAGTAAGGATGTGTGTGTGAAGATGGTGGAGCATCATTGCCCTTATTCCACCTCAAACACTGCTGATATTCAGTTTCTGGAGTTACCAAGTAAGAGCCTCTTTCCCAAGAGGTAGTGTATACTTTAATATCCTTCTGAGGCCAAAAAGACATCCTTACTACCCTTGCCTGTCTCTTGCAGAGCTAGATGTGCTTAGCTGTAGAGTGACAGATAGTTGAAGTTATTCTGTCTAACATGGAATCATAAAATCATAGAGTAGTTAGGGTTAGAAAGGACCTTAAGATCATCTAGTTCCAATCCCCCTTAGCAAGAACTTCTTAATGACAGGACTTTAAAACTCTAATTAGTTTTCTAGCAAACACTAACTTGAATATCCAGGCCTCCCCAGATCTAAAGCTACTCTTGAATGTTACCATGTGTACGCTGAGTTATATAAATACTATAGCATAACATAGCCTCCAGCATCTTATCCATTGCTTACAAAAGAGAGAAATCTATACCTGCAGTCAAAAGAGGACAAAAAATATGCTAATAGTAAGCCTATTAATAAGTAAGAGCGTTGCTCAAAGGTATCACAGTAAGAGCATCAGTTCAGCTCCTTCAGTAACAGAAAGAATAAGAACATCAAAAAAGAAATTTCTTAAGAGAGTCTTAATGTTGAAATCTTCAGAAATTTGTGCTTTGTCAAATATTATCATGCAACTGATATATCTTCTTTTCAAAAGAGCAGATAATCTACATCCCCAAAAGAATCCCAAATACGACTATGCTTTAACCAGTAGGAATTGCTGAATTTTTAACACAGGCCAGGAATTCTTCAGGTTTTGTTTTTACGAAGATACAGCTACTTATGCATCCAGGGGCTAGGTCTCATGAAAAACATTGACATGTACTTTTTAGACACCATTGTGACTAGCTTTCAAGAGCATGGCCCACAGTAGGATCAAAAACCTACATGGAAGTTACGTACAGGTGTATTTGCCTCAGACATCCAGCCATTCCCTTCATCCAAGATCTAAGCATTGCAAAGCATATAACCTCTGACACAACATCATGCAAACCCTGCTAACTTGCTTCTTCAACAGTTCTGCTTTCTGTCTCACCAATAAAACTGGAGAGCATGGCCTACAGCTTGCACTTGCACATGAGCAGAACTCTCACATATCACGTGCCTAGGATGTGTTTTGTCCCCCATTCTGGAGTATTGCCAGTCATCATGATAGTTAAGATACAATAGGAGTTGTGCCTGAAATCCTGCACAGTTCCAGAACTTTGGCAAAACAGATGCAGACACTTCCATTCTATGCAATTTTTGAACCCCAAATCTTTTCCTGAAGGTAGAGACAACTGTTATGTGAAATACCTAAGCGGTATTTAATGTTTTCTTTTTTAAAAAGTTAGTTCTATATTCATAAATTCCAGAGCATTTCTTATTTTTTTTGACTTAAAATCGTAGAATCATAGAATAGTTAGGGTTGGAAAGGACCTTAAGATCATCTACTTCCAAGCCCCCTGCCAGGGGCAGGGACACCGCACACTAAACCATGCCACCCAAGGCTATGTCCACCACAGCCTTGAACACCGCCAGCGATGGAGCATTCACAACTTCCCTGGGCAACCCATGCCAGTGCCTCACCACCCTTACAGTAAAGAATTTCTTCCTCATATCCAAGCTAAACTTCCCCTGTTTAAGTTTGAATCCATTACCCCTTGTCCTCTCACTACAGTCCCTCATGAAGAGTCCCTCCCCACCATCCCTATAGGCCCCCTTCAGATACTGGAAGGCTACTATGAGGTCTCCACGCAGCCTTCTCTTCTCCAGGCTGAACAGCCCCAACTTTCTCAGCCTATCTTCATATGGGAGGTGCTCCAGTCCCCTGATCATCCTCGTGGCCCTCCTCTGGACTTGTTCCAACAGTTCCATGTCCTTCTGATGTTGAGGACACCAGAACTGCACACAATACTCCAAGTGATGTCTCAGGAGAGCAAAGTAGAGGGGCAGGATCACCTCCCTCGACCTGCTGGTCACGCTTCTTTTGATGCAGTGTCAAACGCTTTGCACTTCTAACTATT
This sequence comes from Ara ararauna, assembly GCA_028858755.1. Classification (NCBI taxonomy): domain Eukaryota; kingdom Metazoa; phylum Chordata; class Aves; order Psittaciformes; family Psittacidae; genus Ara; species Ara ararauna. The sequence continues at coordinate 119,513,517 of CM054376.1, read as the reverse complement.
ATTTCTACATAATCTAATAGAAGTGATTCTTCTCTTTGAAATAATTGTCATCTGAAGCATCTGATTTCTTCTAACAGTTCTGCAGATGGAAATTTCCCAATTCAATTTTGCCTAAATATACACAAAGAAGGATAAATATAAAAATTTTTGATTTTGTATGGGCTTACTATTTCTCTCATTAAAGTCATTTCAGCATTCATTTATTCATCTTCCCAGAACCCTTACAGGGTTGACAAGTATTATAATCTTTTTTTATAGATTAAAAACTTCACTTCTGTCAAACAAGTTAGTCACTCACCCAAAAAGTTTTACAGACCTATGAATAGAATCTGGACATTCTGCCTCGCACTCAGGACTTCAGCATTTAAAAAAGAGGAGAAAACTAGATTGAATATATATGAATGTCTGGCAATATTTCCTCAGCTGTATTGTATATTGCTGAATAAGAAAATAAATCTGGGGGTAAAATAAAGCCAAAGTCTTTCTATAAAGCTACAGGGCAGGTCCAGATGATCTCTCATTGTTTCAGTCTTCATTAGGAAGTATTGAGGTTTCTGCAGAAATCACCAGATGGGGCTGAGGACCTTATGTCCATGCTGTATGTGTTTCAGGATGTTTTTGCTTTGAACTGTCTCTAGTCTGATCCCATGCACTGATTGTCCTCAGCAGCTGGAGTGCTCTAGATGTGATTAGGAAATGCACCTTCTGGCTTGTTTTACCCAAATGAAATCTAGTTTGTCTGCTTTGAGTCCTCCATGCAATAAGAATGAAAGCTCAGCAAATGGAGACAGCCAGGATATTTGCTTTACTGTGCTCTAGATTCAAGAAAAAACCCTAAAGTGGACATACCCTTTTTATTTGTTTTACCAGATAGGTACTATTAACTAGTTTGCTTTATAGCAGCCTGATCTTGAAATTGGAAGAGATTTTGGTAATTCTCTCTCTCCTTTCCGCTAGCTGTGAGAATGACAGCTTTGGGATTTTGAGTAGCAAATTGTACATCTCTCTACCCACTCTGCACTGGTATCTCTGAGCTCAACAGGACTTGCATCCTAATTCCTGTTCTCAAGGACAATGAGAAGCACCAGGCTGGCCTTGAACTGACTGTACCTGGAAGGAGGTACAGTTCTTGCTGGAAGTTTTCTATAGTGCCCATTATGAAATGCTGTGCCTTTGTGGTACAACAAAAAACACGGGGAAACAACTAAATCATTGAAATCCATGAATGGCTTCAAAGGATTTTATCCAAGCAAGATTTTACTGTAACACTCAAAACCCATGACAATGTAATTTCTATGTTCCTCTTTCCCTATACATACAAAATCAGAAGGAATAGAAATGTATGTGACAGAACTCTGATATACCTAGTACATTCCACAGGTGGGCTAACAAATAATAACAACACAACTGGAATTTGAGTCCTTTTGAGCGGCGTCCTTTCCAGTATTTCTTTGTTATGTCCAAACTAAATAATGGATATAAGAGGGAAAAAAGTAGAATTACTGCTATTTGTAAATAATTTATGTTCAGTAAAAGGCATTTTCAAAAACTGTAGCAAAAGAAAAAAGCTTATTGAATGAGATGCAATTGCCAGGTGTTGTGTGGAACACTGATTATATAGAGATAGACAAACATTTTTGTTCCTTTTGTCTGGACTATGCAATTGTATGATACTACCCTGTAGCTGCCTCATTTGCAGAGAAAATGACAATGTAGGATAACTTAATTCCACTTGAATGAGTTCTCCTGGGAAAGAAAATTTTCCTTCTTCACTATCTTCAAAAAACCCCTACAAATCAGCAGAGATAAAAATAGTGATTGGGGTGATGGTGTTATTTATTTTTTTCATTGCATTTGTTTTGGGGTGGCTTTTTTTTGTTAGGGTAACAAATTATTGCAATCCAACAATTTTGGCAAATATAGTAGACATAAAATGAATACTTGGTATGGTTCAGTTGCATTTTTTTGCAACACTTGTTTTGGCCAAAATACTTTTTTTCTGTGTCAGCCCAGAACTCCATATATGAACATCAGAAATCCTACTACTTTCTGCAAACAGTCAGATGGGAAACAGTAGCATTCTTACTTCAGATAGAACTTGTTATCTCTCTCCATATCAAATTAATGTCTAGGTGTTCTATATTTCTTATATGCCTTGGATAAGAAAGGTACTTTTAAAACTTCTAGGAAAATAGATTGAGGAGAAATTTGCTGATTCTCATGACTCTGTCTTATCAGTCTGATAGACACCACAGTGTGAAATTGTTTTTGTTATGACACGTTACATTGTCACGGACATTATGGAGAAAAAAATGCAGTAATTCAGGGTTGAGGGCACCTCACAAGAAACCACACAAAAATAGATCTGAATTAATAGAAACAAATAATAAAAAAAATGTTTATATAAGTTATATTCAGAAAAATGAAATATTTCTGTATTCTCTGTTAAGGAAGGAACGAATGTGATGTCATTGTGAAACAGCAAAGCACTGTTCTGAGCAGAGTATGCAGAGTAGCAGCTGAATTACAGCTCTACGCACACATTTAAAATGCAAACAAAATATCTCTACTCCGTTAGTCCAATGATTAGGGAATTGAGGGAACATATACAGACTGCTATGATGAGGGGAGAAAATGGGGCATTTTTGGTTACCATGTAAAAGAGATTAAGACAGCGGCATGCTTATTCAGTACTTTCATTTCTCCTCTAATAGATAATGGATAAACAATCCAGGAATTTTCTGAAGTAAAAGAAAAGAGATTGCCCAGACTATTATTTTTTTTTCCTCTTTGTGTAGGTTAACAATACTGCTTCATCCCTGCTTAAGAAGGCTAAAAAACTATAAACCAAGTAAGAGCCTATAATCCAACTCTTATTGATATTTTTTCCTTTTGTTCACCTGGTATAAAAGTGCAGAAGGAATGGGGTGCTCATCTTCTCTAGATCTAGGGTGGGGGCTGTTCACTCTATCAGCTGATGGTAATAGGCTATACTCTTTAATTTTATACTGGGTAGTAAAAGTCTTTCTGAAGGCCTTTAGAAAAAGTAAGGATAGTGAAGGTACCCAGTAAAACAATGATCTAACCAACTTAAATAGGGACGATAATAGCAAGGCATGAAATATAACAAAATAGGTCAATAACCTCAAATCCGGTTTTACAGTATTAACTCTGTTGTCTACAGAGGTTAAGTTAGGTGCTAAGTCTGAGAAAACCTGTGCTATTAGTTTTTCCAGGAACTTGCTCGAAGTCTGTCTTACCTAACTTCATCTACAGAAAGCTCTGTTCTTTGGGGATAGACTTACAAAGTGATAAAAGAAAATGGACAATTGCAGTCATTATTTATATGGGTCTATAAGTTTATTGGGACAGCACAGTATGTTGTTATGAGAGCCTCTGGCCAGGAAATCTTACAGTTAAACAGCATGAGCCTAAAACAATATGTTCAATTATGCAAATAAACACAGAGTGGCTCAAAGGGCCAGATGGTGTGAATCAGCCAAGTCTTATACACTTAAGTGGTACTCAGACAATTTACAGCAGTTGAGAATCTACCCCAAGATCCCTACAGATGGGAGGCTTTGCAGAACATCTGTGTTTGCAGCTGCTCTGTGAGAAAGGAATGAGAAGTCACTGGGAGAATGCTGTGCAGGCACACAAGAAAGAATGAAGGACATCATTAAAAACAGAGGAAGCAAACAGAGTTCACAAAGAGGAGAACAGGAATTCATGCACTGTGATTAGAGACACAGTTACAGTCACAGAAACTTCAGGTGAGCTAGTACATCACTGCTTTCTTGTCAACTGATAGTCTGTTTCAGAATCTTTTAGAGGTTTCCTATTCAGAGGAAAAACATGATAAATTGACATATTTTCTACTGTAGATTTTGTTTGGTTTTATTTTTCTAGAATGTGTACAAGTCAGTACCTTAAAATGTTTGCTAGGTGACACATTGCATGGAAAATATAGAATAAAAAGGGTGAGTGACTGGACCTTTTGTAAACATAAAAACCAACATATCCTGTTGGACATGTGGGGTGCTCTGGGTTTTTCTGCATGAAGATGCTCTCTGCTATCTACTAATGCACATGTTAGCCAAAAAAGTACCCCATGAGTTCACATATACACACCCCAATATGGGTCCCTCACTGACTCACACATACTGTTGGTCAGCTGACTGAAATGCTGCTCCTGGGTCCAGCAGGGAAAATGTGACTGATGATAGCCTTGCTTTTCAGCGTAATCTGATTTGGCAAAAGCCCCCTCAGGCAGTTTTGGGTATCTCATTCACACACGCTGACACTCTTGTCTTAGCAGTCATTGTTACCCATACCATTATTCCAATGTTGGGCTACGCAGGCATATCCACAGCCTCCATCCAGGAAAACATCTTAGAAAAGTCAGCTGAACAAGAGCTCCCAATGCAAGGCAGGAGCAAAACGGCTCAGCTAAACTTTGAATTTATAGGCAGTTACTAAGGAACAATTGAGAAGATATTTTGCTTTTGGATCATTCCAGAAATCTGTGTTCAGCTCTACACCGCATCCCAAATTCAAGAAAAGTGGTAAAAAAAACACTAGGCCTTCAGACCTTAACTACAAGAATGGCAATTGCATTGAAATGCATGACCTGAGGGGAGAGATATCTGGAATCAGTCTGCTTAGAGAAGACTAATCTCAAAGTTTAAACATGTGTACAGAGGAAAAAGAAAATCTAGGAAATAAAGTCTTAATTTTAGCCCCAGGAAGATCAAGTGAAGCAAGCTCAGATAAGAGAAAAGGTAAAGGTTTCAGTGAGTCTCACAATCCTTTCTTTTTAAAAAGCTTTATTTTGAATGACTGGCTTTGTCTTTTATAATTCACATTCAAGCCTCAACACAAAAGCCATATCCTGAGAAATAAAAATTAAAAAAAAAACCAACAACAGAACATTGTGTATTAATTTGCATTCCACATTCTCTTTCAAAACTTGATAACAAAACTTGGCAGTATATGTCTAATTTACATTATACAAATATATGCACATAGTAGTTAAAGTCACAGAAATACAATTATTATCTTGTGTAAATGTATGTAAGTCCAGATGTTACAGTTTCTAGAAAATAGAATTAAAGCCTGCTCTGATAACATATTACAAAAAAAAAAAAAACACACAAAACCCCTGTTAATCTTTAGTGACTTCTTTTCCTTATTGAATGTGGAAGACGTTGCACTCAGCAGCTTGTCATCCACAGACCTTAGAGAAGAGATCATTGCTAATTAAAAATATAGCTCTTGAATACGAGTGTAATTATTTTAAGCCTTCTACAAAAATCTTATTTATTTGAAAAAAATAAAAGTTAGAAGGATCTCAGCAGAAAATTTTAAGAATTGGTAAATAATTGACATATGGGCTGATTTGATTATAAAGAGATTAACACTGAAGAATTGGAGTGACTAGATGAATGTTACTAAATAGACAGCAAATGAAGAAGGCACTAGATACCTGTAGCTAGCAAAAAAGTTGTGGGAGGAAGACAAACGCTTGCTTTCTGTTCTGAAATCATTTCACTGATGAAGCTGGGTATAGGCATGGCTGCTATACAACCTATGTACTTCTTCAAAATCAAGGAAGATTATTCACCTCTCTGGAAGATAACTTCAGAGTTGGGTAGGCAGGTTTGGTTTTTTTCATCTTAAATAAAACAAATAGAACTGTGATGAGTTTCCACTTATTTTTCTCAATTTAGCTTCATAAATTATTTTCATAAGTGAATGAGTTCTTTTTAACAGATGAATGAAGTGAATAGGGAATGCTGAGGCTTCTGAAGTAAAAAGCTATTATGGGATGCAGGCTGTGAAATGGAGCAGCATCTTTTTACTTTGCTGATTAAAGGACATGATGCCACTGGATGAACCCATTTCTGCTGAAACCAGGACATTTGAACAAGCAGATTTGTGAAATACCTGCAATGATAAAATCAGTCATTTGCAATTACATTTTGTACTAGTGTTAACAAAAATCTACCTGTACCTGTGTCCTTAGCATGAACAAGAAAGTAGGTTAAAATAATTAAAGAATACCTCACCAAAACCTGAAGTTTAAAAAGGAGAGTTAAAAACAGCCCTGTAATTTAACAATGGTTGTATTCACTTTTAGTCCATAATTAGGTCTCAGGAAAGAGCAGTGATGTGTTCTTAGCACTTATAGAACAGAAAATACTTGGTTATGGAGTGGAAGGAAGAGGAATAAGAAGGCACTGAGACTGCATAGAAGCATAAGCTCTCTGTACCAGCCATGTTGGTGGTCCTCTGTGCCAGCCACACAAGCAGTCAGCATATCTCAGAAGTCATAAGAACCTAGAGGAGAAGAACCCTTACTGCAGTATCTTTTTTTAATTTTTCAGGAACCTATCTACAACTCCATCTTCTAATGAATATATTCCCAGACCACTGAGATCTCCCGCTCCAACACAACAACAAGTCGTACAGTGTGAGGAATCTGTCATAAAATTTCATGGAGGCTGGGAAGAGCAAAAAACACTATCAGCTCTAAAATAATGCCTTAAAAACTCACTTCCTGTGTGCAAACCCAGACCTTGTTTCAGAACATCGCTATGTGTATGTTCACTTCTTCTAGGATAAATTTCTTTCTCTTTTCTGGACACAGGCACAAATTTGTTCACAAGTGGGCATAAAAATAAACGAGGGATCAGTTTGAAAATTTGTTCTGAAATTAGGATGAAACTGGGGAGGGAAAGTAGGGGAGAGGAAGGTGTAGAAGTACCACCTTTGTCCATGTAGGGAGAGGTAAAGGGCAGAATTGTTCTGCTCACCCTCCGAACTTGGCAGCTGAAGTCTGCCTCTCTGCCTCTCTGTGTCTCTTTGTCTCTTTCTCTTCAATGGATGCTGTCTGAAAGTGTGCCAAGCTGAAGCAGTATGCTGTCAATAAACCCCTGATAGATCATATTAGTGTAGACAAAAGTGCCACGCTAGTGGCTGCTTAATAACTCAGGCAAAAGAAATAGATTCATAGCCACATGTCTGGAAAAGCAATGCTTGCTTACTTTGACAAAAATACTGCAGCAAAGGTAAACACGAGGGAGAGAAAATTAACGTGCCTCAAGAACAATATTGGCACAACAAATACCAATAAGCAGATTTGGAAAGAAGAATGAAGCTAAAGATTAGACAAGTTTTCTAATAACCTTGAAACAAAGTATCCCAGCTCCAGAGGGTCTACTCTTTTCAAGGTGAAGCCTACTATATTTATGTGTGGGGTTATATGAAGGCTGTGACAGTGGCAAACCGGAGAAGATGCTGGATTAGAAGACCCTGTGAGTCCTATACAGAACTCTTTTAACAAAGGACTTTGATATTGAATATAAAGGGGAACTTGCTAGCATTAATTTTCATTAGCCTGCATAACAGTACTAAATTTAAGCTGGGGAAATGCATTTGCTTATTATATTAAAAATACAGCTGGATGAAACAGCTGTGGGAGTTCTTCATTGGAAATCATATTTCAGGATAGATTTCTGATCAACTATAATTTCTTCAGTTGGGAAAAATTGCTGCTTTTGAATTACAGATCAATCTCTTTTTAATGTATGTTTTTTCTGCCTTGCTTATCCTTTGTGTCTTGATTACAGCACAGTTCACTGAACCTTGCCAAAATGAACTGTTAATCAGTTTCTCTCTTTTTTTCATCATAATTCCCTTCAGGTCAAAGATTAAACTAACTGAAATCTTATTGAGGCATGAGTTGTTGGAAGAGAAGAATTGAATTTTTTTCTGGAGCAAAGACCTTAAAATCTGACACAAATACGAGTCAGTATGATTGTAAAAATTAAACTGTACGTCATTTGATTCTAATTGTCCTTGATTGAAAATGAATGCAAAAAGATTAGATTTGATATAGCATTTTGATGACAATTACACAAATTGTGCATAAGTAGGGCTGTGGGATTCTGTTATTCAAAAGAAGGGGTAACATCAGAGAAGAGTGATATAGCTTTAGGTTTTGCCCATTAAACATGAAATAAAAATGTGTTAAATAGGATTTTTGAAAATCAGATTATAAGGCTTTCAAGTTAGGCAGCTTTCCAGAGGTGCAAAGAATAATGGCCCTCTTTATATCAAAGTAATCAGCTTTTGCACTTACACAGAGTCCATTTACCGACTCGTGTAGGAAATGTTCCATTTTGCTGCCTAACTCAGCTAATTACTTTAAAGTTAAAGGAATAGATTAGTGGAAAATAATAATTGTAATGCTTACTAACTTGCTTGAGCTTCAGAGATTTAAGCCATCCATCAATAGGAAATAAAATACATTGTTATAGTATTAAAACTTCTTTTAAAATCTGTGAAATAATAAACAATGTTAGCAATGAAAAGCTGTTTGAGATCCTGATAAAACTTATAGTTTCAAATAGATAGCTAAGAAATGAAGATTTTTATAGTCAATGGTTAGATGTAATAAGATGTCAGCATCTCTTCATATTAGTGCTGCAATGCCTCTGAGCAGAATCCAGTTAAGTGTCCAGGATCCTTTACATAGAGAGAATCAGGAGAGATAGATTCTTGAAAATGGCAGTCCACACATCCCACACACTGAAAGGGAAGCTACTCAGGGTAAAGCATTGGGAAATGATAACTGTGGCTGAAGTCTTGCCTTTCTCAACTAAGGCAGAACTACAGCAAAATGCTAATCCTGATGGGGATGCTAAGTTTTACTTTTCCAACTCATATTATCATTCTTTACTCTTCAGGGGCACTACCTCAACCAGAAAGGCAGGTACAAGACAATAGTTTAAAATCTGGAATGTTTTATTTCTAATCTCCTTCCAGCTATTTGAAAATTAGCATACAGTCCAAGGCAACTGTCTAGGATCCTTCTAAATACAAGGCAGAGAATAACACTTTCCTTCCACCTGGCTTAGACACCATCTTGGAGATACTCAGAATTCTGCTGGACTTCAGCAACTAGACCTAACTTTGATGTCAATCCTGCTTTGAGCTGGGGGACTCTCTTGGTTTTGTTTTAGTAGTACTTAGTGGTATGCAGTTGCCAGAGGGTCTAACTAGATGACTTCTGCAGGTCTTTTTCAACCTAAATTACAACTTGATTCTATGACCCTGGGATAGGGTAGCCCATGGAGTATTCGCGGGCTGTGGCTCTGGAGGGAAGCTCTGGAATGGCTTATTTCTGTTGTGCTCAAAGTGAGTCAAGCTAATGTCTTAGGCCAGTCATTTATATGAAAAACCAACAAATTCAGATGTAGCCTGAGGCTTCTTAAAAGAGTATGTTGCCATCTGACAAAAGGCAGGATCTCTGACTGTAGGAAGCAGAAGAGAATGGAAGAAGCAGACACCTTAGCAATCAGACTATGCAAATCCAGGAGTGGAGAAGTGAAGACTGACTTTTGGTCCCTAAAGAGGCTTCTTGCTCCTCTCCTATAGCTGGTGCCAGAGCATATGTGCTGCCTCCTCCTTCAGCTGCAGTGACAGCCTGCTGTTCCAGGACCCCAGAACAGATAAAACAACTATGGTTTTTCACCACCATGCATTTATTATAGCCATAACTGCCACCTTTGTCTACTCAGAGCTGGCCACATATAAGTCCACCCTTAAAATAAACTTAAGATCTCTTTTCCTTTATTGAAGCTTGGTCAAAATAAAGAAAGTGCTCAAATTCACTCATGCAAACACTGAAGGAAGGATGCCTGAATGCCTACAAGCCCAGATTCTGAGTTGTCCTAATGGAGGGAGGTAAAAGTAGGAAAGTACAGAGGTATGAGTTGGTCCTACTCTGTCCTGATACAAAAAACAGCTCAATTCAGTCTGAGCCTTTTAAGAATGATGCAAAGCAATACTTTTTCTCCAGGGGAGGTTGTGATGATACCTTCCTTCTGGACATTCTGAGCTTGCTGTGAGGCATCTGTCTGAGAGCAAGTACTGTGAGGACTGTGACACTGTTTTCTAAGTCCCAGCTCAGTTCCTTTGGCTGCAGCACAAATCCTAAGTTCTATGACCTTGGGCTGCTGGAACAAGGGACTGAATCCACTTTGTCAGTTCAAATGCAAAATCTTGCAGTATTGAGTGCAAGCAATAGGATGTCTGCTGTGGACATGAGCTCTACTGGCAGAGCCTGCATTGAGCATGCATGCTGTGTGCTGCTCTCTCTGTGTGACTCACGTGTGGATGCAAAATCAGACACCTCCTCAGCATTTACAAAACCCTTAAAATACACCTCTAGTATAAAATACAGCACTATCTTAAGTGAAATTTCTCGTCTCTCAAATCATTTTTTCAAAGGGTTGTAGATGACTGCCTCCTGAAGTCTTAAAATAGTCCTGGTCAAGTCACAAAAAGGGTCTGCGGTTACAGTCTGTTCCACAGCTGAAGAATAACACAGCCTGTGAAAGTCAAGGGGAATATAAGGTATAATTATTGCAGAAAGACAATAACAATGATGATATAAAAGCTTTAAATACTCACTGTGACTTTCTTACATGTCTGCAGCTGCCACCTACTCTTTCAAGATGAACACAACTCTGAAGTGCAACTCTTAGTGGCTTAGTAAAAATTGAGATTTTGGGAAAGTCTGTGTCACGGGCACTATTAATAAGTTCAATTTTAAATTAGCACTTTGCTTTTTTTAATCATTCTAATGGCATTTTTAACTTTTTGTTCTTTAAAACAGCTTAACGACTGTTTCCTTTGTGTTTCTGAAAGACCCTGAGCTAATTAGGGTCCAAAAAAAGTACATTCTAAGGATTTTTAGCTTTAACTAGATTTGTAGATTCTCCCTCATTACTCCTTCCAGATTTGTAATGGCTCATGACATTAATTTTGATTCCCTTGGGTTTGTTTCTTCTTAGACACTCTAATATTTGCTTAGTTTGTACAAATAGCTCTGATATTTACCTTGAAAATTCGTCATCCTAAATGAAAATGGCCTGCTGATTCTTTATTTCACATTAAAAGCTTTCAAAGGAATTATCACCCGGGCTAGGAAAAGCCACACAGTTAATGGAAGAATACCCCAAACCTTTCCAGAGGTTAGAGAAAATTGTGCATGTTTTGTGTTTTTATTGGTTTGTGGTTTAGATGTCTTTGCAGTGCTTTCTGCTTTGAAGAAAGAGCTACAAGCAAGCATGAAGTGGAAATAAGTCTGTCACTGAATTTTCTGAGCATATTAAATCAGGAAGCACTGGAACACAGGAGAAAGCCTGCCTCCTTAAGACATCCAGGAGATCTGCTTGACAAAGCTTTTTTTTGTTTTTATTTTTATCTTGTAAGAACAAAGAATCAGACTATTACATAGTCCTTTGAATCTCTTGACCTTTTGGGGTTTAGCATCTATATATGGTAACTTCACTTACTCTATTTATGTTCTTTTTTCGGGACACAAAAACACATGTTCCTTTCAGGTTCTAATTGTTCAGAAATACGTTTCAACTGTGTATTTGTATGTGGTATGCATATGTATATGCTGCAGCAACAGCAATAATTCAGAAGACAAAGTTGTATAAACAAAAAGACCAAGATTATGGGGATATCATAATTTTAAAAATAGTTTGTTTTTATTTTGTTTTTTTTTCTTTTGTGGTCAGTTTAAATTTGGGCTGGATCTATAGTCTGATCTGGCTGACATTCCAGGGCCCTGAGGGCATGACCAGCCCTGAATGACCCTGCCCAGCACTCCACAGGAGCCTACAGCCCTCTTAGTCCCCACACATTACCATTCAACCAAGAGACATCACACTAACACAGGGGAGAAATGTAACCAGTTACAAGGGTCATGCAATCAATGCTTTACTGTAAACACTTTTTTTATCACGTACACTTATTGATGATCTTTTTGCTTGTCTGCTTTCTATCACTTTGTAATATCACCCAAACTGACTCTGATAAATGACTGGTAGGCAGAAGCAAAAAATGCAATGTTATAAAAGAAGATATTATCTCAGACTGAAAAGTTTTTATGAACTGGTGATCAGAAAAATAAATATTTGGTTTTGTTTGTTCTACATAATGAGTTGATTAAAGTGTTCTTTATGGTTCTGCAGACAGGGAAGGAGGGGAGCAAAAACAGACATGAGAAGAGATTTATGTGAGGCAATTATTTCTAAAATAGCCATGGCTGAAATGGAGCAACAAGAAGACAGGCTGGTTTTACAGTAAAGAAAATGAAGACAATCCAAAAATTAACCAAGGGGCTTCAGCGTCTGCTCAAAACTTAAGAGCTTTGTTATTTCATCTTAGGCTAAGCTGCTGCTTTCCACCCTAAAATAACATTTCTGTACTTATGCTTCGCTTAAATTTGCATTGTTTGTCGAAGACCTCATTGGGGAGCTTTTGTCCATCATTCAGGAGGCTGCTGTTTGGATCCCTCTCCTGAAGCACACATTAATTTTTAAGCTTATTGAATCTGAGTGAATTCTAAACACTGAGTTTGTCTTTGGGCTCTTAAATATGGTGTCTTGAAGGTCCTCTGCTTAACATCAGTCTTGAGGACTAGGAATTTCTAATCTGACTGCTAAGGTCCTAGGACTAATGTCCCATTTCCAGACATATAGCCTGAGGACACTAATTTTCCAGAAGTCCAGGCAAGTTATTACTATAATTTACAATATGCCTCTCCAAGGATACAGCATAACTGAATCTCATGAAAGCCAAGGGACTCAACAATTTCAGCCTTTTCCCAATTACAGCCAGAACAAAGATACAGAGCAGAAAAAAATACATGGAAAAAACTACCCTGCTCTTCTTTATTTTTGTCTCTATATGTCTTCTATAGGGCTTTGTCAAGAGGTCTGAGATATACATATATATATATCATCCTCCTTAGCTGTCTCTTGTTTTTCATTTATTCTCCATTCTTGTCATCAGCGTGGCCTTCTGGTCTCTTTGAAGTGGCTAGTAAAATCTGCTTCCTTTTTAAGATGAGCCTCATCAATAGCTGATCAATATGTATTATTGCTTAGTCTTGACTGGTTTCATCTTTGCCACATAAACTCTCTAGCCTTCGCAGACCTATTAAAATATGCATGAATCTCATCTGATTCTCACTTATCCATATGAAATAAACATGCTAGCCTATTATTTACCTCTACCTCATGCCCAGAAGGATCATCCTGGGGAAGGTGTTAAACCTTTGAGGACGCATAACAAACAGAGAAAGATTGGGAAGAGAAAGTTCAAGGTTATAGTGAAAGGTTAATTCAGTATACTGTATGACACATTATATTGTATAGAAAAATAAAAATCCTCCTTTTCATTCCATGCATTGTGAAAGTGAGAAGAAAAAACTAACTCTACAGTGGTCAAGATTACTGTTTGATTAATTACGATGATTAATGAAGCGGTGATTTGAAGCTTATTGGGTTGGCAAATATTTAATATAACATCATTAAAGTTAACAAACATAAGAAAGACCTGAGAAAGTACCAAGGGAGAAGCATCCTAATTCAGGCTTCTGTCACACTTGAATTAACTAATAATCTTAACTGGAATGCTCTGGTGTTGTTGCAGCCCAAGTATCTTAAGGGATCAGTTACCTACACAGTGATTGTCAGCCAAGAAGAGTTCATTTCTTCCTTTGGGGAGAGGGCTTCTTGCTGACCTTTCAGAAATATAGTTGAACAAGAACTTTTATTGTGGAATTTGGGGAAAGTAACATTACTCAGGGCACCCAGTAGGTCTCAAGTGGCTCCCATCTTGCAAGGGGGAAAAATGTATTTCTCCTTCTTTGGGCATGTAAGCAAGTGTAACAACCCAGGGTCATTTTCCAGCCTTTGTAATTGCTATGGAGAACTGGGGTACAAAGTTCCCTTAGGGGTTCAGGAATCTCTCACTCTGAGTCACCTACAGTGTGTATGAGGTGTTACGGACACATGTTGCAATCACAAATTGAGTGAAATCCAGCTGCTACAACAAAAAGAGGAAAGGTGGGCAAGAGAAGGAAGTTGCTTACATGCAGTTTTGATATGGCTTGTCAAAGTCCCAGAAGTGCTGTTTTGAACAATCACTTTGAAGGGCTCTTCATAGGATTATGATTGTTACAATACTCTAAATATGAATAGTAGTTTACTGAGAAATATATATGAGGGAGTTTGCTTCAAAGTTTAGCCTCAACAAGAATAAAAATAGGAATGCAAGAGGAATGAATTTGCCATCAGTTCTACAGCATTACATTATGCCCAGTTGTCAACAGAACATGTTTTACAGAGCTCCTGGAGAAAAGCACTGAGGCTGAAAAAAAAATAAAATAATTCTGGATGAGAATGACATGCTAGAATGAGATTCAGCATATTTTCTCTTGTGACCTAAAATATAATTGCATGTTAACCTATTGCAGTTTCTCATCCACTTCTAATTAACTCATTTTTGGCAGTGCTCTATTTCATCTCTTCCCAACGTCCTGCTTCTCTAAGTAAAGATCTAGCTAATAATCGCAAGAATAGTTTTCTGAATTTAACTCTTGTTTTTTAAGTAATTACTATAGCAGAGGGGATTGGAGATAGATTTTTAGGGCAAATACAGAGGAAAAGACGAAGAAACATCTAAACTTTCTGGAGGCTAAAAGCTGCTTCAAGCTGAAGAAGGAGACAGTGATTAAAAGAACTGTCGCAGAAGTCTGCAGTCAAGGGGTTTAGGAGTGTGGGTGTAGCTGATACAGCACAGACCCTTAGAAAGAAGGCAAGATGAAGATTTATCCAGCAGCAGCCTGGTACAGAGCTGCAAAGAAGCATTTTGGCAAAGACTACAGAAAACCAGAATGTATTTAGAGAATTTCTCCATTTCAGATTTCAATAGTGAAATTTGCATGCACCACATACATATACAGAGAAAAAAAGTCTGTCCTCTTTGGAATTAAAATTAGTCACTCCTTTGCATGAAAAGTTGCAGAGTTTTCAAATGAACTCCTAAATTTTCTACTTTTTTTTTTCTTATCCTATAGTTTCTGAAACGACACACTGAAAGAAAGGAGAGAAAAAAATTTGCATTTCATCTACTGCTTTCATTCATTTTTTATCATCATATTTAATGATACATAGGACTGTATCTAAATTATCCCAGCCATAAAAGCACTGTTACAAATATCTGAAATGACAGGCACCCTCCTGGAAAAGGTCTTGTTTCTTTAGGGAAAAATACAGCTTAAGAGTGACTTTAATTGAGGTTAATTTGAGCTGTTGACATTCAGCATTTTGCAATCCTAAATAAGAACATAGAAGTCAAAGAACTGGTATTTAGTTTTGAGAAATTTTGCTTTTAACTGTATTTTCTTGTTCTTTTTTATAGGAAACTGTGAAAACAACGTCTTACTATGTCTTTGTCATAGGTTTGCTAGTGTACAGTATGGCATCTATTTCACACACAGCTACATATGAAAGAATAACAGAAACTAGAAATTTATTAATGCATTTGTTTTGCAGAAAAAATGCAGGTTTATGCAAAAAATAATGGAAATTAGCAGCTCTGTAAGTTATTTTTTATGATGGAAGCCAATCTGGTGAATAAATAATACTTTCTTTTTCCTTCCCCATCAAGCAATGCCTCAGGAAAGGCATGCTTCTCTGAATTTTTCTGGTTGCTTTGGTGGTGATAATTTTAGCTCTCCAGTCTTGTAAAACATCATCAAAGGTAGTAGGAGGAATTATTTCCAATTGAATATCCGTAAAACAGTAGCCACTGGTGTTGTACTGTATGTATTCCAACTTGTCCTGTACTTATTAAAAGTTAAAGATTCCATTATACTTCTTACCTGAAATGCCTAAGGAGGAATGGAAGAATGTGGATGATATAGGAAAATGACAGTTACAAAGCTAATCCCTCTATTATACAAAAGTAGCTTCCAATAAAATTAGAGCCTCTCACAAGTGCTTAGGTAAGGACGTTCAGAGAAAGTTTGTTGCAACAAAACTTTAAGTGAAAAAAAACCAAAAGGGACCAGGGTTTGTGTTTCTTCGGTGTGATGTATTTGGAGAATTCACCTGTAGCACTGCCGTGATACCGTACCACTGAATTCCAGAACAAAACACAGCAAATCCTTAAGAAACATCTGTATCAGCATATAAGGACTTCAATATACTAGAAACTGATGTTCTGGAAGTTGAGTTTGAGAGAGTTTCTCATTAGAAAAGCAAATAATTCCACAATCTCATAAAGGCGCTCTAATTTTCAGTGGATTTTTTTATGAATTGGCTTTTTTTTTTTTTTTTTTTTGTAGTTAATCCAGCCAAGACTACAGCTATGGTTTCAGTCTAATCATTCCTAACTAGCCATTAGAAATTAAAATTTAAATATGATTACTTTACATAGAAACTGTATGCTGCCCAAGTATCCTTATATTTATTTTCTTCAAGAGAGGGAAGCCCATCAACTTTTATAATAAGCTAGTGCTGCCACCTATAGCAAGAGAGACCTTGCCTTTTAGCTTATGTCAAGCACGGTGCAAATTGAGTTATATTAGGAGGAAAAGAATATATAGAATTACAAAAGGGAAGTAGAAGGTGGATGAGGGTTCACTGAAAACTGTAAATTAAATCTGTGTGCAACAAGAATAATAGTTTTTGTTAAGTTCCTCTTCCCCAATTCATTTTCTAGCACTGTGACAAAAGTAATCATTGGCAAAGTTATATAAAGCACATTCCTCAGCACAGCCTTTTTTAAATCCCCTGGTATGCAATCTGATCATGATGATAATGTCAAAAATACCCTTAAAATTGAGCTAAAACTTACTTTTTTTAACTGTAAATGTCAGATGTACTCTTGTACGTTATCTGGATCAGAGTTCAGAAAACTAATGTTTTCCAAGTTTCACATTTTATTTACATAAAAGTTACTTCTGCTAGTGGCAGTTGTTCAAATTGCAAGGCAGCTAGTAGATTTAAGGTTTATATTTGGAAAACCAATTTTTCTTCTCAATTCATTCTGTAGAGTGCCACCAACCCCTGGATATCCTAAGTTTCTGAGACACAAGACAGTCCTATTAATGATTTTTTGAACAAGCTGATAGGTATCCAGTCATCAAAAACAATCGCCAACAAGTAAAACACAATGGTATATTGAATTCTCCCATGCTTCTGGGAGCTTCAGAGGTTTTAGTGATTCTTTGAAAGATATGTTAATACAGACAGTCCTTATTTCCTCAGTGGTGGCAAGGATATTATGTACATTAGTAGATCTGAATTGCACACTGGGAATGCCAAACACCTAACAAAAAAAAAAAAAAAGAAAAAAAAAAGGGTGTGTTGTTTTTTTTTTTTTAAATCTGTAAGCAAAATGCATCACTAAAATTATAGGAAAGAAGTTTTCTTGGCATAAACCTAACTACCATCCTGAGGAATGAGACATGACATAGTCTTTTACTATGGGGTTTTGTATCTTATCATGGTGCTACAACTTATCGGTTGAGCATTTCCTCCAGATATTTGGCTTCTCTTCACACAAAGAAACATAAAGAGGGATGAAAGCTCCTATTAATGTCACAGTAGCTATAGTCAATATCCGTGAGAAGATTAAGACAGAACACTTAGTGTGGAAGAATCGTAATAGGAAAAAGAGTCTGGAATTGAAAAGAATCAGTCTCCAATGCAGTAAGACTATATTTATGCTTTACAGGCAAGATGAAAATTGCTTGAGTGGCATGACATTATTCTAAAGCCCACAATACTTTTTATAAAGCTTTGGCTCAATTATAAAATTTATGTTTTTTTGTAATAAATAACATAAAAATGCCCATAAAATATACAGGTTATTAATGATTGCTCACTAATTATTATGTATGTATATTTTATGGTAAATATTTGTTTATCGAGTTGGAATGAATCACTATAGTTCATACGTAATTATTTATGAATCAAAAAATTAACAATGTTCCCTGTTCCAATACTTAGTCTTATTTTAAAAATCAGGACTCTAACAACTAAAGTAAAGGGAAGAATGGTTGTTATTAACAGTAGTAATAATGATAGTGCTACCATTTTATGTATATTAACTTTTCGTTATATTTGCATGAAAATAAAGATAACCACAAAAACCGATTGTTTAGACCAATCTTGAAATCTCTACAGCTTCAAGTCTTTAAAAACAAGTTAGACAAACATCTGTCAACCATGATCCTTTCTTGAAGAAAAGAACAAACTCAATAACATTGCTAGGTTTTCTGTAGCTTTAGTTTGTGATTCCAGAAAATTGCCTGCAGTGATATTACCTTGATGCTTTCCTCTCTGCTTATCTGCCTCTGCCCTTTGTTTCTCCTTCCCGTTCCTTAACCCTGGTTAGTCTGTGCAACTACTGGTGTGAATATACTCTGAACAAACACAGAAACCTATAACAAAAACAAATCTTAAAAAAAAAAAAAAAGGCATTACTTAAAAGCATCTGAATTTTAAACTGCCATTGCTATTGAATACTTTGTCTTCCAAAATGATGGCCTTAGCTTCTGTGATACTGTGTTGTTTCTAATAATCTTCTAGGAGCACAGGAATTCTTAATTTCTGCAAGGCATTCTGAGCCAGCATATACTCCTGGAACAAGGTTCACATAAAACTACTTATGCTGTAAACAGCATGGCTAGTAACAACAAAATCTAGCTTATATCACGCTCATAAAACAGGAACAATAGCTTGTGAGTCATTTGTGCAAAGAACATTTATCATATACTTCTTCTTGCGAACTGAAAAGATAAGCAAAATGAAAGAGCAGGTCTTGTTCAACAAGGAATTTCATCAGATGTCTAATCTAAAGCATATGAGCAATTCCAAAATCAAAGCACCTCCTTGTATGCATAAGAGTTTTGTTGAATCTCCTGCAGTAGTGGCAATGAAGTAAGTGAAGGATGCCATAGCAACAGTAATTCAGAAAACACTTTCTGAAGAAGGGGGAATTCATAGCAGTTTTCCATATTTAATGCAGGTCTCTATGTTTATTTTGAAAATACAATTTGCAAGAAATTGACTAAGTCTTTTAATTAGGGTATTCATGCATAGTGTTCCCCAACAGTCCTGAATTTTTAGTGTGGAAACAGCAGGTCATAATCATTTCATTGACTTCATGCATTAGTTATAAAGCAAGAAAATAAAAAAAGGTTTTTTATGAGTAAGTAAGCAAGGTACAAGAGCTGACCAGTAACTTCCATATTAATAGGTTTCTAAGTGTCAAGCTTGTCATCAGTTATAAGAAGTAATAATACAGAATATTCTCTGGAAATCTGGAAAATCTGGGAAGGCAAGATGCTCAGCGTATCTCTTAAGAGCAGACGAAAGAGCACTGTGCCTATATATCATCACTATAACTTTGTATATATTTGTGTGGGAATAGAAGGATGCATTCTTTTTACTCTTAAAGTCAGTAGCAAATGCATTTACTTTTCTGTCCTTCAGCAAAGGTATACAAGCATAAAAACATCATCTTTGGTCTTTCTAATCTTTGTAATGGTGACCCATTACAGATGACAGAAATGGAGAGCAAGGGGAAACTTCAGTCCATCAGTAAGTGTCTCAGTAAGTGTCTCAGATAGGGTGATACCTTCTCTGTTCCTGTACACTGACTGTTGAAGACTAGATGACCACCTAAAATGGCTAACTAAAAACATATGCCTAAATTTTAGGCCTAAGCAAAACACGCAGGAAACAAATTTGGACATTGTTTTGCTCATTGTTTAGCTTTTAAACAGTATTTTAGTACATGCGCAAAGACGTATATCGATCTCACAGGGATCTTTGTGCACAAATGAAAGTTCACTGTTAACTTTCATTTGTGCAGGTATACAAAAATGTTGGAAACAATATCTTTTGATAACATTATTTCATATATATATATGCAGGTAGATTTGTGCTCAGATGGGCTATTGAGTAGACAAATACAATCAAAATTTATTAATAAAAAAGCAATAAGGACCATGAGGCAAAACTTTGTCTTCACTAACAAAGAAATAACAATTCACCTGTGTAAAATGAGATGCTAATTATCTGTGAACATCTGAATGTATCAAAGACATGAATAACAGCACCAGCATTTTTCACTACATTAATGGGAGAAAGATGTCACAGTGTCTGTATTTTTGTTGCTTTATTCACTTCAGCCAATGTGCTATTTTCAAGATCTTTCTATTTTCTCTTGCAGCAGTTGCCCACACAATTAAAGAAGAAATACAGGTGGAAAGGTGCTCATTTACTAATAATGAGACGTGAAGTTCTGATCAGTATTAGATTCTGGTGAAATTAACACTGAAATAGTAGACAATATGATAAAATTAATATCATGGCATCACATTGCAGGGAAAGAAAAATAAAGAAAAAAAAAAAAAAGAAGAAAAGCTACATTTAGCTGAGTTAAACCCAGCTCCTGCTTCCCTTCTAACATGCGGAGTCCTTTGAATATCCATGTGAGTTGAGTAAACATATGAGTAGCTATTCATTACTTCAGAGCCTTAAAAAGTGTCTTTGTTGAATATTTACAAGTGCTGTTCACTCCTGAGGGGTACTGGAACCAATTAAGTCTTCAAATTATGTCTCAAATGCTGTACAGAGCAAGGCAGGATTTTACTACAGAAGAGATGGAATTTAGCTTTTTTACTGTATTTGTATCAGACAATGAGTTACCCCACTTTTGACAAAAGGGGTATTGACCTTCCATTTCCATTTCCACTGAGCTCAATTTTCATTTAAAGCTGCCTCCACTAACTCCATGTACAAAATCTAAATCCACTACAATTTTGCAACTGCACTAGATACATCTTAAAATGAAGTAGAAACTCCAAACCAATTAAATGTAATACTAATTTGACAAGTGTTGCCCCTCACCCTGAAATTGATGACTGACTTGGGAAAATGCCTTCTTATATGTATTCCCATGGGTGTTGTCTTGCAAAACACTTTATTTTAAGAACTGTTGCAGTGGGCAGCATGTTTCCTTTCATAAAGGGCTTTCACTCTGTATGAATATGTGGGATGTCTGTCTCTCTTACGGTCTTTTATCCTTGCCAAACAGGGTTTGGCGGTGCTTATATGGAGGTGCAACAGGGAGTCTGCTGGAACTTCTGGAGCCCAGTCAGAAACTGCTTAAACCAGCTTTGGTGTTGTGTAACGGATATGTGATAAGCATTTGCAGAATTGGCATCTCTGTGGGGAGATCATTGCTATTTTTAAAGTAATTTTTCTCAATGAAATCTTAATTTGGAAACACTGACTCAAATTACAGCTCCTGTGTGGAGCCCAATAAACCATGCTTAAGTCTTAAAACAACGCAGACAATTGAAAATGTGTCTGGTCCAGCAAAACCTATTTTTGACAATTGAATAATTGCAGTCTCTCTTCACTAAACAACATACACTTGACAGTTGAAAGGACAGCAACACATATATGTATAAATCTCAAACAAGAATATTTAAGGAGCAAGTTTTATTAAAAATAAGTGCAAAATTCCCTTCTTGATTTCCTCACTGTCATTCAGAGTTGGAAAAGATTATGAAAATAATTAAGATTAAACATTTATTCAAGAGAATTTGTTTTTTTTTTTTTTTTTAAGTAGTGAATTAAAATTTAATGCATTTAAGGGACCTCACCATTAAATCTAATAGTAGTCTTTACTTAATTCACTGTTCACCTGACCTGCAGCATCTGTTTAGCCCTACCAAACATCAGTTACTCAAATGAGACATGTGAACTAAAAGCATATTGTCCATAACTCCTTATCTAGTCAAAGAAGAAACCCATCCATTTTATGTATACTGATATTCTCTTTCCATTCACTTTATAATGACAATTTCAGTACATAAGGCAGATCAATTAAGTGTGTAAAGTTAGATGGGATGAAAAAGTGTATGTAAATAATTTAATCCAAAACACCCTTACACGTTTTCTCTTTTTTCTCTTCTGATTCTTCTTGCTCCACCACTTATTCCAAAATGTCAGGAAAATGCTTTAATAATGGGTAAGTTAAACTTTAAGACTGACAATAGAATTATCACACTAACAAAAACCAATACTGTTGCTTCAAAATTTTCTGATATTTATTCCACATGGTTAAGTGAACATATTTAAATTTCTCAGTGTATCAAACCAGAAATAACAACAAAATTTTTTCTCCTGAAAAGGAAAAATAGGAGACTGCCATGGTTTAGTGTCTTATGAATTCCTTCTTGCAAATTTGGTTTTACATTTTCACATCAACAGAGAGTGAAAACAAAATATGAATTATTCATATATATGCACATATAATGTACACATAATATACACATATATATAATATACACATTATGCTTATCAGACATATCTTAAAATCATAAAATCACCCTGTAAACCAGTTGGCAGTTAACACCTGATAAAGCCAGGGGACCAGAAATTCACAAAACATTTTGCAAAATGCAGCACCATGCACTTCACATATTAGTGAGAATTCTCTGTGTAATGAGAATTTCTATTTTTCTTGCTAATAAATTTTATGAATTTATTATAAAATATTAAAAAATGGGGAGAAAACCCCACAGATTTTTTTTGTTTTGCTCATTAAAAGGCAGAATGTGCTTCAAAATATTCTGTTTAGATGTTGATATTTGTAAGATCCTGTGCATTTGTTATGAATGTGATACCTTATTTTTATGTATATCCTACTTCTTTAATTAGTTTCTGTTTATTAACTTCTGAATGGAGGCATCAATTTCAAATCTATTGGGTGTGGATCAACACTCATGCTAATAAGGAGACTGATATGGGCAAATACATGATAATACATGAGAACTGCATATTCATCATTTGTATGCTGCATACATGAAGTAAGTATAGCATATACTAATGATATATTAATTTATCCTCTGGGTCAATTGATCTCAACAACAGCAAATTAAAGGCAATAAGATATGTATTTATTATCTAGATCATTCAAGCTCAATCCTGATAACATTGTTTTAATGGCCTTATACTTAACTCTTATATAATTTAATCAAGGAATGAACTCACAAGTACTTGACAAGCATAGGTAAAAATAGGTAATGTAAGCCTGAAGACTGAAACACTGTGTTATGCTTATGTGTTAGATGATCTTAAGGTCCTTTCCAACTCTAACTATTTTAGGATTCCATGGCAAAGTCAAGTATGGAACTTTCATTAGGTAGATATGTAAGTATATGGTATTGATCATGTTACAAAAAAAAAAAAAAGGTTTTCCAGCCTAGAGCACTATAAAAACCAAAAAATTTCAATGATAGCTGATATATGATGGTTAATGAGCACCATTCTGAAATCACAAATAAAAAATATCAAAATAAAAAGTAATCAATCTTCTAGACATCAAGTAAATGCAATGATTTTTAAACACATGGCATCATCCAGATTCTTGTTCAAATCTGATGTACATGTGTGAGTTTAAATCAAAATAATTGACATAAACCATGGTTCACTGTCAAGGGTAAAGACATATATATTCTCTAAGGCATATATTAAGGATATTTGGGAGCACTGGAACTATTATAAAATCATAGAAACGTAGAATAGTTTGGGTTGGAAAGGACCTTAAGATCATCTAGTTCCATGTCCATGCCATGGGCTGGGACACCTCGCACAAAACCATGTCACCCAAGCCTATGTCCAACCTGACCTTGAACACCGCCAGCAATGGAGCATTCACAACTTCCCTGGGCAATCCATTCCAGTGCCTCACCACCTTCACAGTAAAGAACTTCTTCCTTATATCCCATCTAAAATTCCCATGCTTAAGTTTTAACTCATTGCCCCTTGTCCTATCACTATAGTCATTAATGAAGAGTCCCTCCCCAGCATACCTATAGGCCCCCTTCAGATACTGGAAGGATGCTATGAGGTCTCCACGCAGCATTCTCTTCTCCAGGCTGAGCAGCCCCAACTTTCTCAGCCTATCTTCATACGGCAGGTGCTGCAGTCCCCTGATCATCCTCGTGGCCCTCCTCTGGGCTTGTTCCAACAGTTCCATGTCCTTTTGATGTTGAGGACACCAGAACTGCACACAGTACTCCAAGTGAGGTCTCATGAGAGCAGAGTAGAGGGGCAGGATCACCTCCTTCAACCTGTTGGTCACACTCCTTTTGATGCAGCCCAGGATACGGTTGGCTTTCTGGGCTGTGAGCGCACACTGAAGCCAGCTCATGTTCATTTTCTCATTGACCAACACCCCCAAGTCCTTCTCCACAGGGCTGCTCTGAATCTCTTCTCTGCCCAGCCAGTAGCTGTGCCTGCAATTGCTCCAATCCAGGTGGAGGACTTTGCACTTGACATGGTTAAACTTCATCAGGTTGGCATCAGCCCACCTCACAAGCATGTCAAGGTCCCTCTGCATGGCATTCCTTCCCTCCAATGTGTCAACTGAATCACACAGCTTGGTGTCATCAGCAAACTTGCTGAGAGCACACTCAATCCCACTGTCCATGTCATCGACAAAGATGCTGAACAAGACTGGTCCCAACACCAATCCCTGAGGAACACTGTTCATTACTGGTCTGCAAATGGACATTGAGCCATTGATCACTAACTCTTTGTGTGTGGCCGTCCAGCCAGTTCTTTATCCACCGAGTGGTCCACCTATCAAATTGATGTCTCTCCAATTTAGAGACAAGGATGTTGTGTGGGACAGTGTTGAATGCTTTGCCCA
This sequence comes from Ara ararauna, assembly GCA_028858755.1. Classification (NCBI taxonomy): domain Eukaryota; kingdom Metazoa; phylum Chordata; class Aves; order Psittaciformes; family Psittacidae; genus Ara; species Ara ararauna. The sequence continues at coordinate 119,488,902 of CM054376.1, read as the reverse complement.
AGTCCAGGTAGATGACATCAATTGCTTTACCCCTGTCCATCAGTTCCGTACCCCCATCATAGAAGGCCACCAGAGTATTCAGGCAGGATTTCCCCTTAGTGAAGCCATGCTGGCTGTCATCAAGTACCTTGTTGTTTTTCATGTACCTTAGCATGCCTTCCAGGAGAATCTGCTCCAAGATTTTGCCAGGCACGGAGGTGAGGCTGACTGGTCTGTAGTTCCCCGGCTCATCTATTTTCCCCTTCTTGAAAATGGGAGTTATATTTCCCTTTTTCCAGTTGTTGGGAACTTCACCTGAGTGCCATGATTTTTCAAATATGATGGACAGTGGCTTAGCAACTTCATTTGCCAGCTCCTTCAGGACCCGCGGATAGATTTCATCTGACTCCTTGGACTTGTATACGTTCAGGTTCTTAAGATGGTCTTGAACCAGATCCTCTCCCACAGTGGGCCTAGGGTCTTCATTCTCACAGTCCCTTCGTCTGCCTTCCAGTACTTGTTTAGTACTTCAACAGCAAAATACAATTTAAGCACTCATGCAGCTATTTGTACCTAGTCATTTATTTTTTACATATGTTTTAAGCTAGGTAGACATATTTTCAATACATCAGCTTCAGAAAATAGCAAGTTTTGCAGCTGATGCATTGGTATCTTCTCTGTTAAGCAGATGTCATTCCATAAGCCTATCCTAAACTTCTAGTCAGCAAAGGAATTGATTTTTCTTTTTAAAAGCAGCCTTAGATGTTGTGATTTAAGGGTAAAAGTGTCAGAATTATGTTCTCTTCAGTGTCTGTTTCTCAAGTATTTCAGAACAGTTATGAAATATAAGTTACAATTCTCCAAAGGTAAGGATGCGCATGACAAATGTTTACTAAATGAGAGTACAATTGTGTTCTATGAAATATCTTAAAATGCAGTCTCAGTTGGTGCACACTTTTGTGTTAAAAAAAGAGTGACATCTTCCTTGCTCAGGAAAAAAACATAATAATAACTCACATAATGGTGCATTAGTTGGTTGTTGGTATTGTCCTTGAATGTGTCTTCAATAACCTGTGCACATCTGAGTCGTTGCTACAAACACATCACAAAATGGCTTCAAATTCTTAGGCAATGTGTTTACTTCTTTTTCTTTACATAATTTTGATAAGTTTATGGAGAAGTATTAAGAATCATTCCCAATAAAATTAAGGATAAGTGGAAGAAAGATTACTGTGGTGATTCATCTCAACACAGAGTGGAAGGAAGACACCTAACTAATTGTAATACAACAGACTGGTCACTGGGAAGGTTTTAAATGTGAGGATTACTCTGAAAAATAATAATCTATTTTGAAATGCAACCAGAAGCACTGCACATTAAGCACTGATAAAATTATGGTCAGGAGTTACCCATAATAGATTTTGTCAAAGACCTGTATATTGTTTCATCAGGCAATGGAGCTGTATATCATCTCTGAAATAATTCTTTCAGAAGAAATTTAGAGTACGGAGAAGTACAATTGGTGACAGCAAACGTTAGCTAAATTAACATATATTAAGTTGTTCTTGGTCGATGCTCTGTAGCTACATTCTTAATAAACACACAATTCATATGAGGTCATTTTCTGTATTACTAGGCTTAGTCCTTGAAATACCACTGACTAGCAGGTAGTATTGAAAGCAATCTGGTCTAAAGCTGTAATTTTTTTTTCCTGCAGATGTTTTTAGAACATTTCAGTGAAGCTGAGGAAATTGACTGTGGTCATAGGTTTTAGCTTGAGAAAAAGGAGAGAAAAATGAAGGCAACATGTTTAACCATGAAGAGGATGTATTTATACTAATACATGTTTCTTGCATAAAACTTGATCTCACTGTTCTTGTTGCCTGAAAAAAAAAGCCAATATTTTGTCAGTCAGACTTCTTACTCTACTCCTGCCTCCCTCTGCTATGCAGTATATTCACCTTTTAGTACAGCACTGTGTTCATCCCATCTGTATGCCCCAGCAAAGCCAATTCTTTCAGAGAGAAATGACTTAGGGGTGTTGGTCAATTTAAAAATGAACATGAGCCGGCAGTGTGCACTTGCAGCCCAGAAAGCCAACTGTATCCTACGATGCACTAAAAGGAGCGTGTGGAATAATTAGGAAATGTGGGATAATTAGGAATTAAAACTTATATTTGAAATGCAGGGGAAAACGGACTTTCAGGGCCTCTCAGAGTGAGATGCAGCCCCACCTGGTATGCCAGGAATATGCACTCCACAGTGGTTCCCGTGGCAACACAGATGGAGGGTAGAGCGAGGTGGAGATCTCGCGATTGCACTTTGTCCTAACCTCAGCAAAAAGATGGGAACTAGGTGGTAAAAGAAACTGATCAGCTGCATACTTGCTACCCTGAGCCAGCAGCCTGTCATCTTTTGACAGGATGACGTCTTCTGTATGAACTTTGCTTCATTATAATGTCATTATAATGCATTTACATGCTAAAATACACTCCCATCTCCAATGCAACCCCCCTCCAAAATGAGACCACCCTCCTCTGAGCATGTGAATTTTTGGTGTCATATAACTTTAAAGCGAAGCGAGAGAGATTTACACCAATAATAATAAAGGTATGTATGACTAGAGTCACTCAAGCTCCACCTTGAAGGTGAAAATAATATAAAATGACACAAGAGAGAGGGGAATATTGGGGAAGATGCCATCATGGATGAGTTGAGGGAGATATCATCAACGGACTCCTGGGACCAGTCAAGAGGCTGGACCTCTCTTCCCCCCACCATAGGGACGCATGTGAGTAAGACTTGCACTGTATCCAGTGCTTCCCCGGGAAAACTTAGAATCTCTGTAGAGTTACTTTTCCTGTTACCTTTATATTTTAGAGCCAGGCTGTGTTAACTTTATCGAGCGCTGGTATTCATGCAACTATTATTCGCACGTGCTTTTGCAGACAGTATTTATCACTGGCAATCCATAAGAACCTGTATCTGTTGCATCAATAAACTAATTTTCTGACTGAACGCAACCCCATTTCTAGTTGTGGTGCACTATCGGTGAATCCAGATCAGTAAGGTTCGAAATAGTGAAAGTGGCTGGACTGGTAGTTACATGCTGGAGCCATTCCCTGTCCTTCCTCTAATAAAGCAAGAGGTTTGTTTTCCACTATCGGTGAATCCGGATCAGTAAGTTTGAGATAGCAAATGTGGCTGGATTGGTAGTTACATATTGGAAAATAAAGGAAAGAGTTTGTTTTCCCCCCCTTTTAATGCAACAGAGTGTGACCAGCAGGTCAAAGGAGGGGATCCTGCCCCTCTACTCTGCTCTTGTGAGACCTCACTTGGAGTACTGTGTGAAGTTCTGGTGTCCTCAACATGAAAAGAACAGGGAACTGTTGGAACAAGTCGAGAGGAGGGCCACGAGGATGATCAGGGGACGGCAGCACCTCCCATATGAAGATAGGCTGAGAAAGTTGGGACTGTTCAGCCTGGAGAAGAGAAGGCTGCGTGGAGACCTCATAGCAGCCTTCCAGTATCTGAAGGGGGCCTATAAGGATGGTGGGGAGGGACTCTTCAGGGACTGCAGTGATAGAACAAGGGATACAGGTTCAAACTTTAACAGGGGAAGTTTAGATTGGATATGAGGAAGAAATTCTTTCCTGTAAGGGTGGTGAAGCACTGGAATGGGTTGCCCAGGGAAGTTGTGAATGCTCCATTGCTGGCGGTGTTCAAGGTCAGGTTGGACATAGCCTTGGGTGGCATGGTTTAGTGTGAGGTGTCCCTGCCCCTGGCAGGGGGATTGGAACTAGATGATCTTAAGGCTCTTTCCAACCCTAACTATTCTATGATTCTGTGATTCTATGATTCTTCCATTTTCTTTCAGAAAGGTTAAGAAAAGAGGTATGAAAACAGCACCTACTTCCACTCATTTGTCAATGCTTAGATGACTACACAAATGCACATGTGTGAAAAACAGTCCCAATGTGTTATCTTCTGGAGAAAACCAAGTCAGTTTCCTCAAAACAATTTGTTTAAAGGGATTTTTCTACTACAGTTTCATGGATACAAATTTCTGTCTCATGGACTTTGAAAATAGAGATGTTAAAAGCTATGATTTTTGAATGGCCTAGAGGTACCAGAAATCCTGCAATATTTTTTTCATTATGAAAGAAAATGACAATTTACTTCCAATTTTCAGTTGAGTGAATTGACTAGATTCTTTACAACTACATGGAGGAAGCATGGAGGAAAGACTGCAAGTGCAACTTGTTCAGTATCTGAGAAAATCAGGCTACAACTGACTACGCCAAGTTGATATTATAATGCATATATGCACAGGAAAAAAAAAGCTTCATCTACATTATTGATAAATTCAAAATAAAAAGTAAGCTTACACACATGGGGCATCTCCCACAGTTTGTGCTAGAAACAGACAGAGGAGATGGGCACTTTAGATGCCAAAAAATGTTCCTGATACCAAGAAGAGAATAGAGAAAGTTGCTTAACATTAATGGATGAAGGCAAAACATTATGAAAAAGAAGTACAAAAATAGACTATGTTAGCTGACAGCACAGATTTAGGTAAAGATAGCACCATGAATACACTTAAGAACTGAGATTGAGGTATTTGAACTGCATATAGAATGAAGGAAAAAATCAAAGAAAGATAAGATTACAGGAGAGTGGGATGGAATTGCAATGGTAAGGATAAAAAGAAAGAGTAGATTCCAAGATAACTGAAGAAGACAAAGTAAAAATATATGTAGAGAACCTAGGCATGGAGAAAATAAGGCAGAGGTGGTAAGGGATATTTCTGTTGTTGATATAATAAAAAGATGACTGACACTAACATGAGGAACAATTATTTTAGAAGACAGCCAGGTTTAAAAAAAAATAACTTGTAAATGTTTCTTGTCTCATTTTTTGAGAGGAAAAAACCAAACCAAACGAACTTTCTCAAACAAGAGGCATTGATTTTGCTTTTTAAAGGCCAGAAATAACAACCTCATACATTGTTATGACTATACCTTGCACCATGACTAGGGCTGTACATTTTCCAGAGTACATTTTGTGAAACAACTCTGAAACAATCAACCAAAAAAGACTACCACAGACTGTTTAGAAAATGCTGTGGAACTGACTCAAATATGTTTGTGTCAAATTATAAAAAATGTCTTTTGTGGATTAGAACATTTGAGACATGGGACCAAAGGCCATCGAGCATCTTGTCCCTTTTGCGACAAAATAATTTGTGCTAGAAAAAAACACTGAATTTTAGTGAATTCAAGCAGGGAAGCTAACTGCTGCTAGAAAAGAAGGGATGGATATGGGAGATTTCTTCATAACCCTCAGAGAAAAGAGTGAAAGAAACTACTTTAAAACATTTTTTTCTTAATAAAGAGAGCAAAGAGAAAGAGCAATAGTCTAGATTAAAAAAGCATTCTTCTTGCTTCTTGCTTCTGGGCCTATGAATGCTGACCAAATCCAAAACTTGCATGAGTGAAGTCCAGATATTGCATTAAAGGTAGGTCTTACCTGATACTTACACTTCTGTCTTTGGTGAAAAACTCTTTTGCTAAATGTCCCCTTTAGACATATTGTGCCAAAATGGTTTGACCTGAAACCCACAGGTAGACAAACAGAAACAGCATTAGTACAAGTTTATGTGCAGCTTATCTCAAGTCTGAAGTTCTGATCTCGGATAGCAAGAAAGCAAGCATGGTGTGACAGACCTGACACCAGCATTCCCAAATTCTCCAAAACATAGCTCTTTGCTGTGTACTCTGTGCACTTTTGTGCATTTTGTGCACAAATAACCTTTCCACCCAAATGAGCCTTTCAATCTAGACCATGAGAAACAGTTTCTTTGGTGCGAGTATGAACAGCTGTCTGCATCATCTGCTAGCAGTTCATCCAGTGTACCACTTGTGTGTCAGACATTGCCTGCTCCTTCACTGGTGAAGGCTGTGAACATGCTGATCATCCAGGAATGGGTGCGTGGGTGTGTGGGGTTTGTGTGTGTGTGATTATATGGAAAGCCTTTTCGTTTTGTAGCAAATCCAATGGTAAGTTAAAGAGAAATAGATTCCTAATATATCTTAGTTTCATCTATTTATATTCCTTCTCCAAAAGGATCTGTGGTGTCTTCATATCTTCCTGAACCCCATAATGTTTTTCTGCTTCATCCACTCACTACCCAGTGACACACAATCCATGGTCTATTGCTGCTCCAATTACATTTTCCCTTATCCTCTGTACTCTTTTAGGCTTTTGTTATGTGGGTTTGCTTGTTTGTTGCTTTGCTAGGAGATGTCAGGATTCAAGAGGAAGGCAAGGAAAAGTTGCTGTATAAGCTGTCGCTATGTCTCAAGGCGTGAATCTTGGTAAAGGCAGAGGAGACGGGGCAAAGCTGCCGATGAGGAGTTGCAAGGAAGGATGCTTCCACTGTGAAAATCTCCCAACACTGAGGCAAGAACTGCTGTTCAAGCCCATTTCCCCTACCTGTCAGGGGTCCTTTCTTGCATGCTTAGGCTTTTTGGCAGAAATGTTTATTCTGAGCGTCTATGCCTTTTCTGCTTTCTGATGGACTGTCAAGATCCCAAGACCTACAGACCCTGACCCATGGGTCTCTCCAAGTAACTACATATGTACTCACTCAAAGCACCCAGACCCTATTCCTTGTATCCTTATCCTCTGTGCACCCCTTCCTTTCCCCTCTTCCCAGTTCAATGCTAGACACTCAGTACCCCTGGATCAACTCTTGTCACAGCTCTCTGCTCTCTTACAAAAGACTTTCATATTAAGAAAGAAAATAGCTGTAAGCAAAAGTTAAAACAATGGGAGCACATCTGCTGCTGAATAGAAATGGGTCATCAAAACTGTTCATACAAAAGCATAACTGCTCCCCACAAAAAGCCAACGTAGCCCATAACTTGTAAGGAGATGTATAAGGGAAAGGCTGGGGGTGGCTGTGCCATCCTGGCTCAGAACTTTGAAAATCATGAGCTGGGAAAGAGCTGGAAGGCCAACATGGGGTAAAGATGAGAGAACAGACTGACTTGGTGCAATGTGTGTGTCTTCTTCAGGGAGCTTAAATACTGGGGCAGGCACAATGTCTGCTGTTATGAAGAAAACAGAGAAGGCCAATGCATTAGAGCTCTGTGCTCTGTAGAAATAATTCTCTTTTCCAGGTAAGGCTGACCTTCTTCCCTGCCCACTTACCTAATACTGGCTGACCTGGAAGAAAAAGTCCTCCGCAAAGCAAGAAGTCTTACTGCCCAATGGAGCGCACTTTATTCCTGCCGGCAAAAGTGCTCTAGCCTAGGCTTCTATCTCTCTGGGGTCACAACTCTTTCCAGAGCATTATAAACCCTAACCTAGAAAGAAATATCTTGTTTCTTTTGTCTAGGGTTCTTAGCAGCAAGATGTGTGAGGGAAAGCACCAAAAAGAGTTTACTGTTATTTCAGAGGGAAAAAAGCTGTTCTAGCTTGCAAAATACAAATTTCCAAATTTCTAAAGTCAACTTATTAGCTTGTATATTCTTTCTGTTCCAGTCAGTGCTTCTATTTGTTACTTCCATTTCTGCAATACTCAATAGGATATCAAATCAATTTTTCTTCTGGTGTTCTCTAAAAAAAGGGGATTTGTACTAACTCATAAGACTGTTCTCCCAGGATTATATATTGATTGAGAGTTGGATCAGAACTGATTTGATTTTATAGTGAAGCTGGACGCTGGGAACATACTCACTGAATTATCTTTTGAGGGTGTTGGTGAAGTCTGTTTCATTTCTAAACCACGATGATGGAATATCCGTGTTAATTCTGTTCAGATGTCTCATGACCTCTTCATACCTGAAAACAGTCATGACAGATTACCAGCTAGTATTTCCATTTCTCAGTCTGTTTGGCTTGTGGGGTTGATGGGGCAGAACAGTTGACATCACCTACCTGTACTTGTGCAAAGTGCTTGATGCTGTCCCACACGACATCTCTGTATCTAAATTGGAGAGACATCAATTTGATAGGTGGACCAATCGGTGGATAAAGAACTGACTGGGTGGCCGCACACAAAGAGTTAGTGGTTAAGGGCTCAATGTCCAGCTGGAGACCAGTAACGAATGGTGTCCCTCAGGGATTGGTGTTGGGACCGGTCTTGTTCAACATCTTTGTTGGTGACATGGACAGTGGGATTGAGTGGGAATGGGTTGCCCAGGGAAGTTGTGAATGCTCCATCGCTGGCGGTGTTCAAGGTCAGGTTGGACATAGACTTGGGTGACATGGTTTAGTGTGAGGTGTCCCTGCCCACGGCAGGGGGTTGGAAGTAGATGGTCTTAAGGTCCTTTCCAACCCTAACTATTCTATGGTTCTATGCTGCTGATACTTTATTAATTATTGTTAATATTATTAATATTAATAATAGTAAAGCAAGCTTCTGCTACAGGAACGAAATTGTGTAATCAAAAAATCTCTAAAAGAATAGCTAACGAATTCAGCTGATGACTCTATGTGAGCTATAGATGTGTCAAAGGATTAAGAAGACGGCAACGGTGCTTGACTTTCCCTATTCATTCAGTGACAGATGTTAGATTCAAGGATGAAGGAGGGTTTTAGAAATAAGCATTTATTTATTCGTTCTACAGTCTCCTGCAGTAAAAAGCTACGGTAGTGACAGTGTTCACCCACACTGAACAGCTTAGAAATGGCAATATATGATTAAAAAAAAAAAAAGCTGATTCTTCTGTTAACATGGAAACCTTTCATAGGACAATAAAGGAAAAAATCATCTACTGCCAGGTTCTTACTGGCTACACAGTATGATACATACGATAGCATGTTACCACAAGTTTTATTCATTTCAACTTGAGTGTTGGGATTGCAGATTTTTTCAGAACTGCAAGCCTAGAACTCACTCTAACCCTCTTCAGAGAGCTGATTCTGGCCCAGCACATTAGAATCCTCTCTAAACAAAACTTGCATTTCTTGACAAAGAGGTACATTTTATCCCGAAGCTAGGCATTACATCTAGATGAATGACCCTTCCACCTCTCCAGTCTTTTCCTGGAATTAAAGCTGCCACAGGAGGTGTTACCAATAAGATTGCATCAGTGCAAATCAGTGCAAGGTTGATTATATTTCCTTCACACTCCCAGGTCTCTGCAGAGCCAAGGAAGGCTTCCCTTTGTATATTGTGGATTATCAAAGTTCAGCTTCTGCTGTGCCATCATTAAGTTTTATGATGGGGGGAAGGAGGTGCAGGGAGAAGTGTACATTTTAAAGGAACATTTTTAAAGAAATGAACAAATGTTTGCAGAGAGAAGGGTCTTAAAATCTTACCTCTCATCATTTGGAGGAACCTTTCTTTTGCTGGCCAGCCTTGCCTTCACCCTCATCCAAAGACCACCCCAGGACAATGACAGGAGAGAGGCTGTGGTGGTGTGGGTTGGCAGGCCTGGGATCAGAGGAGCTCCAGGGCTTGGCACATGAGCTGTGTGAGAGACCACGTGGCCTCCAATGCATCTCTGAGCCATGAACAGACAGGGATATCTGCTGCTTCCAGCAGTCAGAGGAAATCTGCAATCATTGATCTGTTTAGACCATTTCACTGCCTATAAGCTAAGATACAGGTGGTAATGATAGCCAACTGCAATCTCCTCTGCTCTGCCTTCCCATCTTTTCTCTGTCTTCTTTCACCACTCATGAATGTGCAGTGATGCTCCAGTGAGAATCTGCCTAATTGGGCAGGATTGTTCTAAAAGAATAATCTGCTGGGGTGATGTGAATGTGTTCCCGAAGCAACAGCTTCCTGTTTGTATTTAAAAAATTAAAATCCTTTCTTTTCTGCGATCATCAAAATCAGGCACTTGATTCCTCACTGTAGGAAAATGCCCATATTAAAATGAACCATTATGAGTATAATTTCTTACAGAAAATCTAGGCAACATCCCTTTGTATACCTGATTATTTCTTTCGATTACTCTAGGAGGGCACATGCAATGGCTATCTACTGTTAGCTATCAGCTTTATCTTTCAACAAATAAAATCTGCCATTTGCTCTGTGGTTTTATGCATTCATTATTCCACAATTTGCTCTTTAACTTTATATATTCATTAAAGGTCTGCAAAACACACTATCAAAATGTCAAGCACCTTGCGGCTCTGATTCATGTCTGCTCAGCATTCAAGAATTAGCTTTAGCAAACCTTATGTGAACTTTTTTTGCAGCTGGTACAAACTTTGTGCTCTCCTTGCCTGTCTGCAAACATCTTTTCATACTGTTCCGTGGCGTATTTGAAAGCTGTATTTTTATTTTTTTTTTTGTGTAGAAAACCAGCGCTGTTCTTTCCATTTCCTGATTGGCAGAAGGTGATGTAGGTACCCTGGAGGATCAATTAGAAACTATTCATTTCATTTGTGTGACTGAAGACAGATGATCTGAGCTTTTTCTCCACTGAAAAAAAAAAAAAAAACCACAAACCCCAATTTATATCAGTCCTCCTTTTTGTGTCAATCAGAGCTATGAACTAGGAGACTTTTATCTTCCATGGCTGACCTCAATACACAAGCAACAGAGCATCACCAAGTGCTCATAAATATGTGATATACAAGCATTAGTGTACATGTGCAAAATCCTATGTCTCTCATCCTTTAGCATGGCTTTTTCTTTTAAACAGCAGTGAATCCCATGAGCTACATCCATCTTTTGTGAGGAAAAAGTCCTTTGCTGTCCAGCTGTGGTCCATCCAGATCTCCTTGCTACAGCACCACTGAATAGCAGAAACTCAAAATGTGTGTTTATCTCAGATACGTAACTATGTCACTGTACCCCAAACTTTACTTTTGGACGCACCATGACTATCAGACCTCTTATATGCAAAGTATTTACGTTAGTGATGGGCTTCATATATCCCCATATACTCTCATGTATTTAACTCGCTCAGGCCATTACTGTGACTGATATACACTTGCAGACATGAGTCCTCAGAGCTAATGTTTCATCTCTAGAGACCTAATAGGTTACTGGATCCAAATGTCATTCCATCTTTTTGCTGCTGTTTAGTTACCACATATCACAGGCTGGCATGTTATCTCAAATCATGAGGAAGTTTATTTCATGTTGATACACCAGTCTTTGAAGTATGGTAGTTAAGAAAGGACCTTCTGCCCTTTTGCTTCCAGGAAACACAGAGCAGAAAGCTAGGGGGCAGGGAAGGGTACACTTTAAACTGCCACGGCATGAACCTATGAAGGTGGTGTCTCAGTCTTCAGTTTCAAACTTTATCCAGTGGGCTTGTTAGTAGGGTTACATCCTGCCAATTTATACTGACTCAAATCCTGCTTCTTCCTTCTTCATATTCTCTGCTTTACAATATATATTTCTGTTCCTTTCATAATTTAAAAAAATCTGCAATGTGTCTAAAATCCACAGTTGCATTTTTCCATTTGAGTTTCATTGCAGCCTGTGACCTGAGCACATGCTCAGACTTGTCTATTATTTCACAATGAAAGCTAACCTTTGGTGGTTCAGCATTTGTAAATGTGTGCATGTCTATTTCAGACTGAATTTACTGCAAGAATAATGTGTAAAATTTGTCCTCAGTGAAATTAACTGGAGGCTTGGCCACTGATTTCAGTGAGCCAGAGTTTCACCCTTAACTTCTATGTATAATTTCACCCAGAAGTAAAACGAGAATACTTATTAATGAGGTCTTTCCAGCCCCTTATCTGAAGTCTGTTTCTTAAATCAGTTTAATCCAGCTACCTAACATGTCGATACTTTCTCTGAGGATTTAATGGCTGATCCTTTTATTGATGATCAAAGTCTTAATGACTCAGCATTGACACTGCTTTCTGACCAGTAATACTATTACTGCCCTTCAAAGAACTGACTAAAGAATGTAAGGTCATGCACATCAAAAGTTAGCTTTTCTAGTGATTTTTTAACAGCACAGGTGATCAACAACATCTTAAGGAATGAACAAGACATCTGTGAGCATGTCTATTTACTGGAAATTAGGAAACCACAGAGGCTGATGAGACACACATGGAATTTGTTGTAGAGCATAAACATCCCTGAGTTAAGCAGCTACCCAGAATATATAAATGAAGTTTTTAATTATTCTCTGCTGTAAGAAAGTAGTTTATTAGAAATAGCTGCTCAAGAACTCTATTCTAGTGAAAAAGAGAGGAGCTGGTCTGCCAGAAGAGGCTTTTGTGATACACATTGAGGAAAACTTTAGAAACAGAGACTGTCAGTCATTGAAAATAAAAATAAGAAAAACAAACCAAAACCCCCAAAATCAAAAACATGGAAAGCAAAGCTTCTTCAGATGTAACACAGGTTTTCCATGATAAAATCTGTAGCAGAAAGTGCAGCAGAGGAAGAAAGTGGCCTCCATACAGAGAAGAAGCAAGGAGATGCATAAATAACTGCTTGTCGTGCATACTGACACTATAAACTCCAGAGTTACAATTAAATATCAAAGATTATTACAGGTGAGATGTCTGTTCTGTCAGAATTAGCTTATACCAATCCAAGCTGTGCCTGGTGATCAGCCCTCTTGTGTCAAAAAAAGCTCTTCTGTTTTGGAGTTATTATCTTTCAGCACTAGTGTTCTCTTTATCCTCCACCTCCATGATATCTAGAATCATAGAATTATGGAATAGTTAAGGTTGGAAAAGACCTTTAGATCATCTAGTTCCGCCCCCCCTGCCATGGGCAGGGATTCTTCACCCTAGATCATGCTGCCAAAGGCTCTGTCTAACCTGGCCTTGAACACTGCCAGAGATGAAGCATTCACAACTTCCTTGGGCAACCCATTCCAGTGCCTCACTGTCCTGGGTTCAGCAGTAGCAGTCATTTTTCTGCTTCTTAGTAGCTGGTGCAGCGCTGTGTTTTTGACTTTTGGCCTGGGAACAACGCTGATAACACCGATGTTTTCTGTTACGGCTTAGAATGTTTGGTTTGACCAAGGACTTTCTGAGTCTCATGCTCTGCCAGGGAGGAGGGGAAGCCAGGAGGAAGCAGAAACAGGATACCTGACCCAAACTGACCAAAGAGGTATTCCATACCACAGCACATCATGCCCATGATGGAAAAACTGGGGGCAGGAACCCGGAAGAGTTAGTTCACGGCTCGGTCGTTGAGTAATGAGCAGTTGTATCCTCTTCCCTTGTATTTGCCTTGTCATTATTATTATTGGTGGTAACAGTAGTGGTTTGTTTTATACCTTAGTTACTGGACTGTTCTTATCTCAACCTGTGGGAGTTGCATTCCTTCGATTCTCCCTCCCATCCCTCTGGGAGCGGGGGGAAAAAAGAGGGTGGAGTGAGAGAGTGAACTACATGACTGACTGGGCTTAAACCACGACACTCACCACCCTCACAGTAAACAACTTCTTCCTCATATCTAACCGTAGCTTTTGCTGTTTAAGTTTGAACCCATTACCCCTTGTCCTATCACTGCAGTCCCTGGTGAAGAGTACCTCCCCAGCATCCTTGTAAGCCCCCTTCAGACATTGGAAGGCTGCTCTGAGGTCTCCACGGAGCTTTTTTTCTCCAAGCTGAACAGCCCCAACTTTCTCAGCCTGTCTTCATACGGGAGGTGCTCCAGCCCCCTGATCATCCTTGTGGCCCTCTTCTGGACTTGCTCTAACAGCGGCATGTCCTTTTTATGTTGAGGACACCAGAACTGCACACAATCCTCCAATATTTTTAAATACTGATATCCTGAAGGACTTGCATGCTGATTGAAAGGAAATAAGGACCATGAGAAAGGAAGGTGTGCAAGGAGTTCCTCTCATAAAAGAACAGTAAAGGAAACACACATAGCTTTCCCAGCTGGAAGAGAAATAGAATGTCTCGATCCCTAAAGTGAGGAGGAGAGAAGAAAAAACAGCCCAGACATTGTGTCTGTGAAGCTAGTATCCAGCTCTGCTTTAAGAAGCTGTGAAAAATGACCTCTAACAAATAATTTACTGGAAAATAGCACATAGAACTACTCCTGTACTGGAAAATATTCTTCAGAAAGGTAAGTAATTTTCCATTTCACAACAGTACTGAGTATGCCTGTTGTTGCTGTTTCTCAAATGCAGTGGGAATACAGAGGCTGAGGTATGATTACGTAGTTTCTCTTCCCATGAACCTACCTTTCTTCTTGTTAGTATGCAAGCAGAAATTTAAATCTAAGGATCACGAGACCTAATCAAAATAGAAACCTCTCTGCAGTCAAGACTTCTAATTTACAAAGGTCTCCTCACTTTTAAAGCACTTGATGTGAAATTCAAGCCTTGGTAGCTGTCAAATTCGAGTCATGTTTCAGAAGCATGCACTAAGCAGAATACACATGCGCTTTTCAGTGAGGAAGTGAACTGCAAATATAACTTTATGAATAAAAGCCTCAAACATCCTTCCTAAAAGATTTTTATTTTACATTTCAGGTTTTAGACTGAAACTGATTCTTTTCCTTCTCAAAAGAGTTGCATTTATTTCATGTGGGACTTTCTCCAAAGCTAGCTTCAGATATTAGAAAGAATCTTCCTGCAGACATTTAAAAAAATCACACTGATTAACTCAGTCCTTTTGATTTCTTTTTTGATTGCCTACAGGTACATGACCCATTCCAATTAACTATTATGGATGATAAAAATAATCTTATTAGTTAGCAGCCACAGCTGCCATGGTACCCTCATTTGCACTACAAGAAAGTCATGCAGAAATTAGAAACTTTAGAGAAGTTATAAGTATACACAAATTGTTGGAAATGTGAGATTAAGTCCCAGTTCTAAAAAATTCTCTTTTATAGCTAATCAAATAATGCCTGAGCATCATGACCTCCTAGAGAGGAGCTCAGAATATGGAAAGGGGATGTTCTACCTTACCTCATAGTTGTCAACAAAAAAAAGCCTGGAACAAAAAAAAAACAACCCTGCTGCTAAATGTAGATGAAGTCAGTCAAATAAGATAGTTTTTGAATAACCATGTGCCTTCTAAGTGTATTGAAAGGTCCCTGCGTTATTTGTGCTATTAGTAGAAAAAATTAAAAGGCCAAGCATGTGTTTGCATGTGATTTCTAAAAACTATGCGTGATATTACAAATTTCTACAAAACACATTTTTCTTAACTCAGAAGTAAATTTATCAGACATTAAACTATAGTTCTTTCGCTATTTCCAAGGAATTTGGGCAATACCTTGGAAAAAGAGGGATTATATTCCCTTCATCAGAGAGGGGTAAAACTAAAAGGTCTGTCAGGCAGCATGCTGAGTTCTCAGTGGAGATCACTCTAGTTCAGGACCATTAAAAAAATAAATGGACTATGGAAAACTTTGGAAATGGCACAACATTTTTTTTGTTGTTAGAATGAGTCAGTTCTGAAGGGCTTTCATTTACAAATTGAAAATGTGGGAGAAAAGTTGGAAAAAAAGTTTAAAAGGTGTCAAGCACTATGGAAAATCAGAGAAATCCTTTCAGTTTGATTACACAACATTTAAAAAAACACTGCCACCAAATAGAAGTATCAACTATTCTTAAAGCTTTTTGTGCAGCATTAAAAAATGAGTTAGAAAGCCAGGGTAATGCTTCTGACTCAGAGATAGTCTCTCTGTGTGACAAAGAGCTGCCTCAGCGCTGCTGAAGAATTGCTGCTTGTTCACTGGAAGTAGATACCTGTCTAAAATACATGGGGTCATAGAATCATAGAATGGTTTGGGTTAGAAAGACCTTAAGATCATCTAGTTCCGACCCCTCTGCCATAGGCAGGGTCTCCTCACCCTAGACCATGTTGCCCAAGGCTCTGTCCAGCCTGGCCTTGATCATTGGCCGGGGATGGAGCATTTACCACTTCCCTGGGCAACCCATTCCAGTGCCTCACCAACTTCACAGTAAAGAACTTCCTTTTCAAAGTTCTTAGCTATTCACTTTCCCCTCCCTCTATAACTAAGTTGAAAATGCCTCCTCTTGTTTGGTTTATAGGAAGTATAAGTTTATGTATTAAGCAAATTATTGGTTCTGTTTTAACTTAATTTCTTTTTTCCAATCACAATACATATTGACAAAAATCCCACAAGGATAAAATCCATTGCTCTCTAAGGAAAACTGCTTGACATTTGTGGCATTTGAACCCCTTTCTTAAATGTAGTCAGGGCATGTGGGGAGAAGAAATGTCTCTCAGTCAATGAAATAAGATGTCACAGAAACACTGCTTGTAAAGGACAGTGCAGGGATGCTCATTATCTCACACAGTGTGTCTTAAATCGCTGACCATCAGATTTTGCACTGGTAAGAAATGATAAGTCAGTGTCAGATCTGCTTTGTGACTAAGAGGAGGTTTTAAGCATTGAATTCTGACTTGTGTGCAGAGACAGTGAAGGAGGCAGTTCTGTGGCTGAGGGCTAAAAGTGATTGCACTGTTGGTGTAATTTTGAAAATGGTACATGGAAACCTTCAAACTTCCTGGACAAGAATGCATGCTATGACTGCTGAACCACCTTAGATAAATACCTCTCTTGCTTGACAGGCTTAAAAGTTCAACTGATTGGTGTGACCTCTAAAAGAGGGGTACGTAGATGCCTTGCCTATTTAATTATGTTGAAGCACTGCTAATGCTTGTCTTCATCTGTCTCCTTTTGATGACTGTCCTAAATCCCTTGCCTTGGCATTCCTGAAAAATGCACTTGTATTAAGTTAGCTCTTAATATCAAAGCTGAATGCATTTGACTCTAAGGGAAAAGAACGGAATTAAAATAACCCATTGTTCTGCAAGATTTTATAACATACATAATATCACATTAAGCATTGTCAATACCCCTTGACACGCTTGTAAGGTGGGCTGATGCCAACCTGATGAAGATTAACCAGGCCAAGTGCAAGGTCCTCCACCTGGGTTGGAGCAATCCCAGGCACAGCTACAGGTTGGGCAGGGAAGAGATTCAGAGCAGCCCTGTGAAGAAGGACTTGGGGGTGTTGCTCAATGAGAAAATGAACATGAGCCGGCTTCAGTGTGCGCTCACAGCCCAGAAAGCCAACTGTATCCTGGGCTGCATCAAAAGGAGAGTGACCAGCAGGTCGAAGGAGGTGATCCTGCCCCTCTACTTTGCTCTCATGAGACCTCATTTGGAGTACTGTGTGCAGTTCTGGTGTCCTCAACATAAAAAGGACATGGAACTGTTGGAACAAGTCCAGAGGAGGGCCATGAGGATGATCAGGGGACTGGAGCACCTCCCATATGAAGACAGGCTGAGAAAGTTGGGGCTGTTCAGCCTGGAGAAGAGAAGGCTGCATGGAGACCTCATAGCATCCTTCCAGTATCTGAAGGGGGCCTACAGGGATGCTGGGGAGGGACTCTTCATTAGGGACTGTAGTGATAGGACAAGGGGTAACAGATTCAAACTTAAACAGGGGAAGTTTAGCTTGGATATGAGGAAGAAATTCTTTCCTGTAAGGGTGGCGGGGCACTGGAATGGGTTGCCCAGGGAAGTTGTGAATGCTCCATTGCTGGCGGTGTTCAAGGTCGGGTTGGACAGAGCCTTGGGTGGCATGGTTTAGTGTGAGGTGTCCCAGCCCATGGCATAGACATGGAACTAGATGATCTTAAGGTCCTTTCCAACCCTAACTATTCTATGATTCTATGATTATTTTGGTTTGATAATAAAGGTAGTTTCCTGACTTTTTCTGTATTAACATTCATTCTTCAGTCTCAGCACTATGAAAACATCAAGTCTGTATGCAGGATATATCTCTTCTATTTATTTTTTAGCAGATTTTTAGGATTTTTCTCTTTAACAAAACTACTTGAACCTTGTTGTAGAAAAAGAGCTATTTGGATGGACCTTTTTACAGCTCTTTCATTGCTTATTAAGCCTTCTTAGCAGACACATGCTTTATTTGGTATTTTGCTAAAATTTGAAAGCATTTTGCCAAAGAAAAATGGGTATTTTTCTATCATTATAAATGTATAGTCCAAATTGCAGTCATTGCAATTGTTTTGGTTGATATTTCAAGCTGCACTGGGTCAAGTTTCAGTGGTAGTTGATATTTTATTTAATGTAGGCAGGTGCAGTAAGAAAAAACTATGGCACAATATCACATGAATTATCTGTAAAGAAATTTCAGATCTCCCTGAAGACACAGTGGAACTAATGAGCTACTTATGTTCACTGTTTTTCTAAGGCATGTGTTTAAAGTCATATCTGTCTCATAGATCAATACTTCAGAGAAACATGAAAAAAGAAGAAAGTATTTTAATTATGAGATCAAAAAGTCAATTGTTTCTCTGTCAGGCTTGATCTGTACCAGGAAGATCGATTGAGATGCTCCAAAATGTTGACAGAATATCTTTAAACAGAAATCAAAGCCAAAATAAAACACTAAACTGACTAAAGTTTGAAATGGGAAGATGGCAAAGTCACTACTGGTTGTCATTCTAAAGTAGAGGAAACACTTTTTAGCTTCATTTATATTTGGGCTTTCATTCATAGATGTACTTTTTAGTGTCTGCTCAGCTGGACTCTTTCAGCTATGTTCTTCGGTAAATAAAAATGTTTATATCTCCACAGCATCAAATTAAAAAAAAACCCACAGACTAAATTAGTTGCAGAATTTATTTTGTATTTGTTATATAGGAGGAAATGAGATTCAGTTTGTAGACTATGGGACCTCATCAGGAATCTTTAATTTGACTTTCAGACCTATATCAAGCAAAGTGTGTAGGGTGTCATTATACTGGGGAGATCTGCATTATACTGAGAGTTTAGATAACAGTGTGTGAGCATAAAATTTAGTTGTCTTAAACTTTCACTTAAATTCTAGACATGCTTTTTCATTTAGGTTATTAATCTTGAAGCTGAAAACTGATTATTTGAGAGTCAGGCAAAAAGCACTAGGTTCATTGAAAGAAGGTTAAATAAAAGGTTGTGTGAGATTCTTGTGTTGATCTCTGTGAGTCTGAAATTAATAATTTTTGACTGTCATGAGACTTTTGTGCTTCAGTTTCTTCTGTGACCAAAAAAAAAGAGAAAACTAACAGGAGAACACTGTGGGAGACAGTACTTTACTTAAATGCTTTACGTAAGTACAAATAGACAATGTCCACAACTTTTCCCTCATCAACCAGGCAGGACCAATCTCCATGCTGCTAAACGCTCTTACATTCTAAGTAGCTCGTTCTTGCAACTGCCTAATGAGAATAGTATTCAGCCCATGCTTACCCCTGAATAGCACCCAGGAGGTCTCTGGAGAAGTACTAGCTGACCTGGGGTAAATCACTACAGGACTTATTCTAGCAATTTAGCTTTACAAACTTTGGGGCCTGGGAATATAATTTTGTACTCTAGTTTATTATTATAGATGCAGCTTATATGTTTCTCTAGCAACATATTTATAGCAACATACAAAATCATGAGTATTCCTATGCTGTGGTTGAATATACGTATTTAAATACAACAAAACAAGCACACCAATAAATCTTTCAGATACTTTTTAAATAAAAGGAGCAAGACTGGGACTCAGTCTAGATGTACAAGATTAAATATTGAGCAAGAATTCTGTAGTTGAAGTTAAAACTTCAGAGAGACCATAACTGTCAGGAGAGTAGGAGGAAAGGGAGAGATCAGAGCTTTGAAGGAAAAATCTTGGAAAATGTCCAACGTTCAGTTACTTCAGCAAAATCAGAATAGGACTGATATAATCCAGTTTTCTCCATAGTCCTAAACTGATGAGAATTTACTAAGATGTGGGTCACTTTGAACTGAATTTTCCTTTTAAAATATCCAGCAACTTATTGATGCCTATTTCTGTTCTCCTGAAGTGATTGAAACTTGGTGCACTTTCAGTTTGTGTGTGTCGGGTAGATAGTTGTCAACATTATCTACCTGGATTTCTTTTCCCCTCCTGCATCGTTTCGGTGTATTTATTTTTCCTATTTGCACATCTACAGAATTTTGAGCAAGGTCTGAATGCTAAGAGGAGAAAATGTCTTTCACAGAATCAGGGTAACAGAATGGTTGAGGTTGAAATGAACCTGTGAAGAATATCCTGTCCATTCCCTCTTGCTCAACTGGTAACCTAAAGCTACCTGCCCAGGACCATGTCTAGATGGCTTTTAAATATCTCCAATGTGTGAGACTCCATTATCTTCCTGGACAACCTGTGACAGTGTTACCGTTACAGTAAAAAAGTGTTTCTTGGTGCCCAAACCTGTGTTTCAAGTTTGTGCCTACTATATCTGATCCTGCCACTGAGCACCACTGAAAAGAGTCTGGCTGCATCCTCTTTGCACCTGTCCTTCAGTTTTTATATACATTGATGATATTCCTCCTGAACTTTCTCTCCAGGCTGAATACTCCCAGATGTTTCAGCCTTTCCTCATATGTGAGGTGCTCTAGTCCCTTAATTATCCCTACAGACCTTTGTTGAAGTCTATCCAGTACACCTGTGCCTGTCTTGCACTGACAAATCCAGAACAAGACACAGTACTCCAGCGATGGCTTCACAGTACTTAATAAAGAGGAAGGATCCTCTCCCTTGACCTGCTGGCAATACTTTGTCTAATGCAGCTGGGGATACAATTTGCGCCTTTGCCACAAGGAGATATTGCTGGCTCACACTGAACCTTGTGTCCACTAGGACATCCAGGTCCTTTACTGCCAAGCTGTTGTGTGACTCCCAGCACATAGCACATGGGGTGGTTCTTCCCTAAGTGCAGGAATTTGCACTTCCTTTTGTTTCTGAGGTTTCTGGCAGCCCATTACTTCAGCCTATCAAGGTCCCTCTGGATGGTAGCACAACCCTCTCAGCCACTCCTTCCAGTTTTGTGTTGATTGCAAACTTGCTGAGTGTACACTCATCATCCAGATCATTAATGAAGAGTTTAACAGATATGGATATAGTATCGACACTTGGGGTACACCACTAGACACTGGCTTCCAACTAGATTTTGCACTGATGTTCACCACCCTCTGGGGCTAGCCATTCAGCCAGTTTTCAGTCTACCTGCCTGCCTGCTCATTCACCCATGACTTCCCCTTGGTGATGCCATGATGGTACTTCTGATGATTTTCCATTCTTAACATGCCTGGAAATAGTTTCCAGAATTACCTACCCAGGGATCAAGGTGAGGCTGACCAGCCTGTAGGGCAGTAGTCATCAGCCAGCTGCCTCAATACTTGTGGGTGCATCCCATCAGGGCCCATGGACTATGTATGCCCAGTTTGCTTATGTATTCTCTGATCTTCTTCCACCAATGGTACAACTTTCTTCCTCTAACATTTCTCCCTGGTCTTTGGAACCTGGAATTCCAGAAAGTTAGTCTTACAAGTAGTCTGAAGGAAGTATTTCCATTTTTCCATGTCCTGAGTTCAGTGTAACCAGTCCCCCATCTCACTGAGAAATGAGCTCACATTTCCCCTAGTTTCCCTTTTGTCTTCTGTGTATTCTAGGCTTCTTAATTCCAATCACTAAAGGCTTCATTTATAGGGTCCTGTGCACTATCATAAATCTCATCTAGGAAAGGGTTATAATGCAAGAATATGGCTGGCGATAGCGCTATTCACAGCTGTCTCTGAATATAAAAGCCCAACGTATAACAAACTATCCTATAACATAACTCTGGAGTCCTGTTTCTTGCTTTGTGACTGCGAGTGCCAGATACTGCTACATCAGGGTCATGATATCCTGCACAAGGAGATATTGAGGTGGTGCAACTGGCTATATGTCTTGCTGTCTGAGTGCCTGGGCAGCCTGACAGATCTCTGGAAGTTGTGGGAGTTTTGTCACCCCTCAACATACACAGATCCTAGTATGACCATCCTGGTATCTCTCTACTGTAAGACTTAGCACCATTATGGGTAGGGACAGGCTTAGTGGAGGAACAGACTAGCAGGCTTGGAGCAGGTCCTGGACATGTCTGCTCAGGGGTGCTTCCTTGTCTACCTTAGCTTAGGAAAGGCTGTTGGCTGGAGCTATAGCTGGGAGAGAATTACCCACAACCTATTGCTTGTCCTGGATATCTCCACCATTGTAAACAGAGTAGCTGACGAGCAGCGCAGGCTTGAAAAGAACAGCAGGAGAATCAGTGTATTTCGTGTGACATTGGTTACTATTAACTTGAAAGCAGAAATATCCGTAAAATCCAAGTCCTCAGGTGAAATGAATAGTTCTGATGACATTGATTTGATTGGTTCCGACAGTTTGTATTAGCTAAGATAATATCCCTGATATACCTGTCGGTAATGTGTATTGCACCACTTGTGAATACCATTTGCTAGAGCAAGATGTTATTTTTCACATAATATGCAACATAGCTTTCTTTTTAAAGAAATGAAAGAGTAAATTAAATTCCATGGAGTAGAATAGATCAGAGACTTTATCAGGAAAATAATTCTGAATAGCTCTGTAAACTCAAACAGTAGTTCCAGTTCACAAAATATCTTATCAATCATGGTAATGTTACCCATTAATTTGGCAAATACTTAAAAGGCAAAAAAAAAAAAAATTGACATCTGCCTGAATTAGTTCTTTATTTTTGTCTTTATGAAAAAAAATATGCTTATGTTCCAACAGTTGCAAGTAATGACATTTATTATTTGAAAATTGCTTGATTTATTTTTAAGCCACTCAGTATCATAAAGATAGGAACTATGCAGTCAACTTTCAGTGACTATTACTTGTATTTCTTTTAAAACAAATTACTCGTTTAATGATGTGATCTTAAAATTTATCATCAGAGAGTTTTAATTTTCTGACAGTTTGTATTGAAGGGCAAGTTATATGCAAAAAATGAATGTCAGCTTGTTTCCTTATAAATTTATCTTTTCTTTTTCCTTTTTATTCTTCAGTCCCAAGCATACTTCCAAAAGAAAGCAGAAAATGTGGTCAGGGATTTTCTTTAGTGATTTTCACTGGGTCTTGCCACTCGGCTCCAGATTTCAGGAAAAAAATATTACCTGGCTCAGCTCTGGAAAAAAATATTGATTTTTCATGAAATCATAAGTTTTTAGCACTGGAACCTGACAAAATAATGATTTATCTTGCTTTTATTGTGCACTGAGATTCATTAGAGTTTGAGGACATGCTTTAATATTGATTT
This sequence comes from Ara ararauna, assembly GCA_028858755.1. Classification (NCBI taxonomy): domain Eukaryota; kingdom Metazoa; phylum Chordata; class Aves; order Psittaciformes; family Psittacidae; genus Ara; species Ara ararauna. The sequence goes on along the minus strand of CM054376.1, from coordinate 119,465,847 downwards.
AATATTCTACCTCCAAATCTTCCTGTTCTTAGTTCCTTAAAATTATAGAATTTATATCCTTTTCTTGTAAAGCATGAGTGAAAAAATATTGTAAAAAGAGCTGGAAGGTTTACAAAACCTGTTAAACTATGGGTCTCTAAAGACTGAACTTCAAATTCATTCTATTTGTGAGTTTAAAGAGTTTCATGAACTGATTTTAAGAAGTAAAGTTATTGGTATTAAAATTAGCTACTGAGTTGAAGGTCATGCTAATTGAATTGTCTGAGAACTATGAAATTTCTTTTCCTTGAGAGAAAAGTATATAATGTGACAACTAAAATGCCTAAAAATTACCCTTGCCTCTAAATTATGCATAGTTTCTCCTTATTTCCATGATGCTGTCCTCAGCCTCTCTGCTGTAACACCCAAAAATCTACATATTTACTTTCCATGATCTTATCCTGCTCCGATGCAATGTCATCAAAGTGGAAAAAGGATGAATAAAACTGACTTTGCAAATAAGTAAGTTGTAACACAAACAGATAAGGAATCCATACTAATATGAAGTTTGACCATTTAACTCTTCAAAACTGAACTGCACAAAAAGTCTTGAAACAAAATGGACTATTATTATTATTAAGTAATAGTAGTTGTTGGTATCTTACACACAAGGTGAAGATTTCATTTCTATTTCAAAAAAAGTAAAGCCAAGTTTGGCCATTAGGATCTCAGCATTTTCTGGACTCTCTGGGATAGTAAGTTAGAATTCTTCCCAGAAAATTCTTACTTTCTGGAAATAAGGATTTTATTATAATTATACCTTACCAGAATTGTGAACACAGGACAAGTTAAGTCTTAGGGTTTTTCCACCATTATGGGAAGTATGCAGCAAGGAATCTTTTCTAGGATTTCTGCTTTTTGTTTGGTTTTGATTTTTTTAAACAAACAAACCAGCATTCTTGTTAAGACTAAATCCACATTTTGAGAATACCTGATATTTTCTAACAGTTTCAACATTTGTCTTTATTGCAGAAGAGTTTGTGAGACATACTCTTGGGAGTACACAGAGGTGTGGCTATGAGCATACCTGGCACATCTACACAGGAGTCTCAGTTTTACTGAGCAGCATGTTCAAAAGTGTAGTACAGACGGTCCCCAATCTACACTGGTCAGACCTCTCTAACCATCTGCCCTCAAAATGATATCGCCAAAGCTTTGTCCACCAGGAAGTTCACAGGGGTGAAAGCGGGTAGTGTACTGAGGTTCTTTTGAAAAAAAAACCAAAACCAATTAGGATTTTGGAACAGCCTAATGTCAACAGCAAAGAACAATAAAATCAATATGGAAGTGGGGTCTATGTTTGGGAGTGTACCAGGTTTTCATCTGCCTTTAGCAAGCTCAAGGACATTATAGATATTGCCTTACTTTCAGGTGGTTCAACACATCTTTGAGTTTTAGCTTGGAGGCAAATGCTCTTTCCAGAACTTTTTTTAGAGGTAGGAATACAGACAACGATCTTGCCATATGTAGATTTGTGTTTACTTCACAAAAAATATTGCTTTGCAGAAAATGATATATATCTATGTAGTAAATACTCTTAGATTTGCAACAAATATTTTGATTTTTATTTTAAATGCACGTTTGAATCACAGTCTGCTGCTTTAACATGTTAAGAACAAAATGTCTGTGGCATAGCGCTCCACTAACCTTTCTCTGAAACATAATGTGCTCATTTTCACGTTCTCCACAAAAACCTGTCAAAATAGAAATTTCAGCAGTGTTCCAGGGAGCCATCTTTCATCCTAGAACAAACACATATGAACACCTGCTCTTCCAAGTTGGAAAATTCTCGGAGACAAAAAAAGAGGCTCTAATGTGAATCCAAGGATTACTCAGCAATGCCTGCTGCTGTCTTGAGAAAACACATTAGTCTGTTGCTTAAAACAGATGCAGGTCATGTTCCCTGGGCCAACAAGCACAGACAGGACTCTTGAATTGCCATCTGTGCTTGAGCTGTCACTAAAGAGCAAACAAGGGTTTTAGAGCCTTCCAAAGGAAATGCTGACTGGCTGGAACATGTGCGGAGCTAGAAGGCCCTCCAGTCACAGGGCTTTCTTCAGTTTTACCTTCTGTTTGATTGCTTTCTTAACTCAGTAGTTAGCCAAGATAACCATCTTAATCAGTATAGACGTTTATTTAAAAGATTAAATGCTAACAAAAAATAAATCCCCTTGAAGATTATGTAATTTCTGGACATGTCTGTTCTGATTAACCATCTTGTTAGAGAAATGGTGTTTTCTAAAACATGATTTAACAAAGCATGTGTTTAGGGATGTAAAAATGTACAAGAAGTACTTTCAAGCTACTTTATTTTAATATATTATCTGAGACAATTCACACCAGAGTGTGTTTTCAGGAAAAATGTACTGCCAAAATCATTCAGTTTGCCAGTGGGATTTTTAATCTTCTTTTCTACACTAGATGTACTTCTGTAGATTAAAAGTAGACTTTGCCAAAATCCATCTCTTTTCTGAATCTCTCCTACATATGCACTAATTCATGCAGTTCCCTCTATCCTTTTGCCCATCACTAAAGAAAGGATGTAATTTCGCAAACCATGTATTATGACTCAGCTACTGTAGCAACTAAAAAAACATTAAACTAATTTCTCTTTAGAGGCAAGACATCTCTTTGCTAGTTAGGTGAGTCGGCTGAGAAAGTTAGTGAAAACAAGATCAAGACAAATTTACCCAGATTTTAGATAATGTGGATGAGATGTGTATCTTGTTTGAAGTGATAGAGTTCTACTGGTTTAAATGACATCCCTACTAATACAGCCTAAGAATGAAGTTTTATGCATTTTGAGATATTGTAATTTATTTTGACAAACTATTTAGCTACCTGCTATCATAGGTTGGGTGGTAAAGGCATGAAGAGAAGTTAAAATATAAATAGGCAGTTTAGTCCGCCAGGCAGTTAGAGGGTCTCCCAGTGGTGTCGCTGAAAGAGTAGGCAAATAATTTTCTTGTACCTTCCATTCTGCTGAAAATTTACAGCAAACTGAACAATTTGCTGGGCTTTAAAAAGTCTGCATGAGCTTGATTGCCTATGAAAGAAGGAAAATTATGAAGAGAAAGACTTCTGAGGAGAGCAGATGTTTTTTGGTTTACTCTGCCAGTGCATGAAGTCCTCATGAAACTTCTGCAACCTTGGAAGTTTTCTGTCCAAAGCACCTCATTTTTCTGAAACTTACTGTTATGCTTTAACACACCTTTGTCTTCTCAGATTATAAGTAGGGCTTTTTTCCGCATTTAAGAGCTGAGCCATCCCTAGCCTGTATTTTGCTGAGCCTAAAAAAGATAAGATTCAGCCCTGGAATGGTAGCACTTTTTTTGGTGCGCAGCAGTAGCATATTGCATTAACTATAGGCACCTCTATAAACAAATCTCTGTTTTGTTTTTATTTTTATGGACATAAAATCATCACTGTACTTCATATTCAGGAAGGTTTTATGCTCTGAAGCTCTATCCTATAAAGGCAATGGCATTAAAAATTCAGCATGCAGGGTTTTTTTGTTTGTTTGGTTGGTTTTTTTAAGTTTCTAAAGCATTTCTAAAGTAGCTTTTATTCACTCTTTCTGGTATATCCAGAAAACATGGCAGTGGAATATAATGGTCATTTTGAGCAGTGTCTAATGTAACTTGATCCTGGTGTCATCATATATAGATAATTCAGTTTCCCCAAACTCACATTAACAAAATTAAAAATTAGTTGGGTACAAACCCAAAATATGTTCTGTTTTACATTTAGCAGAATCTCCCCTCTATCACATTGTTATTTTTTAAACAGTAACAATTTGTCAGTGTGACCCTCAACTATGTTTCAATTCTGAAAAACTGTTTTCAAGCAGTAAATCACTCTGTTGGACTCTCTGACTAGCTCTGCATACTAGTTCTGAGCAGATGGAAAGCTACTTCTGCTACTCCTACCAGCAGTGAGATTCAGGCGGTTGATGCTTTTCACTTCCCAGGAATTTTTCCGGGCTTAAAACTCTTCTCCTCCCACTCCCATCCCTCAATCCTATTTGAAGCTGAAACCAGCTTTTTGTCCCGTTTTTCAGTTCTTGATTTTTAGTAGCAGTTAAAAATACTGCCCCCACCTCAAATAAGGGCTGGGAAGACCCCAGGACACAGACACTTGTATTTTTTTGTTTGCAGTGTGCCTCCAGAAATTTCTAACCAGTTTACGAATGGATTAAACACACTGACATATCTAGCGATATCAAGTAAAAGATCGCTATTTTACCTCTAGAAAAATCAAATTTCAAATTAATTTGGTAACTCACTAATCAACATTCAGCATGCCAGGACAGAGTGTAGCTGAAAACTCACTTTTTACATCTCTGTGGGCACATTACTCATTCTTTCCTTCACAATTACTCATTCTTTCCTTCACTATTATTCATTCTTTCCTTCACTATTTTGTCTCTTAAGTGTCAAACTATTAAGGCTATTAAACTATTTAGGGCTTGTCCTAAGAGGGCTGTCTCTTTGATGCCCAAATAATGCAGGGTCTTAGTGCTCAGGTTTCATTTGTTAGGGAAACTGAAAGGATATCTCGAAGTTGTAATCTGGTCTTTTCAGGCTACTGCCACTTGATGCAAAATGCCCTGCTGAACAAAGAAAGGGTTCATTGCAGAGTGTAAGCTTGGATCTGACAAAAACCTTCAATTGCAAATAAAACCTTTTTCTGCAAAAGTCCTGCCACTTTCTTAGTGAAAAACCTGTTACCTGTGAAACTTACAGTGCTGAAATGCCTCTATTTCCTGATTTTGCAGCTTTCTGAATGTGTTGGAATTGTGCTGCTGCTGGAAAAGACCTGAAGCAGAGCTGTAAAGAGGAGGCATGAGAGGCTGTCTTGATGAAGAAGGAGCAGAAACAATCTCCTTTCCAGTGCCGCCTCTGCCTCCCTGCCGGCAGCTTCTGCTAGGCTCTGCGTTCCTATGTGAACTTATGATTCCCTGCTGCCTGGTAATCAGGAACAACTTTCTGAAAATTAATGACAAAATGTAGGGAGCTGGAAAGGAGGATGCTTGTTCATATACAGAAGAAAGAAAAAAACCGAAACCAATGAAACCCGCCACCCTGAATTTTGTTAATGAATGCTCCTCTGTTGTGTCATCATGCTGGCTGCATAATTGCTTCAGGATTTCCATCCACATTTTTCACATTCAAAAGTTTTTTAAAAGGTAAGAAAATCATTTAAGCCAGAGTTTAGAAGAAATGGCTCTGTGCTGGGATTTCAAATTTGTCATAGCTAGGTATCACAACCTGGCCAGTCCTCTGACTGAAAACATCATAAGTCATGGGTCTGTATGGCTTGCTCTTATCTAGATGACAAAATTTTTTATGGTCATCTTACTGTAAAGAAATGCCATATCTTTCTAGTATGTCCATAATGCATACACATGTCAGCCAAAATGTTGCACCAGTTTGAGCTGTGTAATGCCTCAGAAATCACATTTTGCTCTTGAGGCTAGAGCTGGCTATGCTCTAGATGAGGTATGAAACTGAGCGCATTGTGACCCAGAGAATGCATCTTGCACTTGCAGGACTGGAGCTCATTTTTCTTTTCTTTTCTGTCTGGACCCTGCTCTTAAAGCCCAGTAAGGACAATTGATATTGTATATATCTAAAGTTAGGTGGGATAATTTCCACCTCAGGTTTGGGTTTAAAAACTTTGGCAAAGTTATTTATTCCATCTGGTATACTGCTGTGTTCTTCAGAATAAGTTTTTACTCAGGTATAATTTCATGGGGGGAACAATTACTTCACATGTGTTCAGTTTTTTTAGTAGTTCACTGATTCGAAATTTTTAGCACTGCCTGTTATTACTGATAATTCTCACTATAATACCCTGCCTTCAGTTGTTTGTAACTGATTGAGAATGGGACTTAAATATCCCATTATCCAGATTTACCTTCTGGAAAACTTTTAGTCAAATTAATTTTAGCTGTTTCTGAGAACAAGACTACGAAAAGGTGTCATGTCCCTGTTAAAAATCCTTAAGGTCCTTCTTTTTCAGCCTCCTGTACTTCAGAGCAGGAACTCAACACTGAACTGAAGAATGGCTTTTGTTTTAGGACATACTTCTTATGTTGTGAATGAAAATAAAAAATCATTTTTATTTGTTAATCTTTAAGTAAATGCAGTCTAGTTATCACTGTAGGAGACTTGTGAAGGTTTTGCGGTTTGAGGATTCCACTCATTCTGAGCAAACATGTTCTATCCACGTGAGCTCACATAGCAGCCCATGTTCCATTGCAGAATTGGAAGGGGTTCAAAAAAATTTGGGTGACTCTGGTCTATAGCAGGCTTAGTTGGGGCTGGAGCCTAAACTCAGAGTAGAAAGCTTGCTACTATTCTATGCAACCTTGTGCTTCTACCAAAGAGAAAATATTTAATTTGAACTTAGAGGAAAGATGGATCAAAAATGAAAGAAAGGATATATAGACTGGAACAAAGACTCTGAAGCTACATTTATATATATATATAAATGGGAATATTAGAGAAGACTGAGGAAGGGGTCTAAATAAGAAATGGGAGACTGGGAAAGAGCTGGCTTTAGAGAAAGTACTTACTATGGAAGAAAAGCTCCTGGATGGTGAAGGCTAGGATCAGAAAGTAATTTAATTGCAGTCTTTGTAAACAACTATATAATTTTCAAATCCCGTATACTCTTCTTCTAAGCATCTGTCAGAGCAAGGTTCCCAAATCTCTATTCTGGTATAGCAATAACAGCAGGCAGCAAAGAATGACAATCAGTCTAGAGTTTTGCAGTGCCAGAGTAGATTTCATGATTTTGAAGGATGTTACGTTTTTGTAATGATATCAATACCTAATAGAACATAAATCATGTGGATGTCTCATTTGCAAAGAAAAAGAAAAAAGGGAATTTATATTGTTTGGATTTCTTTTAAGCATATTCTTAACCTTCTATTTTCTTTAATTTTTGTGGCTTAATTTGGAAACTATTACAAGACACTGTGAAATGCTTACATTTCAGATGTATATTCTAAGCCACACCTTTCAAAACTATAATTCCTGCAGGAATTGTATTGTTTTTCAAAAAGTTCCTTCATGATCACTAGAAAGGTAAATGCAAACAATCATTTTTATGCAGTCGTTAGTGGTGTGGAGCTGTGTTTTCAGATCGAATCACAGGTTTATTAGATCAGTGACTAACAACTACCTTTTGTTGCCAAAAGAGAAAGACTCAGCCAAGGTAAAGTGCTTAGAGAATCACGCAATGGCTGGGGTTGGGAGGTCCCTTTGGAGATTGCTGAGTCAAACCATCCTGCTCAGAACAAGGTCTTCTAGAGCAGGTTGTCTAGAACAATGCCCAGTCAGGTACTGAAGATTCAGAAATGGAGATGCTGTAGTCTCTCTGGGTAATCTGTCTCAGTGTTTGACCACCCTCACTGAGGTGGTCAGGGGTCACTGTGAAATCAGAGCTGCAGGATAAATTACCTGTGAAGGAGACATGGTGCTTACCTGATTTATCCCTATTGATGTAGTAGTCTTAATCCAGAGTCAGATAACTATTGCTCTGAATCTGTCAATAGCCTATGTAGTCACAGCTATTTCATATCAATACATCTGCTACCAACACTGTACTGAGATAGTTTGTGCTCAATTTCTAATATGGTTACACTACAAAGATTCAAAGAAGAGATTCTCAGAGTTTCTGAAGGTGGGGATTATACTGTTCTCTCACCATTTAATAGCTCAGTGATTTCAACACTTGGCATTCAGCAGACCTGAGAGTCCATTCTTCAGTGTAATCTTTATCCATTCTTTTGACTATATACAACTTTGTAGTACCACATATTGCACACTGGAGCACAGATAGAGTTTTGCATCTCTTAACTACTGAGGTAATATACTAAACTAGTGACCGCACGGTTATTCTCAGCTTACTTTTGGTTACAGTTAGCATGTAATACCTAAAATGAAGCATGGATCAGTCTGATCTTTTGTCTCTGGCACATGAGACTATGGAAAGGAAGAAAGGCAACCTTGTACTGCTTGCATGATACATTCCAGGAGAAAGAGCCGAAAGTTATAACTAGTTCTGTCAATGTCACATTCAGTAAATCAAGAATAGGACTTTATTTTCCAGAACCGCTATCAGGAGACAAAAAATAGTAAAAATAGCTATGCTGTTTCATTAATGTACAATAAAGAGATACTGGCAGGTCTGTGGAGTGCCATTAAAGGCACTCATAGCAATACCCTCTTGGCCTCATTTACCAAATTGAGTATATATTTATGTACAGTAAAAATATGAGTGATTTAGATTTTTATGTGAATGCAAATGTCAGTGCCAAGTTGATCTTTATTTACCTTCAGATGTCATCAGAAATATTTATTCATACACAGTTTGAAACAAATTCATGTTTTAGGTTCTGTGTATTTTGGGAAGCATAAAGAAACATTATTTGGGAGGCTGTGAAATGTTATTGTCATGCATAAATAATTCACTTTCTCTTTTCGTTGATGTGCCACATGTTTGAAAATATTTACACGTTAGCTTGAAAATATTAGATGCTGGTTGTCTGGAGAATTTTTCTTAAATATAAAATGTAGTTTGATTGAAAAGGAAAAGGAGGAGAAGCTGATAATTTCCCTCAGCTGTTGTTCTTCACTGTGAGTTCCCAATGCCTGGCTCATATCCTCTTGGGAATACCATTATAGATAATCCCTTCAGCAGATTTGCCCAGGTTCTTTTCTGCTGTAAAAACAGCTTCCACTTCCCAACTTTTTTCTTTCTCCCATCCAAAGGAGTAAATTAAACTACAAAATTTTCCTTGTGCTTTTAAGTTAAAATGGTATTCATGAACAGCATTCATCTAACAACTGTAGTTTCTTTTGTCAGAAAATGAAACTGTTAAACATGCAATAAGCTTTTTTTGACACTAGAAGCATTTTAGACAGAAATTCATTATTTAAACCATATTCTGCCATATTATTGAGCAGTACCACAGAGTTGCTTTTCTCAATTATATCACAAAAGCAGATGAAATAGATGAAGCAATCAGATATTCAAACCTTGGGATTCAAATTTTTTATTACCAGATTACAAGCCCTTCTGAAAGACTTATTTTTTATATAAATAATGGTGGAATTAATTCTGAAGAAAGACATTTCAACTTTACAACTGAACTCATGTTCAGGACCTTTTAAAATATTTTCCTGCATGGCAACACCTGAGCAATACAGTGTCAATGGTCCACCATTGAACTCAAGAAGATGATGCAAAACTTGCAGAGTGTAATGGAGAAAATCCACTGTAATAAATTCAAACTAATTCAACTGTGTAGCAAAATTTTAAATATTCTGTACTGTTGTGGTTTAAGCACTGAACCCAGAACATGTACTAACAATGGTGTATTGCACTCTCATCTTTTCTAGAACAATAACAAAATAGAGAAAACGTATAAGTATTCCAGCCTCATGGGGCACTGTTATTTCAATGACCAAGGAAATATTAAGAAAAAAAAGCCAAAACTTACCTTTTTTTAGATTTTGAATAGTAATTCACATTACTTAAAATAGAAATGCTATTGCTCTATAATAAAATTATGAGCTGTTTGCTAAACTGTTGTCATTCAATACTACTGGTCTGTATAAGTACAAAAACAATTAAAAATGAAAAACCCCATGCTACTCCCCCCACCCCCCAATATAAAGTCTGAACTTCCTGTTAATTTTCAGAAGATACAATGAGTAATAAAATCAGAATTGTTCTACATCGCTACCCGTTTTAGCAAAAACCTGTAGCTAATATGCTTACTCCAAACTTCAAATCAGCTATGGTACCTTCTTAAACACCAATATCTATATATTTCTGTTGTCAAAAGGAACAGTTTTCTTCTGTCATCTTTTATAAACCAAATATTTGACTAAAAACATGTTATTAAGGGCATTGTTCAAATGCTTCTTAAACACTGACGGATTTGGGGAATATGCTTAAACCAAAGTTAGAAAAGGCTTATGGCACCTTATTTTATCTTTGTCCACAAATACAAAGGTCAGAAACAGAGGCCTTTCCTGCTAACTCCATTTTTCCTTATCCCCCTTTTAAATCCCTAGCCCACGTAAGCATCATTCTCTATAAAGCAGCCTTTTAAGCCTAGTTTTTGACTTCTGTTTTTCTCTTATGATGGCTAGTAAACATATGTGGTTCTTTCACCTTGAGATGGGAACACTAATATTTGTGATAGTCCTGTGCTTATAGTTTCAGTCACCTTAAAAAGTGAACCTACAGCATATCACCAAGCCTTTTTCTCTTCTTGACCTTTGGTAACTGAAAAATGCTATGAGCATTCATGGCAGTTCAAGGTGCACGGTCTGTGACTTGGCCACTATGCCCCAGATGTGCTTTTTTTATTTCTTCTTCTCCTATTTTTGAACTGCATTTATTTTACTTGACTGCATATATGCAAATACACACTTTAGTCATGGACAAGCAGGCTAAAGTGTCTGTTTATATAAAATAAAATAATTATCTAACAAGTACTGTTTTATCACCTAGTAAGGCCTTCTGTTTTCAGTAAAAGAGTAATGTACTTAAAGCCTTTCTGAATGGGAAATATGTGCCTGAGGGAAGCAGGGGGTCTCTGAAAGACAAATCTCTGGGGTAGTGGTTTTGACAACTTCAGCATGTGTAATGCTAACCATTTTTCTTTTCTTGTTCATATTGTGCCAGCACCATCTCAGTGTATGTGAATTGGTAGGCAGTAGGCAGCGGGATTAGAAATGGATATACATATTTATTTAGGGAGCTGAATGTCAAGAGCTTACCTGCTCTTAAGAGCTGATGATGTTACAAGTCAGATGCTTTACTTGTGCTGTCACTCTGTTTTAGGTTACACAGTACATATTGTCTTGGCATTTCTAGTCTTGGTGGCAGGCTGTGTGTTCTCCTCCTCTTTCTCTTCCTCTTCCTCTTCTGTTGATGTGCCTTCATCCTCCTGGATTGTGGAAGGGAGGGGTCTATAAGAGGGAAGTCTCCATCCACAGTGCTGTGGTTAGTACTTCCTTCAGACATCTCCTGTGGCTCTTCAATTCTCCACATGTACTCATGCTGATCGATGATGTACTGGCTGGTGTTGTGGGGTGCACACATCCCTGACGGGAAGTACCCTGCCATATTCATGGGTCGCAGGTGCTCTCTTGTCTCTCGCAGCATTACTGCTGGCATGTGCAAAGTACTGATCCAGCAGTGCTTCTTTACCTTCCAGTACAGCATTTCCTCTTGACCACTGACACTCTGCTCACCTGCTTGGTCTTGGAGGAGGAGCTCAGTGCTTTGCTGTTGTTGATTCCTTCTCCAGTTGTGATCCTGGTAGCATGTCTCCCTAGGCTGCTCACGCTGTGGTCCATGAACAGGATCCTTGCAATGGCCACCCCATCTTCCACAGCCATTTGAGAAAGATGCACTAGGATCCTGCTCTGTGAGACGTCTGTTAAAAAAACATTCTTCTCTACACTGCCATTGTCTTCTGCCCCTGCCAACTTCCTTACAGCACCAGAGCAAGTGCAGTAGTTTGTCCAGTTTCTGCTGCTGCCCTTGCCTGTTGCCAGCTCCTTCATCTTGCTGCACTTTCTCACACTGCCAAGGTTTGTCAATGGCAAACTGTATGGCACAGCTGAATGGTCTCTGCCAGGGGTGGTATCTTTTTCTCCTGGGGTCTGGGTGTGCAGCGAGGTCAGCATCCTTGTTCTCCTTGGGCATGTTTTGGTGGCTGGAAGCCTTGTAACTTGCCTGATCCATGCTGACACTCTGGCATCTGGTGGAGGGTCTTCACCTGGGGTAGCCTGGAATCAAAGTGATGAAATGCCTTGCCACCCTGCGTGGCAGAACCAGCAGGGCATGTTTGTGACATAGGGGTGATGGCACCAGGGCAGCAGCCTTTGTGACCTCAGCCTCAGTCCGCAGAGGGGACAGCGTGCATTAACACATAAGCCCATCACTCTTACCAGGTCTAGGTTTAATGTTAGTTCTATTATTTTGCTTGGTTCAAAGCACCTTGTAAAAGTGAGTGGATGTTATTCCGGCCATGTGGTGGAATAAAAAAAAAAAAAGCACAAAAAAACCCCAAACAACAAAACCAAAACGAAGCAAACAAAAAAAAAAATCTTAAAGTCCTGCATCAAGTCCTTTACATTGCCTGTTGAAATGAAGGTTTGTCTTTTTATTATGAAGGGTAGAAAGATGGATAGCAAACCTTTCTCAAGACTAATTTGCTAACCGTATTATATTTACATCACATCAGATGCTATTCGTAGCATCCCTTTTGTTGGCTTCTTGGGGTACAGAATAAATAATTTGTCTGCTAGGGTGAGAGAAAAAGTTATATAAAAGGTTGAAGCCAAGTGCTATCCAGCACACTTATCTATTGAAAAATAGGTGGTGTATCCTCGTTCTCACAACACAAAGACAAGGGTGGGGTCTTTTTGCGGTCATGTTTATCTTTGCGGAAGTTCACAAGGCTTGTGTGGCTAAGACTCTTGAAAGAGTTTTCCATTCCTGCAGTTCTCATTAAAGATTAAAGGGAAAAAAAAAAAGAAAGATTCACGCATCAAATTGAACTTACCAGACGAAAAACCAGGTCACATCAACCCTTGGACTTTTGGCTTTGGTATGATATCAAGTGTTACTACTTTTCAACGCATGATGGCAGTAACAGCCCGTGAAATGGCTAACTGACGACGCACACTAATGAAGCAAAATCCCTTTTACTCCTTTTTTTCTAGAGAATGCTACAGGTTTTGCTTATGAGTCTTGACAATTACCGAGCTCAGCTCCACAGGGTAAAGAAAAAAAGACGAGGTTCATAGTCTCTGCTCAATCAAGGTGGCCCTAACTACTATTCCTGATAGTTTGTGATCTCAGACTTGATGTATGAAGTGGCAGTCTGACGTGATGTTGTGGCTGAAGGCACATCAATAGACTGTGCTGCTGAGACAACCCTATATTCTCCCAGCTCCAATATATAGCAGCAGAAATAGCTACATTGCTGCAAAAATCCTAGGTTTAGAGTGTTTACTGAGAAGGGTAACATAGCTCCGCTGTTTCAGACAACTGATGTCTTCCCAGCAGTTCAGTCCCCCAGACCAAAAAATGATTTACAAGTTGTTCATTCTTCCTGTGACACTCCCAGCAGATGTTCTCAAAAGACGTCAACCATATGACTGCTGCAATGAAGTGTTTCTAAGACGTAACAGCAAACTTTTCCCTTTAAAACCAGTACTGTCTTTACTTTTGTGATTCACTAACATAGCCTTTCTAAGAGCGTGGACTTCCTAGCAGAGAGGGATTGGCAGAAATTTTCTCTGCAGACTCATGCTCCTGTCCACTTCCAGGCCTTTGCTACATGTCCAGGCAGGAGTGGTGGAAACCAGCAGCAGATTGGCCCATACGTGACTCAAACACATAACCATGGTATTACTAGTGCTAACCTCTGAACTATTTTCTGAAGTGGGAAAAGCTTCAACTGTATTACCTCTGAAAATGCTGTCATGTTATAAGGGTAGCATAAGACCTGGTCAGTTAAGGAATTCAGGGCAGAAATACATTTTCAGACAGTGGATTCAGAATAATTGGGAATACCCTCCTACAACCCAGAAAACAGGATGAGGCAAATCTGATAACCTGATGATACACTAATGGTGTCATAGTAACCAACAGGTGGAAGCTGCAGGTTTTTGGTTATGTTCCATGGCACTAAAGTTGGGCATCATGGAATGCATCAGACACCTCACTTGGTGTCTGAAGACAGTAAGTCAAACTTTGCAGATGTTTTCTGCCAGTAAGTCAAACTTTGCTGATGTTTTCTACAGGTACCCAATTCTGCCTCATAAAAGTAGAATTGCACACAAACTTATTTGCTCTTACTAGACTTTCCTGATTATTGAACCAGTATTGAGTATTTGGAAAGTGAACTATCTGCAAGTCTAACATTTTCCATTTGTCACTCGTGTACTTAGACTCTGCCTACAAAGAATATATATGTGCCTTTCTGTCTGGGGGGCAGAGAATTTCAATTTAAGCAGTACAGCTGTCTTTCTGTGTTGAAAATGTACCCATTTGTATTCCCATTTGAACTTTGAAGCAATGATTTGAAGTTAGGGTGTTCTAGGTCTGGGTTTGCTCCCAAGAATTCTGCTTGATTTAGTTGCTGAGAGATGTGTTTGATTTTTCAACTTCAGAGAAACAAGATTCTCTCCCTTTATTGTGTCCTTCTGGCTTCCTTACTTTTTCAAACCCACTCACCTGGGCACACACCCTCTTACTTACTATGAGTTTTCTATTTTATTCCCTGAGATTTAGGCTAGCCTCCCTTTTCCATAAATAAGAACCCCAAATCTCATTGCTTTTGCAAAAATTGCTCATGCAAACATAATTTTTAAATGCAACCAAATCAGACTGACGATATTGTTCTTGCTGATGCTGATAATCTGAATAGGAAAAGTAGATTCAGTGTCAAAGAACAGAAGATCATTATTTTTGCATTAACATCCACTCACAATATAAAGGCATCACTACTGATATTCTATATATATACTGAATAAAACTGAAAATGTAGTAAGTACGCTTGGCCTTGTGAACCTGCACTGGAATATTGTCCTCATAAATTGCTTTGTCTGTTTGATTTCACTCGAAAGAAGAAATTTATAGTACTAGCACAGGACCAGGTACAGTCTTTAATGCTTAGTTTTTGCATTACAGTTTTTTTCTGGTTTTAGCTATCTTTTGCTAAAATTAATCGGGTCCATGCACATTCACTTTGTGAAAGTAGTGTGAAGATAACTTGAGTAGAAAATTTCTAAAGGCTTATTTCTCACAAAAATAAGTGGAAAATGACAGCTATACTTATGGCTCATGGCCCTGATAATATCCCATAGGAGTCTTCACAGACATTTGGAACAGAAGCCAGTAAGGATAGACTTGTCTAGTTTCTGCATTCCCAGTGCTCTTTCTATTTCGCACGTATGCCAGACATGACATTCCTGACCAAAGGACATATTGTAGGAGGTTTTGTCTGATTTTCCTTTTGTGCAGTTTTGGTACAACTTCTTCTTTTGATGAAATTTCACATTGACTTCACACTGAGGGGATCAAGCTCCTGTCTGTGGGTTTGGAGTTTTCTTGCAAGACAAAGTTTAGAGAGATTATGTTCCATTCACTATTTCTTGACTTCTGGAATAAAATAGTTGATTTTTATTTACCACAGAAATTTCTCCTTTTTTTGCAACATGACTTTTCCTCACTGTCCTTATCTGAGAGTAGCTTGAAAAAACATTTTCAAATACTATATACCACCATAGAATATGCTTAGGAGCCAGTTACGTGAACATTCATTTGTATAATTTATATGCACCATACTCATCATAAATGGCAAGGTGCCTGTCTGACTCATATGAATCTTCCCTGAAACAGATGTATGGGCAGCAAACCCCTCACCATGGCATGGTGCTTGACCTTTGCGCAAGAGTTTTGATGCTGATTTAATTTATTGCACTATATTCTGTGACCTTTCAAAAGGGTCCTACTTACCCATTTACTCAACCTTCATGGACAAGTCACTCATTCAAACCTAGGAAATCTTTCGCTTTCACTTCCATTTGCTGGAGGGGAAGTAGCTTGACAATTTGGGTGTGAAGTAAATGGTGGAGATTGACATTAGTACATACATTTTACAGTTAATGAAACACGTCTTGGCATGAAAATATCTCTGTTCTGTAGGAATCTAATACTCATGTTGATTAGATTACTACAAAATATTGTTTGGCTTTGGTTACTTGATTGGTTTGGTTTTTTTAATGTTTCTTCAGGATCTTTTTTTTTTTGTGTGACCGTTTTCTTAATTATTGCTGGGCTATGTATACTGTTCTTTTAACTGCATGGTTACAGCCAGTTCTGAAAACTTCTGCTTGCCTGCTCAGATTGGGAAAACACTTTGCTTGAACTGGACTGTCAGGCCGTGTCTGCACCTGTGTTAACTATGTGAACTTGACTTGCTAGTTCCTTTTGGAAGTCTTTGGAGATAAATTCACAGTGCAGTATTAATACTGTTTAGGAATAAGCTTGTCTGCATGGCACTGGCCACATCTGTGGGAGTTCTGAAATATATTAACATTAGGGGTGAAATGACTGTAGATTAGACAATGTTCAACTTGTCTGTATATTGGGGATATGTGTGGTTCGGTTGATACGTTGGAGGGAAGGAATGCCATCCAGAGGGACCTTGACATGCTTGTGAGGTGGGCTGATGCCAACCTGATGAAGTTTAACCGTGACAAGTTCAAGGTCCTCCACCTGGGTCGGAGCAATCCCAGGCACAGCTACAGGTTGGGCAGGGAAGAGATTCAGAGCAGCCCTGCAGAGAAGGACTTGGGGGTGTTGCTCAATGAGAAAATGAACATGAGCCGGCTTCAGTGTGTGCTTGCATCCCAGAAAGTCAACCGTATCCTGGGCTGCATCACAAGGAGTGTGACCAGCAGGTTGAGGGAGGTGATCCTGCCCTTCTACTCTGCTCTTGTGAGACATCACTTGGAGTACTGTGTGCAGTTCTGGTGTCCTCAACATAAAAAGGACATGGAACTGTTGGAACAAGTCCAGAGGAGGGCCACGAGGATGATCAGGGGACTGGAGCACCTCCTGTATGAAGATAGGCTGAGAAAGTTGGGGTTGTTCAGCCTAGAGAAGAGAAGGCTGCGTGGAGACCTCCTAGCAGCCTTCCAGTATCTGAAGAGAGCCTATAGGGATGCTGGGGAGGGACTCTTCATTAAGGACTGTAGTGATAGGACAAGGGGTAATGGGTTCAAAGTTAAACAGGGGAAGTTTAGCTTGGATATGAGGAAGAAATTCTTTACTGTAAGGGTGGTGAGGCACTGGAATGGGGTGCCCAGGGAAGTTGAGAATGCTCCATCCCTGGTGGTGTTCGAGGCTGGGTTGGTCAGAGCCTTGGGTGACATGGTTTAGTGGGAGGTGTCCCTGCCCCTGGCAGGGGGTTTGGAACTACATTTTCTTAAGGTCCTTTCCAACCCTAACTATTTTATGATTCTATGATATGAGTGCATAGACATTCAAACTCAACACAGAATCACGGTTGTTTTTCAGGTTCTGCCCCAAAGCCTGCCCAAAGCATGGGTCTGAACATAAGCATATGCTCAAGCAATGCAAATGCACAGAAAGTGATGGAGCGCGCAAGCTCTGGCTGGTACTGAGAAAGTGATGTGTATATGCCATATTCTTCTACAGGCAGTATCCATTTTCAATCCACCATATTGACAGAGACAGAGAGTTCAAAGAAAAGAGCAGCCCAATAGAACAAATAATGTTTTCCTTCTCACAAAAAATATAGCTTGTTATTTACATATAGATTGACAGAGCAGGGAAACTGACTCCCAAAGGCAAGACAAAATGGCTACAGATTAAAGCATTGTAGATTGTATGTATTCAAGGATATACTGCATATCATCCTATTGACCACTAAACACAGGGCCAGATTTAAGGCCTGAAAAAAAGTCTGTAGCTTGTAAAGGGTTTTTAAAAATCATTGACCTTTCAGTTCCTGTTAGAACTAGAGGATGGAAATAAAATATTGTTTCAGCTCTAAGAGTTTTGTGTGTAAGAAAATTCATGTCTTCAGAAGGAAATGTTAAAATGAAGATAGCTGTTTCTCTGCAGTTTGTTCTGTATAGGTGTCTGAAAAATGAAAATTTATTATAAACAAAGTGAAAGGTCCAGCTGTTATGTTTGGTTTGGTTTTTTTTTTTGCCTGTCTGGATTTCAAGACTGCCAAATTGGTAATGGTATATCATAAAGGCACAGTCACTGTAGCCTGCTGTATTTCTTCAACTCTGATTTTAGCCTGTGTAAGGCTGCTGTGTATAAACCCTGCTGTTCATGTTTCCTATCCTAGAAAGGATAGGAAAGGGTCATATTCTATCCTACAAAGTGGTGATGAGGGTGAAGAATGTGGTTTCCATTGCCTGAACTGACAGAAATTTAGTGAGTCAGCTGCATTTAGGTTTTAAATAAGCATATATGTCCAGTTAGATGAAAGAGAAATTTGATATGAAACAAATATCAGCTTTTGTAAAGTGGAAGGATTTGTCATGTTTTATGGGGATTATTTTGACTCAAGTCATTCATCAAACCTTTATCTCTGAAGATGTGCAGGTGTTCTTTGCTGCTTGTCACTGTAGAACAGAATCGCAAGTACCCATGTTGTAACTAGTGGAACTTTACTGGGGTCTTTCTCCCTAGAAAAATGTATTAAAGCTCACCCATGAAAGGAGGAGAGTTGTTCAAACCACCCAAAGTGAGGTAATTTTCTAATCTTTAACTGCAAACTTTCTTGTTGCAGAACAGGTGGTTACCTCAGTCCAGAGGGCAAGATATGTTAGGGAGCTTGTATGTTCTTGTCCAGATTTGTCCTGCAATCTAATACTGTCACTTTACAAGTGGGGGTTCCTCCAAGCCTTTATATTTGACAAGCCCGACAGTGTCCCAAGAAAGACGACACCTTTGTACCCGACCAGCCTTTACCCGGAGTTAGTCATTCAATGTGCATAAGATAAAATTCTTATCAAATAGACATCCCTATGGGGGAGAAGACAGATTCAGCCTGTCAACTGATCCCAGAAATTATGATAGAGTCTTCCCTTTTCCTTTCCTAATTTCACATATTTATACCATTCGATTCAGGTTAGTAACTCCTGGTAACCCTCCCACCATGTAAAGAGTACTAGTTAATTTGCATAAGGTTGCCTTGTTTTCATCAAAAGGACACCCTAGTCATGTTTTGCTGACATGTGAAGCCATATGTTGACTATGTCCATGTGCTTCCAGTATGCACCAGTCTTCTAATCTTCAAGGGTAGTCTTTCCTGATTAGAAATTTGTTAGCCGTGTTTCTTGGTCCACCTACATAACGTAAAGCCTCCTCTCCCACTATCAGTTCTTTGTTCATCAGTGTTCGTTCTGACTTTGTAGGAGGCCCTTGTCTAGGTTTTTCCATAATGACACAAGTGTCAATTTTTTAACTATATGCTTATGGAGCTTGAGTGACTCTAGTCATACATATTTTTGTTACTGATGGGTGTAAAATTCTCTTGCTTTTGTTATTAAAAATAGTACCTTCAAGTTCCCACTCCTAAAGGGAGCATAATAGAGCCTGTCCACAGTGCCTTCACTCCGCTACACACTCTGTTCTGTTTCTTTTAGTATATGCCAAGGTTGTAGGGTTGCCTGGGGAACTATCACCAGGTAGATTCTACATATGCCACCTGCATCCCACCCTGGGAGTAGCAGCTGCATTTTACCCTAAGATTTCCTTAGTGTTATAACTTTGGGGGCTGAGGGGGGGGGGGGGTGTGTGTCTCTGATTTTCCCCCATTTTCCCACAGCTCTAAAACCAGAAAAGCAGAAAAACTCAGTGAAATTGTTTCAAATAACTGGAAACTGAGCCATGCCTTCACAAGGACATTTGTGACTTGTGCCTGTGAATTCTGGTTCCTAGAATATTGAACTGCAATATTTTTTGTGACTGTGAAAATACAACAAGGGTATTTTTTTCCACTTCCTATGCAGAATAAAGTTCAGTATTTCTCTAATAGGCTATTTTAGATGAGGCTTTTAGTATCCAACTAATCTGGCAGGCAAGTTTGTCAGAGATACAGAAGACAGCTTTGGGCCTCATCTTATTACAAAGACCAATTAATACTGAAAAGGTTGTCGTGGTTTAAGCCTCTTGGTCAGTTTGCTCACTCACTCCACCCTCTTTCTTCCCCCTACTCCCAGGGAAATGGGGAGGAGAATCAAAAGAATGCAGCTTCCACAGGTTGAAATAAGAACAGTTTAGTAATTAAGGTATAACACAAACCTCTACTGCTACCACCAATAATAATAATGGCAAGAGAAATACAAGGGAAGAGAATACAACTGCTCACCACCCGATACCAAGCCCAACCCAGCAGTGAACCCCCACCCTGCCAGGTCTCTGCCCTCCGTTGCTTACATCCTGGGCATGACATGCTGTGGCATGGAATACCTCTTTGGTCAGTTTGGGTTAGGTGTCCTGTCTCTGCTTCCTCCCGGCTTCCCCTCCTCCCTGGCAGAGCATGAGACTCAGAAAGTCCTTGGTCAGACCAAAACATTACCAAACAGTAACTGAAAACACTGGTGTTATCAGTGCTTTTCCCAGGCCGAAAGTCAAAAATAACGCTGCACCAGCTACCAAGGAGAAAAATGACTGCTACTGCTGAACCCATGACAAAGGTATAAATAAATAGTTCATGTACTTTTGAGGGTAATCTGATATAAGTTTAAACTTTAAATCTCAGTATTGATTCAAGACAAGATTCTGTTTGCTTAAGGAAAATGTATTTTTTGTCATATTGCTAGTACTTTTCCAAAATGAAGGGACCTTTAAGGAAAGACATCAAAAAGTGGATGAGACTCTGAGAGAAAAATATTTAATTCAATGAAAAGGGATAAATATTCAATTGTGTACACATTTTATTTCTATTTCTTTATTTACTATGTAATAGATTTTAACGTATAAAATATTTCACTCTAGAATTCTTACATTAGATCTGAATAATTCAGCATAAAATGTTGCATATACATTGATCTTTTATTACCTTTGATACAGTTCTGGTAATAAAATTTTATTCTTGATATTGTTATACAGCTTGCAGTTCAGTAGATAATGGAGCTGTCTAAGCATTTCATGTTATTCTTTGTATCTCAGTAATTGATTTCATTATTAATAGAAATATTTACCAAATTAATGAGATCTGGAAAAAAGCCATATTCCTCAGTGTATCAGTGAGCTAGTAATTTTTCTTTAAACATTCTTATAGTGTACAATATTGGCTTCTGTCAGAACTTAGATGAGGTTGCCAACTGGCAAACGGGGTAGACACATGTATGCATAAGGTGTTCTGCTCAGGTTGATGGGATTACCATCCAGTCTGATGTCTTCAAGAGCCCTACGCACATAAGTGAAATCTTTCATTTTGCAGAAAGTGTCTTCATGCATCTCTTGAATGTTGTTGTTCTAAAAAAACACAATAAACCATATCAGAACAGTCATCTAAAAGTATTTTTTACTCTTTGAAGAACAATTTATGGATGTATTTTTAATGCCAACGAGATACTTTCTTGAATCCAAGGGACTGGATTTTGGCTGCAGGTTATCAACAGAGAAATCTTACAAACCAGGGGAAAATTTCTTGGCCAGAGTAAAGCTTCGAAACTAGGTAACTCAAATCATGTAGCAGAGACAGCCTTTGCAAGAGGTGCCTGGTAGAAGTACAGAGTGTTTTCATTTCTGAGATCATAGTGAAGAGACTTATTAATGCAAATTAGAACCAGCATAGGTCGGTCCAAAAATCACAGAACAATAATTATCATCCTGACAACTTGTTATGCCTCAATCTGCAAAGGCAAAAATCTGCAATCTGATCTGTGACAATTTTCTTCCCTTAGATCCTCTCATACTAGCTTAACCCACATCTGTATATATACAGGGAAAGTTTAATGCTATAGATTTTATTTCTTTGATTTAAATTACTCTCATACAACTTATCTTCACAAAGCTTTTTTTCTTGAAGTGAACCATTTCTAACAATGAATTGCTAGAATACAATATTGTTTTAAAACAGAGACTAAAACGATCATCTCCTAAAATTAGGGTTGTCTGAAAATTCTTCACTTCTACATTCGTTTGATAGTCAGAAATTGATCTAGAAAAATTTGAGCTCACTAGCTTTGATCTGTAGCACATAACACTGAATATTTAGTTTACAGGCATGGGCAGGTAAAAAAGATAGCTAATAGGTAGAGTATTTATGTAGATTTATTTATTGAAAGATAGAGATCAAATTATGTGAGGTGCATCAAATTATTTATTCAAACATATTTTTCTGTATTTAATTAAAAAAAATCTTCTGAGACTCAAAACCGGGCATTGGAACAAGCGGAGATAAAGGGAATGAAGCAGAGGTGAAAAAGGTTAAAAGGAAGAATTCAGAAGCAAAGGTTTAGGTAAAAGCAAATTAAAAAAAAAAAAAAAAAAAAGATTAAAGAAAGATGATGAACGGAATATTGCAACATAGCCAAATGGAAAAGTTTGGCTGAAAGATGTTAGCAACTGGGAATGAACTTTATTTTAAAAAAAATGAAACGTAGTCTATGTAAGTGCGAGCACTATGTAAAGCAACTTTCTTTGGATATCTAAATGTATTCCTGATGGAAGGTTTGTATGAGCAGTGTGAAGGTTTTCTGTCTTTGAAGTCTTTTAGGCTAATGTTGCTCTTGACAGCTGTAAACCGGACTTTAGTCTGTACTCACAATAAATCTAGAATTTTATGTTTGAAAAATATTGTATTACAAATTTTAATAATTAATGCTTAGCTGACCCAAATTTTACTTCTTTCAAATACTGTTTTCACTAGTTAATTGTATGTTTCTAATAGTTTGTTTGGTCAAGTACCCACAGTTTTGGATAAACAGAAGAAACAAAAGGACAATCATTACCCTTTCCAGTTTTACTTATTGTTTGAACATGACAAATAGAACCATTACTTCTGTAGCCTACCTGAAGATGAAGAGCTTGGAGGCTTTCAGGCAGAGGCAGTGGAATGTGATCCAAGTTATTGTCAGTGATGTAAAGATGCTGCAGTTCATGTAGATCCTAGAGAATGAATGAAAAGGTGGGGGAAAATGGCAGACATTTAAAATCTCTAGCAAGTAAGTTTGAAATCTATCACTGCAATGAACGCTGCTGGATACTAAGACACTGACCAATCTCGTGGCCTTCTATGATGGGGCTACGGAACTGATGGACATTGGCAGAGCAGTTGATGACATCTACCTGCACTTGTGCAAAACGTTTGACACTGTCTCACATGATATCCTTGTCTCTAAGTTGGAAGGACATTAATTTGATAGGTGGACCATTCGGTGGATAAAGAACTGGCTGGATGGCTGCACGCAAGGAGTTGGCTCAATGTCCAGCTGGAGACCAGTAACGAGTGGTGTCCCTCAGGGATCGGTGTTGGGACCGGTCTTGTTCAACATCTTCGTCGGTGACATAGAGAGTGGGATTGAATGCGCCCTCAGCAAGTTTGCTGATGACACCAAGCTGTGGGGTTCGGTTGATATGTTGGAGGGAAGGAATGCCATCCAGAGGGACCTTGACACACTTGTGAGGTGGGCTGATGCCAACCTGATGAAGTTTAACCGTGACAAGTTCAAGGTCCTCCACCTGGGTCGGAGCAATCCCAGGCACAGCTACAGGTTGGGCAGGGAAGAGATTCAGAGCAGCCCTGCAGAGAAGGACTTGGGGGTGTTGCTCAATGAGAAAATAAACATGAGCCGGCTTCAGTGTGTGCTTGCATCCCAGAAAGTCAACCGTATCCTGGGCTGCATCAAAAGGAGCTTGACCAGCAGGTTGAGGGAGGTGATCCTGCCCTTCTACTCTGCTCTTGTGAGACATCACTTGGAGTACTGTGTGCAGTTCTGGTGTCCTCTACAAAAAAAGGACATGGAACTGTTGGAACAAGTCCAGAGGAGGGCCACGAGATTGATCAGAGGACTGGAGCACCTCCCGTATGAAGGTAGGCTGAGAAAGTTGGGGTTGTTCAGCCTAGAGAAGAGAAGGCTGCGTGGAGACCTCCTAGCAGCCTTCCAGTATCTGAAGAGAGCCTATAGGGATGCTGGGGAGGGACTTTTCCTTAGGGACTGTAGCGAGAGGACAAGGGGTAACAGGTTCAAACTTAAACAGGGGAAGTTTAGCTTGGATCTGAGGAAGAAATTCTTTGCTGTGAGGGTGGTGAGGCACTGGAATGGGTTACCCAGGGAAGTTGTGAATGCTCCATTGCTGGCGGTGTTCAAGGTCAGGTTGGACATAGCCTTGGGTGGCATGGTTTAGTGTGAGGTGTCCCTGCCCCTGGCAGGGGGTTTGGAACTACATTATCTTGAGGTCCTTTCCAACCCTCACTATTCTATGATTCTATGATTTTGTTGCAGCATGATATGATTGAAAAGGCAGAAATTCAAGACAGTCATGAACTTTCATTTGTACAGGCTGAGATCTGTTGCTGTTAAAGATTATGTGTGTGGATTAAAATGAAGGCAAAAGACTTCTTTGAAATCTCTAGAGACTTGGTAATTAGAGATGCTATTTCAGTGATGTTTTTCTGAGGTGAAAATGCTGCCTCTCCCAGTCATTATGCAAAAAGTCTTCCTATTCTGTTTATTTTCCTGCTTGTGTGACAAGCTTACTGATTTTTGCAGAAGTGTATTTATGTTGAAGCAAATAATAACTGCATAAGAAATGCCTGAACTACTAATTTCTTTCATTTGAAAAGGTAAATCATTTTTTCCCTTGACTTAGTGAAAGAAGGAGCTTTATCTGGTAAATATAACCATAGTAAACCTGGCTAGGTCAATAAGAACCAGTAGAATAGTCTCATTTTGCCCCCTTTTTATACACATAAATTGTCATTGTACCTAACTACTTTGAATGCAGTGTCTTAGTTTAATTCATACTGACAGAACTTTCAGATGTCAGGGTGAAGGTTAGTGGCATAAGTGGAAGATAAATGCAGAAACTCCTTCACGGTTAAAATCAGGACAGTGAGGAAGAAAAGGGTGTTAGGCCAGAGCCTCAGTTTGGAGGACTTATTTTTTCCCACTGTTCCGGTTCCCAACACCTGCCTTGTGTTGGGATAGGAGAAAATATGATTCTGTAACTGCTGTTGTTTGCTTCTTTGAGAACCTGTTTTCCAGAGGAGGAATTCAGAGATGTCTCGTTACAGCTACCTTCTTAGATGGAGTTGAATAGTGAGTATGAGCCAGCTCTGACATATGAAGCTACCCTTTATTCTATAAGGACCTCACATTTCACACGCAGTTAGGAGTAGTTCATGGCTGCTTCCCCCCACCAAAATTTTCAGGGAAGGATGATCACTCACAGGCTCCAAATTGCCTGCTTTTCAAGGTGGAAAGAAAGTATATCCATTTAATGAATAGCCTAGCAAGTTCCCCTGTAGATACATGGCAAAGTAGGTTTGAAGGAGCGCCGTCCACAGCATCACCCCTCCTTTCTACCTATGTCTACAGGAACATCAAGCAGGTTTCTGGTGTCTTGCTAGTCATGTGGGTATTTGGTTCATAGATATAATGTGCCATCATATGTCTTGTGTGGATTTTTGTGAAGGAGAATAAAAAGGGTTTTCATGTTGAGCTGATAGAGCTTATATATTTCATATTTTTCATAGATTACCCAGTTGTCAGTACAGTCATGGTGCCTATAGTCTCAATGGTTTTACTACTGTAGATGGATACTTAAGCTGCTCTTCTGACCACTTCTTTTGTAAAGAGGAAGAAAAGACTTTCCCATCAAACCCAGACTTACTTTAAATGCCTCATTACGTATTCCTTTACGACCAAGTCTGTTCTTACTAACATCAATGAATGTTAAGGTAGATGGTAATTCAGGGAGTTTTCTTATCCTATTATCACGAAGCACCAACTCCTGAAGCTGGGGCAGCCTCCAGAAGGCATCTTCATGAATCTCGGATATAAAGTTTGCAGTCAAATCAATCCTCTTTAAATTGTCTGGCAGAGAAATAAAATAGAACAGACATGTAAGAATGTATTCCCTGAAAATTTTTCTGAAAAAACAGAAAAAGGCAAATAGGTTATTTAAATTGTAGGTGAAGTGTTTTGAATCAGGCCCATTCCTAACCAACTATGTGATAGTATTTTCTCTCTTTCTCAGTATAAAATACAATAATCAATATTTGAAGAGTTCTCATCAAGAAGGAAACCAACATCTTGTTCTCATGCTGTTTAGAACTGCCTGTAGTCATTCTTCACACATCTTTTAGTGAAAGATTTTGAAGTTAATAGTTTTAAAATTTCTGTGTGTTCTGGAAATATTTAAATGGCTATCGTTTGGAAAAAAGCACATTTTAATGGAAATAAATATATTCACTACCCCCTTGTTTCACATTGTTTTTTTATTTTCAACATTTCCCTCTATGTAAGAAATTTGATGCATCGATTTTTTTCTAAAACACACTTACTTTTTCCAATCAAAAAAGAAAAATTATACTGATTTTGGCAAAAGAGAACAACATCTAAATATCAGTGCAGTAATATGCATTAATTTGAAATGTATTAATCTGTTGCTTAATTATATTTTCCATCCAGAATGTTTTAAATTTTATTTTATTCTTTTCTTATGCTAACAGCATATTTTGGCCTAAATAAATTTTCTCTCTTCTTAGTATTTATTCCTCTTGGTTTTTTATATTGCAAACATGTCCGTTCCCAACCTTCATCTTGGTTTGAGCAAATCAAACCCTTCTAGTTTTCTTTCATGAAAGGATCTTTGCCTTTCCCTGAGTAATTGTAGTAGCCTTTTTAGACACTGATTCCACACTTCTCATCATGAAGTCGATAAGCTTTATTTACACAAAGCTAGGTCTAAAACAAAGAATATGGCTTGAAATTCAAGCTGGTGTGTGTATAATATTCCCTCTTCCTAAACAGGGCAGGCCTAATACTTCCTGAAAAAATCAACTATCTTTAAGAAGCTTATGCAGTTAATGTGACATCAGGCTCCTAAATGACCAGTTTCAGGCAACAAATAGTTTTGCATTAGCAGTTTTCATTTACTGAAGATTTTCCTAGATAATTCTGGAACAAACCAATGAACATAGGCTTTAAAGATAAAATTGAAAATTAAATTTTTTTACACAGATGCTTTGCAAATAGTATAAAGTATGTCTATTTAAGAACTGATCTGGCTTAGGAAAACAGTACTTTCTTATATGCTACAAATGTTCTATGAGCTATGACTTTTTTTCTACCTTTCTAAAGCTGATTACAAACAAGAGCAAAAAAATAGAAGAACATTGTTTTTTCTAATAATTCAAAAATTTGACAGAGAATATGCATTTGAAGTATTGACCTTTACATTCAAAAATAGCAAGCCGCTTCTCCATACCATGATGAAATATTACATAAGATTAATCACTATGTCTTAGATTAGCATGAGCCAGAAATAATAGAAATTAAAGCTAATTACACCAATACTACTATCCATACTTAAGTTAGCAAAGTCATTTCTGTTGATCTTCCTGATTCTGTTGTAGCGTGAGTAGAAATATGTGGTCTTCTTAGGCAATGGTGGAACAGCATAAATTTCATGATCATCACAGTAGACTGTCGTCCCTAGGCATGTACACAAAAGGCAAGTGGGAAGACCTATCAAAGAATTTGAAAGAAAACTGTTTGTTACAAAAAAGATGTACAAAATTGATACATAAATTAGTGCAATAAAATGCTCACCTAAGTGGATCATAAGATTTTGTTAATGATAAAGCTCACTCCCATTGTGTTTTGATTACAAGATCACATAATTACAACAAGGAAGAGAATCAGTTTTGCTTAAAATATTTTTTTCTTGTTTTGCCCATTGGAAAGTCATTTAACTTGTTCTGATACAGTGCTTCTGAGACTATGAAAATAGAATATTAAGTGACAGCAGCCAATCGAGATCAATTTCCCTCTTAACTGACAAGTGTGAACTTACATCCAGCTGGAGAAATATCTGTTGATGACTGAAACTTGAAATGATTTCCCAAATTTGGTTCTGCAAATAATATTTATGAATAATTTGTAAAGAAATTAATGTTTTCTTACAGCGCTATGGAAAAGAACCTCAACTTCCTTTGCATGTTTTTTAATTATGTTTTCTGATTCAGAAATTTAGTATCATGAAAAATTTTTCTATCAGTCTGAGTTAAGGTAACTTGGAGACAATGTTAGCAAAATATTTTGTTACCACCAGAAGTTCATGAAAATGAAAATTTAATCCATTTCATCTCAGTCATAAAACTGCATGAATACCATGAATTCAGAAGTTTCCTTAGGTGGCACTGTTCAGATTTGGTGAGAATTGTGACACTGGGTGAGTTGTCTGAATGGCATTTTTATTCAGGAAATGTTGTTAGCTGCTGTGAGTGTTGATTTTTTTGATACATCTTTTCTTTGATTATGGGCATAAATCAGCATATCTGTTTCTCATCTTTTAATCCCATAGAAATGCTTTTCTGTTCCATGTTTTCCTCCTCCTTGTAGCAGATGGCTGCTTTGTTGTTCTGGTTACTGTATAAAATCGCAGCATAATTAATGAGTATGAAAACATTTTTCTCCACATCAGTTGTTACATAGAAGATTTGCCATTTTAATCTGTGTCAGTTGCCAACAGACAGCAGTAACTAACTGAAGGGTGGGAGATATATGTAGGGTCCTTTCAGGCAAGATTAAAGAGTCGATGACCAGAGTACTCTTATATTTATATATCTCTACTTTGGCATCCAGGAATAACTGGAGAGATAAGACTTTTTGTATATTTTCCTTAACTTCCTCCACTTGACAGTTTAAATTAGCTACATGGAGCAAGCCTGACACAGGGAGAAAATAAATTGTCACATATTGAACTATTCCAATAAATCTAGGCCTAAATGGATGTAGAGTTTAGGATAGCTGGCATTTTTTGAAAATATTGCAACATAGTACAGGAAGAAATTTTCCTCTTCTGTCCAATTTTTGATCTTGAAGGAGTGTTACTTGTCACTTATATCTGATGTAGATTGAAACAAGACAGACGTATGGGGAGGATGCAGAAAGCTATCAACAAGAAAAATGAACTTGGCTTGAAGTTCCTGAACCTTGTAGTCTTCTATCCAGCACTGCCAAGAACAGCAACAACATCTGATGAGAAAACATGTTGCTGAAAAAAAATAAAGACACAAAAAAAATCTAATTTGATATGTTACATCCTTGAGCCTCCCATGCATGTCTGTAGTTGATGCACTAGTTGATTTGCATTCAGTGCTCAAAAATGTTGACAGATACAGAATTCATGATACGTAATATACTTGAAATGTTTTGTAACATCCTGCAGCTTTCAAAAATGAAGAAAATTGTGCACTTTTTTCCAGAACTCCTCAAATTTTTGTTTCCATTTTTATTTGTTTTGACACCAGTGGTTCTTGGTTTGGTTTAGGTTTTTTACTCAGTCAAGGGTCACCAGTAGTAATATGTATAAAACCAATCCTAGGATCTTCACTAAGGACACAGTTTTGGAAACATGATTTTTTTCTTTTTTTTTTTTCCATTTGTCTTCAATGGCATGTAGTTATAGTGTTTGGTATAGTAAAAAGTAGGATCTTCCTGTTGTATGTTTGTCACCATACAGCACAAAGACCCATCACAGCTATGGATAACTCTCATGAGCATCAACTACAAGAGTTTAAAGTAGCTGCTAACAAATGTCAGTTATTAACATCACAATGTTTGTGTGGGAAAAGGATAGATTGTATTTTAAAATTTTAATTCCTCTGTGAGATGTAGAAAGTCCTTATTTCACAACTAGTCAGAAGAACAGAAAATCAGCTTCTTCCAAAATTTCAAAATAGCTTCCTTTAATTAAGTTTCACAGTTTCTTGTTTCCATGGTCAAAAATTTGTCAACATATTAATTGTATTTTGTATGAACAGATTTATAAAAATCATGCAGTAAATCACTCTAAAATAACAATAGTTGGTAATGATATTGAAACCCAAGTCAATAAAAAATACCTGCAGCATTTGCCAATCCTTAGCAAATTTTTAAATTGTGTGTAGGCATTAAGTAAAATTGTATTTTAAAAAAATCTTCATTGGTTATATTCATAAGGAAATGGATTGAAAACATTTTGACTAAGCACTTATTGAACTTCAGCTAGGCATGCTATATTTCTCTTCAGTAAGAGGTACAGCAATTATATACCTCTTTTGCATTCATAAACAAACAAAGCGGGCTTACTCAAAAGCATTTCTAAGCATGCAAAACTCATTTTTCTTCCTACTAACCATCTTGAGTTTGGGGTCCAAGAACCCCAGACCCTTGTGTTGGAGGACCATCAATTAATTTTGGTGTTGATGCTTCCTCTTCAAATTCTTCACTCAACGGTGCAGAAGAATAACTCTCTTGAATTATGGAAGGTAGTGCTGTCCCAGTCTCTGTCTAGGGAAAATAAAGAGGGAACAGGCAATATTACTGTTTATTTCCATCAACAGCTGTTTCTCTTCCAGTTATTCATATTCTCCCACTAGAGGTCACATATGATCTGAGGTTTAGTGCTTGTTCTGCATTTTATCACACAGCTATAAAGAATTCTGATGATGTGTAAACAATTCATGAACTCCAATATAATCACTTTTTACCTCAGTGTTTTAAATGTTTTGTTGCATGCATACATGTATATACTTCATTAGCGAGAACATGTGCTAACAAAATGTTTTTTCCACATTTATTTAGTTAGTTGTGTGAAAAAAATTATATATTCTGTGTGACAAATGAAAACTCGTTGTGAAGCATCAAAGAAATGTAAGTCATTTGACCATAAAATTGGAAATTTCCCCAGCATAAATCTAAATGTAATGTAGCTGTGCAGGCTGTCTTTTAAGAACATTAACATACTTTAAAAACCCTATTTTCTAAGAATTATGAAGTCTAAGTTCCCATACTACTTACTAACTCATTGGCAGTGATTTTGACAATTTTCTCAGCAGACCCTTTCATGGAACCAGAAATATTTTTTCTTCTCCACTCAACATAATTAGTCAAACCAGCAAATTTTATTGTGTCAATTTTAATTTTAAGATGAATTCTGTTGAGTTTACTATATGACAACTTCAGAATAAAAATAAAGATGTAGATTTTTTCTTGAATCATATTACCCCATTAATACCATAAAGAGTATTGCAGCCTTGCCAGATCTGTTAAAGAAGGGCCCTCTTTTACAAAAAGGTAGAGGGGTTTACTGTAATCACCCAGACACTGAGAATCCACCCTAGTTGTGGGACATTCGTTAGTTACTTTACCACTACATCTTGATTTCCCCATGTGTAATAATATTTATATTATTATTAAATTTAACTAAATAGTATGTTTGACCATACCAGGGCCTCCTTTGAAAATGCACTTTTTTAATTTTAAAAGCCCAGACAATTAACTAATGTCCTTATAGGGCTTTGCTCATCTGAGGTAGACGTTACGTAATACATGCGCTCCTGTGGGCGCTTCAACATTGTGCTGCAGTTGGCGCTCCTTAGCCTATACCTAAGACATGACCAAAAACAGGAATTTTATCACAGTATCCTTATCCCAAGTGTGAAGGTCCTGAAGCCTAAAATTATGCTTCATCAAAGATTTTCCTCCTTCTAGAGCAACACCTCCATAAAACTACTGAATCCCGACTTTTTCACCTGACCAAAATCTCCTTTCTTGAGATCATCCTCCAGATACTGCTGCCTTTGCTGTCAACCAGCTGTTGAAATCACTCACATTAGTGCTCATAAATTCTAGCTATAAAAGACAGGTAAAAGCATTCAGACTAAAGAAGTGTTTAAGATTTTTTAAATTAGGCTTTCTATGTAGACTATGCAAACTAATGGAAGTAACACACCTGAGATCTAGGTCCCAAGCACAAGCAAAGCTTTTGGTATATTCTGATCCCTATTTAAATCTCTTAGTTTAACTATATAATATTCATCAAGTAGTTATTTTTCTCTTATTATTCTGGACAGGGTAGATTTTAAATATATTTTTGTGAAATACGTATGTACATTTGTCTGCATATATGTATTAACTGCAATTTTGAAAGTAAACCCTTTACACTTCATAATAGACTCCCTGGATCTTTGGTGTAGCTACATATCATTACTGGCAGTATTAAATATTATCCTCCTGGACTGCCTGAGAACATCTAAATGACCATCTGAAATATACTTTTCACACAGAAATTGCAAAAATTTCTGTGCAAATTTTGTTTAAGTTATATAGTGGCCATAGCTTCAAATATTTTGCTTCAATTAGCTTCTTTGAAGTGAAAGACTATAGAAGCAATGAAGAAACAGGAAAAACCCTGAACCTCACAGGCTCAGATTTCGACTGAGCACACTTCAAATTCTTTGTATACTCTGCATTTGTATACTGTATTCCAATAAGACATAGATACTATTACTTGGTAGGATTTATGGATAAAAATGCCCTGATACAGTTGCTAATATGCAGGGTGATCAGTTGAGCAAAATACAGGGTGATCAGTTGAGCAAAATGCAGAGTGATCAATTGAGCAAAATGAACTTCAGCTGAACTCAGAGTAACCTGTTGATGTAAGTAAGGGTGAAGATGTACCTTGTTGCTTTGAGCAGACAAACACACAATGTTCCCATCTGCAATACTGAAAGTGGGACAGCTTAACCAGGAATGGACTTGGGGACAAATCAAAAAAAGACTTTGGGAACAAAGGAAATGGGACAGATGTTCTCCAAATGGAGGAAGCCTAGAGGGAGAGATGCATTCCAGACTTTTGTTGACCCAGAGGAGTACTGCACTAAAGTGTTTGCACATGCTGTCTACTTCTTCACCAGTTCTGTGAAATCAGCTAAGATTCCCTGTCCCAAATTTTGGGACAAAATGCAGACATTTTGAGACCTATTATCAGATTTGTATGAATCTTTTTGTGGCAGTTCTAATGAAAATAATATTCTGGATAAGAGCGTTTTCAAGACAAAGTTTGTAAATGAGTGTCAGGCCTAAGATAAAATTACTTTCGCTTGTCGTGGGAGTTGGGTCATCTACACTGACTGCTACTTCTCCGAATATTTGAAGGCATACTTCATGGAGCTTAACTACCTTGGGATTTGTAATTTGCTTTATGTTATCTCGGATATTCTTAGTTGGTTAATCACTGTAGCTGTTTGGTACCAAAAAAGTAACATTAACTTCTAGTAATTCTGTTTCTAGACTGCTATTTCTCTCTTATTACAGGATGTTATCTTGTTTTGGAGATGCCCAGTGGAAAGTCTCTCCATAGTTTCCTTGTCAATGTGCTAAATCTATGCTCTAGAGAAACTGTTCCAAACAGTTAGCGTTATCAATTCCATCTCTTGCACCAGTTATAAATGTTATAAAAAATACAAATTATTACAGTGAATTTATGATGTTGCCATTTTTACACTGGTAATAGAGTAGGAGTTCAGATACATGTGTACTGCATACCAGACCCAGAGCATCAGCAGTCTTTACTCCTCTACATAGGTACATATGGAACCAGTAACCTGAAGGTAAAAGTCTGTTTTCTATTATTGGTGATCTTATCCATGCAGCTTTCTATCTTTTGCGTATTTGATAAATCACGCAAGATTGCAACAAAACAAGGATGTTTCTTGCACTATACTGCACAGAATGATCCTTCATCTTCCAGATGTTTGTTAATTTTTGGCAACATGGACTTTACTGAGAAACTGAAGCAAAAATGATTCTATATCACTTAATGGTAATACTTCTTCATAGGGTTTTGGAGGGTTTTGGACTGGATTTGTATTTCTTTTGCTACTTTAAGTAATATTCTTTATGAAAAATCAAAAAGCAGGAAGAATGTTGTAGAGAAATACAATGAAGCTTGGCGGTTTTGCCAACAGTTCCAAGTCTTCAAATTACAGCAACCCTGACGAGCCAGATTTGATGCATGGCATATGAAAACATTGACAGGGTATCACATCGCCTACCTTTAAACATCTAACTTTGTGCAGTTACCCTCCTCTGTCTTTGAAATAAATCAAAAGATTTTGCAGATGCCAGTGTCTATTAGCCACAGAGTATGCTAAAGGAGATTCATATCTTTCTTAAGATTGCACAAAGCATCTCTTTTTTTTTCCCACCCTATATTTATCTAACATGACTACATTTGCAAATGAAACTGCACAATGTAGGTGGCTAATTTAGAGGCACTTTCAGACCAGGAAGTTGAAAAAGTCGACAGCACAGAAATCTGAACATATCAAAGAGTGATAAAATACAACTAAATAAATAAATATATTTAAAATATATAATTATAAATAAAATAGAAGTCAACTTGTAACTTCAACCATCCATAGGCTAGGCATTTAGTCTATGCTAGCACCCTTTCACAGTTGGCAGAGAATGAGACAAAACTTCTGAAAAGCAGCTTCAGCCACTGACCACGGATGCTTCTTTTAGGATGGGCTGTTCAGGTATCTGTCTCTCACCACTGGCTGAAAAGAAGGTGAGACAAATGAAAAGGTTTTTAAGAT
This sequence comes from Ara ararauna, assembly GCA_028858755.1. Lineage (NCBI taxonomy): Eukaryota > Metazoa > Chordata > Aves > Psittaciformes > Psittacidae > Ara > Ara ararauna. Next base: position 119,431,601 of record CM054376.1, on the reverse strand, counting down.
TGGAAATGGCTCAGGAGTCTGAACTGTGGAGCGTGACCAGCAGGTCAAAGGAGGTGATCCTGCCCCTCTACTCTGCTCTCGTGAGACCTCACTTGGAATATTGTGGGCAGTTCTGGTGTCTTCAACATAAAAAGGACATGGAACTGTTGGAACAAGTCCAAAGGAGGGCCACGAGGATGATCAGGGGACTGGAGCACCTCCTGTATGAAGGTAGGCTGAGAAAGTTGGGGCTGTTCAGCCTGGAGAAGAGAAGTTACGTGGAGACCTCATAGCAGCCTTCCAGTATCTGAAGGGGGCCTACAGGGATGGTGGGAGGGACTCTTCATTAAGGACTGTAGTGATAGGACAAGGGGTAACAGGTTCAAACTTAAACAGGGGAAGTTTAGCTTGGATTTGAGGAAGAAATTCTTTACTGTAAGGGTGGTGAGGCACTGGAATGGGTTGCCCAGGGAAGTTGTGAATGCTCCATCACTGCCGGTGTTCAAGGCTAGATTGGACATAGCCTTGGGTGACATGGTTTAGTGTGAGGTGTCCCTGCCCCTGGCAGGGAGGCTGGAACTAGATGATCTTAAGGTCCTTTCCAACCCTAACTATTCTATGATTCTATGGAGAAATACAAGTAAGATGAAAGAGTATCTGTCGACTAGCAGTCAGTAGGGGTGGAACAGGATAGAAATGTAGGTAAATGTAATCTATATGAGGATTATAGACCAACATAATCTATGCAAAGTAGTAAAATGCAGAAAATAAATGGATTTAAAGAGGAAAACAGCAAGGCTGGAAGCTGTCACTTGCTACATTTCTCTTCTAATGTGGTGTAATTCCAGCGATAAATGTTTTGTCTATCGTTTTATGTTTACATCTTTTAGGGTCAAAGTTGATGTATTACATGTAGTAAGCTTAAATCCACAGGAGAATCTGAACTATATCCTGTTTCATTTCTTTTACTGCAAAAAATATACTTAAAAACACAAATGAAACTTCAGAACTTAACAAGAGACTTGCTAAATCTCTTGTTATAAACTTGAAGGGATGGTTGTACCACACTGACCCATCAAAAGGAACTAGTTTTCCCCACAGCTGTTCTGAAATTACCAAAGGCTTACAAGAAAATGTCTAATTATGGTAGAGGTTTTTGGTTTGTTTTCCTTTCCAAAAGTGGCTCATACTTGTTTCTTCTTGAATTTGCATTTAAGGTCTTCTTTTGTCTTATTGTTCTATCTTAAAAAATAAATAGATTTGTGGACCATTGTAAGTTAATGCAAGAAACAATTAAACTGTAATGATGCAGCTCAGATAAATTGTCCTTTTCTTGCAGAGAGCTACATAAATAAGTTGTGCAATAAAAAATTAGTATAATAAAGTCAGTCAGATCTTGGGGAATGGGAAGATGTTATTTGCTTACAAAATCCCTAAGTAAAGTAATTTTACCTACTTGCACTCAGTCTCTCACATCTTAATCCTTGTACATTTACAGCCACATATTCCTGCATACCTAAATGTGTATGCCTTACTGCTCCGGCTGGGATCACCTGTGTTCAGTAAAGAAGACAAGGGATAGAAGCTGCTGATTCTTTTTACTTCCTCTGGGATTCTTCTTGACCTGTGCTGAAAACTAACCTTTGGACAGTTTTTCATCTCTTTTAAGATTCACTAGCTGTCATGGAGTAGTCTTCCTGAGACTCTTGGATACTCCAGTATCCATTGATCTTAAGCCAGGTTGCTGCCCATTGCCTCTTTTCCTCATTGGGAATGCGATTTCATGATGGCTCACATGGAAAGTAATGGTCTATATTGTATTCTACAACTGTATTTCCTATGTGCTGGGGGTGAGAAGAAGGGTTTTCACCAAAAAGTCATCTGTATTGCAATATTATCAGGATGCAGGACCTTTGTTTTTTGGCATAAACAACACATTCTTCAGTTTTGGTGCAGGGAACAGTGTTCTGGAAGTGGTGCAGTTGAGTACAGTATCCTTCTTACCAAAGCAGATCACTATTTAACCCTTTAAGCCTTCTAATTTATTTAAGTTATTTTGTTGCTTCTGCTGTGTTTAACACACACATATACACATACATTTCCATTCGTACTTCAGTCAGACCAACCTTAATATTTAACTTACAAAACTCTAGAGTTGTAACCCAGTTCTCTAGAAATTAATTTCTGTGGCTTCAGCCTTGGAAAATACAGGCAGATTCTCAATTTCTTTTGTTTAGTCTTAGAGAAGTAGTCTTCTTAGCAGCTTGAACACAGAGTATCCTAAAGCTTCTTGTCTCAAAAGCAAGTGTATATATTTCATGTCTGATTTTACCTGAGTAAAAAATTAATGCTACATAACATTGCTAAAAAGATTTTACTGACTAATTCTGTTGTCTGAGAATGAATAAATTTGATATAAACTGAGCTAATTTGTATTTTCCCGAGTACAAATGTAGTCAAAGTCTCCTTCCAGAACTCTGTTTGAAATTACAGATTTTGTTTCTAACATTCTGCTTTGAGGGCTATGCAATATCTATGCCTACAAGCAGCAGACACTTTTCTTTGAAACAGTGCTGAAGTTTTGCCAGACATAAAATTTCAAAGAGAAATACATCAGTTTTAGAAATTGCACTACTATAAAGCACAAAAGAACTGAAAATTAGTCCTAGATATTCAATAAAGATTTCCACAGGAGCTCTCACTAATCCAAGCCACATACACAGCCAAAGTTGGACATCACTCAGAGACCAAAGCATCTACTAGAAACACTGCCAACCCTCAGACTTGTGGTAAGGAGCTGTCTCAGATCAATTTCCAGAGCTCACTGTAAAGGAGGGTTCAGGGTCTCAAGCGTATTTCCTTGTGCAGTCCAGGCAGACCAGGCACTGCTGGAGCTGAACATACTTTTGCCTAGTTCGTCAGACTGGATTTTCCTAAATGCACTGTGATTGGTTTATTTTAAATTTAAATCTAAATTAAAAGCAATCAGTATTAGACACATGAACAAAAAAACTGGATTCACTCCACTTAACTTCATACATTGAATTTAAGCTTAGTCTCATTGCATTCCTGGTGCAGACAGTGGAGGTAGAATTACTTCCTGAGGGAGGTTCAGCACACATATGTTGTGAATTTACTCCCTAAGGTGCCTGTCCATCTTCTTTTGGCTGTGAAAGAGACAATAAAGGCAACTATATTTTTTACCAGACATCAAGGCCAAAGTGTGGTGTCAGATCTGCTCTTTCCTCAAATTTCTACAGCTTATAGTGCAAAGACACTTTGTCTGATTTGATCCAATCCATCAGGTACACATACCCTGCAGTGATACAGACATAGTGCTTACAAGCTGCTGTATCTTCAGAACTAGAGAAGTTTCTAATAGTTTGTCTTCACAGTGTGGACTGTCATGCTATATAGAAACATCCTGTCAGCGTAAGACTGATTAACAATTGTATAGTGACAGGTCCAGAACATGAATATGGTACAAGGAAGAAAGAGCTGAGGGCAGGGGCATAGGTGTGATATATTTCCTGGCACTGGAAGGGACATTCTGCACCATGACAGGCATTGCTACACAACTCTGAATATCAAAGCAAGAATTATAATAACAGAGCACTTTTTTCTGCACATTAATTTTTTGTACTTAATAGTTTTTCTTGAACTTGTGGTCTGAACTCTATATCCAGCTATTACGTCCAAAGCTACTATTTCCCTTTGTATTAATAAGACTTAGGAGTGGAAATTGAAAAGCAGAAATCAAAGGTAGTTCAAGCTTAGGTCTACAAAGGAAGTCAGAGCCAAAACCATTCTTGAGTAAATTTTCAAACCCCAGATTTCTGCGATGTCACAATAGGGATTGTGCTGCTATGAAATGTGTACAATTACTGCAGTACCATTTCTATACTATTTTTTTCTTTAAACAAAAAAAACCTGGTGCAGTCATTAAATAGAACAGCTATGCTGATACTGGTGGACAGTCCACTAAGTCTTTAAGCATCTAAGAAGATATTAGGTTGCATCAAGGACTTTAGGAAAAGAAATTCAGAGAAGCTTTACTTAGCCTGATACATATTGTGCAGGTGAGGATTCAGGCAGAAATTTCATTAGAGCTTTACAGTTGTCCATGCTCTGAAGATGTCTCTACATTTCACTGTCTCACACTTAAGGTTATTTGTGTAGGGAATGAGGCACTCCAGCACTTCAGTAATTCAAAGAACCCATCTGCTAAATTCGCACAAGTGTTTTACTCCAGCTCAAGTGAAAACAAAGGTGCTGGCTCTCCATTCATCCAAGAAAGAGAGCTGAGACATAAGTTGCTAGCCTGAGGAGACTGGCATTCCAAATCCCCGTGTTTCAGAAGACTTACTAATCATCAAATGGGGGCCAGAGGAGAGTTTGGATGAGCTGTTGAAAGAATAACAGAATACAAAGAGGCAAGACTTACGGCAGGAAAAGGAGAACAAAACAAAGGAAACGTGATTATTTAGCCTAATATGAAAGACCTCAGAATTTTTCAAAGGATTATTAATTAGATAATCACTGAATATGAGCAAAGATAGAGCAGACTCAGAGCAGAACCCCTTCTGAGCTGTGCCTCAAACCACACTGGATTCTGTTTTGATTGGCTCTAAAATTTTTCTTATCTTAAATGATTTCTAAATGGGATAGAAATGCACATTATTTAACTTGGCAGTGTTCAGGAAAACAAACAAAAAAAACCCATATAGCCATGGGTGCCATTTAGGAAATGGGGGCAATTTTCTAAAATATCTGTGTCCTTGTTTCATAACCCATGTCAGTAGGGATGGTGCACATTACTTCTTTCTGGCAGAAGTCACAAAACTTGAATTCAGGGGAGCCCTGGGTGATGGGAGGTTAAGGGATCAGGGAAATTGAGGGAGCAAGCATCTACTGTAAAAGTTGTATGTAATCTCACAATGGAGTTTCAGTTGTCACCTCTCTCACAGGAATTTCATATATTGTAATAAGACACATTTTGCAAAGTCATTGCATATCTACCTTAAAGTCTCTTATTTAATCAAATACCTGCCACAAAGATAGAAAAAGGAGTGTCTCCCAACACTGTGAAGTGTCAAGAGGGAGTTCTTGCACAATAAGACCCATCTGTATGTGTGCTATAGCAATAGCAGAGATGCTTTGTATGTGCACATACATATAAGTGGAGGGGTGTGTATGTCTCAAGTTCTGAGCTTTGTGCAGGCACCTGAATAGTTTATTAGTTTAATTAAAATTCAGCAAGATAATGCAGGGTCAAATATTAGGCTTTCACAACGCTTGTTTCTGATCATTTTGTGTATCTACTTTCTAGCTCACTTCTGTGTACACAACCCAAGATCAACCTGCATTCAAGTCGCTCTTTTTGCTACTTGTCCAGTGCTAGGATAGCTCCTTTGCTTCTCAGCCTCACTGATACCCTATCTTACTGATGAAACTATTTTTCTGATGCCCCTATACTTTCACTTCTTTTTCTAACTTAGTTTTCCTATCTAAAGAGAAATGGACTGGTTATGTTTAAGAGGTACATTAATCAAAAGCTTCAACATGACTTTATTAGACATTAGTAGCTGATATATAGAGGGTCTCTTTTGACAATCTGTTTTTCTCACACAATATCAAAGCAAAGTTTTAACTTCAAAGAGTGAAAAACTGAGCTTTCTTTTTTACTAGCAAGAAACTCAGACAAGAATGCTTTTGACAGTCTGCCTTCATTGTATCCATTTTAAAAAAGGAAATCTATCTTTGTGTATGTTTGCAGAACAGCTGGGACAAGGAAGACCCAGTCTTGACTGAGGCCTCTGATCCTTATCATGATATAAATATTCATTGAAAATAATAATGAAACTTACTGTGAAGAAAAGGAACAATACAGCAGCTCATGTTTATACTGTTGGAACTGTCAGTTTCAGAAGATAAAACCAACACAAAGCTTGTACACTCTCTTACAGTGACATTCCTCTGAAGTGCCTTTCTCTTTTAGGACTTTGGAATTTTTTCCTTGGTCAAAAGCTTTTCTTTTTTACACTGCCTTTTTTAACCATTATCTGACAGAGTTGGTACCATTCTCTCTAAAGTCTCAATACACATTTTATTTCTGACTGATATATTACTTAAGGTTTTTTCAAGTAACAATTTCTTTTGGGATGCAAAGCTTCAGCTACCTATTCCGTGTATCACTAACCCGGGAACTTGAAAACCACAGATTTTATTGCTCATAACCCATCTAGTACATGGCAATGAATAGGTTTGATTGAGGGTTCAATACAATTCTCCCAAGTAATTCATAGCTACAAGTATTTTGCCCATGCAAAATATTTGCTTTAAAAATGTACATATATTGAATACAGTGAAAAGAATGCAAGAAATGAAACAGATCTGTTGATGTGACATGATTTACTGGTGGACTTGACAGTGCTAGGTTAATGGTTGGACTCGACAATCTTAAAGGTCTTTTCCAATTTAAATGATTTTATGTTAGCAACCAATGCTAGATAACCTCTGATTCCTCTTCTTAAGTAGCTTTTCCAAACCTCAAAGTTATTCTAAAATCTGAGAGAAAAATAGACAAATTTCAAGTGCAAAATTATCAACAGCTATTAGCTAGATAAAATGTTCTTAGAAAAATATTTGTAAGGCAATGAAGTGAGTATGTGTATACATGCATACACTTTATTTTTGGCATATGTATTTCACAAGGAAAAATACTTCCAGAGTATGAGAAGTAGAAAAAAAAATCATGAACTTGGCTTCCCTCACTCTTAATTAACTTTATTAAGCTGAAATTTTAGTGCCAAGCCTGAGACAGATGGCTAGGGTCCATCTAAAGATATTTGAGGAAGGTAGGTACATTGGGTCTGGCTGGGAATGAGTTAACTTTCCCTATAGCAGCCCTTCTAGTGCTGTATCTTACATGTGTGGCTAGAAGGGTGTTGATAACACACTAGTGTTTTGGTGACTGCTAAGCAGAGCTTGCACAGCATCAAGGCTGTCTCTTCAGCACCCCTACCCACCCTAAGACTTATAGGCTGGGTGTTGGCAAGAGGTTGGGAGGGTACATAGCTGGGACAACTAACCCAAACTGACCAAAGGGATATTACATATCTTGGGGCATCATAATCAGCAATAAAATCCAAGAGAAAGGAGACAGGGAGTGGGGGTGATCTTTGTTATTGCGGCATTTGTCTTCTGAAGAGAGCTATATGCATTGGGGCCATACTTCCCAGGAAGTGTTTAGATATCACCTGTTGATGGGAAGTAGAGAAAAAATACATTTGCTTTGCTTTGCTTCTGCAGGCAACCTTTGCCTTTCTTCATTAAACTGCCTTTTTTATGTCAACTTATGGGTTTTGAATCTTAACTTCTTCCTCTGTCCCTCTGAGAAGGCAACTTGATGGGCTCTTTCAGCCAGCCAAGGTCAGTGCACCACAAAAATATCCCAAGAGTATGATTCATACTTGTCTTGGAGGATGATCTTGGGATGCAGCATCTGATTTTAGCCAGATAGAATGAATGGAAGGAATCCCTCAACGATTGCCCCTCATTTTGGTGGTTACACATCGAATGAATTATTACAGTACGCAACAGGTAACATTCTGGAAAGGATATACTGGCATAGGCACATCTGAGTAATTTCTTAAGATGCACAGGTGCCTGCATAACTCCCATTGAAATCAACAGGAGCAACACACAGAACACATCTGACGTCCTAGAACCATTCAGTCTCCTGGACCTGCTGAATATCAGGTGGATGCATAACCTCAGAAAGTTTTCATTTCTCAAATGAGTCTATAAATATGTTAAACAGAATGATTTCTTTTGCAGATGGCTGAATTTTAAAATCTTAAAATGAAGACCAGAACAGAAAATGCTATTTTGTTTTTTTTCTTTACTGTTCCAGAAGACTGAAAAGAAGATTCAGAGCTCTCTAAAAGGAAATGCAGACCTTAAATCAAAGCCTAAAGAGTTACAGTACACAGGCTAGATTGAATGAAGGCCTGCTGTTTGGGTCTCTGTGGGTGCTCATCATTTAAGCTATGCATAATAAAAACTAACCTTTGACCTTGAATAAATAGTGGGGTTTTCGCATAAAACCACTTATGTAGTTCACATCTTTATGATAACAGGATTGCAGGGAGGAAAGTCATAATCACGATCAAGAAATCAAATGCATTCTGTTTAAAACTTGAATGACATCAGTAATATTCAGTGTCTAAAAGACAATGTGCAAGACTGAAATGCATAGCTATAAAGCCTGCTTCATTTCTACAACACTGACCACTCTGAGCTCTCCTGGGTTTAGGAGAACTGTGAATGCTTAAGTTTATTTTGGGTGGGACATGGTAAGAAGAATGTAAGTAGAAAAGGATTTTGGCTTAGCATCTAGGAATGAAAAGGCTCACACAGGGAGGTCCATCCATATGCAAAGTAACATTCATTCCAAGTGTTATGATGGATGACCTTCTTTTGAATTTTAAGAAGGCTGCCTGAAGAGCTATGTGATGTGCAATAATCCGGCTCCAGAAAAGAAATTTACAAGACAAAATGAAAAGACTTTTTGGACTCTGCCGATTCCATGCTTCCCTAAAGAAAGCAACCTGTGATAGGACATATTGTATTTTTTGTTGTTGTTGTTGGGTGCAATATTGATCATCCTGAATTTACTTTCAGATGGAAAAGAATCACAGGAGCCCTGACTTGTCTCTGTTCTTCACTCAGAGACTTGGAAAGGGGCCACCCCATGCTTCAGTGTCTTAAGACCTCAGAAAAAGAGGGCAGCACAGGAGGGTCCCACATACAATTCAGGGCATTCCTATAAAATCTATTGTTAGAATAAGAAAATCTCTGTGTTGAGGCATATACAAAATAGCCTCACCCATTTCAGGAAAGGAAGCCATTTTTGTAGGACTGATTAAGGCTTCATTTTTAAGAGCAAAAGAGCAAAGAAAGACAGAAACTGTGACATATTAGTCAGTGTGAAACAGAAAGAGTACAAGTATCCAATCACTAGAAGTGTGGTGATTTTATCTGGGAAGAAAGTTCTAGCTTATGGGTATGTAAGGAGCTTTGATTCTGCATGGCACAGGAGATCAGGCTAAAGGCAAAGTAATTTCTTTAAAGCAAATTTCTTTAAAGCAAATTTCTTTTCAGTCCTTAGATGAGAAAAATTGTTTTCTACACATTGTAAGGTTCTGGCCTTAGTGCAAACTTTGAGATTACTTTTATAATATAAAGAAAAAAAAAGATTTTTAATTTGTCTTTGTCCTTTGATTTCAAGGCTGCTACCCAGTTTTGATCTCACCTTGATGAAAGACTAGATCCTATCCCTCCTGCTGCAGTCATGGATCACTCAAAGGCACATATTAATATGAATTATGTACTGCTATGTGGAAATGAACTAAAATATTATGTGTAATAGCAAACCCCAAAATTATTATTTAAATGTTATATTTTTTCATTCAACTTCTATCCCACTCAATCTTGAATCGTACAGTGCATATATCACCTTCAGGAAAGTTATCCCCTGGTCTAAACAGCAGAGTGAGATTAAAATTAATTGCCTTTTAGCAATGTGGAGAAGTACAGAAATACAGGGGGAGAAGGAGGCATGTAAGTCAACATACTCATAGCATAATAGAATTTCCACACAATTTTTTCAGTAACCTTTAAGTGCTTTCCCTTTCTTTTTTACTTGATTTTGCCTACTTCTCTAATCGAAATATAAACCACTAGCATTTATAGCCTTGAAGAAACACAAGAAATACTTGTATTGAACATACCTTTTACTGCAAGAAATAACCCCAAGACATAGCATTTTACAACCCCATTTAGTGGGGAATCCTGGATGGCCTATCTCAGCTGCGTTTGTGTCTGATCCAGACAGACAAATCACAAGGACAATCTCTAACAGATTTTGTGGCAATGCAAGGAAACCTGAGGGAAGCATGGTACATTTCACCTGCTCACAGCGATTACCATCAAAAAAAACCCCCAAAAAACCCAAAGAAGAAACAATCAAGAAATCTTTTGGCCACATTTGTAGATTAGGAAAAATGTGAATGAACTATGGTGTTTTATTAGCACAGAAAATTGTTGATCAACCAAAGGCAATAGCAACCACATATGTAGATTTGTCTGACGATTATTTTCATGACCAAGAAAAAAGCATCAGTAACCACTGCATTTGTCCACTTTGGAAAGATAGAATAAGTGAAATTCTGATTACCTCCAATTGGTCAGACTGCTCATTTTCTTCATAGACAAATAGATGAGGCAGCTCTCCAAGCGGTATGTCATAGAACTCGGAATCATAAATTATGTTACCAGTTACAGGTGCAGATCCAACAGACTCAAAGACAAAAAATCCCAGAAAAATATTTAGAAAGGTCTGCATTCTGTTTTTTTTTCCTGAAAAAGAAGAAAATGGAGAAATTGTGGGTAATCTGGTATTTGCAAAGATTCTATGAAAGTTTAATCTCACAAATACATTACTTTGATGTGCGAAACAGTATTACTGATATATAACTCATTTATTCATGATGACTCAATGGTTTGTTCTGTTCCTGGACCTGAGAATTTCTACAGGCCGCTTTGGCCATGCTAACAAAGAAGACCTATTGAGTTTTACTGGTATAAACTGGTCTCAATGAGAAAGCACCTGCGAAGTTGAAGGGAAGATATATACTAATCTTTTTCCCCCTTCATCTAACTTCACCTGTTTCCACTACACCATTAAAAAAGAGCTTTTGAGATACTAGCCAAAAGCTAAATTATTATATTATTTATCTATCACAATGGATAATCTTTTGAAATGTACAACATCATTTGCCTTCTCCTTCAGCAAAAAAAAAAAAAAAAAAAATTAGAAAACATTAGGACCTTTGTTTTTTTGTTGCCTCTGGATGAGCATAATCAAAATACATTTCACCCAGTAGGTTTTTTTCCAAAATATAATTTCAATTGGCTGAATGGTGTAGCATATGTGGACCATGACTTCTGCAAATGTCTGTGGAGCAAAATAAGAAGTAATCTGTGTCCTCCATAGCCCAGTAAGTGGCAGTACTCTGCATTCCTTCATTACTCAATCAACACCATTTTTAAAGTAGCAGGAACTGGTAGCATAATAGAGTCACCTGTTCTCCTTTGAGAATAGAATTGTAAAGATGAATTTTCACCCAACTAGATACTCTGTTTTAGCAAAGTAGTAGAAAAGTCATGCTAAGCTTGAATATGAGTTTTTATATGTTCCCTATTCTTTGTAAGTGATTCACTGTTATCCTACAAGATGCCTAAAGCAAGGCTTTATTCAGCATTCTTTACTTACACCTTGATTTAGATAAAGCACTCACTAACTTCACCAATAGCACAGGCAGTAATGAGCAGTGCATAAGACCAATAAATTATACTTCTGATATGATGCCATATTGCACACACTCAAATATTTTGTTTTTAAACTGTATTTATTTAAAATAGGTTTAGTACAAGAAATGTATGCGATAATTTTTAACGGGTATGCCAAGCAACAAGCTGAATTTTAGCTTCATGAAAGGAGGTCTTTATGAAGCTGGTTTAGGCATGAGGATATGAAATTCCTCTGGGGATGGTCAGCAACACAAGGCGTTCATTTTTCCCTCATTTGCTTTATTCAGAAAAACTTCAGCTGCTGCTGCGAGAAGTTAGAGTTGCTTAGGCTTGTCTTTGAGAAGACTTAGTTGAATTGCACCTTTCAGTATGAGTTTCTAATATTGCTAAAGGCATTTTACTTTGTTACCAAAAAATGAAATAGACAAAGTAAAATAAAAATGCAACCAATCTCTGGAAAAAAAAAAAAAAAACAAAACCAAAAACCAAACAAACCCAAGTATACTGGAGTTGTGGTATGTTTTTTCCTGTTGCTATATTTTGTCCTGCCTATTTTTGACAGGACTGTTTCTAGTCTTGCTTTTCTTTTTCATCTTGTTTTTCCCAAATGATTTATCTTTAGAGGATGTTATCTATTAACCCAAAATGTAACACTAACATGTTTGGTGTAATTTTTTCCTCTGAATAAGCCACTCCTAATTAATAAGAAAAAAAATACTTGCTATTCAAAATTGGTCTTGTTACATATTGCCTAGAAATAAAAGGTTTTTAAAGGTTATAGAACTTGATAAGTATTTCATTTTGTATATATATAGAGAAACCCAGCAAATATAATGATAATCTTGGTGAAAAAAGAAAGTCAATTACCTATGGCTATAGTACTTGCACCAACTTACAGAGTCTGCATGTCTCTATTTCCCTTATGAGTACTACATTGGAACACACCGTAATGATATTGGCATCTGCAGGAGTTGTAAGATCAAATATTTTGATAAAGATTATGTACTCCTCTCACAGGAAGGAACGAAGACATATCCAGGGAAAAATAAACAGCCTCCTCAATCTGCAGCCTGTGAATCAGTATTATGCATGATAAAATAAAACAAATAGCATAAAAATATTTCCAGAGTTAAAAATCAAATTAACTGTTCTAAGTGAAAGTACCAAAGCTTACCTTTAGCTTCCAAAGTCTCAAATGGGATAGAGTTACTCAGAATGCAGAGCCAGTGGTATTAGACCCTGACCAATGGCAGTGGCATTCTGGGACTGTGGGAGGTGGTACAGCTTCTACCCTCAATTGGAGACCTCAGCCCAGGGAGTTTCTCGTTCTTGAAACACCTTTATATTTGATTTTGCTAAATTGAATTTTAACAAGGTCAAACAAAAGTTGGTTGTAAGCAAATGGCATTTATTTCATGTCACAGCTTCCTACCTCTTCCTCTAAAATTTCTTACTGCTCTTACAGATAGCAATAACATTCTCAGTTACATTCTGTAAGCAATCTTTTGGGTGACTCGATAATTTAGAAATTCATATTTTCCAGCTCCAAAATTCAAGGCTTAAGGAATTAGATTTCAAATCAATATTATTTCCTGTATGTAACATTTCTATTTTGGGGCTCATCTTATGTGATAATGCCCAGTGAGTTTCCATCTGCTGTGGGTATTATCTGGTGTGTACTTTTTTTCCTTTACTTTTCTATATGCACTTCTGAGGCAATACTATAGGATATACCCTTTCCAGTATGTTTTCCTTCTGAAGGTGAAACACCACTTCTTTAACAGATATGAGCTGCTATAATATTCTGCAAATGATATACATACACTGTAGTATCATGTGCTTTATTACATCAGAAACAGGTTTTACAACGCTAGCAGAAGTCAAGCTCTTTTTTTTATTGATGATATTTTCTTTACTATCAGTTCCTACTTAATTTGATATTTACTTTTATCTTACCAGTGTTTTATAAAACATATAACCATTATTCTAAACTTTTTCATTACTCCTCCAACTCTTCAATGAAACATGCCTCCTAATACTGTTAATGTCCAATATTAACTGTTAGGAAAAGGCAGAACTCATTCCTTGTCTATGGAGAAATATAAAATTCATGTAGAAGATTCCAATATGCCTAGCATACCTGATTCCCTTTGCTTTATATAATTTCCTCATCAAAATTTTTCCAGTAAGAAGACCATCTTAGAAAAGCAAAATTTGTATTAAGTACTGAAAGCATGTTAAGAATTTTAAGCCATCCCTCAATAATTTGGATGTCCAACATCAAACTTCAAGTGCTAGCTTATGGAATCCAAGACATTTGAAAGTGTTTGGCAGAAAGCTAGGTCAAACAGTAGAAGAGCAACAGTTCTGTTAGCAGATAGGTACAGTCTGATATTCCTGGACATATCAAATGAAACTAGATGTCATGCTATTTTGGCAATTGAGTCAAATCTACAGTTCCTTACAGTACTATGACTGCTCCTGGACTACAGACTTCTTTCTAAGGAAGGTTCAGCGTGATTTGCTTCTATGAAAGCAGAGGCCTTGCATCATTAAATCAGATCTTTCTAATTTCCTTATTCACAGCCGCTTCCCATTGTAAAAACAGCTTCTTCTATGAAGAATAAGGGCAAAAAAAGTACAATGGGAATACCACAGTACTGTGTCCTGTTGCTATTCTTTCACTTCAGGTCAGCAGCTTTGGCCTCAGTTTACTCCTTAAGTTAAGTTAGTGACCTATTTGCTTTCAGTGTGCTTCCTGGCAACAAAAATATAGCTGCATCTCCTGAAGCAAAATGCATCATTTCAGCTTATTACTGTTACAGGTAGTTTTTATGCTGCTCCACCTGTTGAAGTAATTAGTGTTATTTAAAATTTAATTATTTTATTTGCTGCTATGCTTGGTCATTTAAGATTTATTCTACTGAATCCTCAGTCCCAATGTGTCTATTTACAAGACATGTTCTCTCTAGATAGATCCAGTATTCATTTATTTCACATGTACAGAAGAACTCAAAATTGTATTCCTTATTGAAGGAAAATTTTTGATCTGCAACAAATTCTTTGTATCTATACTGATATTTTTTCTTCCCTATTACACAATTAAGTTGATGTAGGCATACTGTGACCTAGGACCTGAAACTATTCCACCTTTTGGTCTGTGGGTTTCCTTTTCTTGTTTTATAAAGACCAGTGAAGTTCAAAGCACTTTGAATCTGGGTCTTAATCTTGATTTTAGTAACTCCCTGTATTTTTATCAGAGTACAATATATTTTACTAGTCTTTTTTTCCAGAAACACTAAGCAAGTAAAATTAATCAAAAGCATATATTATCTTGCAAGCATTAAAATCTTTCTATTTTTTTATTAGAGCTCTGGAAACTCATCTGAAAAAAGATACACTTTATACAAAGCATTCTACAAGCTTAGGAGGATGATGATATGGCACACAGGTTTTGCCAATAAGGGTTAAACCAAGAAAATGGTTTTGTTTGTCACAATTTATGCTTTAAAAAGTCAAAATTTGGAGATCGATTGGTATATCCGTAGGCAAAATGCCTAAGTTGATGCTGAAATTAGTGTTTGGCATTTTGATTGAGCTTGGATGTTAAAAGTCCTGATGCTAGCAACCTAGCATGCTAGCTAAAAATCCAAGAAACTCAACATTTGAGCAGTTTGAGAATATTATGTTATTAAAAACAAAAGAAAAGAAAGACTAGTTATAGCCCTGTGGTGTTGCTGAGCAGAAAGACAAGCATTTAAAAAAACACACAGAAAATCTGCACTTGAGCTAGAGGCTGATTCAGATCACTGCCTTTTGCTTTCTGAATCCTGTTATCACAGAAGATAACGAAATTCCTGAGTCTGATTAAAGGACACTAGGGAGTGAGGTTTTCATGTCCTCTAATTAGTCTTGTCACTAACACTTGGGTTTTTTCCAGATCCTCTGGCTGTGCAGTTACTGCCTTGAAAACTTCCGCAGTTGTCTCTAAATCTTGCTGTCTGACTTACTAAACTTGAGCTTGATTAAAAGCTCACTAAAGTTAATGGAGAGTTCCATCACATTCAGTGGTTTTTGGAACATGACTTCAGCTGGAAGCATATCCAGCTGTGGTCATTGCCTAATAC
The DNA here is from genome assembly GCA_028858755.1 of Ara ararauna. Classification (NCBI taxonomy): domain Eukaryota; kingdom Metazoa; phylum Chordata; class Aves; order Psittaciformes; family Psittacidae; genus Ara; species Ara ararauna. The sequence goes on along the minus strand of CM054376.1, from coordinate 119,416,119 downwards.
ATTCCTAGCTAAAGTTCATTCCCATTGTATAGTTGCTGGCAGTGCTAAACAAATTAATTATCCACTTGTTTTTGAGAGGCCTTTGTTTCCATTTCAGTTCTCCCAGTTCTTGGAGGTGCAACGACTCCTGTGTCCTTGAACTCAGTGCCAAAACTTCAGGGTTGTCCTATTCTTTTTTTTCCAAACCTTGATTATAAAGCACTGAGCCTTTGATTCAGACTGTCAGCATCATCTTGATATAAATATAATTTTTATTTTATTTGGGTTTTTTTGGGGCCTCACAGATTTATCCCCAGAATTTGTGATAAGAAGGAATGTGTGGCAAAAATACTAGGCTTTTTGCTATTAAATGAAAAATCCTGTCTGTCCCTCAGAAAGAGTTTGTGTATGGTACCAAGTTTCCCAATTGGCACCTTGATCTGCCAGCCTGAACAGAATTACAGGTCTTTAGACATCTGCATCAGCTTTGGAAAGACCTAGTGCTTTTAAACAAGGAGGGCTAGATAATATTCAGCTTTAGAAGGAGTGACAGTAGAGTCTCAAAATTAGTCTTTAATTTGGCTGTTTTTACGTAGCACCTGGATAAAAGAGGCTCCTGGTCTGAAACTACAGAGTGAGAGCAATAAATCATAGAATCATAGAATCATAGAATAGTTAGGGTTGGAAAGGACCTTAAGATCATCCAGTTCCAACCCCCCTGACAGGGACAGGGATGTATTTTCATATAAAACAGTAGCAAAATGAAAGATCTCCTTCTCCTGGTCAAGGAACCAGCCTACCTAAGGGAAAGGAAATACATAAGGGTTGCAATACTGGTGACAGTAAGTGCAGCTGCTTGTGCTACACAGTCTCTTAAAAAGAGGTATTGGGTTTCCTCCCACTCGTTTCTACATTCTGTGACCACAAGCGCATCCACCAGATGAACAAAATGTGGTCATTTGCATTATGTCACAGGGGACTGTTGCAGAAGCTCTGTAAGTATTCATTTCTCAAGATATGCTATGTCTCACGACCAAAATGCAGATAACATTAATAATCTAATGCTAATGTTAGCACTAGATTTTTAACATTAACGTTAGTATGAGGAAGTGAATGTGAGGCACTTAAAAAAGAAGGCATCAAAAAATAGTCAGGTTGAATTGGTATATTGTGTGTAAGCTAAAGACTATAGGAGAGGCTCAGCAAGCAGGGGCAAGAGCCATCTATTCTGAATAAAGTTGTTATCAGAATGTCATCTCAGAGACCACAAAGTAGACATATCCCAGTCTACAGACGTTCTAAACTATTTGGAAAGACACCTATTATTGTGAACTTGAACAATTTTATTTTAGAACTTAAAACTATGATTTTTCAAGCAATGTACTCTAACCTGCCTATGTACCCAACCTAACCCAACTGGATGAGTTTCAGTTTTCTAAATGAAAGTAACATTTAACACTCCAACCTATGTCCACTGAATGTTCATGAAGAACTTTACTAAGGTTCGTAGCAAAGAGCTTTCCCTTTTTGCACTTGGATCCATCTTCTTGGACATGCTACTACCCTCAGGCCTTTAATAATGGAATCTTCCAACATTTTCAGAAATGTTATATACTGTACTAGAGTTGCTTTAAGTCCAAAAAAAATTTACCTCAGCTTGTTCTTGTGATATTACTATTTACAGAATCATTGCTTATTATTTATTTTCCAACTTTAAATATGAAGTCAGAATTACATTGAACAAAGAGGAACCATAATGTAAAATCCTGGAATAATTGTGTTAGATACAATCAATTTCAGAGCTAAAATTCAGACCAGTATTTAGTCTTTTCTTCTGAGATTCTGAACACCCTGACTCTTTCTGTTTGTTTGTTTGTTTGTTCTAAAGGCACGGTGAGATGATGGAGAGGTAGGAAGCTGCTTTGATACAGCCCTTGCCTGTCTCAGTATTATTTGCATTTCATGAATTGCTGGATTGTGCAACCTCGTTCACCCTAGGATCCTGGGAAAAGGAGCTCATCATATGAACCTCACTGGGACTAGGGAACAAAGGCCAGAGAACAGAAAAACAAATATTTTAGAGAGAAGGAAAAAGGAAGGAAATCATGTGTCTGCAGAAGGGATTAGCATTTCCATTTTGCTCATCAAAGTTAAACAAAATACAAAAGAAGGATTTAGAGTGTTCCAACTGTTCAAATCACTATAAACAGGAGGAAAAAGAGAGTCAAACAGAAAATGTGGGATAGCTACAATTGTTTTTAACAATAAAGTCTCGTTTAGGTTTAGTTATTTCTGCATAAACAGTGAATATAGGGAAGATAAAAAGCTTTAACAAGTCACAGAAATAACTAAAAAAATCAAGCACGTATGAATAAGCTTGAGAGCCTTATTTCACACTTCAGTTTGCCTGATTTTCAGTTCTGCATGATGAATTCTTTCAATTCACATACCCTTAAAAGCTGTTATTCTTTTGCTTTTAAAGTTACTTTTATCATCACCTCTTACTTCTATGGTTGATTAAGCAGATTAAAATGTCAAACCTTGTAGTGTAAGACTTTTTTCCTGTCATTCAAATATCAAGTTTTGTACTGCCTGTCCAGCTGTGTTTGTTTTGTCTTGTTTTGTTTTGTTTTGTTTTAGTTTGGTTTGGTTTGGTTTGGTTTGGTTTGTGGATTTTTGTTGGGTTTTTTTTTTTTTTTTTTTTTTGGTTTCATTTGGTTTCGTTTGGTTGTTTTGTTTGCTTAATCATCCAGAAAAAAAATAACTTGCGTATGTAAAATTTGTCAGACCTGTGCTGAATCTGGTTAATATTGATTACTAGCAGTGAAATCTCAGAATATTTTCATGCAGTCTGGTCTACCAAACTATGATACTTTTCTGAATGAGCACCCAGGATATTGTTTTCTTGCATACATAAACCCCATATCTATTTAGACTCTTAGTCACCGTTGCATTCCATACACTTGAATTTCTTAGTTTTTAAGAGTAAAGTATTAACTGTAAGAGGGACAATACACATTTACAATAAAATCAAACAACAAATCCATAGATACAGTAACATGAATAGATGTCTCTAACTTTTCTTTTGGAAAGGATGATTTAGAACCTGTAATGTCTGCTTTGCTTCTGAAATTATTAAACTTTATTGCAAACTATGAGCATGATCCAAAAGCTATTACTTTTAGTCATCTTTAGCCAGGTTTACTGGCATGACTGTCCTGCGAAATTCAAAGATTCTCCTTAAATACACTTCCAATTTTATATCTCTAACATTTGTTTGTATAATCAGTCGACAAGTAAAATCCATCACAGCATGCTATTCACTCTTTCTGTACGTTATAAATTTTCAAGCAGATGAAAAACTTGTCAGATTATAACTGTATATTATATATGAATAAACCATATTGTTAAGTTAGTAGAGCACTCAGAAAATTAGAGAGCTCTGACTATCCAAACTCTGATAAAACAGGTCTGAAACAGCTTTTATAATAAATTATATTCCTTTTACTTTTTCTTTTATTTGATTCAAAAGTTTCAAGAGAATATGTTTTTCGCAGGATATTTATTAATTTTGGTTTGGACACAACTGGCAGGTAATACTGAAATATAATCTAACCAGAGGTAGGAGCTTAAAATAGCATATTTTCTTGTTCCATGTACATGGGCATAGGAGAGATGGAGAGATGTCTTTTCTGAAGGTTTTGATGGAGAGTAATGGGTCAGTTTTTTTCTACTTTGTTTCTAATCCTTTCATATTTTTGAAAACAAGTGACAACAAATGTGCATTTCTGTGTTTCATTGGCCTATCAGCTACATTCACATGCACATATATATGCAGGTTATACTGCTTGTTAATGAAGGCAGTATCAGGAATTCCCACTGAAGCCAAAACCAGAACTGAGAGCTTTAGACTCCCATACTTGGGCTATATTCTACTCACATTAGACAGACTGCCATTCTTCTAAAACCAAATTTACAGTTTGCTGTTTAAGAGGTATAATTTGCATCAGTTTTGAGGAGCTGGGAAAGAAATTTCTATTCTTTCTTTAATCACAGTTGACCATAAGATAGCACTGCTGAGTATGCAAGCATGTGGCATTGCAAAATGTTTTTTATTAACATCCAGAGCTATTGTCTGCTGTTCCAGCCCAGGCTGTGGACTGTTGGTGTTAGGCCCTTTCAGGAAAATGCAGTTCCTGGCCTCAGAGATGGAAAACTTCAGCATGTATTTTGCTTAACTAAACACGTACAGTTCAGAGCTGGGTTATCATATTTATCGCTAAAAGATGTATGGTGTTTTCCTTGGGATGGAAAAATAAACCAGAAATAGGGTTCAATAAGACAAGGAGATGGAATCCACAAAAGTACAGGCTTTGTATTGTATGTTGTATGCTGACACAACCATTTATTTCAAAGAAATTGTGAAGACCATTACTCTATACTTATTTTATGAATAGAGACTGTAAAAGATTTTATATAGCATAATGAGTTTATGATTATATTAATACCTATGATTCCAAAGTGTTCAAAAAATGCTTGTAAAGAGGATAACATGATTGTTTGCATTTGAATGCCATCATGTAATCCTATAGTTGTAACATAAAAATTACCTCTGCTTTCATTGAATTTGTTGTAAAATGATTTAATATTAATTGCTTGTAATATCTTCAATTTTACAACATCAGTACAACTCATTAGCAAGTAATTCTCACCTACAGTGATCCACATAAATTAGAATTACCGAAACCTGTAGAATGTAATCTGGGAATTATTAGTGCAACCTATAAACCACTGCTTATCATACTTTGCTCAGACACCAGTGTGTCAGATATGCAGTTGGCATTCATATTATCATATGATCAGTTGCATTCTTCAATGTCAATTATGCATTGTCTCCTTTTGATTGCCTCTTTCTAACAGTAGCCATGTTAACATCTCTGATGGCACTGATCTTAAGGAAAACTCTACTGACATTAACCTACATTGCTCTGGTCTGGTATTTGGGAAATATATTAATTCTCTTAATCTATTGTGGAATCAAGGATTGAATATAAAAGTGTCTTCTTCCTCTGGAAGAAAGAAAAAAGCTAGAAAAATACTCATTATAAAGCTGGTGTGCAAACAATAAAATAACTCCTTTTTTTCCTCAACTATTTTTATATATATTTTCAAACAAAGCAAACAAAAAAAAAGTTTTTCATCTTAAAAGTTACATTAAATTCTAATAAAAATCATTTTTGTCCCATTATAAAAGCCAGGAACAAAGTGTGTATACTATTGAAATGCATTTATAAAATATGAAAATTGTAGATCTAAGTTTAAGGTTCTTAAAATAGCAGGTCTGTAAAGCAGATTATTTTTCTAATTAATTTAAGTGTGTACACTGTTGGTTATAGCTGCATATGATAGTTGAAAGTGATTATAGCAAAATAGATCTGTCACTGTATCCAGAATTGAGCTGAACTCCAACAGGATTGCTATTGCCAGTCCAGCTGACTGTCTACACTTTGTTCTCTTACCATTACTCTAATAACATGGAAATGATCTTTTGAAATGGCATATGTTTTCATATTTTTTCTTCCCCTCCCCCTCATTACAGTCTCCAAGTTTCATTTTCTGTTAACCACCAGTTTCTAATTTTGAAATATTTTATATTAAAAAAAAGAAAAAAGAAAAAGGCCATCATCCAGGCTTGCTCCACAGTTGCAGGAATAGTACTAACAGTTTTAGACAATCTGTAGAGAGGAGGAGCAGCTTCATCACCATGTCCCACAGGATGACTTGTGGCATCAGAAAGGGAGCAAGGGGGAAGGGAGAAGAAGTACTAGCTTTAGTAGCCCTCCTTATTGCTCCTCCTAGCAAAAGACAGAATTCGCAGATTAGTTCATGTGTTCAAAAGAGCATTGTCTGCTGCACAGGTACATGCAGTTAGACTGAGTGGTACAATGGCTATATCCACATCAGCACTAGGTCATCTGATGGGAGAGTGACCAGGCTAAAACCAATGATGTATTTCCCAGTAGAGCTTCTGAAAAAGAATGGATCCTGTTAAATGATCCAACCCAGACTATAAGACAGCATTTCAGGCTCTCTCATCTTTTAGGCTCATGGTTCCAGTTTGTCAGCAGTCACCAGGCTTCCACTGGCACAGCTGAGAGGCACAGGAGGAACTGTGGCACTCAGTAGTGAGTGTGGGAGGTGGATGATGTGCTCGGAGAGCACAGGGCAGAGCTCTGAGCCAGTCATACAGAGTGAGAGAGACATAGTTGGTCTGTGTGATGGCTAACCACAGCCTGACTCCAGGACCTTTGGCACTGTAAACGAGAGACACACTACCCTTCAGCCAATATTTCTGTTTATTTGATTTTAATTTCTGCTTTAAACTGTTTCTTTTCTGAGTAGACTTTGGAACATGTCCTTTGAGACACTATTACACAAAGAATGTGAGGCTCCAGGTTTTTCTCATAGGATTTAAGGAAGAATATTAATTTTCTTTAGCTGTTAGAATTACCATAGTGTTTTTTTCTATGATCTATAAAATACTGTGGCTATAAAGAAGAATGAAATACAACATTAGCCAGAACTCCATTTCTATAATTTAAATATTTGGAAAACACTTTTTAAAAAATATTAACTTAATGAAATATCAACCCAGTTCAGCAAAAGTGCAGATTACTATTAGCATGACAGTAAATGGGTTGAATGACTCTTCACAAGTTGAAGAACAGCATGTAAATTTCTCTACCATTTTACAGGTCAGACCTTGGTTAGATTTGTAAAGGCAAGTACCAAAGAAAAATGCATAAATTGATACTTTGTGATTATTTGTGGTTGAACTGAAGTATTAAGGCATTGCTTTTCAGTTTCCGTTTGAAATATATGTGGTATTTCCCGAAAGTGTTTTTCTAATTTATGCACATACACGTACACAAGACACACAGACAGATCCTGGTAGATCACAGGATCTCAAGGTAGTGCAATCATTGAATCATAGAATCACAGAATAGTTAGGGTTGGAAAGGACCTTAAGATCATCTAGTTCCAAACCCCATGCCAGGGGCAGGGACACCTCACACTAAACCATGCCACCCAAGGCTCTGTCCAACCCGACCTTGAATGCCACCAGCGATGGAGCATTCACAGCTTCCCTGGGCAACGCATTCCAGCACCTCACCACAGTAACAGGAAAGAATTTCTTCCTCATATCCAGTCTAAACTTCCCCTGCTGAAGTTTGAACCCATTACCCCTTGTCCTATCACTACAGTCCGTAATGAAGAGTCCACCCCCAGCATCCCCATAGCCCCCCTTCAGATACTGGAAAATGGCCTTAAAAAGTCTGATTTGCAGGACTGTCTTTTTGGGGATTTTGTTTGTTTTTTCTTCATTGCCTTCACAATGTGTTTTTGACTCTCACTGCTTAAAATTAATCTACAACCGACCTTAGCTCAGCTCACCATCTGCAACAAGTTACCATGTGGTCTCTGCTCTGTTAGCTCTGTCATCTCTGCATTGCAATTAACAGAAACAGGATCAGAGATACCTGATGAAAGGCCTTTTATCTAGCACAGCCAATATAACTAAAATACAGGTAAAATTCTTTGTTGAGTGAAATTTCACTACTGGATATTGTCCAAAGGAGACAAACCAAAACTTAAGCACTGGCTCTAAACAGCTGTTGGGAAAATACTCAAGGACCAGATAAGACATAGAAGGGAAAAGGAAAGTTTCAAGGTTCAAAGTGACTGCATATGTAGTGTGTCTCAGTGCTATTTCAAGATTACTAATGTCTTGTTTTCACACAAATCTGTGCCGATTAACATTGTCAGTTTATACAAACCTCCTGAAGTCAAGAAAATCAGAATAATCCAGATTCTTCCAGCTTTAGACTGAGGGTATTACTCCAGCTCTGGTGCAGAGGAAAATTCTCCATCCTAACATAAGGAAAACAGTGTTAAGTTTCATTGTACAAATGGTGCTTTCTGTTTCTGTCCTTTGATGAGCAATGTGGTGATTATAGTGCTCTTTGCCCAGATGCCCACAGTTATTTTGCTGATTCCTTTTGGTAGTCAGTTGGTCTACTGCAAGTAACCAGAAAAAAGAAAATCTGCTGGCACCATGGCAAAAGGGCCTATATCAGCCACATATAAATTGAGGTGGGGACTCAAAAGTTTTCTAGCTGTAAGAGCAATAGATTCTGCAGCAACTGACAAAAGCCATGCATAGGAACAACAGTTCAGGCATAGGAAACAGCACAGTATGTAGTGATAAATTCAGACAACAGCAGGAAAAAGGAGGGTTCAAAAGAAGAGATGGGGAGAAATTAATGGCAGCAAGACACATAGATTACACTGTGGAGAAATACAGAAGAAAAAGAGCCAGCTCCATGTTTTTCCATTCTAAATTCTAGTTTCTATAACTTAGCCTTCAGCAGGAGATTGGGGAATCCTTATCACAGAGGTTAAAGATCAAGTAGTGTGAATAAATTGGCTAGTCTAAGGAAAATGTGCAATGGGTGATCAGCAGGGCATGGAAGAGAGTAAGGGAAGAGCTAAGATCTACTGAAGAATGACCTGAGGACACCTAGGAATGGATGTTGTTTCGAAAACCGTAAATAAGGTGCTGAACCACCAGTTGATCACACGATCATTTTCTGGAAAGGAAACAGAAATTTTATTTTCTCTTTTTTATGCAGACATGGAAGTGTGCATCTCATTTGTAATCTCTAGTATTTTGATGATTATGTCTTCTACTTAGTAAGGTCTGAGGGACACAGCCTCATCTGGTGACAATTACCAGATTTTTGTGTTTATGAAAATTGAGCCCTGAACATTTTATGGTGTTTTAATGATAGCTAATACACAAGCATGATATGTCAAAACTAGATATAAATTAACAGTAGCGCAGTGTGACTTGTAAAACTCCATTACCGAACTAAAGCCTTATCTGAGATAAATCATTTGGAGCCCATGGTGAGCTTAGTCTGCTGGAGAAAGTTCTTGCTTTCATTTACACCTCTGAAACATCATTAACAAAGGCAGATTCTTACCCACTACTTTAAAAGAACTCAAGGGCAGTAAAAGGCCAGACATTTCTGTCATTAAAAAGAATCCTGCTGAGGGGACTGGTCTGTTTTGGTTGCTACTGTATAGTGCCAATGACTGTCACTGTATCAGCTGTTAGAGAGAAAAGTTAGTTCTTGTAGGATTTTCTGTGATAGAGTTCGAAATGGTTTCATTTAAATAACTCTGGGTACTATGTATGCAACTTTAGACTGTTGAATAAAGATAATAAAAGGGAGCAGGAGAACTCCATAATATATTGTCTGAGAAGAAGAATAACCAAAAGCAACAAAAACTTTCCCTTTGGCAGTTATTTTTTTCCCTTTTACTCCATGAAACTTGAGAACTTTTATTATATTAAACTGCTTTCTTGCGATTTTTTCCTTTAGGCTTGCCAATGAGAGACGATGATTTAATTCTTTCCAGATATTCAGTTGATTTAATATAATTTCTTTCATGTGGAACAGAACTGGATAAATGGGCACAGGTCCTAGAATATCTATTCTCTTTCACAAATCCTTAAGGATACATTTCATGGAATCACAATATATTTTTGGCATTCAATTCTTGCTCTAATTACGTGGTGTTTGATTATAAGACTGTGTCCTGTGTGCATGTCCTGGCTTTTTTCTTTGTTTTAATAGACTTAGACATATGCTTGAAAATACTATTTAAAACAGACATATCCGAATAACAACCCCCCTTGCCCAGGTTCTCTAGACACAACTGTTACTATTGCAAACCTAGAAGCTTTCATGTTTCTTATTCTCATTTCATTCCTCTTGGATTATTTCCTGAATAGCTTGAAGCATTGATTATGGTTAAAAGTTCATTTTTCTCTAGCTGAAACCAGTTTCATGAAAGTCTTAATTTCATAATATCTTTTATTCACTTTTGTGCCCCTTCCTCTACCCAGCGTCTTATGTGCATGCAGTGTGTTTCTTTTGCGTGCTACACATGCATTGAATTGGAAAACGACCTACTGAAGCAAGCATAAGTACCACTCAATCATGTGCTACTGACATAAAGAATAACCCTACCACTGTGGGATTCTGACAAGATGGTGTGTAGATAGAGAGAGGGAATGCATGATCCATAACAACCTTTTTTTTCTTAACTAGATTATTTATTGAAATAAAAATATCATGTCAAGGTTGAGCCAAAAAAGCAATACTGTGCATAGAGGGATTTGATACAAGAGCTATCAAGTCCTTTCTCAGCTTTCTCTCCTACTTGCCACTGAAATTCATCTGCCAAAGTTAATCTCTTTTTCTGCTGTTCTAGATACTGTTAAAGTAGAAAGGGACTTAGGGAAATTCACACTGTTTTCCTTTTACCCCTTTCTTTTCCCTTCATTTTTTAATAGGAACACGTAAGGTCTCTCTCAGTATCTGGTTATGACTCCTTTGCTGACTTCGTAGTCCAGAGTGAAGGAACAGCTAAATTTTGTGGCTATTGAAGCCATGGCCATATCAAAACAGTTCTGTTTTCACTGTCACAGTTAACAGGAATCTACCTGGGACCAAAGTAAGTTAATCTATCTATGTAGTAAGTGATTCATTCTTAGATTACTTGCATTAAAAAAAAAAAAAAAAAACCACAACAAAAAAAACCTGAAAAATGTTTATCTGGAAAGTTAACCTGTTCTCTAGGGAAAACATTCTTGCTAGTTGGCTTTCTGATATTCGACAATCTGAATTTAAATTTTAATTTGGTCCATAATGTCAAGATTAAGTATTCAGTTCTGTATGTGTCATGAATAAGCTGAATTTACAAAGCCATGTATGAGAGTAAAGATGGCGAAGTTTTCATAGTCAGTATTGTGATTGTACTTAAAACTTCTTTAAACGTTGTTTCTATAACCATCCAATGTTAATTTTTCTTCTTCTGCATGGGCACCCTTTAATCTGGCATTTGTATTAAACGAGGACTTTTTCATTGCATGATGTTAAGTGGAGGCTAGCAAGAAGCAAAATTTTGCTTTTGAGCTTGTAGTACTTCTGAGCCATGAGTCAGCACCTGAAAGTATTAAAAGGGCCATAGCATTTCTGAAAACCCAACAAGCTAGCATGCCACTGAAAATTAATGGACCATGGACCTTATATCAGCCAGTATGAAACATCATCTGGTAAAACTAAGCACAGGGAGAAGCATGCGTTTTACAGAATAAAGGTTACACCTGAGAACACTGCAGAGTTGATTTGTCAGCTGACATTGCATCTTCATCTGTTTTCCAATGAATCTTTAAAGAAATCCATGGTTGCGGCATATTACCTTATCCCTTCTGGAGTTCCTTCTAAAAGGCAACTCCACATCAGCATGAAGCAGTGCACAGAATATAGTAATGCACGATCTGAAGAAAGCTCATGGGTGTTATTTTCACATCGGCACGGTTTCTTTGTGCTTGGACAGGGCTCAACTGTTGGATTATATATTAATCGCAGCACTTTAGACAGCATTACAAATATTAAACACTTGCTATTAGCTATTGCTGTCCTGCCAGTTCGCAAAAGAAGTAACACTAGATTAGGCTGAAACATTATAAGTCTCAGGTTTTATGGAAAAAGCACAACTCTGCTATAAGAGGAATTGTCAACCAGTAGTTTCCAAGCTTCTAGGCTCTCACTTTTTCTCCCAAAAAACATCTGAGCTCTTTATGTCCCCTTTCCTCTCCTTTTACTCTCATGTAAAAGGATGCCGAAAAAGACATCTCCCAAGCTTCCTTCTTTTCCAAATTAACCTTATTTTCCTTCTTCTTCTTTCATCCTATACCCCAAATGTCTTATTTTCCCTCCCTATTCTTCTTTTTCACATCTTGTATCTTCTCTCTTGAAGTACTTGACTTCCTTTGTCTTCTTCCTCGTCAAATTGTAGTTATATTGGTGACTTGGCAAATGACAAATACAGTTGTTTAACTACTTGGCCAGATGTTTGCTGCAACAAAAGCCTTTCATGCATCTGGAAGTCCTGCCTAAAATTGATATCAACAATGGCTGGAGGTCTAGCACAGATTTTTGAGAACTCTAAGAATTATCCCTGAACAGGCAGTTTTTCCACAACTACAGTACTGTAAGGAGACATTTTCTTTTTAAGTGGAAAAGACCATCAGTGTGGCGAAAGCTAATATACCTTTCTAAGTAAAGAATACCATTCACACTTTGGTTGTAATCTAATAACTGATTTCCCATTTGTTCATATGACCTGGCTTTATCACTTCATTTCCTTTTTCACAATGTTTGTATTTGCTCACAGATAGCAAGTGATAACATAACTCCATGATCTTGTAATGCAGATGGGGAAACAGCACCTAATCCTGGTCAAGGGCTGCGTAAGTTAGCTAACTTGCAGTGCTTTCAGCTTTATTTTTAGCTGTAGAAAGCACAGAGCTTCAGCATGTCCCACTCATCTTTAGACAGCTAAAAGGCTTTGGTCTGTGAACTTACTCTCATGAAAGAACAGAAGTTTCTATTCCCAGCAAGCAAGCAGATTGCAGTCACTTGCTCAGGCAGTTTCCAGTTCTTCAGGCATTTTTCTGAATTCGAAAACACTATTAAAATTAAAATGTGTCTCTACATACACACAGAGAAAGGACAAATTAGAAATTTAAAGTGTTTTCATTTCAATGGGATGTAAATATTCAATCTGAAATGTGTTTTTAGCCAGTCAGTGTGAAAAGATTTATCAAAAACATTTCAATTTGTTTGCTAATGATAAGGTATGGTTTTAAAAGATTTTTTTTTTTTTTTTTTAACAAAATGCAGGAATTCATTCAGGATTGTTATGGAAATGGTTTCTGAAATGATGAAAAGTTAATGAAAACTCTAGGGGGTGTTGGTCGATGAGAAAATGAACATGAGCAGGCAGTGTGCACTTGCAGCCCAGAAAGCCAACCGTATCCTGGGCTACATCAAAAGGACCGTGACCAGCAGGTCGAGGGAGGTGATCCTGCTCCTCTACTCTGCTCTTGTGAGACCTCACTTGGAGTATTGTGGGCAGTTGTGGTGTCCCCAACATAAAAAGGACATGGAACTGTTGGAACAAGTCCAGAGGAGGGCCATGAGGATGATCAGGGGACTGGAGCACCTCCTGTATGAAGGTAGGCTGAGAAAGTTGGGGCTGTTCAGCCTGGAGTAGAGAAGGCTGCGTGGAGACCTCCTAGCAGCCTTCCAGTATCTGAAGGGGGCCTATAGGGATGCTGGGGAGGGACTCTTCATTAGGGACTGTAGTGATAGGACAAGGGGTAACAGGTTCAAACTTAAACATGGAAAGTTTAGCTTGGATATGAGGAAGAAATTCTTTACTGTAAAGGTGGTGAGGCACTGGAATGGGTTGCCCAGGGAAGTTGTGAATGCTCCATCGCTGGCGGTGTTCAAGGCCAGGTTGGACAGAGCATTGGGTGACATGGTTTATTGGGAGATGTCCCTGCCCATGACAGCGGGGTTGGAAGTAGATGATCTTAAGGTCCTTTCCAACCCTAACTGTTCTATGATTCTATGATTTGATGTATTCTCTCTGAAAACAATAAAATAACAGCTTCCAAAGATGATGTGGGGTTTTGGGGTTTTTGGTTTGGTTGGTTGGTTGGTTTGTTTTTTTTAAACAAAGGATATGTTTAAATAAGCATCATATATAACTTCTGGGCTGTTCCTGCACAGTTATATTTAAACAGCTTCTGGAGTCTTGGGAGAGCTGGCTGATAACAATTTAGACCTGATCACAATGGCCAGTATGGAAAAAAAAATACTGTCACAAACCCATTCGTGTCACCAATATACTCTTTACCCTTGAGATGGTGAACAAGAAGGGAGAAATCATTGTGCATTATCAGAAAGTTCTGAAAATCTCAAGTAAGCCTATGAAAACAAAAGATCCTGTTTTGGTGAAGGGGGAAATCCACTTCTACATTCACAGGTTTTCACTGTTTCTTCTCTCTGAAGAAACAGTCTTCCTGGTTTTATGCCCCAGCAGTGAACTGCGCAAGCTTCATGTATAGGTTTCCAAAGATCCCTCTCCCATCTTCACACATGAGTTGAGCTAGCACGACTCAAGGCAGCTGGAACAGGTCATTACATGCACTCAGTGGCAAATGGCACTGAACCAGGTGAAGATGGGGTAGTGACAATGATAAAATTCTGTTCCTCAGCTCAAGTGACTGATTATAGAGAATTTCAGCTTTGGTTAAAAAAAAAAATAATAATAATTTTTAGTCCTGTTTCACATGGATAGTGCATGATTTTATAAACCTTATGAAAAACTTAAAATCAAAAAGTTAATTAAGAAGAATCCCCTATTTTTAGGTTGCTTTCCCCTTTTGTTTAGATGCCCTAATCTAATCTTGGCTCATGCCCCCAGGACAGTGGCTGCCATAAAAATTTCCTCAGCCAACTCAGGATCTTTCCTTCCCTTGCCCCTCATTCAGCCTCCAGACTCCCTTGTGCTAACAGAAGTTCAGGAAGTGCAAGGTGTCTTTTCTCCAGGTAGCTCATGGACATTCAGATTCAGATCAGTGGGTGGCTGTTGTAAAAAAATAAGAACAGAGGAAAAAAGGAAAGCATGGAAATCTTATCTCAAGAACTGAAAACTGGCTTTTCTCTTTGTTTATTTGATAGTCAGGCCAATATAAAAATATTTATGTCTATTTGACTAAGAATTAAATATTTTCATCTTTTTGAAATGGAAATGAAACACCGCACCATGTTTATATATTGTATTTTAAATTGAATGTTGACGAACTCCTATTAAACCAAAACAAATGTATGACTGACTAGCTTTTTAGAAGATTCATAACACCTTGACCTTCTGAAAAAAATCCTCATCAACAGCTTTCATTTTCCCATTTGGCCAGTAATTCAGAGACAGGAAATCTGAGGGCCCTGTGCCTGCTCATTCTGCTGCTAAGCAGTGTTGGGAAGGCTTGCTCCCAGTCTTCTAATTTGAAGCAGTTCCTGTCATTAAAAGAAACAAATATTAGGATTCAGAAAACAGAGTGGACCTCCAGTCTGGTGCTCAAAACAGCCACCTCAGAGAAAAAAAATCTACTCTCTAATTCACTGCTTCTGATTCAGACAAGGATTTGAGCCTAGATCCTATAATAACATGAAGGCTATTCTCACTGCCAGGATAGAGAATCAGTGATTATTTGAAGTCCTGAAACAAAGCAGATAATCACAAGGAGATTACCCTCCTTGAAATACTCTTCCTAGCAGTAGTAATATGATTTCAGACAATTTCAGGGGTTTCGTTTCCTGCAGAAGTATATATCATGAATGCTCCATTGCTGGCGGTGTTCAAGGCCGGATTGGACATAGCCTTGGGTGGCATGGTTTAGTGGGAGGTGTCCCTGCCCCTGGCAGGGGGGTTGGAACTAGATGATCTTAAGGTCCTTTCCAACCCTTACTATTCTATGATTCTATGATTCTATGTCTTAGCAACATGCTTCTTAAATGGCATGAGCAATGATTTGTTGTTTGGTTTTGAGGTGTTTTTTTTTTTTTTTAATTCCCCATGTCTGAAAGTATTTGCATATTTTTTCTGAATTCACTGATCATAAAAACTGTGGTAGAGCATTTTAATGAATAAATGATTTATTGAAGAAGCCTATCTTTACTGAGAGCTACTAATTCCACTTGTAACTTTCATTACTCCAGCCCTTAATTAGGAACAGCTTTTTTTTGTGGAAGATGTGATTCCAGTTTCTTCACTGATCGTCCTACAGAAAAGATTGGGAACAGGAGAGGAAGCCTGGGAAAAGAGGTTTCCACGTATACATCATCTACATGGCAGCATTAGCTTGGGTTCGCATACATGTGCAGGAGAAGGTGTGAATGCTGTGAGCAAAGGGGTGTGCTGTTCAGCTATGGTAGTCAGGATGGAGCTTCCCCTGGAAAAAAACAGGTGCAAGTGAACTGCATCTGAAATGGAGGACATCAGAACAGCCATCAGCGCAGCATGCGTAAACATGCTGAAGCTGAAAAGCACTGAAGAAACAAAACTAATTCAAGCTGATATTCAAACTAATTCAAATGCATATGTTGCAGAAACCAAGACAAAAACGTTAAGAAGCTGGCAACAGTGCAAAGAGTGTAAGAAACAATTGTGTTGGGAAAGGTTTCAAATTCATTACAGTACAGAGTTGTTTGAACCAGCACTGACAGAGCAAGCACAGGACTCAGAAGCAATATTACCTATACTAACGTGGAAAAAAGAAAATTAGCTAAGGCAGAACATGATACAGATACTGCATATTGCTTCATATGCTTGACCTGAAGTGGTTAGTACTGTTCCTGAGTATCATTCCACGCAGTTTGGTGCATTGTGGAGCTACCCTTTCTATTTAAATGGGTAAGCAATTCTGGAGGAAAAAGATGCAATTAGGAGAATGTTTATGTGCTGACTTCAACAATGCCAGAAATTCTCTGCCACAAACAGCAGAAGTGGGATATTAGCTGTTCAGCAACCAAGACGGCAGTTTAAGTGTTACAGTACTGTGATTACAAATAGCTAATGAAACTAGCTGCAATATAATATCAGCAAAGTTTTTCTAGGCAGGAAAAGTAATAGCAAGCATTCGTGGGAAACACTGGGAACCACTTGGGTGCAACAAGGCACAAGATATGTGTTGGAGTTCGTAATTACAATCATGCAAATTTGCTTTCTAGTTGTCTCACAAATTTTTACCTCTTAGTGCTTGTGCTCCTTCCTTCAAGTGTCAAACAGGATGCTGTGGTCCCTGGCATCTGCAGATGATTGTTGTGGTGGTGTTTTTCATTAAAAATGTTGAAGAAGAAAGTGGTAGCAAACTGTTTGCAATATTGAGAAAGAAACAGAAAATGCCAGCATATGGAACAGGGATATCCAGGCATATGGCTGAATTTTTAACCATGCTGGCAGCATCTCTAAAGGACTTTCCTTTCTGCAGAGCCAGCTGCGTTATAAAACCACACAGTCTTTTGATAGATAAACATCAAGCAATCAAACTGGCAGACGTGTCAGAAATGTCTAGGTCTTTCTCAGTTCTTGAGCCTCTCATATTGTTTTAATGCTTTTCTTTACAGAGCAACTGTCTGTACCCTGGGCTGAGGTGATAGCACATCTGTGTTAACGACCATGATTTCAAAATTAACTCACACATAATACACATTTCTGGCAAAGCACTAGGTGTTCATGGTTTGGTTAGCGATTGACCACAACTGCAGTGTGCTTAAGGTGACCTGCTTCGTTCTCAGCTGCTCATACTTGTAAATGTCTTTGTTTCTGTACATTTAAAACTGTTTGTGATGTGCTGTAACAAATGAAATGAATGTCTGTTTTATGAAAGCAGCTGTGGGTTCTGATGTGGCAGCTGAGAAGCCTGTTCTTTCCTCCTTGCAACAGAAGAGACTGAAATATTTCTGAGCTAGGTGATTTTGGCGGAGGGTCTTAGACCAACCTGGCATTACAAAGAGTTAACATCAGGCTTTCATGCACAGTGATGCTTTTTACACTGTTTTAGGGGCCCTGTTCACAGAGAAAAGGACATTTTCCCTAATAGTTCTCCAGCTTAATTAGTGGATTGAATGAGGTGTGGCTGAAAGCCTACATTGTTTAGTTCCACACAGTAATGCAATTTAGACCTGCTATTGTAATCTAATGGGAAATTTCACCAACTTTCCCAGAAAGTTTAAGAATACTAAGACTGTTGCAAATAGACACATGCATGCAATAAATCAGCTCAAATCCCAGCCAGGGGGTTCATTTATCTTGTGAAGGTCACTGCAGTAACTTAGCTCTTTTTCATTCTACCTTATGCTGGTTCTGGGAGAGGCAATCAAGATGGAGCAAATTGCCTAAATGAAGATACTTGGGATTTTCTCTTTATAAAACAGCCCCTAGATGTGGAGTCAGTAGGTTGTGTTCCAAATATAGAAAACAGGGCACTTGGCAGCAGTAAATAACTTCAAAAACTTCAGCCCAATAGGAGTTAGTCCAAGGACGTATCAAGAATTTTTGTCTTCACTCAGATTAACTGGGATTTGACAGGGACAAGTCTTAAGCATCAACCTGCATGTGTCCAAAGATTGTTCCACAAGATAGTAGTGACCTTTGAAGAACTAATTTATGAGGCTTTCCATCCTACAGTGGATTGGAAATATCAATTACTATAAGGTCAGCTGGTGGAAAATAACAGTTAAAAGTGATTTCATCAGATTATATGCCCCTAATTTCATCATATAGTGCCCCTACCCAGAAAACTGAGTACATTGATACTCCAGTGTTCCTATATGATTTTGCATATCACCACTTTTCATATATAAACTTGACATCTCTTTGGGGAAGGGTTTTCTGTTTTAATATGTATATAGAATCATAGAATAGTTAGGGTTGGAAAGGACCTTAAGATCATGTACTTCCAACCCCCCTGCCAGGGGCAATGACATCTCCCAATAAACCATGCCACCCAAGACTATGTCCAATCCGGCCTTGAACACCGGCAGTGATGGAACATTCACAGCTTCCCTGGGCAACCCATTCCAGTGCCTCACCACTCGCACAGTAAAGAATTTCTTCCTCATATCCAGTCTAAACTTCCCCTGTTTAAGTTTGAACCCGTTACCCCTTGTCCTATCACTACAGTTCCTTATGAAGAGTCCCTCCCCAGCATCCCTATAAGACCCCTTCAGATACTGGAAGGGTGCTATGTCTAAAAGGGTCATATTTTTTGGCTGGAATGTCAAGACACTTTGCTATACAGTTAGGACTGCAAATAATGTCAATAATATGCACAAATGCCTGCAAATATTCACTTTGTAGTATGTATGTTCATTCTTTTTTTAAAGTAGAAATTGATTTCCAAATACAAGAATGATTATTGTTATAATTTAATTAGTAACATTGTCAGTTGTTCGGGTTTTTTGTCAAAAAAATTAATTACTATGCTATTACTGTGTGAAGAATATAGATAAACACACATACATATTGTAGAGACATTTAAAATCTGTATTTTTTCATATAGGGTGAACACAGAGGTACAGAAAATATTTTGTTAGAAAGGCAGGAGTTTCTCAGCAATCACATAAAAAGAACTCAAAAATAAATGTTTTTGTGATAGGATTTCTGAGTGAGTTATTTCTACGTTGGGTTTCTATACTGGGTTATTTCTATGAGTGCAATGGAACAAGTAAGGCCTGATTTTTCAGGTAAAAGAGATTGAATATTAGAAATTAAGGCTCTCAACCTTTTTAAAAATCTATGTTTAAGAAAATGTTTCATCTTCAAAGAAAAATTTTACCACATGCGTAGTCTCTAAATGCTTGTTACTGTGGCCAATCTTAAAATGTCAGAATAGATACAAGCTATCAAAGAGCAGCTAATTGCTTCTATCTACAACTACGAGAAGACTAAAATAATATGACTGATGGGTAGTCTGTTGTGCTGGCTATCAAATATAAAAATGTCATACTGTCCCAGTGAAGAGTTGACTCTAATATTCAAGCTCTGCTCTGAAATACCAATATTATTTTATAAAAGTAGAAAAAAAGGCAAAAAAAAAAAAAGCAAAAACAAACCCACAAAAAAAAAAAAGAGTGTTCATAAAAAGATGTCTGCTGATATTGCCTTAGTTAGTGAATTGTGAATGTGTTATATTCTAAATACCTGGACTTTTCTAAAATGCAGTGTTATTACTTGCATGTGTATGAGTCAGCAGATAGCTAAATGCTGCCCTGAGTTCATTGCATCTGGTTAAACTGATACAATTCCTTTGCAGATATTTGACTAGTTCATTAAATTGGGGGGGGGGGTGGGGGGGTGTGAACCTCTTAATTTTTTAATTTTCTCTTCATGACCATTATATTAACTAGCCATTCCAATTTTTTTGCAAAGTACCTAGTCTGCAAAATATGTAATCATTACTCTTCTTGGAAACTAAAATAAACCAAATATTCAATGACTATCACAAAGCTATAAGAAGAAATTATGTCAAAAGTAGAAATTAAATACTGAAGGATTAAACAGCAGAAAATTGCCACTTTGATAAACCAAGATTTTATCTCATGTTCCCTTGTCCATTGATTTGAGTTTTGATAAGTGTATTCCAATTCTGAAATCATACACTGAATGAATCCATACAACAATATATATTCAGTATATTGCTGTGGACTCTGAGCCTCATATACTTATGTCTTAAACGTATCAGTCTTCATAAGATGACATCAATTTACGAGTTATTTACATATTAAATGGTTGTTCTCCATTAGTCACTATCTTAAAAAAGACAGTGGCAATTCTGATAAGTAGTAGTCATGCAACTCATGATATTCTAGCATATGTATTTAGCCAAGTGCACCCAAGTTCATGGTGTTAGTTACTATTTAAGAAAATGAGGAAATAGAATTTGTCTGTAGCAATGATGTTAACAAGATAATGTAACATTTGACAAAAAAGATGGAGTAGACAAGAATTTGCTTTGGAATATTTGGAGTCTTACACAGATGACTTTCAATATATTTACACTAGCAATTCTTAGGTAAAGTGTTAAGCACATGTTTCATGTACATCCAAAACCTCTTCTGAAAGAAGAACTATCTTTCCAGTTGTAGAAAAGGTGCAAGCAAGGAAAAAGTTAGTCAAAATAAAGCTGTTACTTTTTGATGAGTTAGAACAAGTTTAATTCCAGCAAAGCTTGTATCTTAGCACTCTTACAGTACAAGAGTGACACTGTGATATCTTTATATGACAACAGCTTGAAGTAGTCGGAAGCATATCATGACATCCAGTGGGATTGGAGGTTGAATTTCATTACCATCCAGACGAAGGTATCGGAGGCGAGGGATGTTGCCATAAAAACCATGGTCTTCTGCTGCAGCAATTGAAACTGGGCATATTTGAGTACCATTGACACCTGAAAATGTAGATCAACATGTTAGGTGATTTTCCTGGGAAAGGCTCATGATGATAAAGATCATTAAGAAAACAAATAAAACAGGCTTCCAATGATATTTATAAGGGAGACAATTTCTTCTATCAGAGTTTGAAAATACTGAATCAATAACAAGTTGCTTTTTTCATCAAGCAAGAGAGCATCTTAACATAATATAATTTAGATCATTGAATCACAATATGTAACATACTGCAATTGTGAATGAAGGTCACTGGATGCATAGTGTTACCTTGGAGAGAGAAGAAACTAATTTGGACAACTGCTGGATAACTGTTCATTGAGAAATAGCTCTCTGCCCTTAGAAAGAGCAAAACAAGGTTAGTGTTGAGGGATTTTGAACATCTTACTGCAATTACCATACATTAATTTTAGCAGATAATATTCTTCACTGAATATCTTGCATTTAAAATAACAGCAATATTGACTCAGAGGAGCTTTTTATATAACGTCTGAAACTTTTAGCATCTGTACTTTGCTGTTCCCTCAAATTCTTCAGTACAGTTGGTTTTAATTGTGAGAATATAATGAGTGCAGTGGGATATTTTTCTTCCTAATCTGAAAGCCAACAAGTCCTTAAAATACTGTATAAATAACATATAGCTTGTTACAATTCAGATAAAATTTGAAACTATGGCATAAATTGTTGCCCATTTTATAAGAGTTGAATAGATTGGATCCTTTACATGGTGTCCACTAAGTTACTTCCGCACTGTCGATTGCCTAAAATTCTTCCCATATTTCGTCTTAGTGAGGTTGCCACTGCTCTATTTCAGCCTTAAATGGCCTTGTTCTAGAAAACACTAGAGTAGTTATTTATTATGAAAGATGCCAGATTCCCTTGACAAAATTTTGGCATTTAATTGTTGGTCTGACTGCATGAGGATCTTGTTGGGCGCAGATCACCTGCAAAAAAGTGGTTGCATGAAGAATGTGTGTGTAACAGATTTTTTTGAGCACAGTTTTGATTTGGGTTTTTTTTTTCAGCCCATAAATAAGAAAAACTTTTCTCCCCATATATTTAGAAATTATAATATGCATACAGTTTTTGATTACAATACCACAAATTGGTTAACTGCTAAGAGATAAAAACTGCCATGGTTTTAGTTATTGTTTGGTTGGTTTCATTTGGTTTGGGTTGTTTGTTTTTTTCCTCAAATTAAAAAAACATCTTATTTTGAAAAACTGACAAGATGCTTGAAACATGTTGGAAATGGACTTTATCTTTGCCATGGAAACTAGATAAATACATACAGTTGGCCGAGGCCTAAAATGTTTATCATACCCATGATATCAAAATGCCGCCTTCTATGTTGTGAAACTTGTTTAGTGTTTGTAAAGCATTTTATATTCTTGGAAGAAACAAACTACAACTTATTTTTATGTGTGAAGCAGGAAGCTGGAGAGTGAGGTTTTATTATTAAAGCAGTTATTAAAATTTTATAAGTGACTCAATATCTGCCTCTTCAGGTCAATATTACTGTCCTTAGGGGACAAGATGTGTTCTAAAGTTCTGTGTTCTCTGACCTAAAAGCTATCCCATTGCACTAGTTTTCACTGGGTTAATTACTCCAATCTTAAAGTGAGGAAGCAGTTATCTAACCACAGGCCACCTATGAAGAAGTTACTTCCTGATGGTGTGCGGTATGAAGTACTTTGGGGTTTTATTCGCTTCCCATGAACAGTGAATCCTACCCAAACTACCAGTTAAGTGAAAGCTTCCCACTCTGCTCTTCCCTCACTATCCTGTTCATAAGTATACTGCTGAATTTTGCTTAAATGGGAGGGTCAGGGCAACCTATCTACATGTTTACAATTCACCCTACCTAGACTGATCTATTTAGAGGGTAAATGTCAGTATAATTAGACTCTTTTTATAAACTCTGGAGAGGGATGAACACTTCCAAATGGTGATTCACACCTCCTTAAGATTGGGTGATTTTCCCTCCAGAATTATGTATGTTTTTCTATTAATTGAGTAGGTAGTCTGCATCACTAACCCAACCTAGATGCAAAAATCTAAGATCATTAATTCAAATAAGGTGGATTCCACCTGTTGTCAACAGTATTGTTAAATGGTGTAATATTTAAAACTCAGACTTGAGCTTCTGTAGGGGAAAACTGCAAAAGAGGTTCTCATTAATGGCTAACAGCATGTTTGCTAAAGAACCACAGAAGATATTGTTTCTTTTCCAGTAAAAGTCATAGTTTAGAAATATTCAGAAAGGAAGTTTATCAAGAAGGTAGATACATTCTGACATATGAGTGTGAGGGTATTTCTCCTCTGTTCTTGCAACATCTAGCTGCATTTACTGTAGTCCAGCTCAAACAGTTGAACTCCCCTTCTCTTTGTCACATAATATTTGACTGCAGCAGCCACAGATCAGTCAGGAAATCTTTACCTTTCTGGGATCTTCTAGCAAAGAAGCTAGTACCTTTCAATAGCGCGGAGGTCTGGCAGTAAGTCAGGATCTGTAACTTCAGCCATTTCTTTTCAATATCTTATAATGGATTCTGACAGACTGGCACTGCTACTTGGCCCAAGGACTTTTCCCTTTCTCTAGAATAGTATAGTATTAGCTTAGAGGAGATACCCAAACTCCTGGTGTTCTTCTAGGGGAAGTTACGGTTCACTTCCTTTTACCACTCCTTTGGTAGCACTGTAATACCACCTGCTTACCCTTGCTCACTCTCCGCATTATTTCATGCCTTCTCTTCCTTTTATTCCCTCTAATACTCCCTTTTTCATAATTTGACATCTCCCCATAGCCTCACCTGTGTATCTCATAAATAAATGGGTAGGGTGAATAGTAAACATGTAGACAGATTGCCCTCACTCTCCTCCTTAAGAAAATATGTTAAAAAAAATTAAAATTAAATGGAACAAGTGTGGTGAGTTGTAGCCACAAATATTTTCAAGATTATGTTGATTTTACTTCCAAATTTTAAGTTTGCTTTTTTTTTTTTTTTTTTAACTCTGCACATTGAGATCCTTAGGGTAGGTACAACAGGAGAAATCTTGGTTCCACTGAGACCAGTGATGGGGCTATCACTGATTTCACTGGGTTTCCGGATATTGCCTTATATCTTTATAAATTTTCTCTGGAGGAATAAGGCCTTGGACTTAACGTGAAGGACTGATGTTATATGATAACATACAATAAAAAGCAGGCAAACACAATTAACATAGAATTTTTGATATCTTAGAGCTTGCAGCGCCAGCAGTGTAACTGTGAACCACCAAGAGAAAATAAAGCAGCAATTGGCAGCTGTACAGGGGTTTCTGACAATTAGTATTGTAAAAAGGACTTGTACTGCACACATAAACGTAAACTCTCAGGAGGACTCCTTTGTAGAGAAACCAGACCCAAGATTTTACAGTTATTTTTCTCAAATTGTTTACGTTGGTTATCTTAAAGTATGACTGATCATCAATTTCTGGGGTTTAAGAAGACAAAACCTGTCTGCAAAATTAATGCCACTTCTTATTACTCTTTCCTGATGGAATTGCATTCCTTATTTGCAATCCTGAAGGCCCTTTGAGATATTGTCTATTAGAGCAGTGTCTCATGGTGATGGTGTCATTATAGCTTACCTCTTGAACAAATATGTTTTGTGATAAAATGTGCCTTACATAATATCTGTGTTTCATTTAAGGTGCCAGGTTGCCTTTTTAAATGTTTCTGTACTACTTTATATATAGTTATTAACAATAAAAGCTTCTTTTTTTAATTAAGAGCAGTGTTGTGCTTAAGTTAGTGATTAATTTTGGAAAGTGGTAAAGTCATCAAGGAATATAAGTCTTGTGGAAAACTACTCTGATTTATGCTTGTGGGTACCCATGTGTCATTGGAAAACAGGACTTGAGTTTGCACATGCTTCAGAGGCTGATCTTCATGGGTTTAACCTTTTTTAAACTTATTTAGTAATGCAAGATAATTTGGTAGCTCTTTAAATACTACCTTGACACAAAACACTTCTTAAACTGAACAAGCTACATTTTTCATGAAAAATAAATCCATCATTTTATGCACAGTAAGCAAAATATGAGAAAGATATTCAAGCCTAAAATATTCAATATCCACATTCTAATTATTCATATTTAAAATAGATTTTGTTGACTACAGACAACATAGTATTCTCTCTAAAGGTGCATCACATTAAGCTCCCTACTACTTTAGGTGGACAGAAAGATACCCAAAACTTAGCATACAGCAGTTCTGTAAGTTTAATGGAGTCTCTAAGGTACTCAGGAACTTTGAAAATCTAACAGTCAATACAGATGTGGATTGAATACCCTCATTTGTTGCACCCACTTTTTAGTTGTTGTTCCTTGCTTATTTGTTCCTAGCTCTTCTGTGCATAATTAATTTGTTTCCACAAAATTGTTACTGGCATGTATACAGTGAAATGTGAATGCACAAATTCTCCTTAATCCCCACATATTTCTGATCTGCTTGCAAAGTGGTTTATCTGTATGCATATAACCATTTTTTACATATGGTACTACTTCCATGCACATATTTGGTTGTCATATTTTAGACCCAACTTGAAAACTGGCCTGTGGGAGGTCCTCTTTCTCTTCTTCCTATAATCTACATCACATTTTAACTTTTTATTTCAAAGAGCATTTTTTGTGGTTATATAAACATTTTAAAATAACTGTCTTGGTAGGATCCCACATTGACAATACCCACTTACTTTTGATTCTGTTGTGATCAAGGTGAAGGTGCTCTAGATGAGCATTGATAGGTGGAATTTTAGTGAGCTGGTTGTGAGACAGCTGTAGATCTAGGATAGATGAAACATTAAACCCATTTGGGGGAATACCATCATCAGATAATTTATTGTAGTTCAGCCTGAGGAAAGTCACTTTGGGTATTGCACTGAAGTAGTTTTCTGGTATCACTTCAATGGAGTTGTTGTCCAAAAACAACTGCAGTGTGTTAGCTGGGATGCTTGAAGGCATTTTCTTGAGTGAATTTTTTGCTATGTTGAGTTGCATGAGATTGTTGAGTCCTTGGAATGTGTTGCTTTGAAGAGCGCTGTCCAACAAACTGTTCTGGTGCAGATCTAACATAGTAAGATTTTCCAAGTTGCTGAAGGCTCCATCTGGGATTCTGGAGATTCTGTTTCTAGCCAGTCTTAGCTGTTCCAGGCCCACCGGTAATGGAGCAGGCACCTCTTCCAATTCATTATCTTCAAGGAATAAGTAAAGCAGCCTTTTCAGCTTGCTCAGTACACCACTCTCAATTCCACTGTTGGTGATCTTATTCTTGTTCAGATTTATCCATCTCAGATAAGTGGCATTCACAAAAGACTTCTCTGAAATTGTTTCAATTAGATTGTTTTGAAGATAGAGGTACCAAATTCTTGCTGGGATCGCAGGTATTTCTTTAAGTCCTTTGTTATCACAATATAATGCATTGGGGAAACTAGGAGGACAAAAACACTCTCGTGGACATTCAGAAGTGTAGTGAGACCAGTGCTCAGGGTCCAGCTCATCATAAACTTGTCTCACAGTTCGAGTCCACACAGAATTGAATAAGAATAAGATTAAAAGTCTTGTACAGACTTTTAGAGTCATTATTTGCCTTGGAAGGGAAACAAAAACAATTAGCCAACTCTCAACAGAACTCTCTAACAGCACACTAGATTAGATTAACAAACCAGTATCGAATAGAAAATAGTACTTTGTAAACAGCCAAATTCTGTCCTCTGGGATATTACCTATGGTATGCTAAGAAAAAAAAAAACTGACCAGGGATATAAAAGATATACAAATTTCAGTGCTACATGTTGAAGAACATTTTCCTTATTCAATTTAGACTCCACATTGGCTACCAGTTGAAATGATATTCATGCAGATGTCATTTCAAAGAACATGAAAGCGAGGATCATTTTTCTGACATTAAATCAGTGTTTCTTATAAATTTGTTTAAGTTTTCCTGTATAGATCTATATTACGCTATATAATGTACCATCTTCAGTAAAGTTATTAATACCATGATAATATAAATACTGTTATACTCAATGTTCCTCCTTTTAAAATTAATCATACACTCTTTTCTGGTTTTGCTTTCAAATTCTAATGTCATCTGGATCAGATTTTCCAGGGTCCTTTCTCATCACAGAAAAGTGAAAGATCAAAGACTGTTTTAACAGCTGTTGGTTGGATATGTTTTTAAAAAGCTTAGAGGGAATATGTTTGAGTAATCCATTCTCCTCCTGCATTCACTCTCCTATCCAAAGTCATGAATTTCTTTCTCTAAAACAAACAGCCAAAACAAATGCCTGATCTAAATGACACAAAAAAGTAAGTCCTAACTAAATTATATCATATGCACTCATTCATCTTGTATCTCCTTTACTTACTTAATTATTTGCTTTGTTTAGCTTGTTCCACCCTTAAAGAGTGAACAGAATAATCAATGATAATAATAAAATCAATATACTCCAGAAAGAAATATTTGTACAGCACAAAGCCAGTGCTTCACAAGATCTGTTAATCTGCTTGCTTCCTGATACAGGTCAACAAGCATTTTGCAATACAGAGGTAAGACACTGCTAGCTGAAATTTCTGGTCAAAATTAGGAGTTCAGTTTTGGGGGAAAAAAAAAAAAAAAATAAAAAGTATTAAAAGGGTTAATGAGCCAGTAAGGTTAAAAGCTCATTTAAGCTGATGCATATACATACTCATTTTATAGTTTTCAACACTGTTATTAGCCATGACATGTGCAATATCCTACAGATCTTTTAGCCTCAAAAATTACTATCTGGAAACATTCCAAAAAAGGAAAATAAAATATTTCTAAAGAATAACACCTCCAGTTTACACAGTGAAATGGCACCTTCTCTCTATGTAAATATTCATAACTTTAATAGCATTCTAAAAAAGGAATAAAAAGTAATTTACCTTGTTAGTCAAGTTCCTGGAGCTATCTGAAGCCAGTTAGAAATCACTGTAAATTCACAGCTTTTTGGCTGCTAACCACTATGTTAGCTTCCTGTCCTCCTAAGTATTAATAGCATATAAAACTTGAAGCACATGCTAGCATTCCCAGATGTATTGCCATATACACCTTATTATCTATTGTTTCTAATTTGACATTGCTTCAGCGTCTGGGCTTACCTCAGCTTTCTTGGATCTTCTTTTCTTTCTATTGGTCACTGTTGTTAGACTGTAATAGCCTGAGTCAGGCTACAAGCCGTGTTCTATGAATACAGCCTAATATATACGCATCAGTGGCTACAACTTTTAACCCCTAAAATAACTAAGGCACCTCAGCACCTAGGAGGGAAAAGACAGGAAATCCTGACTTTAATAATAAGCAGCCACAGAGCTGAAGACATCTGTTTTTTGCAGTTTAGCTGATGAGGTGAACTGGTCTAGATGAAACAGGTAACACAAAATGTACCTTTAATCAAAACTTTTATCAGAAGATACTTTACATGCAAAGCTTACTTACATCATAATTCATTCTCATAATATCTGAACTGGCCACAGAGAACTAAAAACAGTGCCATCTGTTTCTACGAAAATATTTTATTAGATTTTTATCAAATGCAGATGCTGCCATGTCATTTAAAGACAATTCTTGATTAGGAGAAGGAGATAGCAAAAGCATTTGTTAAGAATTTTTTAATAACCTATTTTCATTAAAAAATTAAACCATATGTTTTCCTTTTTCTTGAGAGAGATTTACATAAATTTCTACAAAGTTCTCATACTCTCCAGCGTCTCCTGCAGTAAGGTCTGGTTTTAATTACCAAAGCACGAATTAGTGAACTTGGCTTATCATTCATCTAAAGTAAACCCTTTCCAGCCAACTTGCTATTGAAGGCAGGGACACATATTTCTCATGTTAAATATTCTGGAGGATTTTTGTTTTCTTTTTTAGTCCAAACTTAAATCTACAACTTAATATCATGAAAACTAGCTATGTTCAAAGCCAGAACAATGGCATAAGGGTTTTAAGGGAAAAAACTAATGAAGATATTGAAAACATAAAATGTATCTTGGTACCTTTTATGAGTTTATATTAGTTTTAAAATAAAATTATATAATTATTTTAATTCTGTTTCGTATAACTTATTTTACGAATAAAAAAATCTATCAGCGTATTTTGTAATGTTTAATGCTTTGCTTCCTAAACTAAAAATGTCTCAGAAGAATTTTAGAAATAAACAAAAGGATAAGTAATCAAAAGAAGGAAAGCAACCCTTAAGTACACAGGCAGCTTTCACTGACTTCAGCAAGTCTAATGTTAAATAAGTCTTTCTTTTTTTTTTTTTTTTTTTTTTTTTCACAAATGTATGCTTGTACTACTTTGGTTTTTGTTTAGGAACTATATACTACCAGAAATTTTTACATGGCTTTAATGTGTGCTTAAAAACCCCAGTGCTTACGTAAGTGTTTCATTCTGCTAGAACTACAGACCCTTCAACATCTCTTAGAGATTATTAAAGCTGTCATATAAGCCAGGTTTAAAACTAATTTCTTCATGAATACTAAACTGAATACTCAAAAACTTTAAATTAGATGAAATTAATTTATATCTAAAAATAAAGGCTCTAGCTTTAAACAGATGTACTAATTATAAGCAAAAAAATTAGATGTGATGTATCAACCTTTTCATTGTGAGTGTGACTCTAAACACCTAGAGCTTAAAACTTTTTCTTTGACCTCCCACAGAAGACATGGTACCACATGTCAGTGATGAGGAGGCTTTTCAGCTGAAGTCCACAGAAGAGAGGTGGGAAGCGACAGAGGCACCCATGTATGAAGGTTAAAATACTTCTGTGTTAAGTCATAAGCAATTTAAGGAGTCTTCACCATGAAAAGTACATCTGTGATTTTTGTAAAAGCCAGGCAGTGCAATGTAAAACTGTTTTACATCTATGTTAAATTTTCAGCATGTGTAGAGAGAATATGGGGGCACTCAGGTCTGTTTATCATTAAAGAATGAGCTGAGACATTCACAGATGTTACACTGAAGGATTTAAAATGGCGAGTCTTGGTGGTAGATATGTTGTGACACACTTAAATGCAAGTTGCCAGATGTTGCACATTTAACAAAAAAAAGAAAGATTGATTTATCTTATGCTTCATGGAGGTCTGAATTTAACCTTCTAATCTTGTTCAGATGTTCATTATATTAACACAGAAGTCACCCTGTGATAGGCAGCGGGACTTTTTGTATGCACTACTCTTCAACAAGAGAGAGGCACACAACAGTCTACTCTTGTGGATTTGGAGGACAGGTATCCTTACCAAGCACATAAGCTGCCATCCCATTCAAAAAAGCAGTTCTTCACTAGGAAAAGAAAACAACAAAAAAAAAATTGCTAAGACTTTCTCACTAATGTGAGTTTTCATTTCTTCTGAAGCAAAGACCAGAAAAAAAATGGCAAGAAATGTCTTCAAAATCAGGAAAAAACAACGCAACTACTCTAATATGTATTCTTATGTGCACTCAAAAATTTTGAAAAGATCTCTGCAGGAACAAGTGGTTGCTTGGCTGCCCAAGTAGGCTTTGCAGAAAGGTTTGCTTTCCACGAAACCTTCAATATTATACACATATACTCCATCACACATTTGTTTTGCTCAGTCCTCCATGATCTGGTGTACTATTTATTATTTAAAGGGTGCAATATATGGTGATGAAGTTTTACAGGCCAACAAAAGACCACAGCCAGGATTTTAAAAAAATTACTAATGGTTTGGGAGGGTTTTATTTTCAGTATCCAACCTGAGACACTTGCCAGGGCTTTATTTCTTTTAATTATTTCAGTCAGAGAGGACTAGGAATTTTGTAGTAATGAGGTAATTTTTAGCTTGTGAAGATGAGCAGCCAAAGGCAAATATCATTGAAAAGTAAACTGTCCCTGAGACCATGAGCAATCTCTCAAAAAGTAACAGTATGCAAGGAATTTGCATAACAATAAAAGGAAGTAGAAAAATTATTGCAATAAAAATACTGTGTAAGCCTCCTATCTGAATTTTGGAGACCTTTTAAAATATGCTGTTGGGAGTAGTCTGGTTTGAGGAAGATATCTCAAGCTGCTACAGGACTTTTGCTCCTCATGTCTCCTGGCAATCCACATTGTTAATTAGTGTAATAAAAGAGTCTGTATTAGAAAAAAAAATATCAAAAAGTGAGGAGCACCAAGAATCACAGAGGATGGTAACATCTCCTTGAGTAGACTGATGTTCATGCTTGAGATTAGAATGGCCCACAGGCTTAAAAAAGACTAGAAGGGCTAAAGTGATAGACTGGAAAGACTCATTGGGAGATGTGGACAACTGGGAGTGCTGTAAGAGCTGTTGTTCTCTTTCAGCATCGAAGTTGCTGACGGAGGAAAAATGCAGTTTTGTTTCAGTAATGGCTGCCATATGTCTCAGATTTAACACAAGGCAAAGTCTGTTAACCATCAAGCACGTGTATAGCTCATCATCAGCAAACCCAGGAGTATACTACGAGCAGAACTAATTCACTGGCCCTGTGGATTGCTCCATTTTGCAAAGGCTGCAGTCCAGTGTGCCCAATTAGCGTGCTATTTTAATGAAATGCTAGGTGTCTTGATCCAAAGGACAATCAGTTTGTCTAAAACATGCATTTCAATCCCTTTCATGGTGACTAGAGAAAAGGTAACATTTTGATGCTTAAAAACCTGAAGAATAGAGTAAGTCCAGTTTATGTACCCAACCCTAACCATATACTCTACTGGTACCTCCAGGCAGCCATGCAGACTGTTTAAGGCAGGTGTATATATTTACTCAGGGTTCAGACTGCCCATTTCACTTCTGACTGTCATGCAGCAGTGCTATCTCTCTCTGTTTCGCACTGCTGCATGAAATA
Source organism: Ara ararauna (assembly GCA_028858755.1). Classification (NCBI taxonomy): domain Eukaryota; kingdom Metazoa; phylum Chordata; class Aves; order Psittaciformes; family Psittacidae; genus Ara; species Ara ararauna. The sequence continues at coordinate 119,384,304 of CM054376.1, read as the reverse complement.
GAGAGGAAAAAGTTCTGAGTTTTACTCAGAACCAGAAAAACAAAACTTTATTTACAAACAGGTCTCTGGTCATCAAACTGTGATATATCCTAATGACTAATATCTACTACTGCTTTTTAAAAAGAGGCCACAAAAGGTGAGCAAGTCCAAAGAGTCTAAAATAAAACAGATAAGCTTAAGACCCCTTCAGGCTAACCTAAAGGACAGTACAGATGGATCAAAAGGGCCAAGAGAGATGTTCCAGATTCTTCCCTTATGGCTGGATCTTAGCCTACATCATTCCTGGTGAAAAAACAAAACAGACTTAGGAGCAGGAACTCTGAACCTCTCCTAAAAACCTAGAATTGCCTGCCTATACCGCTCAGTAGAAGAAATTGCATCTCTTACTTTAATAGTATACACAGGCAGCTAAAACGTAGTGAATTTACCTGGGGAGCTTTCAGGTAAGACCAGGAAATATTGGTTAAAGAAACCCTGGAAAATAGTTAGGCTGGTTTAATTTGTGAAGTGTAAATGTCATCTGAGCCTTTTTTTCTATAAGATTTAGGATGACGAGACTCTATTCCAAAAGTCCAGAAGCAAGATTCTGTCAGTTTGCTTTCTGCACACCTTCATTCCCTTGTAAAAAATCACAGTGAGGACAGAATAGCTCAGACTGAAGAGATCCTTGCAGACCAAAACATTTCAGAACAGAATAACTATGGAAAAGAGCTCAGATTTTATGGGGAATATACTGATCTCCTGAATATGTATCATTAAGGAACCTTTTGGCTGTCTCTTTCATTTCTCTCTCTATTTTGAGATCGTTACCAGTGTGACACCAAAAAGGTTCCACAACACAGTGCCAAGGTCTCGTATTTATCTTGGCTAGCTAATTTTAGTATGCTTACGATGTAAATGTGTCTGACTATCTCTTGTCTGAATTTTTTAGACTCATAGAATCACAGAATAGTTAGGGTTGGAAAGGACCTTAAGATCATCTAGTTCCAACCCCCCTGCCAGGGGCAGGGACACCTCCCACTAAACCATGACACCCAAGGCTCTGTCCAATCCAGCCTTGAACACTGCCAGCGATGGAGCATTCACAACTTCCCTGGGCAACCCATACCAGTACCTCACCACCCTCACAATAAAGAATTTCTTCCTCATATCCAATCTAAACTTCCCCTGTTTAAGTTTGAACCCATTACCCCTTGTCCTCTCACTACAGTCCCTCATGAAGAGTCCCTCCCCAGCATCCCTACAGGCTCTCTTCAGATGCTGGAAGGCTGCTATGAGGTCTCCACGCAGCCTTCTTTTCCCCAGGCTGAACAGCCCCAACTTTCTCAGCCTATCTTCATACGGGAGGCGCTCCAGTCCCCTGATCATCCTCATGGCCCTCCTCTGGACTTGTTCCAACAGTTCCATGTCCTTTTTATGTTGAGGACACTAGAACTGCACACTATACTCCAAGTGATGTCTCAGGAGAGCAAAGTAGAGGGGCAGGATCACCTCCCTTGACCTGCTGGTCACACTCCTTTTGATGCAGCCCAGGATACGGTTGGCTTTCTGGGCTGTGAGTGCACACTGAAGCCAGCTCATGTTCGTTTTCTCATCAACCAACATCCCCAAGTCCTTCTCTGCAGGGCTGCTCTCAATCTCTTCCCTGCCCAACCTGCAGCTGTGCCTGGGATTGCTCCCATCCAGGTGGAGGACCTTGCACTTGGCATGATTAAACTTCATCAGGTTGGCATCAGCCCACCTCACAAGTGTGTCAAGGTCCCTCTGGATGGTATTCCTTCCCTCCAACGTATCAATCGAACCCCACAGCTTGGTGTCATCGGCAAACTTGCTGAGGGCATACTCAATCCCACTGTCCATGTCGCCGACAAAGATGTTGAACAAGACTGGTCCCAACACCAATCCCTGAGGGACACCACTCGTTACTGGTCTCCAGCTGGACATTGAGCCATTGAGCACAACTCTCTGTGTGCAGCCATCCAGCCAGTTCTTTATCCACCGAGTGGTCCACCTATCAAATTGATGTCTCTCCAACTTAGAGACACGGATGTCATGTGAGACAGTGTCAAACGTTTTGCACAAGTGCAGGTAGATGTCATCAACTGCTCTACCCTTGTCCATAAGTTCCATAGCCCCATCGTAGAAGGCCACCAGACTGATCAGGCAGGATTTCCCCTTGGTGAAGCCATGCTGGCTGTCACCAAGCACCTTGTTGTTTTTCCTTTGCCTCAGCATGCCTTCCAGGAGAATCCGCTCCAAGAGTTTGCCAGGCACGGAGGTGAGGCTGACTGGTCTGTAGTTCCCTGGGTCATCCATTTTCCCCTTCTTGAAAATGGGGGTTATATTTCCCTTTTTCCAGTCATTGGGAACTTCACTTGACTGCCAGGATTTTTCAAATATGATGGACAGTGGCTTAGCAACTTCATTTGCCAGCTCCTTCAGGACCCGCGGATGGATTTCATCAGGCATGGATTAGTGTGAGGTGTCCCTGCCCCTGGCAGGTGGGTTGGAACTAGATGATCTTAAGGTCCTTTCCAACCCTAACTATTCTATGATTCTATGATTATATCTATACTTTCATATACATTGTTGGAGGGATATAGGGCTGACAGAAAACAAAACAAAACAAAATGAACACAGCATCTAGAACCTTAAGGGTCCACAAGAGCTATCAAACTGATGACAACTCAAAATATCCAAACTGAAAAGTTCAGGGCGAACTGTTTATGTGATTCAGTGAGCACAGCCTTGAGCAATTCAACCTCACCTCTGTACTCATTTGAGACCTTTAGGCAGGCTACCTTTCAGAGAGGTCGGATGGGATACTTGTGATTTCAGCCTGTGGAGATAGGTGCACGATTATTTCCTATCTAGCCCACAAGCACAATTTTATCTTCAGATGCTGCAGACTACAGAGGTTAAAAATGCTTCAGCCTGTTTTTTAAAGGCTGTTTTGCTTTGCATAATGAAACAATCATTTGCCTAGAAACTTGAACCCGACATTCCTACATTCAAGGTGAATGTCTGGAAACACAGAGTTAATACTCCTTTTCTTTCGCTGTGCTGATGTTGTACTGTTCACACTAAATAGAAAAGATTTAAGAGCTATTATTCATGACAGCTATATATAGCCTACTGATTAAGTTATTTTCTTATAGATTGAGTCTTGTATCCATATCTGAATCTGCAAAAGCTTCAGGACCAAAATGTCCTCCATGAGCGCTTTGCCCACTGTTAAGACTGTTTCCCTTATTTTGTGTAGGCATCTAAGCATATTTGTCTTGTGCTGTCCCATATGGGGCAGTTAGATGGGATGGATCTCTGACTTCACTCCGTAGCTCTCAAGTTTCAAAATGGGAGCAGATTTGCACAAACCAGCTGCAGACATATGGGCATTGAAGGAAAGCTTCCTCAGTTTTTACCTATGGAACCTATATCTAAATATTAACTAAGTTATGGGTTTGTGAGTATCATGGGAGTCTGAATTATGGACTGGAACAAGAAACAATAATTTTTACACATGAATTTATTTCAAAATTCTTTAGCTGTAGAACTGGTTATTAAAACTGATATTGTCCCCCACTGGTTACTAGTATTCTTAGAACCACAGGTTCACAGAAATCATAAATAAGTTTGAAGGAACACCTGAAGGACATTCAGTTCAACTTTCTCCTAAAAATATGGTTAACTTCAAAGCCAGCTCTGTTCCTCAGGCCACTGGCATGGCAAGTTCTGAAAATTTCCAACGATGGAGTCCATAGGGTAATGTGTGTCAGTACTTTACATGCTCATTGTGAAGAATCACTTTTTATGCCCAGCCTGAATTTCTCTTTTTGGAACTTTTCCTTTGCCTTCTTGTCCTTTCATTTTGCAGCCCTGAATCTGGCTGCTTTTTCTATAGTGCTCTTTTAAACAGTAGAAGCCTGCAACAAATCATGGCACTGAGGCATATGGTATATTCAGAAATGCTAAGGGAAGTGACTTGGCATAGCCTGGAAAAGAGAAGGATGAGGAATGTTCTCTTTAGAAATCTTTCTAAAGAGAACTCATTGCACCCTTGCATCATAGTGACTCTCCACTGAACTTTATTTTGCTTTCTAACTTCACTTTCTCCGCTGTCTTTGGTCTATGCATGTTGCAGCTGTACATATAACAATTCAGTTTGCCTTTCTTAATGAATTTTTGCCTTCTTGTTGCAGGGTTTGGATTTTTGTATTGGTTTATGCTAAGCAACTACTATTTATTACCTTTCAGTAAAACTGAAGATTTGCAAGTAGTAATGAGACCCTGTCAGGTCCCTTGCATTAGAAGGACAGCTGTGATCAACAACTGCTCATTCCTTTCTTGATGCATTGAGCTATGCTGGATTTTATAAAGCAGTAGAGGACATGTAGGATTTTTACTTCCAATGTATGTCCAGAAATTCATAAGTTCTTGCTTGCTCCTTCTAGTGAAAGTCTGTAATTTAGTCTACTAAGAAAAATGTCTTTTAAATCAATATTTGTTTGTGTAAAAGGTGACTCTTTGTCAATGGCTGTGGAACACGCTTGCAGACCAGTTCCTGAAATTTCATAGGAATTTTTTGTCTGTTGAATTTGTATATTGTTGTAATATTGCTTTTAATGACAGTAGTAGCAAACTTTCCTTTTTATATCTACTTTCAAACTTAAGTCTTTCCAAAAGATCTTGATTTTTGTCAACTCCTCCATATGAGATTTCACATGAACATGTCATGGCAAATTTACCCATTTTGACCTGAAAGGAGGAAGGACATATACTGTAAAGAGATTGCACAGCTATACTGTCGACTACACATTATGTAGCCCTAAGCAGAGTTCAGTTCAGGCTAATTTACCCTCTCAGCTGTCTCCATACTACTGCAGCTTTGTTATTATCTATTCATGTCTGCCTACGTTTAAGCAATGTGCTTGCACCTGTACATGTAAATATTTTATAATATGATCAGGTTAGGTGGGAGCAGGCATGCATACATCATGATTTTCAGTATCCAGAATACTGAGGGCTTTCTTACCAAGTTCAATCACTTTCCTTTCCATGAAGATCAGAAATTGGAAGCTGTGGTGATTGAATTTCCAAGGGTCAAGATCTGTTGAATATTCGCAAACACCTGCGTTTCTGCCTAGTGCCTAGAAAACAATTCATGTAGCTTTCATAAACTGAGAAAAAAGATACATGTGTATCACTGCCTATTTGTTTTGCAAGATATGTAGAGAATGGGAACTTAGACTTCATAGTGGTTTAGACCAATTCATTAATGCAGAAGTAAAAACCCGTGCTTCTGTGGCTTGCAATATGAAAGCACGGTAACAGTGTCCCAGTTTTTTAGCAGATGGACCTCATATTTTTTTCTCAGATAGTGTGAAGATCAATGTTATCTCTCCCCAACCAACTGGAAATTTCTGAACTACAGGAAAGAGGTGTTCAAGATGAAAATTGCATCGCCAAATACCATTTTCTCTTAGCTGTCCATGTGCTCATTGTAACATACAAGTTTCCCAGTTTCAGAGGGAGCTTATTGGTACTGTTTGATATTCTGACAGAGGGCTTCCTTCTACTGTGTCTCTTGAGCAGAACTTCAAAATGCTTTGTGAATAACTGTGGATGTTTTATTTGCAACATACAGGTATGTAGAAAATACCCTCATCAGCAAGTTCTAGTCTATCTTGAGGTGGACTGTTCTCAGTTTCACTGTTCATGATGTATTATTTCTCATAAAGATAACTGGCTTGCTGAAACAAGCTGCAAAGAATACATTTATGCCCTGTTTGCTAGACCACAACTCTGTGGGGGCACAAATCAGTATCCATTTGTTTCCAATATCTTTTTATGTTCCTTAGGATTTTTTTTTTTTGCATGCACTTCTTTCTTCTTCGGTGACATTGACAGTGGGATTGAGTGTGCCCTCAGTAAGTCTGCCGATGACACCAAGCTGTGCGGTTCGGTTGATATGCTGGAGGGAAGGGATGCCATGCAGAGGGAACTTGACACACTTGTGAGGTGGGCTGATGCCAACCTGATGAAGTTTAACCATGCCAAGTGCAAGGTCCTCCACCTGGGTGGGAGCAATCCCAGGCACAGCTACAGGTTGGGCAGGGAAGAGATTGAGAGCAGCGCTGCAGAGAAGGACTTGGGGGTTTTGGTTGATGAGAAAATGAACATGAGCTGACTTCAGTGTGCACTCACAGCCCAGAAAGCCAACCGTATCCTGGGCTGCATCAAAAGGAGTGTGACCAGCAGGTCGAGGGAGGTGATCCTGCCCCTCTACTTTGCTCTCCTGAGACATCACTTGGAGTATAGTGTGCAGTTCTAGTGTCCTCAACATAAAAAGGACATGGAACTGTTGGAACAAGTCCAGAGGAGGGCCATGAGGATGATCAGGGGACTGGAGCGCCTCCCGTATGAAGACAGGCTGAGAAAGTTGGGGTTGTTCAGTCTGGAGAAGAGAAGGCTGCATGGAGACCTCATAGCAGCCTTCCAGCATCTGAAGAGAGGCTGTAGGGATGCTGGGGAGGGACTCTTCATGAGGAACTGCAGTGATAGGACAAGGGGTAACGGGTTCAAACTTAAGCAGTGGAAGTTTAGATTGGATACGAGGAAGAAATTCTTTATTGTGAGGGTGGTGAGGCACTGGTATGGGTTGCCCAAGGAAGTTGTGAATGCTCCATCACTGGCAGTGTTGAAGGCCAGGTTGGACAGAGCCTTGGGTGTCATGGTTTAGTGTGAGGTTTCCCTGCCCATGACAGGGAGGTTGGAACTAGATGATCTTCAGGTCCTTTCCAACTCTAACTATTCCATGATTCTTCTCCTGTAATGCAGTGCCTAAAATACTACTCCTTAATGATTCCCACCCTCATGTGTTCAGAAAGCCCCAGCTTTAGACTTTATTCTTCTATAAAAATTCTGGCTTACTTACAAAGGTTACTTTCAGTCATTCTTGTATCTGGATAATTAAATAAATAACACTTATGAATTCCAAAATAAGAAAAAATAAGAAGGAAATATGTCTGCTGTCTCCTACATCTCTCCTTTTCAGTCCCAGGTTTTTCTGTTAACTGTGTATTGATTCTAAACATCTGGAATCAGCAATGTACCAACTAAATGTTTTGGTGTGGGGTTTTGTTTAGAGGTATTTGGTTTTGGTTTTGCAATAAGAGCTAGCAGAGTTTCTGTTGGAGGGTTTAATTGTCTAGTAGTTGAAAGGAAAATAGTACCTGCGGGATGATCTGTGTTTGCAAGCAAGCCATGTATATCTCTCAGTTACTAGTGCTTTTATTTTACTCTGTGTTCGAGAATGCTGACAATATTTGGACTATCCATTCCCAGATAGTATATACTACCATCTTTCTATCATGAGTAGCTAGGGTTGCATTTTACTCATTGTTTGTGGCTTCTGGAGACTTCAATGTCCTTTTGACAATACTGAGAAATTAATTTGCACTATTTCATAGTGTTGTGACTCTCATACTGCGAACTCCATAAAGCATCGACTAAAAGGCCAACACAAGTGCAGTGGAGTATGTCGAATTATACGTTTACAAATATTTTAAAACTTGAAAGTGGAGAAAACATTTTATTTAACCTTACAATAAATTTTAATAATAATAGAATAGCTTAGTTTATCTTGTCTTAACCTGAATTTGCTATGGTTTTTTTTCTAAAGTCTGGTTAAAAGTAGCATGCAAATAATTGAATAAAAATAGTTGTATATATGAATTATTTCAACATAGCAGTTGTACCAGCAATGGATAAAAATCTTACCATGAAAGTTTAAATGAAAGTATGACAAAAAGAAGACTAAAAAAATTTTTAACCTGAAAAATGTTTCCCTGTTATCTTTCACATATTCCATTAATTTAATATTCATGGTCTCTGAAAACATATTTTCACAAAATGTTATTAGATTGTTAACTCATTTTTTTTTCCTTTGTAATTTATAGCAATGTGAAAGAGTGTGAATAATTAAGAAAGTTGGACCTGTTGGAGAAGAAACTTGTATTTACACAGGCTAACCCATACAGCTCAGCACTTTGATTAAACCCACCTGATTCCATGTAAGCCTGGTACGAGCTGGCATGCGTTGCATGCATGAACATCAATTTCTACGAAGCTGAATGCTTGCCATCAGCTTACCTATCCAGATGGAGGCACATTTTGCACCACATTTGGTTATTCTTGTGTTTCCTAAATACAACCATTTGTAAAAATATGCACACATTTCCTTAAGGTTGCCAAGTGCATGCTAAATATCAACAAACATAGTGGATAATATGCAGATTGACACTTTTTTTAAGGCATATCCTAATTTTAAAGAGCTAACATGGTGTAATTCATGTAGTTACTCCCCCTAGAAGGGATCTGGGTGCTCGCAGCTATCTCACTCCAATGATATCTCAGCAGCCACCCGGAGGCAATTATACATCTCTTGTGGCAGGTCAGCCCGAGTGATATTGTTTCCATCCAAGCGCAAATGTGTGATCTTGGAATAGGTTGTTGGCCCAACAACCTTACAGAAGCTGCTCAGTGGGAACTCTGAAAAAAAAAGGGACATGAATAAGAGAAAGCATTAATAATTCGGACAAATAGGGCAAACCCACTACTTTTCTACTTTTTTTTATAGTATTTGGGAAATGTGACCTTCATTCATTAAACTATTTTTCAATATTTTGCATGTCCATTGATGCAATTCTCCATGAGTTTACTGGAACTCGAGGGCCTTCTGTTAAGAGAGGTTCTTTCCATTAGTTGTGAGAGGTCAGAATTTCAAGAATGAGTTTTTCAAGTTCTATGCTCCCAGTACCCATTTGATTTTTAAGACTTCAGAGTTTATATGGAAGTCTGATCTGACATTTAGAGAAAAGGAAGAAAAGTAATATCCAGTAAAACTGGAGGTGCAGAAGGAGGAATCAATTGTGGAGGGGTACATTATGATGGAAGGGTAAAATATTGAAGAAAGTAAAAAGTTTCTGGAGAAATTGAAATCATGATATAGCCTTTCACTTAAGAACGGGTTGTTCAATGGGTGTTTTTGTCAAATATTATTTTGGATGTGTCATTTCAATATACTAGTTTCAAAATGAAATTTGAGGCTGGGGTTGGGGAAGAGTTTTCCATATAAATTGTACAGTTGAAACTTTCCAGAACCTCAGAATTGGAAGTTGAGTATAAATGTAAAAAATATTTATTAAAATATTTATATTTATCATAACTTATATAAAATCATAGAATCATAGAATAGTTAGGGTTTGAAAGGACCTTAAGATCATCTAGTTCCAACCCCCCTGCCAGGGGCAGAGACACCTCCCACTAAACCATGCCACCCAAGGCTATGAACATGAGCCAGCAGTGTGCACTTGCAGCCCAGAAAGCCAACCGTATAGTGATATATGTTGCCTCTATTCAGTTGAAGTATTATTTTATTCATACAGCAACAGACCAGTCTTGAAGGTAAAACTGTCTTATATCTTATGAGCAGTATTAACTGTAAGCTAGAAATTACGTGAAGTAGAGAAGTTCTGTACTGTTTACATAAACACACATAATATACATATTATACACCTATATCATGCAGAGATCTGTCCTCAAGATAGAATATATGTGAATAAACTTGATGTCCCCTACATACCACATTGTGTAATTCTGCAAAGGTGATCCTTTATTGTCACCTGTGCTTCCTTTGTGTCAGAGATAATTAGTCTATTGAAAAGCTCCATCACTACTAAAGAAGCAGTCTGAGAGACTTGCTCTTCTTCAGGACATTGACGTCCATTGAATTCACATAGAAAATGTTTTATAGGGACTCCTTTAATGAACCCATTCACCAGTATGCAGTCAAATTTCTTCAGTTGCTTTTATGTTGCAGATGACTAGTCCTCATAAATTCTGAGAAACCAAAGTAGTGTTCTCAAAATCAAGTGCCATTTTAACTACCAATCATAGGTCATTCATGGAGTTTTGAAAGCACCACCTTGTATATCTTTTCTGTAAAACTATTTAATGTATCTACGAAAATGCGATGACCTACATCATATTGTAGTACTAAAGGAAGTGGAGGAAATATCTTTATATCTCCATTTTAACTTCAATTGGATATTTTCAGGCACTACAATAAACTCCTATCATTAATGAAATATTCCTTGTGAAAACTAAGTAAAAATTTATGTCCTTCTGTACAGTCAGCTTTGTAAAGTATGAGAGCTTAGGCAATTTTTTGGACAGTGAGATATGGTGTTGAAGAATGGGTAAAGATTGTATCTTCACAAAGTAAATTGTTTTGAGTAGGGATTAGGGAAATATATTTCAAATTTAGACCTTGATCACCAATTTGATTAAAGCAAATCAGAGCAATTTCCTAGGGTTTGTATATTGTACAGCCTTCTTTTGGAACAGTGAGAGATAAAATGAATCCCTAATGGCACATTTATTGTGCAGTCCATATTACAATAACTTTAAGACTGCAGACCAATTCTGATACTCTTCGGATTCAGAATGTACCAGCTGAAGTGAACTGATGATGCTTGTGAGTTAGGATGAAATAATCTGAGAAATGTTTGTAGGGTTAGATCTGTGTGGAATTTTGTTAAGTGAAAACATAAGTTCCTGAGACTTTGAACTCATTTGTTTGGTTTACTGGCTATACCATTAGATATTTAGATCCAGTTTTCTGCAGATAGTCGGGGTGTAATTTATAGAGATTAAAATAAACACAAATTCTAATATAGATTTTTTTTCTTCCCATTTTTCTTGTAATTCAGCAACCATCTTGTACATAAATTTTCATTGAAATCAGGCATTTAAAAACTTTTTTTTTTACCATATTGTTTCTTTTCTGCGAAAATGATAGCATTTGGTTGCAAAGCAAAGTATGCTTGTAGAAGTTGGGCAGATGTTTAACTACTCAAAGAATGTAGACTTTGTGCATGTAAACCACAGAATTTATCTGTGTTCCTAAAATACTAATCTGTGCTGATTATTTCTTGAGACAGAAACCACTTTGGAAGTGGATATAGTTCTAGTCCTCACAGAAGGACTCCATCAAAGAATTCTATCATAGACTTCAGAGAGATTTGACTCCAGTATTTCATGCACACTGTTTTCATTTGGATATTAAATTTTTACACAGCTCATATAATTTTCAGGTTTTCGAAGAGTATTAAAAATGCTTGTTTTCTAATTTCAGTCTCTACTTGCAGAAAATAAGTGGATCTGGTAAATGCACCTAATGTACTGCTACTTACATGGTCTGTATGGAAGCTGCAGTCAGTGAGACTGCAGCACTGTTGCATAAAATATGTCAGTAGTTTACTTCCCTCTTTATTACACTTACTAATGTTGCAGGTGTTAAAATCTCGTACTGAATTTCTAATATTCAGGTTCAGAGGCAGGATAACTGGAATTTTCCCACTAGCGTAGCATTCATATTTTCCCAACACAGAATTCCTGCATGAACTAGACACTGAGGATAAATAGGATTGAATGAAAACTGGATTTTTCATCTGAACAATTACTTTCTCACTAAAAGTGTCTGCTGCCATAAGAAATTCAGATATTCTAACAAGCTACCTGAACATTTGAAATATCTGGTGTGTGTGTGGGGGGAAACAGGAAAAAACATCTCTCCTCTCCTCTCCTCTCCTCTCCTCTCCTCTCCTCTCTCTCCTCTCTCCTCTCTCTCCTCTCTCTCCTCTCTCTCCTCTCTCTCCTCTCTCTCCTCTCTTCCATGACTATGGAGCAAAATGGGAGCATAGAAGCACTTATCTCAGACAATTAATTTTTTACTGTATGTTATGTGAGAGTGTACCCCTTTGACATCAGCAGTGTAAGTAGCCATTGGCTGAGAGGAAGATTAACTGTACAAAGTTTCCTTGTGCAGGTGTGCAATACAGTGGGCAATCCTAATGGGATCTGAAGTCCCATAGTCATCTTTGCTGTTTTGTCGTCCCACAGTAATCATGCATTAGTCATTTTTGCACAGGCCATTGTAAAAAATCCTTTTGGGGCTGGTGGAGTGAGCCAGATGAAAAACCACAGAGAATCTCCATAACTAACCCTGGTTTAGAATAAGTATGATTTACAGTATAGGTACTGATCCAAGCAATTGACTGATGCAGAATATGTGTCCTGCGGAACATTTTCACATTCCCCCTTGTTACCCTTCCTTCACATGGTGTCTTCTTGCCAGGGTTTCATGTGGAAGCAGCAACTCTCTCCTTAATCCCCTACAATTACAAATGAAATATGGTGAAGTCTGCCTTTGATGCTCTTGTATTGATTCCTGCACTTTTTTTCCATCACATAGAGTTTCTTTTCATCTTGAGGAGTCTGTAAAACAAGCCTGTGTGTGTGTTTGTATGTGTGTGAGTGCATGTGCTTGTGCATAATCCTAATGGCATCTTAAAACATGGCAGCTAACCACTGTTGTTATTAAATAGAAAATTCCACCCTTAAATTACTACTAATAAGAAATATTAAAAAAAGAAGATTCTATTTGAAGTTACAGTTCAGGTTCGAGGTATGGAAAAATCAAAGGCTTTTATAAACCTTTCATGGTCTTATGCTAGCTTGCATGAGTCCATAGGGTAGCAATGACGGTGCAGCAGTAGCTGGTGCACACGCTCTGCTGCTGAACACTACTCTGAAAGTACGGCTTTCATTGCAATATTAAATTGTTGTCTCAGTCTTTGACTTGGAAGCCCCTGAAAATTAATGGAAAGCAAACTTCAGTCCATGTGTATCTTGCAGGAGGCTCAGAACAACTACTCTGTGTCAAATTGTGTTACATATCTCATGAGAAATCAAACACCATTGTTAGCTCTTTTAGGAGAGAAGGAGTATCTGATAGAGTTCTCCAGGTCACAGTATATGGTGCCTTAGGTGAGAAATACTGACTTTTTTTTTTTTTTTCCCCTTAGCATAACAAGGGATTGAGATATAATAGGAAAAAAAAAAAAAAAAGAAACATAACACTGAAGAATATGTGAAGCATAGTAAATACAAAACCGTTTGAAAGATCTTGCCCTATCTCTGGTATGATCTACACTAAAACATTTGTCTTTTAAAAGCTACATCTGTATGGAGTTAGCTGTGCATGGAAAAGCTAACACTGCCATTCTAAAACCCTGATAGGCTCAACCAGGCAAACACAAGAGAGGGGTTTATGGCTTGTTTTATGGCAGCTAGCAAGATAATGTAAGTCCTCCTGCAGAAGCACTGTTATGTCTGACATATCTGCCTCTTTATCAGAGACCACCACTGGCACAAGTGCAGCTGGAGAGCTTCTGACATGATGTTGAGGCCTCTGCAGCTCTCCAACACCTCCTTCCCACCTCAGGGTAAGGACAACCTTGTAAAATCTATCTCAATAAAAACCTCCATGATCTCATGCAAGGCGTGACATTTATTGACTTCAGGAGAAACATTTTTTCAAACCACAACTGGAGAAAAGCTTCCCACCTGATCGTACCATGTGTGAAATGGGAATGAAAAGAAAAAAAAGAGGCAGGACTTTGGATTTCAAGATGGGTTTGGAGCAATACTACATGAGAGAAGAGAGGAAAGAGAGAAAAGCAACCACTTTGTTGTATCTTTTTCACTGTGCCTTGTGCCTGGTATCTTATGAATCTTTTGTCTTCTTCCTCTTTCCTCCCTCCAGCACTTTCTCTATCAGCCTCCTGAAAGGTTACACATGCCATAGCCAGATGTTCGGCTGATATATGTCTCTTTTTGCTGACTTATTAATTCTGAGCATCTTCCACACTGATCAATCCTTTCCCAGTGTTTTTTCCTCAGTTGTATAATAAAACTCCATTGTCTTCTATGGATGTACTCCAGTTTACATGAGATTTAGACCAATAACACACCCAATAGTGCGAGGACAGAAATTTGTCTCTTTAAGGATAATTTAAACAGCTTAGTGTCTGTCTTTTAACATTAATGTGGACAACAGAGAAATATCAGTGTACTAAACAATATAATCAGTACCATTTCTTCAGACTGCTTGATCTACCTTTTTAGATACTTGCATTGACCACTGGTGTCTAGACTGTGGCAAATACTAATGAAAATACTCAAATTTAACTCACTGTTAATTTTGTTGACTTGGAGGTAGAAGTTTTCGAGGTTCTCACTGACAGTTGGAATGCTCTTCAGCTGATTGAAGGAGAGATCCAACTCAACCAATGATGTGATGTTGAAGACATTGCCTGGTATTCCAGAATCTGTTAATTTATTGTGGGATAATCGTAAATATTGCAGGGCTTTAAAACCTTGGAAATATTCATCAGGAACATTTGAGATCTGGTTGTTATCAAAATACAGCATGAGTAAGGAGTGAGGCAGTCCTGTTGGTAGCTTTGTAAGTCGATTGAAGCTTAAGTCAAGATACAAAAGTGAATTCAGGCCTTTAAAAGCCCCAGAAATAGAATCTGCTTTCAGCTGATTGTTCTGGAGGTGAATGACAGTCAGATTCACTAGCCCCTCAAGTGCACCAGGATTGACTTTTGTGATCTTGTTGTGACTCAATTGCAGGTCATCCAGAGTTTTGGGGAGTGGTCCAACAGCTTCAGTCAAATTGTTGTAGTTAATGTGAAGTTTTTTCAGATTCTTTAGTTTAGAGAAGACTCTTCCCTTAATTTTTGAATTTTCCAAATGGTTGTGGTCTAGGATCAGCCACTGTAGATCTGTTACGTTATCAAATGTGTTCTCTTCAATGCCTTCGATCATATTGTTTCGAAGATAAAGGTATTTTATTCCACTTGGTACGATCGGAATGGTTTTCAGTTTAAGATTGTCACAATACATGGCAGTTGGGTAGCTTAGTGGACAATTGCATTCTGGGGCACAGACTGCTGCAGATGGCCCGAAAGGATCATAACCGTAATCATCTGCAGGACCATAGTCATATTGGCAAAAAATGCCACTAATCATCAACAGAAAGATGGGTAGGGAGTTTAAAGTCATCTTTGCAATGCGTCTTGTACCTGTATGGTAAAAGGAAATAAAAAAGTTAAAACTTTATTTATTTTCCTCTTTCAGCAGTATTTGATATTTTACCATGTAAGTATTCCAAATAAAAATGAATTAAGGCTTCCTGCCTAAAACTATTAATTAAGGAAAAAATATATTAGTTTGTTAATATTGCATTGTTACTACTATAAACTTACAGTCCCTGTCTTGTCATAATCTGCATTTGTAATGGAAAACTACAGGCCATTCTGCTGTTGTAAGTAAACTGCTCTTTATACTTTCTGAATTCATTCATTCATTTAGTCACAAGAAGGATGATAAAATCCAAGGTTTTTAAACTTGGCACAGAAGAGATTTGCTGAAGGTCATGGTCAGAGGCAGTTCTGCCATTTAAATTGTATCAAGCATTCCTAATATACTAAATTGCTTCATATAAAAATAATACATGGTGAAATTAACGAAGTTTAAAAAGCCAGGGAAGTTACAAACTGAGGGTAATGTTATACTGTATAGTGTGCTGTTAAGATGCCTGTAACTTGGAATATCTTCTCATGGGTCACATCCAGTAAAGCATGGTCCACTAATTTTCATATTCACCTAAAGAACAAACTAATAAAAATACATAGCATATTCTCCCGGACATGTCAAACAATCAGCACTGCCTATGTGTGCATGAGTATACTCTACCACTGATCTGAAATGACTGAATTTGAGGTAGTTTAAGTGTTCTTGTAAACTCTATATAAAACAATAAATGCACTGATCATATTGCAGGACCATTCTAATTCAATAGAGCCATAAAGCTCTGGCTTCACCTAGTTGGTCTCCCAGTTCACATAACAGTAAAAGAATGCTCAGTGCACTTGAAGCTGTTTTGCTGTGATCCGGTATGAGTCATCTCACCTTACTTTTTAAGAGCATTTCTCATCAGATACTCCATAAGATATTAATACATGAAGATTAGTACCTTGCTTTTATTTCTTACTACCTAGGTCGCCGTTGTGTTGAAAGCTACTGTTTCAAGAGTGTGATGATTAGGAAAATCCTTAGAACTTTCTTATTCTCAAGTAATTTCAGAAATCATGCAAAGCCTGTAAACAGTCCACCAGACATTAATCTCGGGTCTGGGCAATCTTCCAGCAGAGTAAACTTGTCTTGCTATTGTCATTGTTTAGTGTTACACAGAGTACATAGTGGTAAAACGCAGGACCATAGCTAGATAGTCTCCCTTAATCCTAAATTTCCTTGCTTTTATTGACTTGCTAAAAGCCACATCACATTCTGGTTAGCTAATAATTTCAACTGAAGTACCCGTGGGCAGGGCCTATTGATCTCATACAGTACAGCACAACATTTCTGAAAAACGTTCTCGTGTTATCTCCAGCCAGTTACCCACAAAGTCCCTCTGTTACATATTGAGCTCCTGTGCCCTGAATAAGGAGGATATACCTTTACCACGGTGTTGCTCCCATTGCATCACAAAACAGAATATACTGATCACTGAAATATGAGTTATCAATGCAATTTCCTTTGTCTGTTCTTCAATGCTGCATGAGAACATGCAAACTCAACCTTCAGTCCTCTGCTGGTATAAATAAGTACAGCTCTGCTGAAAGCAAAGACACTGCAGCGTCCCATTCAGCTCAAAATCTGGTCCTGTTTAGGTATTAAACATTAGAGATGGGGGACTACTGCTTCTGTATTCAAAGTATAATGTAATGAACATCTTAGACTACACTCTGGCCTCACAATGACATTTATATACATCTGTATCATTTTATAGTCTTCCTGATAAAGTAGCATAAACATCTTATTTTAAATTCAAATTCTATTGTTATTCTAGTTTCAAATTATATTTTTAATGCTAAATTTTATGATTGATATCATAGGCTGACAGTTCTTTTGAGCAATATAAAATGTTTAACTGCCCTGCAGAACCCTGGAAGAAATTAAAAAAGTGAAATATCAAGTGTTTGAATTATTTTATCAGCAACATTTTAAAATGTGGGTGACAATCCTTAGTGCAAGGGCATATGAGTAGCATAAAAGAGCACAGTAAAGTACATATACAGTATGGTGAACTTGTTTTATTCATGTATTTCTCATTCATGTATCTACATGTTTCTGTGTCAGAAGTGTAAAAGGTAAATAGATTGGATACACATACTTGTTTGTTGCATTGAGCTGTATGAACCCAGAAGATAAAATTAGAATAGGTTCTTAGACATTTCTCTTGTAACATAAACATGCTTGAACTAATTGCCTGTGTTTGTTCTAACCAGTTATGCTGTAAAATACCTGTGAAAATATTTTTGAAGTTCCTCAGGCAACTTGCCAAAATATGCTAAATGACAAATCCCTGATTGTGGAAAATGTTTACTACAACATAGACAAACTATTCAGACTATTTTGGGGCTACTTTATGCCACTTAATACTAAAGTTGTTGTGAAACAAGATAAAAATGAATGCATCATTCAATCAGCCTTAAGCTAAATATACCTTAATTTAAAGTTTCACTAGTGTATTTAAAATGTGCTTTAAATTTAACACAAAATTTCAAAATACCTATCACTTTCCTCTCATTGTTTACTTGATTAATTATTTAAATATCAGGATACCTTTTGTATATGAAGCAAAATGATTTAACAAATTATGAATGAATAAGTGAGCAGTGAGTAGTCTTAAAAATGTCTTTGGGCTGTACATAACTCTGCTTCTGAAAAAAAACAAACAGACTGCAAAAAAAGTACGACAGTCCAATGCTGATACACAAAATATGTGAGGTTTTAAGGAAACAGAGAAGGTGAATCCACAAAGTAACTGTTGATTTATGTTCAATTTACAAATTGGCAAACTTATCCTGACATGTTTTCATGTTCCCATTACAGCCACTTTTAAATAGCTGAATATTACGGTTAAAACATGCAGCAGCACTTACCTTACTGCCTTGAAGCTGCTTTCCTCAATTCCCAGAGCAGATGCAATAAGGGGCTGTATCGACCAATATATGCTGTAAACAGTGTCAGGAGGTACAAGTCTGCCAGATCCTCTGTGTTACAAGAGAGAAAAAAAAAGCCCTAGTCACGCTGTTCTCTGAAGCTGCTATGTCATCATGGTGATCTTGTGGTGTGGCATGTACAAAAATGCAGCTCTCTAATGAAGTGCAGGTGGATACCATATTTTGTACAAGGACAACCCATCTGTTATTCCTGTGGGATGAAAGAATGATCAGTGTTTCACAAACCTGAGAAAGTTCAGACCACTAGCCATAACCTGATACAAAAATTTTTTGCATTTTAGAGGGAAAAAATTTTAGATTGTAAAATGAATTACAAACAGACTTTTGTTTTCCAACTTATTTTATACTGCTAGACATGAGCTAACAAATAGCACTCAGACCTCAATGCTGCTGGGCTTCTTCAGCCAAGTGACTCATTCATTTTTTCTGCCTTTTTCTTTAACTATCTTATGTCCACAGCAAAGCACCCTTAATAAAAATTTTAGCTTAATGATCAGAACCAGAGGTGCAAGATTATCCTTAAATTATAATGTTTTCCATAGCACTGAATACTGAGTTTAAAGTTTTTTCTGCAAAGCACTGGAATTTATTTGGTCTGGAGATTGTCTTTGATGACTCAATGTATGTTTGCTTAATAAAAACACATCCCAGAAACGGCTTTTCAGCAGTTATTGTAAACTCACTTCATACATTTGTTCATTTTTGCACTTACAGCTTTCTCCTGATTTTCAGAATCTGGAACTACTCAGCTTTACATTGTCTGTTTCTTATTCCATGGATGTAGTTCAAGAATGCATCTTAAGGCTTGGATAAGATGTTATTTTCACCAGGCAATGCCAAAAAAATAGTGCACTAAGACAGTAACTGTTTAAAGTGGGTCTTAATATTTCCATGAGAACCTTCCCTTATCTCTAAAGGGTGGATGTCCTCCCTTTTTGTGGGAGGTAAGCTCTTATAAAGTTGGATGGGGACAAACATGAAATGTGCATATAGAAAGCATGTGCAAGCCATTTTAAAGTGTCCTGTCTGTTTAATTGTATTTAACTCCAGTTGTTGTGGGTGCAGGTTAAGTTTCTTTGTTACCTACTGGTTACCTTTATGAAAAGTTGTGGTACAGAATGTGGGTGGGCTGGAGAAGCCTAGCAACTCCCTGAAGAAAAGGAGCCTGAGTGTGAGCTTTCCTCAAAATCTGCTGCTGATGCATTTGGGCCTCCATGCCAGTGCAGGTTACTGGGAGCAGGGTAAGGCCTGGCATAATTCACCGCCCTTCATGGAGAACGAGAAAGGTGCCAAACAATTATAGACCTGTACGTCTGCAATAACACAATTAGCAAAGTTTCTCAAGACAAGAGTGCTAAATACCAGTGCAGTCCATAGTGAATGAATGCTACTCTTTTGATGTTCTGACATTATTCCTATCATGGGAGAACCATTTACACATTAGGAAACATGCTGATGACAGGTCATAACTACTGAATGATGCCAATAAGTGAATGTGAAACACTGGGATTAAGATGGTGAATTAAGCTAAGTAGGTGAAGAAGTGTGTTTGGTATCAGAACTAGACATGTAGAAGTGGACAAAGCTGCTGTTGTTCTGGCTGTGGACAACCAGATGGAGTTTCTCATGCACGGTATGATTCTTATCTGAAAAATACTTCATTAGCTTCCGCAGACCAAGGAAAGGCTAAACTGCAGCTTGGACAAATGGGACAACAAGCAGAAGCATTCAGCAAAAGATCAACTGGAATAAGGAAAATAATTTTAACTATTTTCCCGTTAAGGAAGTACTGAGGTTTGCTCTGTTGAAGAAGGTACAGCAAGCTGAGCAGTGGAGCACAATGTTTGTAAAGAGAATTTTAAAATTCACAGTAAAAAACATTTGTTGTGTTTTCTCTCAGTAAAGATTTGTTTTGAAGGACAAACTCGATATTGTAACAAATTAATACATATTTTGATCTTTTAGTAATAGATATAATTTTGTATTTACAGTACAACTGCACATTGGCTGCAAATGCAGGATACTGCAGACTTACTATGGTTTTGGCACTGCTATATTTATGGACCAGTTGTTTATTACACTGATTTCTGTAAGTCTAGTACATACCCTTCATCTCATTCTATTAATAGAATTACAAAGCCTGCATATATTTATAAATGTAGAAAAATATTATTAAACAGAAGTGGGTTTTGCAATTAACATATGGCAAATATTTGGGTCACATAAAATTCAGCTGAGACTTTTTCATTCATAATATTCCTGTGTTGCTGTGTGTTTTAAATTAGATAGAAGAATTGCATAGTCAAGATGAAGAAGCATGTGCCTTCCAAAGATAAAATATTAAACAATAGATTTTTCCCTTTTTTTAATAAGTTTTTTTTTGATCTTTCCACCCTGTTGTTTAATACTGTCCCTTCAGCATCATTTTATATGCTTTTCTGATCTTATTGCTCTGAATCATGAAGCATTCACCTCCAAAACCTCTGTATGGGAGATCAGGTAGGAAATGAAGCCTCACAAATGGAGGTATGGCTTCTTTTGCAACAAAGGGTTGGAAAGTGGGTGGGTGATTTCATCTTTCTGGCCGTATTTTATGGGTTTTGGTGATTTTTTTTTTTTTTTTTTTTTTGTAGCTCACAAAAGTCATTGAACAGCATGTGAACAAAGTCTAGTTAATTTCCAAGGAATACACAAAATACTACGTAAATTCACCTATGACATCTAAGTTGAAAACTGGTTATGAATATGGTTCACAGCTGGTAATTCATATTTTACCTTTACGGCAACTGTGCTCCTAATTAAGCCATCTCAGTATGTTTTATCTAAAATTAATTTTCTTCCTATTATTTATTCATTTTTCTTTGATGTAAAATGTGATCAAAACCTATTCTCATCTAGCTGTTTTCATCTTGTGAGACATGAACAGAAATATTCCTTTTATTTGTTTCAAAGCTCCTTTCTTGCTGATTCATATTTTCATGGCTGGAGATAGCCAAGAAGTCTGATAGGCTACAGTGAAAAAACCTGAAAGCAGAGATCACTGCAACTGCATATCACTCTGTAGTCATTAGTTCTAGCATTCAGATATCATCAAGTTACAGCATCAGTTTTCTCTCTTCACTCAGAAGTGGCACCCTTTCTGCTTTTTCTCTCCTGTAAAAAAAGCTTCTTTATAACTTATACACTACAGAAATGGAAACTTTTCCCAATCTTTTTTGCTTTTAATCCCCTTTTTCCCAAAAGATTTAAGTTACTAAAACCTAACAGATATAATCTACATCAACTGCTTTTTTCTAGTCTTAAATCATCTTACCAGTGCGTACACTAAAAACCAAGCCATTTGGGTGCCCAAAATTAAGAGTAGAAGATCTGGATCATAGGAGCATATAGCTCCAGAAAAAGTGCTTGTGGAAATTTTGACATTGCCACACAAAATGAGTTTTTGCACCAACCACTCATAATATAAATTAAATACAACTCTCAAGATGAAATTAAGGTTAATACAGTTTAATTGGCTACCAGCAAGAGAAGGTAAAGAAATCTCCATTAAGGAAAAAGGCGATTCCATGGGCATCATGCAGCAAGCCACTTAATTATTAAGTAATAGTGTAGCGCTTACACATGGTGTTTTCCATATCTCCAAATAGTGAATATATAACCTGATAGCCTATATATACTGAATAAACAAAAACATGATATTAACCCAATCTCCAGTAATAATTAGTTCAATGTTTTTGTGAAGTCCCGCAGCGTATTGAAAATATCACTGAAGGCTGACTCATATCAAATGAGTTCCACTAAAAACAATTCAGTTCCAGATTCTGAAGACTGTAGGTGCTTATTATTTTTTCATTTGAAAACTTCCATCCCTCCAAATTGAAATTTTATTTGTTCAGCCTCTACACTGCCCATCCATGCTAAATGGAAAGTGTTAGATCACCTACTATAAGCATTACAAAATTTGTGGTAATCCAAATCCTTTTTCCCCTCTCTCCTAAAAAGGAAATAACAGCTTTTGAAATTTACAAAAATGGTAATAGTACTACAACCTATTAGCAGACCGCAACACATATTTTAGTTGTGCATGAATCTTTGTTTTTGTCATTCTAAAAAAATTGCTCACTGTTTTGCCTCAAACTTGACAGTGTCCATGTTCTAATACTGTTTAGACTCCTCTCCACTGCTTTTCAGACTGTTTTTGCGCTATATTGCACTAAATTTTACTTGAATTGTCAATGGCAAAATTCCTTTGAGTTGACTCAAAACTCTTTGATCAAACCTCTTTGTTGATAAGAGCTGCACAGATGAAGGCAAAATACTGTTTTTAAAACAGATTCCTAGATATATATGCTGCATATTGCATTAAAGTATTTAAAACGTGCTGATCCATATAGAAAAGAAAGTCAGGTGGCCCTTGAACATGAACCAATTCAAATGATTGCTAATGTAAAGAATGTAAGAGGATCTCAATGAGTTGTTGAGTTTGTGAGAAAGTTGTGGCTGCAGGTAAAAATTATATTTGTAGTTCTTTTTCAAACAGTACAGTTAATCTATAGGAAAAGAAAGAGGTGAACTTGACAGACTTGGCTAGTTTACTGCCTATTGTTTGCGTATACTAATGCTGTGTCTACATATACCTCCTTTGAAAATCATTGGGTGCTAAACACTTTCCCCTAATCTAAGCATTAGCAATGCCTGCCTACTTTCAGATTACTATTGTTTAAAGTCAGACGGGATGTTGCATCGTCTACCCCAACATGCTGCATGACACAAATCACTGAATCTCACCCTGTTACAGCTATATTGAGTTCAACAAAACACCTTTGCCTACTTATGCTCCAGAAAACATATAACCATGGTCAAGACATGGAAAGCTTGGGAGATCTCTAGTTTGGTGCAAGAATCTATTAATTTTTGCCCAGGCTGGTTTCAGGATATGGCCAGTTATGACAGGTACTCAGAACTGACAAAATTTAGACTGCCAATTGAGTGAGGCTTATTTATTAGTTTTTATCCTTGTTATTCTTTACCCAGAAGAAGAGGGCTTGTTCCCGGGTGTCGTGGTTTAAGCCACGCTGGTAACTCAGCACCACATAGCCTCTTGGTCACTCTGCCCTTTACCCCCCACCCTGCTCCCAGAGGGGTGGGGAGAAGAATCAAAAGAATGTGAGTCCCATGGGTTGAGATAAGAACAGTCCAGTAACTAAGGCATAACACAAAACCACTGCTGCTACCACCAATAATAATAATGATAAGGGAAATAACAAGGGGAGAGAATATAAAACTAAAAGGGGAAGGTAAAAAAACCCAACAATAAACACAAGTGATGCACAATGCAACTGCTCACCACCTGCTGACCAATACCCAGCCCAACCTGAGCAGCAATCTGGGCCTTATGGGTAACTCTCCCACAGTTTATATACTGGGCATGACGTGCTGTGGTATGGAATAACCCTTGGGCCAGTCTAGGACAGGTTTCCTGCCTTTGCTCCCTCCCAACTTCTTGTGCTCTTCCTCACTGGCAGAGCATCAGACTGAAAAGTCCTTGATCAAGATAAGCATTACTTAGCAACAACTAAAACCATTGGTGTGTTATCAGTGTTGTTCCCAGGCTGAAAGTCAAAAACACAGCACTGTGCCAGACACTAGGAAGAAGAAAAATAACTGTTACAGCTGAACGCAGGACAGTATCCACCCCTTATTCCATACCATTCCGTACATCATGCTCAAATCCCACATTTTTCAATGTATGATTTTTGTCTCTCTCCCTGTACATATAGAGACATACCATGGTGTCCCACTAAATTCTGGGGGCCCCATGGGCAACAGTGTCACCATGAGTGATGCTGTTCCAAGGGGTGACAGTGTCCCCATAGGTGAGTGTCTCTCTCTATATATATATATATAAAAAGAGATATATATAATATGTATATTTATACATGTAAACAATCAAAAAAAAGTTTGTCTTTTTATATATAAATGGATACATATAGACAGAATATTTTTTCTCTCTTTATATATCTCTATATATTAAAAAAGGCAAAAAATGGTATCAACAAGACATTTTTGTCTATATATATAAAGAGACAAAAATTATTTTTTTTATATATTTAATTTCTACCCATTGTCATCTGTCTGTTTATTTGTAGCTCTATAAAGTTACTAGAATTCATTTCCCTCATAATAAACTTCAGCTTCTTTCAACTATCTTCAGCCATTTTATCTGTGGATCTGTCACTGACACCTTCAGTGCAACTTAGTTTTATTTTTGCCTTATTACTAATATATACAGAGACACCATTGTTCTACTTTATATTTCCTCATTCTTCATGTCTCACGCTTTTTTTTTTTTTAATTTTAACTTCTAATTGCATTTCACTTTTCTACTGAAACAAGAAAGCTTATGGCTAAAATTGGCCTTTTTTTTTTTTTTTTTGTAAACTCAGGGAGGATAAGACATTTGAGGACAATCTCTTAAATTCTTTCTAATTATAGGTATTCTTATTTTTCTTCTAATTTTTTTCTCTCAGACAAATTTACTCATCCTTTTCCTGTTTTGGGACATTTAGCTTCTCTGAAATACTTGCCGGAAATATGCTTTTAATCATATTAAATGGTCAGCTTTGGCAACCACAGATTCCAATCCAGTGATTAACTTGTCTTTATTCGTCATAATGAGGTCGAGAATGGATTTACCTCATGTTGTATGCAATACCTTTTGTCTTAGGAATTATGCAGTGTTGAGAAACTCTACTAATGTTTTATTATGGGCTGCATAACGCTGCTAGCAACATCTCATGAAATAAAAATTCACATTGCAAAAGATGTTTATTCCATAAATTGCTCCATCTTATATGAAGATTACCTCCATTTCTCTGTGTGATACAGACCACCTCTTTTGTAAATGGTCTCAGATACTGTATCTCACACTTCGGTCCTGAAAGACAGCAGACATAGGTGTCTACATGTGTGCTAGTAAGCCAAGCATTCTTTAAGGTCAATGGGGCTCTAGTATAGAGATATCGAGCCTAGGAAGTGGTTCATCTCCTTAACATAGATGAAATAACAGTCTTCAGTTACCTGAATGTAGGCATCTAGTACCATTTGAGAAGCTCTAAGTCATCCAGCTCATTTGAAAAAAGTTATGAGAAAAGACATAAAGACCTGTTGCCTTTCAAGTGGCAGCTGATGACAAAGCAAGGTACCCCACGGTGCCTAATAGCAAGGCGTCTGCATTTAGGCAATTGCCTGTTTTCAAGAGGCTTCAGTGAGCTGGTGATCCAAAGACATCTACCACTGTCTGACGTGCCTTGGACACTACAGCACATCCAAGTGGGGCTAGCTGCTATGACTCAGGATCTTGAAGAAACCTGTTCTGTCCTGAAGTAGTGGCTGGAGGCCAGGCACATCTAAGCAATCAAGAATGACATTAGACATGTTTTGATACCCTTGGAGTGCCAGTTGGGGAGATAGTCAGTCTCCTAAGTGAGGTAATATCCTTACTTTACGTAAACTGTCTGAAGATTATTTTCTCCAACAGTTTTCTCTGTAGACTTCTCTTAACTGATCATTCAGCACAATGTCTGCAAAGAACTATCATAGAAATAGAGCCAAGCAAAATGAGATGTGCAAGACTGGAAACAGTCATGTTCTATTCCACCAAAGGTATTTTCCATTTTCTTACCACCTTTAAAAACCATAATGCTAAAAAAAATAAAATAGGGGATTTTTTGAAAATCAAATCAAACTTTAGAAGACAGTCCTCTGCTTCCATTAGATCATCATCTGAGTCCCACTGACTGTTTTAGCCAAGCAAAGCTTTTCAAAAGATTTCATATATAATTGCATAAGTTATGCACATTAAAAAAGACAGAAGAAATTTAAGAGATTTTTGTGTCACAAGCTTCACAGGCTTATTTTGAATTGCGACATGAGTGCTTAAAGGTCCAATTTGCTCTTCATCCAACCCAAGAAAGGACAAGATGGAGCAACATTTCCCTAATCCTGTTCTGATTAAGGAGAATTCACTACTTCCAAAGTATTCTTTTTCTCTCCCATAGATTTTAGATCTCTGTCTGCTTTGCCTGACTCTTTTTTCTTTACCTTTTTTGTAGTTTTGGACCCCATTAACCACTTAGCAGTTGTATTTGCATAACCATGTATCTGCACATTTACACATATGTTTGTCTGTTTACTAAATGACAACCTGATTTGGACCAAAACCTGAAATCAACGACTATCCCTTTAGCTTCCCAGTAGTCTTTTTCATGTTTTCTTAATATTTAAAATTATTTTTGTTTATATAGGTACATCATAATACAAAACAGAATAGTATTCTCAAAGATGCTCCTCCTTTTTGAAATAGGGATGCAAAGCTAAGCTAGAGGAAAATTCTTTCCTTCTCTCTTCAAATCCTGGATTGTAATTACTTTTGGATTGTAGGTATGGAAAATAAAGCACTGTAATCAGATACTGTATCTCCTAAAAATTCAGTCAGATCAAAACTTCATGTTATCAGCTGTTCAAAGATATAAAACCACAGAGTTAAACTTTGTCATGAAAGGCTGAAGAAAATATTACAATTGACTGAGAATTAAAAAATAAGAAAGCATTCAGATAGCAAGCAAGTAATTGTCAATATTTGGATAGATCAATGTAAAATATTACTGTCACTACACTTAAAACTATAGTATATAAACAAATGGATGACTTATCTCCCCTTAAAGCTCTACTTCCACCAGTAAAATGCACAGTGCCCCTGGCACTGACAAGACATTCCTTATACGATTAATTTGTTAGAATGCTTTTTTTTCATTATTCTAGCCTGAACTGAACAATTCCTAGCCATAGCTCAGTAGTTAACACTCTCAATAGAGAGTTTAAATGAAGTCACTCCAATTCGTGGGGTAAGATAGTCGTACAGTAGAGATGGGGTTAAGTCATAATAGTTGGTCCAGACCTGGAAAATGGTATGATTTCTCTTAATAATACAGGTGCAGCTTAGTCTCTTGACTATAACCTGAGCCACCAATACAAAAATAGACATTCAGGTCCTAAGGCCTGCTGACATGAGCTGACCCACAATTTGAATTTTAGCAAATCATACTTTCATTGTTTTCACCATTTTCTCAAAAATTATGTGTGTTTTCATGTGGGCCTGCATGTCACTCTTGCTATACACTGAAGTTTCAATGAAGATACATGGATTATTTTTCATTTTCAGAAGAGAAAAAAACATGGTCCAGAAATAAGATCTGATTACAAGTTTTAGCAGAGTAATAATTTTTAAGTGGAAAAGCTGGTTTTGCGTAGAACTGCTGACACAAGCTTAGCTACAGCACTACCAGTGAGCAACACTATAATTTAGGTCATGTTCCTGTCCCATACATAACTTTGATAATATGGTTAGCCAGTTGCAGTATAGCAAAATCCATTGCTCCTGTTCCAATCTCATGAAAGAAGGATGAGACCTTCTTGTTTCCAGAGCTGAGCATCACACATTCGTAATAACTTTGCTCATGAATGGAAAGGTTTTACAGTTTTACGCTGTCTTTTAGCTGTTAAATCTTTGCATTTGTTATGGAAGTTTTAGCACAACACAATCATTGAACAACCCTGAGAGTACCTCATGTAAGAAAACAATATAAACAGGGTGATCACATTAGAAAGACCCAAGTCTTCTGTAAAAGTTTTGTTGAGGCTTCGCTGCTTTTGTCCATTCCCCCTTTTGCTCTTCCCTCTTTCTGGGACATAGTAGAAGGTTTTTTAAGGCATGTGAATGTTGGTGAATGTGCAAGGCTATTTCTGAGCACATATGTGACCCTGCATTCTCATGTACCCTACATCCAGACCCACCAGAGGTTTGTTCTGTTTCAGGTTGCTGACTTTTCTAAGGAGCCCACAAGGGTCATTCTTTCACATAGGTGGGGAATAGATGTACAGATGATAGCCCATGATATTTTGATTTAAAGATAGGTGAAGAGAAGAAGTTGTTTGCTTTATCAATGAGTATGATATCCTTCTCCTGAAAGCCCCTGTCGATGACCTGTCACATATTGTCGTGGGTTTAGCAGTAGCAGTCATTTTTCTCCTTTTTAGTAGCTGGTGCAGAGCTATGTTTTTGACTTTTGGCCTGGGAACAGCGCTGATAACACTGATGTTTTTAGTTATGGCTTAGAACGCTTGGTTTGACCAAGGACTTTCTGAGTCTCATGCTCTGCCAGGGAGGAGGGGAAGCTGGAAGGAAGCAGAAACAGGACACCTGACCCAAACTGACCAAAGAGGTATTCCATACCACAGCACGTCATGCCCATGATGGAAAAACTGGGGGCAGGAACCCAGAAGAGTTAGTTCACGGCTCGGTCGTAAGATGGTGAGCAGTTGTATCCTCTTCCCTTGTATTTGCCTTGTCATTATTATTATTGGTGGTAGCAGTAGTGATTTGTGTTGTACCTTAGTTATTGGACTGTTCTTACCTCAACCTGTGGGAGTTGCATTCTTTCGATTCTTCTCCCCATTCCCCCCGCCCTCGGAGTGGGTGGGAAGAAAGAGGGGGGAGTTAGTGCCCAAATTGAATGATTTACGGCTTAAACCAAGACACATATTCACATGTCAAAACTTTATCAGAAATGTGCCTTTCAGGGTCTTGGAAAATTACTTTTGGGCTTCTAATTCACTCAGGTGATGGTGAATATTTTACTTCAAGCCTATGTGCCTAGTAAAAGGCATCTTGTTTATGCCTGAACTGCCTGTGCATCTTGGAGCCAAGAGTGTCCTCAGAGAAGAAACTCATTTATTTCCCCCATTTCAAGCCTGCAAACAAGGCTGTTGGAATGACTGGAAACTTCTGCAATCTCTGTACGTGACAACACACCACATTCTGGGCCTTGAGCACACCAGCAGGCTCTGATTGCCCTGATCAGGCTCATACATGTTCTCTAACCATGCTGCCTCCACTTATTGAATCAAAAGCTGTACTTAAACTGAAGCCCCAGTCCTAGCTGTGTTGTGGGTATGCTGTGCCTGGTTTTGTACCTGGAGTTATCTTATTGACTTCACAGATGAGCTTGACCTTGGACCTGCCTCCTCTGGGGACATCTGTCACTGGATGGTTGGCCAGCCCTCAGTACAGTCACCAAAACAGCTCTGATCTTCTTTGTTAAATGCTGTGGGACTGTGCACCTTGTTCATGAGGTTGCTGTAGGACTATGCACTTTGCTCATGAGGTGCAACTGCTGGCTCACAGCTTGCCTTTGAATAGCTAGCCTTATCTTTCTGAGTTCCCATAATAAGCACAAGAAAAGAACAAGGACTTGAGCTTAAGTGTAGCTCCTGGAACAATGAGTGGTGGATGTCTAGGTAGGAAGATGCTCTGGCAAAGTATGGTCATGGTATCAACAGCCTCCCAGTATACCCTGGGCTTTGGCACTACATATAGAATCACACAATGTTTGGCGTTGGAAAGAACTTTTGAAGTTTATCTAGTCCAATTCCCCTGCCATGAGCATCTTTCATTTGTTCAGTTTGCTCAAACCCCCAACCAACTTGGCCTTGGACACTTCCAGTGATGAGATGTCCACAACCCCTCTGGGCAACCTGTTCCAATGTCTCAACACCCTCATTATAAAGAATGTCTTTTTATATCCAACCTAAATGTATGCTCTTTCAGTTTTAAACCATTACCCCTTGGCAAAACCTCTCTCTCCACCTTTCTTGTAAGCCTCCTTTATATATTGAAATGCTGCAATGAGGTCTACCCAGAGCCTTCTCCTCTCTGGGGTGAACAGCCCATTTTTCTCCACCTTTCTTCCTAGGAGAGGTATCACAACCCTCTGACAGTTCTTGTGGCCCTCCTCTGGATTTATTGTAACAGGCCCATATCTCCCTTGTGCTGGGGACCCCAGAGCTGAACGCAGTACTCCAGATGGAGCTCCCATCAGAGCTGAGTAGGGGATAAGAATCACTTGACTGGCTGGCCATGCTGCTCGTTATGAAGCCCAAGATGTGATTGGCTTTCTTCATTGCAAGAACACATTGCCAACTCATATCCAATTTTTCATCCACCACTATACCAAAGTCCTCGGCAAGGATGATCTCAATCCTTTACCCACTCTGTACTGATACTGTGATTGCTTCAACCTTCATGAGGTTCACATATGTTCATGTACTACTTACTGCACATGCTCTCCTACCAGCCCAAAAGCTGTCCGTGATGTAGCCAAGTAGCTAGAAAGATCTTTTATCTCTCCTCTCTCACTTGAACTGTGAGGTAAAGTGGAGTGGGTGGGAGGCATCCCCTTAGCTTCCTCCTCTGTAAGGCAGAGCTTTGGTAAATGGGACATCTTCTCCAATTCCTGCTTCTGCTCCCTTTTTCTGTTTTCAGCTCTGCACAAGAATCTAAGATCACTGTGCAGTTGTATTTTTCCATAGTGTGAGCACATTCCCACTGCATAAGATGCAGGAAACACAACAATCCTGTGCGTCAGAATTTTGACAAGGAAGTTCAAAGGAAATACTAACATTTCACAGTAATTTAGTCCTTTGACAGCAGTAAGGAGTCCAAATACTTAACTTCTTCCAGAGCAATCCAATTATCTGCATCTGTTGAACAGAAATTCATGCAATCTTCTGTATATCCCTGTAATCTACACATGCAGTACCTCCTACTATATATCAAAAATGAGTGGCAAGTGTTTAAAGATATTGGTGCTGGAAATGAGCAGTAAGGGACAGAAAGAGAAAAACACCCAAAAGGTTAATATTTTTGTTTAATTTTGGTCATGTCATGATAAAATATTAAATAGCCTGAGGTTTAGAACCTCTAAATTGCTCTCCATTAGCCAACACTTCAAAGACAGTGCTTTGGTTTAGGACTTCATTGCAGCATACCCACTTTCTCCTTCCACATTAGAATGATGTGTATGGACAAAATTCTAAAGAATTATTCTCAGAAGCAAATAAGCCTTTTGAAGCATTTCACTTGTCTGGAGTTTCTAACATAGCCAAACAATATTTAGAATTATTTTGTCTTTCATGTCAAGATTATTTTAAGCATTTTGAAATTCCTTTTTTTTTTTTCCTGCACTCTGGATTTTAGTTTATTTTTTTATATTCTTTTGATTCCAGTGGATTCAATACCTTAAAATTAAAAGATCAAGGATTCATCAGCAGAATACTACATGATTAACTTAGCTGATTCTGAGGTTTCCTGTTGAAAAGGCTTTCTAATATGCATTTAGTAGCAGACACATGATCCCTATGTTCTATGCTTTTATATTGGAACTTGAAAACATTCATAAAGTTACAGTGTGGAGAAGCACTAGCTTAATTCATCTCAATTAAGTCTTCATCTGGAAGCAATAGTGTAACTTGTCCAAACCTGAAGTTTGCAAAAATAGTAGCAAAATCCTTAAGGCTTTTTCTTTCAAATATAATGCATAGTTTAATATAATAGTTGAAAAATTAATAAAAGATGTAAATATGATTTATCACAAATTATATATCTCAACGCTGTTGAGTCAATAACATAAAGGGCTGGGAAAAAATATGGAATTTTCATTGATTTCATGTCAGCTATAAAAATAGAAATTATAGTAAATTGTAACCATTTGCATATAATAAACCAGTATATATTCTATTGCCCATTCTGCCGAATACTAGGAAGAACAAAATCTACCTATTAATATTTGTGTATATAAATAAAATATCATGTCATTTATCACCAGAAATCATAATTACCACGTATTTGTCTTCTTTCTCTTTGGCTGGGTTTTAAGCAAAGACAGTACCTTTTGAGACAATTTTTCTGAGTGAAACAAAAGGTGGTTTCAGCAGTTTTTTGTTTGTTTGTTTGAAAAGTGCATGTTATATTTAGACTGTGGGTGGCATTTTTTTAAGTTCCCTTCAAAATTGAGTACCCATCTGCAGCTCTCAGTTCCTTTGACTGAAAACATTGTAATTATTCATGTTGATAAATATTTATAGATGCAAGACCTAGAATATTTGTCAGTTTCCAAAAAGTTCTTTATTGCATTGCTTGCTGCAGCTGTATGTGTGGATTCAGAAACATGACCATCACCACAGATTTCCTGATTTTATTAGTCCCCTTTATTATTTTTTAGTCTAAAAAGATGTGTGTGTGTGTATAATTAAACCAACATATTTTGTCATAGTTTTGCCATTTTTTCTGACACAGATTTAAGTCCTAGTTTAACCAGGCAGTAACACAGCATTAACATTCTTCTGGTCTGCTTGACTTAAGACACCCACATAGAGGTAATCTCCAAAGCTTTCAGGCAGCATAATGTACACACTGAGTAAGAGAACAGCCTGACAAAGCAGTTTTGAAGAAACCGCATCTTTGTATCTCAGAAAGGGAAGTGTAGAGTTCAACAGGCAGGGAAGGCAGCCCTCTGCAGTACCTGCATCCAGACCAATCCTCAGGCACTCAAGGTACACTAACAGCCCTGAACTTCCAGAGCAGGAAAAGGGGCAGGAGGCCAAAGGCTGGTTTATGTCGCTCCAAATGTATCCATTGATGAGCCTAGCTGTTTGAGTGTTT
The DNA here is from genome assembly GCA_028858755.1 of Ara ararauna. Taxonomy (NCBI): domain Eukaryota; kingdom Metazoa; phylum Chordata; class Aves; order Psittaciformes; family Psittacidae; genus Ara; species Ara ararauna. The sequence continues at coordinate 119,351,742 of CM054376.1, read as the reverse complement.
GTGTTGAGTCTAATTCAAACAATAAAACAGTCTTTGTGCCTTTTCAGGAGATGCACAGATACTTTGGTCTATTGCAGCTGGAGCTGCTGAAGCACTGTTAGGACAATATTTTATGCTAAAATTTATCAACTATTTTTAGTTCCACTATTTTAGTTTCAAGATGATGCTCTTAATGCTGAACATCCTGCAGCCTATGTTTCCTCTTCAGTGCTGTGCAGACTGGTCACTAACATGTTCCTTACTTTACTGATTTATTTTTTACTGAATAAACTGCTCCCAACTAAATTAGCACTGACTAAACCCCTTTGATGGTTTAAAATTTGAAATGGAAAAAAACACCTAGCAATAGCTTGGTAATGACCATGGAAAATAAGACAAACTCTTCTGAAAAGAAAACAAAAACAAAGAAACAGAACTGTAGGCCAGTCCCTGTAGCAAAACTGATTTCAGAGCAATGTGTACTTTTAGACAGGATGAGTAAAACCACATCCATCTGCAAAAAACAGAATATTTGACTGTGGATGTACAAAAAGGCTAAAGTAAGTATGTGAATTTGTGCAGCTTCTTTTCATAAAACTTCATAAGCATCTTTCCTCCTGGTTTTCACAATTAGTGAGCAGTGACTTCGTACTGTCCCTCAGTGACACTAGATGGCACTTCAGAGTAGTGGTGGGATCAGAGTCTTCTGCAATTTTTTCTAGTTACTTCACTTATGATATTAAAGATATATGAAATCTATGATTACATCAAACAAAAGCAATTTCTCAGCTTTCTGAGAATTTGTATGTATGACTGTGAGCTGGATGATACTATCTGTTTCAAAAAATAACAAGCATAAGCAGAAAGAGATCGTGACAGAGTAGTTCACTAACAGGTCAAAACCCCAGGTTATGGGCCAAAATGCTGTTGCCAGACATTGTATTTAGGGGATTTGCGAAGCAGTTTGTGGAGGGAACTGAAAAAATATCTATAGAGCTGGAAAGCAGAGCAACACACTGATGCAAGGGATTTAAGAGTTGATCCTTTCCTGGAAATTAAATTACATTTAATGTCATCAGCATTTGATATATCAGCATAGTATCCAGTGGCTATCCATAACCTGATACTCACTTTAGGAGAAGCCAGCCAGCTCCCTTCTGGCCTTAAAAGACCAGGGCAGTAAGAAAGAGCTAATGGATTTGTAGTCAAGTTTTGGAAAATAATGTTCTTTAGCAACATACAGTTTTGTTAACAAAAAATGTGTATGTACTTTTGAAAAACCTAAACTTGAGGGATATTATTAACTAAAAGAAGAAAATAATGTGGGAAGGATACAACGAAGGCAAAAGAATAAGTTTATAGGATTGCCATCAAACTGCAGTAAAAACTTTAAGAAGCATCACTTCTGCAACACATCATTTTCATTTCCAACTTATTTAGCCAATTCAGTTAAAACCTTCTTACAGGAATTTTAATTAACACTTTAATAATATTCACAACTAGGGGAAGAATGATACATTTAAAGAGCAAAAATTAGCAGAAAATACTGTCTATAATTCCAAAAAGCACTTTAAATAAGAAAAAGGGAAGTTCAAATATTTACTCAGGCATGTTCTTAAGGAGCATGATGAATCACAGGCACTATGAATTTAAGATGGCAGAAAATACATTGCTGTCTATAATTTTATAATTCTGTCTTCAGCAGAATCTTCTGGCTGAGGATCTGTCAATACAACTATTTATTCTCGAATCTCTTGTTTACATTGTCTTGACTTTTCTGATTATTAGGATATGCTTTGTTTCAGGCTTCCTTTGAGGGTCTATTCTCACACCCAAGAGACAGTCACACCCTTGCCTGCTGTATAGGATGAGATGCCTTAGGCTGCACCTGGAAACAAAGGGTTAGTTCTTTATGTGTTTGAGATTGTGACTGTTTACCATCTTCACACTTTATGGAAGGATCAGAGATGCACTCTTCAGCCTAAAGACTTTCTACTTTAGCTCTCTTATTTCTTTCCTCCCAAATGTTTATAGTTTGGGTTTGTACTTTTTTCTTTCTTATTTCTTTTTTTTTCTTTGTTTTATTTTTTTGTTTGTTTGTTTTGTTTTTAAGTTGAAGAGCCATCTGTTCTGTATTTATATGAAAAACATTTTTAAAAGTATAGGGCTTTCCACTGCTTTGAAGTCTTTGCAGATGCTCTATATGGAGAAGGTTCTACTGATCAGGCATTGTAGGTACGGCTGCACAATTTATGGGAAGCCAACAGTGTGTTTCTCTTTTGAATTTGTCATGATCTTGCTGAGGTCTCATAGGATTTGTTTATTCAGTTTTATTGCACAGGACTGAGAATTAAGAGGATCCTGTAACCTTTGCAGCCCCTGGTTATTAATACAGAATATATTTTAAACTAAAGAGCGGAGATTCAGGCTGGACCTGAGGAAAAAATTCTTTACAATGAGAATAGTAAAGTACTGGCACAGGTTGCCCGGAGCAGTGGTGGATGCACCATCCCTGGAAACATTCAAGGCCAGCCTGGAGGTGGTTCTGGGTGACCTGATCTCGTTCAAAGACGGAAATTGCTCATTGCAGGGGCGGTGGACTAGATGAACTTTGAAGGTCCCTTCCAACACAAACTATTTTATGGTTTGATAATTCTATTTTATGAGGAATAACTTGTGCATTAGTGCAGAGGGCAGCAAGCTTGCTGTGGGACATATATGTGGGACACGTATTGCAGAGGAGGACCAGGCTCAGGTATTTTCTTCTGGACTTAAAGCTGCTTCTGGTTTGAAAGAAAAGCCTTAGTATGTAGAGACTTTAAAGCCATGGAGAGAGAAATGGGAAGTTTACATAAATGTTATGTGAAGTTTTATGTAATATGAAGTTTTACATAATAAGTGATTGTTATAATTTATTGAATAAATCTCTTAATTTATTGAATAAATCTCTTCCTGTAAGTTTTTAGCTGCATCTAATTTGAACATTCAAACCCTGTGGAGTTGTTCAGGCTAAGACAATGCCTTTGTTCTCTTTTGAAAAACCAGTGCTTGGCTTTCTGTATCAAATCTGTCTCTAAATGATAGAAAATATCCAACCAAGAACCAAAAGGAAAAAATTTAACTGCTTTCTGGAGGGTTTTCCCTCCAGTGACAGAAAGATATCACATACTGTTAGCTTTGTTTAAAAAAAAAAACTCAGAAAATATGAAACCCAGAAGAAAAAACAGATGCAAATGGGGAAAATCAGTGACATGAAGACGGCAGCTAGCAAGAATGTAAATACGATTTTAAATGTGTAATGGCTTTAGTGATTCACAATTGCTTCCAATTATTTACTACCTGTAGAAATGACAGCTATAAAGAAAATAAATTAATTTCATAGAAAAAAACCCTATGAGTGTTAGGCATGAAAAATTATCTTGAGGGAAGTGAATTTCACACAATTTGCTCCTATTTTAACTATCACCATTACAAAGAGGTTCGGTTTTCAAGACTTAATAATTAACGTTGTGACACACTATGTTCTGTTATTCTATCAAGAATAACAGAAAATAAAGACAAACACTTTGGAGTTTGCCTGTATTACATTATTCTTTAATATAAATGACATATAAGTTTTACAAATTAGAGAGATCGACCTAGGAGTATTAAAAGGCTGCAGAAGATTCTTTTAAGATGACATTTTTATTGAGTATATGTTTAGCTTTGTAGATTGATAGTAGAAATGTGCAGCCTACCTTTGATGTGCTTGCTACCCACTGGTATGGATTGAAAAATCCCAGTTTGCAGAGGGCTTCAAATTGTTCTAAAAAGACACTTCTACAAATGATGTCCCAGTAATGTCCAGCTAGGTCTTGCAGTTATTTCACTTCATATTTTGTTATACTTTACTTTTTTCTTACAACCTAAATTCCAAAAAATTCATCATGTGGGAAGCTTGCATATCCTACTTGGCAATTAAAAACATCATTGTTTAAAAAACAAAAACAGTAAAGAATGCTGACAAATGTACAATGCAGAACAAGTGAACAGTGAACTGCTATTAGTTTTGATTTAGATATATACATGGATTGATACCAATGGCTAATACCATACTCTGTAGGGCAGTCTCACTGAAGTCATTACAACTGCTCTTGTGACTAAGATGAGAGGGATTTGCCCTAGAGAAATTTAGTCATTGAGCTCCAGATAGAGGTTACAGGTTTTGTACTGCAGATTACTCATTGTTTTGTTCAGTAGGATTATGTTAAGCTAACCCTGAATAGCATTGCTCTAGAAGAATGGCAAACTTTAGAGGACTATGTGTACAATATGAATTTATTGTATTTTTTCCAAAATAATAACATTAGCAACAACTTTATTTGCTCTGCTAAACAGATACATTCAGAATTGGCTTAGTGTTATAGTGGATATTTTTAAACCTCCAGGGCTTAAAATAAATTTAAAGGAGGTAACTCTCGCCTTCTCAGGTCTCAAGATGATTTGAGAGTCCTTATTCCTTCTACTATTTTTGTGTGTGTGGCTATAAAAATAACCTCAATCACTATCTTTTTTTTTTTTATATCATAGCTTGACAAATATTTACTCCGAATCTCATATACAGTGGAATCTAAAAACCTGTAGCATTCAGGAAACTGAAAAATACCACAGAAAGCATGCTGCAAAAGAAGGCTGAAATAAATCAGTTTAAAGCACAGTAGGCAATTCTTTTTGATGGTATGTTTGATCTTGTACATCTGTAATGATTCATTTATTCTACATCAATGGATCATCTCCACTTTAAAGTGAACTTTCTGGTATTTGGCATTAATTGTTAGCAACAATTTTTTTGCACAGGCCTATAACAACAGGTACTTTAGCTGAAACACAACCGAACCCCATCTTTAGACATCTATTTGTAATTGCCAATCTGTACGGCAGAGCGTTCATGGATACATCGGAAAGCAGAGGGCTGGATTTCCCAGTACTGCACGGGGTTGCTGAAGAGACTCACACCAGAATAGCTAGCCTTTTTGGTGTTGTAGCCAAGAGGGCAAAAGTCGTTGATTCCAACTGAAGCAATTTTGTTGTTGTGAAGATAGACCACCTGAAAAGCATAAAAGTACAGAAGTAAGAAATAGAGCTACTGTGACAAACAAGATAAGTGATTTGGAGTCAAATACTTGATAGGTATTGTGCAGTGTTATATGGAGTAGCAATATATCCTTTTTTCCAAATGAATGCTTGATTCCTCTTACTTTTTGAAATACCTAGAGTATACCCAATTAGAAATTATTTCTACAGAAAGAGCAGAAAATGTGCAAGGCAATCTAACAACATTTCTATCAATTGATCATACTGTAACCAAACAGGAGTCAAAAATGTGGAATTATTAATACAGTGCTGTGGTTCAGAAGCATGTGCTTCTGAATGAAGAATGTACTTGGTGTTAATTGATTTCTCTCTAGCTCTAATGCTTTCACTCTCATGAGTGCAACTGTACAGGACTCACAGCCAAAGTAATCACTAATGATAATTTAAGATAGCTGATGAATATTACTCTGCTCGAGAGTCACCATTTCTGATTACTATTCTCAGAATAAGAGTCATCTTGTCATAAGCAACTTTTCCATGCCTATTCAACAGTTTATGAAACATTCATCAAGTGACTTTTTCACAAATACTGTATATGTTACTGTTCAAGACTGAATAAGCACACAAATACCATTTGGAATCTTTCAACTATTGCTCTTACAAGCAGTATTATAAGTACCTGGATATATTTGTGTTCACCCAGCCCACCAGGTACTCTGACAAGTTCATTGTTGTTCAAATGGAGCTCTCTTAGGTGAGGTACATTGTTAAGAGAGCCATTTTCAACTGAAGAAATGCTGTTGAAGCTGAGACCCAATCTGAAACAAACAAGCAAACAAATAGGTTAAATTTCCCACATAACCATCTTTCTTGGGTTAGTTACTTCTTTATACCACTGTTGTAGACTAGACCAGCTATTTTTCAGAATTACACAAGGTACAGAGTCACCACTTAGAACTAGTTTAGATAAATTTGTTTAAATGCTTGACATCTGATGTGAACTATCATAATTATTGTTATATTCATTCAACATGTGCCCACGGTACTGTGTGCTTTCATGAGCTACATAACGAATCCCTCTGTAAGCACATACTGTGTATGTACATTGACTCCAGTCTTTCTTTAAAAGCTGAATAAGAGTTTCTTGTATGACTTTAGAAACACTGGCTGTAACTTCCTTTGTCAAACTACATAAACCAGGGTGACCAGAACTGTTAAGTTTAAATCTCTGCCTCATTCTTATCAGATACTTATGTAGTTAGAGCCATGTTAAAGGCTGGAAACAGGAGCTGAGTCTTAAGTAATGATCTATTCAGCAGGAGACAGAAGTGGGATATACACATTTCTCCTAGGTTCCAATTCAGAGTTTTCATCACAAAATCATCCTTCCTCCTTCATAAATCCACATTCTGGTTTACTAGAACATTTATGTCCAGTTTGGAAAATCTGGTCCTATGTATGTATTTCTGTGTTAATACTATTTTGGTTTGCAATTACTTAACTGCAGAATTTTTACAAGAAATTCGTAAGTTATAGTCCTCTGTGTCGTCGTGAGGAATTCAGTAGTAATTCTGCAGATGTTATCATCATCAGGAGTATAATTTTGAGAAAATTATTTCTATAAAGGCTAAACTTACTTCATCTAGTTTGCTTTATCTTCTTTCTTTAAGCAATCTTGTTTAATTTTGAGGGAAAAAAAACTCTCAGATTTATTGCTAACTGAATCAGTTCAAGAATTTAGGTAATCAGAATCATAGAATATCAGGTCCAATCTTTTTGGGCAAAGCATAACCAAGACAAAATGTCCAGCCAAATCTTAAAAGTGTCCAGTTTTGGGGAATCTGCTACTTCCCTGGGGAGATTATTACAATGGTTGGTTCTTCTCATTGTGAAAACTTTTACACTTGTGTCCATTTGGAATCTCCTCAAGAGTAATTTGTGCCCTTGCCCACATCTTTTCCATGGGACTCCTTGTAAAAAGGTAGTCTTCATCTTCTTTGTAGCCACCCTTTAAATAGTGGAGGCCTTATGATAAAGTTATTTGCTATGGATGAGTACTTTTAAAGACAGTCTTATGAACAGTAATCTACTACCTGCAATTTTACGTGGCTTGTGCCAGATTTGAAGTCAGAATCTGGACCTGGTATAGAATCACAGAAGTAAAAATTCTTGTTTGATCTTTATGGCAGAGATGTTTCCAGAAATAATGCTATCCAAGAATGGAAGTGTATTTTATACTTTTCCTTTTAAAAATAAACAAAGAAAGCTCTTGTTAACCAGTATTATATATAGTACAAATAGCCATATCATACTCCTTTAAACATTGCAATGTTGCCAAAATATTTAACGTCAAAGGAGAGCTTAGTGAGATCTCCCACTGACATTAACAGGGATTTATTTAATTCAGAAATCAGTTCACAGTATCCCATATATTTTCTAGAGTTTGGAAGAATTTTCATAATAATTTAAATATTATCTTAATATATTTTTATCAATTTATATGAATTTATATGAATATATAATTTATATTTAAAATTTATTAGAACTTTTTACTTTTGAGTAGAGTACATGTAGGATTTCATCCTACAGAATAATTTGGTTTGAAGATCTACAGAACATCTATAAAGGACTTCAGTGATGGGTGCTCATAGTGAATGTCTTTAATACGATTGGGAAAAAAAAAAACCAAACAACAAAAAAAAACCCAAAAACCAAAAAACAACACTCTGGCAGAAGGCTATAAATTCTTGGTTGACACATATCTAAATATATATACTTGCTATATACGCAGGTCTACAAGTAGATGTGTCACACATGGGGAGACCAGCATGGAAAAAGCAGGTCTGACTTCAGAATGGTCTGCTGAAGCAAAAGTACATATACTATAGTGATGGACAAGATCCAACTTTGCATTAGCTCATGCAGGAAAGCTTTTAAGGGAAAGAGTGAAACTGGAGGAGTCTGTAGAAAAGTGAGTCTACTCCCATAAGCAGTGAAACTATATGTAATTACATTTCATATAATTGTGTTACAAACAAACTCTCCATCCCTTGGGGCTATGTTTACAAATGAAATGCCAAGATTAGTGTGTAAAATACAGGGTGATTAAGAGTGTTTGAAAAGAATATAATCTTTTTTTTCCCATGGGAAAAAAGAAAGGAAGAATTAGAAAAGTCGGTCTTGTTTAATATATTGATATATTGCTTCCTTTTATATTAGTCAATAGGTAACACTTCTCCACTGTTTTAGCTGATTTAGTCATGGGGTTCTAAATCATTGAAGGGCATCATTAAAAACATATCTAAAAATTGAAGAACTTCTCAAATATTTTACACTTTCTTTTGTCTCCAAAAACCCTGCTGGCCCATTTTCACTTTTTAAAAACAAACTTCACACTTCTCAACATCGTTGGGTTTGATGCAACTCCCACTATATGGAGCTAGATCTTTTCAGTAAACTTAATAGTTTATAGACATTAGAAACATCAGTTATGTAATGTGTATACCCTCCTGTGAGGCTCATTCCTGCATGTAACCAGCTAAGTCTTTGTATGGTTTACATTAATGAGATTTATAAGAAGCACTATATGAAGACTTTTGAAAGAATTAAGAGTAATTTTACAAGGAAAACAACTAAACAAAAAGGACGTATATTGATGGCCTTCTAGAACTGAAGAACTCAAAAGAAAATAAGCACTAGATGTACCCCAAGCTCTTGTGTGGAACATTTTAAAGTTCAAAACACACCTTAACACAGAAGTCAGAATAACGACCTGTTTCTCTTGGTCTAACTGTACTTTAGGGCAGCTATTAGACTGTTGAGCATGAGTTGACGTGATCCAGAAAGACAGTGGTCTGACCCCTGTACTGATGTTCCTGAAGATTTAAATCTGTCTGCTCTGTCATGTCCAAACTGTTCCTTTTTCACCAGTCTGTATTCTGCCTTACTTTTCAACTTTGCAAAACAGGATTTCTGACTATGCTTAGGTTGCCTGCCTAAGAACAATCCAGAGAAACAGAACAGCTTAAAACCTGCTTTGAGAAGCTCTACATTTCCACACCACTGCTTCATAGCCTCTTAACTCATAATTATGGTATTTTTATTTTTTCATTAAAATCCAGGAGCAGTTTCTTTTTAATTGGGGATGAATCAAATATGAACATCAAACGTGAGTTTAAATGTCTTACTTTACAACCTCTAGAAAGACTTAACACTTGGAATTGCCAGATTCTAGATAAGTGTTAAGTTACTACATATTTCATTGCACTACATTGATGTCCAGTGTGGTTTACCAAGCGGTAAACTTAACTCCTGTTGTTCAGTAATCTTTCTTTGATTTATTTGACTATGACAAACAGAACAATTAAGATGAAGATCAAGGAATTAGATTCAGTAATCTGATTAATGGTCAATTGCACTACTATTTTCATAAAAAAGTTTCAAAGTATCACAGTATTAAAAAAACTTTTGATAAAATCCCATCTTACATTTTATCTTGCTATCTACTGTGAACTAATTCACAAATAATTCTGTATATTTATAACTGATCTTTGGGAATTCTCTTTACATTTCCTGCAGTTAGGAAAACATTCGACAACATATTCACAGATTAGCAAGATGCAATCACCCAAAAAAATTTCGCTTTTTCTGTTCCTGGACTCATTCTTACTGCAGATTTGCCTTTCTTGAGAAGCAAAGGAAACACTGCTGCAAGCAGTTTTGGTTTCCGTGTGCTTTTTTGCTTCAGTTTGCAGGGCAAATTGCTTGAGCAATACAGTGTCCCAAAAAAACTGCATAAACAAATGACGGAAATACAACAAAAGAAGCATGTGAGGTGGGCGGATGCCAATCTGATGAAGTTTAACCATGCCAAGTGCAAGGTCCTCCACCTGGGTCGGAGCAATCTCAGGCACAGCTACAGGTTGGGCAGGGAAGAGATTGAGAGCAGCCCTGCAGAGAAGGACTTGGGGATGTTGGTTGATGAGAAAATGAACATGAGCGGGCTTCAGTGTGCGCTCGCAGCCCAGAAAGCCAACCGTATCCTGGGCTGCATCAAAAGGAGTGTGACCAGCAGGTCGAGGGAGGTGATCCTGCCCTTCTACTCTGCTCTTGTGAGGCCTTACTTGGAATATTGTGGGCAGTTCTGATGTCCTCAACATAAAAAGAACAGGGAACTGTTGGAACAAGTCGAGAGGAGGGCCACGAGGATGATTAAGGGACTGGAGCACCTCCCATATGAAGATAGGCTGAGAAAGTTGGGGCTGTTCAGGCTGGAGAAGAGAAGGCTGCGTAGAGACCTCATAACAGCCTTCCAGTATCTGAAGGGGGCCTATAGGGATGCTGGGGAGGGACTCTTCATGAGGGACTACAGTGATAGGACAAGGGGTAATGGATTCAAACTTAAGCAGTGGAAGTTTAGCTTGGATGTGAGGAAGAAATGCTTTACTGTAAGGGTGGTGAGGCGCTGGAATGGGTTGCCCAGGGAAGTTGTGAATGCTCCATCGCTGGCAGTGTTCAAGGCTGGATTGGACATAGCCTTGGGTGGCATGGTTTAGTGTGAGGTGTCCCTGCCCCTGGCAGGGGGTTGGAACTAGATGATCTTCAGGTCCTTTCCAACTCTAACTATTCTATGATTTTATGACAGAATTAAAAAATCTAATTGCTTTCTTTATCTTTCTTAAGCAACAAATCAAAGAACCAGTTGTCCTGTGCATGCATCACAGCTGAAAACATCTGAAAGTGTTGTTAGAGAATTAAATTTTGTTCTTAAGTACACAAATCCTTAGAAGTTTTTGCTGCTAAATTTTGTACTGCTTCAATGATAATAACACTCATGAAGCCCAGAATGATGTTTTCTAATTGTGTGCACAGTGGTTGCAACTTTAACCAATATTTTATTTGAAAACAAGAAAATAATTCTTACTTTGCCAAGTTGGTGAGTCCAGACAGACTTTCAGCATCAATTTTGCTGATTTTGTTGCCATCAAGGTGAAGTTCAGTAAGGGATGGGGGGAGGCCTGAAAGAGGGCACACCATCAATTTACTTTGGATAAAACTGGATTATTATTTTTTAAAAAAGACTTGTGTTATACTGAGGTGCTTCTACAGTAACAAAAATATTTTTACTAGACAGTGCCAAGAACAATTCACTGAATGAAGCAAGGAACTTACACAGTCATGGAAACTAGCAACATATTTGGCATGAAATAAGACTAAGTTCCCAAAGTCAATTATAGAACAGTTAATTCTTTAAAAATGACTAAATTAAATTCTTCTTAGATATGAATTCTAGCCTTCGTGATTATGTAAATGATACACATATAACTGTGTAAAAGTGCCTTCATTTTAGCCAGACTATCCGCATAAGTAAGTCTACAAACACTTTGCACCTAGATATTAAACAAATAGCAGCAGCAGAAAAGGAGAATATAAAGATGAGGTAAAATAATTTAAATGTTGTTTTAGGTAAGGCACATAATAATTTGCAAATTCTGTTTATCAGGAAAAGAAAACAGGAAAAAAATATTTTACCTACTGGAGGTCCCTCAAAGGAACATCCAAACCAGGAAATGTGGGAAGAAAGAAATAACAACTAGTATTAACCTTCATAAAGTTTTCATCTATTTCAAAACAATCTGTTCACTAAAGTATGAATAAACTGAATATAATTTCCTCTGGATTGGAACCATTCTGGTTTGGTTTTTTGTTGTTTTTTTAGTAGGTTAGATTGAAATTGCTCTTCTTTTGCAGCAATTTGCAATAAAGTACTTTTAAGAATAGCATATGTTTTTGGGTTTTATAGGAATAGTATTTTTGGCTTCAAACCCAGAGACTTGTGGAGGGCTGATTTTATGCTTGTAGAACTTCACTTAATACTACATATGTATGCATCTGTGTAATGTTGATCAGCTTCACCAGCCAGGGTTGGAAGGTGAAAACAGTCTTCCACTTTATATTTCAGCCATGAGACAAGAAAAACAAAATAACATAAAATGGCTTACTTTTGACAGTGCATCTATTGTGGAGCTTCTCATAATAGAAAACTAATTTTTTCAAACCAATAAAAGCCAACTAACCAAAAAAGGAGAAATACTCAAGGAATGGCTACTCTAGGGACTGACTCAAAAGGCTTCCATAACCAATTTTTTCCAGCTGACTAGAAGTCACAGTATTATACCTCTGCAAATCTCTGAAATATTAATTGAATTTCTTACCTTTTGGGATGCTAGTAATGTTGGTGTCTGCAATACGGACGTAGGAGAGCCTCTTCATCCCCTGAAAAGCTCCGTTTTCAATGCCTGAACTCTTGATTGGATTGGTGCCTAGTTCTGCCAACAAAACATGGTCATGAGCTGTACTGTAGTGTAGGTACTTATATCCTTCAGGTCAAAGCTAATTTGGAGGTACAATTTATTGGAACATTTCTTTGTTTTCTACATAGAATCACTGATTGAGCCAAAAACAACATCTTGAAAGAACACTGAGTTGATTTTGTTATAATTTCTTATGCTCGTACCTAAGACAATCACTTGATTCAATCCATTAAAGACAGCTTTCCTCAACTTGGAGATCTCATTCTCGTGAGCCCGTATCTCCTGAAGAGACTTCGGCATGTTTTCTGGGAGCTCCTTCAGGTTGTTCTTGGACAGGTAAAGTCTCTCCAGTTTCTTCAGAGGAGCAAAAGCTTGTGGGCTTATTTTGCTGATTTTGTTGTTAACAAGGATCAACGCCTGTGGAGTAATAATGAAGATCTCAGATGATCACTAGGGAAATGGTTTTAGGAATGAAACATTTAAAAATTGTTATTTTTTAATGTCTCTAGATGTCTTTTGATGGCCAATCTAGTGAGCTGAGGAAAATGAAATGCAGTACTAAACCAAATAGATGAAGAACTTCTGAGACAGCTAAAAAAAAGGCATACATAATAAATTCAAGTATTATTTTATCGCAATATACGCAGGTATATGCAGCTTCTGTGAACATTCATAATTCATACCCAAGAACAAGTACAACCCTTCTATTTGAAAGCTGTGAAAAACAAGACATTCACATAAAACTGACATTATTAGCTTCATCTGATTTTGATTTTGCCTTTTTTCTTTTCCTGATTTTGTTTTTCTGAGTCTACTTTTATACTTTACCCATCATCACACAACCATTAAACATTTTTTCCTGAACAGAGAATTCTGTAACACAATAAGATTAAGATACAGACCTGCTTAAGAAAAGTACTCATATCAACACCTACTTTGTCTTATAGTACACACTTATTAGATATCTGCCTGAAAATTACTTCATTTCTTCAGTGATATGTGCTTTTTTTTTTTTTTTTGGTAAGTGTAACTTGGTATGGAAGGGGAGCAATTCGAAGCATCATACTCTTAAGTCCAGCAGTTTGGGATCATGAGTCATTTTAATGCTTCCTGCTATATAGGTGCTGTCTCAACTTTAATATCTAGACTCAGGGTAGAATCATAGAAACCTAGATTAGTTAGGATTGGAAAGGACCTCAAGATCATTGAGTTCCAACCTGCCTGCCATGGGCAGGGACACCTCACACTAAACCATGTCACCCAAGGCTATGTCTAATCCAGCCTTGAATACCACCAGCGATGGAGCATTCACAACTTTCCTGGGCAACCCATTCCAGCGTCTCACCACCCTTACAGGAAAGAACTTCCTCCTTATATCCAATCTAAACTTCCCCTCAAGTTTGAACTCATTACCCCTTGTCCTGTCACTACAGTCCCTAATGAAGATTCCTCCCCAGCATCCCTATAGGCCCCCTTCAGATACTGGAAGGCTGTTATGAGGTCTCTACGCAGCCTTCTCTTCTCCAGCCTGAACAGCCCCAACTTTCTCAGCCTATCTTCATATGGGAGGTGCTCCAGTCCCTTAATCATCCTCGTGGCCCTCCTCTCGACTTGTTCCAACAGTTCCCTGTTCATTTTGTGTTGAGGACACCAGAACTGCCCACAATATTCCAAGTGAGGCCTCACAAGAGCAGAGTAGAAGGGCAGGATCACCTCCCTCAACCTGCTGGTCATGCTTCTTTTGATGTAGCCCAGGATACGGTTGGCTTTCTGGGCTGTGAGTGCACACTGAAGCCCGCTTATGTTCATTTTCTCATCAACCCACATCCCCAAGTCCTTCTCTGCAGGGCTGCTCTCAATCTCTTCTCTCTCCAGCCTGTAGCTGTGCCTGAGATTGCTCCTACCCAGGTGTAGGACCTTGCACTTAGCATGGTTAAACTTCATCAGATTGGCATCAGCCCACCTCACCAGCGTGTCAAAGTCCCTCAGAATGGCATTCGTTCCCTCCAGCATATCGACCGAACCACACATCTTAGTTTCATCAACAAATTTGCTGAGGGTGCATTTAATCCCACTGTCCATGTCACTGACAAAGATGTTGAACAAGACCGGTCCCAACACCGATCCCTGAGGTTCACTACTCGTTACTGGTCTTCAGCTGGACATTAAGCCATTGACCACAACTCTCTGTGTGCAGCCATCCAGTCAGTTCTTTATCCACCGATTGGTCCACCTATCAAATTGATGTCTCTCCAACTTAGAGACAAGGATGTCATGCAGGACAGTGTGGAACACTGCACAAGTCCAGGTAGATGACATCAACTGCTCTACCTCTGTCCTTCAGTTCTACAGCCCCATCATAGAAGGCCACCAAATTGGTCAGGCAGAACATCACCTTGGTGAAGCCACGCTGGCTGTCACCAAGCACCTTATATTTTTTCATGGGCCTTAGCATGCCTTCCAGGAGAATCTCTCCAATATTTGCCAGGCACAGAGGTGAGACTGACTAGCTTATATTTTTATGGTTCATCCATTTTCCCCTTCTTGAAAATGGGGGTTAAATTACCCTTTTTCCAGTCGGCAGGAACTTCACTTGACTGCTATGTTTTTTCAAATATAACGGACAGTGGCTTAGCAACTTCATTTGTCAGCTCCTTCTGGACCTGCGGATGGATTTCGTCGGGTCCCATGGACTTGCGCATGTTCAGGGTAACTCTAAGAAAATCAGCTGTCTGTACAGCCAGGAGAGAAAGACCTCTGTGAAAGTTCTGATACATGTAATAGGTGATCTCCATGCGCCTCTGAGTACATTACTGTTAACTCTCTTATTTCTTAATGAAACATAAAAAGGGAGAAGAAAGTCTCATTACTGTCAGAAATGCAACACAGCTAACAGAAAGGATTTCTGGTATGATACATATCAGAATGAATCTTATCATTCCATCTATTTGCTAATTCTCAGACTTACAGTGCTGCATATTTGTGCAGTAAATTAGGTAGAATGGACTGTATAAATACAGATATAATACCTACTTATATTTTTTACTAGGGAATAGCTATAGAGCATCTTTGTTCTCTAATTCCATTATGTTGTTTTCAGAAACAGAAGACAACAGTTGCTGCTAATCCAGAATTTTTTATGTTGCATTGACTACAGTTGACATTGAGTGCATTTTAATATTTTCAGAATTACACTTAGGTCTGTTTCTTGGAAACAAATTGAACATTCAACTCTTTCCAGTTATGTAATCAAACAGCGCAAAAAAGTGCATCAGCATCTGTGACATCACCATTCCATCACAGAAACTGGAAAAGAGGTGAAAAGATAGTTTAAAATGCTATTATTTGACATTTTTTTTCCCCTGATGGACTCTTCTTGCACATCATCTTGAGGAAACTAAGCAGTGTGTGTGTACATGATTTTACTGGGTATAGGTAAAGCTGAGTATATCTGGTTTTAATTTTGTATGCTGGCTAGCAATAACACATTTTCAAGAGGAGGTAGAAAAGGTCACTCACAGTTCAACAGGGTATTTCCCTAACAATAAGCCTCTCTGAAAATAAATATATTGGCCAGTGGAAGCCATGGCCCCAACTCTCTTATTTGAGCCTTAGTTATAAGAACTGGTATGAGAACACATGGGGTACACACAGGGTGTGGTTTCCTGAGTCATCATTGCCAGAACTGTAATACAGATGTGGACTTTGCCTGTAGTTTAATACAGTTACCTGCACAACATTACGATTTGGGAATCAATCCAGTTATTATGAGGGGTACCGCTTGAATTACGTAGATTAGTCTTTTTCATTGTTTTTTGCATAATAATTGAATAACTGAATTTGCTACTGCCAATTACATATTTTTTTTTTTTCTCATAGTTTTACTGTGGATTTCTTTTCTATAGATCTCTAAGCCAACATTCAATGAGTTTAGATTCAGCTTATTAGCACTTGAAATTTTTAACCTCCGTCCTGCGTTGTACTTCTCGGTCATTTATTACAGTTAAAAGTCTGTCATATATTTTTTCTTTGTTTCATTTATTGTTTTAATATGGTTGCCTTTTAGATAAAAATTTTTCAGCTGCAATTATCACAGCTGATGGCCTGATGTGAAATATTTCTTGCTAGAAATAGATAGAAATACATTCAGCTAGGCAGTGCAATGTTAATGTTCTCTGAGTAGCTGATGCTAAGAGAATTGCTACAGCTTTTCAGAGCAGAACTGATAGTCCTGACCAAAACCAGAAATTATCCATATATATAGGATTAACCTGTTCTGTTTTGCCAATGCTTTCTCCTGAATACAATCATGTTACCTTGGGGAAACACACAGAACTGTTGTTTTATTCAGACATTCAGGAAGTCTCTCAATTAGAAAGGATGGCATCTATCAACTGTGTGTTTAAAAATACTGATTTCACAGTGGGAATGTCTGTACGATGATATAAGGTAGGAGGGTATGACAAGGCCATAGTTCTGGTGCGATATTTTTGTACCAGTATATTATTTCCCATTTACACCCTGCTCTGCAAATCTCTGCTTCCAGTATTTTAAACCTCCATTACTTTTTCACCCTGTTGTGCAGCTGTAAATAAGAAAAAATAAACCCACACATTAGAATTTGCAAGAGAAGTTTTACTGTCTCCCGCAGCAACAGCAAATAATGAGGATAACACATCAACATAACACCTGGCAAGCCATACCCCTGGGTTCCTTTTTCACTTCACAATAACTCTATTATATGCAAGACTTAAAGAACTAAGTTATTAGCCTTAGAGCAATGCTGTTTACTTTCCTCAGAATGTGCCCCGTATGATTTGGATGTAACAAAAGTTAAACCAAACCAAAATAAAATGAAACGAAAACTCAGGGGAATTTAGAGGTCAGTGAAAACAGGAACTAGAGGAGAAAAACCTAGGGAAAACATCTGCAGGCAGTGTTATTAAAGGAAGGGATGTTAGGCAAAAACATACTACATGGACTAGTTATCCTGAGTAAAGCCCAGATGGCCTGATGGGCACTATATTAATTTTTTTAAAGGAGATACAAACATTTAGTATAGGGCAAGAAGTACTTTGAGAGAAAATTAAGGGTTAACCAGAAAGTGCTGAATGTGATGGAGCATTTGGCCACAGATAGCTCTGGCAATACTGCTAATATGATTAAGTAGAAATATGACAGCCTGGAACAGAGCCCCAGGAATAGATACTTTTATTCAAAAATATATCTTCTTCTATGCTTCAATTTTTTTGTGGAAGGAAAAAGATATTTCTTTTAAAATAAATGTAATTTCTCCCCCACCCCACAAAAACCAAAAGGCTGAGCACATGAAGTATGAATTTACAGCTTTCAGCATGACCTGATATGAGTGCAAAGATATGTAGCCATAGGTGAAAAAAAGGGCAAGAAAGACACAGTGAATAAAGAGGCACAAATACACCAAGTATTAAATACATCACTTAGGCCTAGAGAGTTCATGGCAGTTTCCTATGGATAAGAGAAAAATTATCTTCCATCCTCATTTTCCTGAGATAAAGCCTTTTTCCTTTGTTATATGTAGCATGTAAACATTGCATAATAAATAATTAAACCATAAAATCATAGAATCAAATAGGTTGGAAAAGATCATGAAGTCCAACCATTACCCCAGGGCTGCCAAGACCACCACTAAAGCATGTCAGTGAGGGCCTCATCTACATGGTTTTTTGGACACTTCCAGGGACGGTGATTACACCTCTTCCCTGGGCAGCCTGTTCCAATGCCTGATCTCCCTTTCTGTGGATAAATTTTTCCTAATACACAGTCTAAACCTCTCCTGGTGCAGCTTTGAGGCTGTTACCTCTTGTCCTATTACTTGTTACTTAGGAGGAGACACCAGCCACCTCCTTACTCCATCCTCCTTTCAGGTAGTTGTACAGAGCAATAAGGTCCTCCCTGACCTTTCTCTTCTCCAGACTGAGCAACCCCAGTTCCCTCAGCCATTCCTCATAAGACTTGTTCTTCAGACCCTTCACCAGCTTCTCTGCGTTTCTCTCTACCCACTCCAGCACCTCAATGCCTTTCTTGTAGCAAGGAGCCCAGAACTGAACATAGTATTCAAGGTACAGCCTCACCAGTGCTGAGTACGCATTCACTTTGTTGTAATATTGCACTGTGGTAATACCTAACAACCACCTTATCATGACCAGCAGTTTAAGTGGTGATCAAAGAGTTAAAAAAATCCAAGCTTTGCTCCAAAGATGGCTTACTTTTTGCTCAAACACCTCTGGTATTAGTGTAGTCAAGAAAAAAAGGAAAAAATCACTGTGTGACAGGAATAGATGCTGGCCCCGTTGAAGTCAGTGGGAGTCTGGCCATTTGGCTCCCTCTGGCCTGGTTTCTACCTCAAATATTTATTCCCAAAACAAAAAGAAGGATTCACAATTCAGGAAAATTTTGGAACACTTGTCAGCAGGCTTTGGCAAAATACACCCTGGCAAACTGCAGAGGGAGCATGTGGCAATCATGTAGGAACTAGCATAGGGTTGCTCTTCTTGGGGTTACCAAAACCTACAACTTTTGCCCTGTCAGGGAATGGAAAGCAGGGGATTGTATTTGTTGATGTAATTTCATTATGTGATAATCTCAGGGGATTGTTCCGGGGGAATTTCATCCCTACTTTTGCTCTTCTTTGTTTAAAACACTTTGAAGAGAAAACTTTGTCAAAATCAAAAGTGAACTGTAAAATGATAAGCAAATTGTTATCAACCATAATAAATAGTAATCTGTTTTGCCAGATGGGGATGGTACTCTTACCTAAGACCAAATCTTTAATGATGCATGCATCCTTCAGGGTTTAAACTGAAAAGTCAATCTGCCGACCCATTGGAATTTCTTTAATTTCCTGGGTTATGTATTACATTATTACCTGGGGTTTATTGCAGTTCTGCTAGGAACAGGAATGCCTTAACAACTGTAAACTCAAGAACCAGGCATCCAAGTAAAAACAATAAAAAATTTCATCCTTTTTGTTTGCCTTATATTTTCAATTTTTAGGTCATAATCAGAGCCTGGACATAAAACCAAGCTGCTCTGCCAAATTATTAGGAGTGGACTTACACTTAGGAAAGCAAAACCTCAACAAAATTACCCCACAAATTATGCAAAAAATGTAAAATTGAACTTGACTTTCTTCTCTGATTGTTTTATAAAAGAAGTCAGAGTTCTACAAAATAACTATTCATTTTAAAACTAATTTTAAAAAAAAATCATAAATGTTGGTAAACTTGGAGCAGCAATAGCCCCTGAATCTAAGAAGGTCTCTGAACAGAATTCCAGATCTTATGTCTCTTAAAGGTCCCATGGTCTACAGTTTGGGTAGGAAAAGGATAAAGGTATAAAAAGCCATGATGGTGCAATTATTCGTTGTTACATAAATTCTTTGGTGGGTTTGGTAGTAACCCTACCAAACCCAGGATCAAATGGATATAGCTAAGACAGGCAAGGAAAAAGGGATGACGTAGAAACAATAACAAAGAGATGAATGAATTGCGAATGAAGGAGATGGCAAAGCATTGAACAACAGCCTGTCAGTATAAACGAGGGAGGACTGTGGAAGCAGTTTGATCACATCCACAGTACCTTGTTGAATAAATTCACAAAGCCAGGAAGCCTGCTTCAGATTAGTCTGCATAATGTTTGAGCTCTCACTGATAAAACTTGTGTAACATGACTTGCACAGACGATGAGGGAGCAGCTGTTCTTACATAATAAGATCTTTACCTTCTGCTCATTAAAACCATTTTACATGCATGTGGTATGTTGCACACTCATTTCAGTGGAAAGTCTCATGTGTTAAGCACAATGCAAAGAACAGTGAGGAAATGGCAACTCTCTGAGGGAGTGCTGCATTTCAGATTTTGTTTTTTCTCAGAATATTTGTTAGAAACCTACAGCTGCATCAAGTGGAAAAATGAAAATAAAAAATATATCAATCAGTCCTGTTGAGATTGTATGCCACTGAAGATAGCAGGAATCAAGTTCAGAGGTAGAAACTGGACAGAGATATATGTCTTTGTATTTTTTTTACAGAATGACGGTGGTTACTGATTCTTCTTTCTGTGATTTGCAGAGCAATGCGTTAACTTCTCTTTTAATTATGCCTGGGAAAAGGGAACTGAAGCTCTAATGAGTCATAAGAAGTCTGTTCTTTCATTAATAATATTTGATCTGTTAGGAGCTTTTCTGTATCCCTGGAAGACGTTCTTAGGCTTTTCTTCAGTTAATCTGGGCTCTTGTCCCTCCATAGGGAGCCTTCGTTTGATTAAAAAGAAAAAGGAGTTCATGAAAGTTTACTAATGCTACGCATTATTTTTCCACTTGATGTTACTACAAAGAGTGTATCGATTTATTTGCCCATACTATTAGTGCTAGTAATCACTTAGTGTGGATGTGGTCACAACCACAAGCCCCAGTTTTAAATCTTTGATCTCTTTCATGCAGGTTTTTTCTTTCAGTACAAATACAACTAGTATTAGCACTGTTGTATGCACAACCATGGCTTTGCCTAGTACTGACACCCTAAATTAAGCAATGTTCCTTTTGATTTCAGGCCAACAGCAATTTCGTCTTCTTTTGCTGTACTTTTTGCTGTACACTGTGCCATTGAAAAAAAATCCTGTTAGAAAAGCATGCAGTCATCATTCTGTTGTTTGTGCTGTTCTTACAGTGATCTAATACACAGTAGTTTCTTTTACCTCTTTTTCCAAGTGCCAGGTGTTATGCTGGTTTGATTTGGCTTTGCCACACAGCACGCAATTCCATGGGCTGTTTTTGTAGACTCCTCCTTCACTCTGCATGAGGGCTTACTCATGTAGTATTTTGGATTCGTTATTGTGTCCATGGGGTCAGTGTACTGTACTCTATCCAGAAGTGCCAGTCTGTCTGGAAAATTCTGACAGTTTCATAGATTTTTTTTTCCTGGCTTTTCCAATAGTACCTCTCTGATTGTTTTGCCATAGGTCTAAATCTTAAGCAATTTTTTTTCATGTAAGACAGTTTTCTGAAACTGCAAAAGTCAGTCCTTGACTCTAAAAGAAAGGCTGTCTTCAATATTTTCCCTATTCTCCCAAGTCCCCTGGTAAAAACTATATCTTTTCTTTCATTTTTAAATACTGTGAAGTCTCACTGAGTCTAGCATTAATAGCTTAGCCACTTTTTCCTGGATAAATTTAGACTATAAAAACAGGGGTGTTGGAACTAGATGATCTTAAGGTCCTTTCCAACCCTAGCTATTCTATGATTCTATATCAAGTGCGCCAAAACTGTTGACTCTGGTGTTTTCTGGCAGGCAGCTATTATTTGCAGATAAATATTCCCTTAGTTGAATCCTTTTCTAATTGTTTGCCATATTTCCACAGCTGCAAATTTTAACTTCTCTTTACCTACTCAGGAAAACTTTCTGATAGAAAGAGTATTTATGCTGGTACTAGTTTCTTTTTCATTTCTATTTCTATGTATCATGCACTCAGTGCATAAGCAGCTACATTTGTGCTGAAAGAGAAGACATGGGCAAGTTAAATGTACATCCTGTCTTTTGTCCTTAATTTGTCTTTTTTTCAGTACAAGCTGAACTTTAAGTTCAAACAATTTCTCTATTATAATGTCTTCTAAAACTATTACCTTTATGGCTGATGATGGCTTTAGTAATTTGGAAGGAATTTAAAAGGAATATTTAAACAGAATAAACTTATATTTTTCAACATCTATGAAAACTGGGATTTAAAAAGTGTTCCTTTAAGTGACCGCTTCATGCAAGAGGTTAAAAGGAGTTGCTGATAGTTTTAGATTTTGGACCAATAATACTAATAATTTATGTAAATCTTCCTAGAAAAATATAAGAAGGTTTACTAAAGTCTAAGTCTAGAAATTTTTGAACATCACACTGTCAAGTATAACATTAACACAAGCTATGTTTATCAGGGAATATTATTCATTATATATATCTGTACATACATATCACACAGATATATATATCATATAAAGCAAAAGTGAAAATAGAGCTCTGTCAACAACAAACCTTTCAGTTATATTTATCTAAAAACAATATTCCCCTTGCACTGTGACTCTGAAGAATTTTTAGTTGCAAGGTAGGGAATGTGAATCATTCCCAGATATTACACAAGAAGAAGAATGGTGCCTGCTGAGAGTAAAGATGGTGCTTAGTTACATAAATGTGCTGCATGAATAAATTTTTATTTTGGAAGGAAATGAGAGGATTGTTTTTTGTGCTTGAGCAAATCCAGGAAAACTGCATTGTTTTGAAGGTTATTTGTTAAAAACTTATGTTACTGTTGCTCCTCTCCTGTATGATTTCCCCTAGCCCTTAAGCAGGTACTGGGCACTTTTGGGAGTAAGACAAACAAATAATCTCTTCCCTGAAGAGTTAAATATTTAATTCAGTATTAAATTATATCTGCAGTAATAAAAGAAAGGAAAAATTAAAAAAAAACCCAACAGATCACTTCCATGAGATGACATAGCCCACAACAGCTTAACCACCAGCAGGATGTATAACAGAGACCCAAGCTGAGTACCCACCAGGTAGAAGTCCCTGGGAGCAGTGCTTTTCATCTTCAATACCATGATCTAACTGATTTTATGCAGTGCCATGAAGAAGGATTGTGAAAAATTAACTTAACTGGCAACACTTTTCTCTTTTTTAACATCTTGAAGATAATGGTCCTCGAAAACACAAGACTTTTCTCCAAGTGGAAGAAAACCAAAACAAGGGGGGAGGAATTAGGATATTGAACCTGTTCAGCAGCCAAGAAAAGGAATTGGAAAAAAAAAATTGTGGGACATCATCTTATTCTAAAAGCAAGTCAGATGAAACGTGATGTAGAAGCACCTATTTCTCTTTCTTGACTGAAGAGTTTATCTATGTAACTAGCACAAGTATAGACCTCTGTGCTAAAATTAGATGACATGAGCCCAGAAACTTCTATCCTTAGAAATTTTTTAAAATGTTTCTTTTTGATGTTGCATTGAAAGAAGCATTTAAGAGTCAATTTGGAAGCAATTAAGGAGATAACTGTTTATAGGATTACTATTTTTTTATTAAGTATGAGTGGCTGAATGCAGATTCTGATTTGAAACAGTGCTTATTTGGGTGATGGCATTGGCATCATGAAAGGACAAAAAAGTGGGAGTTGGCTTCTTGGTTGTGAATGAAAACAGTAGAATAGAAAGAGGTTCTGAGAAGCCAGGAAAGCAAAGCAAAGCAAAGCAAAGCAAAGCAGTTTATATTGGTTATAAGGAAAAAAATATTAAATGGACTAATACACAGAATAAATTCAATTGGTGAAAATGCTAGAAAAATAATATTTGCAGAAATATTCTTGAGTTGGGGTATTACTTTCAAAGGCAAAGAAGTAATAGTTTTTTTCAGAGATGGAAAGAAAGAGATATTTAAACAAAACTGAGGCAAGACTATGAGGTATGAATTTTAAAATGTTTATAAAAAGTGTATAAATAAGGGATGAGGGCCTCAGACAGGGAAACAAAAATTTGGAAACAGAGGAAAGTAGCTGTCTGATGGAAACTTGGAAAAGAAGAGGTGAACCAGAAAAAATCTCAGAAACCGGGGAAGGAAAATATTTCAGCAAAGGGAAACAGCAGTGCTGGAAGAGTCTGGCAGGTAAAGGAAGAAGAGGGTGGAGTTTTTCCAGGAGAAGGCTATTGCAAAAACACAATTTCAGGGGGCAGAACATTGAATTGAAAAGATACTTGAACTAAAACTAGCACAAAAACCCTGCGGGCAAATATATACAAATCTCTGTGAGCTCAGAGGTGGGAGAGTGAGTGGGGTGGCGAGGTTGAGATGGATCTAGTTTTTAATAGAAATAACCAAGTCACGGTGCTGAAGGGAGTGAAAACATCAATAAAGAGGTGAGAGAAATTATGATGGAGATTGGAAGACTGGACCAATAGGAGGCAGGTATGAAGCAGCTGAAAAGAGGTGAGAAGCTTCTGTGGTATGAGAAGAGAGCTCACAGGAGATGAATGGAAAAAGAAATAATAGGCTGGGCTGGTGAAGGAAGATCACAAAGTATTTAAACAGTTTTCATTAAGAATCTTGGTAGCAGGACAAACCCAGATTCTCCATTTTCTCCCCACCTTTTTTTTTTTTTTTGGCAGATGATAGTTCATTTACACACTTACATGAAGATTCTTCAAGTTCTTGAAATCTCCTTCTTTAATTTCAGTGATTTTGTTGTTCTGTAAGTCCAGTAGTGTTGTGTCGGAAGGAAGGTCTTTTGGCACTCTTTCCAGACCTAAGGACAGTGAAAAGAATAAGCAATTGACTTTGAAAAGAATTTTAAATAGGGGTCAGTACTTTTCTTAACATCATTTACTTTCCAGTAAGCACCATTTCTAGAAATCATTTCCTGCAGAAGCTTATGAAGACTTATCTGAAAGGATTTCTGTCTCTGAACAGTCAGAGTTTCATTTTGCTATGTAAATCAAAATATATTTATTTACATTTCCCTTCTGCCCTTTTCTGATAATATATCTGAGTTATAGCTTGAAGCAAAGGATTGATTTCTAACATGTTTAATTCCACTGAATTGTGCGAATAAAAATTGCTTTCAGAAAGAGGTATGGTAGTTATTAATTTCACTGTGTGTTAGTGTTTGTGGACAGAGAACATTTCCTGCTATTTAAAAAGTAGTAGGTTTTGTTTTTTTTTTCAAAGAAGGATGACAGTTAACCACAATAACTTCCAGGAAAAATTTGTTTGTTTGACAGTAACTGAATAACTTGAAAGAAAGTCCACCTTAAAAATGACCAACACAACAATCCATCTCCTCTTTTTTCTTTCATCAAAAACTGTGTCCAAGTTTTCTGGAGAACAAATCTCTTGGTTTCACTACAACTGCCAAAAGAACATCAGACAATTTAAATTAAAGACTCTCTTTGGGACTATTTTCCGAATAGCTGATATGTAAGTCTGATGAAGTCATGGAAATGAAATTATTTAGTGTTAAATAACACTTGCTTTACCCAGCTTTCCTTTCATACTGTGACTTGGAATAGAGCAAATCCTTTATAGTCATTCTGATTTATCACAAAATTAAAATTTTCTTTCCTAACTAGCCTTTTTTTTTTTTTTTTTTTAACAGAATGTGAAATACTTAATGAATGGTTGGTAAGAAGATTTATAGACATTAATAAAGTCCCTATATGGGCATCTAACAGAAGGGGACTTCACTAGATAGGACAATCTTTTTACCAGGGATGTTTTTAAAAAATATTTCTGAAGTTATATTTGAACTTTCCTGGGAAAGCTCTCTCTGCAAGTATCACCAGTGTCTCCCCAGTATGGTGGTGGACTGCATGATATTGCTCTCAGATAGAAGACATATAGCCATATATATATTAACTTTTTAAACCTATATATTTTAATTTCAAGCATGACATTGCAAACACAGTGAGATATACTTGTCCAGAGATAAGACATGCTTTGCTCACAGAGGGTGGGGAGTATACAACTTGGAGATATTCAAAAGTTGGCTGGACACAGCCCTAGGCAACCTGATCTAGCTGACCTTGCTTTAGCAGGGGGATGGACTATACAATCTCAGTAGGTGACCTCCAAACTCAACAGTTCTGTGATTCTGTGGTGTTTAAGGTTCATCACAAATTAAGTATTTTCACACCTGGAATCTAGATTTCTCCATCAAAATTCAGTGTTAAGTAAAGCCCCCTCTCTTTCAACACATTTTAGAATATATATAAATGCAGAGTAAAAAAAATGGTTGGCTTTTATTTGGAAGGATTATGGCAAACCATGAAAAGAAGTATATGCTTGGTACTATATTTAATACTTTTAACCTACATAAAGAACACTATTCTATAGTTACAGCTATAAAACCTCACCATAAACTCTATACAGGCCACAGTGATGTGTTCTGGAGCTTTTTACTACAATTAGTGATGCACTAAGAATTCATTATAGATGTGGCTGTATTCTGAAAGATATCAGCATGCAGATGAGGCCTCCTAGGTTTAAACACTCCAGCATTCAAAAGTTTCTAGAAGCACAATCATCCAACCTGGGATGAATTAGTAAGCTTCTACCGTATATAAAATGCCAAGAGTTAAAGCTCAATCTCATCTTGTTTATCTTACTGATACTCAGTATATGAATATATGATACAGATCAAGATTCTTCATATCACTAAAATAACCTTTCCTCATTCAGGCGTGGACTTCATTTTTACTGAAGGCAATTACAAAACCCTCATTACTTTAAGAAGTGTGGGACAAGAGTTCCAAATATATAAAAATGTGATACCATATAATTTGTGTGTTGGTTGTCTTTGGACAGTTTCTGTCTTGACTGGACAGAAATGATGTCAGCATCTAAAAATTCTTTCCCAAAAAACATTACTTTTACAGGACCATAATTTTGTTATAAGAAGTTCTTACAGCCTAGCAACTTCTACAGCATTTTTCATATGTAAATATAAGAAAAAAGTTTAATTACTTGAATTCAGAGTAATATTACTATGTTCTGGTTGTCAGTACATTTATATTACCAGTCTGGTATCTGTAAATAAGTGCTTATGGCAGAAACAAGTGTACATAAGAGCTATACAGCTGTCCCTTAATGTGATGCTATTGGAACTTTTCAAGAGTAATTGGATTGCTATTGAAGGCATAATTTGCAAAAAACTACACTTTAAACTAAATTTCCAACTGTACATTTCAAGCATCTCATATCAGCTTCTAAAAGCTGAAGTGTTATCTTTGAATAAGGTAGAACTGATAAATTCTCAGACCCACGAAGTTAAACATTAAATGTTTCATATTATAATGACAAAGACAAATTTACTAGTTAGATGTCCATTTGTGAAAAGTGATTTATAAAAGCTTCCTATCTTATACTAGAAACTAGGAGGATGTACAAGACCACAATTAGCCTTGCATGCAACTATTATAACTGCCATCACTTAAAGTGTCAAACTTGTTTTAATTACCTATCTCATGTGTATACTGTTATGCATTCTCTGAAGCAGAACTTTTTTTTAAAAAGTTTCAGAAACACTTATATAAATTATATTTGATTTTTTTTTTCTTGACTCATTTGAGATTTGAAGAGCAAAGCTTAGAGTACAGGATGCACCCTGGGTGCTGGAGAGACATTAAGCAGTTTAGCACATTCTCCAGCTGAAAGCGACATCAACTGGAGTCCTCCAGTAGAGTAAAAGTTTATAAATGTGTGGATCTGGACACTGCCTCATAAAATCAGCAGCTAAATAATTCAGGACTAAACTGTGTTTGAGGTGTGGACTGGATCCAAGTATTTCACCGCTTGTCACATCTACGTTGGCTTCAAGAACTGTTCTTCATTTCAGCTTGCAGGTCCAGGTCTCTATATAGGCATGTATCTCCTGATAGATATGTATGGAAGGAGTATTGGTGTAGTACAAACCAGTGTGTGCTGGAGTTTCCATACCTGGAGAGCGAACCTTCAGACCTTTCTGGTCAGGACAGGTCAATAGACAGCCAGCTAAGATGAATGGGGAGCTTGAACTAACATGATAGCATGACAGAATTCAAACTGAATCAAGAAAATTGTAATCCCACTAGAAGCTGAAATGGCTTTTGGCTCCTGGTATGGAATTACTATTTTCCAGGAGGATTTTTTGGTTCCTTTGTCTGGGAGAGACTGAGAATTTTAGAAGGGAACTGTGAGCTGTCCTTACTACTAATTTCTGAGAAACTTGAGTGAAGGCCATACACTCCTGAAGCCACTTTGTACAGTATGACTGCAAATCCACCTACAAATGCCTTCCAATGAAACTTATATAATACCAACTGAAAGTGGACCTCGTGTTTTAAAATTTCAACTGAGTCACCTCTCAATCATTTTAAGAACAGTTTACAAAAGTATTCCAGATCTTGGTTGTGATTTTTTTATGCATAAAAACTTGCTTCTTAAAAGGCCATGTGAAAATCTCTCATAGCTATCTGACTTTTTATGTGAATAACCAGTGTTACATAATTTGACATTCAGTTCCCTGGAAATATTTACAGCTTCTGGTTCCCGAGATTAATTTATAACTGTCTAAAGATTAAGATTCTTCTGCCTTTCCCGCTGCATATTAAATTGAAAATGCATCTGTTTTACTTAGGTTGAATAAAACTAAGTTAGTTATTATTTATGTTAGTAAATACATTTTAAAAATTCTACTTATACACAAATAAGTAGATAAGGTACAGCTCCACCCTTCAAAAATTCTTGTTTACATTGAAATTAAGAGCCTAAAGATTCTAAAAATGTAAGGGATTTAATAAACTAGTTCATGTATCCTTAGTCATGAAGACCATTCCAATTTTCATGAAAATATCTGGGAGAAAACATGACTTCCTTATAGAAGCCACCAGTTCCTGCAGCACAGATCAGATACGTATTATTCTCTGCAGATTTCCAGAAGTAGAAATTTTCTTCTGTTCTACATTATTAACCTGTAGCACTCAAGTATTCCTACCAGTGTACATACACATGTGTAAAAATGCATGCACATGAAAATGCATAAAGAATAGAATATGCCATAAAACTAAAAAATGGAAAAAAAAAGGTGTAAGCAAGCTTGAAGTATTTCCTTTTGTTAGTCAATATCAGCTGGACTTTTATTATCTTTGGCAGAAATTTTCCTAACTTGTTCTTTCACTAGTCACTATACCACAGATTTTGGGAATAGCAAACACTACCAAAATGTTTTCATCAAAATCCAGCAGAGCTAGATCATTGACTGATTTATTTCATGCAGACAACAAGGACCCACACTCACTTTTGGAAGCATTGAAAGGCTCATCTACACTCACATATAAGATGCTTGGTTGGGAGAGGTTAACAGGACCAGGAATCCCTCCTTAGTGGGAGGATGGAGAAGAAGGTACCTTCGCAGAAATAGGGCTTGTCTCTGTGGGATCCTATCTATGTGGAGTGTAATTTTTCCTCATAATTTCTTAAGCAGATTACAGTGTCTGGCTGTTTAGTTGTGATTGCATCACCTCCTGGAGAGGTCAGAAAACTGATGGGTCTGGAGATTTTTTGAGACCAGAAATTAGCAGAGAAGAGCCAAGGCTGGCATAATTCAGCCCTTATCCAGTCCCTGAAAGAGCAGCAGTCAGTGGCTAGCCATCTCCTGTCCAGCACTATACCAGCCCAGCTAGTATACGCTGCCATTTAGCCAGCCAAACAGGTGTAGAAGATGTAGCAAGGATTCAGGAAGCTAAGAGAGCTAAGGGAGGCTAGGGGGTTTGGTATACAAGGCAGGTTTTATTACTTTTGCAGCTGGGGGACATACCTGCTCAGCTACAGAATCTGTGATCAAGAAGTCGTGGAATTGTTTAACCCACAAAAAGAAGGGTGGCTTTAGAGTTCTCCTCACAGTGGAGGGGTTTCAGTTCACTGCTCCAGTTTCTCAGAAATCAGAGCCACAAGTTGATCTGCGACTTGGCATGGAGCCACCTTTCTGCTGAAGCCATACGACTATGCGGAAAAGGAATGCAAGATTGATCGGGCCAGTGAGGGAGACTGAGCAAATAGGAGTCTGAGTCTGTAGCCCAGAGATGAAGACACTTCCCTGAGAATTGCATCCTTGAACACTGAGACCACATAGTCAAAACAACAAATACGCGAACAGCGCTAATTATGAACAGCTTTAAAAACACAAAAGAGCTTGTGGTTTAATTTTTTTGCTTGGGATGTTTTCTTTTTTTCTCCACCTATCCATTTTACAGCAAGCAGGGATAGGACTTACTCCTCTGAACAAACCTTTCCTTACCCAGCTGGAAAGAAGGGGCCAAAAGGCAAAGAGACATCTGAACGCTATAGCTCAGATACATGTGTTATTATATATCAACACTCACAATTATTATCACAGGGGCTATAAAATGGGGCTCTTTTCAAAACTCCTTCAGTTTCCACAAACAGCTGCTGCCAGTTGAGGAATCTGGGCTCCTCTACATGTAATTCCCAACTGTGATCATCAGAGGCTACTCTCCCAGCGGAGGCATTCTCTCCAGCAGCTGCCTGTGCATACTGCCTTGCTCTCTCCCCTGGTCTAAGCTCAGCTCTTCTGCATCTTATTGATGGGCAGCAACCCTCTAGGGGGTGGATGCCCTTAGTAATGGCCTGAGTGGACTCTGTGGCAAATGAGGTGAACAGCAAATTTATGGTGTCAGGATACTTAGTCATGGAAAATAGCAGGACTCAAGGGCTGCTCTCTGGAAAGATGGCAAGGAGTTTAAAACATCTTTGAATGCTTTGATTTAGAAAAGTTCACTGATGCTTTCCTAAGCTATGTGCTTCAGTATTTACTGGAAATTTGTTCTCTATTGTGTGGGATTTGCAAATAAGACTTTTTTTCATTATTTGCATCCTACCAACTATAAAAGAGAAACAATTATATTTCTCTTCAGAGAAGTATCCACAGATGTTTCCTCTCTCCCACTTTCAAAGTAAAAGTTTGTTCTCCACCTTCCCCTCGCTTGCTATGAAATCAGCAGTAATACTTTTTTTCCAAAGAGATCTAAAAAGCAGTGACCGTTGAAATGCATAGGACTTAAAATATATCTTCTTAAAGGTCATTCACAACAATTTTTCAGACTTTTTTTTATCTCTTGAGTCTATAAGACTCATCTTCCATTAAGATCCATTTTGGACATCTTTTTATCACAGATTATTATTTTTGTATACCTCTGACCCTTCCCATTGGAAAAAACAAGAAAATGAAATCCATCCCCTGCTGAGGGAGTCTTTTACAAAGGTAGACCTACTGATATGTTACTACACTGTTCGTTTTTCCAAACATCTACAACATTGCTTCCCAGAACAGTGAAGAACATGGAAACAGAAACAAATTCACACATCATGATCAAATGTATAATTCTTCATTATGATAGTTCTACTCATTATAAAGACCCTAGCAAAGGTTTAAAAATGAATTCATTCCTTTAACTGCTTTTTTCCACCCATTCTGTGTAGTGAACACATTTCAAAGAATAACGGATATTGCAAGATGCAGATGTTATGAATTATTTTTCAGTGCTAGCCACATTTTTGTTACAGATAGATTCAGCCTTCTGGCTCCAAAAGCTAATACCTAAGAGGAATGATATATTTTTGAAACTAAAAATCAAGCAACTTCGATTTCTGTGGTTTTTTCTAACTGATTTTTAATTTCTTAAGCCTGGAAGGCTTATGCCTTCTCTGTGAGCATTGAAA
Source organism: Ara ararauna (assembly GCA_028858755.1). Lineage (NCBI taxonomy): Eukaryota > Metazoa > Chordata > Aves > Psittaciformes > Psittacidae > Ara > Ara ararauna. Next base: position 119,320,095 of record CM054376.1, on the reverse strand, counting down.
TATTTAAGAAAGGCAGAAAAAATATTATTAAATAATCATAAGACTTCAGTGATTAAGACATTGTTAAAAAAATTAAATGAGTTTTCTCAGCTGCTAGAATTGCCAGCTTTATATTTTCCACTGTCATGGTTACAGACATAAAGTATCCCCTCAGAGAACAGCAACTGCCCTGTGTGATTCATGCAGTCTTCCAGCAGCATGTGCATTATGGATTTAGTCAAAGTGGATGCAATGCAGATGTACTACCTATGAGTACTCATGCATAAAGGTGAAACATTTATTTTTTTATGAATGTTTTACAGAAGTCAGAAGAGAACATTTTGGAGACTCTGAAAAGTGAGTATTATCTAACAAATTACAGTTTGAATCATCCTCTGGAGTAATATAATTTGATGTTTTCCTAGTTTGTAGTTTAACCAGTGGGCAACTGGTGACAATTTAAGGATATCTCCCCCAGTCTTTACTTTGGGATTTGCCAGAATTAGCAATAACATAATGTAGTAGCCACAAGGAGCCATTGGGGAAGAGGGGGGAGGGGGGAATCTTCTCTGGTTTCAAGTAAACTTACCCCTTCCTATTCTGACCACATGCTCATTGCACAGCCCTAGTTTTATTATGACCTGAGGGCAGAGATATTTTTCTGGTTATTTCAGGTGCTTCTAAATGTAGCATGGCTTTTTCATAAAAGTTGTAGGATTGTTTTCAACCTACTTTCATGCAAGTAAACAACAGAAGGATGGAAGGAGCTGCTGTGACCATGGACATAGGGAATAACATATAAATAAATGTGGGCAGAGAACTTCCTGACTGAATCAGGAAGTCTGCAGACCTGCTGGTTTTCCCTTCTCTTCTAGATGATGTTGTATACATCCTTGTAGTTCTTAGATGTTTTTGATTCGTTACTTGTTTATTTTGTTAGTCGTTTAGTGATAGACCTTCTCCAGGTCAGCTATCACTGTAGCAGTTATCTCCAGCCCAGAGGATGTAAGCTCTCCATCAGAGGGTGAAAGAATAAAGAAAATCAATTTTGGTCAATTTTCCTACTTCGTTTTCCCTTTTCTGAATCTGAAGCTTCCTATGTATCTCCTTTTTTAATAATTTCTGTTATAATTTCCTTGGAAAAACAAGATTTCCCCTTTCTTGTTTGTGCTATTCCTTCTTTTATCTTTTCTGGGCTGCTGCTACTATACCAATTTTATTAGCACTCATTGCCTTTACTTTACTTTCTTACTTTCCAGTGGTAAAGGATCACTGCAGTCTTCCCAATTTGAAGGTGTGGAAATCAAAGCTGAAGACTTAACTGGACTTATGGAAATTAATTACATCAGAGCCGTAAGATAGTTTTTTAGCCATCTTTGGATAACTCACTTATGTTTTTGCTCTTAGGTAGAGATATTCAGCAGAGTTGGTTAATATACTACTGCAAGCAGTCTTCTTCCATGTCACCCCAAAATATGAACTCACTGAGAGCCTGTTCAGTTTCTGAGGCCCACACTGAAGCAGTAGAAGAGAAGACATGCACTCTAGCATAGAAATGGATGTTATCCTAGGCTTCCATATTTTAGGTGGTGCAGAAGATGCAGGCAGAAACTGTTCTGTGATGACCTGTTGCACATTTCTATTGTGCAGACTGTAGGCCCATTTACACTTGCACGTTTTAAATGCTGTAGCATTTTTCAATCTGTCAATTTGTTGTTTTGCCATTAAATCCCTAAAGTTGTCATGAAATTTGGTGAGCAGAAAAGGTTTCTTGTTTTCACTGCTTCCTTAAATATGCATATTTATTGCATTTCTTTCATTATTGAAAACAATACTGCATGCATCTTCTCCTTAATAGATTTTTGTAGCAACTCAAATAATCCAAATAGATTTCAGGAAACAAACACAAAACTTGTATGGGATGTTCTCCTGGGTGCCCCTTCACTTAAAATCATGCGTGCAGAGAGCACACAAATTCTTAAATATTGCTTTTCACCTTTCTCATTCCCTACTGACTGACTAAGTAGTTTGTGGTAGAGTTGCCTATATCGTGAACATTAACTATACAGCAAATGTGACCCTGCTAACAACAGGGTCATTTATACAGAGCTGTTCATGCACCATACCTGGTCTCTTAAGTTGAAAACTACAACTCAAGCCCTCACTTCTCCAAAAAACCCGGTGCAGGCACGGTCCATGGTCTTAAGGCCCCTTTGTGTGTGTTCACTCTTTACACCTCTTTCCTTATAGAGGAGCCATGAGTAAGTTTTGTTCCATTTATCTACTTTGTTTTCAGAGTGTAAAGGAAAATAATGCTTTGTGTGAATGATCCCTCAAATGTAATACAAATAAAGAGACTTCAAATTCCAGTGTTTGTCCATATATTTGCCAAGGCAGACATGCAAAACAGGAGAAAGATGTTAAAAAAATATATATTTTAAGGTTGTATGATTAGATTTGAACTTTAGGAAAAAATAAAAGTATATGAAGAACAATGTTCGTTTTCTTTCTGTAACCTGATTATCATAGAATCATAGAATCATAGAATAGTTAGAGTTGGAAAGGACCTGAAGATCACCTAGTTCCAAGCCCCCTGCCATGGCCAGGGACACCTCCCACTAAACCATGCCACCCCAGGCTATGCCCAATCTGGCCTTGAACACCACCAGCGATGGAGCATTCACAACTTCCCTGGGCAACCCATTCCACTGCCTCACCACCCTTACAGTAAAGAATTTCTTCCTCATATCCAATCTAAGCTTCCCCTGTTTAAGTTTGAACTCATTACCCCTTGTCCTATCACTACAGTCCCTAATGAAGATTCCTCCCCAGCATCTCTATAGGCCACCTTCAGATACTGGAAGGCTGCTATGAGGTATCCATGCAGCCTTCTCTTCTCCAGGATGAACAGCCCCAACTTTCTCAGCCTATCTTCATACGGGAGGTGCTCCAGTCCCCTGATCATCCTCGTGGCCCTCCTCTCGACTTGTTCCAAAACTTCCATGTCCTTTTTATGTTGAGGACACCAGAACTGCACACAATACTCCATCTTTTGGCCCACTTCCTTTTAATCACATAGCAGGTTCAGGACATGAGTAAACAAAATACAGACCAGTGAGTCCAAAGTTGATAAGCAGAGGACACTCTCAAATCTGTGTCAGAGGTGTTTTGAAATTCTATTTTTAATGAAAATGTTTAATAAATACCCTAGTAACTGGATTTTGTGAGCAGAGTTTTCCTCAGTAGCTTGAGGCCAGCGCTGGCAGCTCCTTGCTGTTATCAGTGGTGGCTTCACATAGGACCCAAAATTCCTAGGTCTCTTCCCTGTTTGGCACTGTGTTCTCAGTGAACACTGGGAAGGAGTCTTTGGATTCTTTAGCTCTTTCTAAGACTTGGCTGGTAACCTTTTGCAGTTGAATAGCACAGGCTTTATGTTGTGAAAAGACCAATAGTTTTTATACAGTTATACGTCTTGACAAGTAATACATCCTATAAAGGTGTTAAAAGCATAATACAAATACTGTAGTTGCTCATGATACTAGTATGTGTCAGCAGTGACTATGCAGTATGTTTTAAGTACTGTAAATACCTGCTATAACTTATAATAATTGAGTCACATTTTACTAGCTATCTGCTAGCTATTCATTTGTGCATTGGGAAAATCTCGAAATGAACCCTTGTCACAAAGCAAACCAGAAAACAGTCATTTATTGTATCACTTGGACTTGACAGTCAGCCTTTCCATTCCTGCTGCTAGGCTTTCTTAAACAGCATTTCCTAGTCTGGAGCAAGCAAACAAATCTTAAAAAAATAAGTGAATAAAATAAAATATACAAATGGACAGAGTTGGTAACTGTTACCTTGGAGTAAGCAGCTTATAAGGAAGGTATGTTTTTAAAGTGGATTAATTTTCACCTAGAATCATGTTTATCAACTGGAACTGGAACATTAGCAATGCAGGTTGAGATGCAACAAGACCTGTCTTTTACTGCTACACTGGCAAAAGCTAATGACTTTTTGTTACTGTTTAAGCACTCTGCATCTAGGCCAATATACTTTCTTTTTCTTGACAACTTTTCAAGAGTGTTATTTAATTATTGGGTTCTTGATTTAACAATTTTTCAGGATGTACTGAGTACAGGGCTTTAATTCATGCTTTCTTTAAAATCCAAGCCATCCAAAAAAATTTATCTAAGCAGAATATATAAAAAAATGTTACTAATCCATGGCAAATTTACTATAAACAATATAGTAACCCAAGTTTTTTTTACATGCTAATTTTGTCAGAAATAACTTCATTAATCTAAAAGTAAGTTGTATAGTCTCAAGTGGCCATTGAGGCCCTGTGATTGTAGTTTAATTCTCCAAGAGTGATGCATCCTTTCTGTCATTAACATGCACCTTAGACAGGATGAGCTGCCCCATGGAACAGCTGCCTAACTCTCTGTATGGCTGTACAAAGATCTCAGATGACTGTTATCTAACCTCACCTGAGATCACCACTGTATTAGAGATAATACTTGTCATACTTCATATAGATCCTCTGGTCTGATTTCCAACATGTTAGAGCATCATAATTCATTCAATTAGCATGTGGAAAGCCCAATGATTTGTGTTTGATGACATCATAAGTAATGTTTGCCTAAAGTAAGCATTTGTCCAAGAAAGTATTTAGTTCTCAGTTTTAAGGCCACGGTATTGTGATGCAGATGCTACTATCTGTATGTGACAATATGCTTTTTATGGTCCCATTTTTACTGATAATATTTTCATTAAAAGATCCAGTTCAACGAAGTCTGGGTATTTCATGAGAATTTCCTCTTCTATTAAACGTAGAAGGAATAAGCCTCTAATCCTTATTATTAGAAAGAAAATATGTGTAAAGCATAGAATAACTTGTCCTAAAAACTCAGCAATTATAATGCAAATTAACAAAAACTTTTTTATTTAAAAATTACATTTGTTAATTTGTGGTCATTTAAACTTCCATGCTTTCTCTTATTACGTACGTAGAAACCTGTTAGATTTTGAGCTAAACATTTAGCTTTAAAAAACATGGTTTTGAAAGATTGGTAAACATTTAAATAATGGGAGTGATTCTAAAGCTAAGTATGCAATAACAAGTGAGCCCATCTGTTTTCTTGAACTGATAAAATGCTTGAAACTGATAATCAATGAGATACGTATTACTTTTCTTTAAAAAGATTTTATGTTGAAAACAGAAGTTCAAATGAAGGTATAACCCAAAGGAGATAATTTCCTATAATGAGATGAGGTTCCCAAATGGAGTCATGATCACATCTAGTTGACAACTGGTCACTAGCAGTGTCCCTCAGGGCTTGGTATTAGGGCCAGTGTTGTTTAATGTCTTCATTGATGATCTGGATGAAGGGATCAAGTGCACTCTCAGTAAATTTGCAGTCAACCCCAAGTTGGGTGGGAGTGTTGATCTGCTGAAGGGTAGGAAGGGTAGGCAGGGTCTGCAGAGGGATATGTGCAGGATGGATGGATGGCCTGTGGCCAGTGGTACAAGGTTCAACAAGACAAAGTGCCTGGTCCTGCATTTGGATCGCAACAGTCCCATGCAATGTTATAGGCCTGCAGAAGAGTGGCTGGAAACCTGCCTGACAGAAAAGGACCTGGGGGTGTTGGTTGACAGGTGGCTGAACAGGAGCCAGCTTGTGCCCAGATGTCCAAGAAGGCCAGGGGCATCCTGGCCTGTATCATCAGTAGTGTAGCTAGCAAGGTCAGGGCAGGGATTGTCTCCCTGTACTGGGCACTGGTGAAGCTTCACCTTGAATATTGGGTTCAGTTTTGGGCTTCTCACTACAAGACAGACATTGAGGTGCTGGAGCAGGTCCAGAGAAGGGCAGCAAAGCTGGTGAAGGGTCTGGAGAACAAGTTTGATGAGGAAAAGCTGAGCGAACTGGGGAGTTTATTCTGGAGAAAAGAATGTTCAAGGGGGACCTCATCGCTCTCTACAACTACCTGAGAAGAGGCTGCAGTGAGGTGGAAGTCAGCCTCTTCTCCCAGGTGATAAGACAAGAGGTAACGGCCTCAAGCTGGGCCAGGGGAGGTTTAGATTGGATACTAGGAACAATTTCTTCACCGAGAGGGTGATCAGGCATTGGAACAGGGTGCCCTGGGCAGTGGTGGAGTCACTGTCCCTGGAAGTGTTCAAAAACTGTATATATGAGGCCCTCAGTGATATGCTTTAGTGGTGGTCTTGGCAGTACTGGGGTAATGATTGGACTTGATGATCTTAAAGTTCTTTTCCAACCTAGTTGATTCTATGATTCTATGATTAGAAAATGGATGCTCAGATGTCTCTGGAAGATTTTATACAATGAAATAAATCATCTTTTGTCAACAAATAAATTAGATGTTATCACATTATCATGGTTCAGGAAGAGCCATCAGTTAATACAGTTTAAACACTGTGTGTGTTAAAATAAACTGCATCATGTTACTGGATCCCCAGAATAATGCTTTACATATCTGTGAGTTTTCAGCCACAAATCTCAGAGTTTTTCAAACACACACTCCAAAACCCATGCTGAGCTTTAATATGCCCTTCTTTACAGCTGGAGAAACCCTGCATTTCTGAGCTGTGAGTAAGGTTCCAGTTTAAGATGTGATACTGCTTGGACTGTGATTATTAACATCCATCTCTTGCACACCTTTTGGAGACCACAAAATCTCCATGGATGCTTACAGGAAGTAGGGACTCCCCTACATCTTGTGAAGTCTCCAAGGAAGGTGGTCTTATTGTATCCTGCAGAACACTGACACTGCTCAATTTGCAAGGGGCTGCCAGACTTATATGAAGGCAAAATAAAGCTCTGCCCAGCACCTCTGAACTCGTTTGTGAAGCATTCTCTATCTGCTGCAGGATTGAGTAATCACATATGCATCCTTCTGCCTACCAGGGCACTGCAGGAGGAACCTTTTCTTGAGCCTCCCTTTGGGAGGATAAGACTTCAAATAGAATGGCCAACTAAGTGCGCATCTTCCCTGTATTTATGATTTAAAACATGAAAAGCTCCCTTTGACCAGCTATGTCAGCTACTCCCCATCTGTAGTGTGTGCTAATAAAGAAGATGTTTGTGATTTCTATGGAAAGTCTGGCTATAGCATAGTAATGCCTTATTCTTAGGCGTGATTGAAAAGTGAACCTGTAACTCCCTTTAAGCAACAGCAGGTGAATTCAGAAATGGCAGTGCTTTTATAGATATTGCAGTGGCCTTCCTGGAGATCCCTGAGCCTCTTGCATAAAGGTAATACATCTCCTACAAGGCAGGCACATAGGGCCCTACTCTTGATCTGTCGGTAATTCAGCTTAGAGAGAATTCTTCTTTAAGGTGTGAGAAGACAGCATTCTCTTTACTGCTAACTCAGCTCTTGGCTTGGAGGCAAAATGAATTAATTTGGTGGTATATGCCTAGGAAGATGTGGCTGAAGCTTAAAAAGACAGGAACGTAAAAATTCTGCTGGCAAGAGTGCAATTGGACCATTGGGATTTTTTTTTATTTTTTATTGAATTTGGATATTATTATTTTTTATTATTTCCATCCAAGGCTCATGAGGCAGGTGGCAAACCTGATCACTGAACTTTGGATGTGATAGTTCTCCTGTGGTTTATTCATATTATGGTCAGACAGTTGCCTTTTTCCTTACAAATCCAGAGTTCACTAATAGTAAATATCTCTTTGGATGCAAAAAGAATCATGCTGAGGAAGAGGAGACTTCTCCCTTGAGTAGCCCATGTTAGGGTCCCCTAGCTGCCTTGCTCTGACATGCCCTCTGCACCCAGGAGCTCATGGCTGTAAAGAGCCCTCCTTCTATGACAGAAAGTGAGTGGAAGAAAGGATCTTAATCATGGCTTCGACTTTACTTCATGGGACTTGATTTAGTAAGCTCTTAATTTATCCCTGGGAGGAGTCTTGCTGTTGCCTGCAGTTTTTCTTCGATTACTGCTCATGGGACCAGATGACCAAATTTGATAATTCTGGGGGAGAGAGGTAGCTAATTTGGTTGGATCAGAAACACCCAGAGCTGAAGGGAAAGACAGTCCAGGAGCAGTGGTTAGCAGGGACATGGGACTGTCATTGCTGGTTTCATGGCTCCCATGAAAATACCTTCCTTGTCACTGTTTTCCAAACACCATTCATCTCTCGGACCAGGAGCATGCTAGGTCATCCTGGCATGATGTCAATAGTTTGCAACAGATGTTTGAGCTCTTGGGGTCAGCTCCCAGCTTTCCTCAAGTCAGTAGGTAAATCTGACTTGGTCTGAGTCGAACAGAAAGAGTTTTAAAGCTAGAGGATTAAAGAGCAGAGGGCAGATTTGCCTGTGAGCAGCAAACACAGCTGTCCTGTCACTGCTCACAAGGGAGGCTATTGGACCCGCACCCTAGTGAGCATCCCATTTAGTCCAGAACCCATCAGGAGCTGTCATAGTCATGTGTGACAAGGATGGGCAAAACTTAATGCGAAGGCTGGGGAACTGTGAATGATTCTTAATTCCTTGAGCTCTGCTAGAGAAATATTATTTATTTTTCAGGGCTGCATATTTTAAGCCCAGGGAGATCTCGTCTCCTTCATGCCCAGAGGCTGGATGTTATCAGCACAGCTACTTCAAAAGCACTATCTTTTTATTGCAGTATCTGCAGCATGTGGGTTTAAACCACGCGCAAAATATCTCTCTTTCTTATCACCCCTCTCAAAATTATCTGGGAAACACAGACCTGAGGCCTTGATTGCTGTCTTTCTGAGTCTCCTTGTCAGTATAGGACTCTTCACCTAGAAGCAGCTGTAGGCAGTGGACTGTAGCACAATCCTCTTGAGCTCATGTGTGTGAAAGAGAACTGAATGAAAGTGGGAGCAAGTGCAAGCAACAAAGGGCTCCTGTGTGAATATCTACTTTTTTTACCAAGTGACAGCTCCTTACGTTCCTCAGAATTGAAGCAGACTGGGGACAAGTTCCCAAAATAACTTAAATTCCATCAGCATTAGCCAGCTTAACAACAATAAAACCTAAGACCTTTATGACATGCGGGGCCACCTCCTCCCTAGTCCTCAGACCATGTTTGCTATTATCCGGCACCTAAATGGTAAAAAAGGAAAGTATCTCTCAACAGGAACAGTACTGTGAAAGCTTTATGAATGCATGGCTAGGTTAGTCCGTCCTCATTTGTGCAACTTGGCTTACATTGTTTGCTGGGTCTTTGCCAGACCTCTCTGTTGCGTAATTTTGTGGCTTTCTTCAATAAATTCACAGAAGTTTCTAGGGATGTAACTAATATTTCCCCCTTCTTTCTGTAATTATACAACACCCTCCACAGTGAGAACCAGGTCCTAAGTGGTGGATTTGTGATATGATTTATAGTAATTATCAAAGTCAGTGCTATAACATAGGGAAATAGAAACACCTACTTATGCACTTAAACAGATGAGAGAAGACTTAAAAAAAAATAAACTCTATAAACTCATAAGAGCAGTTATTTATCCATCCACTGAATAAATTGCCTAATTTCCTTCTGAGCAAAAGCAACTTTAATTGATTTTCTGCACTGCACACGCTGACTTAGACTGAATAATACTGGCTTAAACCAAGAGCAGCCTCACTGAAGTCAACCTCATTACTTGAGATTTCTGCATAGGAAAGTCAAATATAGTGATGGCAAGCATGGCATCACATCCTGCTGGTCTGACTGCAGACAAGCCCTTGTACATGGGGGAGAAAGGAGAGTTTTTGAGAAAGGTTCTCATGGTTTCAGCTTGACCAATGTCTAAGAAAGTGTCGTGGTTTAAGCCTAACTCACACAGACTCTCCCTCACTCACTCTCCCCTCTTTCTTGCCCCCCACTCCCGGAGGGATGGGAAGGAGAAAAGAAAAGAATGCAACTCCCACAGGTTGAGATAAGAACAGTTTAGTAACTAAAGTATAACACAAACCACTACTGCTACCACCAATAATAATAATGACAAGGCAAATACAAGGAAAGAATACAATTTCTCACCACCTAAAACCAAGCCCGACCACGCAGTGCACCCCCCACCCTTCTGGGTCTCTCCTCTCCGTCCTCCATCTTGGGCATGACGTGCTGTGGTATGGAATAACCTCTTTCGTCAGTTTGGGTCAGGTGTCCTGTCTCTGCTTCCTCCCGACTCCCCTCCTCCCTGGCAGAGCATGAAACTCAGAAAGTCCTTGGCCAGACCAAAACATTACCAAGCAGTAACCGAAACACTGGTGTTATCAGTGCTGTTCCCAGGCCCAAAATCAAAAAACACAGCGCTGCACCAGCTACCAAGAAGGAGAAAAATGACTGCTGCTGCTGAACCCATGACAGAAAGATATTTAATAAGGAGCTCCAAAATGTGTTCATTGTTTTGGAGTGTTCCCAAGCTCTTTCCTCCAAAAAGATGTTTCCAGCATATATGATTCAGGGTTAGTTATTTCATGCTCATGTATTCCAATGGAAATGGGATGATTTTTATGTTGAGGTACTAGACAGTATGATTAAGGGTGTTGGAACTTCGACCATAAAATTCAGAACCTTTTAGAACATTTCCGTTCCAGCATCTGACCTCATTGAATTTACTTAATATGCATTTGAAGGAATAACTTTGAAAAGTCTCTGCAACAGAATCTGTAGTCTTTCAAAGAAGAAATTAAATGTACATACACAAAATGTACATTAAAATATCAAACACTTTTTGTGGTCATAATAAATGTCCATCTCATCAGGGTTTTATGACTTATTTCATATAGAATGTTCCAGTTAACAGTGGCTATAGCATATTTCTGTGACAAAAACCCAATAATAGAGTGGCAGCGTGTAGCAGCCTCACTGTCTCAGCTGCAAATTCATGGCTAGAACATAAGTATACACCCCACGAAGATACTCCTGGGCTTACCTAGGTCAGAGCATTGCACCACACGAAGATGGCACTGGCAGCGGAATGGGCACACTGGTCCAAATCCAGACATGACGGGATCGTCTGTCGGAGGCATATCAGCAGACCCTTCATCCTCCAGCATAAAGTCAAAGAGGCCCTGCTGGTGGAAAGGCTTGGCCAAGCATGTTGGCAGCAGTAGGACAAAGAGAAGCGCCAGCTTCATGGCTTAGTTCATCGACTCCAGGCAGAACCTAGGGATCAAAGTAGGAGATTTACAACAGAAGTAGCAGTTTCCCATAGCTGCACAGTTCCTGCTGAAGGAGGTGCAGCATATCCGCCAATTGCATAACTGTTCCTTTCAATAAATGAAAACCGAATCATGAAAATAGGACAGTTATATGATAGGAGACCGGTAACTGCTTTTCAATAAATTTTTACAGAACAGTTTAAAAGCAACTGTAAACACATCTGTTTGCATAGTTAGAGTAATATTTATTAGGAACAGGCATCACTGTCAACTTTGTTATGCAAAACAATCAAAACAATAAGCCACATTTTCCATGTGTCTGTTTTCTGCCAACTTAACAGTCTATTTGATTTCATTAACATTTGTTTCATAGCAATGAGTTTGTCCCCTGGACACAAACCTGAGGTTCCCAAATTCACTGTAATGCAGTATTTCGTGTCTTAAGTAATATTTTTTTTAACTGCCAGCTTACTGTGTGTTTGAAATTATAGCCTAGTAAAATTGACTGAGAAAGAGTACGGTCTAGTGATGGAGTGGAAAGAGAGGGGGGAAGACCTTTAGTTGTTTAAATGAGTTATACTTCTTTCCCAGTTTAAACAGCACAAGAAAATGCAATACAATGTTGTGTTATATTGGATATTCTTGGCTTTCTTTCCAAATTTTTCACTAGGGGATTTTATGATATAAACAATGCACCCTTAAAATCCTCTGTTTTGCACTGTGCTAGCACTTAAATTGGTACTTTTAGTATTTTCAGCATACTTTCTAACAGCATTTCAGAACCTCATTCTACAGACTTTCATGCTAAGGAGCAATTTTACACAAGTATGTATTGCATTAATAGGCATTAACAGGGAAAACTGCTTAAATACATGTTCTCAGGACCTAGGCTTAAATGCATTTCAACACAACATACATTGTGTTACCTATGTTGGTGTGAGCTAAGACAACAAAGATACAAATCAGCTCTTTGCAGGCTTTGTATCAGGGCAATATAGATCAGCTAATTTTCTGAAAATTATTTCATTTTTCTGTTTATTTTATATACAAAAGATAATTTTTTGCAAACCTTCATGGGTCTAAAAACAACCCACACACAAAAAAGAGAAACCTGCTTCCAAGTTTCTAATTAATAGAAAGGTAAACTAGCCATGTGATTAGGAACCTTTTCTTTTAAATGGCTGGCATCCTTCTGAATACAGGTGCTGCTCTTTGTAACTAAAGCAAAAACATCCACTTGCTTCTTTAGGTCAATAACTTCCAAAATGCATCATGTGGGTGCCAGCTGGGATTAATTTTTTTCTAGCAGAAATTATCTAACAGTTAGGGGCGTGGTATAGCATTCTCAGCTCCACATAGACTAATCGAAAGACAAAAAAAGTGTAGAGAAGGAGGTATGTTTCCTTCTCTACACTGATATGGAACCCACCAGGTAGATGACATGGGCAGCTGATATTAGGTAAGAGTGGTATATTGAGGCCTCTCTTTATAGAATACCACATCCAGGTATTCTCACAGGAGTGCTTAGTAGAAAAAAGGTAAATAAATAAAAAAAGGCAGTCCTGGAATTAGATACCATCTATATTGTGCATGGGTTCAGTTTCCTTTATGAATTTCTACCTACACATGCTAACAATGCAGTCCTGCAGACTAGGGTTCTGAATTAGGGTTCAGTCTTGAAAGGATGATAAGGTTACCTTATAAAATATGCTAGTGTTTTAAAATCGTAGCTTATATTCTGTCATCTACCTACCAGGAAGATGGATTTCTAGCATCTTCATATGTCCCAAAGATTTCAATGTGTATTCACATGGAGGAAAACACCACTTCTGTTGTCTCTTTAAGAGACACAGTTGTTTCCTTAGTTGGACCAGAAAGCGTTTTCCATTCCTGGAGCAGACATATTACCTACTGTATGCACAGAGGGGTTTCACAGACCCCGGTGTCAACTGGAGGGTCAGAGCATTTTAACATGTCCTCTCAGCCCAACTCAGTGCGGTGCAAACTGGTGCCATGTAGGCTGTGTCCCTGTGTGGGCCATCCTCCTGCACTTCCTCCTGCCCTGGCTCCCCACCAACACTGGGGCTGTGTCTCTTCTCCAGCAACACCCCCATGATGCACACAGGGTACACGCAAACAAGTAAGGATGTCATAACAAACTGGTGTTAATATGTGGTGGTGAGATCTTACCACGTTTTAATCTAAAACAAGACTTTTGAAATGATGATTATTATGTACAAATTGTTGTAAAATAACAATGCAATATATTAATACTCTGAAATGGGAGGACAATTTGCTAAATCATCACCATTCATCATAATTATCTGCCTTATGAAAATGATCAATAAAACATTACCCCAGTACAACTCATTTTTCAGAATGTACATTAACATGTTCAGTAAATTTAATAAAAAACTGGGAATGCTGCACACCAACACTGGCAATCAGGATTTTTTAAAGAGCTTCCCCAGCTCTTTTTTATGTATTCGTACATTTAAAAAATATTTTTAAATACTTAAAACTGCTTGTATTCCCCCCCTCTCTTCCCCCAGGGTCACTGCTGAAGCACCGTCCATCCTAAGAATGCACAATCAGGACCTTATCCTGGAGTTAAATTACAACCCCTCGAAAAAACACCCAAAACAATGTAAAGGCACTTTGGAAGTGTCTTTACACTTTACTTCTTGTTCACATTAATATTGATGACTTTACTTATCCCAGTTAAACCCTGTCTTAGGCCTTTTCCTTTGGTCTATGCTTTGTCAAAACAAGAATAATATCAGTAAGAGCTGTGTGTAAAGGAGAACAAAGGATATCAACTACCTAATCTAAGGACACAGTAGAGAAAATAGCAGACACAAACTATTAATCAGGAAATAGGAATAGATATGTGTCTGCATATCTTTATTCATATTTATATTTGTCCAGCAGTCACATATATCTGTTCCTATTGTTTACATGTGTAAATGAACATAAACAGAGAAAATGACATATACAAAACTATATTAGTAAGAAATGTTTACATTTTACTCACAAAATAAAATGGGGTAGTGGGGTGGGGGAGTGGAATCTGAATCCTTAAAGGTCTGTGACACAATATTTATGTCTACAGAACATAACTGTTTAAATTTGCTTTAATTATGTGTTTACAATGAGGAAGACTTTTCCACAAACAGAGGAAACTATACCATAGACTTGGCCACGTTTCAGTTTAAAATACCACTGGAAATATGCTTCATCAGTTCACGTCACCCCTGTACTGGTGGTCTTCTTGTCAGTTTACCTTTGCATTAAGTTTTAAATATTAGTTCACCTACTGCCAAAAATCCCTTAAAATGCTGCAAAAGACAAATTAAACAATATATGCAGTTTAAAAAAAAACAAAACAAAACAAAACTAACAAATCCCTACACTGCATGTTTTACCCATTTTGTGTAATAAAGACTAAACGTGCAAACAGAGGAGTTGGAGGTTTTAAAGAGATTAAAACTCTGTTAACAGGAGTTTCAGCTCCAGGAATTTTCTTTTCTACTATTTCACTTGTAGGAATTTTCTTTAAATGTAAGTCCCTTGTTTGTACCCTGTAACATAGCACTTTCTAACGTTACAAAGGCATACACTGAGCCCGTTTAACTAACTGTTACATATTATTTTCTCTGAAACCGAGATTATATTCATTAATGTTTGGAATGCAAATGAAGAAATACAAATGAAAAGGAAATCACGTAATGCAATATAAAACAGAAATATAAGCACTCACACATTTTTTACACTCACTACATTGCCGATTCTAAACACTGGATTGCAAACAAAGAATATACTGCTGCAAAAGTTTACAGTAAGGAAAAAGAAAGGACTATGGCAGTGCTTATACAAATCAAAACAAGAAACAGAAAAGTCAAATAAACAGTACGAAATTTGCACAGTCCTTGAGAATGTATTCTCACGTTCCCAAGAAACAAAAGTGCTGGATACAAAACTTAACATTGCTAAACATTTAGTAGGATTTCTTCCTCGCTTCTTTTAAATTCAACTAGTTCTTGCCGTAGACTTGCCTGAAGTTTTATTAGTGCAGCATAGTTCAGGAGAATTACTGAAAACCGTACCTTTTAATCCAGGGATTTGCAACAGGAGCTCTCAAAGCTGAGATGCAATTAAACTAAATATTCAACCCAGGCAAAAGGCTTTGCAGGTGTGGAAAGGAGGAGGGGGTAAGTTCAGCTCAGTGACTGTCACTTGGTGGAAAAACCCTCCTGCTTCTATTCCATAGCACAGTTAAAAAATAAGGTTTCTCTCAATGAACACAATCCAGGCTGACACCCACATTAGATCATATGGTAATGATATGTCTCCTGTATTGCAGCCAGAAACTTTATCAGCTCTTTTGCTTTCTTTTCCTCCTTTTTCTTTTTCATTTGCTTGTTTTCTTTTTTGTCTGTGTGGAATCCAAAACTACTTCTACACTATAAGACAGATTCTTAGCTGGAATTCATCTTATTTTATTTATGTCCTTACAACATACATTCAGGAAAGTTTTTTTGGTTTTAACTTTGGGGTTTTTCTGACTCATTACTGGGAAAAATGTTTGGCTGTTCCTCTTGTTTATAGTATTTGCAATTCAAGGAAATGATATAAAATTAAATTTGGAGTTAGTCAAAGTAGAGATTAATATCAGAAAAAAAGGGGTAGCTTTAGGTAAAACTATTTAAACAGATATCAACCTGCCTTTGCTTATGCTATATTATTGTCAAACCAAGTAGTACATGGTAATATATTCTTGGCTAATAATAGAGCTTTGATGCATTTCTTCAAACTACTGTATTTTTTATACATATATGAAAATCATGTTTTCATTAGTAGAATGATTCTAACATTTGTGGTTAGAGCTGTTTTATAAAAACTTTGCTTTTTTTTTTACTTCTTTCTTACCAGGACAGCAAAGCAGAAGGGAAATTAGCTTTAACTGGGCTTTGGGGCTGGGTGCTTTTTCTTGGGTTTCTGGGTTTTTTAAGAGACAGTGAAGATTTTTTTGACGTATGAAAGGAAAAATGTATCTTACTTATTGTTCGGATTTATATTTTAATTTAGTAATTTCTGGTTTGATGCAAATATCAACGAAACTTAAAATGTGATTTCTCTATTCCTGCAAAAATTTAAAATCCCAGCAAACTGAGAGCAAATTCAATAATTACTATTTATGTAGCAATTAAAAACACATTGTGAACATGTGTAGCTTCCGTTTGCTGCTAGTTGTCCTATCTAAATACTAAAGGCTTGTGTCTCTGTGTTTTGACTTGTATTCTTTTATTTCTGCCCCTAGGCTAAGACCAGGTGCAAAACTGAAATTAAAGCCTGTAAAATGAGAAATTATGTTTAAAACAAGTCTGATTTCTTAGAAATATAATAAACTCTTGAAATTTTATCTATTCTCTTATTTTAATTTCAAGAGACATTAAAACAACTCATAATTGTCCTCTTTTGGTGGAAGAAAACATGGTAGAATAGTTGATAGGTTTGGTCAGTGTAACACAAAGGTATAATCAGATATTTTTCATTACAGCTTCTTCATAGAGTTCACTCTAAAAGTTAAGGATCATTTTTTCACTCCTGGTCCTTAAGCTAACTTCTTCCGTCTGCCTTTTCACTGGCTTCAAGACTGCTAATGATTTTTGTTGTGACATTTTTCTACATATGATTGGTAGTATTCCAAGCTTTCATGCTTACAACAAAGCCTTATCTTTGTCCAGAAGTGTCGCCATGAGGCTTGCTGAAATCTTGGCTGCATCTTAGTAATGTCAGTCATTTGAACTTTGGTCAAGAGCTGCATCTGGTGTTTAAAAACATTTCAAAGCAAGATTTTGACGAGGAACAGGTCAGGGTAAACTTGTTGTCAGTTTGTTTCACAAAACCCATTCATATCCTCTCCCAGTAAAATTATAACGCATTTGTTCTGGTATCTGTTATGGGGTTGAAAGGTGATATAATTTAATAGCTAAGTCATCTCTTTGGAGGCACAGGAGAGGATGGACAGCCACCTTCTCTTCTTTTTTGTCTTCGGCATTAGGAAGAGTCAAATAAATGCATGAAGATAGAGGTGGGAACAGGTGAAGCACAGGGTGCCTGCTGGGTGGACTGGGACTCTCAGACTGCCTGTGGAGGAACTGCTGCCCATGGAGGGAGAATTTCCCTATTTTCTTTTTAATTAAGTCCATCCCAAGTAGCTCAGAGGGGGAAAATATTACCACCTTCACGAATTATGAGAACATTTATGTTGCCTGTACCAGAGGTTAATAGGTTAATAGCCATAGGTAAAAGGGGTACATATTAGGCATTCATGCCCTCCTGAAATGCAAAGTGGAGTATGTGAAGGACTGAGCAACTGAATTGGAGAGGACTTACAACACTGAATATTGGTGCAGAGCACTATTAATTGTTACAAGTCATTTCCATGCTTTTACGGGAATGTGGAATCCTTTCTGATGCCCTTAACCCCACTCTTTGCCCCCTGCTATGTTACTCGGGAGATAAACAACCAAAAAAAACCCAACCCAACAATGATATGAAATCATCATATAATTTTAAGGCCAACGACTATAGTCAGGGCCCAGCATTGATAAGCTCCCCTTCCCAATCTGATCTACCTGACTACAGTTCAGTCAATGCAAAAATAATCATTATTAGAACAATATTGGTTTCTATATAATTTTATAACTCCAATTTAAAAAAATTACAGGGCTACATGCTGCTCCTAATCCTGATTCCCAGAAAGTTACAGGCAACTGCATGTTAATGTTACTTATATAACAGTCTTTTTATTAAATTTTGATGGATAGCATCTGCTTCATCTACTCACAGCTTATTTTGTAGACCTTTCAAAGGTCAGTGGTGGGACAGAAGGCAGGAAGCCTGCCTGCCTGCCACTGACTGCTCTGCCTGGGTCCAGTGGAAGTCTCTGCAGGAAGGAGATAAACAGATGCCATGTAGGGAGCAAACATACCCTGGGGGAATTGCTCCTGAAGACTGGGGCTGGGCTGGGAGGGAGATACCAGGCAGGCATTCAGCGCTGCCAGCACAGGTTGCAGACTACTCAGAAGAGCAGGGAGCTGACATAATCTGCCCCTGGGCATGGAGAAAAAGGCTTATTTTTTTAGGGAGCCTGGGGAAAAAAAAAAAAAGGTAGCCTTTATTGCAATCCAGAATACATCTGGAAGAACACCAAAGCAGGAGGACAGGATCTGTCCAGAAGGAACATGGTGGCCCAGAGACTCAGGTTCTTCCTCATTCTAAGTTTCCACTACAGAAAAGGGCATTTTTTCTTGGGCTGCCTTCTAATAGATCCTAGCTTTGATGATCAAAGACTGATTAGTGTTGTGGTAAAGAAGAGAGGCAGGCAAACCTGTCTCAAAGTCCTCACGAGCAAGCCAGGTAAGTGACAATCTCCATCAGAAAGGATTGAATCAGATTCCTTGTTTGGCTGTCTCTCAGAGACCTTCTTCACCTCCCCTGTATCTCATGCCTAGGCTTTACTAGCATGGCATCCTCAGTGTTTTCTAACATACTACTGCCTGTTTCTCCTCTCCTTTCTACACTAGGCACAGTAATTTCTTCCAATCACCTGTAGTAAAGTGTTCTTACCATAGCAATGGAGTCCCTCTAATAAAAATGCAAGTAAATACTGACCCAAGTTTAGCAAACATTGATCCAGGTAAATATTGACCTAGGCACAGGCTGACAAAGTAGCTAAAGAGGCTGAAATATAATTTCTGGATATTCTCAGTACCAAAGTTTCCTTCAGTGTTCTGTAACCTCACAAATGATAGTTCTGAACTTCTTGACATCTCTACAGATCAAAAAGGTTGATTTTACAGATTTTGGATGTGTGCTACCAGTAGCATTATTTCTCTGTGAAAGCACTTCTTGTATAACTATTTGAACTAAATGCAACAAAACTTCAAAAGAGAGAGCCCTCTGTTTAAAGGAATAGTCTCTTCCCTCACTGTCTGTATTCCCTCCTCTCCCTTTCCCACTCTGCCAGATAATGTACTGTGTACCCCTCATGATCATCTCCCTTCTCCTTCTGAAGGGAATCTGTGGGATCTACAAGGTCATTGTAGCAAACAAATTCAAATTAACTTCAGCTGAAGTATCCAGTGTGTGATTATGTCCTTTACTTTGGTCTCTTTTCTTTGGAAAGTCCAATCTGTTAATGGACTCGACACTGGCTTTCCTTTCTGCTGGAATTTCTATTCTCTCCTGAATCAAATTTTCTTGGGCAGGTGTATCCAGCAGCTGCAGAAGCTAGCCACATATCAGTGCTAGCCACAGGCTTACTACTCATGGTGATTTCAAATGCTCTGAACTTAGCTTCCACCCTTGAGCAGGAAGCCTATCCTAATTATTCCTCATGCTTTTGTAGAAAAAACGTACATTTAGAGATCACTGTTGCCTCTCTCCCTCAAAAAAGCAGCAAGTGGGTAAAACTAGACTTTACCTGAAGCTTCACAGCTCCAGACGACCTAGATGGGTGAGAGAAAAGCAATTATGGACCAAAGACACCAGAACATCACTTTCACTTTACATCTTCACCTTTAATTTACCATAAAGAAAACATATGCAAAAACATTTGCTGTTGCACACACTGTTGTTGCACACCTACCTCTCAGGTATACTCAGGTGCTCCGCTTGCTGCATTTCAATAATAGACAACATTACATTTTGTTTCTGCTTTGCTTTTCTTCTGTGCAAGTATCAGCAGTCTCCTCCCCTCCAGAAAATCTCACACATGAAGGGAAGATTCTGCTGACAGACGCCCCTCAGCAAAGGTACCAGGAGGATAAAACTCCCTCGTAGAAGCTACCTTCCCAAGAAAGTGTGCCACTGGGAGTGTGGGCCATGAAAAAGGCAGTGATTACTGGAGAGAAGAAAAGATTAGTTTATGTAAGAGGAGCTGAAATTTCAAGTGAGCAGCTGTTTCATCCGATTTTGGCCTTTCTTCATATTTTGCAGTATCTTGAGTTGCGGTCCAACCGTTTTCAAAGTTCAGATGAAAAATCCAAACTTTGACTCTCATTTTCATGGCCCTTAGATCATGCTCTGGACAAACCTCGTCATCCCAGCTGGATTATGCAATACCTAGAAAAGGATGACAGTAATTCATGCAGATGTTGGAGCTGTACTCCTTGCATGTCATCTGTTAGTCAGGGGTTATGAACCAGCATGCAAAATGAGACACATCCTGTGCAGCTCTGAACAGCCTATTCCCAGATTATGAAAAACATGTGAATGGACAGGTCATCCTCGATTTTCAGTGTAGTCATCACAGACAGTAAACTTTTTCAGGGGGAGCTAGTAACTGTATTACTGAGGAAAGTCCTGGAAAAAGAGGAGTGGAACAGAAAAAAAGGACCTTTACACCAGCATTTGTGTCTGTGTGTGCATTAAAATGCTCGCTTTTATACATTGGCAATTTGCTGAGGAAATACATAATTTTTGACTTCAGCTAAACATATGAAATGGTGATTTTGAAGATGCAATGACATCACAAAACTTACTGATTTTGTTTGGATTGTGTGACCTCACTATAGAGAAGAACTACTGAGAATCTTAAGGTGTATGGTGATGAGTTACATGAGAACCAGCCCTATCTAAACAGGGTGTGTCCTGTAGGGTTCAAATGAAAAAGATGTGCATTTGAGTCAATTTTAAAACATAATAACAATAATGATGTGGGAGCAGAATCCAATCAGCACAGATGATATCTAGTATTTAGGATGGAGAACTGATCATGAGAACACATTACACTGTACTCAAATTTTACCTGATTTGAAGGCATAGAAAAGTAGAACATAACTTTTCAAGAAATCATAGCTCATAATAAAAAATAAAAAATAAAAATCTTGAATATTTAAAGTATCTTTTTCTATCAATATAGAATCAGATTTCTTCCAAGATCACTTGAAATTGGGGTCATCAGCCATCACATACTTCCATGTTACAGTGTTCTTCAGGGAGTAGTCTACAAAATATCCATTGCATTTCATTAAGCGCTTGAAGAGACATTAACTTGGCATCAATCAGATATGTGCCTTCTTTTGACTACTATTTAAAGCACATTCTACCTTTATTCTGCTGACCAAGTAATTGCACCGACATACTTCAACAGTAACTTTCTATAGTTAACCTAGATGAGGCACTGGATTGGGCTGCCCAGGGAAGCTGTGAATGCTCCATCCCCGGCGGTGTTCAAGGCCGGGCTGGACATAGCCTTGGGTGACATGGTTTAGTGGGTGGTGTCCCTGCCCATGGCAGGGGGGTTGGAACTAGATGATCTTCAGGTCCTTTCCAACCCTAACTATTCTATGATTCTATGATTCTATAGTGAGGTTTTCTAAATAAAACAAAGTTTAATTCTACATGTTAAAACTTTTAATGTGACAGCAGTTCCTTCAGCCATCAAATTACAGTAGAATGTTTACTCTGTCCTGGGTTCAGCAGTAGCATTCATTGTTTCTCCTTCTAAGTAGCTGGTGCAGTGCTGTGTTTTTGATTTTCAGCCTGGGAACAGTGCTGATAACACCGATGTTTTTAGTTGCTGCTCAGTAATGTTTACTCTGACCAAGCACTTTCTGAGTCTCATGCTCTGCCAGGGAGGAGGGGAAGCTGGGAGGAAGCAGAGACAGGACACCTGACCCAAACTGACCAAAGAGGTATTCCATACCACAGCACGTCCTGCCCACTGTATAAACCAGGGGCAGTCACCTGGAAGGGTTAGATCACTGCCTGGGTCAGGCTGGGTATCGGTCGGCGGGTGGTGAGCGGTATTCTCTTCCCTTGTTATTTTCCTTATCATTATTATTATTGGTGGTAGGAGTAGTGGTTTGTGTTATACCTTAGTTAGTGGACTGTTCTTATCTCAGCCCATGGGAGTTACATTCTTTCGATTCTCCACCCCATCCCTCTGGGAGCGGGGGGGAGGAAAGGGAGGGAGTGAGAAAGAGGCTGCGTGACTGACTGAGCTTAAACCACAACAGTAATCAGAAAAAAAAGTGAAGGCTATCCTTTTTCTATATTATTAATTGTTTTATTTCCTTCTTTGCAACATGTTTTTCAGTTACTTCTTTGTTCCATACTCTGCTCTTGGAGAAAATTTATGCTCCAAAAAGACCAGCTACATTTTCATTTAGAGGATAACATACATGTCCATTGTGTTTGAATTGAATAAAAGTTAAATTATGATTATGAATATTCTTGGTTTGCATATATTTGTCTCATTTCGGGGTTTTTTAGTTGTTTTTTGTTTGGGTTTTTCTTTTTAGATCTGTTTATGTAATAGATGAATTTATGAGCATGCTGGCACACACCCCCAGACACATAAATCATAAAATCTTATTGAAATTGCAGCATCCTGTGATTTATGCCATTTCAAAATTTAGGCACTGAATTTCTTGACTCATCATCATCTACCATAATATACCAGGAACTCAAACGCTTTGAGATCTAAATCAAATTTTGAGAAAGTGGCTGACCGTTTTTCAAAATATCTCTAATAGACCTAATTTTTGAAGAGCAGTGTTTGAAAATCGGGTATTGCATAATGCGCTGGAGGACGGATATAGAAAACAGCCAGGCACCCACACCAACCAATATCTTCTGAAAACCTCAGTATATTGAACTAGTTTGAATCTACCAACTAAATGTAAGGATGGAGTTGTTTTGCCTTACATGTAGAAATTAAATAAGATGCTTCAAAATGAAACTATCAGCTTTTTTTAACAAGATGGAAAGTTTGTCTCTGAAAAAGCCACACATATGTTTGCAAGCAAAGACCTATTCAAATGTTGTTCTTCATTTATAAAACCAAACCACTGTGAATTGGATCTTGAGACTTGGACAGTTTGGAAGAGGCATTTGTCATGTCGTTAAAGGTCTTCAACAGCGTTCCTGTACCCTGTGTGTCCTCCAAACTGTTTGAATCAGTTCTGCAAGAAGAATTACCTTTCAGTCAAAATTAGAAAATTCAGCTCTCCAATGAGGAGTTCACACTGTATGCAGCCCATTCACAGCCTACCATGCCATTTTTATGTCAACTTAAAATGAGAAACATTTGGCAAAGGAAGCAACAGAACTAAGTCACAAAAATAACAAATTCTTTTTCAAATTGGAAAATAGAAAGGCGAAAAACAGGTTTTAAAAATGCATCCAAGAAATCTCTAATAATTTTGAGGACTTTGGACAATATTTCAGGCCTCACAAAAGCCTTTTTTTTTTTTGGTGGCTTTAATTTTTTCTTTTTTTTACCTATCAAACTTTGTCTTTAATTTAGGCTATATTTTAGCCTAAAGGACACCTACTATTTACTTTGAAGTACCTATCTAATAATCATAATCTATTTGTCAAGTGCACATCCAGAACAGAAATCTATGTGGTTTAGAGTCCATTTTGCAGCTTCACTTCTCCTTCTGTGTCCCAAAGATGTTGAATTCCCTCAGCTCCAACAGAATAAACCTCTTGATTATGGATTACAGCAGGTTTGCAGGGGCAAGTTAAGGTTACTTAGCATTCAGAAAACCTTAATATATTTTTATTTTTTTTCCATGGTTTGAAGTGCTGAACTTGAAGTCACCTGAAGTCACTGGGATCTCTTATACCTTTCATTATAAGCAGTACCATGCCACTCAGGAGATGGCATTGCCAAGCTGAGGGGCTCAACAGCCTGACCAGCTTGATGAGCGCAAGTATTCAGCTATAATGACAACAAAATGTGTTGCTCTGGGGTTAGATGTCTATTTCATCCCTTGCCACCACTTTATATCATTGCCTCATTTCTCAGTATGTTTTGACTTCTCTCCACAAATATAATAGGACAGCCATTTAATATGAATTTGACACAGAGTTATGCAGTGCCCACCGTGTACTTAAATTCCCCCTCCTTCCTGAAAGTCTTCCCAAGACCTCTCAGATTTTGTGTTCAGTGAGATAATTTAGAGTTATTTTCCAAAGTGAGCAGCTTCCTCACATGATTTGCTATTCAAATAGTGAATTAATAATTTATTACAGTATGTTGCAGATTAACAGAGAACAAAATTGGTGGCATTAAAAAAATACAAAATGTATGAAATGCAACTGCCAAATATACTGGAGACAGCAAAATGTTTTTTGTAGTTTTTAAAAATATTGAGTCTTGAAAGAAGGTTCAGCCTGCCTGAGATCATTATTTTTTTATGGCTTCTTCTATAAGATTATACCTCAGGATTTTTGATTTTTTAAAAATGAAAGCATAATATGATCTTCTGTTTATAACAAAAGATCGGTGGCTGTAGAAGATGAAAATTCACATTCTTATATTTCAAGTCTGAAGCTTTAAAAAATAATATCGGATATCTTTCATCAAGGAAACACAGCGTCAAATAACTGCTTTATAAGGAGAGTTTGTACAGTATTTACTGTGGCTTGATCTTAGCTTCCTTAACAGTCTGAGAGCTGCTCTGCCTGTTCTGAAAATAAAATGTGAATTTTGCCATTTTTCACCAAAAAAAATGTTCAGGTGTATATTTTCATCTTGTCTAGTTAAAAAGGGATTTGTCATTTTGTACTCTAAAGGAGAAGGAATTGCTGTTTGAAACTGAATAGAGATAAGCCTTGTGCTGGGTGCTAAGTGGGACTATAAAAATATTGTGCTGAGTCTATGAGTACTATGACTATAAATTCCTGAGTCAGGGCAGCTGGCAATTATATAGCAAATTAGTACAAAATATAACTTAATTAAATATGATGTTTCTAAACTTTGTCCTCTTTTTTGCTAGTATGATGTTTCTAAACTTTGTCCTCTTTTTTGCTAGTTCCATTTTGTTTGTATAAAGTTTGTGAACAGAAGTGATTGATCTGCCATAGGCAACACTTTTACCCACCTCTTACCCACTGTGTACCCTTTGCCCAGACTTCCCAGGTTTATTTTAGAGTAAAAGCTTGATTTCAGTTTAGACCTACTGCTTATTGAATTATGGATTTCTATGTTAACTTTTCTGAAGTCCAAGAGATAGTCCAAGACCTATCAAGTCATAATTACATAAAAGCATATAGAAAACTGTGCATCAGTTTCTTAATTCTTCTAGTCTCTTTGATTTTTGGAGAACAGTATACTCAATAGAGGCAGTAACTGGACACAAGGATATTCTCTATGACCATGAGAAATGACATTATATCCATATGTATTTTTATTTAGAAGCTTAAGAATAGAATTATTTTATCAGAATATCTTTTTCTTGTTTTTATAATCATCCAGCTCTTTGAAGAGAAAAAGACACAAAATTATCAGATAGGAAAACTGAGTGTGTGAATTTTGTGCATGAAAATGTCCAAAAGTATTTAACAAAACCAAAATTGCATTCATACAGTATTTTTAAAACAGCCAACACAATCAAATGGAAAATTAATGGAAAATTATATTCTTACTATAGAGCTCTGTTCTACATCCTGTTCCATGTAAAAATTCTGTTGAAAGAATCTCATTCATTATTTGGTTCTCTTGGGTTTTGAGTAATTTCTATGAAAGCACATGTATTTTATTCCTATTTAACTCAATAAGATTTTTCAATAAGAGTAACTATAAGCTGGAATCCCACATCTCTGTTATTTAAATGTACATTAGTCATTAACCAGATATATATTACATAGTAAATATGACATAGTGTTTACAGCGTTGCCAAGCATAATAGAGTGCTTTCATTCAGTGTTCCATTAATTTCTGGAGAAAAAGTATATTTGACCTTAAGACACACAAGTATCATTGGTTGCAAGTCTGTGAAAATTGTAGACACAAGTGTGACATTCTTTTGACACTGATATATTTTTGAGCTGATAACTCAGCAGCACCTTATAGTACATGAACTACATGTTATGTCCATGACACAGAAGCTCCAGCACACATTTTCTCCATAGTGGTATTCCACTGCAAGCTTGTGACAAAGTGCATGAAAATCACACTAATAATAGCCATGTAGGAGCAACAACAAAGATGACTATTTAGTCCATCTTCCTTCTGTGTGTTTGAAATGAAACAAGCCTGGGTTTAGTTAGTTATTATAACATGCCTGTGCAGTGGCTCGGCCGAGAGCTGTGTCCCCCGATGGGGCAGGGGCGGTGGGGATGTTCTGGGTGTGATGGCACCACGTAAAATACTTAAACATGCTGCTTCTCCCCCTGTGCCTGTTTCTATTCCCTGCACCCGTTTCTGTTCCCTGCGCCCAGGCAGATACAGGAGGGTCCCACTTCCCAGCACTGGATCCTATTACTCAGCTCTACTAACAGTTATTAAAGCTTTCCCAGTATACAACATGAGTTTCTGCTGTAAATTAAGCCAATTGCTCTTTTTCCTACTTCTTGTGGGGCAACTCATCACAGTCTTCTTCACAGCAAGATTTTCCATACTTGAAGCATCATCATTTTCTTCCTAAGAGTTCTCTAAACAACAGTTGATCCTCTAACCATTACTCTTGCTTCATTTTTTTCCCAATCCTCTGATGATTCATATATCCTCTCTCAGATTCTTTTAATTTAATCTTAAAATGGGCTACCTAACACTTCATATGAGTTTCATCAGAGCCTAGAAGAGTGGAGCAATCATCCTCTCATGTCGTCTGCTACACTAGAAATTTTTGTGCTTTTATCTCTATGGAGATATTTATTGACAGTAAAGAATTTTCAAAACTATTTACTCCTGGTCTAATCACCTTTTCCTTGAAATTAATTAAAGCTTTTCTTATTTTCAGCCTTAAAAATGGAAACACTGGTTTTGGTTTTTAAAAAGGGAACAGCTCTTTTTGTGAAAGAAACTTTTTGCTGTTTTATGTTCCCTTACATGTCTCCAAATTTTATGAAAAAGAGAAATCACCCACCTTTATATCCAATACAAAGGCACCATACCATCTACCACATGAAAATTGCAAATTATCTGAGATGACTTTATCATATCTTGTAGCTTTTTTTTTTGTTTTCCCTTTTTATGGAAAAATGATGACATTGACTGTCCATGAAGAGTATCCTGGAGCTTGCTAAGGATTTGTATATCTTTGTGGCATTATAATCACATTTTAATGAATTGTGGGGTCAATTATTTGAATGGCTAGCCTTCCCTCACAGTCTTACCTGGCTTACAGTAACAAAACAAGATGTACATCCAGTGGATAATTCTCCTGCATCAGAATCCCACATAACGGTTCACAAATCACAAAGAACAGCTTCTCTAAAATTAAAGATGATACTTGGAAAAAAGAAAGAAGAGTTGACACATCATCTTCTGGTTGAAACAGTATAACAAGTAACCATCTTGAGTACCTGGCTTTTTTGTAGACTTCAGAATAGGATGAATCAACAAACATGATTTCAATCATTAAAAGGCTAATTTCTAAATGCCTCCTGAGGGAATATCAGCTCCAAAGCTCTGAAAACTATCCTAAAACTATGAATAGTAACATTTTATTTCCAATATTTCTATCTATCTTGGTGCACTGATTGTGTAGGCACATCAATTAATGCAAGCAGAATCCAGAAAAAGTAGCCAAACTCCATTGTGTCTTGGAGGCAGAGTAAGAGATCAGCAACAAAAATACACGTACAACCTGCATGCCATTTCTGAGCACTGCTCTACATTCAACAGCGAATGAATGAAACTGAACATCTGCTTCAAATTTCTGGAGTAAGAGATTTTCTGAGACTGTGCAAAAAAAGTCTCACACAAAAATTACCGTTTTCATTCAGGGATTGCAGATTTGGATTTCTTCAGTTTGTCTGGTGTAAATATTGCAGATTAAAATTTAATATAAGCATTTGTTCAATATACTATATCAGGGTTTATGACAGCCATTTAAATTCCACTGATTGAGGGGTTTTTTACCCTTGCAGAGATCATTGGCAAATATCTCAAAGGAAGTATATATTATTTCAGAGAAACTTTGTAGTTTGTTTAATTTGGTAGAAAAAAAAATGATTAATATATTTTAAAGTGTCTGAAGTAAGAAGTTATGGAGATGTAAAATGCCATTGAGCCGGGGTTTTTCTGTTCTGTGGTACAATAAAAAATGTAGATGCAAATTTTATACCAACCCCTATCACATGAACTGAAGTGGGTTACATGAACTCAGAAATCATAGAATCATAGAACGATAGATAGGATAGATTGGCTTTCTGGGCTGCGAGCACACACTGAAGCCGGCTCATGTTAAGTTTCTCATTGACCAATACCCCCAAGTCCTTCTCTGCAGGGCTGCTCTCAATCTCTTCTCTGCCAAACCTACAGGTGTGCCTGGGATTGCACCAACCCAGGCATTGGACCTTGCATTTGACATGTTTAAACTTCATAAGGTTGGCATCAGCCCACCTCACAAGTGTGTCAAGGTCCCTCTGGATGACATTCCTTCCCTCCAGCGTAACAACCAAACTACACAGCTTGGTGTCATCAGCAAACTTGCTGAGGGTGCACTCAATCCCACTGTCCATGTCACCAGCAAAGATGTTGAACAAGATCTGTCCCAATATAGATCCCTGAGGGACACCACTCATTACTTGTCTCCAGCTGGACATTGAGCCATTGAACACAACTCTTTGCATGTGGCCATGCAGCCAGTTCTTTGTCCACCGAGTGGTCCATCTATCAAATTGATGTCTCTCCAACTTAGAGACAAGGATGTCATGCAGGACAGCATCGAACGTTTAAATAAGCGTTAAATAAGTTACTGAGGAAACTTATTAACACTGGGATACACAATTATGTGATTTGTACACAAGAAAGAATAGCCAGGAACTTTAAAATTGCAGCTCAGCAGAACCGTAGAGTTGTATAGACAGAGCAGAGTTTTTTCTGGCACTGAAGAGACTATTTGCAATCCAGATATTTTCTTGTGAAAGCCATTTTTGGAGGATGGATATGGAAACAGCAAAGTAATTATATTCATTTCATTTAGTATTAAATGACACTAAATATAAGACACTGCTGAGTGCAAAAATGTGTATCCCTTGAATATCTGAAAAGTTTACACCCTAGCACATAATGTTAAAAATGATGAGTGGTATCTGGGAAAGAGTATCTCTTGTGAAAATAATATGTCATTCATATATGATAGTATGTGAATAATAAAAGTATTAAATGAATTAAAGGGGAAAACAAAAAACATAACACAGAAAAAGGGGGAAGGAGAATGCTAGATGGAGAAAGATTAAAATTCAAGCTACACCTATTGCTCACCAGACTGAATCACTTAAAGTTTTCACTTAAAGTTTTCTTCCCATAGCACATATATTTTTCTGACATCTTTTCCCATTATTCACCAAAGAGATTGAAGAAACAGGAATGCTTGAACACTGCCACAGGGTAATACTTCTTTCTACTTTCTCTCACACTGAGAAATTTCTTCAGTCACATTCAGAGAAAAGAATCTGCATTGTTACAAAGCAAAATCTATGTTCAAAGTTTCTTAATTTAAAAACTGGGCTTTTAAAAAAAAATCCAGATAACAGATAGAGTGGATCGAACACTGGGATTGCATCATTAAGAACTAGACTTCTTTCAAGCTTGTAAATCACACAGAGACCACAGAAATCAATCTTGCTGCACACTGACCACTGCCAGACAGGGCTTTACCTGACTATTTCAGCTGGGCTGTCCTGGTGTAGCTCTAGGGTTATGCAGAGTATGATAAGCGCAGAAGAGTAAAGGCTGTCACATGCATATCCAAAAGCTTATGTAGCTTATTTAGGATGGACACAGAGGGAAGCACAAGGCTCATGAGCATTCATAAATTAGCAGGCAGATCTGCTTGCTAGATATATACTGCATAAGGTTTGTTGTTCAAATATTTATTTTCTTTAAAAAAAATTATTTGCTTTGTTTAACAAATAATGCTGCTCTTTGGAGCAAGTTATTCAATAAGTGAGGTTTTTTCCTCCAAATTCATTCAGCTTTGCACATAATTTAAAAGAAAACTGAGTTCTTTCACAAGAAACAGGAAGTTCTAAATGCTTCTTTAAAAGAGGGCAATGAACGCTTCCCAGTATGATGTAAAAGTAAAATAAACAACATTCCCAGTCACATATTGTTCAGACAGACACAGTATAAATAGATTTTCTGAGAGGCCGTGAGAAAACTGCCTGCATTAACAGGCTGAGATATGAAAATAGTTTGAATGGTATTATAGTGCATTTACTCAAGGGTATTTTCATCACTCCCAAGTTATACCTAGTTTCTCTTATGCACTGAATCTTTTTTTTTTTTCCTCAGAAATAGTTTGGAAGGAAAATTTCGTGTGATATTCTGAACAAGAAATATTAGAATTTATAGGAGAGGGTTGTGTTTGCGACTGTTCTTTACCAACAACCATTATGGTAAAAGAGACTTAGAAACATGTTTTCCAAAAGAAGTACCAGTTATCAGAATCAAACATTTTCCTGTACAACTTTTTAACTAAATTCTGATTTTTGTATTTTAAGGATTCTTTTGACAAAATTTCATTTGAATGGTTGTCTAAAGTTAAATGACTTAGAAATTTACTTCTTCCTGCACACAAGGGAATTATTTTTTCCTTAATTTCAGTGGATGCTGGATATAGCCATAAATAAATAAGTCAATTTTGTGCATCATTTCAGTTGTGTTTGCTCAGTGGGAGATGTAGGGATTCAGCACTTCTAAAATGAGACCATATATCTGGATACAAGGATGCATTTTAGAAATTGCATTAAAAAATTCAAGCTACTGTGAAATCATGTGTAAATAAAACATTTTGGGAAGAGTAACCAGATCTTTCACATAATGAAATAGAAAATTGTTGACTCACATGCACTTTAATAAAGCCTTGTATTTTAGAATCATAGAATCATAGAATAGTTAGGGTTGGAAAGGACCTGAAGATCATGTAGTTCCAACCCCCCTGCCAGGGGCAGGGACAGCTCACACTAAACCATGCCACCCAAGGCTGTGTCCAATCCAGCCTTGAACACCGACAGTGATGGAGCATTCACAACTTCCCTGGGCAACCATTCCAGTGCCTCACCACCCTTACAGTAAAGAATTTCTTCCTCATATCCAAGCTAAACTTCCCCTGTTTAAGTTTGAACCCGTTACCCCTTGTCCTCTCACTACAGTTCCTCATGAAGAGTCCCTCCCCAGCGTTCCTATAGTCCCCCTTCAGATACTGGAACTTCTGCAGAACAAGTTTAGAAGGGCTAATTTCACTAATATGAACTTTCTCCAGACTTCGTTTTTCTCCAGTTATGGTAAGAAACCATTTAGCATTTCCCCGCTCCAATATCTAATACTTTCTCTTTCCCTGGCATGAGATTGATCTGACATTCTTCATATAGGGAATATTTAGGAAATGGCATGTAATATACAACCGTGTGTTAGTTGCTGGTAAGCTTTATTACCATACGTGCAGAGTATCAGAGTAGGCTGAGTACCCCGCACTGCTAATGAATTAGCATTCAGTGTAGCCCTATATAATGCACGGGCTTCTTGGCAGCATTTCTCTTTGCTAATAATCATAGAATCATACAACAATTAGGGTTGGAAAGGACTTGAAAATCATCCAGTTCCAACCCCCCTGCCAGGGACATCTCAAGCTACACCATGTTGTCCAAGGCTTTGTTCAGTCTGGCCTTGAACGCTGCCAGGAATGTAGTATTTGCCACTTCTTTGGGCAACTTGTTCCAGTGTCTCACCACCCTCACAGTAAATAGCTTTTTAATGTAGCAGGAGTACTTTTAAATATCAAGTCGAATAGGTTTATATGCCAGAAAATGTATTTCTGCCATCTGAAAAGTTGAAACAGTAGAAAGTTTGAGGTTGTAAAGCTTTTGATTCTTTGACTAGAAGTGTTTCTTATCTGGTATCATGCATGTTCATATTTCCTGATACATGGTCATTTCTTGATACATCTTGTAGATGCATCCAAGAAGTGTAGATATAATATGGAATTGAAATTATTAACAGGGAATAATTTTCTTCTAATATAAAAGACAGAACTGAAATGTAAACCACAATCTTGCATCTGAAATCTTAACTCAGTACTGGTTTGCTCATTAACAAGCCAACCTGCTAGACCAAACTCTTGAAGTTTTCTTCTTGAGCGCAACAGCTAACTGTAAATAGTGAGAAGTGGCCAAGAAGTTAGGGGTCCTGCAACAACCTCATAAAATCATTATGTTCCAGGTATCAAAACATATCCCAGAACCCCCAATTATGGAAAAAAAGAAAAAAAATCCAAAACAAAACAAAACCGAACTTCTTTATACTTGTGTCTTTGATGTTATTTCCTAAACAAACAAGCATCACCACTTACTAACCATGCATTTCTTTTGTGCAGTGACTCCTGGCTTATGAGTATGAAACCAGTGTCTCCTCTATGAAGAAAAAAACCTGCAGCTGGAAGGGGTGCAAAAGCAACCACTACACCTGGAGCTGGAAGACAGAGCAAGTTGTAGCTTTGTCCCTTTCGAAATGCCCTTGCCAACCCCTGTCACTTAGGAACATTAGCAACAGAGGTTCTATATCTCTTCAGCAAGCTGCTTCCAGTAGCAGTGAGGTGACCTTCCCTCGCAGTTGGAGAGGATTTTTTCCCACAGTCTACACTAAAGATTTCTTGGTCCAGCAAAGCCATTCACTTCCTCTTCTACCACCACTGAAAATGAGAAAAGATAGTCTATTTTGTAATCTCAGTAGTCTGTAGGGATTTTCCTTTACAGCAATTTCTTCTCCAGCCCCAGTTCACATTTTTGACAAAATTTGGCCAGTCACGACTTTTTCCCCCAGTTTCTTTCTGAGCCTCGGTAAAATGATAAAAGCTGAAAATGTGAGAGCCAGGGGTCTCCCACAAAAACAGATTTTTTGGCTGTGCAAAGAGTGAATGAAGAAGACTGGTTCGAGGCTCAGCTGGCAGCTGCTTGTGGAGCAGTGTCAATGCCCTGTCACAGGGCATCCCCCGGTAGTGCATGCAGGGTGCGCATTCACCGGCAGGGAATGCGTGTCTGCCTGGGGTTGCCTGAACCACGGCTGCATTTGCAGAAGGTGGACGAAGCAAAGCTGCTGGACCCACAGCTCTGATAGCAGGCAGCTGCCTGCTGCACATGGCACAGCCAGGGGTCTGAGCCCACCCCGTGTTCCCCATGGTTCCTTCACTCCAAAGTGCAAGCTAAGTACCCAAAGGATTAGAGTCTAGTTCACACTTTCTGGGCAATTAGGAACGGGCAATTACAAAGTTTTGGTATTCATTTTTATTAGGTGCCAACTGCTTTTTTACAGCTATTTCAAAATGATAGCCTACTTCCATAGGCTATCCAAAAAAATTTGAAATCCAAAGAATGTGGAAAGGCAAAAGGCAGGCTGCAAACCATTCACATTTTAATGAAATATATTATACTCCTTCATAAATTCTGCTGAAAAATCTTACAGACAGTAAGATGCCTGGCTTAACAAATTTAGCACTGCGACTATGCTATCTTTATAAACTTTCCTTGGAAAGGTTTTGCTGCTAATCTTACCAAACCCACATGAACATCATTTGTAAATAGACACAAAAAGAAAGTGCTTGAGTTTACAAAAAACTATTTAGGCTTGCTATCTAAAATTATCTTAGCATTCTGTATGCTCCCTTACAACTAATTAGAGAACAGACAGCTGACAATCTGAAAGTAAAGCTAAAAAATTGGGAACTATTGACAGAAAGCAAATTAAAGGCAGTTTTAGTCCTCTCTACTCTAGAGTCATAAAATGCAACTTTTACTATGACAGTTGCTTGCATATTTAGCGGAAAAATGCAGTTTATACATGAGAGAGTATAAATATAAATATAACTGCAGACAGGAAGTCGTACAACAAGAAAAAACCTGAATTTAAATTGAAGCCAGAAGTACGGAGATGTTCCATTCTTCTCTTTTCCAGTGGGGGGTTATTTTGCATGTGTGGATATCAGCAGGGGAACTTGGCCTCTCCATGGGTGTAGGGGTCTGCCCCATTTTGTCATTTTTAGGCCTTGTGACATAGGAAGTGAGCTATTTCATCATTTATGCCAAACACTTTTGATACCGATTAGTGATTCAGAGTTCTCTCTCACTGAAAATAAAATTTTATAATTTCACCTTTTCCAATGTATATACAGACAGCTTTCTATTGTTTTGTGTTGCTATGGGAAATGGGATAATTTAATTTTTCAGCTAGAGGAAGAGAGAAACAAGAAATTAAATATTGCAAAGCTATCAAAAATGGAAGGGGACTGAAACTTATTTAGACTTTTTGAGTAGGTTTTAAATGAATTTGGCCTCTTTAAGGCCAACATTTTTTCCTTATTTCCGTGAAGGAGGAGCACTGATAGTAGTTAATGTAATGAAACAGTTCCTGGTTTCATGGTATGTTCCAAATGAGTATAATGACCAGAGGTTCAATTCCTTCCTTACCAAGAAAGGAGTCAAGATAATAGCACTGCTACCCAAACTGGAGAGACTGAGATTGCTGCTTAGAAGGAGACTGAACTTGCATTCCTGTGGGGGAAAAAGAATGAAGTTTTAAATACCTTTGTCACAGAAATAGTGCTTCTTTCAGAGTAAGGCCAAGGGAATTTTCTGACTCTGTGGGAGGAAGGGAATGCCAGCAGCAGTGACAACCACTGTATAAATCCCCTAATCCACCATTCCAGAAGTTTCCTGTTCAGCCACCTCAGACTTTGTATCTAATTGTCCTTTCAGAAAAACAACATAGTATTTTGTTTAAAAAATACGTGAACTGAGGATAAATTGGAAGCATTAATTATGAATGTTCTGACTGTCTGTTTATTGGTTTAAAATATTTCCTGATGAAGTATAAAGACATTTTGTGCCTCAGTAGCATGAGTACAATATTCATTGTTTTGAATTACTTAGATGTTGGAGGATTGTCTGAGCAGCTGTAATTTGAAGACCATATGAGAAAACACTCTCTAAGGAATAACATGATATCTTCAGGCGAAAGGGTTTTTTCAAATGAAACTTTCAGCTGATTCCTGCACATATTAATAGTCAGATCTCAAGCCAGTCAATGGACATAAAAGCAGAAACTCCAGTAAAAACAGCAGCATAGACACAGTTCTTTGTAAACCAAATATTATCCAAAACCAAAGGAAAAACGTAATGTTCTCACTACTTACACAGCATTCAGCTCTTAAAAAACATAAATAGTACAGTGGTTCAGATGCTGCACTATCATCAGACAGCTGAGTTTGCAGAGTTTTTTAAAGACGAAGAGGGAGGTGTCTGCTTCTGTTTTTAGGAGCTCTCTCTCATCTACTGTTTGCTTATATACAGTTGCTGAACTGCAAGTTCTCCAAAGAAAGGAGGTTTTTAATGGAAACCATTAAAAAATAAAAGTGAGCCTAACATATCAAAAGAGAATAAGAAAGAACCCCAACACTTTAAAAGTGTATCAAGGCAGAAACTGATAACTGAAGAACTCCTATTTACGTGGTCTCAAACTAGTAAAATTTATTCCTCTCAAGCCTGAATTTGGACTCTCTATATTAAAACCCCTTGGTCTAATTAAGAAGGGACATCATTGATGACAGAAGGGAGCAAACCACTGACACAGAAGAAGTCTGAAAAGAAGAAGGCGGAGGCGGAGGACAAAGATTAGATGGCAGCCATGTGTCAGAGTGCCACTCTCCAAAGGTGTGAAGAAGTGAGGAGAGCTGCCAGTGAGAAGTTTGTCCTCTAAAGGCTGCAGCTCTTATTGCCTCTGTTGCGTTATGCTAAGCCTCACAGTCTCATATTCAAAAAATTACATTGAATTTGGATAGTTGTTAGATACTTACAAGAATTTACAAGGTCTTAAGCTCTTATTGCTACCAGCTGACATCACAACACTGGTGGGTGGTATCTGGTTAAGTTAGAAGGAGTACCAAATTAGGTAAAAGTATCTAATAATAAAACATAATAATATAAGAATATTATTATTATATAAGAATATCATATATAATATAATAATAAAGCATAAATAATCTCTGAAAAATTCAGTCTTTACCTCTCCTGCTTCATTTCTCCAGGAGCATAGCAGGAATAATATCTACTGTGGTTTTTCACACATACCAGTATGAAAACAATTACCAGAGGTGTGCTTGAAAAACATTTGTTACACGAAAAATGTTACATTTTGGTGTCAGAGATATTTATTGTCTTTAAAATCCCATTAAAATGCTTTCAAACAATGGTGCTTGGGAATGTACAAGGACTGGGAAAAGCGAGGAGAGAAAACAAGTTAAATATTCATAAATAGGCAGACAATCACACATTCATCATTGATTTACTTCTTGCATTTTTAATTAATTTACTGCTGATTGTACCACCAAGTACCATTTCCTGTCAGCTAGAACTGCCATTCTCACTGAATGGAGCAGGGTATTAGTTTGCCCCGCGGTATTCAGTCTGCTTGCAGTTACTCAACCTCTTCAACTACTTTCTTAACATATTCTACCAAAACCAGTTCTCTAAAATCACTAACTTAAGCTTCAAATATAGTTTTTAAATGCCAATGTCTGAAAAATTGTACAGTCTACTTGTACTGCCTTTTTATCAGAAGGGTAATTATGGAATTTATTTTCAATTATCCAAAAATGAACTTTTCTGTATGGAATAAATGAAGCAAATATGAGGACATTATTCTTTAATTAATAAAATACATAAACTTTTTTTTTTTTAGTGCCTCTTGTCAAAGAGTTTTGCTAGTCATAAAGATAGTAACCACACATATCTTCACAGTTTTGGGCAAAGCTGCCTGATGGCAGATAGTATACTAGCCTGTCTGTAAATTGCATAATTTCTGCAATAATTCCTCCAAGAATCATAGAATAGTCAGGGTTGGAAATGATCTTAAAATCACCTAGTTCCAACCCGTCTGCCATGGGCAGGGACACCTCACACTAAAACATGTCACCCGAGGCTCTGTCCAGCCCTACCTTGAACGCCGCCAGGGATGGAGCATTCACAACTTCCCTGGGCAACCCATTCCAGTGCTGCACCACCCCCACAATAAAGAACTTCGTCCTTATATCCATTCTAAACTTCCCCTGTTTAAGTTTGAACCCATTAGCCCTTGTCCTGTCACTATGGTCTCTAATGAAGAGTACCTCCCCAGCATCCCTATAGGCCCCCTTCAGATACTGGAAGGCTGCTATGAGGTCTCCACGCAGCCTTCTCTTCTCCAGGATGAACAGCCCCAACTTTCTCAGCCTATCTTCATACGGGAGGTGCTGCAGTCCCCTGATCATCCTCGTGGCCTTCCTCTGGACTTGTTCCAGCAGTTGCATGTCCTTCTTATGTTGAGGTCACCAGAACTGCACACAATAATCCGAACTGAAATCCATCCTAAACTGATTATTCCAATTTGTGTTATTTCTGAGTAACATTGTTACCATGTTTTCTTTGGTATTCCCTTGTGTAGCTGTGTGAATACATAGACACAGGTATCCAGGAACACTGCTTACAACACTGAATGACATTGAAATAATTACATTTTAAAGAGTACTTCAAACTATCTTTACAAGTAGTAGGGTACAGGAAAATATGCCAAGCCAAAAGCCTTCTTAAGTCTTTCAAAACTATATGCAGAAGTAAAATTTTTGTAAAAATAGCTGACATAGGAATTCCAACAATTATGTTTGCCAAAGAATCCTTCTTATAAAACTTAAATATTTAAGCTGCTCAGTTCAGATGATAGAAGAAATTACTAGACATACAGAATTCTAATTATTCCATTAACATAGCTTATAGTATGCATCTTAAATAACAGTAGTACTCACCAAGATCTCAGACCTGTCATAGCTTCCCAACACACTAAAAATGGCTTACTTAACAGCAAGAGTAGTTCCAACTCAGTCTTTCTGATTGGGCAAAGCATTAACCAATGTCCCAGGAATCAGGATAGGTAATCTTGAATCCCATCAAACTGTGAAGCATAAATCTAAGTCTTCCACTTCATGGCTGCCAAAAAAATCCCCACAACTCCCCACAAATAAAACTACAAGAAAAGGCCTAACTTCTCCTAACTTCTTGTTGGACTCAAAAATATTTCTGTTTTGCCAGAGCATACCTATCAGGTAGGGTTTCCCAGAGTCACTGTAAGACCTTTTTCTAATTGATAATAGTGTTTTGGCATGAGCTAAATTTTGAGAAGTCACTTCAGCCAAGTATATTTCTGCACAGACAAAGCACATTCTACAGTTCCTAAGCAACTTCTGTATGTTGCTTGGTGGAATTTTTTATCTCTACAGTCAGATAGGGTGCTGGCCATGACAGGAAAAACAGTGTGAATGTCCCCTGAACTGCCTTCTCTGCACCCCCAAAAACACTGATGTAATCAGAGCAAAGAATAAAAACATTTTCTCTTTTCTGAAGAGCTATGTGTGGTAGTTCCAGTTCAACAGCCTAACACTATGACCAATTGTAACTCCACAATTGAGAAGAGAGTAAGAAGAACTAATGACCAAAGGCAGTACACAAGGGGTGGAAACTTCCTGTGCTGGTTTTGCAGCTGTAGCCACCATCTCACGAACATACAGTCTTGCTCCCTTAGTACACTTTGCTCTTAATGCTGTCCATTTCTGTTCAAATTTCTCAAATTGCAGACCCCATATGCCCTATGAAGATTTCTGACGTAGAGTCAATCTTTTCCATGCTCTCTACACGCTGTCACTGCTCATTAAAGGAAGAAGATAACTCTCTTTTCGCAAAGCCAAGAATGTATCCTACAGCTGATGATATTCCTGTTTACTCAAAAAAGCATACATGCCACTTAGTTTAGCCCATGTTCTTTGCATTAATACACATACCATCTGTCATTCAAACCTCAGATTTTGTTTTCAGAAATCTCTGTAATTCTCATCTGCCATATCCACATGTATGAATACCAAACTTCTCAGCCACAGCTGCAGATTATTTTCAATAGTTTTCTCATTAGTTTTTAGGTGTTAAGAACAATTTACACCCCAAAAGTGGACATGTTTCTGCAGGAAAAATTATTTTAAATAAGGATATGTGAGATTTGAGAGATACTATGTTTATATATCAGGTGATGGTTGGAGTACGTAACTAAAACTAATTACATGGATTACATTACTTTCAGGTTTACGATGCTTGAAGCAAAAGAATTTGGCCACGTATGCTGTATAGGGACAATCTGATCACCTCCAGTTCCCTCTGCTACAGGGCAGTAGCAGTTTTAGTTGACCTTGGTAATTTTTGTTTTCAACATCAAACACCTTGAGGTAATTAACATTTAGTGTCTTGGTTGTTGACAGCTGCAGATCAATTAAAGTTTTGCCATAATTAGATACTATTTTAGTGCATCCACTGTTCCCACCATATGCTTAGCAAGCTTTGTGAAGTAAAGTGCATACAAAAAAGTATACAATAAATGGTACTTGCAGGTATTGCACTGCCAATGTCACATTAAGCACTCAACTAGTAAGCAGCTCCTAGTTCAGAAGTGGAATACTTATACAGTGTTCTGCATCTTTCACAGGTCTGGGTAAAGACCATAAAATGCCAGAGGTCTCTGAAAGTCCCTACTTCTCTGAAAATCACAGGTTTGAATCTAGGGCAGGGCAGGGCAGTGCTGCAGACACAGCAGAGCAGGCTTGAGGCTTCTCTGATTTCTAAGATGCATAAAGCATCTCTCTTTCAAACATTCTCCACCTGTGCTGAGTTTGGAGCAGGGCCTTTATTTGGAAATCAAAAGTGCTGTTTGTGGGGTCCAGTAGAATGCATGAAACTGTCAATTTTCTCTGTTTCATTTCCTATTTTTAATCTCAAATATGCTGATGTATTGAGTAGAAGTGATAGTATCAAATATACCAGGCACTATAATTTATGGTATTTTAGCAGTGTAGCATTATAGTGCTTTTCTCATGTAACTTGGCAACAGCAGCACTGTGTGAGAGGGGTTTCAGCCAGTGAGCCCTATAAATTCCAACAGCATTGCCTCGATCTTTTGGTTAATATATCTCTCCCTTGAAAAATGAGAAGATTCTGTTCTGTAGGAGTGAAGTCATCACCAAAACAAGGTTTCTATGGTTAAAAAATATTTACAGTTCATTTGCCTATATTCAAATGTACTACTTCTTCCCAACCAGTAAGAGATTCTGAACTAAATTATAATTTTCAGGACTTACTCCCAAAACCTGCAATAACAAATTTCTTAAGAAAAGGGAAACAGTGGAAAGTGAACTTCCATGTTAAAAAATATGCTTGGAAAATTATATCTTCTATTATTTCATCACACCCAAATGTATTAGCCAAACAGTCCAAGGGGTCTCTGGGACTAAAAATAAAGATTGATTTCTTGTTTATTTACTCATTTCTGTATGTGTTAGCAATGGACTGTAAACTAGCATCAACCTGGAAGGCAGCCCTGGAAGAATCACAGCTGCAGCTTGCTACAAAAAGCATCTACTCTAAACAGGCAAGATAGATAAACTCTTTAATGGGTTTTACACTACAAATGTGACCCCTGGAGTGGCAGAAAACCTCAGGCTGGTGGTAGCGTCAGGGAGAGGAGTAATACTTTGGAGGAAAACACTAAGTAGAAGAAAAGATAAGGAGAAAGGGGACATTGAAAGGAATAAGGGATAATGAAACAGGGTAAAGGGAAAAGGCAGTAGGAGAGACAGCTTAAACGGAGGCGAGTCCATAGTATTTACAGGTTCAAATCTCTCCTGCATAGGATGTTCTCCAAATGCCCAAAGAACCCTCTTTAGGCTGCATCTGGAGCTGCCCTTGTAGCTGAAATTTCTTACTGCATCTTTGCTTTGAATTTCACCCTGGAGGATGGGTAAGAAAGGAGGAAGATGATCTGAATTTCAATTTTCCCAAAAGTCTCTTGTATGGTTCTGGGATTAGAGTGATATTTGGCAAAGCCAAAGTTACAGCTGGGGCCCATCATATCCCTTCTCCTCCAGGACAGATGCCCATGCCATCTGGTAGAAATGCGGTTTCTACCTCACACACATTCTCTCTCACCACCCAATTACTAGCAAGGACTGTTTATTCCACTGTTGTAGCATATTCCCTCCATTGCATTTTTCTCTTCCCACCCATCATTTATTCATAACAGATGACATCGTTGCTGGACAAGTATATGGTGAAAGTATATTCAGCCTGTGTAAAAACTCTAAAGCATGTGCAGAAAATCCATCGACAGTCTTCATATTTATTAGCCTAAGTTTGTAAAAAGCCCTTCCCCTCTGCCTTTTATTGTTTCCTTTTGCTTTCCTTCCAAATAACACAGTATACAGAGATGTAACCCAAATATTTAGGACCCCAATCTCTCAAATACAATCCATGCTTGTTCATTTTCTTTATGGAAAGCAAGGCTATTATTAGACATGAAATAACTGTAGCTAATAAATCTGCTCTCAAGGACTGAGTAATCTCATTACAAGTGGGAAATGATGGTTTATTCATCAACATATGGAGTGCTTTAGAAATGTTAGAATAGCCAAACTAATGTGCAGAGGCAGGGAAATTCAACTTGAAGAAAGGAAGGAACCTCCAATGATGTTTTACATATGTAGCAACTTATGTGAGAAAGAAAAATAATTTATCTCATGTCTACCCTGGAAAACAGTTCATGCTAAAGTAAAAGTAAAGATCTTCAGGGTGCAAGGCCTGCATAAATGTTTCCCATTACTATAATATGTTCATTTGAATGTTCTTCATAGAGATGAGAACATATTCTATATGTGGTGGAAAGGAAGTATAAGTGTAATTTGGAAGTTCATTTTCATTCTGCCTGGAAAAGTCAACAGACCTCTCTTCTGACATTTCAGACCTCATGGTGAAGTGTCAGTCTGGTGTTATATGAAATGCAAGATTTACTTCCAGAAATGGGATAACTTTTGAGCTAATTGTGCTTTTGCTGGTTTAATTCAGTTTGGGCGAAAATGAAAGCTCTGCAATTTTCCAGAGACAGAATCAATCTTCAGAGTTCATTTCTTCCTTTCATGATTCAATACAATGCTTATAATGACAGCTGCATCCACAGGAATGGAAGCTGCAATATCAGTCCAAAAGAACTTGTAACTGTTGACACCCAGCATGCT
This sequence comes from Ara ararauna, assembly GCA_028858755.1. NCBI lineage: Eukaryota > Metazoa > Chordata > Aves > Psittaciformes > Psittacidae > Ara > Ara ararauna. The sequence goes on along the minus strand of CM054376.1, from coordinate 119,277,865 downwards.
TTCAAGAACCTGGATTGCCAAACTAGAATGTTAAATTATCACATTTTTTCTCTTTTCATCTGTGAAATGTGTGTGCAATTTTTAAATTCACAAAATGAAAAATGAACAAAAATCAGGCCCTAGCTTGCTGTTGTGTATTTTTTTATGACTGGCTGTGGGCTGGTGTTTGCTTTTGGGGGTCAGATGTCATATTCCTTTGTCAGCTGTGCATGAATTGAAATGTTTAACTTTTTCATTGGAAAATAAAGTGCTATGAACATCTCTCTTGGAGCTAAACTAAATGTCAGCTTTTGTACCTGTCAGCCCACATCTTTCATACACTAATCACAAAGATGTTCTGGACAGCTGCCAACAAATATGTTTATAAGCTGTGAATATGTGAATTGTTCTTCTTTCTGGAAGAAGCTGCTCAAATGGAAGAAGCTATTGAGCTCCTATCCAGAATAAGACAAGTGCCACCCTCAAGGCCAGAGCTCCAGATGTGTGTAATGTCTCAGCAGAGGTTGTGCAATGTGGGTAAAGCTGTCTCTACAAACTGATGAGTGTACAGAACTGAGTACTTTTTGGTTGAAAAGGGGTGCTTTTTCAGAAACAGATAGAAATTAAATTCTGGAAACAATAAGAGAAACAAGTGTGGCCTGGGGAATGTGCTAAAAAAGAAAGACTGAAGACTTGGAAAATTTGAGCAAGGAAATAGTCTCCATTTACCTTTGCATGGAAATGGAACTTGGTATTTACTGGAAATAGACTAGATTGTGTCAAATAAATTTCTGTCTCATGAAATCATGTTCTCTTTACTGGGGGGAAAAAACACAACCCAAAGTTATGCAAAGCCTGAATGTTGGCTAACTCCTCAGATTTCTTAGGACAGCAAATGTTTTTACAGAAACTAGTAATCATAGAAAGCAGTAATGAAACAATGCTATCTGAATTTGTACATAACATATCTTACACAGACAGAATAGGGAAATAAATAGAATATCAAAGGCCAAATGAAATTTAGAGAACAATCATCAAAGAAGCTCAAGAGAGCATACAGCTGAATTCTAAGAGAGGGAAGGAACAGAAACTCCTGTCAGGAGGGAAAGGAAATTGTCCATATTTCCACAGATCCACAGAATGGTTGAGGTTGACAAGGACCTATGGAGATCATCTAATCCACCTCCACAAACGGCAGGCTGTCCAGGGCTCTGTCCAGTCAGGTTTTGAATAACTCCAAGGATGGAGATACTACAACCTCGCTTGAGCAATTCTACAGGCAACCTGTGTTTTAGCAATACAGACAGACTGAGTGAAGCAGAGAGGTGTCAAAATGAATTTTGAAAAGGATCTGTGACCCAGAGCTAAGAAAAACAATTAAAGATGTAGGGAAAATATTCAGAATATTCATACAAGGAGCTCAAAAGAGAAAAATTCAGAAAAATGTCATTTGTTGGCCTTACAAAATAAGTATATAATTAAGGATAGAGAATAAGCTGCAAAATCAGTTTAATTTCATGAAGTTTCAATGTAAATATGAAACCTTTGTTCCTCTGTAGCAAATGGTAAAATTCTCCATTGCTTCCAGCATGGAAAGATATTACCCTAATGTTTGAGAAAAATATACATAAAATGGTAAAAATAGTGTAGCAATGGCAAGGCAAGTATTAAAGAAAAATAATGGCCAGGAAAAGGATTTCAAGCATTAAAAGCATTTCAGCCAGTTGAGATCAGACTGAGAATGGACCAAGGCGATATTTTAACAGCTTCCCATTATGCAAAGCATTGGGGACACTTTAAAACAAGAAAGTAGACAAGACAATGCCACCACTGTGGCTGTTCTGAAACTTGCCAATAAGAAGTTCCAGAGGAAGTAAAAAAAAAAAAAAAAAGAATAACTTCAGGGACAGAAGAAAACCCTCTAAGTTGCATCTCAAGATGTAGACTAGCTGATTGAGCTGATACTGCAGTGAGGCTGCTCACAGCGCCCTGATGAGCTCATTTTATCCATGCTATTTTCTCCTCCAGATTAGGAGAGGGCAGAGTTCAAGCATGGGGGAGAGACCCATGGTAAACTCTGGCAAAGTGTGGGTAGCTTGTGTTAAACCACAGTAAAATGAGTTTGAAATCGAAGAGGCTCATTAACGCCATTGCAGAAGAAAGTTCTTACCGTATCCAATCTCTGAGATGCCAGTGTGTTGCCTACCAGGCTTTTATGAGGGGTAGTCATTGTGGTAAGGTATCAAAATACTCCTGAAGGGTTCAGCTGTGCTCATTTGAGCTAAAGGTAAAGGGAAACCTTAGTATATTCCAGGTGTTATTCTATTCTCATTCAATGGTTCATCCTATTATTCTTATGGCTCACAATGTCACATACTGTCAAAATTATTACACTACTAGCAAATCCTCCTTTCCCCTCCACTGCACATATTAGCAGGGAAGTGAACATTGACCAGAGTGACCAAACCATTTAATGCCATGGGAGCACAGTTAATAATAAATCAAATCCAGAATGCCATGGAAAAAAGCTGGATGAAACCAAACATCTGGACTACCTTACAGGCCTTGATAATAAGCAGTATTGCTGCTGAGACACTAACCCTATTTCTAAATATGAAACTGCCAGTGGATTGTTAGACACTAAAGGTGAGAGGAAATCCAAAACCAGATCCACATTTAAATGTTTAAAGTCTCATAACTTTTGCATGTGAACATCGAACTAACACCCACATTGCCTTTGAGTCCAATAGATGGTTAAATGTTCAAACCTTAAATGAGAGCTTGCTGTTTATTCATAATAAACTGAATTTGCTGTGAAGCTGAATTTGAAAAGACCACCCAAAAAAACACATATGTCCATAAGTGCCTTGCAGAAACTGCACATTTCATTGTGGTGGGCTACTGATAAAATTTAAATTTCTTCTTGCTAACTTTTAAAGCAAAAACTCAATACCTTCTCAAAGATGAGACTATAAAATAGCTGATAGCACAAAAGAGCAAGGAAATTGCACAGGAGATTCAGGGTTCACAGGTAATTTTTAAAACTAAATTACTAGTTGAAATTCTTATTTTCATTCATGCCATCCTTTCACTCTTCATCTCTATCCGGCACTGCAGTGAGTGCAAAGCTCTGCTATAAGATGTCTTGAGCACAAATTCAACAGGGGGGTGTATTTTGTATAATTTATTTTTGTATCCTTTTTTTAGGATGGATCAGATCAATAACCCTAACCAGTCTCTGACAAACTAAAGAAATTATAAAACCTTTTACCCTTCCCTAAACCTAAAGCACTGGGTCTTTTTTACGTCTACTGATGCTTCACAAGTTTGAACTTAGCCAAATGTAGTTTGTGACAATAAACTGTGCTGAGGCCCAGACTCAAGCCCACTGAACACAAGAGCAATTAAAAAAAAAATAAATAAATCATAGTCCACATACTGTATGAGCAATTTCCATTGATGAAAAAACTCCTACAGAAAAAGACAGGGTCTGTTTCACAAACAATTTCTTAAAGCTTTTCCTTTGCAACAGAGTAGAAAGCAAAGCTATTTCAGAAATTTGGAATACTGAAGCAGTACAGAGTGAAGAAGGATATGATGGCAATAACAAATACGAACTCTCTTGTTTATGAGACAGTAAATATGCTATAAATAAATGTCTGGGAAGTCCTGGTGCTTACGGCTTAATGCTTGAGCCAATGTTGGCAATAAATAAATAAATATTGCTACACATTGCCAAGCTGGTGGGCAAAATGTTCTCACAGTGTTTCCGGTACTTTATGCCTATGGCTTGTTCATAGACCACAAGTAAAACTTTTCCATGAGCATTTTGGAATTTCCACTTCTGTATGAGATTGTGAAATGCAGAGCCACCATCAGCACAGGAAAAAAAAGAGTTTCAGGAGACTTCTACCGAACTTCTGCACCAAAAAATTGTTTGAGTCTTTGAGTCATTCTGTTTGCATACAGTGTGTGTCACCTATAGCACGCCATAACTCATTATGATGACAACACAGCCACAGAACCATCCAAAGCAGGGCAACCCTCAGGACTTCTACCTGGATGGGAACTAAAACTTCATGAAAAGAAAAGGTCCAAGGCTGTTCTACAGAGGCCCCATAGAATCTCAGAAAGTTAAGAAATGGTGGAACGATCAAAGTGGGAGCAGAGGGTGACATGTGAGAAGGGTAGGACAGCTACAGTGGCACAGTAGGCACAGGTTTGTTTCTTCTGGCATCAGAGCTACTGGTGGGAGCTTTGGTCTGACTTCTTGGATGGCAAAGTCAGGGAGAAAATGGACTTTCTCCTCCTGAAAAGCATGCTTTTCCCTATCTGACTGGCTATGCCCAGCTTCTGCAGTGCATGGTGGGTGGCAGGGGAAGGCATGATCCATTCAGGCTCCACAGGACTGCAGGACAACAACATCCTGCTGCTTGGCACACCTATAGTGAGCTTCACCTACACCACATACCTTGGGCAGCTGGGCTGCTGTGCGGCATGGCGCTCTGATAGCTATCTTAGCTGCTTTGGGTACCACCCTTTCAGTACTTAATCTCTGCTTAGTATCAGGTAGAATGTCACCTTTAGAAACATCCTTTTTGCATCACTGGCAGGTTTCAGGGCCTGTCACAGTAATGTTTCTTAAGGTAACATCATGGAAACAGATGGCTGGAAGGCGCCTCAAGAGGTCAGATGTTCAGCCTATCCCCATATTTGGGGCAGCTTCAAGAGTATCTATGCCATACAGACATATGAGCATTTGAAAGAACATATATCAGATGATTAAAGGGATTTTGCAATTTCTCTAAGCAACTATACCAGTGTTCAGATAATCTGTGATCTAAATCTGTCTTGCTGCAAAATAAACCAGTTTCTGCAGGTCCTAGTCCCCATGATCCCAAAATCCAATCAGTCATGTCCTCTGTGTATGCCTTGGCATATCTGTTATCATTTACCTTTTCAACTCCTCATTTCCAGACTAAACAGACCCAGCTTTCTCAGCTTTTCCACATCAGTCTTATTTTCCAAATGTCTGTTTAATAGGAAACCACAGGCCAGTTTACAGGCTTAACTTTGAAATGCAGGATTAAGCTTCTATTATCTATATAGTACAAATGACAAGGTAATATCATATATTGCAAGATAATTGACAGGATATTTCAGAAGGGGATTTTATAGCTTGATAACACCTAAAAAGCTCTTATGCATAAAGGGCTATAGTGCTCTGGATAGCCTCAGACTGGTAGATGGTGAACATACAAGGGAACTCTGGAAATACCATGTTTGCTATGTTGAAAAATAATCTCTCCTCCCAGATTCCTGTCTCCCTCTAAACTGTGCAGACAGTTTCCATTGCACAGAGTAAAGGAAACCTACGTCTGGAAGCAGAAAACTGAAAATGTCTGGAAGCAGAAAACTGAAAAGCAGTAGGATCTCATAGGATTTTCCTCAATCTGCCCTGGTGCTTTACGTGTTACAGCAAGTGCCTTGCTCAGCATTTGCAAAGGTCACTCCACACTTTGTGGCACCATTGCACTTTCTTCTTCACAGAGGGTGGTGTTTGTCGTTGATGATGCAACTAACGTCAGCAACTGTCTGTACTGACAGTGTAGAGCTTTTACAGCCTCATAGTCCTTATCAGTATGTGTCATTTTCCCATCTGAGACCTCCTTTCACTGATTTTTTTGATCTTGCTCTTGTCTAGAAACCAAGTGCAGCAAATGACACATATGCCCATATTGTCAAGAGCAGGCAGAAGCCTTTGTATGAAGCTGTCGGTGTACGACTGCAGATGCAGGGCTGCTCACAACCAAGCCCGCTGTGTAAGTTTTGAAAGTGGCTGCTTGCAATCAGTTTGTGTCAATCCACAAGGCAGCCTGTGATGTCTACAGAAGATTGCCACGGACATTCCAAGTTTTTATGAGGTTGCCAGAGAGCTTCCTACAGCATGAATGGACCCTCACACTGGATAGGAGCTGCTGTGTGGAGTCAAGTGGGGAGCCACAGCCGCTCTCCCGTCCCCTCCCCGCACTGCGGGTTGCTTCCACTGCCAGCTACTGCCAGTGCCGCAGTGACAGCAAGATGAGAGAAAGTTTGCCCATTGGCCCCAGATCAGCCCTGGGGGGCGGGAAAAGGATTCCCCCAAGTGTGATGGAAAGGAATTTTCTAAACCCATCACAGGCTGTGAACAGCAGGAGAGTGAGGAGGTCCTACTGCCATCTTTTACCTACATATGTCCATGCTGAGTCCTGGAAAGAAGTGCCTAGGATAACATGTTAGGTGTCTTAAAAAACTTACAAGGGAAAAAAAAAAAAAAGAGGTGTCTGACCCAGAAAACTTTATGAACCTTTTTAACAAAGCTTCCACCTTGTGCGTGATTTAAACAGGAAGTATATATGTCCACAGTGCATGAGGATGAGCACTATTCCCACCCCAGAGTGCTCAGTGATCTGGAGAAGAAATCATTGTTCTCCCTCATGAAACTGATGTGCTTCTCCCGTGGTGTAAATGCCTGCCATCATGCTTAATTCCCTGTTTCTTCAGGGGTCAGGGAGCTAATCTAATGTTTCTCTTTCTAAGCCATATGGTTGTTATATGGAGTCATAACTACTTCTGAATCTTCCAGTACATTTTTTACGGTGGCAAGGGAGTGAGACTACAGGGAAATGCCAACATTTTGTAGTTTCTAACAAGGTTTCTGAGATAAATCACAAACATGTAGTAAATAGTAACTATAGCAAATTAAAATGCTTGGAAGAAACTCTTATGTGGGGCTGCCACACTTGTCTCCAGAATTTCCTCTACAGAACTTCAAGCGTCTGTGATGTGTGGTGCACCCAAGTTGTTCACCTTTTACACTATTAGTCTAGGCACAGTAAATATAATGATTTCAGTACGCTAACAATGAGCATAGTTACTCATCTCTGAAGCAGATACAAAGTAGGTCCAGAGCTTTCCAGATACATGTAGGAACATGATGCAACACATTTCACCATGCAGTTGCTTAGGGACGACATACCTGAGACTTCTATATATGTGTCAGCGTGGCTGGAGTTTCTGACCGAGAGCAACCACATCTCATCTGCCAGCACTATCAGGTGACTGCTCATCTGATAGCAAATCTGCGGTATCCATATGAAAATTTCTAGAAAAATTTTCATTTTCCATGAAAAAATAAACATGGTAGGGAAATACAAATATATAGTCTCTCTCCCTCTTCATCTTTCCTTCCCTCCCCACAAGTTATCTGCAATTAGCCTATTTTTTTCAATTAATTTCCTCAATCTGCCCCCTCCCTCCCTTGCTCCTTTCCTCCTTTTTAAGCAATTAAGTCTGCAGAAGCCAGCTAGCACATAACATAGGCTTGTTCTTTACAGCATCTTCTACTGTGAAAGATATAAAAATAACAGCAGCTTTGAGGTTTTCTAGTGTTACGGAGCTGTGATTCAAGCAGATAATGTCTAAGATATCACTGAAATATCCTGCACCTTTTTCAGTCAGTTTTCTTCTCTGCTTGGCCTATCTGATCCATGCACCTTCAATGCCTTTGCCCACACATGATGCCAGGCAGTCAGCATACTTTAGGTTGTCTATGCTTGAACTTTAAATGACTTCCTTTTCTAAAAATTAAATCCATATGATCTTGGTCTTTTTGCTCCTTCCCTAGCCCTAATTTCTGACTAAACTGGAGACAGGATGAAGGCCCTGTTGACCCATGACCAGGCTCTGTAACCCAGAACACATCTGGGAAGGAAAAGCAAAGTGATATCTGGTCCCAGCTATGTCTGACATCCCCGTACCTCTCTTGCCTGCTTCATTCCTCTTTCTGCTGCCCTGAACTTCTAACCCCCTTTGCCCTTTAACTGCTCCCTTGCTTCTTATTCCATTTATTCTCCTCTATTGCAGCTTTGGGAAAGAGTCTCTCCCTCTTTCCCAAAGCTGCTGCTTGATATTCCTCCATCACTTCCCATCCAGCTTGCACATGTTGCACTTTCTTTTCACACCCAGCTTCTGGTTAGCCAGTAGACTCTGATTACATTTCTTCCATGGACACACACCCCACTTCAGCAGAGCTGGATTTTTGTGAAATGCCTGCAGACCTTTCTCAGATTTCAGCCAACAGCAAGGTTTAGATTTAGATTGCTTGGGTGTGACATGAAATCAGCAACCAAAGTATGTTCCCTTGAGCAATTAAGTTCTTAAAACCCCCAGCTCATGGGCAGATACTTTCTGGGATATTCTGCTTGCCAGCGCACACTCTAGTTCATCTGGTGCCTGACAGCTAGGCATACATCTCTGTGAAAATGAATCTCTTCTCCTTTTTTAATCTTATTAAAACAAAACAAAACGGAACAAACAGAAAACATCTCTTTTTGGTCTTTTTTTTTTTTTTCCATGGAAGCACAATTATAAACACCTGAGACTACACTCGGTAGGAGTGAAAGGAAGCTTTGTGAGTGTTCATAGGAGCTTACACAGCTGTCCACATGTACACACAGCACCAGATTTCACCTAAGAAATTGGGGGATTTTATTCAGAAAGTTGCACCTTAAGAACTTCTTGCTTATTGAACCCAAGGTCTGAACCACAAAACCAATCCTGCATCATGAGCAGGCATGTACAATTCTAGGCAAGACCAGCAAAATCTTATTGTCTTACATGAAAAACGTTTTGCAAACATCATGAGTTCTCCACCTCAGCTACAACGAAACTGGCAACATACTATAATAAAGCACTTGAGGGCTCTGGCAATTGCAAAGCAGAAACATAAATGCAGTCCTGCTTTTCTAACATAAGCACTTTAAAAACAGTTCTGTTGTAATGGGTAAAAGAGCTGTTAGAAGAGAGCATCTTTGATTAAGAAATCTTAGACCACATCAGACTTACCCTATTGTCTCGTAACAACTACCTTCAGAAAACTCACAACATGGCTTGCGTATGCCAAGTACAATGCCTAGGATGGTCAGCCACTATCACTGCCTTCCCTTTCTGATCTGGGACTGGGAAGATTGGCCTCAACCTTTCTCCTCTTAATGACTCACAGATGCCTTTGCTGGCGTTTCACAAAGTTTCTCCCAGAAAAAGTTTACAAAGTGTTTAGGGTTCAATTATTGCTGATTCAGTTCATCTTCATTCAACAGGAAAAGAGAAATGCACTTCCATTATTCTCTTGCACTGAGGTTAATTAAAAGCAGCTCTTCAGCTGGTTGGGGCATGTTTGCCAGTTGCGTTTTGACACATACTGCCAGTGCTTCTGAAAGCAGAAGTTCTGCTTGTTTTTTGGGGTACACACTTATGTCTGGTAAAGGCAGTTCTGCATACAAGTGCTTAAAGCAAATGTCCTTGTGCTTATGAACATGTATATGCATATGTGCATGTATGTTTGTACACACACATATATATATATATTCTGGGCCTCATTCCCTCATGTCCTGTAGTACACATAATCATTCTTATGAAGGACAGTGTATCTAGCCATATTTCCATAGTGGATGTGATCTAATTTCTGTTTGAGATCATGAAAACCTTGCTGCAAATGTGCAGGCCTTGATATTCTGATTTCACAGTTGTGGCACTCTACTCACTTTGAGAAAGCCACCTCCAGTTTTTCTCTCAGATGAGGCAGACTGGTTTAGAATACCCTTGAATACTTCCTGTTAAATGGCAAGGATAAAAAAAGTATTTGCCACAAAGATTTTGCAGGGCTACATTCTCAGTCGGGTCAGTAAGAACAAGCAGCCATGGTGCTGTGGTAGTTTTTTTCAGATGTCCTGCACGGGAACCAAAACTTCTTCTTGCAGAGTTCTCCCACTGCCTCCTATATGGTTTTACATTTTCCTTGCAGCTGGATATTTGAAATTGTCTGTTAAAATTCTAATTACAGCTGCAGTAAAAATGAAAGACTTCTGCAGTTAAATTGCACATATAACACTAATTTTGGTTTGGTTTTGTTTTTAATATGAAAACAACAAGCATCCCACAGCCAATTATATACACCTCAAATAAAGTTCAGAGGGAAGAAAGATCCTGATCACCGATACTGTTTAACTCTCTTCAAGCAGCCAACTCACAGAACTACAGATGCAGATAAAGAAAGCCTACAGATATTCCACAAAAATGCTGAAAACGAATGCTTGGCCAGTCCACTGTTCTACCTTCAGTAATTCATGTCATAGAGTTAAAGACTGCTGTTCATTCTTTCTCCAGAGTGCTGGTTTTACAAAGGTAAGAGTGGTGAAGGTTACTTAACATGCAGACCCTGCCTTCAAAGATATTGCTACTGATTTTGGCCCCAAGAGAGGTTCATCACCCTCTGTTTGAAAGTGAGGAAAGTCTATTACCATCCAAGCTCATATGATGGAAAGTATGCAGAGCATCAAAGAGTGGTTTCAAGAATGAAACAGAAAAAGATCAAAAAGACACCATTTGGATTTGTCTTCAGTTGAGGCTCGACCTGGAGACTGCTAACAACGAACCTCTTTGATCTAGAATCTTTTATTACTGCACAGAATAAATGTAAGGAGCAAAATATTCACCTTAATTATTTTTCTCTCTTCCTCTCCCCTGCCCCAGGAAAGTGAACAATTCAGAGTCTGATGTAGGTTTTAGAACTGCAACCATGAACTGTGTTTCAAAGTTCTTTTATATCCTCATTTCTAGCAACAGCCACAAAAGCTAAAGATGGTTTAAAAAAAAAGAAAGGGTTTGGGCTCATGCTGAAATGAAAGACTGATTCTCTAGAAAGCTCTGAGGCAAACTAAACTGTGCCAAGGGTAATTTCACAGCCTTGTTGATCGTCCTCTTTCTTCGGTGCAGTCATTCATTTGCTCTGTCACATGTCCCAGATTATACGAACATTTTATCAGAAAGTTTCTGGTCTATGACTGTTAATGACTATGTGGGTTTCTCTGGAAGTTTCCAGACTTTTTTATTCTCTGTTCCTAAAGATGCATCACCTATTTGCATTTTTAAAGAGGATCTGAGGTGTTAATTCTGTAATTGCAGAGATTGTTCTTGTGTTATTCATACCTCCTTTTGTACCAGCACAAATAAAAATCAGCTTAGTCAGAATAAAATTAATCTGATAATTTAGTGAAAAGATAGCTTATGCAGAACTACCCAGAACTTATTTGTTTCTAGTTGACAAAACCTTTGCCAAGGATGACTATAACCTGCTAGTAAATCTAAATAGGAGCTTCCTGATTTTCCAGGGGCTTGAGCAACACAAAATTGCATTTGAGGCTTTGACTGGGAAAGGGCTGAGGCAGATGCTCAACTTTATAAGTTAGCATGATTTATTAGTCATTTTTTGCCAGTAAAGCTTCAAGCGTGGAGCAGAACTAATCCTTTTATAATTTTAGAAATTCCAAGAAATTGTATCTGGATCCTTTAGCTTCTGTGAGGCAGAAGACAGCTTGCTCTGAAAATATATGCATGATGCTTCCACAAGGACCATGCAGTCATTAGAATTTACACTGCATAAAGGGAAAAAAAATCCCGTTTTTTAAAGTAATGCTAGATAGACTTTCTTCTAGCATTAGGAATGAGCCGGATAAAAATCCAGAGAGAGATTTGATTTTTCAGTTTAAGTAACAACTTTGTTGTTACTTTGTGAACAAGCCCTAGTTCTCCAAAATCGTGACCTTTTGCTTTATTCTCTATTTACTCCTCTGCTGACTTTTTTCTATGATAGATGTCCAGATGTTACCCTTCAACAAAGTCTGATATTTTCAATATAAAAGCTGCTGTTCTGAAGAATTCTCACAAACTGGGTCTTTTGAGGGATGATCCTTGGTATCATGTAATCTCATATTCAGATATAAATGCAGTAGCAAACAAAGGAACTAGAACATTTTAGTATCTTAGCTGTAACAGCGGAATACATTACTTGTAGTTTTACTATGTCCATTTTAGTGTTTGAGTCAGTTGCTGCCATTGTAGGAGCACAATTGGCAGAGCAGCTGCATCCCAAGATGGAGATAAGACAACAGAGCACGCTGGAGAGCAGCCAGACAGGAACTTCCTTGCATGACTGAAACGAGGAACTCTTGACAGATATTTGGTTCTGATTCACTCCATTTTGGTCCAGACACTGGCTTACTGCAGAACTCAAATGAAGTAAAATTTTGCTCTTGTTCTGGTTCTGACAGCCACAGACTCCCTCTGTAAATGCCAAACAGTTACTGTGATGTAACTAATAAAGTTTGAGCCTCCATTCTTTCTTCTGTTGTTTATATAGGGGACTTTTGAATAAATTCAATTTAAAAGAAAGCCCCATGGATTGATCTTGGCAGTTAATCACAGGCTATGAGCAAGAAGGGAGCTTCTACTTCACATTTCTTTAGATCAGTTGCTGAATCCTATTTCCTAACAACTATTCAGCTACTGCTGTCAGTGTTATGAAACAGATAGCTCAAAGAAAATTGCTCTGTAGAAATTTTTGAGGAAAATGTGCTTCTTTCCATCTCCATGATTTTGAGAGACTCACTGGACACAAGAAAAAACCCTCAAGTCTTTCCAGAGCTATTGTTAAAAATATATCTATTTTCCTCCACCTGCAATATAATATAAGATGTTATTAACATACAGGATTATTTCTAGAAACCATTTCCATTAAGGATTCTGAATAAAGACGAAGGAAAATAGGAATTTGGAGCAAGTTTTACTCAGTCAGATTTGAGTTCAGGCTTGCAGATTTTTGTGCTTTTCCAAATAGAGTTTGATGGCATCACTAGTATGTAGCATACTGGGAGACAGAGACCAGCTGTGCTTTGAGAGTTAATAACATAAACTGCTTCCAGAGAAGGTCACTGTCAGAACCCTGAGGGCTTCCAATCTGTTCAGACTTGAAAGGAATGTCAAGGAGGAATTGATTTTAAACCATCCAATTTTAACACACAGTTGGGCCCCAGCACTGCGAATACCCTGTGCACACAGCAAAACACCAATATACAGCGCATGTTTAGAAGCAGGCTCCCTCTCTCGAATTTCACATCTCCAGGAGAATACATTTAATAACCAGAGATCCACAAAACTTAGTGATTTATTTGTCACCGCACCTTCTATGACCTTTAAGATAAAAAGGTGCATTTCCTCTTACAGAAGTCATATTGCTTGCAGTGCAAGTACTCCCTACAGTATGTAGGGTTCTGCCCTGATTCGCTAACTCCCACACTTCACTGCTGTTTTCAAGCAAAAAGACCCTAAAACTGTCAGGCAAGAGTTCATTTAGCCTCCAAATACTTGTCAAAAGTTAAAAAAAAAAAAGAAAGAAAAGGAAAAGAAGGGAAATTAAATATTCATTAGAATTCAGACAGTGTATTATAAAAGACCAGCGCGCCAATCTGAGATTTAGATTCAGGTATATGCAAAAAATTCAAGAAGGTGCCACCCAGCCTCCTTTTTTGTTCACTTTTAGATCCCTTAGAATTTTAATAATGGTCGCATACTCATAGAGGAAAATATCCAGAAAGACCCAGTAAAATTCATTCTTTCTAAGGTTGGGAGGTGCTTCTTATTAACAATTAGTCCATCTCGTCTGAGCCAGAGGAAAACTACTAGTAACAAGATTTTTCTTTACGAATCAAAAGGAGACACTTTCACAAGGACTGAGAAAAATCTGAGCCTCATCATGGACCATGGAACATGAACAGGAAACTGTCCCAGAAGAAAAGTCCATTGCTCACAGTCAGATTTCATATCTTGCATTCATAGGAACAGGCCTATATACCGAACTCTGGCCTTTTGGTGTAGGGCAGTATTCAAATGCCTGCAGTGGGTATTGCAATACAACTGTTCAAGGAGACAGCAAATGTTCATTTTGCAGACTAAGATAGCTAGAAGTGCAGTTGAGAGGAATTAATCCTCATTCAAGGGTTATTCAGTTGTCATTTTGGTTCAGGCATTGCAGCAATTTAAAAGAAACCAACCTTGTTTTCTTCTGCTCTTGAATATCATTTAATAATGCCTACGTGTTTCATGTGGACATTTCAGGTCTGGGTTACTAGCAATTAAAGCTGATAGCATTTCACTATTTAAGATTTATTGATCCTGCAGATAATCTCAGGGGATTTTACTTATTTGAAGATAACAGCATGGTACAATTAGTGAGTGTAAAATTCACACAATGCAAAGAAACCAACAAAGAAAAATAAAATATGTTTGGTTTAAGTTAAACTTCTATTGTAGGTTGATTTTTAAGTTACAGTTCCCAGCTGTCATCACTCTGAAATTACAGCCACAGAGATACTTCCACAACATTTCCAAGTGTCTTCACTCATACCCATTTACAGAACTTGTCTCTGTATGTCAAAGCTATGTTAGAAAGATGAAACACCAGGTTCCTTTGTCTATAAGGGATAGCATAAAAAACTGAAGAATCACAATGAACCCAAAGGACTGATTCCCCTTTCCCACCTGTGTTATCCTCAGAACAGAACAAGAAACTGCAAATGGGGAGTTCAAAAGTTTTGTCTTATGCTTTTCACAGCAACTGATACCTTGCTCACAAGTTACACAACAGGAACTAGGTGGTTATTTATGGCACTAAGGGGTGAGGAGTTTCATTTCATCTAATTTCCATTTTCTGTAAGTTGAGCATCCAATGTAATCAGTTATGTGTGCAACCTCTCTAGTGCATGGACAGGGATAGGCAGTTATAGGAAATGGTTTACCCTCTTAATCATATAGACTTATATTAAGATGAATCCATTACCACATGGCTATGCAGTTTCATTCCACAGACCACAGAAGAATAGATGGCTAGCTAAGTCTGGATACATAAGATCCATAAATCACATCCCTAAAGTACTGGAAACCCTTTAAAATCTGTCCCTTGCACCATCTTCCCACCCAAAACAGCACTGCAGTGTTAAGCTACAAGGAATATTTGCTACTGCAATATCATTACCCTGCAGCCAGGTCCACCTCCCATTCACATACTGTTTCTTCCACATGCTGTACGAGCTCAGTGACAAGAACCATGCCTGCACTGATTTATAAAAGGAAAGCAGTAATTATACAGCTCATCTGTCCAGGATCTCTATCCTTTACAGGATATCTAGGATATCTAAGAACAATATGTGAATGAGTATTTTTACTTCGGGGTAGTGTGAGGCTGCTCCTTCAAAAACATTTTTCTGTGAGGTCAGTTTACCTTTGGCTGTTGTAAGGAAGTGAAATCTGTGGCATATCTCTTCTTGGATCAGTTCTCCAGAATACAAATATACTGTGTTTAAGCTCTATTTCAAAGCTGTGCTTTATGGAAGTCTCCATAATGAAAACAGATTCAGCTGTCAAACATTCTTCCAGATTCCAGAGACTTGCTCAAGTATTAGGTGATGCTTTGCTTTGTCTTCAGACATTTAAAAAATATTCTAAATTATCTTAAACTTTATATATATTGAAATCTTTGATTGTTGACCTTAATGGCAGCACACTGGAGTTTTCTTCTGTTTCCATATTGAAAATGTTACCAGTTAAGCTGATCAATTTACTTTTTGCATTTTGAAATTTGCAAGCTCAGAAATACAGCTGCATGGAACTGAGTTTCTTGAGATTTCATAATGGTCCTAAGACTTCATAAATTTTCTCCTTATGCCAAAGAACAATAGCAGAAATCACAATGTCCTAAAATACTCACTTTCTAGAGAAGTGAGGCAGTAGCCTCTCATTTGATAAACCCAAAATGAAGCATCACCTGGGACTAGCACAAAGCATTTCTGTTGCAGTGTGTGTGCCTAACCACCAGGCAACTGAGTGTGTGTGGGCTTTCCTGCTTCTCATTTTCACACTTGATCAGGAATTCTATCCTGAACTTAAAATAGGCTTTCTTAATAAATGTTCTTTAAATAGCACATTCCTGTGGAAAGGCTTACTGTCAGCAAACAATTTTATGACTGAAAAGAATATCAGGATAAGTGTTTGTCAAAGAGGTTTTCTGACAGCTCTATTAGGGCAAAGCAACCTAATACCACTTTTCAGATTACGTGAATATGCTACCAGGAGTTTTTACTTGATATATCAGCTTACACTTCAGTGGGTGCCCTCATGTTCTTCATACAAATTTCCTTCTGGGATCCCTAAAAGTAGGATTTGAAATGAACATCACAGTTTTGAAGAACTGCCAGCTTTCACGATGTTAATCTAAACATACAATACTTGATGTTCTCTGCAAAGCCTCAGTCCAGTGACTTTAATATGAAAGTTCTTTGAGGTGTCATGGAAGAATTACATCCTATTTCTTAAGGCAATTTGTGGGCATGCTGCTATTAAAAATAAAAGACATAAATTATCATTCAGGATCACTCTGAAAGCACAGAAAGCAGAAGGTAAGCATGAACTTTACAAGTATATCTCTCAATTTTTTTTCTACTTATTGCAATCTACTATAGGTTTTGACCAAAAATTTGGCAATTCTGGGGGTTTTTTTAAGCAGATTTTTAACAAAGACCTTTGGGAACATTTTGTTCATGGTACAGACCACAGAGCATTTCACAATGTTTTTGAAATCTACACAAGAAAGTTTGAGGCAGATGTCATTGTCCTCTGTGTTACTCTTCTTATTCTTTTCACACTTCCAGTTCCTCTCTTGTAAGTCCTTATGTATTTAATACTATCTGAATCTAATTCAGCAGTGGATAGGATGCCACGTCTAAGGAGGAGCAGTTATACGTGCGTATGTCTCTATATGTAGCCACATTCAGAGATATCTGAGAGTGTATTTCCAAATTTCCATCCCAGCTCCTCTCAGCTTGTCTGAGACACTAAAGAGTTCCTGCTTAGGAGTACATGGAAATACTTCTGCAGCATAATTCTGAATCTATTTTTGCCATGGAAATTCCAACAGCACTGCTGTCATTGCTCTATACTGAGTCTGCTCATACAGTGCTGGTTTTACTTTCCTATAAGACCAAGACCAGATTCCTAAATCGAAAACCCAGCGAGTAATTTTTTTCCCTTTTTGATCTTTATTCTCCATATTACATGTCTACTATTTTCTTTTCCTGGGGTCCTCTCTGACATTGTAATAAACACAAAGCAGCATTTAAGGGACTAAATAACGAATACTTTCTTTATTGTCTTGGTGTTAGCAACTTCACAGGAAGTGTGAGAAGGCTGCACTGGGCAGATGAGGGTTTAGTGAAACAGCATACATTGTAATTTGGTGTTGCTTTATGCAGTGCCAGAAAATACTTATTATAAAGTATGTGGTCACTGGGCTTGGGACAGGCACATGTGATATCTAACCAGAATTTCCTGGATGCTTCAGCCTTTTTTAACCCCAATCTACAGAGCTGCTCTAGAAACCAGAGCTATACTGTGCACTCAGAGGGCTCATAGTTTATAACACACTACTTGGTTTCTTAGGATCAAAAGGTAAAGAACTAGGAGAAAATAAGATTACTAACTTTAAACAAGCAGTTAGGGAAAATAGGGGCAAATAGGGAAACCAGGGCAAATAGGGAAAACCAGAGCAAATAACACTTAATTGTCACTGCATTAAGCAGTTCAGTGTTTGTCCAGATGCTTTGTGTTGGCTGTTAGTGACTACTGTCAAACTGTTCTCAAAACACTTTTCTGCTATCACTTTTTTTTTTCCTCTTACAAGCTAAAATAGGGATATATGGTGTCTGTTCTCCGTTGAGCAGGACTGAGATCAGATGCACGGAGATCAGTTGCGAGGCACTAAAAGCAGTAGCAGTGAAGCTGCTGCAAGAAAGGTGCTATCCACTTTTAGCTTTGAAAACAGGTATTTGGAGCTAATATTTCTGGCACCAGGAGTTCTTCTATGAGCCTCCTAAAAAGCCCCCAAAGGCCAGGATGATCAAATGCCATGCAGAAATGGAAGCAGGTAACAAAAGAGGGAAATAAAATCATCCTTGAAAATGTCTTGGCCCATGATGTTCCCCTTCAACAGGTTTCCAAGGTGGAAGGACAGAGCATTTCTTTTTATGTTCCTATTATTATTAATAAAGTTTATCCAAGCTTTTAATACTGCTTTACTAAAATGTTTTTCATATGTGTTTTCCCTCTTCATACTGTATGTCAGGAATTCTTGCCAACTGCTTTATATAGTCTATAGAAAGACTCAAGGGAAAAAGCAGCTGTGGGCAACTTTTTATCAGTTTTGGGGCTTTCCCCAAATGTTGCCAGAATCCTGATTGTCTTATTCCATTAATGAAATAAAGAATTTCATTACTGAAATTAATGAAACTTCATTTTCCCTAAGTATTACATTAGGGAAAAAATTCTGATGCTCTGCCCTCCCAAAACCCGCAGTGAAGTTAACAGGAAGAAGAAAACTATAGCCCTGGACAGGGAAAAAAAAAAAACAAAACGAAACAAAACAACAAAATGGGCTTTTTCCACCATCCCTAGAGTATCAGATAGAAAAAAGAGCAAAGGCTGTCTTAGCAAGGCTGGTGGAGGAGAAAAGATGGGGTCCAAGTGCAATGGGTTGGAAGTTGTTGAATAAGGAGGTTATAACAGCACCTCAAAGGGCAAGCACCATGTGAAGGAATGACATGAAACAGATAAGGAAAATGAGCTAGGTAATATGCTCCTCCAGTCTCAGACAAAGCAATAGTTCAGCATTAGCCAGAGGATCCCAGTAGCAAGGAGCTACTACAGGTGTCATTGTCGAGACAGCCAAAAATCACACACACACGTATTTTTGGTGACTTAGTAGGAAGAAAAAATAGATAGATCCTTTTATTACTACAAACCACTACTT
Organism: Ara ararauna; assembly: GCA_028858755.1. Classification (NCBI taxonomy): domain Eukaryota; kingdom Metazoa; phylum Chordata; class Aves; order Psittaciformes; family Psittacidae; genus Ara; species Ara ararauna. The sequence goes on along the minus strand of CM054376.1, from coordinate 119,259,153 downwards.
ATATACCTTTTCTAGCACGCATGTGTCTTTTTAGCCACTGGTTTATATTAGTTAGCAACGGCACATTATTGGATGACCCTTTACCGCATTACTAAAGTCCATTGTTTTGCCAAGTTCTTCCTTTGTAGTTAGTTACTCCACTTATGTGACTCGCTCCTCCAGATGCCTTCTACTTTCCCACTCGGGTGCCTTCTGCTTTCCCACTTGGATGCCTTAGGTGCCTCATTTCTCATGGATACACTTTAACATCTTCAAGACTGAGTTCTAACTTCATGTCTTCAGTCACGGAATCCACGGGCCTACCATAGCCCCCCACCACATACAGGCACTTGCAGCTTTGTGGAGACACCCTACACCTCACGCCATCTCCCTAAGCCCCCACACCCCTCAGTCTGTTTACAATGCAGCTGAGATACCCTGCAAACTGGCTTGCAAAAATCACTGGACTGCTTTATGTGTGGGCTGGGAGGTGACAGCACACAAGCATGCAGAGCTCAGCTTTGTGGCTCCAGACACTCCAGCTAGCCACCATCACAGAACATCCTGCAAGCACAGGAGCTGGCCACTGAAATCCCCACTCTCGAACAGAAACTCAGCAACCCCATTGCTTCTGAACTCATCAGCAGGGTTTATATAACGATGAGCCATCAGCTCTTTCACTTTAAGTACTGCCTCCATTTACGTGGCATAGTAGCAATCTGGCTTTGACAGAGAAAAATGTGAAGGAATGTGTTCCCTAGGGAGTAGTGCAATATACAGACAACATGAACAAGAAGGAGGCTGTGCTGCTAAAGATACGCATTTCCATCCAGGACATTTTTATTAGTTTTGGAACTAAATTAAAGTTTACATTCTCATTTGCTGAAGGTTAATCCCAATTTCTATGAGATGTGCCCAGATACAATCTCTTTAATGAACTGCTCTGTCCATTCATTTCTTCAGCTTTTCTGGTTTCTCCCTCATTGATGATACTAGAGACGTATGGAAAAGAATGAAAAAGAAAAGAGCACATGAAATCAAAAAAACCTCAGACTAACAGATAAAAATACTAGGATTGTCAGCTACAATTTAAATACAGGACTGGCTAACGTTTCTGCACTAAAAGTGAAACACAAATTATAATTAAAAAATATATAATTGTGTTACAGAAATATTTGAAATACCTATTTTTCAACCTCTTTTCAATCTCCAAATTAAGAAATGTCTTTTGCCTTGTAAAATATTACCCTTTAGAACTTAAAAAATATAAATAAAATATTTGCTACAATCTAATTTCCTACAGTAGCAGCTGATATTATGCAGCTTGCATTGCTACTGTTTTTTCTGCAGGTCAGAATATCCACTGTTCAGTCCTTACAAAATTTCCAGGTGTAGATCACTCTTTTTCTCTCTGAATTTGTTAATTTTTTTTCCATCATTCTTTTTTTGCACCTCGTTGATCTCACGCTTATTTCCTTAAAACGATATGTCGCAGGCAACATCTCAACAGAATCAACTGGTAAAAACAGATGTTTAAAAGCCACCTATCAACTCCATAAACTTGTTCCCCTCCTTAAATGCTTATTAAGATTCCTGAGGCTGCAATACACCTGATTATTCTCTCTCAGATTTCCTGATTTTCAGACTGAAATATTTTGGTTCAGTGTCTTCAATAACTTTCTTAAACCCTCTTTATTTCCATCAGACATTTTATGTCTCATGACATACATTCCATTTCACTGACTTAATCTGATGGGATTTCCAATTTATGGAATAATATTGCTTTGCCTTACTGAACATTTTCAGAGTTCCCATTATTATTTGGTTCTGGATTTGGTGTGTTCTTTTCGTGTTATAATATTGAGCATGCCAGCAACACTTCTTATCTCCCCATCAGAGACCAGGACTAAATCAGCAGCATCACTCCAGAGTTTAGCACCTTTGCTGTTAAGTGCACATCAGCACAAGAGAAAGAGGCAAAATATTTCCAGAAAAATCTGACTAATTTTGAAAAAGAAAAAAATCTAACAAAAACACAACTAGTGCATTTTGAGTTTACTGTTCCAAATCCAGACAATCAAGTTGTGTATGAAATGCACTAGAGATGATATAGTTCCTACAACAATGTTAGATCTCCAGTTCTGGTTAGCTTTTGCAACCCCCAAGATCCTGTCAAATCTGTTGTTATTAAAGATGTAACTGAGACTTCAGTTTTCCTAAGGATAAGGCTGGTCGGACAGCCAGACCATTGAGTGTCCATGGCTGAGCCTTTCCCACTAGTTAGTGGTATTTTTGCCATTAACTAACGGCAGGAGACAGAGAATCTAGTCCCGACAGCAGAGAAAGGCATTTTACCTATCTGAAATTTAAGTCCTGTGTTTGAGGTGTCTTACATTTTCAGATGGCCTGATATTTTTATTAAGAACAATGGGGGTATGCCATTCAAACGCAGCTATAGGAAATTATATATCTAATCTAAGTTATTCATTTAGTTCTTCCTGTAACCAATGCAGACAGAGAAACAAAGATTCATGCCACCTGTCTTAGATAACTATCCTAGAATAAAATTCGATAAATCTGGACCTGGTCTCTCCATTGACCTTGCAGAAAGCCCACATACCTATCATTTAGACAGCTAAAAGAAATTACCCCATGTAACCAAAATTGTCTAACTTGAGCAGAGCTACTACAAACCCAAGTGTAAATAAGCAGTTCAGACTTGTTTTTCTTGTTATTCTCCTATAAATGGAGATAAAAATAGTCCCACTGCTTTAGCTGGGTATCTATATTAAATGGCACACATGTGGCCTAAAATTTTCAGCTGATACAGGTGAGAATAGCACTGATGGCTACACTGATTTCTGTCAGCTACAAACTGGGTATGGAAGTTGAACAGGGAAGATCCTATGGGCTCTATTCCTCACCAAACTCACATAATCACTTCTGCAGTTAAACAGAAGGGCCTCCTGATCCTGTTAAAAGGCCCCTTTGCTATTTCCAAGTTTGGTTTAGGTTTTTTTTGTTTATTTGGGTTTTTTTTCACATATTTTCCATTTTCTCCCAACTTCTGCATTGCTAACTTCCACAGGAAGGGATACAAGGCTGTTAATGAAATACGGTTGCACTCTTATACGTCACAAATATCCTCCCTAAATCCCTACTGGTCTCCATTCATTCTCCACATATTTTGCATCTCAACTTGTAGTTTCAATTACTACAAAAAATATTCCAAGGCAGCACTGTCTTTAGAGGCTGCACCTGTTAAAACGGGCCACAGTCTGCTCTATGGGCCAACAGTCAACTGGAATGGCAGCTGTAAAATATGTTGTAGTTACCTGTTCTGCTGAGGCCACACAGCTAAACCCCCTCTGGCCCCATTATCCCAACATTGTAGATTTATGCAGACTATTTACCAGGAACAGGATTTGGCCCATGCTATCCCACAGGCTCTTGCACTGTTGGAGAGGTGCTAGTGAGCTCAGGTCAAAATTGTGCCCTAGGCACTGCCAAAAAAGTGGTAGGAATAAGTGCCTCTTGCAGAGTTTTAGCCGAATTTTACTAATATAGGTATATCCAGAGCACCCAGTAATGCCAATAACTCATACTAACCCTATTCTGCTGTCATACTAACCTTGAATGTGCTGCCTACATCTATGAGCATTATGTCCGTGTGAATGAGAATATGAGCTCTAACACTAAAAATCTAATGTTTAATATACATACTGAAAAGGAATTGTGTTATCCTTTTATTCGAAACTTTCAGTAAGATGTAGTCCTGTAAGTTCCTTGCCCTCATACACTTATGTTTTAATTCAGTGTGCCATTTTACAAAGATGGATGATGAAAACATTTCACCAAAATTTTAACGTCAGAAGTACCTAATGTCTAGGTGGATGAAGTCTTTAAAAAAATACAGAAAAGCAGAGAGAAGGACCCTTTTCTCAACAGGAAGACAAGATGGCCTTAGCATTCTTGCACGATGGCCTTAGCATTCTTGCACTGAAGAAAAAATGTGAATAAAATGTGCTTACTGTGAAGCTTTCCATCAACTTGAAATAAATGTCAGGTTGTATCATGACCAACAATTTCTGTTCCTATTACATCACAATTTCCCTGTCCTAACTTGACAGGCTACATTAACAGGCTATTTATTCGTTTTACTTTTTCCCTTTTGGATCTCTTTTTTTTCTGGAATATGATCAACATCTGACTCAGAAGATCCCCCAGATTTTCAAAAATTGACCTTAGGGTTTAATCAGGAGTGAAAACAGAGTCAGGTGGGAAGGAACTTTGTAATTTTGTTTATAAGCACAGATTTCCAGAACCTGACATGAACTCGGTGGAAACCTACCTTTAATTTTCCTCCTGAAAAGGATGGATTACGTGAGGTTGCTGGAAAATGATCCACTTCAAATATTTGACCTCATGCTTTTGCAGCCTGTTAGAAGTCTGTTAAGGCTATGGCACCAACTTGTCTTTGTGTTACAGCTCTTGCACCTTAATTGCCATTGTGAAACTAAGGAGCTACAGTCAAAAGTAGGGTCATACTTAACCAGTGCTTCATATCATGTAATGTTATCAGGTCCTGGAAGTCACCCTGCTTCCCATCAGAAGTCTTTTAATCAAACAGTTGCAAGAATGGCTGATACGAAAACAACAGTAACTCAAATAGTGCCCCATTCAAAACTTGGTGTATGCAGAGCTTTTTTACAGGCTTTGGAATATAAACATGAAAGATAACAACGTAAGAGCTTGCATCGCTTTAAAAGGAAAACTACTATAGTCCTAGCTAGGTGCTTTGTCTTTACTGTTTCCACCATAAACACACACTAGAGAACGATCCTCATTGGCTTCAATAGGGTAAGCAAGTTTTTAAAGTTTAAAGTAATGGGTAATTAGAACTTACTGGAAAGGTGACTGTGGCTGAATCAGAACAAGCAAATGCTTGGAAAATCAGAACACAATTGTACTTAGAAGGTACAGGGACCCTATCAAAAGTCTCAAGGGTAAGCTTTGGGTAGTCAGGAGAATTTTTGATGCTTGTTATCAAGACTGGGTTTTTGAAGCTATCAGCTGCAATTCGCACATCTACTTAAAACACAAATATACAAAAGATTTAAGAAAATAAAGAAAAAAAGTTCATTCACTACAGTATCCCCACAAATTATTGTTTTAAATAGTCTAAGGTATTTTCTTGTATTGGTATATTTCACAATGTCATGTCTCCAACAAAGTCAATCTCCCAGGGCTACTTACAGAATATCAGACTAAAGTGCTATAAAAATAATTGAAATACATTCCAAACAGTGGTAGAGATGCCAAAGCAGCACAGTTCTTACAATATTTTTATATTATGATTACTTAAATATCATCGGCTAGTCGCTAGTGTAGTGAGTCATTCCTGTGTAGGTCAGTGTGATTATTTGTTGAATAAGGCATCATAAAGTACCCAAAGGGTATTTTGAGCTAACCACAAAATTGAGCTGAGAACATCAGTAGTCTCAAATTAGAGAAAATGAAACAAAAAAAACTATCCACTTTTATAGTGTGGCACATATCTTTTATTTCTAGCTATAATAAAAGCCTTTACCCTTACAGACCAAAATATTTGGCTTTATAGGTGTTTTCCATTTGCCCAAAGAACTGCCAGAGGAATAGGTAATGAAGACCTAATTTATCACTTCATTAGACCAACAGGGATCAAAGATTCCTTTTGTGGTTTTCTGAGACATGAAAAAGAAGTAACTATGAAAACTAACTCCTAACTTTTCATATTTTTACAGTTGCTTTTTCTTGTTTTCATTTCTCAAATGTGCGCAACTATGCAGGTGATGAAAATAAAATAACTTTGGTGCTTTCATATTCAGAAAAAAAAATCAGTATTTTCCTGTTTTCAAAGTAATTGAAAAGGTAGAGGGATATAGTGCACATGAGCCTTTTATATTTTTGTTGTCACTGCTGCTGTTGTTGCTGTCACTGTTATTGACAGTTAGCCAGTCAGTGTGGCAGGTCTATGTCATTTTCTTGAAATGAGACCTCAGGACTACAAGAAAGCCTTTTAAACTCAGAAGACTGATTTTTTGGGGGAGGGGGTTGGAATGTAAAAATGAACTTTTCCGGAAGAAAAAAAAAAAAGAGAGAATTGAAATAGAAGAACATAAACCTGTTCTCTTTCTCTACCCATTCCTTCTTTGCAGGGCAATTCTTTTCCTCCAGACCTTAGTACAGCAACTCAGAGACTACCGGCATTACAATAAACTCCAAAAACCCTTTGAATCCTTAGGAAAAGTTTAAGGAAAAGCCTAAGGATTTTATGATCTCTCCTTGTTAGCCTGCTTCCAAAACTATTGCAATTTAATAGTTTTTGTCTGATTTTTTTTTTTTTTTTTTGCTGTCCTTATATACAGTTTCTTACTAATTTTTCTCCGTCCTCTTTCTGTCTTTTCCTAGGCCTTTAATTCAAGGCATGAAATACTCAAGAAAGAAACACTGGAACAGCTGTACAACAGCCTAGGGTCCCTTTTACTGGGCACCTCATAGAGGTAATCATCTAGTCCCCTATGCAAGGGAACTCTGTACTAGTATGACTATCCAGGCATAGCCTATGTGATAGAAGTAGATGGAAAGACAGAGGTGATGAAAATGAAGTTAATGCTTCCCACTTCGTAAGTGCCTGATATTATATTTAGGCATAATAAGTCTAGAGAAGCCTACATCTCCTGTATGAAGGTCTGAAAGCTGGGAACATCACACTTACTGCAGAAGAGCTGAAATTTAGCTTGTTCCTTAATTTCTCCTATTTCCTCCCCTGCACTGGGCAGAAAGGTATTGAGCACCAAAGAGGATCTGGGACACATGTGCAGCACTGCGTCTTCAGCAGGAAAAATGAGCACAGCTGCTCAAGTATGTTGTCTGAAAGGCCCCTCCCCAATTTCACTAACCACTGCTTAATTGCTTCCTTTCCCCTGAAGCACTAGGGAATGACAGCAAATGGAAGACATTTATGAATCTACCATCTTATCTTGGAATAACATAAAGCAAGATGACTTCTTTTGAAACATTGCAAGAGTGTAAGAATGCTGTGTATATGTATGCTAACATATCTGCTGTGACAGGGAGAAGTCCACAGAGTAATGCATATTCTGTTTGGAGGAGGGACTTGTCCAGGATCCTGACTAAAGCTCATGAAAGCACTGAAATGCTCTCTCGAAATCACATTTAAAACTTACTTTTTATAACGAAGAAAAATTAATTCAGTGTTTTAACAGCGGAATCCCTTCTGTTGTCTCCTTAAATCACTGGAAAATACTAACTGAAAACTATACAGAGCTTTACGTAAGCACTTTGTTATTTTATCTTGTCTATGCTTGCATCTCCTCTAAAGTAAACAAGGTACTTTCTCTCCACATTGTCCATTGGGATGAATAATTCACACCAACAATCTCACAGTATAAATTTTCCTAAACATTCTCACTATTTGCCTTCTTTTTATTCTTACACCAGCCTCCTCGCCACTAACTAAAGCGCCATCTCTTACTATCTGGAAGTCCAGAAACTTTTTTTCACAGGTACAGATTCAAACTCATAGGACATGAGTGGTTCTCCTGCTCTGCTGTTGGATACATTCACTCTCCATACACATGAGAATTAAACTCTTATTTAAATTTTAGTTATGGCATTGGACTTCTAGTTTTGTACCTTTATGGAGCAGGTACACCTTGTATCAGAAACTTAACATTAATTGCATTAGTCAACTAGAGACTGGATGGTGTGACTTGGTGTAATCGGGTGTGTAGCTCAAGACCTCATTCTGCCTGATTTGGCAAGCCTGATTTACCACATACCTGAAGAATACTACGATGACTTCCACCCCACAAACACAGGCAATGCTAGCATATATATCTGTCTCTCTGTTTCATCTTGCTTTTATTAGAAATGGATCCAGTGGGAATGCACGCCACTATATGCCTTTTCTCAGATACAAATCCACTTCCCAAGAGATATTTTTAGCAACTTTATACATTTAATAAAAGCGATAATAATAATAACAATAAAAACATAAAAATAATAACCACCCCACAACAGTTTAAAAGCTTTTCAGTTGCCTTTAATGGTAAGAAAGTGAAGGTTTATTTTTAACTGAAGCTTTTACTGAAGCAGCAATTCTTTTTATTTTCAACCAAGATAGGAGTGTCTGGAATGTTACTTTTTATTTTTAAAATAAGTCACCATTTTCACCATCAGCACTTAGATAGGAGTCACACTGATCACAATCCTAGTGGTTGAAAGGTCCGAGAACTTTTGTGGTTTGTTGAATAAATATCAGTAATTCAATTTTGGTGCTCTGAAATCTGTGGAATGTGATATTTGGAAGGGTATGAGAATTGAAGATCATTCTAGTCCAGGAAACAAATGCTTTCAATCTTATAACACTGGACAGAAGAAGGGCTTTTTGGTTTACTTTGCCTTTTCCAAGACAAGAACAAATAAAGTCTCTGTAACACTTAACCAGCAATTGAAAAAAAATGTACTTGCTGATTAGAAGATTTTGTTTCTTTTAGATATGCCAATCATATTTAGCTCATCAATACTCTGTGCTCTGTCCAAGAGTAGCATTCAGTCCTGATATTGGAAAATGTCTTCTGTGAGGGATTCGAGTGAAACAAGCTTATAGAGCTCCTAATTTTATTTTTTCGGGAAGGGATTATGGGGGTTTCAAGCCTCACACTCTGGACTTTCTTTTTCTGCTCAGTGTCTCCAGTTCATATTGCAAAAATGTGGTCCAAGCCACTAAGCAAATAGTGCAGCATTTATTTTCTTTGTGAAGTGCCTGAAAACAAATGAAAGATCTTTTCAAAACATAAAAAAGAAAAAAAGACCAGAGTTGGCCAGATTTGTCCTTACAGTTTGCACTGAGAAGCATTCTGCATTTTCTGTTACTCGGTGTCACAAGAACTCACCTCTGCTACTCTACCTATTGCCAAATGGGACGCACTCAGAAAGAAGCCACATTTGAAGAAAACAACATCTGGGAACACTACATACAGTAACTGTGCTGGTCAGATGCAGGGTTTTTTCCCTTGGATGATAATTGCCATGTAAGTGCCAAGAACGCCTGGAGCTGGAAAACTGTCATATGGCCACAAAATAGCGTGACTAATGTTCTCTTTGGTGCTGTTTAAATGATCCAGGGCCCTTGAGACCCTATAAACACCAAAACCTACTATTTCTGGAATACTGTGCTTATGAGGGTTAAGTTTGGCCTAAACTGCCTAAAGCTGATGGTCCAAAGGGGAACGAAAGAAAACTGTAAGGATCTGCTCTGGTCCTTGCATTTGGTCTCTTGGTACAATTGGTCACTCTCCATGCAGCCACCCCCATAAGTGTCTCTAGCTACATTCAAAGAGCAATCAGGCCTTGCAGCCACTCCTACACCTCCAGAGCATTCATTCTTGTAACTATTCACACGGCATATTTTCATGCCCTGTTTTTGCAACTTCTTTTCTGGTGCCAAGAAAAAAAGTGCTGAAGCAAAAGAGGAAGCAGAGGGGAGTTAACAGAGACAAACTCACACATGCGCACACAAAAGCAAATAAAAGAAAGAAATGGGGAAAGGAGAGAGGGAGAAAAGAAAACGAACTGTATGGAGATAACACGGAGACCATACTTTCTCACTGAACGAGACCAAGAGCTGCAGGAAATAACATACAGTAGCAGTCAAATGCTCAGTGGAGTTTGCACCACTGACATCCATTCTCCTGTGCAATGTCCAGATCCCTTTTGGAACCGAGAGATGGTGTGAGAGATCCAGGTGGGTGACACCTACCCTCCCACTCACCAGGCCTCACTGATGTGGCACTGCGAACCCTCTCCTGACCTGTGAGATGATCTGGACTACAGAGTCAACCAGGACATTAGACTTGTCAGTACCAGAAGTCAAGTATTCACCTAGTCATCCACAAACAAGCAGCTGGCACCCTCCTTCACCTCTATAACCCCACAGGAGGATCAAGGGTGACATAACTGCTAAGAGAAGATTAGAGAGCTTTTAAATTGCATCTAACACCATTTCTTTAATCTCTAGCTACAACTTTGCCATGTAAATATCATGCTGTGAAGACTTAGACAAACATGTTGACCTGACGCTTTTCTTTCTTTTCAAAAAATGCTAATTCTTTGAGGAGGGGGCCCCCTCCCTACACAGAAACCCAAGTCTATAGCTTTCTATTTCAGTACAAAACCTGACAATAAAATAAGTAGCAGCCTATATCCATTCCAGATAGGGGCTACTGGCAAATAAGCAAGTTAAAGGGAAACAAACTCAGAAAGCAGTAAGGACAGTTAATAAAAAACCTGAACACTCAGCTGGTGTGCTGATTTTTGTATAGAAATAATTCAAAACAAAATTAAAATAAAGCCTGTCTGTGTGTGCGGTAGAGCTGAAAGATTTGTGGCAGGACTTGTCTGCAGGAAACAAAGAGAAGAAGTAACCTACCTTGCTGCACAGATTGCTGTAATTATGATCTTAAGCAGAATTTATATGCAAGAATTCCCTCACAGCTTTTTAGGGGAAAAATATTAATCTGGCAGAAGGTAAATCTGGCAAGTGGTCAATCAGTAACAGTGAGGTGTGTGAGGAGAGACAATTATGGGTGGAGAGATACAAGATGGGAGAAGCCCAAGGGTGGGGGTGTAGTTTTTGATGGTTAAACAAATTGGATTCCACAATGAGGGCATGACTGGGTGGATGGATACTATCTGGTACTGATTTATTGACTGCCACAAACACCAGCAGTGGAGAGATGAGGGGGAAAGGATATCTATGTATATTGGTCTCAGAACAATTTCTGGAACTAGAACTACTATATGTTCCATTTTAATTGATGTGTTCCTTCTCAGTTTTGTAATTAGTTCATCCTCATCTTTCCTTACAGACAATGAGAACCAGGATAACAAGCATGACTCTAGTAAAACCTCAACCTAAGAGTGGGCCTGGTATGTACCTAAACACATTTATGTGATTACTGAATTAATCCCAAGGAAAGGATTAGATTACAGGGGCATGGGGAGTGAGAAAGGGAGAAGCATCCATTCCTACATGGAAATCATGGTGAAAGGGATACTCCTGTTTCAAATGCAATCTTCAAAGTTAGCACACACAGGCAAATTACAGTCGATAGCACACTCCTCAATAAACAGAACAGATGCCAAGGTCCTCCCAGACCCCGCAGTCACGTTCTCCCCAGATAAAGAAATGAAATTTCAGCTTTTCACAGATATTACACGGGTTCAGGACCCTCTCAACCCCCTCAAGCCTCCAAAAAAAGCCAAATAAAATGTGCAGATTTTCACACACAGGTTACACAACATTACAAGTTATCCTTTCCTCCATCAGCTGTTTTATTTTCATGAGGGAGCTACACTGAGCACAAGGTCCATGCAGGGCATTGCAGTAAAGTGTGAACCTGGGTTTTCAGTTGCTTTGCACCACTGTGAAACCAGTGCGAGGGGAACAGCTCCTGGGGGAAAGCCTGCACATCCTTCTGCGGCCAGTTTCACAGTTTCAGTCTGATAGAAAATAATGTGCTAGAGGTAGACACTGCTATTACTGCTGTAGTAGAAACAGTAAATGTTGATGTGGTTTATTTTCATTCCATTTAAATTTCAAGATTCAAAACTACCTGGCTTTGATGAGCAAACAGTATCTGTGGCTATCACAGCCTTTAAACAGGGGCTTCCTTTTCTTGCTTCTATTTTAACAAAAAACCTCTGAAACTCTTCTGGCAGCCAAGTTATGCATGTGTGTACGTATGCATGGAACAAAAGGGTGGAGAGGAGCTCTGGGCTGTTACTACTTGGAGTATGTCTGCTTTGTACTTACTAACCATATGCTGCTTCCAAGAACAGCTCAGTAAATCATGCCTCTTCCACAGAAACTGCATACACACCACTACATTTTCAGCAGGGATCCAGATGTGAGCAATTAGGCCACGCTGTGCTATTATGCTGCCTCCCGTATATGAGACATGGCTAAATAAGAATAAACCAGCTCCATCTTAAAAATGTGCACAGTCCTTCCCAGACAGGCAGCGGTTAGCCCTTGCTGGCAGAACCAGCTTTCCAAACTCATGGCCTAAATACATGCCTAGACAATGTCCTGACTGTGTGTTGGGAAAAGATCCTGTTGCCCACCAGCCCTCGCTTCCCTGTTGTTCTGTCAGTGTGCATTGCTCGGGCTCCCAGGCTGGCAGGCAGCTATGATGTACAGCACTCCCTTCCTCCTCTTGCCCCACAGCCACCCTATTTGGAGAACCAGGAAAATAGAGCACTCCGAAGCATAATACACTCTAAGGTCCAAAAACAGCTATTTGGACTGAACCCACCAAGAAGTGTGTCCGGGATTGCTCTCAGTCCCTCTTGGACATAAAGTTTGCCAGGCATCTCAGAGGAAGCCATCATTTCTACTTGCTGTCAGTCCTGTGACGAAATCCCAGGATAAAAAAAAGCACAGCTAGAGAAAGCCAGTCTGCTGGAGACAAAGGTTTAGGCCTTCAGTAATGGCTAAGCAAATGGCAACAAGCCACTCGTGTTGAGGATTTTTTCCTCGAGAGATTTCAGACTGTTCTGAATCCGGTAAACAAAAATGGCCACTGGGAAAGGCAGACATATTTTAGTTTTCTCTTGAGAAACATCTGTTGTAGATGTTATTCTATGTTCTGTGTCAGAGAAAATGTTTCTTGAAGCAACTGGAAGGTCCCCATCAGTGAGATGCTGAGAGAAAAGCCCTAAGAAAGCAACTTGATTGCTCTTGAAAAAGCACTAGAGATGGATAAACATTACAGAGAGACTTTACAGACAGACTTTAAGACATTAAAAACAACATTCCAGCCCATTTCCAAAACTGTAACACTGGATTAGCTCCTTTTTGCTATGATATCTAAAATGTTGTTGCATCATTGAAGTGTTTGACAAGTCCACTGTGCCAGGCTGAGCCCATCCTAGCAGATGACTATGGTGAAGTAATTAAGTCATCCTATGTTTCTGTCCCTAGATTTATTTTTGCAGTGTGTAGACACATATAGAACTATGAAAAGGGCAAAGCCAGCTATGATAAAGACAGCAAAGGGAGAGAGAGAAAAAACTATTTACAAGGAAGTTTTATACCCTCCAACTCTCTTCAAGCTGTGAAAAAAACCCTTGGAAACCACTGAGAAAAAGGGAGCAGTCACAGGCTGCTCATGACTGGTGAGTATTTGGAGGGTAGGGGAAGAACAGCAGTCATTTAAATGGATGCAATGACTTCATTAGTTTGGAACAGCTGTATTGATTTACTAAAACTATCACATACACAAAAGGTGTATTTTACCTATCCAAAAAAAAAAAAAAGTTGGTCCTTTGCTTCCCAATGTGTTTACATCACTTCCATACAGAGTCTGATGCACATTAACATCCTAAACATTTCTGGAGTTCAGACATCTCATACCATAGTCATAGATCTTCAAAGAGCTGGCCGCAGGAATGCCTTCCACTGTCTGGCTTGTGAAGGTTTTGGACATCCTTCACAGCTACACAACAGAGGTTTGGCTCTACCTGCTGGCTCATCTGCCACCTGCCCTTTTCTTTTAGCGTGGATTCGTGATCGTCCCAGCCAAGCATCAATGTTGTAAGCAGCAGGGAGAACTCTGCATTTCAGTTCCCCCACAGGAATATCTGGGGCTGGTCCTCAGGAAACATCCAGCAGCAGGCAGCTGAGGAAGCAGGGAACATGATCTTGACAGGCAGCACACCCTCCAGAAATGTTCGTCTCCAGGTCTGGGTGTATCTATTTACTACTTTTATCAGTTTGTAACCATAGAGCCTTCTCAGTAATGGTGGATTTCATTTACAGCACCCTTTCCCTATCTAGACTCCTCTCACCCTTCTCAGCATTGCCATCCACTAGGACACTTAGCACCTTCAGCAACATTTTTTCTTCCTGTGCTTTTTTGTTTTCTTTTTGTCTTGTGTCTTCTCTTCCAGATAAAGATGAGATGGTTATCCACAAGCAATTAACATCCACTTCATTTCCTTTTCTTGAGAAAGTGCAGGTTGCTAATGCTGGGCTTAGAAGGAAAGAAATGTAGGCAGCCTCTCACTTTGGCTACCATGAATACTGCATGTCTGTAGACAGCAGTTAAGAGATGACTTTTCAAACCTCCCTATACGATGATCCTAGCCAAAGACAGCGTAAGGAAATTTTTTTTTTCTGACTCTTTCAATGGACTTTGAATCAGGCAGATGGACCACATAATCATGTCCATGGACATGGAGCACCTACAGCATAAGACAGTGATGTCTATCCCTACCTATTCTGGTCTTTGAACTTTCTCAACATCTGACAGGTGATCAGTAAAGAGATCTCCCCTTCCTGACTGCTGCACAACATGCCTTCCCAAAAGTCCTGTTCTTCAGCAGCTACTTGCTGGGCTGGTTCTTTTGTCACTGAGTCTCTAATTTCAGTTAACTTCTCAGCTACCCAGAGTTTTACCTTGTGGTGGTCTCTGATGCGAGTTTAGCGGTTTTTCATCACATTCACTCACTTCCACACAGCCAGTCCTACACCTCAACCAGATACTCTTTGAAACAGAGGGAGAGTTGAACCCAAACTTCAGGACTGAGCCCTGCCAAAAATTCTTCTTAAGATAAACATGACCGCCCCTCAGCTTCTGCTAACAGCTGTTACAAGGGAACAGAGTTCCTCGTGCAGGGCGAGAGGACAAGCTTGTGTTTCGACTCTTCTGGCAGTATGATGAAAATAGGGGGCTGGTATGTTGTGGAGGATTTGTAAAACCAAATGTTTAACTACAGAGTCTTTCTTCTTTTTATATATTTCTTTCAGCTGCAAACTAATGAATAAAGAGGTAGTTTACAAGCTCTCCAAAGCTGAATGCATGGAACATTTCAAAGAAAGAGTATATAAAAAAGCATCAGATTTATCTCATGAAGTTATAACGTGGGCAGTAATTTATCAGGAACCTTCCTCTGTCATTTCATGCACAATTCTTTCCAGTTCCTGCTACGTGGTATATTAACGATCCCTTTCTATCCAAAGCAGTGGTCAGACATGCTTCAAACAGGGCACTTTTCTAAGACTTTGTGTGACCCTTCCATTTTGTAGGTCTTCTCAGAATAGGATGATGAATATAGTCCAGCTTGTTTGAATGTTGGAAGTGGTCAACAATGTTTCTGTGGCATGTGGTGACCACAAAGCCTACTATAAAATACATGGAAGGTTGTTGATATGAGAAGCTACTGTGCTGGTTAAACTGGACAGCTGTAGCCCTAAAGAAGTGTTCTGCAAAGCCACAGCAGGGCGAAAAACCATGTATCAAATCCAGTTAAAAGCCTTCTGAGATTGGCTTGAGAGCCCTACCTAAAGTATAACTGTATAGCAGTACTTTCTGACCTCACTTCTGACCTGCCAACTCAGACAACCAGGCAACTCAGGAAGACGCTGGGAACACACCAATAGGCAGGACCACCACAGCATTCACTCCCCTTTTGACTAATATCCATGTTCTCTCTCCTCTGCATTTCATTTTGAGATCTGTTTTTGTTTAACCCTGAAATGCAAAGGGAATGATCGAGTTTTAAAACAAAATAACTAGAGAAGACCCCCTCCTCCTCTGTCTTCAGACCCTTCTGCAGCAGCAAACCTGAGTGTGCTTTTTCCATTCAAAGCCACAAACTGGACTCAGTTTGCTAAAACCTGGGTTAGCGCATATGAAACTTCATCCTGCCTGTGTCCTGCCCTGCGGCTCGAGGAATTCAGAACTGTTCAGCCTATTTCCCCCCCTCGGAGTCCCCCAAATTTGCTGCCAGCACAGTTGGAGCTTTGCGAGCCCCAACACCGCCCCTGCGTGGCTGGAGCCGTCCTCCTGCATGGGGCTGTGCCTCGCACACTGAAACTGGAAAGCACTGGTGTGTTTATGGAAAGGGGTGGGCTCCCCCTGCCATCCCACCCTCTCCCCCTAAATTACAGTCTTGAGCAGGAGATCAGACCAAAAGGGCTGCGTGTCCTCCTCCAAAACACACAGTTCCTACCCCACCCTGCATCCATGCCTTCGTCCTGACACGGCAGGAGCTCCAGCTGGTCACACAGCCCTTTCATGGCATTTTATCAGCTTTCATTCTGTTCTCTGAAAACCAAAGCTCTGCTTATGTCTGGAACTGCCTTCTCTTCCAGGCAACGTGGCACAGCAGACTCAGTGCACATGTGTGTGGGGCAGGGATGGAGCACGGCAAAAGTGCATGTAGCACACCTCTGCATCTCCTCATGCTCCTGGCAGGACCACACAATAAATTAAAGCACTTGCACAGTTGCTCTATTCTGCTTTTTGCAGCAGCCAAGAATAGTCAGCTCCTAGCCCCCTCCCAGCCTAACCATGACCATCGCCCAATCCCTACCCAAAAGCTGCCAGAGATGTGGAAAAGAGCCCTTTTCCTCACATATCCCTGCCTAGGATCCCACTCTCCCTTCATCAATCCAAGTGTGAATCACCCAGGGGCACCACCAGCAGCACAGTCTCTTCACTATGCCAGGGTGGTAGAAACACACAGCACTCAATCACTAATTTGGGGTTTCATTTCTCCATTGAAACTTGAGACACTCTGGCATGAACAATGCAACCAGATGTGGCCAGGCTCTGAGATCTTCACATATTCCAGCACATCTCTCTAATGTAATGACGGGATTAATACCTGAGCAAACATGTCAGACTTTGCTTTTGCTTGCTTAGGTGGGAACACTTCTTGCTCCTCACTGCTGAAGTGAGGATGTGTTTCACGACTTCTCTGCTCTCTGCAGCAGGCTTTTGTTATCATGTTTATTCTTTTCCAAGCCTTCTACATTTCCCCCAGCCTGAGAAGCTGATGTCTCCTTTATCAGAACCAGTCAGTGCAAACTGCTGGATGACACAAACCAGACAGCCTGCATCCGCTGCAGACTGAGGCAAAAGATGGAAGCAAAAGATAATAAGCACAGCTGGCTGATAAGCATGTTTAAATTTTGCAGAGATTAGCTGTGAGAACAGGAAGGAGTTCTCTCTCCCCCTCCTGCTTGTTTAGTTTTCTTTAATTGTTTATTTTCGGGATGAAAAACATGCCCATTCGAAATTATCAAGCAAGTTAAAGCAATGCACAGGGAGAAATTTGTCTCATTAAAAACATGAAAACCCCATCGCAGCCAAAAGTAAACAGGACTTTCCATTTCCCAGAGCCACGTAAGCCGGCTCCTGGCCGTCCTCGCTGGCGTTGGCCGGGAGCTGGGGCGGGTGGGGAGCAGCCAGCTCAGCCCGTGGGTCCGCCTGGCTCCCCTGGCTCCGCGACAGGGAGAGGGAGGGAGCGCGACTGCACAAGCGCCTCCTCACTTACAGAAGGGATACAGCAGTGCGGCAGGTTTCGTAACTGCTCTCTGCACGGCAAAATGCCCCCCTTATTTCTGTGAGCAGTTGCAGCGTGCACTGTAAGTACAGGTTATTCAGCAGCGAGCCTCTGCTGAAGTCCGCGAGTGAGCGTCTGTGCCTGGCTTCCACAGACGTAAAAACAAGTTCTGGAAATGAAGAGGTTTTGTAAGGGGAACGAGCAAAAAAAAAAAAAAAAAAAAAAAAACACATTTGAAGGGGGTGCTGCAATCTGAGGAGCTGAGACTGCTGCATCAGGGTTATATGGAATTTTTTCCTGATGTGCTGCAAAATGGGGTGACCCTATTGCAAAATGGGATGTTTCACTGCCTTTCTTCCCTTGCCTGCCTTGTGCTGAAGGTGGGTCCCTAAATCTGAAGCAGCCTCTGATCAGTTCCCACACCTCCAAGCCTGCATGCCTTCTGTGGATCCCCACTGGTGTGAAAGCTGCGGGACCAGATCAGTGGTATACAGCATCTCACTTCTGCCTCCTTTCTGATCAACAGCACACACAGGAGGTCCTCGTAACACGCTTCTACAAAGGTTAAAGCAGAAACTTTATCCAAGCTGTTCACACCTGGTAATGGTACAAATGAAAAAAGAAGCAGCAGGGTCAGCTCTATGCTGAGTGCCTTATGCTGTGAGAAGGAAAGCTGTGGTGGAGCTGGGCTTCCCGTGGCAGTGCATCCCTGGGGTGCTGCCCGGCAGACAGAGATGTACCCCTGAAAGAAACCCTTCACTGGCACTGCTAATGCTCAGGCACTCATAGCACTGTGTTAAAAGACTTTGGTTCAGGCCCTTAGGACTGGTCACAAGGGGCTGAGACAACCGCAGACCAGGAGGGTGAACCTGTGATGCTCTCATATTACCTTACCTTTAAAAGAGTACCAGCATGAAATGGAGAACAAAATGGAGCTATTGAGGTCAGATATCCTCTCCCAACAGTCATCTTCAGTGGGAGGGGAGAAAAGTTTTGTTCTGTTTTTCAGGATATATTAAGACTATTACACTAATATGTGGACAAGGAAAGTACAACTGATAGAAACAATGTGCCTCTTGTGTTTTAAAAGATGCGATTTGTTCACGTGTCATCCTTTTAGATGGTTACACAAACCTGTTTGTAAGACTCACAGTGCAAAGGTACACAAACCAGCTATAGTCTTAAAGCTTGTTGGGTCCTGACAATTCCCATGACTCAGCTGAAAACTGACCTACTGCTTCCTCTGTTGTCCCCTCTGTTGCTGCCACTGCAAGAATTACTGTTTTATTTATATTTATGTAAAAATAACTTTTTTTTGCTTTAAAAAGAAATAATAAAATCTCTTGTAGTTGAATAACATCTCTGAAAGCTGTAGTTGGCTCCAGAACCTCCTTCAGTTCAATGATGTTAACTTTTGTTAATCCTAAGAGCACTGCAGCCTCCAGATGGCTATGCTGCTCGGTCACGTTGCAGAGCGAGAATGCATGGGGCGGCCAGGGACTGGGGGGGGGAGGGGAGGTGTGTGCAGCTGGCTGACACCAGCACACACACACACACCAGCTCCCCCCAGCTGTGCACAACTGCCTGGATGCTGTAAGCACTGCAGTCATGTAGCACATTGTTTCTCTGACTTATATTACAGAAGGATGATGAGAATGATTACTTATTTCAATAGGTATAGCAGCTGATGGCACCTGTTGAGACTGAAGCCTCCTAGGTAATTATAAACAGCAGTAAAACACAGTGTTTGCCCTGAAAAGCTTCCTATGTAATTATAGATATTACTCAAAAATTATTAAAAGCCTTTTCTTTTATGTTCATTTTTTTCATGTTCATTTTTTTTCATGTTGTTCATTCATGTAAGTTACACTTATTTTAATAAGTACCTTAAGTACATATCAAAGACTCAAAATGACATGAGGAATTGCAGGTGCTTTGTACTTCCTGTATGTTCCCATTTTTATGACAGCTCATGTAAGATGGAAATATGAATACACCATTTAAGTAATTTAAAGGCTTGCACATCCCCAGCATGTGTTTTGCCATTTCTACATTTAAAAATGTAACTCAGGATGGACCAAATTCTCACACTAGTGGTGCTTATGTACTTTGCTGTAGTTGCTGTCTCAGAACCCAGAAGATGTGAGTTGGCTTGTACGAAGTGCTATTTTTCTTTTCTGGTAGTGGATGGGATGGAAAGAGCAGATTTGAGTTGCCGAGAGGTGAAGGACAAGTACTGCTGCAGAAAAACAAAGCTGCAACCAAGAAAATTACCGGTGGGTCCGTGTGGTTGCTGTGAGACCTGGTTTACTGCCTTTGTATGAGGTGTGTTTCCGCACAGAAGAAAGAGTAATAGGAGCTCTGATAACTCCACAGCTTAACATGTCGTAAATAAATAATTGGATTGGTCAGACAATGAGGTATAATACCTAATAATTGTGCTTTTTTTCTCATTGTTTTAAATAGGTCACGTCTTTCCTCTCTGACTCTGAATCGAATTTTCCTCTGTGCTGAGGGCCAAACATGTGACTCTTTGTAGCTGTAGAAAAGAAAGCAGCAGCAGACCCTTAGGGTACAGAGATATTACAGCAGCCATGCAACACATTTCTGCATTCAGAAAAGCTTTAGTGTTGGGTCAGGCAACAGCTACTAAGCAGGGACATACGATTATTTATTTTTTCATGTTGTCAGAAGAACATGTGGAACTGATAAGAAACACCTGTGGAAATGGAAATCCATCTCAAAACCCAGGGTTTGTTTAGATAATGAAGAGAGAAAATTTGAAGGCATGTGTTGCAAGGCAGGATAACCTTGAACAGAATGTCTGCTTAAAAAAAAAGGAAGAAGAACCAGTAATACAGTTCAGGTAATCAGCTTTGTGTGCAAAGAAAGGTCCTAAAGGATCATAAGGCAACATTGGTGCAGTGTGTAAAACTGCATGAGCTGCATGGATGTTGTTCATTCATTTTTCTTCATGGAAATATGATTCCATTTACATTTTATTTGCATCTTGTAAATATTTTCTTAGAGCCCCAGCAGGACACTGGAAAGCATAAAATCACACATTACCAGCTGAACATATGTAACCGAAGTTCTCTCTTTGCTTGCAGGTCAGCCTATTCTATGTGCTCTGATTTAAAGCCCTGTAATACATTTACCACATAGGAATTCTGTTTTGCCACATTTAACTTTTTTTGAGGAAGATTTGTCAGTTCATTTGTTTTACTTAATGCATGTATATTTTCAGGCCTTTGTCCTCCTTGATGTGAAATAAGCATTTTTTAAAGGAAGTCAACTTCAATATTTCTTTTCATAGTCTGGAAAGCATGCAGTAGTTAAATGATAAATACTGGGAAATGTGCTGTACAGTGTGGATTTAATGGAAACATTGCCATGATTCTACGCCTCAGTGTTGTGGCATTAAATCAGTCAGAAGACACAGGCAGACTGCCGGTGTGTGCGATGCCCAGAGGAGGAGGCAGTTCCAGCAATAATTTTAGAGACTGTAAAGTGACTCTAAAATGGAAATCTCATCAGCAGTTCTAGGAGGGCCCAGCTGAACAAGATTCACAAACACATGACCAGTTTTAAGCACACAAGTAGTCCTGAGATCAATGAGACCACCCACAGGCTTACAATCTCTTTAAGAATTGAGCCTTTAATTGCTCAGGAACTGCTGCAAAAAGAAATCAAGTTTCCTTTGTATTACTTATTATCAAAAGGGCTTTGATAACATAAAACACTGGAGGAGCCCAATCCAAACAAAATGGATGAAGTGAGGAACCAAAGCAGTCATGCAGAAGGGCCACCTTTTGTTAAAATTCTCCTGTTTCAGCCCAGGTTGTGTTGCTCCTCCTGCTGAGATTCAATTACAGTTGCTTCCCACTTTCTGTGATGAGCAACTGACAAGTTCTGGAGGTGTGGGGATAATGTTTTTTGGACACAAAGTCCTAATCAACTCCTTGTTAGCAAAAAAGTTGTATGTGTAGGCAGATTTCTTTAAGACCTACTGGGGGATGCCAAGCTTCTTGGTCTGCAAGAGCATTTCTACAGCTTCTCAAACTGTGTTATGTGAGTGGCAAATGGACTTTAACAAGCTGATCCTTTTGCAGTGTATGAGGCAGGGAAGTGTTAATATCTCTGCTTTACAGATGGACAACTTATCTGCAAGGGGTCAGAAACCTCAGCTGCAGAAAATCCGGAAAGCTGAGTTGACTTTATTGGAGCTGTGCTGATTTATACCAGCTGAACATATGGCCCCAGAAGATTAAGTAGTCTGTGTGAGAAATCTGTGGCACATCTGGGACACTCCAGGGCCCAAGTCACAAGATCATCCTTCCTGCCCATAACACTTGCAAACATGCCTCTACTACGCAGGAGCCTCTGCTAACTTACTCTCTAAGCTCCTGGCAAAGCAATAATGAAATTGTTTGAATGACTGAGCCCAGGGAAAGTTGGGGATAGTTTATGCTGTTAACAAAATTGCTTTCTCTGGTTACTTTGTGCTTGACATTATTTTGTACAGGTAAGCCAAAACTATATAAAATATTGGATTATTGTATTTGCAGTCATATTCTAACCAGAGACATAGCAGAAGAAATTTAGGAAAGAGTCTGTCAAAATCTTACAAAGTGGGATCTGTGTTTCCTTTTCGCCTCAGTCCTGTGTCATGCTGTGTATGAGAATACACCACTGCAGAGGTGTTTCTCTGCTTTTTTTAATCATCAAGGGCTTTATGTAAGCCCCACAATGGCATATGCACATTTTCTTAGCTATTTTTTTTGCCCAGGAATGAGGGAATTTTTGGAAATACAAAAGATCTGAATAAAATCACATGTATACTTTAATAGGCTATTGAAACACGATGCTTTTGTAACTGGGACAGCTGTTGTAGCCACAGCAATATTTATTTAACTATTGCTCCAGGACAAAAAAACAAAGCAAAAGTTAAATCACAAACCCAGTCTGTATCTTATTCAAACAGGTTTCCAGAGAAATATATTGGGGCAAAGCCTGCACAGTCTGTGGGGAAAAAACAATGAAGCTGTTCACATGCAGGCTTTGGTTGATGTGTGGGTTACAATGATACTCCAGGCATGGCTTGAAAATGATACCGTGTTGACTGGTTGCAATGTTCATGTTACAATAATAATTTCAGATGATGGTACTAGTGAGAAAGGTCATGGCACCAATCAGCTATCAGTAACAGGAAAACACAATGAAAACTAATTTAGAACTTGGTTTATTACTGCATTATATTTCATTAGCAAAAAGTTTCAATATTGAGGGGAGCAACATTGCAAATGACATGAGGCAGTCATTCACAAATGCGCAACACTACTCAGTGTTCCTAACTCCCAAGGAGAAAAGTAGAATTGAACTGTATTTAAAAGAAAAAAAGTAAAAAGAATTAATGAAAAAAGGAATAAAAAGAATGATATTCTTGAACAAAGGAAAAGAACAAACACATACCCCACAAAACCAGTTTGGAAAATGAATGAAAAATGTAATCAAACTATTCCAGATGTCACGAAACACAAAACTTCTTTATCAGCTTCCACAGAAATGACAGACAACTTGCAAGATTTTTAAAGGATTAATAACATCTTATGCTGTGAGTTATATTTATCCCAAACTCCCGAGTATTTATTTTAGCAGGATTTATTTTTAAAACATACTTTCAAACATTTGTTAAACTACCTACTGAAAGGGGGTAAACATTCAGTGACCCTCCAATAAGGAGGAGGATTAAAAAAAAAAAGGAGAAAAGTTTGCTCAGCATCTATTTCCAGCCTGTTATTCAACAACGAAGCAACATCTGCAAGCAGTTTCTCAAGCGCTTTGCGTAACCCAGCACCACCACCTGCTGTTTGGGAAGGAAGATTCAATTTCCTTCGCCTTGCACATTAAATTCCCAGTACCAGGCATGCAAAGAGAAATCGCTCATTTCAAGCACTCAAAGAAAACGAGGAGGACAAACAAACAAAACAAAAGAAAACAAAAGAAAGCAGAATTTCCCACCCCCAGTAATGTTTGGGAGACGCAGCTCTGCCCATTGTAACAACGGGGCAATCTTTCCTTTGGGTCTGGGGTGAAGAAGCTGAGGTGGTCACACCAGCCGTAACAGCACACTGCTTCTGCTCTCTTGGCTCATGGTTCCTGTGTGATCTTTATAGATTTTGGCAGTGCATATCGTTTGCCTCCAGTGTGCTACCTGTCCTTCCCAAAATCCTGTAGCTTGCTAGCAAAATAGATTATGTTAGCTGTGTTTCGGCTCTTCTGCCTATGGGGGCTGCTGAAATTTCCTTGCATGATGCTTTTGTGGAGAAGGTCAATTGAATGCTGTCCTCCCAGGTTTATAAACATGGATTATGTTAAGGTCCAAAGCTTTTCCTTCAGCAAACCTGGTGAGGAAGCCCCTCACCCCTTCCCGTGGGTGGCATGGAAAAGAGAATCTCTGCTGTTTCCTTTTATTTAGTAATGGACCAAAAAGAAAGAAAAATGGGCTGAGTAGGACTTAAGAAAGCCAAGGGAAGATATTCAATACTATTCCTCTATCTGTATCCAAAGATGCAGCTACAAGCTGTGTCAGTTGCACCTGAGAATTTGACCTGCCTCGGGACTGCAAAAGAAACTGAATTACCGCTGATTGGAACAGCTGCGGGGGAGCCATGCTCCACAAGGGCTGTTAAATCACAGCCTAAGAGCTGCCTCTTTTTTATCACCAGCTTTCCCTTTACACAGGTAAATCTCCAGCTAGCCATGTAGATCTATCTGCATATCTAATTCTTTCCAGGACCTGTCCTATATCTTGTGCAGACATGCACAGAGCATGTTTAAAAGGGCATGTCACTGATGAATGGCAAACACTGCAATTCCTAACAGAGAGTAAAACATCCCCTGCTGCTAAGCAGTACTGTCAGTGAACTGTGATGTTATGCATGTGCATTTCTGTGCCACAAGTTTGGTGAAACTCCACATTTGGCTGCGGCATCCACAGTTCTCATTCACCAAAAAGAGGAAAGGGTTTGAGATTTGGGTTTGGAGTTTGGAGAAGGGGAAGAAGGCAGGGGGTGTTGGTTTTTTTTGTAGCTGTTGCTTCCTTCCCCAAAATGATAAGTCTTTCATGCTCTAAGGCTGCTATTTTTCTGTATCGTCTGTTGCCATTCAGCTCCTAAGTCAAGGTGACTAGGTTCTGTTTTATTTGCATGCCTGGCACACACCTCATAGAAATAAGCCCATTATTAGGTTGATGCAGGTTACATTTTTCTCCTCTCCTGGTCTATAATCCTAGAGCTGCTGCATGCACCACAGCACAGCTTGACTACCTCAGAGCATCCAGACCTTGGAAGAGTTCCAATTTGCAGATTCTGTCCTTCATAAATTCCCTCTTTGTTTAAAACATTAAAAGAGCTAAAGACAATTTTGAAAGTAGAGTTTTGTTTTTGTTTGTTTGGGTTTATTTATTATTTATTTATTTTCCACAAAATGGAATAGATACATCCTCCGTATCAACAAAGCTAAAGGAACTTCAGCTGGGAGCTGGACCAGTTAGGTGTCACTAGACCTGGCAAAACAGGCACACAGGAGCCCGCCTGTCCTACCACCATGGAAGACAGTCCTGCAACAGGAAACCTTGATGAAGCTGAGAAGTAAATATTGGACACACTGGTTGGAGATCTCTTTCCAGCTCTTTTCTGCCCCTATCCCTGCAGCAGGGATGCACTGGGAATGCTCTTTGTAGCAACAACCATTGGAGTGAAATAGCGTACTGGGGGGGGAAAGGCTTTGTATCAACGTGATAACCGAGATGTTATCAAGCAAGGCTTGCTTCCCCCAGATACAGACATCTGAGCCCATGTTCACTTTCACTAACTCCAAGGTGATCAGATTTTCAGTGCTAAACTGTTCCTGCTGGCTGCAGAAAGAGCTAAAGGCAATTGTTTTGAAGCCAGGTGCCCCTGTGCAGTGCTCCTGTTCGAATGCCCTGAGGCTGGAGGCTGCATCAGTACTGGCACCACAAATGACTACAGGATCAGAGAGCACACACATTACTGTGTGTTTAAAATGAATATGAAACTAATACCTAAACTTTTATAAGCACTATATGCACACTGGAAACACCTGGAATATTTCCTACTATAGCCAGCACTGGATTTTTGCAGTGGAAAATCTGCAACATTACTTAGAAAACATATAGCAATAAAATAATTTGATGAATCCCTGCAATGACATATGACAGCACTGAACTTATCAGTGACTTTCAATGTGGAAATTCGCCTTCTGAAGCGTTTAGGAATTTTTTAAAAAACAGGACACCTTTTAACTACAAAAAAAGCCCCAACAAACCAGCCAACAAAAGCACCAAAGCCCTGTAAACTGACAGCTGTATAACATGGACTGTAACACAATAGAGTTCTTACTTCACTGAGCAATTAAAAGACCAAAGTATTTTCACTTTAGTAACCTCAAGAAGATGCTGATTATAGAGATGTTTAAAACCAGTACTGCTAAATACTTTTAAATAAATCTGGTGTTCTACTCTTGTGTGCAATAATAAATAATTTAAATTTTATTTAAATTGTTTATTATTGCATCAGCAGAAGTAAAAAATTAGTATCTATCCATCCTTTCCACCTAGAGCAAATCCCACCCTGATGTCTCTAGGTTCTCTCACTCCCCTTTTAAATATGTTTTTGATAAAAGTGGACTTCTTGGTAGCCTTATAAACATCTAGGTGCACACAAACCAATACCATCAAGGTTTATCTGGCTAGTCACCAATTGTGCAAGAAGAGAATGGTTCTCAACGTTATGACTGCCAGGGAAAAAGTCCTGTGGCATAGACAGAATATAAGGATTAAAGAGAAAAAGAGACTGTAATGTGATGGGGTTGGTGATGAATTTCTGATAACTTTTTAGGACTTAAATCTAAGGGAAAGAGACCTTGCGGGCCCTCGAATGTTCCATGTTATATGGAATCTTTTATTATTTTAGAGATCAATCTAAGTGAGATTTTCTAGTCTAGAAATGTGTCTTGCTTCACTAAAATCATTCTGCTTTTGTTAAGCCTGAGCTCTTTCAGAGATGAGGGCAAATTCTGAAGTATTCCAGCAAGCAAATCCTCTGCCAAGTTCAGGTTTTCCAGTCTAATCATGTTACCGAAAGCTGCCTTCTTAATGCCCTTCTCAGTAATTTGATTGTGACTGAGATCAAGTTTTTCTAGTTCTGACAGCTCACTGAAGACATCAGTAGGAATTACTAATATCTTACTGGCTGGTAAATATAATTCCTTAAGGGCAAAGTAGGAGAATTGGGAAAATGAATGCTTCTCAGTTGACTGCAGTTCATCTTCATCATTTGTCAAGGAGTGAAAAAACACTTTGGGGTAGGACTGGTGGGTTAACTTCCTACCATGGAAGCTCAGTGCTGCCAGGTTCCTGCACTAAGCCCAAGCCCGCACTGTGGACAGATCTGCTGGGATACTCCTAAAGTGAAGATGCATGAGCCTTTGCAAGCCTTCATAGGCTTCTTTTATAGCTCCATCACTGAGTTGCTTGCTCTTCAGGATTGAGAAGTCTAGTGACAAATATTCCTTCAGGAGACCCAGCTGAATGAAATATACCCTGTTATTCCTAAGCAGTAAATATCTGGCAATAAAGGTGATTCCTTCAGGGGATATCTGATAGCTTTTTGCCTAAGAACTAAACCAATCTGAAAGTAAGATGAGAAAAGCCACCACTGTTGTCAGAAAAAGAACAGTTTCAAAACTACTTGTGTGAAAATTCCTTTCTAATATCCATTTAGATGTGATAGACACCATTTATTTCCGTTTCACTAGTATGAACATAAAAATGTTACTATTTACTATTTACTAGTCATCTGATCTCAAAATCTTCTATAAACTAAGTTCTCTAGAGTTATATAATTTGTTTTTATTTTAAGCTGATTTTCTACTTCTCTTTTTTTGACTGTACGTGGTATGTATTCTGACACCAGTATCCCTCTCTAACGGTCTTTAAGCATCTGTTTTCTACATTTTCATAATTTTTTTCAAGAAAGGAAAAATTATTAACCATACTTTGATGTATGCTGATGTATGATTTCTTCCTTCGGTACTCACATGAATGTGATGTATAACCACACAGAATTTATAGCAATATGTCTCTAATTACTTATATCCTATGGTATGACTATTACTTGCCTATGACTTTCCACCAGACATCATCAACATGTATAGCTTCATACCTTACAATAATTGTTTTTAAACAGCTTACGCTGAGAATGCAACTAGACAACTTTATCTGGAGGGCTCCAGTGCCTGAGCAAGCACACACTGGAGGGCCAGACTCACCACCAAAAGAGGCTGGCAATCTGATCATCTCATCTTCCGCACAGCATGATTGTTTTCTATATATTATTCCTCTGCCTTTCACTCCCTTTGCTAGGTTAAGACTTGTTTCTGAGCTCTCTGTCTTTGGTTTTTGCTCTTTTAATAGCTCTTGGACCATACATCCTTCCTTTTTTTTTATAAACTCTTCCCTTTGCTAGGAAGAACAGTGGTGATCCTTCTGAGATTTCTTTCTGGAGATTTCTTTCTGACTCTGGCATGAGTAAACATGTACCCTTGCTTGATTTGTGACTTAACACTTCTGGCAGTCGGAAGGCGCCTTTGCCTGTGCATGCTGGGAGAGAAGGCCTGCTTGGCACTTCAGTGTCAGTAGTGATGCTCCTACCCAAGCAGCATCAAAGACTGGCCTTGATCTCTGCAGGGGACACCACAAAGACGCATGAGGTGTAGCAACAAACAGCAGATCAGTCAGCAACACACAGGCTGTACCCTCACGCTCTCTTACAGATGCAGTCTCACCCATGCATTTCAAGACTGAAGCAGTGCCATTATGTTTCAAAGGCAAAACTGCATTTCTAAACTTCTTGTTGAACATATAAACCAGTCAGAATGTCTTCACTGCTATTTTTCCTGGTTTGGGGGTTTTTCCCGTTCCTCGTACATTTGTTAAGGAAAAGGCACAAATACTTCTGGAAAAAAAGTCAGGAATACATAAGACCATAAATCATAAATCATACCATCTATTAACATCATAGCCTGTGGACTGAGTTTTTAAGTAACATAAATTAAGGAAACTTTGCTTGTTTCCTTAACAAGATGTCTCTGCTTCTTTTCTAATTTATACCAACTCTGGGGATCTGGATTCTTTGGTAACAGAGAACATAATCTCATCTTCAGTTACAATTGCTTGTTGATTTTGAAGCTATTAAATACATTTGTTATATTTCAACATGGGTCAAAATAACATCACACTTTAAACTGGAAATTGTATTTAACCCACCTTTTAACATACTATCAAGTAATGACAATATCTTCAGATATATGGCACATAAGAGTTCCTGTTTTGGGGACACAGATGGCCAGGAAAGATGTAGAATTAGTAAAACCTTGTCAGACCAAAACAGTTTAGCCATATCTGTTTGAATTTCTGAATTAATAGAAATTAATATTCTCATAAGCAAGATAAATGTTAATTTTGTTAGCCAGTATGAAAATTAGAAGGATTTTCACTAATTGCTTTCCTTCTTTTAATCTAAGGTACACATTTCTGGTTGTACAGTAATTACCTAATGATTATGTCAAATAGATTTCCTACCACTATGTTTTCATAGGGGTCTTTCATCACCCTGCACTGATGAGTGGCTCTACCTCATGTATCTAACTCCAGGACTTTTATTCTTTTTTTCTGGTACAGCCATTTACATGGCCACGAAAAAAAAATTTAAAAAATCCCATATATTTCCGTCTTCAGGGTGCTCTGAATTTTTTCAGCAGTAGTTTCAGTAACAGGACACCAGCTAGACAAGATTGTGCTCTGCATGTCCTTCACCTGCAGGAGACGCTAGACTATCACTGCTGTAACACAGCCCCTGCAGCATCACACAGTACTGCCGCAGCCCACGACCACGGGAGGGGTCGAAAGCATGAGGTTTGGCATTTAATTCCCTTACCCCTAAACCAGAGATATAACCATAATGCTTGCCATCTTAACCCCTTAGTACCTGTAAACTGTTCTGGAACTTCTGACCAGAAGGACTGCTGTCCAGAAGGTCCATGCTAGTGCTTCAACTGCTGAACTACCTCTGCAGATTGTCATTGAATTTAAAAAAAAAAGGAAAGAACAATGTGCTTTTTATAAGTTATGCATCTCCATTAAAAAAAATCAACAAAACAAACACTGATTGACAGAAATCATTAGAAAGTAATTACATCACTGCCTAAACAGTTTTGATTTCAGACAGGGAAGATGACAATCCAGCAGCCATTTCCCTCCTGAATGCTTGAAATAGGAAGGATTGCCTCAAGGCTTTACATTATAATTATTCCATTCTGTATTATTTTTATAATCATTTCCACTCCAACTATGTGCTGACATTTACATATTATAGGTTTCAGCTTGTTCCCAGCTCTGACTGTATTTTGCACTGTAGGCTAAATTCTTCTGTTATTACTGGTGTTATTTTTCTAATGTGCCTGCCTGAACTGTCCACATAGAAGACACTCTGATCTTATGATATGCTTTGTTAGGATTAAGACTGGATCAATTAATAATGGTCAATGATCAGAAGGACCTCTCAGTTAGGTTATATAGTTTAACATGACAGCATTATTCTTCTTAAACAAGTCACCTGTCCCTAGAATAACAAAGTTCATGATATAAAAAATACTAGAGAAAATAAACACATTTCATTTTCATAATGGCATCATTAAGTAAACATACTTAAGTTGCTTGGAATTCTCTATTATCTCTCACACCAGCACAACATTAATGTCTACAGAAGTCCCAGATATGGAAAAGAGAGTGGAAATTGAATGGTTACCCTTTAGCCTATTAGAGACAAACTATCCACTCACTATTCCCCTAGAATGGCTAGAATAGGATACAACTGTGTGATGGTGTGGTGGCATTTTCACACAGGGTCTATAAAATGCCACTGATCCATGAGGCATGGGCTGAATGGTACCTCTTCTTTGTTTTCACTTAGAGAGGTTTCTGCCAATGTACAGATTCTCATGCCACAATGTCTACAGAAGAATGTATCAAGCTGGAACAGGACCAAATTTGGAAGCCTCGACAAGGCCTTACATTGTCAGGGCACATCAGAAGTCTGACTTCCAGTCCAGTAGCTCTGAAGGAGATTAAACATAAGTATTATTTATCATTAAACTCTTCTCTTCAAGACTTGAAGTCTTTTCTCGTAAGATGTCTTCCTCTGAGAACAATATAATTTTAGCCTCTGTTGTAAATCTGTTGAGTTGCAGGGAGAGGAGTAAGTGGGCAGGGTAACGTTTCTGATGGGCAGTAAGACTACCACAGAAATGTTAGCCCAGCTCTCACAAGTCAAGGTGGAAATCTGAAAGCCAGAGATGTCAAAAAAAGTTCATGAGAATGACTGGAGGACTAGGTCTGTCTAGGAACAAACTCAAAAGGGTCAGTCTGGTGAGAAATACTTATGTGACATGATCACAAATGTGTTGTAGATATGGAGTAAAAAAGGTAATAAAAAACATTTTCCCACTAAGCAAGAGATCAGACAAGATTAAATGGCTGAAAGTTGCAACCAAGGCAGCTTTCAGGGAAAATGCAGTACCCATTGATCTCAGAAGGTAATTAATTATTACAGCACCTCATCAACCGTTGCAGCTCATTCAACAGTAATAATCTGATCCTGCTTGGATGTTTTCCTAAAAGGCATACCATTACAAGACATAATACGGAAGTCCCATTGCCCATGTAATAGAGTAATTCAGAAAAGATGTTCATACTGGTGTTATCCTTAGAAACCTGATTGCATGATCCTTGGCTTATGAAGCAATCTCTTGGGAACCTTTACACACTGGTACAAAGACTTGTGACCTATAACCCCAGCTGTGACATGCTCTGTTTCTGAGATATTACAGTACCACTGTGTCCACTTTCAGTTGTGTTTAGATAATAATGGTTTTCTATTTTTATTAACAATGGTACTTGATTTCACTAACTCTTATTTTACCTAGCAATTATGCATAAAGCTATCTGGGTTTTTATTCTTAAGGTGAGATACTTAATGTGAGCTGGAATTAACCATGAACAGCTTTCCACCCCTAACATCTATGTCTAGGCAAGCAGGATGACTCTGCTTCAGGTTCCAAGCTTTCCCCATGTGTATTTTACAAAACATAAGTAAAAAGTGCTTTGCCGTGGAAAAGTGGCACAGGCTGGTAACATCAATACAAAGACCACCAAGTGGTTGATGGCCCTAAGATGAAATTTTGCCTGTTTGGTTTCTTCACTAAGGTTGATCAGACAACACTTGGTTTCTTCACCAAGACTGATCAGACAACTGAATTAAGCAATAGCACTTGCCTCTGGCTGCTGCCTTAGCAGCAGAGGCAGAGATGCACTGAGGGTCTTGAGTCACTGCTTCCTGCCAGTACAAAGTAGGAGTGGGTTTGGTATGTGTAGGATGTGGTGTGTCACCTGAGTCACACTCTGAACAAATATTGCTAAAGCAATATATATTCCTTTTTGCTTGCAGATGCTCCCTCTTGTTGCACCTCCCCAGGCTCAAGACGATGTTCTCTAATAAAAGATTCCCTTTATTGTATCTTAGTCTGCCTTTATACTGGTAGAGCAGATGTGCCCAAGAGAGCCCATGATTATTCAGCTAACAGTCACAGAAATGCCCAGCACCATACTGCGTAAGTGTTCTTGTCTTCCAAAGCAGGTAAGACACCTTTCCACTTTCAGATTGTCTGGAGGAATTGATCCTGTCCCCTACTGTCACCAGTGCTGCAAATCATCTGAGACACTGCAAGTTAGCCTTGGCCAAAATTGTGTCAGGATCTGCTCTATCTCTATATTTAATTTTATTAGACTATAAACTATGAATTAGGGTAATTAAAAATCATCTAGGAAAGGAGAAAATGTAAGGAAATTAATGCTCAGAGAGGTGTTGCTCAGCCTTGCAGGGGTTCTTCTGCAGGCTGCAAATGGAGGAAGGAGGTCAAGGAGGGTAGGGATCAGTGACCACCAACCACCACAACTTCATCTTGACAAAGATTCTATGTCAGGAAGCTTCATCAGAATGGCTTCCATAAAGCATATGAGTAACTTCAGTGTAATTTACATGGACTGAACTACACTGCTGAAAAGGGACTCACAGAAAAATTATACTCAGGACTCCTTTTGTCTGGAGCATTGGGTTTCCAGGGAGGCAAGTGGGGTGTTAGACACAGGTTTTATGCTGACCTTCCCTGAAACTTAATTTTTGGCTCAGATTAAAATGCAGTTGAATGAATCAAAGATTAGTCAACATGTGTAGCTAGCTTGGTGTTGTCATTTCCAGAGCATTCCTTCTTAAAGCAGCCCTTCAGAAATTTATTTGGACAGAGTGCTAAGGTAGCTCATACACTCAAATTTTACATCAAACATTTGATGCTTGCTGGTTGAATCAAAAATTGAAAAAATAGCCTGAGCTAAAACTTCTTATTAGATCAATTTTCCTTGTGTAAGCCACCCATTGCATCCAAAATCTGAATAATTTTCCATGAATATCTAGAGCATGTCTATATTAAATGCATTGCACATAATCAGTCCCAGAATGGGGTAGCAGTACCTACTCTACCTTGGCAGTCACTTGTGATACCTAACACACATTCAGCTGTTAACAGTGCTGGTACCCCAGCCTCTACTTCTGGTCACCAAAGAGGTGTGAGAAGCCATGAATAGCTACAAATGATGCTGCCTCAGCTCACCAACAAACTACTCAAAGCATATCTGTCAACCAAGCTAATAGTTTTTGCTATTCCTCTGTCACCATTTCCTGTTGTCTTACCATCTGGCAACACAGTTAAGGTACAAGACTTTGTGGTGCCGCTTCTCCAGTGAAAGCAAGACAAAGATGGGCCCAGGAGTCAGAGCAAGTCCTACTCCAATGCATGGGAGTATTGAGTAAAACTAATTTCACAGCCCATTTATTGGCTAGGGAAATTATCTCCATCTCCTCAGACTTGTTCCAAGTGCAGCAATAGAGGCACAGTGAAAAGCAAAGCATTCTGTTCAAAAGTAGTTGCAGAGTTTCCACCTTGACTGCCAGTGAGATAGTACGACACTGTAAGTGGGGAGTGCTGCAAGATTTTCTGAGCTGTGAAAAAAATTCAAGTTTCCAAAAAGGACATGCCTTTCCTATTACTTGTGCAAACTTTCAAGCACATCAATGCAGGTTCTTTAGGTTATATCCCAGTTTGAAGAAGGACAAAGATCCCCAGAAATCATTTTTCCCTGAGCTAAGGGGCAATTCTCTTTCCTCATTTCTTTTTATGAGCCTTGCTATAGTCACAGTAAGAAGTTCCATTTTCACCAATGTCTTTTTATTCTTCCAAGCTGTTTTCCCAAGGAACAAATGCTGACAAATCCAATGGTTTCCAACTCCTTCCCTATGTTGATATGTAGCTGTTTTCTTGGCACACTGCTTTTGGACTGTCTGCTGCCAGCTGACGCTTGTCTTATTTGAACCTCTCCTCCCTTCTTTCACTTTTCTTCACCGCAGTTGGCATCTGCACCCTTTCCTCCCTCTCAGTCACATTTCCTGTAATCTTCGATCCTATCTCCATCAGTCTCCACTCTACATACAAGTTCTGGCAAAATATTGCTCAGATACAGTTGGCGTTTTGGTTTGCTGTGTTGTGTTCTGGGTCTTTTCACACTACAAAAACATGACTCTTCATTGCTGTCTTAGGATAATAAATCACTTATGTTTTGACAACTCTGGCTCTACATGTTGTTACTTTGTCCAGTCTAATTTTGGCTATACGGATGCCAATGCCCTCCAAACAGCTCAGGAGTTCAAACTTTGATCTCAGCCAGTCAAACAGGACAAGTTACCCTTCTCATTGTCTTTGTGGTCAGTTCAGTCCTTCATGTTACTCCATGCAATAAGTTTACATTTCTTAAACTTGAAGGTCAGCATATTGCAGACCAGCTGCAGATCCCTTCAGTCCTCATGCTATCTCCAAAACTTCTTAGTTTCTTACCACAACACAGTTTTTTTACATCATTTTCCAGGATGTGCTAAAAGCTCACAGCAAAATCATATCTTACTACTCCATTACAGCACACAACCTTCTCCCTGGCTTTCAGAAGGGACCTCTCTGACATATGCAAGCCTTCTGCTTTGCACATCGTGAATAGTCTCAGGTTGCACAGAAAGGATTTAAGACCAAGGCTGGAATAGAAACCCTAGGCTGCCAGCCAAAGGGACTCCAAAACCCTAGAGGGATCTTCTAACTGAAATCATCAGCACTCAGACCTACCTCTCCCACTGACCAGTCCTCAGAGAATAAATGTCAGGCCTCTGCGTGCTCACTTTCCACTCAGCACTGACCACATCATCCCTGTGGGTCACTCAGGAAAATGAAAATAAATATAGTCCATGGCAACCCCTCCTATATCATTCTGTGTCTGCTTTCTGCATCGTAAATGGTGTGTTATACAGCTTTCTTACTACAGCTGTCTTTTCCAGCCCCAAGTGCTTTATCATTGCACCTATTCTCTTAAATTAGATGGAAGTTTGCATCCAACTGATAAATCTCATAAAAGATTTTCTCGGATTTAGCACCTTCTCAGGAGCCTACTAAGGAGAACTCTATTGCTGACAGAAAGACATAGATACCCAGTGCAACTATACAGGGACTTTTAGCAGAAGACCACCTGTATTCCACTTTTGGTTACTCACTCTCCCCTTTTTTCAAGCCAGAGTTGCATAATCATGCACATCTGTTCAAATATAGCAGGCAAAGAGCCCCTGGCAGTCTGTGTCAGCTCGTTCTCTCCTCCTTGTGGTTTTGGCTGGAATGGAGTCTGATGATGGACAAAGTCAGCTTTAGATAGATTTATCAGATAGCCTTGCATGGAAAGTATATGCTCTCCACGTGCTTTCAACCAGATGGACACACATCTGATTTTGTTTTCAGTTCCAAAATCTAAAATAGTTTTAGAGGTCACACCAATGTCTACTGTTCCTTTGTACACAGCTGTGAAGCAGTCACAGACATGACAGAAGAAAAGTAATATTAAGCCTGACTCAATGCTAATATGAAAAAGTACTGAAATATATCTAAACCCTCAAGATTAATTTATTTTAACTGTTTCCCTTCTGGGACCTGTGCATGCATACGCAGTAGGGTGTGATGGGGAGTTGCAGGGAGGATGAGGATGATAACATGTGAATGAGTGAGTCTACCAGGAGGCACCTGTGGAAAGTCAGTATTTTTCCTACATAGGAAAAGCCCCAAGAATTAGGTTCACAGTATGGGCAGGTGACTGGTGGCAAAAATGGTGCACAAGCATATTCTTATAGCTGTCTGTGCTGGTATTTGTAAGGGAAGATTGGCCTCAAGAAGTTCAGTTTGTTTCCTGGGGACTGGAAAACTTGTTTCTTTCTTTTGCAGAAAAGGCTGTAGTCTGGAGTTCCAGGAATATTTCTGGTGTGTTAACGGAGAAAAGGATTATCCATAGGACTTCTGTGGTACTTCAGCAGGTGACTCATAAACCACAAGTCTCCAAACTGCAACTGAAAGCATTGGTCTGTTAAGCTTACAGAAGTGAGTGCTTTTGGGGCTCCATGTGTGAGATACAGAGATTGACACAAGTTCCTACAACCACTCCATCAAAATTATTCAAGTGACCCATCTTCACTCTTGAAGCCCCTAATGGTTTACTTCCATCCAATCCCTCATCTTCACTTCATCAGACGTGATGTCCTTCCATTGAAGCCAGTCTCCATCATCCAGTTGCAAACTTTCAAGCAAGCATTTCTATTTTTCTTCTATCTGATCCTCAACCTTGGAAAGGACTTCTGGTTATCATACATAAATTTACATCATTTCCTTTTCCCTTCCTCCTAAAAGCCTACTACCTCTGCTTCAAAGGCAGCTGAAGCATTGGGATTTCTTAGCTTGCTGTATGCTGAGGCCACTACATATCACATTAACAGGTAAGGTCTCCCTATTTCTCTCCTATAGATCTGTTTATATTTTTCCCTTGATAGAAATGCCTTTTTTCTCAGTGTATGCTGTGCCTAACGTCAGAGAGTCCTGTTCCAGGACCTGACTTTCACACAACATAGAAACACAAATAACTATAAATAAATGTTTGATTGTGCACACGTGAGAGTGAGGAGCACATTCTTCCACATTTCTTGAGTGTAGAGGAGTAAAATATATCAATAGGGCAAAAGACAGTAATTTAAAATTAGTTTAGTTTTGGTTCTGTCTGTCAGATAAAGAAGCTGTCTGGAGTTCAAATTTGCCCCATTTGCCCAGTGTCTGTCAATGTCTCGACAACAGTAGAATAGAGGATGAAAAATGTTATTTTTCATCTTTCAGGTGTAACAAAATTGCTCTCCAACAAGTAAGAATCCAGAAATTTAACTTAGCTTCCTCTCAAGAAGGCAGCTCATTAAGCTTCCTGACAGGAGAAAGCAGTCTGTTAAATGTTGCTCAGCAGCATGCCAGAGCTTCAAAGAGATAGTATGTTTCCTTTTCAAAGGGGCCTTATTCTTAAAGTATGCACTCATAAAAAATGAGGATTTAACACAATGAACTCGTATGCTTTAAGAGTTAGCTGGAGCTAAAAAATGTAAATAAATTCTATCTACTAGACTTTGCTATCAGTTAAATCTGTACACTCATCATTGAGAACATGTGTTTAAAATTTCCCTATTTATCAGGCAAACAAAGACCAGATATACCTTCTGTGCTGATGCTAGAAAGCAATAATCTCACAAGGGGCTTCCTTCCATATATCAAGTTCAAAGGAGGAAAAAAAAAACCTAAACCAAAACAAACATCATGAACACAAAACATAAACTCCAGGTTGACTAATGAATGTGTGCACAGAAACTCATCTGTTAACAATATCATCTTACTAAATCAACTGGTTTAATGCATGTGAAAACATGTAGGAGGGATCACAGACTAGCAGAGCTATTTAAATTAGAAAAACTTGTGCTTCAAGCAGACAAGTTTTTGATCTATGACAAAAAAGAGATTATACTGGCCATAATATGACTTATTTTGTTATCAGACCTCAGCTCAACTGACACGTTAAATCATCTCTCTTGTACCTATTCGACACAGAACAAAATCAGATCCAAGCCTTAGTCCCAACTTTGGGAAACCTAGTTTAAGATACAGACTGCAATTTCACCATTCCTAATTATTTTTCAGTTTTTTCAGGCTTTGGCTTTAGTTTTTATTAACTGTAACAAATAGTTCTGATTTCATGAAAGTCCCTGTCCAAGCCTATTAAGCTTGTCTTTGAGTAGTGATTAAGGACCACTAAGCTAATTCACTCTGTCTTCCCTTTCAGCCTTCTGCTCCATCTCATGTACTCTCATTGAAGTTTTTCTTCACTTACTTTATTCTCATCTTCTTTTTACCATGGGAAAAGCTTTATGGATGTCTTACAGAGCTATATTTACCTGTTCAGTGTAACCTTTGTAATGACATCCTGCTGTTTTCCTCTAGGCACTGAATTCAGGTATGAATCATTATGAATGATCTGAGGAGCCATAATAACTCAGCCCTCCCTTTCTCCTCTTTTTTTCTTGTCTGTCAACTGATCAGTACAAATGGCTCCTACAGAAGTCCACCAAATAATTCCAGGGTGTTTTTTTTATTTATTCTTTGCCAAATGTCAAAGCATAACCTTGGATAATGCCTACCATAGCAAGGCTGTCCAGGTCTTTTCCCATCCAAGAAAAAGAGAAGATTTTGAAGCAGGCCTGCCTGAATTTTCTCAAAGGATGAACACACGAAGTGTTTATGAACCACACAATCATGGGTTCTACAAACATCTTCCCTTTTTTGGCCATACCTGTTCTGAAAGCTGACAAAATACCACAGTTATCCAAATGGGTGACTGCAATTGCACCACCGAAGCTGAAACACCTTCAACAACTGGAACCATCACATGCAGTCCACTGAGGGGGTTGTGGTCAGTAAGACATTGGTTTTTCAGGAACACCATCCTATATTTCAGCCAAGGTCAAACAGAGGAATGTATGGGATCTTCAGAGATATTGAGCAAAATTCCATTTTTACTAATACCATGAGATATTGTGATGTAGGTAGAAGGAAAGTTATTTCAATTATGCCTTTCCTTTAGATCAGACCTTTTATGCTCCTTTTCAACAGTATTTTCTAAGAACGATAGTTAGATTTGTAATGGCATACATAGCTATTATTTTCTTCAAAGTTTGGGTAAAAACTTCTAGCAGCTTTCCATCACTGTGTCTTTAACCTTACATTGTCTTTCCTGAACAAAACATCAATTTAAATACTGGATCCTGCAGAACCTGACTCATTTTTTCCCCTTTGGAAGAGTAAATAGTGTGTTAGTGCCAAACAAAAGGTGATGAAAAGTCTGTCTGCAGATGGCATTGTAAAAGCTATAAGCTTTGCTTTGTTAAAGACAAGCTCAGTTTGCCAAATCCACCAGCTGCATATAATGAAGTATTGCTGCACCAGTTTTCTTGAACCCTGTCTTCCAAGGTGGGAAGAATTTATTGATCCTTTCTTGCTATT
This sequence comes from Ara ararauna, assembly GCA_028858755.1. Lineage (NCBI taxonomy): Eukaryota > Metazoa > Chordata > Aves > Psittaciformes > Psittacidae > Ara > Ara ararauna. The sequence goes on along the minus strand of CM054376.1, from coordinate 119,220,114 downwards.
TCAGTCTGTTTGTCTGTTTAGCATCCAGCTGATGAGAGCACATGCACTATTTTTCATTAAAAGTACCAGAGGCACATGTCTCTGGACCAGGGAAGCATCACACATCTTTATTCGGTGGTATTCTGTCAAATCAATCCTTCACATTTAATCCATTAAATTCAGGACTTTCAGAGTAACACTGGATTACAGACCATGGCCAATTCTTTGAATGTGATTGATACCACATCTTACTTGTGCAGGCTAAATATGATTTCAGTGCTTATGATCCAAATTTTAGGATGTTATTTTTAATGAACCACATAAGTGTAAAGAACATGAAACACCAGCTGATGATAAGAGAATCAAAAGGTCATCTGTTTCCCTGGACTATTTTAATAGCCTCTGTCAGTATATCAGATTGAGGTACATTTCTTCTAAACCTTCTCAGAAATGGGTTATTTCTGATCCAAATTCAATTTTAAATTAAATATTCTTGTATATATTGGTGCTACTTGTTCAGCTTGTTCAGATGGGAAATCTTGAACAAGAATCTGAATCATCAGGACAGAAACCTCAGAAAATAAACCAAATAAATGTAAGAAATAACAGTGATGCTGCTGATTTTTTTTTTTTTTTTTTTGGCCTGGCAAATATATTTACAAGGCCTTTTTCTCTTGTATTTCTTCTGTATGATTCAGTTCAATGAGACTATTCAGACAATAAGACTATAAATGAGATTGTCTCATTACTGTGAAAGCATTAATGCAAGCACAAGCACAGTTGTCTTCTAACAATAGCTTTGTAAAACTGCTTTGAGCAGCACACGTTGTCCTGCTGCTTAAAGGTAAAATCATCAAATAAGCAACTGGTTCCACTATGTCTTGGCTCATGTAGCAGGTCGTAAAGAAGAGGAGAAAGGGAAATGGTGCTGCTGTCTCCTTGGATGGAGATCCCACTGGTTTCCTTGCCAATGCCTTGATCCTGTCAGTTACACTACATCACAGGTGCACAAATGATAGGCAATGTCTGGAGCTATTTCAGCACTACTCTATCCATCACTAGACCCTTGGAAATATGAAGATGTCATTAAAATACATAAATACATATCAATGCAAAATTATCTATAACATCCATCCAACTCTGACAAAAGAATTTGAAGTCCTTTAAATTAATGGTACATAATGAATCGAACATGCCCAATACAGGCAGATGGAAAATTAATGAACAGTAATGTGTATGTATTTTTAAGGTGATCTTGAAGTCTCTCCAACATAAAAAGGAATTTCCCAGGAGTGAACTTACTTTTTCTCATCTGTGAATATCACACACAGGTAATAAATCCTGCACATATTTACAGCTTGTGATGGTCAGAATTTTAAATAATTCTGACTTCAGCTGATTTTGTTTATTTGTTTCTCTTACAAGCTTGGGTGCAACATTTAAGTGCTCATGAATTTGGGCTTAATTCCTATTTTATGTTCTTCAGATTGACTTCCAAGGATGGCTGCAGTGCAAATGTATGACTCCTGTGAGAGACAGGTGCTTGTAAATCCATTGAGAAAGAATATCTATGTCAGAGATACTGATCCAGTAGGAAATCCCATTTTGAATAGTTTTATTTCTCCTAATGCTTTCCAGTAATAAGCCACTTCACAGAAGATAAGGCAACAACAGTTAGCATAGAAACCAAGTACAATGTAGAATGCTTAACACACAGAAAAATTATGTGTAAATTTAAAATGTTCCTGAAAGGAGTAATTATTTTGGCTGTCATAAACATCATGTCTGCCACATCTCAAAAGGCAATTCTCTTCATCAGTGAAGTGACTGCTTCACCTTTAACAGACTATAAAAATCAGAAATTGTATTAAAAAATATATTGCTTGGATTCAAGTGCTCTTGTTCTCAGAATAACATTCTACATTTACTTTTCAACTGGAGGATCATGTCTTCTCTAATTGAAGGAACCTGGTCTCTTACTGTGCCACACAATCTGCTTCAATTTCTGTGCACAAGGCACAGCCTTCTTCACATCATTCCAGGCCAAATGCAATAGTTGCTCAGTGGTAAAACTACACAAATTAAACAAACCACAAGAAATGGACTGTGGTGTGGGGAGGATAGAACAGGAGAAAGTAAAGCATGGGCTCAAGTAAATGTTATGTTTGATGAAGTGAGTCATCTAGAAGAAGGTTATGTCATGGATCTAACTTCAGGAAGAATAAGGGACTGCAGGTCCATGCCGTTATGGAAGAATGATCCTTTTGGCTGCAAAATGTCACAGCTCTTCCATTACCGCAAGGTGGTGACAATTCAGGATGATTCATATTGGCTCCTGAGTTCTACTTTTCCCCCAACTGTCACTGCTGCTGAAAATTCAGTTCTATTGCTTGAAATTCATTTACATGTATGATTATTAAGATTGATAGCAGCAGCTTTCACTCCTTCAATCAATAATTTTTCCCTAACCAAGAACAGAGGATAAGGTTTAGTAATGATGGCTTAGACCTTAATCTTCAGGGATCAAATCTGGGTTTCTTATCTGCTAATCTCTGAAGAGTGTCTGCAGAAACAGACATATAATCCATGAGCATGGGTATGGCTGGTAAACCAGACAATATGTACAGCTGTAAGACCCAAATATTCAGAGAATCATAGAATAGTTAGGGTTGGAAAGGACATTAAGATCATCAAGTTCCAACCTCCCTGTCACGGGCACGGACACCTCACACTAAACTATGTCACCCAAGGCTCTGTCCAACCTGGACTTGAACACCACCAGGGATGGAGCATTCACAACTTCCTTGGGCAACCCATTCCAGTGTCTCACCACCCTTATAGTAAAGAATTTCTTCCTTATAACCAATCTAAACTTCCCCTGTTTAAGTTTTAACCCATTACCCCTTGTCCTCTCACTACAGTCCCTAATGAAGTTGCCTTCCACACAGTCGAGGAACCTCCTGGATTGCTTGTTTGACACCATCAGGGCAGACCACAGTTTTAAACTGCATTCTAGCTACAACATGTTGAATCCATTTAATAGTGTTTTAATTACTTGTTTCACCTTATTCACCCTACAAGCGAATGCATCTGGCCAGCCTGAAAAAACGTCTGTCAATACCAACAAATATCCATAACCTCCTTTCCTAGATAATTTGAAAAAGTCTATCTGCCATTTTTGTCCTGGATAGTTTCCTTTTCCAATTGTTCCAAGTTGATTCCTGTTTTCAATTTTAGGGTTATTTCTCAACCCCCCACCTGCTGTACTGAGTTTTGTGGGGGTATCCCCTTACTTTTTCAAAGTTTATCTATTAAACATGCTCAGGTATGCACATAAAATTTAGAAAATTGCTTGAAATTTCTGGCTACAAAATAGCACAGTTATGCTGAACTGAGTAATGAATCCAAAATATAAACAGAATGTTCTTTCAGCTTTAAGAAAGACATCTGTGTCTTTAGAGATGACAGTGAATTCTGAGGAAGAAGTTGTATGCAGCCAAAACAGTTGAGTATCTTTGAACTGTGATATAATGTACAAGGTTTTGCAAATATTTATGTTTGGCTGAAATATTTCCATTTCATTTTAAGATCTGACACCAATGTCTGTTTGGCGATCCATGGATGTTCCTACAGAAACTGATGTAAAATTAGTGGAGTTAAAATGAATTTATGCTGGGGCAGCTGAAAAATGCAATGTAGTCCTTGATGCCTGTTATCTGGATGAAATGACGAAACAGAGCCACCCTGTAATTTCAGCCTTGAATGGTGTATTTAATGCGGACAGTACCATCTAGTGGGCAAAGAAAGAATTAAGAGTACAAACGCAAGTAAACAGAATCCTGAGAATCAAAGTATGATATTGAGACTGAGGAAATATAATGGCAATTAATACCTCTTTCAGAGGATAAGATTCATAATATTTCATATTAACGTGAAAAATGCATTTAAAGGAAGACATTTAGGAAAAATTTAAAAGAATTTGGTATAATTTTTTAATTACCAGTGCCATACTTCAGCTAGATATGATTACAGCTTCTTTCTCATAATTGTAAAGCCCTATGTTCTAGCCCTTTAACTGCTGGATTTAGACTATCTCATAAATCTGCACAGTCTTATTTAACTTTGGTTTAGATACCTTCTTTTTCTTCATGAAAATCTATAACATAGTTCTTACTGTCTTATTGTTATTTTAATGTTGCTCAAGAGGAAGCACACAAGATTTCAGTTTTTGAATTTATATTTTGCCTGTTTATTATCTGCTGGCTTAGCTATTTTAGACTGCCTCACTTCTGGGAAGCTTCACTTCTCCTGGTATTATAATATGTCAGTCTTAAAAACTACCAAATTCCTATAATGTTGACTGCTCTGTACTCTTGGTACTGTAAAACCAGAAGTCAAAATGTTATTTCCAATTCTCCATCTCACTCTTCGTGTGACTTTGTGTAATAAAATGTATAGATAACTCTTCCCTTTTTCTGTCTCTAAAAATTTATGAATCTTTTTGTCTCTTCTGGAAATCAGAATTAAGTTTTATTACAAAATTTTCACAAATTAGTTTCCATTTTCAATGACTTCTGCTTTTCTTTTTTTTCCCTTACTTTTTCTTCCTTTTCTTCCATAAAATGCATTTATGTTTATGTATACAACTCATTATACAAAACCAACGTTCTGCAACAACTAGAGTGTGAGTAACTGATTACTAGTTCTTCACTTGGGATAGCGTCTCACAGGCAAGGACAACTGCAGTATTTTGTGAACATTTCTGTGAGCCAGCTAATATTCTTCTCTGATATTTCATTTCTATTTTGCTGATGGGGAGCCACCAAATTACAGTTATCTCAAGAGGACCACACTCTTCTCACAGGATGATTTATGAATGAAGAGCACCAAGAGTACAGCCTCTCCTTGGAAGCCCATCCCTGTTTGCAGTCAGGCTGAGAGGAACGTGAGAACTACATATTCCTGGGTATCTTCAACCAGCCAGCAGTGGCTGAGGATCTGTCAAAGGCAAAGTTTGTACAGGTTTACTTAAAACTTCTTGGAGCTAAATTCTTAGTTCATGTTAATTGTCATCTGTTCATCTCAGACCATTTACAAGGTCTATGTATCTTCATCTTCCTCCCTCTGCCCCCACACAACTTACACAGTGAGTCGTTAATAACGCGCATGTGGAACATGTTTCTGGGGTTTATGGGATTTTTCTTGAGAGCCATGAAGCTGAAGTCAGTTATGACCAAAAGCACAGAGCAGTGACAAGAGTTAAAATTATTTGGAAGGATGATATTGCAGAAGTTGCTGAAACAACTGTAAATATCTGTATTCTTGCTACTAGACAGTATTTGAATCTGGTGGCAATGGCGAAAAGGTGGTAGACAAAGCTTTTCCTATAAAAAGCTTACAAACTATTCAACTCCTTTTGCTTAAATAAAACTCAGATTCAACTTACTGAACATGCGGAAGTTTAATATACTATAGAATCAATAGGTGATGACTCCCTGTCACCAGGGAATTGAATTGCAGATTTTATTTGAGTTAGATTCCACAGGCTTCGACTTTACAGTGCCATTTTTGGAGGGACTAGAAATAAATCAGTAAATAGGAGTCTTAGCCTCAAAGAGTTCTTTATGTAAAAGGTAATACAAGCCCTTAATAGAAGACTTTTCCAGGTGTCATATATAAATTATGCTACAATATACATTCTGGTCATAACCTGCCATTTACTACCTTGTAGTGTATCCAGGACTTTAAAATTACATTTTTCAGCTTTTATTGCCGTGTGTTTGCTTCAGGGGAGAGCAAGGGTGACATCCAGTGGTCTATTAACTTAGTTGTACAGAAGGACTATGCCTTCAGGGAAGCAAGATCTTACAGAGGCCTTAAAGACGCAAAATAATACCTATTAAAGCTTAGATCAAAATGATTGCATGATTTCCCACCTGCGCCCCGGACTGCATCTTTTAATAAATCATTTCCATTTCTCCATACATTTTAATTCAGAATTAGGAAGCAAAGAGCATTAGTAAACAACAGGAGACTAAAGGAACATTCTGAAAACTAGCTTTTGCTCAGATGAAGTAGCAAGGTTAATCCCCAAATTCAACAGCTTCCCTAGAGGGGATGGATGTTCAAGCCAGAACCATCACTGATAAATGGTATCTATGGATGTACCATTTATATTTGTAGGGCTTCCCTTCCCCAGCTTTGCAACAGAAAAACAGTGAGAAAAAAAAAAAAAAATCACTATTTTCTTTGTTTCCTTCATTTTCCTGCTGGTTTTGGGTATTTCAATATCAGGGAAGGTATTATGTAGTCATATGAAGAGGGAAGTATTATTTAATCTTAAATCCTTTAATTCTTCCAAACAATATTCACCAAGTTGGTAGAACTGGGGGTACTTTACTGGCCAGAGATAAGCAGTGAATATGTTTCTGAAACTCATGGCAGCATATTTTCAACATTTAATTTTGGGAAGAGAAGTAAACATCATGTTTCTCCTGATGTTCCTTGCTTTCCAGCCCTGTATATGTCTCAGGGATAACCCGCAGCACCCCTAAGGCTGTTCAGGCATATATTATGGCATAGACAAATGCCGTACATGTGGGGTCTTGTATGCTCTGCAGGGCATCTTCCAGCCGTATGTCAGGCTGCCTTTGGGAGTGTGCTCACTGTAGGTCTTGATGATCCACAGAAGGCAGACTAGGTATCATGCAGGAGAGGTAGGTTTCTCAGTATTAAGGAACTTTCAAAAATGAGACTATGCCTAAAATGTTGGGGTTACATGAGAGCCTGCTTTCACTGAAATTTAATATAATCCCACCAAAACATTACAGCAACTAAAAGTACTACTGTTACCTTCCCTTTGGGGGGGGGGGGGGGGGGGGGGAAAGGTGCCTTTTAAATCTTAAACTGGCTTTGAAAAATTTACAGTGATGCCGCAATAGAATTCTTTTTTTAACAAAGAAACAAAGAGCTTTGCAAATAAAAGAGTCAATTACTGGAGAAAAATGGGGAAAGAATTTTGAAGTATATCTGTTCATTCAAATATTTCTATTTATGTCCCCAGTTCTGTAATTTCAGGATAAGAATTTCTGTAACAAGTGGACTGACTACACCTCTCTTCAATTTTTTTTAGCGGTTAATTGATTCATGAAAATTTGACAGTACATTCATTCACTAATAATCTGGACTCCATCCGCTTTATCAAAATGTCTTTTTGGGTCATCTGATATCATGATACACCTTCTGATGTCAATAAAAAGCAATTTCAATGAGGTCTGTAAAACCAAACCTCCAATAAACCTGATATTGTATGCACCTTCATGTACCATTTCTGTCCAATACTGGCAATGCCGAAAGAATTATGATGCAGATCATAGAATCATAGAATAGTTAGGGTGGATCAACAAAATTACCTCTGTGTCCAAACTGTCTGGCGATATCCCAAGCCTTGATTTAGGCAGGTAGGACCCCAAAAAAGTGAGGATGGCTCAGAGAGTGAAGCAGCATCTTTTATTAGACCAGCTGATGCCATAAGAAGTAGTACTTGAGCCTCAGAACCCATGACTTCATACTGAACTCAACGTAAAGATTAAGGCATCCTACAGACAGACTGAGAAAACCCCGTGGGCTAAGTGGGGATATGCCAGCACTCATAGAAGTTCAGGTGTATTATTTGTGCTTCTTCTCTGTGACAAGGTGTTAGCTGCAGCTGACAGGAGGCGCTGGTCTCAAGATGATGATTTTGAGCACTAACCTAGATCTCTATTCGACACACAAAGAAAAGGGGGAGGAAGGAGTACACCTCCTCCTTTTGCCCAGTGACTCACTAGTTAGCTCTTCTGTCCAGCAGGAGGAAGACCTGGGCTACATTTCTCTTTGGTCCCTGTGGAGACCTGAAGGTTCATCTCAAAGACCCCAGGTGGATGCTCCAGCAAAAACGATATTCTGAGTTAGAGTATTATGTCTTGAGTATTTTCCATTTAGTGTTCAACAGAGCTTGTGCAGGAGTCAAGCCACCCCCATCCTTGTCCCCCAGCCATAGACTTATGCTTTCTCTGCCCTAATAATTACTTAATTATTGCCACATGGAAAAGTTTCAACAGATGGTCTGGAGCTAGAATAAATTCTATTCCTACAGGCCAAGGATTCAACAAAATTTGGACCCCACACCCCAGTAAGCCCTCTAGCAGCTGAGCCGGTGGAGCTGGCAACAAGCCTTGAGCCTTTTACCAGATGATGTATTTTGTGGCTGTTCTCTGTAAGCACCTATCAAGACAGTAGATGAAGGGGCACACGCATCTGGGCAGCAGCTGAGCAAGTATTTTATGGATATAAGTTTTAGATCCACATACCAGTGAGGCAGTTCATAGGCACCTCTGTCCTTTATTGAATGAATATGAAAGGCTTGCCTCATACCTGATTCTATCACTACTTTGTTTCCCCCATACTCCCTCTTGCCATCCCCACAGTTTTGGCCCTAGTTGCTCACAGCCGTGCTGCTCCTTCCACGAGTCTTGGGTTTACAGCAATATTATAGTATCTGAACAAAGCAGGAAGTCAATCATTCAATTTTAAACCAAGAGGCCATTATGATCAGCTGCTTTGATGAGTTATACAAAACACGTTAAGAGAGGGGCATGTCGTGTAGCACAGATCAGCCCTTTCCAGCAACACAGGAATACCTCAAGAGGATCTGACTGGCCAAACAAAGCTGTGGGAGGGAAGCCCAAGCTATCAGGATAATACCATGTGGCAGCTCAAACAGCAACATTTATTTCAGGACTGGCTTAAACATCACAGATATCCAAAAGGAATTTCCAGGCATGAAAATGAAAGCTGTCTTACATGCACTGATAGTAACCATATCAAAAAAGATTGAGGGCCAGCTGTACAGTTTAAATATGTTTAAATTGGGCTGCTATCTGCGGAATGACAATGGAGAAGGATTTGATATGAATGCTTGCTGGAAAACTCAGCACCATATTCTGTCTCTGTTGGTGCCATTGAAGTTGCACAAGCTATGAGTGAAATCAACTCAGCATCATTTGGAAAGCACTGTGCAACAGCTAGGGACTGAATTTATATAATAAGTAAAAGGCAAAAGCAGTTTATTTTTAGCTGACCATGTGTAGCAAGCAGGCCTAGAAATGGAGACTGAAGTATGACAAAACAGCATTATCCCAGGAAGAGAAATGCAGTTAACTAAACCCAAATAAACACACAGTGAGTAATGAGAAAAAAATCAGGACTGACTATACAGAGCAGGAAGTCTTGATATGTTCAAAGTAAGGGTTTACAATAAAATGATTTATTAAAATGAGCTTCATATGTTGTGCTCATTGAAGCGGCATTTACAGTGGGTTCACACCGCATCACCATCAGATTTTCACCTCAAGTAGGATTACTTCTTGTTTCTGCTCCAGTCCATTTTATCTCTGACTCCTTACACATCCGCTCACCACCCCGCTAAGGATGAAGGTCTGGAATACTGTGAAATGAGCTGCAGTCTCTGAGACTGGGCTTGCAGAGGACACTTCTATCTTGCGGCACTTAGAAAAGTGTAGCGTGTGATTTTTCCCACCGATTTGTTGAAAACAAAACCTTTCAGACTATGACATAAAAATGTAGTGTTAAAATAAGTGTCCACCCACCTCTGTAGCAGGTGTGTATCTGGATCCTCTGGCATACTTTGCTGAAGCCTGTTCCAGAGCTGAAATACACAGAGTGGGATGTTTGCCTCCATCAGAGACTTTTGCAAAGGCCACTTCCACGAGGGCTGAGGAGTGCCACACTTAGCAAAAGACAAGCACTTTGCTGCAGTGGGCAAGAGGAGCAGCCCCAGGTTCTTTATCCCTACCTGTGCTGCTTCACAAGCTTTTACCTGGTAGATGCTCAACATTTCACTGTTCAACACTATTTAAAGTGCAGTGTTTGGGGCAGGTCTACTGGCTGAAGAAAGGCCAGCTGTCAGCGACTGCTTTGTCATGTGGAGTATGGTCAGATGCTGGGGGCCTGTGCAACCTCCTCCCTGGTCCCCACCACCCTGGCCCTGGGGTCCTGCAGATACCCACTGGTGACCAGACCATCAGTCACAGTGGGGCAGGAGGGATAGCACAAGGCAAAAACATCTGCAGTGAAAGACTCATCTCTACCCAAAATCTCCTTCCACGGTGTCATGGTTTAAGCTTCTCTAACTCACACAGTCTCTCTCTCACTCACTTCCCCCTCTTTCTTCTCCCTGCTCCCGGAGGGATGGGGAGGAGAATCAAAACAATGCAACTACCACAGGTTGAGATAAGAACAGTTTAGTAACTAAAGTATAACACAAGACCACTACTGCTACCACCAATAATAATAATGACAAGGCAAACGCAAGGCAAGAATACAATTGCTCACCCAGCCCGACCAAGCAGTGCACCCCTACCCTTCCGGATCTCTGCTCTCTGCTCTTTCATCCTGGGCATGACGTGCTGTGGTATGGAATAACCTCTTTCGTCAGTTTGGGTCAGGTGTCCTGCCTCTGCTTCTTCCCGGCTTCCCCTCCTCCCTGGCAGAGCATGAGACTCAGAAAGTCCTTGGTCAGGCCAAAACATTACCAAGCAGTAACTGAAAACACTGGTGTTATCAGCGCTGTTCCCAGGCCCAAAATCAAAAACACAGCGCTGCACCAGCTACCAAGAAGGAGAAAAATGACTGCTGCTGCTGAACCCATGACACACAGGAAGAAATTAATGAATTAAAAAGAAACAAAGCTTTCAGGTCTTGCTATTAGTTCAAAAACTTCTGTTAATAAGAATCTCAATTTTAGTTGCTGCTGTTTGTGTGAGAAGTATCCTTTCCAAATAACCATCATCTAGTTAAAGATAAACCATTCAGACATGCTTGTATAATGAAATAAAAGACATAATGAAATAAGAGACACTTTGGACTCAATAAACCTCTAACAATCACAACAACAGTTATTGAGGAACTTAAGAAACTTAAGAATCATTGAAAGTTTTCCAGAGGAAAAAAAAAAAAAAATTGGTAGGGTCAACCTGAAATATTTAAAGTCTAAAGCAATCATTCAAAATATGCTTTTCATGCTACAGATTTTGTTGGCACATCTTTCCACACCCTACTTAGAGCTACCTGCATAAGGCATGCATTAATTAGCTAGACATACATAGCCAGTGAAATATATACATGAATTTTATGCAAACTGTCTATAGCGTACAGCTTGACTCTTGTGTCTTTGATCTGCTGATAATCTCCAAGTGTGTGGATTTCAGCAGGCCAAATAATTTTTATCTCTGCTGCGAGTATTTCTGGCAAGTTTTCCATCAGTAGGAAATGAGCTGGAAAACTCTGGTGAAACTTCAAAGCAACAGCTTAAGGTGATCTTTCATTTCATGACTTTCAGTCTGTCTCTGCTGTTTAACAACATTCTGAGTTCTTTCTCCCTAGAACACTTTTAAAAACTGTGAATACGATGTTTATGAAAATCATACACAAGATTATGAGAGAGATCCTTTCACTTTAGAATACACAGGGCACTTCGCAAGCTATGAAGATACTAAAGGAAGTCTTGAAGCCTCAAATGCTGCCTATTACTACTGCATTCCTTTGTACAAATAAATAGACTTTAAATTCTTTTACACTTCAGAGTAGCATTTGCTGGGGCAGGAGGTGCATCGTTCATTTGTCTGACTGATTTGTACTTTAATTTTTCTCCCCATTTTGCTATAATCATCCCACATCCTGTGATAGTGTATTTCTGAGCTCTAGTAAACGCCTTCACGTACACCTCACGTGGTACAATAAATTAGGGACAATGCGAAGCCTGTTGTAACTCATTCTAGGAAAAGGGGCAACATAGCCAAAAATCTGAAGAGCACAAAAGCAATATGGCTTCCAGGGCTTAAATTCTAAGGTAAGGCAAGACACAAGCATATTTAATTAGAGAGAGAATAAAAAGAAGTCTCAGCAGTAATCTCCTCAAAAATATCTTAAAAGGTCACCTGGACTCAGAGATGAATGATGTGCGGAGTCCATTGAACTGTGCCTTCTCCTGGAGCAATTTACCCAGTTATTAATTGTCCAGTCATTAACTGGGTCTGTGCAAAGAGCTTCACATGCCAAGTGAGGCCAAGATATACTTGACTTTTGGAATATTATTTGCAATTGCATTTCTCTCGCTTTTGGTATAATTATTATTCTTAAAACAGCCTGTTTCCTTCTCAGAAGTAAATGTCACTTCACAGCAAAAATGCTACTGAAAGTCACAAAAAAGAAGACTGCAGTTACATAATTATTGCTCCAATTCTTGGCTAAACACCTAGAAAGCAACACAACAGGATCTGAACTAACTGGTTGCCATAACGCATAATCCTATTCCAAGATAAAGTAGAAACCAAATAACCTCTAATAGTGACCAGTTAAAGAAACTAAATCAATGTGAACAGTTCAAATATTTGTTCACTTGATGACAGTAATCTTGAAGAAAAAAACAGTGAGATTATGCAGCTCTGAGAGATCATTTATTTTTTCAGTGCGCTGGAAGAACATAGAATCCATTGACCTGGAACAGCAGCAAGAGCAAAAAAAAACAACTCCAATGACAGTACCCCTGGCAGCATCTAAAAGCTGATGTTTCTGTCAAGGAGGAGGCCAGGAGGCAGCACACACCAGTGAGCTTGCCAGAGCCACAGCACAACCGGCAACAGGGATGGATTTCAGCTTCATCTCAGATGTTACCTTGCTGTACAGCTGCTTCTGCCGTATGGTACAGCATGATTTGTCTAACCCGCATTGGGTTGTGTGTCCTGATTCTGCCTAAAGCCATCTGCAGACAGAGAAAGGATATGCCCAGAGATCCGGTTACCTTTTCCTCACTTCATAAAAGAATGCATCAAAGCAGTAAGAAAGCAGGGAGAGAGGCAAGGCAGGTTAGTAATTCCCTGGTTAAAAGAAGCACTGGCAATAAAGAAAAGGAGGAATCAAGTCAGACCCTCAAGGCAGAATCTGCTTCTGCACCCTCCAAGTCAAGACGACTAGAGTGGGCACCCCACAGATAACACATCTTTAAGTATCTTGTGAAACAGAAAAAATTCTCCAAATCACTCAACATAGGAATAGGCCCAAGTGTAATTCCTCAGGTCTAGAGGATCAACACAGATAGCTCTATTGAACAGGCAGCAGCACCAAGTAAGCAAAGCACTCCAGACACCACTGGACAGAGAAATGGGCCTGGAGTACGGCTGTGGCTGGGGGTGTTCAGTAACCCAGACTCATCAACTTGGGTAAGAACTGACACAAAGGTCAGCCCTTGAACATCAGCCATGCCTGGAAAAGAGTGGAGTGAGTCCCTGTCTTTACATTGTTCCACTACAATGATCGTACTGTAAATGCTACTGAACTTACTCCCAGTCCCCAAGGCAAAGCACGTTGCCACATTCTCACAGATGGGGAGAATATGAAGCTGACCAGATAGTCTGATGTAGCCAGATATGTCAGCTGTGTATTAGGGATTGGGACTAAATGTGAATCACTGTATTTCCTCAGGTGATGCGCCTTCCCCATTAAAGAATTACATTTCAGAATTGGTTCAGATGTAGTACAGAGCAGAGGAAATTAGCATCTATTTCCAGTACCAAAATTAATGCTCCCTAAAGATCAATCTGTTCTGTTGATAAATGTTTATCAGTAATGCTCCCACCATTTGAGGTTGCACATAGGTAGGGGCATCCTGAAAAACAATGCTAAAAATGAGTCCAGTTTGTTTAGAACCAAATTCAAATACTAATTCACTCCTAAACCTGCACTAGCAACTAGAAAAAAACCCACCCTGTATTCCCTCTCTTCTTCCAAGGCCTAGGATGCAGACATTAATAAGGTCTCACGGCAAGCTGTGGTGCGTCAGGACTAGGACCAGGAGCCATCACCTTGTTGGTTCACCACGGACTCCACTATAGAAACTGCTTTCACTCCACTGACATTGTAAAGACAAACCATCTTAGGTTTGCACAAGAAACACTGTAATTAAGGGTGGACCAGATTTACTCATCTCTTTACTGCTTAACCAGGAATGCCAAATAGGTGAGTTTGTCCTTGGATATCTGAAACAATGCAGTTTTGCTTATGAAAATAGCTGCTATGCCTCCACTGCAAAAATAAAGCAATCACAGTGTCACATTAGTTTAAAAATTTTATGATGCATTAACATCTTTCTGAACTTCAAGTCCTTTTAAAAGCGGCTTGGAGAAAAAAGCAGCTTCCAGAGTGTTTCACTAGCACATTAAGTTATGCATTCTAAGTCCTAGAGGTGAAACGTTTTTAGCATTTATGGGAGCTCTGGGCTTTCAGTCCTTGTGCTGAGCCAGCTATTAATACATGACAGAAAGCATCTGTGATCTACTGCTTGCAGGGTTCAAGCCCCAAAGCATCCAGAAAGCCTGTGCATAATCCTTCACTCACACGGCTGATTGACCACACCACATCCAAGTCAATGTGATGCATACGCTCTGAAGTGACAGATTCAAAATATAATGTACTCTGCAAATTATTTGATCTTAATTAGAAGAACAAGGGTCTTTTACATGACAATTTTCTTCTAGAAAAAGGCATAGGGCATGGAGAGATATTAATGTCAGCATCAGTCCTCATAAAACACAGAGACAAGATCTATTTTAAGGCTTGTGGATATGAAGTACACATTAAAAATGAGATTATGCTGCTGCTAATGGGGAAATGATTGCCATTCTAACTTCCCACTAAATCAGACTGGGGTGTCATTACGAACATAATAGCTCTTTACAGAGAGAACAGCCCACTCTTCTGTTGGAGAATGCCTCACCCATTTCTTTGATGTCCAGGCTTCTGTTAGTCTCTGTGTGAGCACACGAGCAAGTACATAGGTGCAGGACCAGGCCCAAGCAGTCGGCCCAACATCAGGCAGTAACAGACCTTTCTGAATCATATATATATAGCCTTTGTCACATGAATGTTCCTACTCTGCACTAGGTTGGGGTATTTTTGCTGGAAGACTAGATCAAAGCTGTCTAGCTAGAAAGAAATTTCATTCACTTCAGTCTGCATAGAAATATGTTGGGTTTAGACTTGAATTTTGAAGATGGCATATTTTCACAACTTTGGTCTTCCTTGAGTAATATGATTACCCTTTTTTACCTGTTACGGCATCGGTGCCTGCTATCTAGCAGCTTTTCCCTGTTAGCACAGTTTCTGCAATTAAGATGTCAAGCTGATAACCAGGGTAATTATGTAAGTGTTGTCTATGGGAATTCTGACTGGATGAAAACAGGAGAAAGAAAAAATGTGCTATGATAATGCCTGGCAAAACTATACGTGTGTGTCCCTTTGCCAGCATGTCTCAGAGCACTGCACGGGAAAACAGGTTGTGTTCTCCAATGCTTCGCGCAAGGAAAGCTTTGGGAAGACCTGCAGTGCAGCCTGTGAAGTGGCTCATCACACTCCTGCCACGGGGATGCATCCCTGCACTGTCTCTTGCCTCTCTCAGGCAGCTGCGAGTCAGGGTGGTTTTTCTTCTGTAGGAGAGCTCTGTATCAGGGAGTTGTGACTGCCCATCTGAGGCACTGAAAATCTTACCGTGCTCATCTCCCTGAAGTCACAGAATGGCAATACAGATGTGAGACCGCATGATCTGGAGAATGATTTTCCCAGCGATGACCATTCCTTGCATTACAGGGATGCTGACCCTGATTTTCCCAAATATGGGTAACTCAGCTGCATAACTGTAGGGGGTGGGGGGAAAACTCAGACAGAGTCTTCCCCGAAAACAGCTAATGCACACAGCCATCACATGCTCAGTTAAGTACACTCCACACACTGCAGCACCAGTGGAGGGGGATGGGGATACAATCCCCTTAGCTCACATAGAAAATCTGTGCCTGTTCTCACATGCTGGAAACACACAGTCTGAAAGACAAAGCAGTGCATTTGGGAACAGATCACAATAGCAATTTCTTTTACTGGCTTGATTTAACAGTAGTGGAGAGCAGGCATTCATATCCCAGGTCCTGTTGAGAATTGTGGCAAATTTTATCATTCCTGGGCTAAATTCTCTAATGTATAGTCATTTTAAGTCACTTGCTGTGGAAGGAGCCCTTGACTTGACCCCTTGCCTCCGCAAAAACATAACACATTGTTTATGTCATTTATACCCATTCCAATTCACCTCATTGCACAAAGCAGAGCCTTTAGTTTGGGAAGCTATATTGACTGCACTAAAAAAATCACGGATACAATTCAAAACCTACTGGAATTAAAACAAGAAAAACATATAATTTGGACTCGAGTGACCAGAGTGAAAACTGGGGTGCTGCCACTCGCATGTTCTGTATGGCCTTTATGTGAGCCAGAGGCTATGATGCTTTGAGAGAAAAATGCACATCAATTCCAATAGCACATTAGAACATTTTAACATCCACAGCTATACACTGCAATGGTCTGCAATGTGTCCTAGTCACAATTCACAAGTCCAGTCCTGCTCGGATATTTTAGTCTTGCAAATACATTTTTCTCCAAACGGGTTGCTCAGCAATAATGATTATTCAGAGAAAAGCGGCAGACAGGGTCAGGCAGCAGCAGAATGAAAAGTGAAAACTTGAAAGATGCTAGATGAATATTTATGCAGAGCAATCTTCACTCTCACATTATGGTGCATAATGGGATCAGCAAAGCTAACGGAATTCATGCTGCGTGAACTTCCTCTGTGAGAACTTAAGTTTAATCTGCACGTAAGAGTGACAACCCGTGAACAGAGAGAAAACGTTCGATGGCATGTAAAAACTTCCCTGAAATAATGTTTCTGACTATATCAATATTCTGGCAATGACAGAATAAACAGCTTTTATTTTTTCTTCCAAGCAAATTTTAAATCCACAGGCCGCTTTTTTTAAATGGCATCCAAACATTGTTGCAGCAGACTTTGCTCTTTTGTTTCACTGCCAATTTGGTATGTCCTACTGGCAACTGAAAAGCATCCACGGGGATCAAGTAATGAGGACAAGGATTTCGGAACAGCCTGACAATGACCATCACATGGGCTGGTGACGACAAGGAGCAGGCAGGCAAATTTCTGCCCTGATACTGCAAGATTTGTCAGGGAATACTTTTCATTGCAAAGCGAATGGCCGTTGGATGACTTTGGAGAGGCTGTCTTATTCCGCAAGATTTTCTTCTTGATGTGTACAAAGCTCTCTTGATGCACACGGATGCTGAAATCCATTCCTGCACTATAGGCTCAGCACAAGGCCTGCAGATCAGTTTACTCCTTTGGGGGGCTGCAGATTTACTGCACAGATAGATAGACCTGCATTTCATCTACTCTTTGTATTTTATATGAGCAAGTCACTACAAAGCCCAAGAATCTATTGCGATCCATCATTATGCACAAACCCCCAAGGAGCTGATCACCTGTGGCAAAATACCTGTATATTTAGACAGGTATCGAAACACTTCATACTTACAGAAGGGTCTTAAAAACTTGCTTAGCAAGAACATTTTTTTCCTTGACATTTCTACAGTATACTGACATTGTTATTGCTTTAAGTAAATTTAATTATTACGACAGTTTTCCTTACCGTGCTTTAGCATTCCCTTCACTAACCCAGGGGCCCTGCTTCATCCCTGTACTCCACTGAATGCTTCAGCACATGTCTAATCCTTCAGGAATATACGAAAACACTGTATTGAATCTGGATCTCTATGAGAAACTGGAAAACAATGCGATTCCAGCTACCTGAAATATCTGAACCCTCAAAAATACTCAGTGTTGGTATTATCTACATGTTTATATCTCATTTTGCTCCTCCAGAATCAACACATTTATCATTATTCAGTAGTAACTGATGTGTCAGAAGCACATCAGGCAAAAACAACCAGTTACCTCATGCATGACTTTGAGAATATACAAGATAAACTTCAGAAGATGCAGAATCTAGCCCATACTAGTAATCCTAACTTTCCCTCCTGTCGCTATAACATTTCAAGAGGCTGTGCTCCGCCTGTAGCGAGGGTAAACGAGTCAGCCATTTCGAGCGCAGCACTAGCCCAGGGCCATCCTTCTCAATGTTTCAAGGCCGGGGAAAGCAAAGCTGTGAAGACAGGGGACGGAGCGGTCTGCAGAGCCATTCTCAGCGGCCGCAGCCATTGATATTAAAGTACCATTTTTACACGACACTTTGCTCGCCCCCCCTCCACGGGAAAGTGCGCGGAAGTCGCTGCTTTCCAGGACCCTGCCGCCCGCTCGGCCTTTAAGCTCACAACCACCCCGCTGCCGCCAACATGCGCCTGCCCCCGTTCGTTCATGCTAAAAATAGACGGGAGAGCCTGACAACTGCCTTCTGATTGGCTGTCGCTGAGGCGCCGCCAGCCTATGGGAGCGCGGGGCGCGGCGGGGCGCTGAGACCGACGGCCGGTTCGGGGAGAGCAGGGTGTTCCGAGCCGAGGTGGCGCGGGGCGGCGGTTGTGGGCGTACGTGGGCGTACGTGGGGGAGCCACCGACCGGGGCAAGGCCCCGCAATGAGCCATGGCCGGTGGGGTGCCGCGGCTTTGGGACCCGCCGTTTGTTTTCCGTACTGGTCGTGCTTTTCCCCTCTGTGAAGCCTAAAGCCTCAGAATTAGCGAGGACAGTGATGCTGCCCTTGCCCACGCTCCAAACACAGCCCCACCTCCCGCCTGCGCCCCGACAGTAGCCGACGACTCGGCCTGTGGGGGCCGCTGCCCGCCCGCGCCGCCGCCGCGGCTGCCGCCCTGCCGCTCCGGCAGGGGCCGCTGGTGGCTGTGGCGGAGCCGCGGGTAGGGGCCGCGGCCGCGATAGCGGCGCGGTCGTGGCGGCCGGACGGGGCTTGCGTCCGCGGGAACAGCGTGTCTGCGGTGGAGTGCTTTCATTCACGGGCCTTAGGACGCGGGGTCGGTGGCACTAAGCCCGTTCTGGCAGGTTTAGTCAACGCGTCTTTCCTCACTGAAGTAACAAAGGCCGCTAGCTGTAAATTTAATCCGTTTACGGGAACCTGTTATGAAGCTGATTTTATGTATTTTGTAAATTCTAAAGGCCTTTCGTGGACTTCTGTGTATCAAGTAGTACCTGAGGTGACAAATTCTTAAAGCAGGGAAATAACAGCTGAAAGTACCAAAATGGAGTAGAAGTGGGTTTTTTTTGTTTTTTTTGTTTGTTTGTTTGTTTGTTGTTGTTGTTTTTTCATGGAATTATAAAGAAACAGCAGTAAAACAGTTGCAATGGAGAATTAGTGGAATGCCCTCAAATCTAATTTCAGATATATATCCAGTGCACAATAAATACATCAAACCAATAGCTTCACTGGAAAGACCACCAAGTTTACATATAAATACAGTTATATAAACAGTTTGAGACCTGCTGTATAGGCAATATATATATATATATAAAAGTCTTGGTATCTACTCGCGCTTTATAGCTGCAAGAAGTGCACTTGGGGAGCTTGGAAGGCAGAAACAGGAGCTGATTAGCAGGATGCTGTGTCCTAATGTATTCAAGCACTGGATAACGCTTCCGGAGCTGTTAAGAGATCTCACAGTCTCAAGGAGTGGTTTGACTCTTTTATATTTCTTTTCCAGAACCTCTTTTTCTCATGAATGCCACACAGACTGAGCATCACAGAGGTGCGAGTCCAAGTGTAGTGAAGGTAAGAACTGTAAAGAAGGGAAGTGAAAGAAGACTTTCTTCCAAAGAAATTTGCATCTTCTGATTTTTGCTGAGCCTGTGCCGTGGTTCACACGGATAGAAGGAAGCAAGCACTTCTGTTCTGATCTACCCAAAGTTAAATGCTTTGAAGCTTCTAAAAATCAGTATTTTCTATTGATTATGCATTAAGCACAGGTAGCCTTTGGTTCATGAGCGTTGTCTTGCCCATAAG
This sequence comes from Ara ararauna, assembly GCA_028858755.1. Classification (NCBI taxonomy): domain Eukaryota; kingdom Metazoa; phylum Chordata; class Aves; order Psittaciformes; family Psittacidae; genus Ara; species Ara ararauna. The sequence continues at coordinate 119,200,222 of CM054376.1, read as the reverse complement.
AGCTGTCAGTGTCAACTTGTAATTTACATACTAATTGGTTGCAGTCTTCAGCAGTAGAAAAGCTAACTGTCCACAATTCAAAGGATTTCTTAATTAGAAAAGGAAAGTACTTCATGGCAAAGAGTGTAGCCAATAATTATGTACTGCCAAGTGCCAAAACACATGTGAAATGAGTATTAACTTCTGGGAACAGAAGGAAGCTGATTTCTTGTGTAGTAGTTTGAGGCTTCTAGCATGAAAAAGAAAATCATTGTTCACATGTTCTTCAAATGTAACAGCATTTTCTGTGTGATGATGGCGTTCAGGAGAAATAGCATAATAACTCTGGCACAGTTAATTCAGAGGTGATGCAAGTTATATAGAGAGGGGCCATTCTCCACATGGGTTCTGAGCACTTGAAGGCTTGTATCACCCCTTGCAGCTGGTGGGACTTGTCCAGTGTGCATAGAGTCATCCTTCCTGTCTCTGGGCAGCAGCAGAAATTCTGTGTTTTTTAACCAGGCCCACCATCTGATCATAGCCTAGTCCTGTTCTGTGTCATTACTTCACAAAGCTAGAATGAAGGGGTTAAGGCATTTTAGAAAGCTAAATGCGTTTCTCTTGTATTTAACTGAAGGATTTCTGATGCAAGTTATAAATGTGGAATTTCTTTAGGTTTACCCTTTCACTGTATGAGAGAGTCCAGCTGGTTTGGGTTCTGCTGTGTACCGCTGCAGATACTTCCAAATCTTAGGAAAGTGTAATATCTTGGGGATCTGTGTCTAAATAAGTTTACGCTGCCTTTTAATATGGTATCTGCACACCCTCAGTACCACTGCTTGAGGATTTATCATAACACCAGAGATAGCTTTCTAGATTAGTCCTTCAACAAGAGCATCTTCAGCTTTTATTATTTTTTATGCATTGGTTAGTAAACTTTTAACTGCTTTATTTGCAGGTTAATCCCACCTATATTTTTATTTTTTCCTCTTAATATGTCATACATTTTATTTTCACCTTGTCATTTCATGTATAGCTTCAGTCTCTTAGAACTTCTGAACAGACAGATCATGGTGGTATGTGTTGGTGCACATACTCTGTCATGTAAATCCTATGTTGATTAAGGTATACAGTTCTTAAGAGCATCTGTCCAGGGATGCATATATAATTTCTTTCCCTAAAATGTTTTATATAGTCTTTTTCTGAGACACCTGTATTATATGTTCTTTACCTTTCTGCACAGCCAGTGTTTCTGGGCTGCTTTTCTGAGGGCTTTAATTATTGTGCTGTCTGGAAGACAATTGCATAATTAAGTGGTTTTCATTTTCATTCTGAATTTAGTAATTATAAGTAAAACGCTGAGAAGAACATCAGCTGCAGTATGAAGAAACTCAATCATTAAAAGAAAATGCACCTTGAAGAGAAATCTGAGGAGATTCTACTAATTACCAATAATTGAAATGAAAATTAAAAAGAAACAGGGAGAATTGAGTTTGCTGAACTCCTTCAGTCTGTTGCTGTAAATGATGAACTTTGTGTTGCTTTGATGAGCACAGAAATGTAACGTTCTGAGGAAAATTTATGAGCATAATTGTAGTAGTTAAACATTACCCTGAGTATTAGAGTGCTGAGAGGACAGATGTTTTATTGTTTTGTAATTTTCCATGTTTAATATTTTAAAGATAGATTCTTTATTTGCTCTCCCTAGTTTCTGGGTGCCCCAATTACATGTGCATTTGTATACATGTATACTTCTAATTTTTTATTGAAACAGATGGCATATCTACTCTTCCAAGGCTTAGGCATAGGAGGTACGATAGGATTAAAATTATTTTGAAATGAGAAAACATCATTCTCATATCCTATTTCCCATACACCTGTTAGTTTTTCAAGCAAGCAATGACAGTAAACATTCAGAAATAGGGACTGTGTTTCGCTTGTGGTGTTCTGAAAACCCTGCCCTGTTCTTTGGTATTCAGTTCCTATGACTACCTGTTTTCAAAAACAGATGTCTACAAGTTAGCTGCTGAGCTCTGCTGGGCTCAACACTAATACTTCTACCAATCACAAAGGGAGCAGATTAGGCATTTGTTCCAGCTCTCTTAGAAGACCTATCACCTAAATCCACCAATGTCACCTGAGGCTCATTGCTTTTAAAAATCAAGTAGTTTTTTAAAGCATATAAACATGAGTTCAGAAGCCTGATTTTCAGGTCTTCATTGTGAAAACATTAGGCAAGCTTAATTTCTGCAGAAATACTACAAAGTCGGGGTTTCTAGAATTTATGATATGTATATGTGCTCCAGGGAAGAGTTGGAATGCTATGAGTAGGATGTGTTTTTCTGCCTCTGGAGTCTGTATATATCATACATATATGTATGAAACATTATCCATGCAACTATGCAGTGCAGGACATGTGAGTGGAATGGTAGTGACATCTCTAGAAGTCCAGATTAAAAAAATGGCTTGAAGCAGTCAGTGGTCCTGATTCAGTCAGAAGTTTCACATACGGTTGTGCTGCCAACTTCAGTGGGTGTTTAGGCAAGCATTTATGCTCTTTGATGAATTTCCACTCAGTCCTGCAGGAATGTCTGTTCAAATGCATGTTTGAGATACTTACATTTCTGTCAGAGTAGTGGCTGTGAATATTTTCAATTTTAACATCTACTGTAACACTTACTAAACGAAGAACAAGAGTTACATAAAATGTACAAGACGTTTATTTGGGGACTCAGTCCTAACCTACTACTGGTAAAACAGATTTCCCAGAGCATGGAGAATTCTGCATTTGTGTCAGCATGCTTGTGGATATAGTGTAGAATTTGATCACAGAGGAAGCCTGGACAGGCAGTCAGTTAAAATTATCTTCTTTCCTCATGTGAACATTAGCCATAGAATTGAGACCTTCAGAACATGCTTTTAAATATATTTTAGGACTGTAGTGATTCTAAAGCTATAATTCACATCCAGATTTATGATAGTAAAACTGCAGAATGAAGAGCAAAGCCTGCAATTTAGCATTTAAGTCAATCATTGAGTTACACGGAAAATCAGAGTTGAAACCTATCGTAGCGGTCATGAGTGCCTACCTTCTTGAGTCTTTATGTCACCAGAGAAAGGATTAAATGGGTCAGGGGTCTAATTTAGTAATTCCTGTTTTCCCAGAGGTTTCCAGGGACCTTCTTGGTGAATACTGGGTTGTGTTGAAAGACAAAGCATCAGAAGTTTGATTAGAGGAACGAAATCTGCGCAGTCCAGAGTTGTACATCTCTTAACTCTTGAGTTATGTGGCTTTGATACGTGGGCCATAGCTAATCTGTAGTGTTCTGTTAAACAGAAAAATTGGTAGTATTTTCAGTTACGAGTTTGGCGAGCAAGCTGTATCCATGAGAAACTGGAAAAGATTGACGATTGTCCTTTGGTTCCAAAACCTGGAGAGGTGGCTTGAAGGACTAAGGTCTTGTGTGATGTTTTAGGGCCCTAACAATGTGTGTGTCACACTAAATTTCATATCAAGCATTTAATAACCACAATCAAATGTTTCTCTAGTTTTCCCTTAGCCACTTTTTACAGCGGTATCATAGTTTTCATGGTAAAGCACACTTCAAATATCATATTTTGATTCAACTTTCAGCAGCCCACATTTGCCACTGAACTTTCAGTGAGCAGCCACAGCTGGCGGTATGCTAAGAAGATGTCAGTACTAATTCACATTTGAGAAGGCAGAAGATCCCATAGACATGTTAAGGTTCATTATTGATCAGGACTTTGTCTCCACAAACTGGGGTTATTATTTTCATTGGAGTCAAGAGTCACATTGCTTTGATGAGGAAGTAGCTTGGACCTTATCCAGCTATTGATATTTCTAAAGTGATGATCTGGCTCTTAATCTGGCCGCAACGATGCATTGCTTCACCACACAGCGCTTATTACATGTGCCAGTAATGCTTCTGACTTCGACTTTTGAATGCATTGAAAACAGAGCCTTGTGGTTTTAGTTTTAATAGGTTTTATGTGTGAGGCTGTTCATCCTTTTACTCTTGTATAGTGTTGCCCATGGATGGTTTACTATTCACAATCATATAAGAAAGCTGCTGTATCTGCAAAATGTGCTGCTTGGGGGAACTTGCAGTACTGGAATGCTTTTGTATAAAGAGGTAATCTGCACTGGTTTTCACCACTGAAGTTCAGAATTTAATATTAAGATCAAAATGACATGTTATCTTCTTAATTCTATTTTTTCATATTCATAAATGTCTCTGTATGACTCATTCAGCAGTATTATGGGCTAGTAAGAATATCTACCACAGTACATAGGATTCCAGAGTCAATGGACCAGAGTTTCTTTTTTCTTTGTTAGAGCTTGTATGATTTGATGGAAATGTCACTGAGCTACAAAACAAGTAATGAAATCTGGATTTGATCTGGTGGTTTTGGCTGCAACAAGTATGCCTCACTTAGCTTATGTGGTGAGACAACACCTGTAGCACTGCAGGAGTACCTGTTCCAGCAGAGCTCTGGCAGAGCAGCCACTGCGTACCCACTCACGCCTCCTGTACTGTGACCCTGAAATGTAACCTAAGCAAGGCTAAAGTTAGAGAATGGAGATGGTCTGAAAGCCAGGGTATTTTTCCCTTTTTTATGCAGATGCACATGTGCTGCCATCAGGTCAGTGCTCTTAGTCTTGACTGCTGAGTCAGCCTAGATAATCAGATGCAAGGTGATAACTCCTTTCACAGTGCTAGCAATAGGTTAAGTAAAAGCTTGACTACTGTACTGTATATGTTTGTCATTTCAGGTGAGATTCTTTCCACCAAATTTTGACACTTGCTTTACAGAGATCTACTCTCATTTTAGTGTACAGCCATCTCATTTTAGTGTACAAAATGTACACTATTGTACACTGTAGTGTAGATATTCTATTGTAGATGTGTATGTCTACTATTATAGACATTCATATTTATAGTCTGAATCCCATATTCAAAACCAGTGCAAAATATGACTGCCTTCCTCTTTGTATGCTACTTTACCAGGAATACTTTCCGGTTTTGTTTTGATTACTTTGAATCTATTTGTGATGAACAGGCCCGTTCAAGGGCTTGGTCTTCAAGCTCATTAGTAAAAAGAGGAGCACATGTAATTTTAAAACTAATTCTGTCTTAAGTGTTCTCCAACTTAACTGGCTTTACAGGAATCTTGTCAAAGCCTGGTGCTGGAAGAAGTCTTTTTTGGCATCAGATTAATCAGATTCATTCCAGTTGGGATATATGTGTATAATAGGCAAGCGGTATTTATTAACATTTTATTATTTAAGGGTATACCCAAACTTTCTGCTATGTATTTGCAACCTTAAGATTTTGTGTATTTTTCATTTGCCTACATGTTTTGGTAGTAATAATAGTAGCTTAGCATTGCCTTTTGACATTTGCCCTGTGCTCACACATATTTCAAAAGTCAACTAGCAGAGTCATCATTATAGTAATTTTTGCCTTTTTTATTATTATTATTTTATTTGGCATGATGAACAAAAGCCAAAAAAAATGTTTCTAGATTTATATACCTTCATAAATACGTTTCATTCATAGTGTGAATTCAGTAAACCCTTTATCCTGGTTGAAAGGATTTTCTTGTTTGTTTTTCTTGTCTGATTTTAAACTAGAGTAAATTAATCCAATTTAAAACTGTTCAGTAGGAAAATTTATTGGTCGTTGTTTGGGTGTGTAATAACCACTCTGGCTTTATTTAAAGGTATTGAAACATTCTTTAGATGAAACCTGAGTGAACTTGATTGTAGCAATGCCTTGCTTCCCTGAATCTTGCATTTCACCTGACGCAGAAATTAGAATATGGAAAAAATAAAAATCTAATACCAACGAGATAAAACTAGCACAATGCAAAAGAAGATAATTACATTGCTCAGCTGTCATAAGGCCAATGTAAAAATGAAGTGACTCATCTTCTTTCACATGCACAGCCTGCTCACACATATATAATTATTTATTTGTATGGTTTTGATTCTTCAGCCAAATGTCACTGCTTTATAATGTGGTTTGACCACTTCGGGTTTTGTTCAAAGTGTTCATTTATAGCTTTATCATTGAACCACAAGAAAGTATTCTAGGCTCCGATGTAATTAAGTTGCATGCAAGTGTTGTATATCATTAAATCCTACTTTGTATGAGTACATGAGTTCAAAGGCAGCTCTCCGGCAAAGATGAAGATACAATATGCAGTGAACAAGGGCTGCTTTCTAGTGAAGGCATTTTCTTTACCAAACCAGTGTATCAAGCAAGGGTATGCTCAAGACATAAACATCAAGAAATATCCATATAATGCTGTAATTTTTACTTTGGAGGTGAATGGAAAATTATCTTAGACCATTTCTTAAAAAAAAGGGACTAAGACTCCTAAGTGGTTTTGGTCTTATGAATAAAATCTAAAAAAATCTGCAATATACAAAAAGGCTGGTAAGGAAGAACAGTGGTATAAAACCTTTGACTAATAATTGCCATTGATTTAAGAATTCTCACAAAATGTGATACTCCAGTTAGATCTGAAATAAGGAAGACACATTTTCTGGGTTGGAGGTAAAAATAGACTTTTGCAGTGAGTTTTTATGCAATTCGCAAGCTGAACAGCCTGTAACAGATTTGCCTCGTGGAACTTAACGTAAAGGTTAAGGCTGACCAAATAGTATTCATGCTAATTTAACTCTTTTTTTTTCTGGCTGGGAGTCATTCCTGGTTTTGGGGCAGTGTGTTAGTGGTTCATGTTTGCTGAAGTTACTTGGATGAATTTAGATTTTCAGCAACTGAGTTATTTACAAACTGTTTGCTTTGGCTGTTCACCCTGGTCTATTAAGTATTTGCTTTGGTTCATTCTATTGAATCTAATTAATTAGCATCAGATCCAATATGTGCAGTGTGTACCAGTGCAGATGAGAGGAACCCTTTGGCATCATGAGGTACTTGGGTAAATCACACTGCACTGACATGCTTCAGCATCTTTCTCTTTGTTGGCACAAAAATGAGGAAAAAGGGTAAACCTAGTACATACAGATCATTTTGTGTTTTAGGGGCAAACTCAGAAAACTACTGTTAATGCAGGAAACTTCCTGAACTGTATGAAAGTCAAACCAGTGAAGATAGTAGGACTGCAGAGTAAAAGTAACTGTAAACAAAAAATTTGCTGACTGGTGTCATTTTCTTGTCAATCTTGGCAAATACCTGCTCACAGGCAGGCATCCTAAGTAGTGACCCACTTCCTAGAACTGATTTTCCCTTCTTTTATTTGTCACAAATCTTTTGAAAAAAATAGTTCGAAGGGAATGAAAAGAGTGACATTATGGTTGAACTTTCTGCAGTCTAACGTGACTGAGGAAATGGGGCTGTTTAGTCTGAGTTCCCTTCCCAGATAAAGGCGGAAAATAAGCACTGTCAGAAAACAGTTCAGCCAGTGCAATAAGAGGTCTGTATGATAGGTCCTTTGAGGCTGTTTCTTTCTGCAAGCTAGAGGTACAAGAAGAGCTTACTTAGATGTAGATCCTTGTTATAGGAGATGGAGCCAATGCTAAAGGAGATTGGGAAACTGGCATAAATTCAGCAAAGACCCGTAAATGCAGTCAGGGGCTGGAACACCAACTCTCGGAGAGAGGCTGAGGCTGCTCTCACTCACTGCTCTCACTCACTGTCTCTCACTGCTCCAGCAGTGGCTTTGGGGGTTTTATGAGGCACCCAGAAAATGGAGTCATGGTCTTCACAATGAGGCAGTGTCCACAGGATGAAACAAGAGCAAGTGAGACAGGCTTTTCACTAGGAGAAAAGTCAAGCAGTCCCTTCCAATCTGAATTGTGATCCTATTATACTGGAATGTCTGACTATGCAGGCTGTTGGGGGAGTTGTAGGATCTGTACTGGTGTCTTCTGTCTCATGAAGTCGTTAAAACATTAGAAAAGGAAGAGTCACACTGCTGCTGTAAAAACCATTCCAAAATTCCATTGTTTTCTCTGGTTTTGTTGTGTTAAGATAACATTTGAGCAATATCCACCAGATTTCACTGTGAATTTTATGAGCTTTTTAATAGAATTACTGATCTTTTTACATTATATTTTTAGTCCTTGCACCTGTAGAACTGTTATCCTCTCAAGGGCCAGCTGACATAACTCTTTGAGCATATGTATCTTGACATGTCTTGTTCCCTGCTTTTCCATCTCTCAGAGTTGCCCTATTAATCTCTGTTCAGTACTGCTAAAGTAATGAGTTTACTACCAGCTCTGAAGTAGATCATAAATAAAGCAAAGCTCTTGTGGCCTCTATGAATCATATCCTCCTTTAAAAATTCCTAATTCTCCATCCAAAATTCTTTGTTACAGCACAGAACTCATCCCATCATCACTAAAAAACAAAGAATAGATTAGAAGACTATCCAGAGACTTAAACCCATCCAGTAATGCTATTGTTTTTCTGGAATTTGTTGATTTTGTCCAGTTGGTTAAGTATGATATCTTATTTTTATGGCTTCCCCTCACTTTCCATTTGAGAAACCTCATATGTACCGCTTAGCATACAAAGATGCTAGCAACACAAACAAGCTGCAAGTGTCAGACTTCAAAAGAAAGAACACAAAATGTACTCTGAAAGTCAAAATCAAACTGACAACTCAAATGGGAGTAGTCTATTCCCACTTACAGAGAGGTGAGAGTTATCTGAGGACTCTACTAGAATCAGCTTCATGTACTTACTGACAGCGCAGGTATGGCAGATACAGCCTGAGCATAGAAAGATCTATAGGTTGAACTCCACCTGCCCTTTCAGACACAATACAGATCATTTCATACATCCCATCATGTAGCCACTCTTACGCTTTGCTTGTCTACTTTTATAGGCATACATTTGGGAAAAAGATGGATTCTGCCTATGTGTTTGTCAAGACCCTCTAAGGTTCTCTAAAGTGTTTGAACCATATTCTGGCTATTTCAAAAAAACTAACTCAAGTCATAAACATAACTTGTGTTCTCCACAGCTTTGTGGATTTTACCAATACTGATTCTTGGTTTGATTGGCTTAGTTTCTAATCAATCCAAATTTGTTCCCATCGTAAGCAACCTGTGCTAATTTCATGATAAATAGAAACTAAACACTTATAAAGACTGTAAGGTGGTTAAAATATTTTTTCATAATGGCTCAAAAGCTGAGTTTGACGCAGTAGGTTCTCCTTTCATTCCCTTCAAGGAACTGGTTGTGTTCACAGTGCCATCAGCATGCTTTCTGTGGAACAGGGCTCTTCTGAAAGTTGCTTGTGCTAAATCTGCAGGGATTTACTTTGCTTTGTGGAGAAGGAGCAGAAAAAGGCATTTAGAATTGAGGGTGGAGATTACCTCCTCCATATCTGATACTGAAAGCAAATATAAACTCAAACCACACTTTTCATTACCTGTGTATCCTCAGTGTGTGTCTTAGTACTAGCTGCTGCAGCTGTTTTTTTTACCAATATCATCCTCTGATTTCTCATAAGTGCTGTTACTGTGAGTTATCTGGGGCTTGCTGCAGCAGCAGGGTGCAACTGCTGTTTCAGGAAAAACTTCAAAAAGGCAACCATTGAAAGGTGACTTTAAGCCTAAAGGAATACATCTGGTGGAGTGCTTGCTACTGCATTAATATTTTTGAGGGCATATTACTGATGCTGTCAGGGCCTTCAGGCTCAATGCCTACTGCTTTCATGCTCATATGGAGGATAAGCATCTAAAGAGATACTTTGGGATACATGCTCCTTAACATGTGAAATTAAGGTCAAAAGTCTCTCTCTGTTATGCCTCCTCTCCATGGTCCAGTAGAAGTTTTCCCACAGAGCACCAGTTGTGTGAAGTCAACAGGGAGAGGGGTGAGTTTCCAGTGTCTGCTGGTCTCTGCCACCCTCCAAAGACATCTCTGGAAGCAGTGTGGCTGGATGTGTCCTGTCTCACACTCTGGGTCCAGTGCCAGAGCTCTCCTCTGAGGTGGTATACAAAGCAGCTGTAGTTTGTGAAGCCCTCTGGGGGTGTCAGTAGGCAGATTGGTGGTGGTTGGATCTCAGAAGCAATTGGTTCTGGGGCTTTCTGTGAATCTTGATCTGTAGCTGAGAGGGTGTAAGACCTCACTTCCGGCAAAGAAAACATTTCTTAGCCTCACCAAAAAAAAAAAAAAAAAAAAAAAACGGAACAAAAATACTTTGTGCTGGGATACAGATCAAATTTCTGTCACATCTGGATTACTCATTTGCAGGGGAAGGAGTCGTCCATGATTATGGATCTTGATTTTGAGGGAATGAGGAGTACCTTTTGAATGAACGGATGTGGAGGGTTAGAAAGAGTGATACAGATGGTTGAGGGATAGACTTAGAATTGTAAATTAGAGGTCTAAGCTAAGACTGAGAGTCAGATTTTGATGTAAGGCTTAAAGTAAAATCAGGTTTTTGGGTTTTTCTTTGATGTTTTCTGTTTTTATGAAAGAGAATATTGGATTTGGTACTACTGGGCTTTGGAAGTTGCATTTTGCATGAAGAACCTTAAGAGAACATAGAAGTTTAAAAAAATCCAATTGATGGGAATGCCATTTCTAATGATCACCTGTAGCCAAGAAATGAAAAGGCATTTGAGTCAGATGACAAAAAAACCCAAAACAACCCTTGTTCATAACACTCTTCTACGGTGTCTTTGTGCCACCTTAGAGTTTTTATTGTATTCCTGAAACCTCTTCAGTTACCTTTCTGTAGTGATGAATTTGAGGGTATAGTATTGCCTTTACATCTGTCTTCTCCTTCAAATCTGTTACAGTAGCATGTGTTCCAGAGTTCAGTTTGTCAGTAGGGTTTCTGAAAAAAGAGAAACCATTTTTTCTCTTTGTTTGTTTCTCTTTTATCACCAATCTTTAATTGAAATATGCTGCAGCGCTGCTATATTGGGCAACATGAGTGCACAATGAAATAAAAAGACTTAAGGGAAGGAGAAGAATCACAGAGAAGGAAAAAGGAATGGGTTAGTGTGCTATGTCCGTGTGTATTACATACAGGAGGTTTTCCTAGCTTATTTTCCCAACAGCCAAGTGCTTCACATTGCAAAATAGACTATTCAGCATTTGGAATTAGCTGGGCAGACTGGGTTTTCATATTCTGGGTGTCTGCCACAATGTGGGAGTTTTCTTCTTTTTGATGGTTTAGCTACTTTTGTGAGATGTGCATTTTGTGTTCTGTTTAAAAATCCATCCATACTTGACTCTGCTTTAAACCAGGTAGAATTGTCTACTTTTACCTGCTGAGCCCTGTCAGACATTAAAGTTAAGGGGAGTATGGAGGGGGAGGGGTGTTTAAACGTATTTCCTGTTCTCTCTTCTTTGCCCTGAAACCCATGCACATGGGAAGAAAGCCATCCAGATCCGATCTAAACTAATTGAGGTGAAGAACATAAGGTAAAGAAATTAAGACTAGATGTTCTTGATGCTGCAAGGGAAGTCTGATTTTGAAGGCTGGCACTTGCTAAGAAGAGAAAGGCAGACCAGTAATTGGAGAGGAAAAGTAAGCACTGGGAATCAGCCGTGAGAAGAAACAGTGCTCAGATCAGCACCTGGTGGAAAACACAGGTGAACATATGCTTAAAATTGGTAAAGTCATACCTGATCCCACTGAATTACGATGTCTCATTATATTTCCGTAACCTCTGAGTTTTAAATTGCACTGTTAACGTTCTTTTAAGGCAACTGACTGTAGCCCTCCCCAGAAATGCACTTTAAAATAGCTGTGTGTTTTTCACCTCTATATACGTGCATTGCATTTTAACTGTCCGCTAATGGTAGTGGAGAAGCTGTAAAACATGGAGTTATCTTCACTGCTTTACCACACAGCTGAGAGTAAAGAAAATACTCTTAACTGTTGGTAGTGGTAGGAACGCTACAGAATAAGGCTTCAATAAAAGCGTTGCTTCTTCTTCCATTGTGTGTTTCTGTAGAAAGCTGGTGACACCTCCGGAAGTTTAATATAAACCATTAGCAGCACAATTTGAAAATAAACCTAGATAAATTAAAAAATAAGGGGAAAGAAATATCATAGCAGTCTTTTAGTAAGCTTAAATAAAACACAGTGACTAATAGAAATACAAATGTCATGAACTTTTCTGTCTAAAGAAATCCATAAGCAGCTCAGAAACAGTCGATGTAATGTGTTTGGTTCTTTCGTCTCAATAAAGACCTCATTTGTTTTACTACTAGGATTTTTTTTATCAGCTCAAATATGCCATTTGTTTTGAGTTCTTTTCACATGCTTTAATTGCCAAAGGGTATCTCAAATGTTCCATTCTTCCAAAGGGGAGAAAACGTCTTTAGAAACAAATTCTCAGTTCATTCAATGACAGTATTTGAAAAATACTGGGTACACTGGAACAGGAATGTTTAAAACCCAAAAGCTCGCTATGCTGCTTTCACCTGAATTCTCTTGTCTGTTATAAATGAGGAGGAAGTCTTGCATATTGTTGAAAAAGGGCCAATTTGAGAAACTCGGCTTACTGGCCTACTTTCAGATATTATCTTCTCAAAAATAGCTTTAATCCATTTGTTTAGTGCATTATCCTTGAAATAAAGAGCTGAAGAATAAGTAATCCATTCCTGTACAAAAAAACTTGATGTGCCTATAGCTTTCCCTACAATACTCAATCACTTTAATCCTTTGCCACTGTTCCCTGGTGTTTATTTCATGGTTTATTTCAGATATTGCTGCAGTCTTCAGAATTCACCAATAAAAAAATCCTTCTATAAAGAAGCACGATTTCCTGTACTGGATACTCACAGCACTGAATATCCCCTTCAGTCTGCAGGTGGATGTGTTATTGAACTTCTTCCACAGCCTTTTCTAGCCCAAACCTCAAATGGTTTCTCACAAAACCACTTGTGACCCAGTGCTTCAGACACAGGGCTAGCAAACTCTATGTGGTTTATGATGATGAAATCACTGATAAAGCAATTTTCACTTGTTTTAAAACATGTACAAGACCCACTATCTGCACCTGGCTTTCCTGCGAAACCTTCCAGTGGAAGCGTCAGGCAGGAGCCATCTACAGGTCCGACTTCCAGCTCTGCTGTGGATTTCCTGATGCCTCTCCATTTATACTGTTTAATGCTTACTGGTAGGTGTGGGCAGTGGAAAGGGTAACCTCTCTTTCCCATTGCCTTTTGCCTCTTGTCTTTTCTGGGTATACTGAGGCCTCTTTGTACCAGAGATCACTGAGAAAAGATGTCTGAGATCACTTCTTGTAAGTATCCCAGATTTTAGCTTTGGTGTCTATTGTGGATTTAGCAATATAAGGCTAGAAATGTTATCTTTAGCTTTTCTGAATCAAAACATAATATGCTGAGCTCTGAGGTGCTGGATATCATCAGTACCAAGAAAATACTTCCAGACAGCAAATGATTCAGACACTGTGAGCTAAAAGTATATTGTAAAGCAATCCCATCCTTCTCTTTGAAGAAACAGTGTGTCCGTGCTTCCTGACCTAGTGATATTTTTTATCTTTTTCATATTGAGCCTTGAGTATACAAAATATGAACAAAATATCTTTCTCAGTCTGGAAAGGTCTTTTAATACACCCACAGACAAAAATCATATTATTCATAGCGGCCTTGGTGCTTGTTAGTGTGAGGAAAAAAATCTGTATAATTCCAGCTGCCAACACTACTGCAAGAAAACAAGAGAAAGACAATGTTGTGTATGAATCTTATTGAATTGCAAACTGCTTTCTCAGCAGTCAGAGCTGTACACTAATGCAAATCAGATACTTACATAATGCTGTTATGCAAGGAGGGTGACAAGAGCTGCAGTGATTAAGAAACTCTTTGTGTGTTCAGACTGTGTTGTCCTTTCACTTCAGAAGGAAAAAACACTGACAAATTAACTGCTTCAAATGGACCATTTTAAAGCCATTCAGAGTCAAACATCTCTGTATGGTGCTGACTTTTCACCTTTTTTTTTTTTTTTACTTATTTTTCTGTTTTGGGATTGTTTTTTTCTGGGTTTGGTTTTTTTTTTTTTTTTTTGAGGGGGGTTGTGTTTTGGCTTTTTTTTAATTCCCCGAGGTGCTTCTTCATGGCCCACAGCAAGACGAACACCCGCTTTTCTATGCTGCATTCTGGGACAGGGCTCTTGTCTCAGATGCACATGCATGTGCTGTGCAGAATGGCACATGGCTAAGATTAGGATGTGGTCTTTAGCTGACATACTGATGAAATGGCAGCTTCTAATTTAAGACATGTGCTCTGCATCACGGCATATCCTGTCTAATACAAATTATAGCATGAGCATGGTCTTGCAGTAGCTGTTTTTCAATGGAGCCGTGTCACAAATAGGATCGGAATCTAATCTTTATTCTCTTAGTGTAAATATAAGCATATATATACTGAACACTTCTGGTTTAAATGTATAATGAGATTATTTTTTCCCCTCTTATTTGTCTTCCTCAACAACTATCCCTTTGCAAATGAGTTGAAAAGCACATCAAGGAGTAAAGACTTTGTTGAAAATCAATCAATATAGAACTGACAAATGTGCTACCCTAATGGAAACTCTATTTGTGGAATTTTGTGTGTCTGTATTCAACTACACTGTGAAAATGCAGTGTGATTTTTTTACATTTCAGATAGTAAGTGGTATCAATGAACTGCTTGTGCAGAGTCCAAAGACCTAGAATTGATGACAGAGATTGTAGAACTACTGTAACCAGCTAATTAGAAATATAAAGATACCTCCCAGTAACTCTTTTTAATTTCTAGATGACATGCATAAACATCAAAGCTAGCTCAAATGGCCTTAATCTTTTTGAACTGATGATCATCTCCATGTTTCTTGGATTAATTTTACTGTAGTATAAGATAAAGCAAGTAGCGTTTCATGTGGAGTTAATTTGGATAAAGTTAGTAGGGAATTGAAATAAAAGCTTTGTGATAATAGCAGAAACAAAATGAAATATATTGAGTTTGGGGAAAAAGGAGAACATTTTTATGCTAAAAAGGGTGTTTGTAAGGATATCAATCTGTAGATTTTAAGTTCCTTTAGCTTACTCATTTCCAATAAAACATTTTTACAGCAACATGACATTGCTGCGCAAGTAGTATAGCTAAGGCCAAGTCACGAATAAGACAAAATGTGAGATGGTAAAGAAGAAAACATATCAGTCATTTGGGTTTTGTCCTTCTCCCTACTTCATTTTTCTCCTGAGATCACCACGAACAAGAGTGTAGAGTCCTTTTGCTGCCAAGGGTGATGAATGAAGCACCGTCAGTTGCACCAAGCCTGGAATGGAAATGAGGAAGAAGACAAAAGAAAAAACAACGGCTAGTTAGTAACAGATACATTTGGCCAAAAGTTTATACTATCTATATGGTGATGTTACAGTGTTGCTATTATCTGCATCTTACCTGTAGGTTTCAGCTAAGATCCTGTTGTGTGGCTGTTATAAAAACACTTAGAAATGAGAATCTGTATCTAAAGTATTCTGAACATTTGAGACAAAGCAGGTGCCTAACATACCTTAGACTCTGGTTTTGATTGTGGTACTGATCTGGTTTTGATTGTGGTCTGACTGCTGGCCAGAAACAATATATTTTAAATGTCTATTTATAGATAAAATTGTTCACCCCATGTCAGAATTCATATCTATGGCAAAGCCAGAAATAGATCCAGGTCACCTGGGAAGCTAGTTTATTTCCTTATTCCAAGATTAATTTATTATATATAATGTAGTGATAACTTAGCTGACTGAAATCCTTTCGTACCTCCATTCCTTGTAACTAGTTGGTGACATTAATTGCATTTCCACATTATCTGACCTTCCATATTTATTCCAGTATATTAACACTCTTCCCAGAGAATTTAATCTCTTCCCCACAGGACAGCTCTATGTAAAATATTGAAAAAACTCACTATTAAGAAACAGCAAATAAAAAGAACTTGTTACCATCTGCCTGATCTTATGTCAAATGGATCCTCCAGCTCATAATGCCATAAATAAAAAAAAAATCACTGATGGGAATTACATTATGTCTTTCAAGCCAGCTGCTATTGTAAGTGAAAGATGAAAGAAAGTCAAATCAAAAGAAATAAAGATACTCCACTCTTCTCTGAGCTTCTCTACTACAATCACAGAACCACGTGAATTGACGCATTTTAATGTAGCATTTATCTTTTTCTGCATTTAATAAAATGTGAAAACCAAATTTGCTTTATTACATGAAATAGATAACTGTTCAATAGTTGGGTGCTTCTTAATGTAAGGTACTGTTGTGTGTAGCTTTCCTTTGGTATGCTATTGCTAGTTATTATAAATATTTTTATGTCCAGAGTATGGATGAAAACACGTCCCTGATTACCTGGAATGTATTGGAAAATGAATACAAACAAAGGGTTTCTGTATATATTGTCTGGAAATGGGAGGTACTAGTATAACAAGGGCACAGCAAAACTGCAATTTATGCATTCCCTTTGCAAGATTGCTTGCTTTCTGATGGGGAAAAGAAAGGCTGTCCTGAGAGAAGCCCAGCCTCAAAGACTGGAGTGGAGCTCTGCTGTCTTACAGAACCAGATAAGCCAAATGTACAGTGTGATCTCCTGCTTCAGAAACAAAATGGGGTATTAGGTACGCTTATAGGCACCAAACTTAAGTCCTATTTGTAATCACTTAGTCAAGCTGGATATCTTGGATGGAGCTGAACTGTATGCAGGAGGAATGTCATGAGTAAAACTTTTGACACTTGATTCTTAAGGAAATTCCTGATTTTTCAAATTTTTTTTTTTTCCTTTCTATTTGGAAAATCAGGATGCAATATTTTGCTTGGGATTTCATATTGCCAAGTCAAATCAAACACACAAAAAGCCTTTTGCTTTAAATTCAGTATGCTTCAGTATCGTGCTTGTGAGCCAGGCTCTTACCACACAAACTGGGATTAAGGAAGACATTTTGCAGTGGTTTCTGGGAATGATACTTCCTGAGTTAGTTTGTTCTCAGGTGAAACCCTGTCATGCATGCATTTAGTCATGACTGTCAGTGATACAGCTTTGATTGGCAAGGCTTTTTCTCTAGGGTTTTTTTGCCCTAAAAAATAATTTTTGCTTTGTTTTCCTCACAACTTTAAAAATGTTGTACAATGGGTTCTATTTTTTAATGTGTTCTTCGTTACTTAACGTATCCCCAAAATGAGTCTGTAACGAGAGTTGCTGCTGTAGCAATATTGCTGTAACTCACTATCCACAGACAGAAATGAGAACTGACCATGACGCAGGATGAATCTGTTCCTATCCCAGCACCTCCAACTAGATGGAAGTTTGCTTATCCAGGCTGTGACAGGAATGAGAAACAGGACAAGGGCTGCTCTGGTTGTTTCTAAGGGTATGCTTTGAAATGCTTTATGTCCTCAAAATCTCATGCATCAGCTGGTTTATAGAGCTTTTTCTACTTGCCCTTCTTTTTAACCAAAATATTAACCAGAGGAAAAACTAAATACAGTTTTCACTAGGGCTTGATCCTACAAGAAACTGGCAAACTGGCAAACTGCTTGTAAAAACAGCAAAAGTGACACAGAATGTACACAGAAGACCTCAGGACATGGGAATCATTCAGAAACAATCTGTAAAGCTTCCACATCTTCTCAACAATGTAGTGTTGACGAAGAAATGTATTGGTCTAAGAATAATTAAAGTTGGATTGAAAAAGAGCACATTCTTGGTCCATTATGTGAACACCATCGTAAGGATTTTTGTGTATCTGCACATCCCCAGATCACTAAGCTCTACTTTGGAAATTTACCTGAGAGGCAACACCTTTGGAACAAACCTATGTTGCTAATTTGTAGTTGCAGCTACTTCTGAAGTGTTGTCCTAGATTTTTTTTTACTTGGCTGCCATCTTGGCATATGCCAATAGTCATTGACAGTCCTATTCATATATCTCAGCTCTGTTCCCTTCATATACTGTGTGTTTCTGTGTTCTTTCAAACGCGTTACATAAAATGAGTCAGTAAAAAGACATATGATAATAAGCATACATGCCTCAGGCTTCGTGGTTTTAAAATGTCATGCTTACACAGAAAGTATTGTTTGTTAGAAGTCAGCAGTCTCAATAACCCATTATAGCTTTGTTTACTCAAGGGCACACAATAAGCTCCAATTTCAACTCCAGCCAAATGCTTCTTTGCTTAAACCCACAGTACCCCATCACATACTCAGGCTGCCATTCACCTCACAGGCATTGTTTTAGGACATATTTTCCATAATATAGTTGCACCTCATGCCACCCTAAAACCAAAACCCTTCTGTGAATCAAGGGCGCAGTTATTTCACTACTTTGGCCTTCAATTAATTAGCCCTGAAGTAGCATGTTTCTGTTGCTCTGGATCAAGAAAGCACAGTAGGTGCCGTGCTCCGAGATGCTGAGAGTGATGGTGAGACACTGCAATAGCCACATCTTCAGAACTGCAGAGACCGTTCTTGCAACAGCACACACCAAAGGACAGGAAAACCTTGGAATTGGTTGTGGGTGGGGTGAATTTTGTGGAATAATTTTGATGAAAGACTCATGCACAGAATGATATTCTTGCATCTGTGGGGAAAAAAGGGAAAAAAGAAAATCCAGAAATTAAGCTATCAAGTTCCTTTGTTTCCTCCCCTTTCCTATTTTCAGGATAAAATGCAGCAGCCAGCTGTAAAGAAACCCCAAAACATAGGTGAGAAAAAGTGCACTTCTTTGCCTTTTTATGCCCTGTCAGTTCCAGTCTGTGCGCACCATTGTGTCTTCTCTGCCTCGTCTGATAATTCCTTCAGTCAAGTCAGAAGTCATCTGGAATTCCAGTAGTTTTGGTGGAAGGCATTTTGTGGCATTCACATAATGACACTGAAACAGGTTCCAGGGCACTTTTGGTACTCTGGCCTCTAATTCCAAGAACTGTAAGGAGGCAGGTGGCAGTTAAAAAATTAGCAAAGTTATTTGAACTTTGTGAACCTCAGATGATGTTTAGTTTGGGTGCAGACCAAGCTCTGGGCAGAGGTACCAAGCATTCTTGTTTAGTAGGACCTGGTTTTATGCTCTCTGTAATGTGGGCTTTGACTGGAGCCAGTTTTCATTTGCGTTATTCTAGATCTGTGTATTAAATAAGTAGCATTCAGGTTATGAATTTTGGCAACCCTGATCATGGCTTGAATTTGAAGGCAATTTGTAGTTTCATCATTTTCATAACTACATTTTAATTTTGTTAACTGCTAAAGCAATTATTTCAGGATAGTTTTTCCTCTAAATTTTATTAAGCTGCAAAAAGAATTCTTTTCCTTCCCTCTAAGAGTCTTGAAAAAGCAGAGGAAAGTCTGTTCTCATACTCAGCTGGATTCTGTAGTGAGAGAAGTGGTTATGGGACTGCCTATGGTGCTCCTTGAGGACATGACAGCTGGTCACTTAGATCATGGATGACCTCTTTCTTGGGGATGCTTCACAATTGTGTTTTAGGAGCATGTTTGCCTACAGCTGTGTTTTAGGAGCAGATCTTTGCCTGATTTGACAAGCCCTTCAGTTTCTTGCTTCACTTTTGTATCTCTGGTACAAGTTTTATTATCTTCCTTTCAGTGTGGAGTGTAACCGAGTATCTTGTAAAGTTTTTGCCACTTTCAAGCAAAACAGAATCAAGGAAGTAGTAGGGAACCCTATGCCAAAGCAATTTCATGTGACAGTAGTGAGTGGCACCGTGACCGCCTTTCCTCCTAACCCACTGGGCATGCTGCAATTGCTTCTGTTGCATAGTCTGCATCTTTCAGCATGTTCTCTCCTTGTTTGCTCTGAAGACTGTTATCTGCTGCTTTATTCCTGCCCAGTTCGTGGCCTGTTTTTGTGGATGCAGACTGAAGCTGAACCATGTTTAGCAATGCAGTAATTTGCCTACACTCTTTTATTAGAAATCATGGTCTTGGCTCTGCTGTTTGTTGAGTCAATGCCGTTTCTATCTTTTCTTTTGCCCCTCCATTTTGTCTTTTTTTACTGGTGTTCTCACTAGAAGTTCCAGATAATACTGGGGTCCCTGTGCACTGGTGTGGGTCTTCAAACACCCAGTTGGTGTGGGCCCCTTCCCCAGTGGGCTTAGAATTTAATGCCCGTTTGGTAATGCTGCTGATTTTGGCTTTGTGCACATACATAAACGTAGCAAGAAGCATTGCCTGCCTAAGAAGCATACAGTGCAAGCAGATGTAAAAACAGAAGAAACCCAGAAGGAGGTAAGTAAATTAAGTGGCTCACTTTATTGCAGAAAACAGTAGTATTTATTCCTTTATTTTTCTAATTTTAGTTATTTTTCCATTTAATCCCTGCCTTTCAGCATCTTAAACCGTGTTTGGAGTCTGTCAGGGGTTCCTGAATGTTAGGATAGAAATCACTAATGATACTTAAAGATTCTTACACTTTCTTGTGGCTGAGAGCTGGTCTTTTGTTGCCACCAAGACCTATTGTATTTTATTAGCAAAGTAGTTGAGCAAGGTGTCAGTGTCTGGTATACAAACAGTTTCTCCAGACTGGGCAATCAGAAAGTTCAAATGCTATGTATCCAAGCTACTGGAGAAGCTGATCCTCTTTTTAAATACCAGATATGCCCAAAAGGCAAGGCAGTGTGCTATCCTGGCAGTGATGGGGTCTCTCGTGTCTGCCTGCAGAAAAGAGAACTTGCCTCCTGCTATGGAGTACTCCAAGCCCCCAGCAGTTTGCAGCCCAAAAGCTTTCCGTGTCTTTGCGTTCCCATGTTTTGTCACTGCCAACTAAATGGCCAGAAATTACTGCAGTGATTTTAGATAGAGAACGTGGAGCTGAGTTTAACTGCCCATGCAGTACAGCTGAGAGAGCAGTTCATGGGAATGCTTGCTTCAGTGTAGACGTAGCCAACATGAGCAAACTTCTCAGTGAAAGCCCTCCTGGGCATAAGCCTGGCACTTGGTATCATGCCCTCTTATGAGGGAAAAGCTTTTGGAAAGCCATCCCACTTCCTGTCACTTCCAGTCAGGCCAGCACTGGGCGTTGATCTGTGCAATATGGTTGAAGATGCACTCTGCCCTTGGGCACACCATGGCAATACTCTGCTCTTGAAAGCTGATCACTGGCTCTTGAAAGCTGATCGCTGGTAGCCCAGTGATGGAGGTGTGCTGAGGACTGTGCATCTAATTCCCCTGCCATCAGTAAGAGATGGATGTGCTCCCTCCATTCAGGGGTGGCGGGTGACCTCGCAGTCTCTTCTTGAGCTAGACTGTTTTATGGGCATCACAGACTGCCGATGCAGTGCTTAACACATCAGAGTATGAATGTAAACACGAGCTGGGAGGGCATGCATTTAATGCATGCAGTAGTTCACCATCTTTTGAAAAGCTATTGCTTTGCTCACTGAATTGCTGGCAGATATAACATTAATCTGTCTCTTTCAGGAAGAACACTGAGGACGAGAAGAGGTTAAAAAAGAGTAAATCAGCGCAGTGCTGGGCTGATCTTGGATCTTTCCATCAAACATAAACCTGATTCCTCTACTTGGTGAAGGAGCAAAGCCGGGCTGTGTGTCACAGCTCACTGGGTGTGACATTCTGAAAAAAGCATCCACTCCTCTTCTGCCAATAATTTTCAAAAACAATTTGCACTTTATCTCTGTGACACCACGAGATCACACATTAGCCAACACAGTGAATCAATGGCTGGCTTGGCTCCCAAGGTCTGTCCACTAGTTTTATTGCTGTTGACAGTGGAGCCAGCAGTTAAAGGGCAGCACGAGATGACCATTTTGTAGATAACACTCAGTGCATCAGTTGAGCCTACTGGGGCAGTTTCCTTCAGAGTGATGATAAATAGTATCAAAGAACTTCCAGAACAAACTTGCAGAGCTTACCCAGTTTTGTCTGTCATTTGAAGCCCCACAAATGTTTTCTTAGACAGCAGGATAAAATACAGCAACAATAAGAATAACAAAACCAAAAGACATGCAAAATATAGCAAGAAGCAATGTCTCGAGAAAACCATGCTTTTTAGCAACTAGAAGTAAAACCCAACAAACATAAACACATGAAGTGGGTGTAAAACATGTGGTATGGGATATAGTACCACATTTTCCATTCTCTTTAGGGAAGGCCACACATACTGTCTGTGAATGGGAAGCAGCTGGGAAGTAATCTTTATCAGCCTGAAACATATACTGGCAATCTTCAGAGCAAGCTATATATTTCAAATTACACTACTTGCATTGTCAGCTGGAAAGATGTTTAATGTGAAAAGTTCAATAATGAAAGGTTTTTAAAGTAAAAATAAAAGATCGACTTTTAGCTCATTATTCTCTGACATGGGAACGTTAATAGTTGTTAAGGATAGCTGAAGACTATCCCTACTTAAAAATCTCCAGCAGAGTGGCTTTATGTGGTTCTATTGAAACGAGCAGTATATCCACTGACTTGTGTCATTTCTCTGCATAATATCCCGTCAGCTCATCTGAATATGAAAGTCTGTCAAAACTTCTGTTATTTCAACTATTTTTCCATAATTTACTACATTTTGTAACTCTCCACAACTTCTGCTCGTCTTTGCTCCCACTTGTCCTCCAAGTCTTTTTCCTTCTAAAAATTTTAAATTATCCTGGAGTCCCAATCCTAAATAACCTTGAGCATTAGTGGGGAAATGAGTCTCTTTCAAATATTAGTACAAACTTCTTCAGTCCTTTGCTGGACATGACTTGAGAGCCATGGCCACATAGTTTAAATGGGTGAATGTTGTGTGTGTGAATTAGCAACCCTATAGTGTTGGCTCTTTGTTACAAATCAGAAGAAGAATTTGCAGCCAGGATGAATAAATGAAATGAAGTCCTACAAAATCACTCAGCTTTTTAAAAATAGCTTGGATCATGGTGCTGTATTTTCAATGGACTCTTTCCAGTTTGATGTGCGTTGTGTTCTTTGAAGTTCAAGGAGAAAGATGACTCTGCATGTCAGTGCAGCTGCTTTTCCTAAATATGAAAATGTGAAGGGTCTAAGGAGAAAGTGTCTACCACTTTTCTCTCTATAAGCCCACTAGTTGTTTATCCTAACCTGGCTTTAGCACGAATGGCTTTAAAATAATGCTTGTAAACACACAGATAAAGGGTGGCCGTGACTGCAGGTGTCAGATCCCTTGGATAATTTGTTTAAGAGGAGTCTAGGCAAGCTTTGTGCCTTGCCTGTGGTATTACCAAAGCTGGACAATCTGAAGGGGATGTAGAATAGTTGTGAGGTGTTTGTGAAGGTCTGGGGACATAGTTAGGGAGTGTCTCAGTCCAATCCTGATGAACATCTCAATATTGAACGGAAAGGGTGTTGTCATCCTTTCCTGCCCCTATCTACTTTGTGCGTCTAATTTTGCACACTATTTTTATTTTCTCCTCTTCTTTCTCCCACAATTACTGCATTCCCTGTCTTCTGCTTTACACCCTGTTATCCTTGGATTTGACAGGAAACTTGGTGATATCTGAATATGAGTCAGAACCCATCCAGAAGCACAGCTTACTTATCATGTTGATAGCCTTGGGCTTTTCCTAAGTTCTTAATACCCCTTGTATTGAGCCACTATTAAAGCACAGTGTTGCTTTACACAAATATTAGATCTAAAATCTGTCAGTCTTCTTACCAAAGGGCAGATTACAGGTTTACTCATTTCCTAGTGAAAAATCATTTTTACTCATTGACTTGATGATTTGAAAAGGAAAATAATTTAAAATAGCAATAGTGTCGCTATGCAGTTTGAGTTCAGGAGTGTATTCTCAGCATTAAGCAGAGTATTATTTAAATGCTGTAGATGACAATGATTAAGGCGAATTGATAACCTCTTCAGAGTGCTGCATCTGTAACCCAGTATTCTCCTAGGATACATTCAGGTGCTAATGAAGAATTACCAATAGTTGGTGGGGGGTTTGAGTGTGTGGAAACTGTGGAGGCAGCCCGTAACTGTTTTGAAGCATCAGATGTATTTGATTTTAGATAAACTGAAATTTCCTGGGAGGCACTGGCTATCTGTTAATAGTTTTTCATCACTTTGGTGAATGGTCAGGTTTTCAGCCTTCTCTGCTTGTTTGGCATTTGTGTAGTATTCAACGAATCCTTCATTACTTGGTACCCAATTTTCTGCATGTACACCCATAGACATGCTCTTATCTACATATTTGTTCGTACTAGGGATACACATGGATATTTAAACTCTTTACCACGCATGCTAGGGATCAAGGATGGTGGGGATGGACTCTTCATTAGGGACTGTAGTGAGAGGACAAGGGGTAATGGGTTCAAACAGGGAAAGTTTAGATTGGATACAAGAAAGAAGTTCTTTACTGTAAGGGTGGTGAGGCACTGGAATGGGTTGCCCAGGGAAGTTGTGAATGCTCTATTCCTGGCGGTGTTGAAGGCCAGGTTGGACAAAGCCTTGGGTGGCATGGTTTAGTGGGAGATGTCCCTGCTCCTGGCAGGGGGGTTGGAACTGGATGATCTTAAAGTCCTTTACAACCCTAACTATTCTATGATTCTATGCTAGTGTTACAAGATGGTTTCACATACAGTAAACTGCTTGATGGAATTTCTGTTTTTAAAAGACATAAAACAGTTTCTTACAAAAATGTGTCATTGCTGTTGTTACACATTTGTGTAGGACCAAGTCCATGGTAAGCAGGTCAGAAATTCTGAGGTAAATCTATTGCTGAACAGCATCAAGATCTTCCACCCTAAAGTCATTAAAGAACACTGTAGGAGTTCCAATTTAAGGACCCTAAAAGTGTCAAAAACTGCCATTCTTTGTAGCACTAAAGATGATGTTGATATTTCAAAAAGAAATTTCAGTATGCAAAGATCAGTGCAATGTGCTCTTTTAGAACAGCGTAATTGGAAAGAAAACCAAAGCTGTTTTAAGCTCATTCCAGATATCTTCAGGACACCCTTGAGAGTGAAAGAGTAGAAGCTGAGTAGGAAGTCACATGCTGGAGAAAAATAAAACAAATGAAGACATAGCCTAGTTGAAAGTTCAGTCTGATGTACCAAAAGTTGCTTATAGTTCTCTTCATGCAGTCTCCTAGCTCTCAATTTTGATTATGCCTACAAGAAACTGTGGTTTCTCCCACTCTCCCAGAAACTAGGGGATCAATCTGTGCCCTCAGAATGGACATGTCATAGGGAAATTAGTACTTGCTTTGCAGGTGGCACAAATACAAAGTTTGCTCAGTGGAGTTCAATCTAACTTACAATCTGCCAGAGGAAAAAATGTAAACTGCACTGAAAAGATCTCTGGTGCTGAATTCACATTTAAATTAACTCTACTGAACAATAGTGGCTCTAAAAAAGAATACTACTTTGTACTACCTCTTAAAATGGCCTTGATATTTTTTTAAAGGATTCCATTTTATTTCTGGGATCAAAATTCCCACAAATACCCAAATCTTCTGTAGAGTCCCATCCCAGAAGTAACAAGCCTATTACTAAAGAATTTGGAGCAAAGAGCTTCATTCCACCATACCTTGAATGATGTCTCTATGACCAAGAAAGGTAGAATTCATCACGCTTGAAGGATAGAGTCCCTTTATAGTTGAAGGAAAGAAAAAAACATTTCTAGGACATGATTTCTCTCATCGCGAAATAGATAGCTGAGATTAATCATTCCCGAAGCATACCCATTTATCTTAATTTTCTATAGAAGGAACTCAAAAAAGGAGGCATGTGAATCATAGATGCCTCCATGAGATCAGTCTCACCCAGACTGTCTTGGAATGTCACATAGCTTCCATGGGAGCTGCCATCCAAGGGGATTCTTAGGATAACAGCGCTGAAGATCATGATGTGCTGAGATACTAAGTTAATAAACTTATTAACAGCCTCATTAATATAATTAACAAATGATTAGCTTGAAATTAGTATCCTGAATATATCACTAATTCCTGATGTACCCTAAAACATATTAACTGAAAGGTCAAGATTTTTATTTTCAGCTACGTTCTTATATAAGAATACCTGGGTATAAGGAAAATTAACAGTATCTTTTAGTGTTGATATTGATGAAATTGGAAACTGAAAAATGGAGAAGTAGAAAAAATGGCAACTCAGCTTTCATATTTTTTTCTCCCTGAGCCTGAATTTGTTGTGGTGTTCTAAAAATAGTTAAAAGTGTCAAGAAAAAGAAAGAAGAAAGACAAAAGAAATACTATCTGCGACTACAGGGTTGAGCATTTTTTTCCATTTATATCTGTAGGGTCTATTTTCGCAGATAAAATTAATATGAATATGTCTTTGTTCATTGGAGTTCCCTTCCACAAAGAGTGTGAATTTAGGCTGTAACTTTGTCAGGAACCTCTGCAACCTTTTAAATTTTGATTTTTGGATCTAATCTTTCGATTCTGAACCACTATATTGATAGAAACAGACAAATCTAAGCCAAAAAATTAAGCCAGAATGCCTTGCCCAAAGTGGTCTTTCCACTAAATTAGAAAAAAAATGACACACCCTCCTCCCTATTTCCCCCAAACAATCATGAATTTCAACCACAAGTTTGACTTTCCTGACTCAGCTTGGCTTCATTTCATGTCTTTCATACTTCCTTAAAGCTTTTCATAGCTTGATTTCCTTTCTGCTGCCAAGAAAGAAAGAAAAAGCATCATGTTTCCACATGAATTCTTCTCCAGATTCTGTAATGTGAGATTCTATGATTTTTTTAATAAATTACATAATGAGATACTCTAAGAATACCTCGTCCACAGATTTTTGTCATGAACCACTGACAATCCTATTTTCTTTCAATCTTTCTGCTTGAAAAATATCAAATTTTGGTTCTGCAGATCTGCTCATGTCCAGTAACTCCTGTAATAACAGAGTACAGTTTATCTTTGTTGTGGGACCTCAAGATTTCTTTGAGATTTCCAGTTCTGGGAGGACCTGAGCTACATCTTGCTCCTTGTGGCATGCCTGCACTGCTGCCATGCCACCCCTTGTGCAGACAGCAGGGCCAGGGAATGGTCTGGGAGGGAGCTGCCTGTATGGCACTGCTTTCCAGCTGAGATTTTGGTCTGGCCAGTTGTGAGACCACAAGTACATGTAAGGCTGTGGAGCACATCTTACCCAAAGTCTCATAGATACAGTCTAATCCTGCTGGATCTTTTACTTTAGGCATGAAGGTGATGTTTTGGATTACACCGTAGATCTCTGCATAGAGGATGCAGAGCCACAGAAGATCTTATTCTGTTGTGTGGAATGGTGGTTGCCCAGGGCTGTATTTCAACTGTGCAGTGTGAAGAGAGACCAGACTACAATGAATTTCTTATCTCTCAGAGATTTTTTTGGCTGTAAAACAGCATCTCAGACACTGGCTAGTAAAATTAGTGGACTCTAAATCCTACAATCTAAATCACTTGTGGGAAGTGTTAAAAAATGTAGTTGGAAACAACACTTACTCATCTGACGTAATTGAATTAGTTCATAAATAAAAGAAAGATATGTGACCCTTATTGATTTTTTTCCACTTTGAATATAATGGCTGCTGCTTGAAAGGAAAGAAAGAAAAGAAAGGAAAAGAAAGAAGAGAAGAGAAGAGGAAAGGAAAGAAAGGAAAAGAGGGAAGGGAAGAGACATATAATAATGTGTATAAGCACAGCTACTCTATCATATGAAATGAACAATTTTCATGATGTTTTTGCTCATTCTTCCGGTATTTTAGGTAAAACGTAGATATTGAGTGTGTACACCCAGTAGTAAGATGAGAAATTTAAAATTACGGAATTATTTTTGGAAATCACTCTATTCTGCAACCAGAAGTTGGAGAAACATGCATGTTTGTATGGGCATTCAAATAATGATATGATTGAACCACTTGTTTTAAGTTGATATGACAACCAACCCTGATGAAATTTGTCTGTAATCTGAATTACCTCTTGTTAAAAGAAAGGACAGACAAATTAATTGGTTTCTATAATGCAAGGACTTCTCTGACTAGCAGGCTAAATTTGAGTGGCAGATCTCATCTTCCTCCTACTGATAGATATTTTTCTTCGTTTCAATTATTGAAGTAATGAAAACTTAGATTAATAAAAAAATGCAGTTTCTGGTGCTTATTTGATAAAGGCTACATACTGTGCTGATTGATTCTAAAACGTATTTTTTAAATCCCTTATCTTGTCCTTCTTTCTTGTCACCTTTCTGTTTATCCCATTCATAATTTAAACATTGTCTTTTCAAATGGGATTCACCTAACTTCGGCCATCCAGAAGTTAATAATCTAGTCTAAGTGAGAGTAAATAGAGAGTGACAGGAGCCTCTTGAGGGGGATTTAGTTTATCCTAAAAAAAAGTAAATTAGCCAGGTTAAAATGAATTGCCCTCTGAAAGTGGGCTACCCACTTACTTTTTAAAGGGAATTCAGCCATCTAGCGTGGAGTAGATACCCAACTGCTATATAGGTAAAGGTAGGTGAATCCTATCTCCAGAGTGGAAGCTGTTTGAGGAAGACATTTAGGGACACAATTTGAGAAAGTCTTCCAGACATACCTGTAGATACCCATGGGATTAAAACAAACCAAACCAACCAACCAAACGAACCAAAACAAAACCAAAATCCAACCCCCCAAAACCCCACCACAAAAAGCTAAAAAGCATCACCAAAATGCAAAAAGCTTCACCATTTCAAAATAACGACAATAAATCTCCTAAACACATATAGATATGTTTGGCTTACACCAATAATTTTCTGTGACATCTTCCCAAGTTATCTTGAGAATCTTGGAAAAGCTGACCCTTTATGTCTACATGCCTGAAAAAGGCATAAAAATCTTTGGGCTGCTTAAGACCTGCTGGAACTATCGGAAAGTCCAAATCTTACACTTCCAATGGCATTGTACAGTCCTTGTGAGCTAGAGCTCTTTTTATGTTGACCTGCCGAAGTTTATGTTGTGCACACCTGGTTTTACATATTTATAATTATTTTTGTGTGAAAGTGAAACTAGAGATATTGCATCAAGTATTTTGGCACTTCAAGCAGCTTTTTCTTAAAATCTTTTGGTTTTCATTTAAAAAAAAGTAATCCAAGAATCTTTTCTTCCTTTCCTTGTCCTTGGTTCACTTGGTTGAAGAATAAGAATTTTCAAATAATACTTTGAATGCGGGGGGTTTTTTTGGTAGCAAGTTTTCTGGGCACATGTTCATCAGCTGTATTAGCCAAACTGCTTAAGCCATCATTGGCCAAACACTTTGATTTCACTAATTATCTAGCAACGTGAAGCTTTTTTCACTAATTAGTTTTTTCCACTGGCTGTGTTTCGGCAGAATACAGCCACTTTTTGCTGCCTCAGAGATCTGAAACAGTTGCAGAGAAACCAGGAATCTGCTTCCAAAACATCATGTCTGCAAGAATGATGGTGAAAAACTGTGGCTTACCTCTGATTACTCCAGGGGAAGATGTCTTTACTCCAGAATTATGAAGATGCTGTTCTGCAATACTGTTATAACTGATGTTTATGAATGATTCTTTCAGGACTTGCTTACTTCTAGATTCTGTAAATAAGAACTAGTAATCTGAAGGTCCTGATTTTTGTACATTGAAACTTTTTTTAATTGAACTATTTTTCTTTTGATCCTCAAAAGCAAAGGAAATATTGCTAATCACTTTTTCCTCATATTTTAGGGAACATTATTTAATTCTTCCTTAAACAGAAACCTCTGCTGGAGCAAGAAACAGGTGCTGAAGCCAAGAGCAGATAATCATAAACATGTTTATGTCAGTCATGATGAACTAATATAATCCACCAATATGTGCTTTGCTACTAAGTGCTTGTAGGCAGTCAGAGGCTGTGTGCGGTGAGGCTCTCTCCTAGCACTTCCCAGGACCTTCAGGCAGGGCTGGCTGAAGGAGCACTGTCACCCCTCTGCAGGGGGCTGGGGAGAATCTGTGGGTTGGATGTTCATTCTCCCATTACACTTCTGTTCTAACATGCTGTGCTTTCCAAACCTGAGGTATCTTTAAAGGACTGAATTAAGGCTCTTAAACACCAAAATCAGGTTTGAGTATTACAGCCCCAGATCCCTGACTCAGCTATTTTCTTCTTCTGTAGGTGCCTCTCAGACATCTAAGATCCGCTGGCAGCTAAAACTCTGTTTTCTACAGGACCATGAGTTTTGAAGTTGGGTGTTTCAACATCTGTCTTCCATTCAGACTTGAAGTGAATCCAGCAACATGGCATTTTCCAATGTGAATCCCCTCAAGGGAGTAATCTGCTAGCTGTCCTCATGACATGCCCAAAATAAATCAACAAGACGCGATTCTTCATAAAAGGTAGTCTCAACAACTTATCACTACAAATTACATCTAATGATACAGCTTAGTGGCAAGGACGGTTTCCCAGGATGTGTAAGGCTGGACATCTCAATCTAACAAAGACTTTTTACGAGGGCATGTAGGGATAGGACAAGGGGTAATGGTTTTAAACCAAAAGAGGGTACATTTAGATTAGATATAAAGAAGAAATTTGTTACTATGAGGGAGGCGAGGCACTGGAAAACAGGTTATCCAGAGAAGTTGTGAATTTCCCATCCCTGCAAGTGTTCAAGGCCAGGTTGGACGGGGCTTTGAGCAACCAGTTCTAGTGGAAGGTGTCCCTGCCTGTGTCAGCAACCAGATGATCTTTCAGGTCTCTTCCAACTTTAACCATTCTGTGGTTATGATTCTGTGATTCTGTGATTTTATGTTCAAGGTCTCTCCCAAGCGAAGCCATTCTATAATTCTATTAAGTTCAAAGGTACAGTTCTTGCTTCTGAAGTGGTGGCCTTTCCCATCAGGTTAAAAGCAATTTGTATAGGACAAGCTCTTCACCTCTCCTTCTGGGACATTACAGCCAAGACTCCAGATAATGATAAGCAAACAGTACAGAGAAGCTAAATTTGCATCTTGAGTATTGGGCTGTCATCTTTAACTAAGGCAGCCTGAGTTGCGATCCTCACATTTTAAAGTCAACAGCTATTTTTAAGTAAAATAGAGCAAAAAAAAAAAAAATGTTGGGATCAAAATCTAACACTTGGTCCAAACCATAGATATTAATCAGGACAATTTACCACATCAGCTTTTGTTGTATCCCTTTTCTATCCCTTTAGTCCCTTCCAGCCTTGAGCCTTTAGAAACCAGATTTTAAAATGCAATGTTTTTCTCTTGGAGTTTTCTACATGAATAACACCTTTTCACAATGCACATTTAAATGTTGCTTTCTGTAATTACAGTGGAAAAGTGCTTAAGGAAAGGAAGAAGAATCACATTTTTAGACTGGAGAAAACATTTGATGAGAACTGAATGCTGTAGAAATAGAAACCCAGCTTGACTACAAACAAAATTAAGTGGATGAAGCCAACAAGTGGAAAAACTGCATTCCTCATAAAAACTCTGCCAACAAGGTACTGACAGAAGAAAATGTTGAAAGCTTCAGTTTGTTAGAGCTTGTCATGGGTTCAACAGTAGCAGTCATTTTTCTCCTTCTGGGTAGCTGGTGCAGTGCTGTGTTTTTGACTTTCAGCTTGGGAACTGCACTGACACCACCAGTGTTTTCAGTTACTGCTTGGTAACGTTTTGGTCTGACCAAGGACTTTCTGAGCCTCGTGCTCTGCCAGGGAGGAGGGGAAGCCGGGAGGAAGCAGAGACAGGGCACCTGACCCAAACTGACCAAAGAGGTATTCCATACCACAGCATGTCATGCCCAGGATGTAAAAACGGAAAGCAGGGACCTGGAAGGTGGGGGGTTTGCTGCTGGGTCGGGCTTGGTATCGGGTGGTGAGCAGTTGTATGCTCTTTCCTTGTATTTGCCTTGTCATTATTATTATTGGTGGTAGCAGTAGTCATTCGTGTTATACCTTAGTTACTGAACTGTTCTTATCTCAACTTGTGGGAGTTGCATTCTTTCGATTCTCCTCCCCATCCCCCTGGGACTGGGGGAAGAAAGAGGGGGCAGTGAGTGAATGAACTGCGTGAGGGGCTTAAACCATGACAGAGCTGAAGCTGTGTTCAGAGAGAAGCTCTGTTATTTTCTTGGTATAAATATTAAATGTTTCGGTTTGGGCTTTTTAGAATCTAAAAGTTACTGATAGGCTTATATAATGTTTCACAAATGGTATCTTAACACTAAAACACTCCTGAATGATAAATCTAAGCTCATCATATTGGACCATTCCTTGGCCTTAATTCTGTATTCATTCACTCACTACATAATTAAGATTTATTTACATGGGAAATCTGTCAACCATTCCCCTTGAACTCAGAAAAAACTTATGCACGTTGTGAGTAATGTATGTACATGAATCCCTTAGGTGAACTAATGATCTCATATGCCACATATGTTTTTCAGACACAATAGCATTGCTAGTACTTTTGATCAGAATTTGTACTTTAAAGGTTGAGGGTGATTAAGGCAGTTTCTGAAATTACATCATCCCAGCTCTGACAGGCCAGTGGAGACTGACATTTTAAAGTAATACTGTTTAAAAGCAGAGCAGTAAAATGATAAGAGCATTTGCTGGGTTAAAGGTTTGTAAAAATAAATAGAGTGCTCTTCAGACACCAGTGACTGGATAAAGTATCAAGAATATGTTTTGTGAAAGTATGGCCTGCAGGTATTTGCTTTCATTTATCGACTATGTGCTCAAAATCCTAAAATTATTTACCTTTCTAACCCTGTGGTGTTTTTGAAGCATTTTGCCTATTTTGCCTATTGTCACAAATGTTGTATCTTACAGAATCACTCATCTGCAGAATGTCATCTGCCCTCTTTCCCACCACCACATTTGTCTGTGCTAAATTTCCCACACAGAAGTACCTCCCCTCCTTCTTTCATACACCGAAACATGCGAGTACTGTAAACAACCTTCTCACACAGGCTAAGACACACATGCTGTCAATGGAGGGAGTTTGATACTAAGTAACCCCTAAAAGTACTTTTTTCCCTTTAGCTGATGCTAAATGGGTGACCTCAGCCATGCAGACCCTCCAGTTTAATTTCCCAAAGCATTTATAATCTTGAGCTCTTAGAAATATTTTTCATGTACTAAACCAGCTGTGTATACTCTTGTAGAGTGGCACAAAGGTTAATCTAAATAAATTTTTCTGGGGACTTGATTTTGATTGAATTTCTAGAATCTGCTGTTTAACAAGGTCTCCTGTTTTAGCAGCTGGCTAAAAGACTCTCAGGTGAAGTCCTTCAGGAATCCCATAGCTTATATTTAATAAGATTTAATTATTTTACAAATTATCTCTTTCACATTAGTGCTCCCCCTACATTTGCCACATCCAAAAGAGCAATCCAAGTGTTGAATTATGAAAAACAATTCCAGTGTAGAAATATGGGTAATACACACAAGGTCAAAAAACAGGCAAGAGTAATTTGCAACAACTAAATTGCTTGATGTAATACTTTGGCTTGATAGTCTTTAAGAGGAGACTTTACATAAGTCAAAGGTCTTTGGAGTAATTTGCAAATCAAAATCCTACCACTCTCCTAAATCCTTTTAATCCAGTCGTTAATCTCAATAATGACCTAGTTTTTGGAGCCTTTACTGTGTTCAGCCACTTAATGACATTACCTAGTTTGCCCTTTGAAACTTTAGAGGAGAAATACATGGACATAAATAACATCCTGCTAAAATGTAACTGAAGCCATCCTGAACAAGTGCAGTTTTATAGAAGAAAATCTCCTAGCACCTGCTGAAGTCTCATAAAATCTCTCTCTTTACCATAACACTATGATTTTTATTAGGTAGTAGAGCTTTGCATAATAGAAAGGAAGAACGAGGTGGATACCAAATAGCTGACAATTGTTAAAGACATCAAAGTGAAGAATGAGCAGCTATTACATAGTCTGGATTTTTTTCTCAGTATTGACTGCTGTGCATTGTATGATCACTGATATACCTGTTTTTCTGCAAAAATAGACCATGGAGAAAATCACTGGATTTATGTGAGTTTTGAAATTATAGAGGAAAGAAACTATCAAACATGAAAACACACAGAGCAACTTTTTCCACGATTCTCTTACAGAGAGTAAGAACTGGTTTAATTTTAGCGGGAGACACTTCATTAATACCAAAATTCCTTAACAAGAGAAGGCATAGATCAGCTAAACTACAGCATGTGCAGCACTAAATGCTTTCCAATACTACGCACAGGTGAAAATTAAAACCTGAAGTTCGCTTACAGTCATTGCTTAGCTAACATATAGGCTCTGTACTGTGTCTGGGGAAGCATGCCAGAAGAGTTTTACACAGTAGAATGATGCACTTTCTGTGTAATTCCACCAACAAGATAATCACATACCTGCCATATTGCCAAATATATTTCAAAACTGTTAAGCATATTTTCAGATGAACTGGTAGAACAGTGGGTGCTTTTTTTCTTATTTATTTTATTTTATTTTGTTTTGTTTTGTTTTATTTATGTTTCATTTTATTTTACTTCTGACAGTTCTTAAGCCACTCATCTTTAAAAAAGAAAGAGAAATAGTTCTTCTGTCTCTGATCTTTTCATAGCCATCCTGCACTGGAATTGAAGTTAAATAGTGTTTTTAGCTGCTATGCTTCAGAGAGGATACCAGAGAGTAAAAAAGGAACTGGACCCCCTGAAGTGTATATACAAAGACACTAATGTATGTACTCTCCATAAGGAGTCACAAAGACTAAAAGCATTTGTTAGATTTCTAAGGCCTAAAAAGCTATGACAGGTACAATGCATGCTCTAGTAACTAGACGCAACAACTCTGAATTGAGTTTATTATTATTGGGAGTTTTGGGGTTTTATGCAGTGAAAGTAAAAGAAAGCCAAAAATAATAACAATAAAATGAATGAATGTTCACACTAGTGTTGAGGATCTTAATGATCTGAGGAAGACAAGAGTCTTCTGTAGCAAAATAATATGGCTCTAGAAAATTACATTAAAAATCTTTCATGTTTAATAGAAAATTAAAATCTTTGTCTAGGTTTTCTGAAGTATCACCTAGAATTCTGTGGAAGTATAGGTATATTTTGCACGTCCTAGTGCAAAACCTTTCAAAAGGTATTTTCTATCATATAAATGTATTTTCCAGGACTTTTGTTTTAAGAATTGTTTCTTCAGCTCCTAAATTCCCTTCTTGGGCTATGCCTTTTAGACGTTATATTATTTCAAAATAGATAAAATCGTTCCTATTCTCATATGAGAATAGAAACTCATATGTAATGAGTTTCTACATTAAATCACTTGAACAAATAGTTATGAAGTTTTGTGTGTCCTTGCTTTACCTTACTTTTTAAGACTATGCTTGTTCTATTTTTAAGAAGAATTAGTCTGTTGCACAGGTCTGTTTTGAAACTCAGATCCAACTGTTTAGTGAGCATGCTGAACAGTGGTCTGCCATAATTATTCAGTCAGTAACTTACAAGATTTTAGATAATTTCTTTATTGTATGGCCTGAGTTCATGACTCTACCAGCCACTACTCTTGGATATTTAAGAAATAACAGAAAATCAGAGAATGGCTGAGGTTGGCAGGGACCTCTGGAGATCATTTACTAAGACCCCCTTGCTCAAAGCAGGATCAGCTCCAGCAGATTACTCTCA
The DNA here is from genome assembly GCA_028858755.1 of Ara ararauna. Classification (NCBI taxonomy): domain Eukaryota; kingdom Metazoa; phylum Chordata; class Aves; order Psittaciformes; family Psittacidae; genus Ara; species Ara ararauna. The sequence goes on along the minus strand of CM054376.1, from coordinate 119,164,625 downwards.
GCTGTGTCCAGTTGGGTTTTGAATATCCACAAGGGTGGAGACTCCAAACCTCACTGAGCAACCTGTTTCAGTGTTTGATCACTCTCATAGTAAAAAATATTTGCCTTGTGTTTTAAGTTGAATTTTCTGTGTATGAGTTTGCACCCACTGCCTGTCATCCTGTCATGGGGCACCACTGAGGGAAGCCTAGATTCATCTTTTTACTTCCCCCATAAGGTATTTACATGGATAAGATCCAGTTGAGCCCTCTCTGCTCCGGGTTGAACAGTCTTGGCTGTCTCAGCCTCTCCTCATATGTGAGATGCTCCAGTATCTTAACCATTTTCCTAGCCCTTTGGTGGACTTGGTCTAGTATTTCTTTGACTCTCTTTTACTGCAGAGTCCAGAACTGGACCTGGCCCTCCAGATGTGTCTCACTGGGGTGAGTTGAGCAGAAGGATCATCTCACTTGACCCATGGGTCTTCATAATACAGCCCAGAATGCTGTTGGATGTCTTTGCTGCAAGGGCCCATTGCTGGCTCCTGGTCAGCTTGCTGTCCACCAGAACTCCAAGGTCCTTCTCTGCAGAGCTGCTTTCCAGCTAGCTTGCCTCCAGCCTGTACTAGTGCATGGGATTATTCCTGCTGAGGTGTAGGACTTGGCATTCACCTTGACTGAACTTCATGAGGTTTCTGTAAGCCCATTTCTTGTACCTGTTGAGGTCCTTCCAGATGGCAGCACACCCATCTGGTGTATTGACTGATCCTCCAAGTTTTGTGTCATAAGCAAATATGTTGAGCCTATACCCAGTCCCACTATCCTGACCATCAATAAAGAGCTTCAACAGTATTCTCCCTAGTATTCACCCAGGAGATGCATCGTTAAATGACTATCTTTCAGCTGGACTTTGTGCTGCTGATCACAACCTGCTGAGCTTGACAGATCAGCCAGTCCATTGTCCTCTTATCTGCCCTGTTCTAAGTCAATAAATAGTATCAATTGCTTTGCCTTCCCATTCTTTTGAAGAAGAGCATGTACCAAGGGTAAAATTAGACACACATATATGGATATATTTTTATGACAAGAGCATGTGCAGTCTCTTACAGTTAGAATTCACAAAACTGTATGCATTGGCCTCCATATAGCTGAAAATATCCTTTCTACTGAATTTGTGTAGCTAAATAAATTTAACTTAGACCTGCGAGGCTCTGCAGATTTTATCAGAGGCTGTATGGATTTTTACCGCCCGTGGTAAAAATTTTCTGTAACATTTAACCTAAATAATACACCTTTGACCATTTGAGGTACAGTAGTGAAGACAATTTTCATGGAGCGTAGTGTAGGAGAGCACAATGGTATTATATGAAATTGCATCAAGGTAACATTTCAGTCAGTGCATTGACAAACAGAAAAGAGAATAACAGCTTACTGGCATTTTCAAGGTTGCATTTGCCACTTCTGGTGTCTCATCTTTGAGACAGCCTCTGAACATCAACAGATATCGTTCAAACACATACCTTTCCTATTCAAAAATTGCAAGCCACTTCTGAGACACTAAAAATAATGTGGGTTTTTTTCCCCATCATTTTAAAGACAGCTTCTTGATGAGTATCGAAAAAATATCACAGGATTCTTATTTCTGTATCAATGGCAACTGCAATCCAGTGGAAGCAAGATAGAAATCAGAAAGATAAAGGGCTATAGCAATATGCCAATGTGACAACTGAAATTGGAGTTGGCAAAAAAGAAAGTTTAAAAACTCCTGAAGCATTTGTGGAAAAGGGAAAGGTAAGGTAAAAAAAAGATTGTACCAATATCCACATCTCTTTATAGCCATGTTCCACGAATATGCTTAGGTTTATGCATACAAATACTCTTAGTGAAATCAGTGACCAATTATAGCTGTAAATATGTCTGGGATAGGTACTGCTGTAAAAAGAGGAAGATTTGGGATGAGGGGTGGAGGCAGAGTACCTAAACTAGGAGTACACAGAACCATAGACTGAGGTTGGGTTTTAGTTGGAGGTCTCTAATCCAAACTCTAGTCTGATCACATGCTCAAAGGAGCGCTAACTTCAAAGCAAGGTGAATTTGCTCAGGGCCTGACCCACAGCTTCCCAGCACGTTCAGTTCCTGTCCTTAACCACCCTTATCCTGAAGAGGTTTTGTGCTGCAACCCAACTGGATTTCTTTTCTTGGGACTTTCCACTGTTGCCTCTTTTGTGTGTCCTAAATTCTTTGCAGGAGATATGGGAAACTCTAGAAAGCAATCCAGCATATATGAGTTGGAGCTGCCTTCTTGCATTTGTTGTCTTTCTTCATACAAGGAGATTCAGGTGATTTTTCTTCTAAAGCTTGCACTTCACTGCGCTGCTTGAATGTCTTCGCTACTGCTTTTCCTCAGAAGGAGAAATAAGTGAGCTACATGTACGAATTCTGTCACGTGCTGTACCTTATATACCAATATCTTAAACTCTGTACTTGAAGGACTCTTGGTCGATCAGCTGTACCAGTTGTACCTGCCATGCTTTATATTGATTTATATTGTAGAGTATCTTTATTTTTTTCTCAGCCATGTTTCATAGCTACTTCATTAAAATACAATACTTATTCTCCTTTCTAATGCATGTTTTCCAGGCTTCATAAAATTAGAGTCCTCCATACATTTCTGTCTTAAAATGTTGACACTCATGGATGACCCTTTTAAAATTAGAATATAAGACAAAAAATTGCTCTGGTAAATAACATAACATGCTGCTGGCGAAACAATACTGCATACTACTCTGTGCTGTGTGCACATCCCCACTATGAGGATCCATCAAAGGCATTTGCATTTCCACACATGATGTGGTGAGTCACCTTCAGATTTAACTGACAAAATGGCACTTTAAAACGAGGTTGAATGCTGCCATGTTTAATTTTTTATGTGATCCAAGCCTTAAAGTCATGGCCAAATTTCCCTAAATGTGTTCTCATTTGAATCACTACACTTGTATCAGTAATCATGGAGCACTTGGTTTTCATACTTGTTTATCATAGAAGCAAAGGCCTGAAACAGACCTCAGGGTCACTTAGTCTTTCCCCACATGCACACCTTCTGTCAAAAGAGGCTCAACAATGTGTGTGTCAGTTCTGATGGGCATCAAAGATAGAAAGTAGTTGTGGTCCTTTGTCTAGCATGCTTTCAAACAATGGCAGCAGAGCTTTCCCCACAGTGCAGAAAGTTCTGTGTCTCCACACAGATATTTGTGAATGGAAATGTCTCTGGCAGGAAGAGAAATGTCTGGTTAACAGCAGAGTCAGTCTGCTGCTAATCGATAACCTGAGGCCCAGTGCTACATGATTCTAATGCAATATGCCAGAGCAAGAAATCAGGGCTGGCTCATAATTCAGATAGATATGATTCAGGTATGGAAAGAAAGGATATGGGGGGAAAGGGGATCAATATTGGGAAATCTCATCTATAGCTGTCATCTGAAAGCTCCAACAATTGAGTTTTCTGTAACCTGAAACATTATTCTTGATGCAGTGCAGGGGCTGAGAAGATGAAAAGGGAACACTAGATAACAGAATGAAACCTCTTAATGATTTTATCAGGTCCAGCTTTCACTGTGACTCACATAAAAATTGGAAGAACAAGCATAAAGATCTGTAGCCTTTCAATACATAAGGCCTTCAAAGTATGCTCATATTGTTCAGGAGAGTTGTTTTGCTCGGTCAGCAAAATAACAACTGAGGGAACCTGAATTTAAAAACAGTTCTCAAGACCGTCCTTCTGAACAGCCTAATATGAAGATCCTGGTCATTCCACCACCATCAAGAAAATGCACACAACAGCTTGATTTAAAGTTTTTTTTTTTTTTGTGAACACACAGTTCACACATACTGAAAAAGCTGTAAGCTCTTGTTCTCATTGGAATTCAGCACAGAATGAGCCTTAATAAGGCAGCTATTTATACAAAGAGTGTGATGAGAGCCATCATGGTTTAAGACAGAGGCAAGATTAATGTATTCAAGTTATCAACCTCATTTAAAGTGTAAAAGGGGCAGCAGTCCTAAATTTGTAATAATCTCAAACCCTTTCTAGGTTGAAAGTCATTCACTCACTGGAAGAAAAAGAAAAAAATAGATGTTGGCTAATTTGAATTGTCATTTGTTTGATTCAATTTTGATTGCATCAGGATTGTCTGGTTTTTATGTGCAAAATTTTCCTCTTTTGATTAGTGTTCCTCCATCCTCTGGATATCAGCTATAAATCACACAATAATCATGACAAAGTTTGGTTTTTTTTGAATGCCTATTATGATTCCATTTTGTCTCATTTATATCCAAATCAAATAAATCCCACTGGAAGTTAGCCAAGGGACAGAGCTAAAGCAAATGACAGTAAATCAAGAAATCATTTTCCTGGCACAGAAAGTTTTAACCTTTGTGGGACAAGTATTAAGTCTGTAATGAAGAAGAAATGTAGCAGAAGAGAAGGCTGAGCTATCTGAATAGCTTTGAGGCTGAAAGCACCTCCTCTACTGCCTTCAGAGTCCAGCATCAGGCCTGGACATTGACTTTCACATTGCAGACAAGAAAGAGCACAACTCATTAGGACTTAAAGGCTAGATGGCTTCGTGGAGTGAAATAAATATTTGTGTACCATTATCTACATGTTCCATTCCTCAGTTGTGACAAGTGTGCTACTGGAGGTATAAACCTACAAACGAGGTATTAAATTAGTAACAATGAGTATGTACCTTGAGGTTCTCCCAAGAGCACAAACTGGTTTGCAAAGGCAGCACAGACCTGTAGCCATGACTGTGCAGATGGATGTGAGATCATCTTGTGCTTAAGTGCCCATTGGCGCGTAAAGCAAGCAAGGTTGCGTTCCCTTTAAAGTACTCAGCTAAAAATTTACCATCACAAATTAAACTTCAGGCTACCTCTGGGGGTAGATGCTGCACCATATGCACAAAGCCTTGAAGTAGTCTCTGTTGTGCCAGGCACCGTGCAAGCACACACAAAAATACATGCCTGAAAGAAGTTTCCATGTGAAAAGCCATGTTGACTTCTTGTCCTAGAGGGACAGAGGTGCAAAAGGAGAATTGGGATGAGATTAATTTCATCTGACTTTAGGCATCTACAGTGCAGATCAGGTGTTTTATTCATCCCGGATTCCTTCTTGCACCTTGTGGAACACTGCAGAAGGCTTTTTTTTGGCATGAGTTGTCCATTCTGCTTGGGATGTTTACTGTAGGATGAGAAAAACTGCTCTCTAGCAGTGCCTGTTTCTCTCCATAAATCTAGCAAACAGCCTACATGACAACTGTGTTGTAGGTACCTACACTTGGTCAGATGAATTCTCAGCCTTGTTGCTTTCTCCTTCCCCTGCATACGCAAGCTGAGGCAAATAAAATCTGCTCTTAATGCTGGTCTCCAAATTTCTGTTTGTGAGTCTACAGAAAATTGTCACCCAATCTGGGTAGCAAAAAAAAAAAATTAAAAAAAAAATCAGAGATTAAATGTTTTTAAGGATTTTTTGAGCAACAAAGCATCTATAGTGGGTATTATATAGGTGCCATCACCACCACCACCCCCCAGTGGCCCTGCCCTTGGCCAGAAGGAGAATAGGAGGCTTTGGCTGTGTAGCAGCTGCAGCTTGAAGCCTGAAAATTTGAGGATCCTCTCCTGACCTCCATATTCTGTCAGGTCGCTGGTGTTCCTTATAGGCTAGCCTGTTGGTTCCATGTTCTTTCCCTTCTTGAAATAACTTACTTCACAAAGGGCAGGGAATAAAACATGAATTAACAGAACCTTTCTCTGTACCCAAGCCAGGATACCTACCCGTGAACACATAAAAAGCCCCTGGTATTTGTTTTAATTATATTCAGTGCGTAAGAAAACCAAATCAATTTTTAAAAATGGGCATTCAATAGTATGTGAGAAACTAGTCAGAATTATTTTTATACTCAGGCATTTGTGTCTATATACTAACATCTTTTTTCAAATAGAGTTGTCTGACTTTGTTTTGGGTGCTTTTTTAAATCTAGCCACAAATATGAAGAGGCATGAAAGCTAAAATAAATCTGAATTAAAAATGTTTACTTTCTGTAGAATTTATTATGTACTTGAGCATATATATGCCTCACTTTAGTCATAACATGAGAAGAGGTGATCCATGTGAATGTATGATCATAGAATCATAGAATAGTTAGGGCTGGAAAGGACCTTAAGATCATCAAGTTTCAACCCCCCTGCCATGGGCAGGGACACCTCACACTAAACCATGCCACCCAAGGCTCTGTCCAATCTGGCCTACAACACCGCCACAGATGGAGTATTTACCACTTGTTTGGGCAACCCATTCCAGTGCCTCACCAGCCTTACAGTAAAGAACTTCTTCCTTATATCCAATCTAAACTTCCCCTGTTTAAGTTTGAACCCATTTCCCCTTGTCCTCTCACTACAGTCCCTAATGAATAGTCCCTCCCCAGCATCCCTATAGGCCCCCTTCAGATACTGGAAGGCTGCTATGAGGTCTCCACGCAGCCTTCTCTTCTCCAGGCTGAACAGCCCCAACTTTCTCAGCCTATCTTCATACAGGAGGTGCTCCAGTCCCCTGATCATCCTCGTGGCCCTCCTTTGGACTTGTTCCAACAGTTCCATGTCCTTTTTATGTTGAGGACATCAGAACGGCACACAATACTCCAAGTGAGGTCTCACAAGAGTAGAGTAGAGGGGCAGGATCACCTCCCTCGACCTGCTGGTCATGCTCCTTTTGATGCAGCCCACGGTACAGTTGGCTTTTTGGGCTGCAAGCGCACACTGAAGCCGTCTCATGTTGTTTCTCATCGACTAACACCCCCAAGTCCTTCTCCACAGGGCTGCTCTGAATCTCTTTTCTCCCCAACCTGTAGCTGTGCCTGGGATTGCTCTGACCCAGGTGTAGGACTTTACACTTGGTAATGGGATGCCTGGCTAAACTGGAGATTCCTCAGTAATAGAACAGAACAGCATCAGTTCATTGGTTTCATTCTGAGCCTGACAACAGTACATTGAGAGCTGGAGAAATGTTTCTAATCACTAGGTTATTCAACAGAAAAAAAAGAGTTTAATGACATTTTAATTAAATCATCATTTTTGTCTTAAACTGAGAAAAAAAAGTTAATTTGTTTAATGAATCAGTAGATTCATTCAGATATGCTGCATGCAGAATGTTTAAATTTCTTAAGACGAAAATCCAAAGTCAGATTTTAGTGAAATGGAACTTTTCACATTCTATCAATTTATTTATTTATTTATTTATTTATTTATTTATTTATTCTGTTTTTCAGTTTCATCATCAAAACAATGAGTACTTCTCACAACCATATTGCTATGCTGCCATGTGCTATCACAAACATGTTTCTTTGGAAGTTTTAAAACAGCCCAGACTTGCTTACCACCCTGTGGCTTTATTCCAGATATGTAGGGAAAAAGCAGATATTAAATGTAGAGCAAAATGGTTAGTAGTATCAAGTAGTATTTCTACTACTTTCAGTGTGCCAGTGTTTTCTTTGACCTTTCTGATGATGCTACGATGTCACAACTCGTCAGCTTTGGCCTATTTTCTGCATAGCCTCCACCGGGCTATATTTGTCGAAAATAAACATCTTGCATAACAGCCCGGCTGTGCACTCAGCTTTTTTTCTTCTCTATATTTTTTTCTGAAAGAGATTTTCCCAGCATGAATTCTTCACGTACAATTAACATTTCCCAAATCTCATCTTCAAAATCTGTTAGGGTTTATAAGAAGATTAAGAAACAGAGCTGGTGTGCTTCATCACCCTTCCCCTGTAATCACACAGCTTTGCACTAGGAAAGAGAGCAAGAGGCAGGTTAAAACTGCAGTAATTCCCTTGAAAAGAAAACTAAAATAGAGGACTGTGAATGTGAGAATCTGTACTACTGGGATTATTTAAACAAAACCCTTTCAGGCAAGAGCAAAGATCACATACAGGCTACACTCAAAGACATAAATAATACCCTGACCTGATAGCTTTTGCTGTTACATTAATAGCAAACATGAACAGTTTTGCACAGCAGAATCTTTAACTCTTTTTCTTGTTTCCTGTGTTTATTTTGACTGAATATGTAGCAGGTATGTATACAGACAAGGACTGGATAGGAAACCTTCTTAAGGAATAAAAGATGAAGTACATATACAGAAATATTTTTAACCAGAGTAAACACAGAAATAGGTGCATATACCAAGAGTTAAAAAAAACCACAAAGGCAGAATATGTACAATGAATTGGCATTACCCAAGTTACATGAACAGGTTTTCAGAATTAGGAAAGTTTGCAGAGAACATTTTGTGCAGCTTTCAGAGTTGTTTACTTTTCCAACTAAACTCACAGGAGATACCATTAATCTCTGCTTCAAAATCATGAACAGTTTAAAAATAATGTCAATTAAACCCCAGTCTTTTTGGTTTTCTTATAGTTTGTCTTCTGTTTTTACAGCCTTATGGCTTTAAGTCAGCACATTTTACTCCACAAAACACAGGCAGGAGAAAAAGCTTACTTAAAAGAACATAAGGAAGATGAAATTTGTGGTAGTCATTGGGCACTTTAAATAGCGGTGTTTTGGGGGGTTTTTGTATTTGTGGTACCAGCTCTTTTCTCTCTTACACTGATTTCACACCTCATATCTCTGTTGGTATTAGTGAGATAGTGGGATGACGTGATTAGATAAACAGCATACTAAATGATCAGGTCTATGATTTCCAAATCAGAGGTGTTAAACTCACTGTTTTAGAAAAGAAATAACTGACATGCCACAGTGGAAATTAAGTAGCTTCTTTTCATTTTTAATGATTGAATACTACCTAAGCCTATGTAATTAACCTAATCACTCGCATGCTTCCAGAACAGCCTGTGTACTACAGAACTGCATCAGCAGACTCACCCACATTCTGTAAGTTTGGGAAGACCCTTTCCAACTGCAAACTGCAGGATAAATGCAAGCTGACTTCCTCCACTGGCCAACGCACCGCATAAACTGTGCAATAAATTTACGGCACACAAGACAGGTTTTTCCAAGCATTGTTGAACTCATTACCTCTAAGGACATGTTATTATGTTTAATAGACCTCTTAAATATTTACATTTCTGTGGAAATAACACCTCTTCACCTCAACATTCTGTTTACAGTTACAGGATTTTAGAAATAATTCTTTAACTGGTATTCTTCCTGCCTTAGGAAAAGCTATGCAAGTACAATTTATCCTACAGTCCTCACTATATCAGATCATTTAAATGTTCTTTCTCAATCAAAAAATCCTCTACTTCCTGCTTTATTTTGATCTTTCTTTTTCTCTGTAAGTTACATCACATTGGAAGCATTAGAAATGATACTGCAAAGGGAATCTTTGCCTGTCTTCTAAATGTCCTCCCAGTTTTCAAGATGAAGACAAAGACTTGGGAATGCGAAGACGACCTAATATTTATATTATGCAACTTGTCTTCAAGTTATGTACATTTTTATGTCCATAAGACATGAAACAATAATTTGAAGTTTGGTTTAATGGATGTTGGTTTTACTTAACTTATCCCATGGGTCTAATACCTATAAAGCAAGAGCACTGAATTTAGTCTTAAAATAGTATGTTTATTGCATTGGATATAAGCCGCACTGCAAATCCTAATGTTACCAGAAAATGGTAAACTACAGATGAGTACATCACATCAATTAAGAATATATCACTGAAATTCAGAGTTGCCAGAGACATTTACATCTTAATTCATGTTTAATTTCAAAAGAACTGCATTTAATGAAGGAGTCCCAAAAATAAGTTAAATTAAATTAAATTCAGGTGAGTAAAGGAGCATTCATTGTCTATCAAAATAAACTTCTTCCATTCACCAGAGCCTTCCCAGACTATTGACATTACATTTTTTTTTAATCTGGATTTGCAGTGGCAAGGTGGAAGGGCATGGCCTAAAGGCTGCATGTTCATAACCTTTGGTTGTAATGAATGTCATCAGCAGAGTGTTGCAGCCAAGTAACACCAAAGCCAGTCCACAGAGGAGCTGCTCTTAAGAAGGTTTGATTTCCTGATGAGAGGAATTAGAACTAGAAGAGTAAGCAGGTAAACTTGACAAGTGTGTGCTGTTTTGAGATTGATCTCACAACTTCTCTCTTGTCTAAGCTGAGGAGAGAAAAGCTTTTGATTCTTTGCTGCTTCTGCATGTCCTTGATCATAGACTGACTTTAGTTTCTCAGAAAATCCTTCTGAAAGACAATTAGCTGAAACAGAAGCTGCTACTGAGTCTGCAAAGTAGGAATAGAGGGGAAAAACCACCTGCTAGTGGTGTTTATAGAATCACACCGCCCTGTTCAGTCATATTCCCTCCCTTGCAAACCCTGATTTCACTTCCACCTGTGAGCTTGATTTCTGCAATTGAATTCCTCTTTGGCTTGCATTCCTTGTAAAAATCACAAATAAAAAGTAACAAGGTGTCGTGACTTGAGGTCAGGACCGTAATTCTGCAAATACTAGTTTAGGAAGAACAGGCATAGCAGCTCAATAAAACATGATCATTGTCCTACACTGAAAAACACAGCTACTTAAAGCAGGAAGTCAACCTCCACCCATACCATGTATATTAGAGGTAAAAATGCATTGGTTACAGCATTTAAGAGGTTAAAAAAAAATAAAGAGCACACAGTCATTTCTATGTGAAACGGAAGTGAAAGTTCTTAATGAATGGAATTCTCTGGATCTCAAATACTGCAGTTTTATGAGCCTTCAACCAAACATATATAAATTTGCCTTGCAAAACCAGGTCGAAGATATCCAGGTACCAGATGACTGTACTGTGTATATATGAAGAGCTCATAAAACATGGAGGAACTCCAACAGTTGATTTGCTTTTAAGGAGGAAGGGCGATTTTTTTGAAGTTCATAGCTAACCAATAAAAGGATTATTCACTTCATGGGAATAAGAAAAATAATGTCTTAAATGTCTTAAAGCAGCACATAAATTTAAGATAATCCAAAATTATCAGGCATGTTTTGTTTTAACTTAAAGCACTATTATGTATTTTTTATTAAAAGGCTTTTAATTGATCCCTCCTCAAAATACTTTTTTCAATACAAATTTATAAAAATGCTTTGATTTTTCCTGACAGTTTTGATGAGTTCTTAAAAATTTCAATAGTGACCATTTTTCCTTCAGATATGCACTAAATATCAGACATTTATTTCAGAAGGTTGATAAAATATTTTGTTAGTGGTGACTGAAACCAACACTGCTTCTATAAAAGAAATGCCGCATTCATCCACAAACAACAAAAATATCAATTCATTCTCAGAAATTATGGTCGGACTTGGTCTGTGGATAAAACCTGTCCTGGTACAGAGAACTATCATATCAATAATATCCTCCTGGGAGAAGATGTCCTTTCTCCAATACCCACCTTTAAGAGATCTGTACTGGTTTGGTTCCTGGGCAGAGTACTTTATAATTCTCAGTCAGTGAAGTTTTCTAAAAGTTGCCTAAGCGATGAGAAAACTGATGTGAAAAAAACCAAACCCAAAAGAATGATGATATAACTTTGGTGCACCTAAATGCAAGTTGATACCACAGCTCTGCCAGAAATCCGTTGTGCTGCAGTTTTCAGGTTCAAACTTCCATAGCTAATTTAGGGAAGTAAACCTTCCACTTAATCTCATCTATGTTCAGCAATATTGTCCTCTTTCTCAGTGTAATCAAAGATAGAGAAAAATCTGTCAGGCTTAGTAATGCTGTCTTTCTGAGAAAATTAATAAATAGATGCAATTCATGACCTCTTTATGGTAAATCAGGTTTTAAAGTTTGGTCTGAGGCTTAATCAAAGTTGGAGAATAATGGAAGTGGAAACTGTATGCCCACATTATTACAAGCCAGGTTTCCAGGAGAATTTATGAGCTGAAAGGAATTCATGTCTTGGACATCTGTGCCTTTTCCTCTTAAAACTGATACATATTGCGTATGATTTATGAGAAACACTGGATAAAAATTGAATGCTAAATTGAATCTGTTCCTTAAACCAATTTTATGTACATCTATAAAAGTGACAGATGCAAGATACAATATCAAAACGGAAAGGATAACCAACCGAAAGTATTAACAAGATTTAATGTTTCACCTCCCACTTCTCCAACTACTGCTCAAGGAGAAAAATACTGAGGGGTGGGGGATGGTACCGGTACTCGAACTTTAACAGCACTTCCTTCCCTGTGACAGTACACAGCTTTGGAACATGTAAGCAGGAAGTGAAAACATGAAAGCATCTGCTTGTAAAGGAGCATACTTTAAGAGGTTTTCACCTTAGCTATTACTTAGCTATTGCTAAGTTACATAAACTCTTACATTATATGAGGATTCCCAGTTAGATCTCAGACACCAAAATGCACTGATTCTGTCACATTCAATGGCTATGATTCATGATTAAATAGTAAGTGTCCCAGGCATCATTTAAAAGGTGATGTAAAAGACATCCTCCTTTACCTCATGCTTTCCAATGGACCACAGTGTCACTCCGTTCTGCATCACTAATTGTGTCCTATGCTGAGCATACCCTTACCACTTGCATAGCCTAAGAGGTCTGCTCCAGCCTGAAATATTTTGACTGCTTTCTGCGACACTTAAGCCAGAGGAATTATACTCCTTTGAAAGCAGAGCTTTAGCAATGCCTACATAACATCTCCTGCTGCCTCACCCCTTTTACATCAAGGGAAGAGGCTGGACCAATATGAAACTCTGACAAGACATCTTCAAAAGTAATTCAAGCAATATTCTGATTTGTTTTCTTTCCTCTTGTTGGCATTCTTCCTTCTTTTTCATGCCCTGTATTCACTCTCATTACACAAAGATATTAAAGGACAGGTAACCCAGATGCCATCATCCTTTTAAGTCAATGGGAATTTACAGAGGGAGTGAAACTGGCTTTATCCAGATGGTGTTTAAAATCTCTTTGGGGCCCCTTAGGTTTAGTATGAAACTGGGTGAACTCCCTAGGTTTCTTGTATTTGTTTTTGCTTCTGCAGGGACCTAGAAAATATTCCCGGAAAAATTATGAGCCCCATTATAACTTTTCTAGCAAATAATTCAGATGTTATAAAATTCCTACAATTATACAAATATGTCTACCTTATGAAAAACCTCATTTAATACTTTCATGACCTGCAATTGCTTTCATGACCTGCAATTATACTTTCATGACCAGCTAGCCCAAAAACATGTGGCTAGCTTTAGTTCATGTCATTAATGGCAGCATGACTACTCATGAATTTGCAGTTAAGGGAATCTTTGTATCAAGGTCTACGCTGACTGTATCAGATGCTTTTGTGAGAATATGGAAACAGAGGGTTCAAGAAAATCATCTGAGCCTTCAAATCCAGTTCTCTGTGATCTTCGTAGCATGATGTGTGCCACATTAGACAAAGAAGTCTAGTTTAGAAGGGTTGCATCTTTGTCGCACCACCTCACAACTACACAGATACTTTCAAGCATCCAGAGTAGCATTTAGTGGGAGGTGTCCCTGCCCCTGGCAGGGGGGTTGTAGCTATATGATCTTAAGGTCCTTTCCAACCCTAACTATTCTATGATTCTATGATTCTAAACAAGAGCAAACCCAGCCAGAACTGTCACAAAGTACAGGAACAGGTCAGGATAAAAGGAGAGCTGAGGTGAAAATCTGGACATGTATAAGAAGAGGAAAGCTCAACTAAAACTGTTCAAATAAGCCTGGAAGGAAGAGCAAAATCCACACTTCACAAAAAGCAAAAAGTCCCAAAGAGCTTGGTTTTGTCAGTCAATTAAAATAAAATTCATCATATTAAAGGTAGATGCCTACTTACATTATTGATGGTCAGTAGAAAGAAAGAAAGGACAAATTAATTTCTTTGTAAATTAAATATCTAAAATGGGTTGCATTTTTGCACCTTAAAAGTGTTTAGTTCATTCTACTGATTGGAAAAGAGATAACTAGCTCCAAGGTAAGTTCTTACACTGTAAACGATCATTGAATTATCTGAATCCCATGCTTAAACTGTAAGATATATTTTACTGATTTGAATTGGAATTGTTGGCTTTTTTCTTCCAATAAATTTTCTCGCTTTTTTCCTTTCCACTCTGAGTGACAGGCAAAACAGATACATTTCCTGAGCGCATATATGTTTTTGTCTTATTCATTCCAGCAAAGATGAAAAAAAAACCTTCTTACTGAAAAGCAACAAAAAATTACTGCAAATAGTATTTTCCACCTGTGATTTGAGCCCAGATTCAATTGTTAGAAATACAGAAATTGAATTTTCTGAGTGAAGAAGTGATATTATTCATTATAATATATATGATTAACGTGATTATTTTGAAAGGAAAATATCTTGTAATTCCAGGGTATTTTCTCTAGGCTTAATTGTAAGGCAAATTCCTAAAGCTTTGTTTGAAGTTTCCCACAGATTTCACTAAAAACTCTTTACAGCACCAAATACCAGCACAAGCTTGAACAAGCTGCACTTAAATGTTCATTCCCACAATCTATCTACTGGTGGTTCAAAATGGCTTGCTGCTTGCATTAATCTCTAAGGCAAAATTCTTCCTTAATAGAGCTGACAGTGGCTTATCTCAAAAAATCCGGTGTTACTGCATAATGTAGGCAGACTGGACAAAGATGATTCCTGACCTGTGAAAGCACAAAATATATACACTGGTTTGGGTAAAAATCTTTCTCATTCCTGTACGAGCAGAATCTGGATTTTTTTGCCATGGTGAAGTCTGGAGAGCAAAAACACTTATTCATCAGAGGTCACTGCAGTCTTATGGATTCCTTTCTACATATCCATGACCACATCATCTGCTGTGACTGGCACTGAGAAGTTCTGGCTCTCCTATAAACTGCTGCTCCACAACCTTGGGCAAGTCACTTGGGGCCAACTCTAATAAGGAGCTTTAGTGCCTAAAACAAAAGGGCTACAGAACAAAATTATAATCTTGAAAATAAACATTATAATTGCTGCCTAAATCTAGATGTGCGTGTGCTTGCCAGGTCCTCCTCTTTTTGTAATGTGGAGGTCTCCACATGCAGAGAAATGCCAATACCTAGAGCTGATTCTGGCTTCTGAGTGGCTCAGCACCTTCTTGTACCTGGGCATGGCTGTTCCTTGGCTAGTTTACGCAGCAGGTCTATTCAGTGCGCTGAACACAAATATAGCAGGACAGGACTCCTTGCAAAATGCAGCTGTGCTACCAACTTTGGCAAATGCTGAAAGTCTCCTTGAAGCAGAGATCACCTTCTTCAACACAAGTGCCCATTACACCAAGCTGGTGAGCAGCACCCTCTCTTCTCTCTCTTCATGTAAATCTTGGACATCTTGTTGCACAGTCACCTGGCTTCAAAGGGAAGGAGTGAAGCACTTCTCTCACTGCAAACCCCCATCATCCAGAAGCATCACCCAAAAGTTTAAAGTGTTGACAGTGTTCACAGTGGAACCTACATGTATGGGGGACAGTGCATGAGGGGTGAAACTTACCCCTGTGCACCAGATTTCCTACTCTAGCTCTGCGAAGTTGTCTGCTAGGTGGCTTGCTTTAGACATGGCCCCCTCCTCAACAAGATTGGCTGCGGCAGCTCCTCCTCCCTCATTGTGCCATCCCATGAGCTTCAAAAGACTTAAAAATCCGAAGTTCTGCATCTGCTCTAGGTATTCAGTTTCTCACCAGCACCTCCATGACCCTGACAACTTGAATATATCAGTACTCCAGTGACATATTCCTGCTTGCCCTATTTGTCTGTAGTGAGGGAAGAACCAGAATGTGTTTTAGACCTACTTGGTAAGAAGACAGATTAGAAAATGGAAGATGCCTGCATTTAAAAATTATATATCACCAGTATGTTTCCTGCCTATGTGCACAACTAAACTGAAATAATTTGGAGACAGACATCTGTGTACCCGTAAGGATATTGTCCTTTGTTTCTTTCTGTTCCTCACTTAAAAAGAGGGGATTGTTGTACTTTTTCTCCTGATCCCCTATATACCTGGTTGCTACAAGCATTGTGGCAAAGGCCTGTCTTGTTTGTTTTTCTTTCATGTGCTATCTCATACAAAGTCTCTACAAGTCTTCCTGTTGCATTTCAATGGACATGTAGTAGGAATAAGACATAATGCTCCATGTCCCTCTGAGGCTTATATAAGTATTGCTCAGAAGCATTGGTACCTTCAACTTCTCCTGAGACATTTAAACACATTCCTTAAATGAAGATTCCACTGAAAAATATTTACAGTAAAATATCACTTCCTATATTCCCAAAAAATTATTTTCTTGTTTTCATGTTGCTGTTCTGGATTTCAGTCTGCCCATGATAAATTTTCTCAGCCTTGAAATTTGTATTCTGAAACATAAAGCTAAGCTTTGCTAGGACCGCTGAGAGATTTAGATATTCTGCATTATCTGTGTGACACTTAGCAGTAAATTTCCCTAACCTTCTGGATAAAATATGTTCAGCCAAAGCAAAATTTCTTTAGAGTTGTGTTCTTTTTAACACAATAGTGACACCTCCCAGATGCTGCAGCAATACAAATAAAACCAATAGTCATTCTTTTGCCAAGCTTACACTGAAGGACATTTTATTGAAGCATGACATTTTATAAATACATAAAATATGTTCAGCTTCCTCAGAATATTTTTGGTTTATCCCTCAATGTTTGGCTTTTTGTATATCTTTTCTGGCTTGTCTAAGTTAGGTATAAAAATGTAATGTTTGGAAATATTGGATAGCACATGCTCAGTCTGCATGTTTTGGAAGTCAAGTTTTGGCAAAGCATTCTGCCTTATTCAAAGCTTAAAGCTTAAGGGGACCTAAACTTAGTTTGATTAATTCAACAATAGTTTAAAGACATCCATTCTGCTTACAAGAGGACTTAACATGGTGAAACAGTATTTACTAGGAGGAAACTTTATTGTCATTACGGGCACTGACAGTATCCTCTCAACCTAATTGTAGGCATTAAAGCAGATACCCTCAGTCTGAACCTGAAACTATGCCCTGTGCCCTTAGTAAGATGCAGTGAGATAACATGTTATTGTAATATTGCATGTCGCACATCCTTGGATAATGTGAAAGTCAGAGTTTCATAAATGAGCAAATGATTGCCCCAAAAATACTCAAAATGCAAGAAGCAGATTACATTTGTATAGCTGTAGGTCAATATGGTCTCAGAACCATAGAATCATAGAATCAACTGGGCTGGAAAAGACCTTTAAGACTGGAAAAGACCTTTAATATCATCAAATCCAACTATTACCCCAGCGCTGCCAAGACCACCACTAAACTATGTCACCGAGGGCCTCATCTACATGCTTTTTGACCAATTCCAGGGACAGTGATTCCACCACTGCCCTGGGCACCCTGTTCTAATACCTGAGCACCCTCTTGCTGAAGAAATTGTTCCTAATATCCAATCTAAACCTCCCCTGGGCATCTTGAGGCCATTACCTCTTGTCCTATCACTTGGTACTTGGGAGAAGAGACTGACCCCCACCTGACTCCATCCTCCTTTCAGGTAGTTGTAGGGAGTGATAAGGTCCCTCCTGAGCCTTCTTTTCTCCAGACTAAACCCCCCCAGTTCCCTCAGCTGCTTCTCATCGGACTTGTTCTCCAGGACCTTCACCAGCTTCGTTGCCCTTCTCTGGACCCTCTCCACAGCTCAATACTCTTGTAGTGAGGGGCCCAGAACTGAACACAGGATTCAAGCTGCAGCCTCACCAGCGCTGAGTCAGGGGGATGATCACTGCCTTGGCCCTGCTGGCTACACTATTGCTGATACAGGCCACGTATTCAAGATTATAATTGATAGAGGCCAGGTATTCAAGACTATTCAAGATTATAATAACACAAATAGTTGCTGCAGTCCTGAAGGTCATGTTTCAAAATTAAGGTAAATTTACGTGCGCTAAGAGAACACCCTAGATTTGCTATGTTGATTCATGCTGTTGATTCATGTTTGTTCATACTAGGGCTGTGCTTTTGGAACAGATTTCCCAGTCATCTCACCTAAACATGCTTTGGTCTGCATGTTGGTATAGTCTTGAAGCACCTAAGCTAGAATCCTTTGAGATGAAAGTAAATCAGAAGCACCCGGTGCTCTGTCGTATGCTAACCCTCCAGCAGCACCTGTATGTATGCCAACTGCTACTGAGTATTCACTCTATGGGAAAAGCTGACCCAAAGTACAATCCCTGTATCACACACAGTATGGGCATTGGTTCCTCTGTATCCCTGCTTCACTCTGTAGATTGAGATCCATAATCCTGCTATCCCATGCACCATACTATTTGCAAATGTAGGTAGAGCCTCTATAACATGAATATCACAGGCCTGAATCTCAACAGCTGTTAGATCCAGGTTCTTTGTTTAAGATTAGTGGTGAAGCTGCATTGATTTATATTGCTTAAGGATCAGGGTCTAGTGAAAAGTTTTTGAATGAACTTGAAAGATGTTTCAGGAAACAGAAGTTAAACATCGAGTTGACCATTTTGGGGTTTTTAATCAGGCATTTCTTACTCTTTAGATCGCTGAAGAGTAAATCCAATGAAAGCCGCAAAGCAGGTGCTGATCCCCTGCTCAAAACCCTTCAGTGACCTTCAGTAGCTGTAGGGATTCTTGATAATTTGAAGATGTGACCCTTAAGAACTTAAAAGCTGAAAGTAAGAAAACAGAACAAGCTGTGTACAGACAGAACCAAAAGTTATATAAAAAATTTAGTTTATTATCTAGAGTGGGGTCTTGGCCCTACCAAACGACCTTGGCTTCCTAAACCCATAAGTTGGGCTTTCTCCCATTTCTCCCAGCAGACCCATTAAAAACAGACTTTCAGCTGGGATTTGGGTGCAAAGTTTTAGTTTAAAGACAATTGAGAATGTAGCTTGATGTAACCATGAAATTTCATACAAAACCACTTCTGAGTTTCTGAGAAGAATTAAATGAAAGGAAGTCAAATATATTTCACTTGCTTCTGGAATTATTATTCATTATTATTATTATTAATTATTATTATTAGTGAGTGGCTTGGAGTTGTGGGATTAATACAAAAGGATTCATATTCTCCTCATTGGTGATGAATGACTATTACGTAGGAAGCCATTAAACTCCTTACACTATATAGTTCACATTTATTTCCTAAGCAATGACGACTTGGATCGTCCTAAACCCTTGCCATTTTGCTTTGGAGATCAAAGTGGGTGATTACGGTGTATCTTCTGCCTTTCAAATATGGTACTTGTTTGTATTACAACATCATCAAGACAAAACCCAATGTGCCAGGCCAAGTAAAAGACACATGGTAAGAGACAGCCTTTGCCCCTGGAGGACTCACTATCTAAATAAATATATTCATTTTGTATTGTAGAAGTCAGCAGAAAATTCCCCTGAGGCTAAGCACAAAATAGTCTAAAATACATTTACTGTGAATTGTTAAATAAGACAGCACTGGATGAACGCGAAGTGTCACCATGATTCAGGTATGCTTTGTAAGGCTTCTTTTTCATTTGTCTCTTCTTGTACA
This sequence comes from Ara ararauna, assembly GCA_028858755.1. Taxonomy (NCBI): domain Eukaryota; kingdom Metazoa; phylum Chordata; class Aves; order Psittaciformes; family Psittacidae; genus Ara; species Ara ararauna. Next base: position 119,145,066 of record CM054376.1, on the reverse strand, counting down.
CCAACATTTTTCAAGCCATTAAAATACCCCTGGCACAGCCTATTAGTGCTGCAGAACAAAAAGCGTATTTTCTTTTCAACATTATTTTTACAAATACGGGGCTTCCAGCAGGTATGCAAACTGGAGAGACATTAAGTACTGATGTATCTCTGTATCTTCTAATTTGAAACCTGAACTGAGTAGGTCCTTGTCAGTCAATGTGATGGACTGCTAGCATTAAAGTGCTAGAAATGGCTTTGAAACAAGCAGGATGTGTAACTCTAAAACTGATGATGTCCATCAACTTCTCCAGTAAGGCATTTTTTCCATGTATTAGACTCATTTATTAACCTTTCACACCGTGTGTTCCATGCTCCTGCCAACTAATGACAGCCAAAATTTCCAATTAGAAATTCAGACCATCTGAAGAAAAGGCTGTTTCTTTTCACTTGCATTTCTTCCTCATTTATTTTTGTACGTATTCAAGGGCTCTGGAGAACTGCAAAGACTACATTATGCCCAGTTCATTTACAGCCCTCATTTTTATTGGGTTTCTGTGAATTCCAGTTTTTAAACCAACATTGCTATGTCACAAAAAGACGTGTGTGCATCTTGTGTGCAGGACTCATTTTGCATGAAAGTGAGTGCTAGGATGAGGTGCTAGAATTGCTAATAGCATATTTGTAAGCTACATAGCAGCAGAGCTGACAGGCAAACATTCTGGCATGCCATTTCAGACTATTTTGTCATAAAATTAGCTTTGTGAAAATGTTTTATAGTGCTTTGGGTTTTGGGGTGCTTTTTTTGTTTTGGTTTGATCTATTTTTTCCTGCAGTCTTCTAAACTGAAATTCAATGTGTTAAGGTTTCAAGTTCTAATGAATCCGGATAATTTTTCCTAGTTTTCTATTTACAAATGTTTCATAGGTGTGAAAGATTTGGGAGCCCAGGGGAGGACAAACTCACAACAAGATATTTGATGGACTAATTTGTCAATCGTTTTTACCTAATTTCTGCTTTGATTTTGCCTGGCTTCAGTTTCCAGCCATTTATTTTTCTTACTTTCTCTTTGCAAGGTCCCATTACTTTCTTTCTATGCAACACATGGTGATTAGTCCTTAAGCAACCATAAAGTTTTGGTCTGTTTATTAGGGTTTTTTTTTAATCTATTATGAGGTCCAACCCAGAGTCACCTTTTAATGGGTAAAATACTTTATTTCTGACAAAAGACAGACACATTTCACAGACATACTAGCCTGGAGCCTGGATAAGCACAAAACGTGGCAAAAAGCCAGTCACCTCAGTTGTGTTATGCAGCTCTCTGGGGTCACTAAGGAGTTGTATCCACATGCTTATTCTCTCTTTAAATTGCTGAAAGCATGTAGGGAGTTATTTGGAAAAAGTTGTAAATGAAGACATGCCAGCCAGCTTAATTATTTCTGTTTCAAAGCAAGGAGCAGAGCCCAGTGTGAAATCTCTGTCTCCTTGAAGCTAACAGGGGATCTCATGATGTCTCCCTTGGTCAACTACATTTCTTTTCATTGCATTCCTCCTTTTCTGTAAACCATTCTACTTCCTCCAAAAGGTCATGGGTTCCCCTTGATTTGCACCAGCCAAATGTTTGATTTTAATCAGGTCTGAGCAAAGCAGGCAGGGTTGGTTGGTTTCCTTACCCTGCATCATTTTACTTAACACTGGTCAAACACAAAACTAAAAATTGAATACCTGATATGTAGCCCTTAATATTCCAAAACATCAATGACCATAACATTATCAAAATTGCCTGAAACCATAGTTCAGGGGCAGTGCAGTTTCAGGAAGTTACATTCATCTCCCACCCATCCTGCTGCTGATTGCTCTCCCTCAACCCCTTAGTGGTACAGGATTAGCTTATGAGGCCATACTGCACACAATACAAATGGTTAAAATAAGAACCCTCCCTAGAATAACCCTTCATTTCAGTGACCCTGCAGTGCCACAGGTACTGCTGAGCCAGCGGAAAAACAAACTGGGAAGTCAATGGGAACAAACAGCTCACATGAGGGAAGCAAACCAGTCAGCAACTTCTTCAAATGGCTTCTCTTCCCTCATCTCTGTGCCACACACATGCCCTTGCAGGAGTGTTGAACCATGCCTAATAAAAGAAAACAGCATGCATGCATAAACTAATAACAGCGGGTCCAGGATATTACCTATGAGATAATATATTAAGAAAAAATAATTTTATAACAGCTTCACAGAAAAAAATACTGCATAGGAAAAAGGCCTGACCTCTTCAGGGCATATTATCGATATTTCATGAGAGAGTGATGAAAGGAAACATTTCTCAACACAGCATTAAATTTCTGTCTGACAATATATATCTATGACAAGCAACAGAAATAGTAGCTTGGATTCTGAATCTGTGTAGTTTTTCAAGGAATTCGGAAATTACCTGCGTGAAACTTACATAAAATTGAGACAGAAAATGTAGTGTTTAAAGTTACTGAGTAGAGTTTTATTGAATAAAAATTCTTCTGTAATGGCTTAAAAAAATACTCATCTCAATAGCTTTCTGACAAGGAATGGGCACAATTATAAGTAACTCTAAGTTTAACAAAAAAAAAAAAATGTGTCTGGGACTTGAGCTTTTCCCTCCAGGAAGAAAAGATTGAGCAATATGCTTTCAGGTTTAACAAAATACTGAAAAGAGATGATTAAAAAAATAAGAAGCGTTTCCATTGGAAAACAATTTAATTGAAATGGAAATATTTTGAATGAATTAATCTGTTCCACTGAAATCCTCTGGGGTAAATATTTCCAAGGAACTGCTCTGATAACATAAAAATACTTTACTTTCACTTCTAACTTCTTTTGTTTAGACTTTTCAGGCATATTAATATATCATACGCTATACAATATGCCACAATATATAATTTACTACATACAATAAGAAGGCTGTTTTTTCCTGTAAAATAAATGCTTCCTTAATCTTTAGTTGGTATTTATTTCTGAAGTTCATATTCTTCTAGAATTTTCTGGTGAGAAGTAAGCCATATACGGAAACATAATATTTCCCAGAAATTTTATTTCATGACTTCCAACATCTTCAAATCCTCACAAAGTCTTTCCTTAATAATCTGAGCGACATGTTATCCAGGATGAAGTTTGTGGATTTTTACAACAAATGATTCTTTGAAGAAGATACCTAGCCATGTTTAAGGGCTTTTCCATCATTAGTGCATGTGGTTAGGGGAGGGTAGATTTGAGGAGGGCATGGGGCCAATTGAGATCTTTATTTGCCTGGGAACATAATTAAACAAACACATTGCTCATGACAGTGGATGGATTAACAGCCTCTCAGCCTGAATGTATTATGTCTGAAGAGATGTTCTGCCCTAAAAAATTCACCACACTATGCTTATAATGTGGTCTGGGAATCTACTCCTGGGGCTAAAGCAGCTGGTCAGCTTTTATCCTTCCACAAAATGCCTTCTCTGCCAAGGTTACATGATAGGTTAGTGGAGTGAACCTTTGATGGCCAAAAAAAAAATGCCTTAAAGCAGCAGCCTGTTTCATACAAATTACTAAAAACTCACAAGCATTCAGCTGCCAGCCAAGTGCAGCCAGGATGGTGATTTCAAGCCCTGCACCATGCAGTTTTCCACAAGAGCGCTTTGCCAAAGAGGAGTGGCACTTTTATCAGTAATTTGGGATTTTTCCCCATCTGCATGGTTTTTCATAGCTTTTGCTTAATTTGCATTTCTTAAAAGCCTCTTTGACAAATACACTGCATCTGCAGTGATGAGTGAAAGCGCCTCATTTGTTCCTAAGACTGGATTGTGGAATCCCATCAAACAAAAATGCTAATGAAGAAAAAATAGTTACTTTTTTTTCCTGAGGGCAAATTTAATCATGGATGTGTAGCACTTCTAAGTACATTAACACCTGCAGTACAGCAGAGAGAAGTTGGTAATATCCAATGTTTCCCTCTAAGCAATCATGCAGAGGTTTTTTTCATTACAGAGGAATAATAGATACATTCACCAAAATTAATGAACTATATTGTGATTAGAACTGAGTGAAGTATGTTTATATATCCGTACATATGCATTTGCTTACAGATATATTTGTGTGTATATATAGGAAGTATATGTGTATATTCATGTAATGTATAACATGATATGTATGATCATATTATCATGCGATCACTCTCTTGTGCTAGCTGTTCTATATATAGACAGTGCATACAATAAGACCATACAATATCTTCTTATTCAGATGTCCCATTGTTAATTTTTCATGTTTACTTGGCAGGTAATCCGTTAATGCAAAGATCTTCAAAACCTTGAACTGGTTCCTGTCAGAATCAAAATCAAGTCTGACTGCTGTAATGCAACTTCACCTTCAGTGCAGATGGGTCTTGTGGTTATTAAAAAAAAATCTACTTTGACAGAAAAAGAGAAATTATAAGAAAATCTAAATGGAGGTGAGGGAGGAAGTAAAGAGGGAAAAGTGTAGTCATATGTAATAGACTTAAGAAAGGCTTGTAATACACTCATCTTTAAAAATATAATTTTGGCCACCGCAGATAATATAGAAAATGGGAAATTAGTGAATGGGCTAAATGCTGTGACTAAAGCTGCAGATCCACAAAGGGGTTGCATTCTTAACCACAGAAGAATTTGATTTAGTTCAGGAAACTATCAGAGCCAGATATACGTATGGATACAAATGTTAAAGAAAACTTTTAGGAATGTAGCAGAATTCACAGAAATGCACATGTGGGCTAAGCATCTCATTCCCACTGATTTCCACAGTGGAGACAGTAGGCATTTTGACACCTCTAACATTATGTCCTTTAAAACGTGGTCTAATTCCCTTTGAAGTCTGTGAGAGGATAAAGGAAACTAATCACAAGCTAGACAAACAGAAGCACTGATATAAAGGTTTAAAGTAAAAAGCAGCTGAAGGAAAAGAAAGGGTAACAATCTTCCTAGCTCCAGGCCATTTGTACTCATGGATCTCAGCTTTCCTCACTGAAGCTCTCAGGTGTCCTTCCGGGTTACTGTAGAAATAAGCTCCCTTGAGAACACCCAGTGAAGGCAACAAAATATATGAGTACTTTGTGCTGGTCTTCCAAATATGATTTTTGCTGTACTGCTATGAGCAAAATTAATAAATAGTGCTTTTAAATAGCCACTGGCAAGCATCTGAGCTTTTATTCTCTGGCAGTGCTGTTTACGCTTCCTGGAGGTGTCAATTCTTATAATCTAAAAACTTGAAACTGCTGGTTAGCTACAAAGTACACTAGCAAAGTTTTCTTCACTACTGGAACAGTTAGACACAGAAATATGGCATTAGCAGTTCCCATGTCATTTTAATGAAAGATGACAGACATGCAGTTGAACACTTTGAAGAGCTCAGACATCATAGTATACCCATTTCAACTTTTCATGAGCTGCAGTAACTGGCCATATACATGTACTTAACCAGTCCCCTTGCAAAGGAAAATATGATCAACTAAACTTTGATAGAGGTGGTTTAAGCTGATGCATATTCCTTTGCAATTGGGACAGCTATGGCACATACAGGGTTTATTATACCAATTTACTAAGCTGCCAAACCCTATAGGTTTTATTTCACTATATGCTGACATACTAGTATTTTACTAATATAGCTTGACTAGGACAGGCATAGGTTCAGCATTGTAAATATGCTTACTCTAGTAGTTTATTCCCCTCCCAGTACAGGAATAGCTTTTAGTGATAAGTATGTAAAGATACACATAATCATGTTCACATATCTCAATGACATTGTAACCCTGCCCAGACCAGGAAGGGCTGCTGCCTTACTTCAGTTCTATCAGTATATGTACACACTGTAAATTTTGCCCTATCTGGTTCTTTTTTGTAAGAAAATGATGAGGAGAATAAGAAATTGCCAACCATCTAAACCACTGTCTAATAGGTCAAATTGGGAACAGTCTGTTCATGAAGAATAACTGGTGACTGATAAAAGACAAGTGGGTTCAATTTATGCCTTTGGCAGATATATTAATTCATGTATGTTAACCATATGTGAGATGTGACTGTTTTCCAAAACTCCAGTGCATCCAGCCCATGAATGGCAAACCATCATAATAATATTTCCACAAGAGGGGCCAAACATGTGTATGAAGAATAAATACTTTGTGAATGTGGTAAATGGCTTGTGGCCTGCTGTCACAGTGTGGACACAGGAGAGGACTATGTAGTGCTCATTTGCAATTGTAGAACATAGAGCCTGTCCCCTGTGTGTAGCAGTGCGGTGAGGAGAATAGACAGCCTCATTTCTTATCAGCCGTTCTGTGCTGGGACAGGTGCATGGGAAATCCATAAGAAATTCAATGGAAACTAAATCTGGCTTCTGTTTTGCTGCTCAGAAGATGCATCATTTTGCAGAGAGAATGAGGGAAGAGGAAGCTTTCTTTGTCTATGAAATTATGGATTGGTAATTTAAAGCGAAAGAATAACATGCTTTCATTTTCCTTGACATAGAAGATATCAACATGCACTTATAAAAGAGTGAAGTAGGAAAGGGCACAGGAGAAATAATAATCAAAAAGTAATGAGGTTTTTCAGAGTAATTTCTCTTAAATATACATTTCTTGCCTTATATTTGTTTAGTAACATGAATTATGCTAACTGCTTATATCAAATGATTTCATCTGAAAGCACCACCATTTGCATAATACCATTAAGCTTTGATTGTGAAAAGATTTATGTATATATTTAACTTAAAGTACCCTCGGCCTTATTTCTAGTCAAACTGAGGCCTTTTTACATCTTTGCAATGAATATAAATGCACTTGATTACTGCTTTCAGACCAGTCTCACTACCAGAGCATTTTAGAGAAACAATGTAGTAAATAAGTCATAGACCCTGTAAGTAGTCCAATTGATTTCAATTATGCCATTCACAATGGGTTGTGTGTGTCTGTGTGCATGTGCATGTGAGTGTTTATACATATGAGTCTCTTCGCAGAATCAGGTTACTCTTACATGTCTGACCTCTATTGTTTTCTGAACCTAAGCGAGAGCTCTTGGTAATTATATCCTCCAACCCTTCGTATTAAGCATTGTGCAATGAGTTGTTGCTCTCCTTCCTCAATTATTAGGGATTTTATTGTCTCAGGGTTGCATGATGAGATGATTAGGTTTTATTCTGAAATTTATTATGAATAGTCATTATACATAGCATGAAAAGTCCTGATAGTCTACCACTGAGTATGGATTATCTCTTTCTGTGCCTAGCTAGCTACAAATGTTGAAGGTAATGCTCCCCATCTACAGCCATTTGCAAAAGGTGAATGCACCTTTTTTCCCAGTGCAGTTAATCACACTGTGATAGAGATTACACTAAGCATATTATTGAGACCAAACCATTACCCAAATGTCACTCAGATGTGTCAATGAAAAAAGGGTGGAATCCAGAGATGATGCATTTAATAGACTTTGAGCTTTCAAGTCAATAATAACTCTGATTCTTCCATCCATCAATACAGGCAAATGCTGTATTTCCAAACAAGGCTTAGATCTGACAGCTCAATATTTATATGTGATCAGAATTGCAATAATTTTAATTTGAATGTTAATTAATTTATTTGTTAACTGCCTCTTGGGCTTGTGCTCCATCTGGCCTGGCTTCATTTCACTTGTTAATATTTATTTGTGGTCTGATGATGAACACAAGGTGTGTTTATATACTTTCAAATAATACCGTTTAATGACAGGAGATGTTATTCTTCCTGAGGCAGTCTGTCATGTATTTAATTGTGAATCTATTAATTTTATCATCTGAATTTGCATCTCTGTTATTTTTTGCATATACAGTGAAAATCTGAGTCAAGAAAGTTTCCCATGTATACTAGCACATGCAGGCTTTTTAAAAGCATCATGGATGAGACTCAGATTATTACACTATAGTGCTTCCACAGTCATTTAGAGAAAGCAGGGCATATGGGTATTAGTTTAAATTGATAAAATTCTGTACAAAGGTAATGGACTTTTGGGAGGAACAATCTAAACCACTCACACATGACTGACTTTTAAATTAACGGCAAGCACTCAGGAGATGTTCTGGAGCCATTGTGGACAGCTCAATAGAAACATTTGCTCAGGGACAATGCTGGCAAAATAACCAAGTAAATGGTCATTCAAGCCAGGTCCTCACCTTTCCAAAGTTGTGGAATTGAAATGGGATTCAGTTCACTAACTTCAGCAATTTAAAAGTTAAACATACAGCGTAAAGTAGTTACTGAAGCTCCTTCTGTGGTCAGTGAAGGGAGACTAACCTCTGGAGGACAATCCAGCTAGGTAAAGTATGTCTGAAGTAAATGGAATTAAGTGCCCTTTTGAGGTGTCATCTTTTCAATCAGCTGTAGAAAAGCAAAGCAGTTGCTTTACAATAGAAGCCTAGCTGTTAAAGAGATAAAGCTGTGGCAGTTGTTACTGCCTCCATGCCTTGCTCTTAGCCCTTAACATTGCATTCATTTTGCTGAAAAATCTGGGGCTTGGCTGAGCATGATCTCCACATGGCTGTTATAGATATTGCACTTACAAGACTCTCCATGCCAGGAATTGTAGATGTCTTCAGAAACTGTTCAAGGAGTCAAGACTTTGTTGTTGTCAACCCCATCAGCTTGAACTCTCCTGGCTGGGATACTTATAGCCACAGTACACCAGCACTGCTTTCCTCTGTCAGTTGGCACTCCTGTTTCCTCCACATTTTTATAGTTTAATCAGTGGAAAACCTGGAGGATGATTTTTATTTAAGTTGTTGAGTTTATAATTTGCGATAGTCATGTTTCTGACTTCTCATCTGACCTGACGGATTAACCTAGTAGTAATTCACAGGTAACAGTAGGCAATTTCATAAACAGGGGAGAAGATTGCTGTTGGTATAAGATCATTTCAAGAGAGAAACTTCCTGTCACAAAATCTAATAATAATATGGCCCTTTCCCACGAAAGACAAAAAAAGATTTACAAGATTCACAGGAAACGAAATTAATAAGTTGCTTTTTTTTTAAATCTTAGCTATCTTTAGCTGTTAACAGATGTGATTTGAAGCTCCTTAGTTTTAACATGATGTGTGAATATACTACATGAGCATAACAAGTAGCATGCCTTTACATTTTTAAACCTAATACAAATAAACCCAGTGACCTGTGAATACTGACAAAGCTAGAATTTCCATGCTGAAGGAACAGGCTATTTGTTCTAGTTAAGCTGTAAAAACTATTACACAGTACAGTGGTTAGCATTGTTCTTCCAGCTGCTAATCGCTGGTTTGTCTTCAAAAGGTTCTGCTTGCAGCTTGTTAGGATTGATAAATACACAGCTCAGCAAATTCCATCTGGGTATTTTCAATAAATTGGAGGGCAAATGCAAATAGGAATGTGAGTTTCAAGCTATTGTACCACCCAATGCCCTCTACGAGGGAACACCAGATAGTCTATTTGCATACATTTTCATCCATTTGCAGAAGGCCTTATAAGTGCCCACATCCTTGCTTTAAAGTTACAGTATAATGAAGAAAAAATCAAATCAAGGAAGAGAGATTAATTCTGTATGCTTGTGGGACTGGGGTCAATTTATAATAAATGCCATATAACAAGGTATGAATCTGATACAAAGAGAAGAAATTTTCATGAAATGTGTACAGTGTCACTCCCGTGGTAGTGGGATACTCCATAGTGACAGTTTTCAGCTAGACAGGATAAAGAAATAGAAATGTCTGGTCAAATGAATTCTAATATAAACTGAAAAAAAGATACAGGACAGCCACACTACAGAGTTTCATAGCTAAAAATTAACTTTTTTTGTTTTTTCTGCAGTGGAATTTGCTTTCTGTCTTCAGAGAGCAACTTAATCAGCTCTGAAGTAGCTCTGAAATAGTCATAGCAAAATTAAAATAGGAATAAGTTTAAATTAGAATTATGTCTCACAAGGGAATCTGTACTTGAATAATCTAGAAATAAAGAAGAAGAATGTCTAAATAACTCTGCTGTGAGACAGCGTTTCTCTACCTTCTTTTAGAATGGCAGAACAAACTTGCTTACTTTCATCCTATGTAGAAGACCATGGAATTTCAGATTCACCACCTGGTGTGTCATTGTCAATTATTCTTTTTAAGGCCAGGATTAGTAAATATGAATGTAAAGACTGACTGCTTGTGCAAACCATAGATCACTTTTATTCACACATAAAATCTGATTCGAGAGCCACCTTGCCTTTGTTATGAATTTTAAGTAAATTCATCCTTCCTTTATAAGAAAAACTACAAGCTGTACACGAAAAGAAAATATCTTCTTTAAACACAAAAGCAGATTAATTTTGGAAAATCCAAATGAGCTTTATGGCTGGCACATTTTTCTGTTCACTCATGCCTGTAACTCTGAGTAAGGTTTGAAGGAAGAGCACTCTGCTACATCAACACTGTGGGAAGCACAAGGGAATTGTCGCTTTTTTCTGCCCACTATATATTCAGTATTTGGCTCAAGGAAGTTGATATTGCAGATCCTGAATCCAGAGGTAAAAATGTCTGTCATTGCGCTGTTTCCTAGTCAGAAGTGATTAAATCTTTGTTCTTCTGAAAATGAGAAGTTAATTTTCTGGAACATTAGCAAATATATGGAAATATTTTAACAGTGTATATGGTGGCCTTGTGTCCTGGGTTCAGCAGTAGCAGTCATTTTTCTCCTTCTTTGTAGCTGATGCAGTGCTGTGTTTTCGACTTTAGTCTGAGAACACTGCTGACTGCACACCAATGTTTTTAGCTGTTGCTAAGTAGTGCTTACTCTGATCTAGGACTTTTTTAGTCTCACGCTCTGCCAGTCAGGAGAGGCACAGGAAGGCGAGAGGAAACAGAAAGAGGACACCTGACCCAAGCTAGCCAAAGGGGTATTCCATACCACAGCACATCATGCCCAGTACATAAACTGGGGGGTCTGTGGATCTGACGGAAAAGCAACAGGTGACGTAGCTATGCAAACTCCAAGCACAACAGCTACACCAACCCCAGCAACAAGCACAGCAGCTACTCAAACCCTGACTGCAACAGACAACGCAGCTGCTCCAACTCCAAGCACAGCAGCTACACCAACCGTGGTAGCAGACACTGCAGCCACTCCAGCCACAGTGAAAGACGCTGCAGATAAACCAAAAGAACCAATCTGTGCCAGTATCAGTTGCCACTATAAGCAAGGGAAAAAGCAAAAGACAGACACAAAGAGCAAACCATGCAGTGAAGAAAGATGAAGACCCAAAGTGCGCATTAAAGGGGACACCCTCTGAACAAGAGTTATTACTACTTCCTGTTTATATACTGTTATAAACCACGACACCTTGAAATGTTTACTTTACTCAACAGAAATGCAGTTTCACCCCAGGATTCATCTCCAATGTGCAGTATTATTTTTTGATATCTGTATGGATGTTCTCGCACTAGCAATGTCAGTTAGTCATGAAACAAAGGTATCATCACACAGCAGAAGTACATGATGAATAACCATGGCGAAGTGTCAGTGATATAGCTAAAAAGAGTAGTTGATGAGTGTATTGCAAGTTCAGGTTTAGCCACAGGTGAACTGCCTAGCAAATTGCTTTTTTACTTACACGAGTCTGAATCAAATCTGCTGAAGATCTGCGGACTAACTAGACAGTATTTGTTTTGAATAATTCAGCTGCCCTACTAACCAGTAGTCTGGTTAACTTACCATTTGAAATAAATGGAAATGTTTTGCATCTGTTGACATATGTGCAAGTTTAAAAAAAGGAGGGGTCATCATGGTTGTGACTTAGCTGGGCTCCAAAAGTATCATACTCTGGGAAATATTTGAGACCATATCTATTGAACTTACTAATTCTTGTCTGAGTACCATTCCCCTCATAAACTCCACATGGGCAAGAAAAGAGTCAGGTGGCATTGTGCAGCTGCTGGTGTCTCTAATCTGCACTCTGCTGCAAGCTCTTGAACAATTAGCTTCATTTTTGTAATTAGCTTTGATCTGTGGTTTGGGGTCTGCAGAATATTAGGAGCTGTTTCAACAGGCATCCATAAAAGGGGTAAGTAGTGTTATAGCTGGAACATATGACTGAATTAATTTTCTCTCAGAACACCTGGAATCAATATTATCAGCCAGAAACATGTTGTGTCCTGTATTTTTTTCATTATCTCTAAATTGTGCTTTATGAACCCTGGGTGGTATAATGGTTATTTGCTGGGTTGATGTGACACTGTACAGCACAGTGATACACATATCTCTTTTGTGTGGAGCTGGGAGGTCTTATTTATTCATTCTTTTATTTAATTTATTGAATGTATATACACTGTAGTGATACTGCATTAAACTGTAGCCTGTAGTGAATAATATTCCAACAAATGCTTCCAATCAGTGGCAATAAATTGGGCTAAAATCTTGTGTACGAGAAACAGAAAGAAGGTATCACAGCAAGGCTGGACTCTTCAGCCACACAGAAATAGAACAGAACAATTTACAAGTTATTGGATTAATGCATGAGCACATTGATACTTTGCTCAAGATGGTGCAATGCTGAGCACTAATCACAGCTGCCTTTTGTGTGAACTGTTATTGAATCAGCAGGTATCACTCCCCAGATTATGGCATTGGTCCAAAATGAAGAGGTGTTTGGTGCTGGATGTATGTCTGACAGGTCAGTATCACTTATGGTTTTCAAGAATGCCTGGCGATTCCAAGACTGGGAGAGGGATTCATTATTCCATGTGTATTCACTCTAGAATTAAATCTGTTTAAATATTTGGAAAAATGCAAAATATGGTATTTAATTTACCATATTTTGCTAGCATGAGAATCAGTTTTTCAAAAAGAATAGGGGAAACTGGAAAGCACGGAATTTCTTTCACAATTCTTTTTTAATTCTGTAATTTTGAATCTGCAAATGGGAGAAATTTCTAGGCTTTTAAAATGGAAAGGCTTTCCTTGGTAATAGGCTTTCTGGACTTCATGTCAATACAATAATTCATAGAAGAAAAACAAAACAAGAAACCTTATTTGAAATCCATTAATAGCACGATCTGAAAATATTCAACATCCTTTCAAATTGAATTCCCATATCTACATTAGGCTAATTAGTTCTACAGAAATACAACAATGGACTTAGCGCACTTGTCTGTCTCTGTCTCAGCTAGTGTGCATTCCCTGTTATGCTGTTTGGATTCATTAGTTGTAGAAAAGATAAACTAATGCTGTAGAGAAGCACAGGATTTGTAATGGTTTGTAAGGTATTTGATGAGTAGACCCATTAAAAAAATCATATTTACATTGAGCCCCCTACCCTTTAAAGAGCTGTAATGGCATTACTTATTTGAAATGAATGCTATTTGTTTTCTGAAGCTACAGGGAGGTTTTTGGGTCCATAATGATGACTATATTAAGCCTGCTTTTAATTAGGTTTCAAATGTGGAAACATATTTACAAGTAAAAATCACAGTATGTCTTTATAAAAATGCATTTTCTAGTGCTTTAATATGCCAAACATGCTCACCTGCAAACTGACCGTGTGCCATACCGGGGTAGCACGTGCCTGGTCCCAAGCTAGCAATAATTTTAAATGCACTCCAGTGGCTTTATTTCTAAATAGGGTGAAGTTACTCTCCCATGTCTGAATTACTCCTAACAATGTATTAGTCATGGTTTCCTGAAGAGATGCCCATTCTGAGAGTATCCCCATCTATATTAGCACTACAGAGCCTCAATGCAGCCAGTCATCTGCAGGCCACCACATGGGAAGACCACACGAGTGCTCTCAATGTTGCAAGCCCACTGTCATCTCTCAGGGATGCAATCTCACAATGGATGCCAGTTCCAGCCATAGGCCTGCCAGTCCTCAGAGCCCTGAGAAGAAGACTGGAGACTTCTGCTGTGCATATTAGCTCCACTGTATATTGATCATCCCCTAAGTTTGCCTGTCAACATGTCAACAGTGGGCTACTATTGTCCAAGCACACAGTTCAGTAGTCTGTTCACATGGCTGTGTTCCAGGAGTTAGTATGGAATATGGAGCAGCAGTACTTCATTTTCTAGGCCCTGCCTGTTTTAGAAATCAGTATCACCCCTTGGGTATTTGTTATGCCAGAGCAGTTCAGTATAGCCAAGGACCTTCTGCCGTTGTTACTGAAATTCTGCAAAACACTGCCCAACTTGCTACTTTCCATGACATCCCAGCTGTCATCACTGATGTCTGGGAAAGTGAGGTGTCCAGTGTGCTGAGATTATTAGTGAAGCTACTCACAGTTCTGTGATTATTGCAGCTGTAAAGCTGCTGTCCCACTTCAGATAGGTGAACCTCAGCTGCAGTGAATATATGCATAACACTCACACCTTACAGGGATCTACCCAGTTTTCCTGTAGCAAGTGGAGCACCCTTTTGCTGCTCTTTTCTTCCATTAGTGATGCATGTTGATGTATGTGACATCATCAGCAATGGCATTACCTCTGCTGCTGCAGGAGCCTGTGTGGATGGTCTGACAAGCATATACCCTAAAAGCCGTTCAGAAGCACTCATATGTCCTGCCTGCTGCCTGGGAAAGGCACTGCCCATCAGAGGAGGTTGGTGGAGAACCGAATCTAATGACCTTCACAGTGTGTGTTAGAATGCGGTGGTTGGTGGTTAGTGATTAGTGCTCAGTGGTGACTCAGTCTTAGCTCAAGTTTCTTTGTAATAGAAGCATTTTCACAAGGTGCCCCAGCAGCCAGCTGGGGTTCAGATATGCAAACTCAGCTGCCTGTGACTTTTCAAGTCTCTCTCTACTTCTGAAGCTGCTGGCTCTGACTATCCAGCCAGCCACAGCCACATACTGTTGCCAGCAAAATTCTGAGTTTAAGATTGCTTCTTGCAAGTATTTGTAAGGGTCTTAAATGTCTTCTGAGCCCCAAGTAGGTCCCCTACGGAGAGCTGACACAATAGAGAAATTACCAATTAAATAAAATATAATTACCTTCTCTTTCAGTTCCCAGAACAAGGACTTTCTGGGGAATCAGCCAAAGGACAAGAAGATGAGAGTGGGCAGCATGATGTAATCTCTTAAGCCCAGAGCACGGGCCAGTCCCTAGACAGATTCAGAGCCCTGTAAATCCCTTAGGATGCGAAGCACTGAACCTGACTGCAGATATTTTTTCAGTTCCTTCAAAGAAGTGCAACTGGTGACTGTGTATTCTGCAGCCTTCATTCCCTGTCAAGTACGCAAATTGAAGTTTAGAGGAGGCTTTTGTCAGAAACACGCTCATCCTGACTTTCCCGTTTTGTTTCTGAATAGCCTAATGAAGAAAAATTCAGCAAAATGCCATAGGGTAATATTGGAGAGTAAAACTGTGACAGAATAACATAAGTGACTCATAGACTGCAGTAGGAGTTTTATTTTTTTCTGAGCTGTTATATCCAGGCTCTGAATACTGCAGAATAACAATGCAAAAGAGCAAGGAAGTAAACTGGGTATTGCAGGCTTTGTGCTTCACTACTAAACACCTCTTTCAAAAGTCTTCTTGTTGTTAAACCCAGTGTTGCAAACACTGGTGCAGAAATGATACACTATAGGCCCTAGAAAAACAGGTGAAAGTTCTAGATTCCAAAAATAAAGGAGAGTTCACCATGAGCGTCTGACATGCTCAAAGAAAAAAAAAATCCTTTATGAATTCTTGACCTACATTCAAGCGCAATGTTACTTTTCAACTGCTCTTAAATCTTTACCTCAGCTTTATTCTAGAAAGATGATTGCAGTTTATAAGAAGCTTGACTGCTGCAGCACATCTGCTGCTTTAGTTTTAAAAGGCTGAGATTGCAGAATTCTGGACAATTGACAGAAATTCTGTCTCAAATGGTAAAACACATTCTTATTCTAGAGAACAGCTATATTTGTTTCAGTCTTAGAAGAGCTGATAAACACAGAGAATTATTTCCAATTAATATCAATTAGTTGTCACTTTAATTACAGTACATTTTTTGCTTTTCCTTTTCTGATCAACTGCACATTGTTCCTTTTTTCTCCTCCTGTTGTCTTTACTGGGACTTTCTCATTGGATCAAATTTATTTTCTTTGGATGCTGACAGGGGGATTGAGTGTGCTCTCAGCAAATTTGCCAATGACACCAAGCTGTGTGGTTCGGTTGATATGTTGGAGGGAAGGAATGCCATCCAGAGGGACCTTGACATACTTGTGAGCTGGGCTGATGCCAACCTGATGAAGTTTAACCATGACAAGTGCAAGGTCCTACACCTGGTTCAGAGCAATCCCAGGCACAGCTCCAGGTTGGGCAGAGAAGAGATTCAGAGCAGCCCTGCAGAGAAGGACTTGGGGGTGTTGGTCGATGAAAAAATGAACATGAGCCAGCTTCAGTGTGCGCTTGCAGCCCAGAAAGCCAACCATATCCTGGGCTGCATCAAAGGGAGTGTGACCAGCAGGTTGAGGGAGGTGATCCTGCCCCTCTACTCTGCTCTCTTGAGACATCACTTGGAGTACTGTGTGCAGTTCTGGTGTCCTCAACATAAAAAGGACATGGAAGTGTTGGAATAAGTCGAGAGGAGGGCCACGAGGATGATCAGGGGACTGGAGCACCTCCCGTATGAAGATAGGCTGAGAAAGTTGGGGCTGTTCAGCCTGGAGAAGAGAAGGCTGCATGGAGACCTCATAGCAGCCTTCCTGTATCTGAAGGGGGCCTATAGGGATGCTGGGGAGGGACTCTTCATGAGGGACTGTAGTGAGAGGACAAGGGGTAACGGGTTCAAACTTAAACAGGGGAAGTTTAGATTGGATATGAGGAAGAAATTCTTTACTGTCAGGGTGGTGAGGCGCTGGAATGGGTTGCCCAGGGAAGTTGTGAATTCTCCGTTGCTGGCGGAGTTCAAGGCCAGGTTGGACATAGCCTTGGGTGACATGGTTTAGTGTGAGGTGTCCCTGCGCCTGGCAGGGGGGTTGGAGCTAGATGATCTGAAGGTCTGTTCCAACCCTAACTATTCTATGATTCTATGTTTATTCCTTTCCATTTTTCCAGCTTTAATGTTTGTTAGTCCAGTATTCTAGAAATGAAATGTCACATATTTACCTGTGTATTCCAAAAATCCAACTAGAAGAAATTACTTTTCCATGTTTTAGGCTAAATCTGAAGGAGATATTTTCTCTGATGTTAAAATTTCTGACTCATTCACTCTTTTTTTGGAGTTGCTTGGTATGACTCTTGAACCACTTTGCATTTATCACCACTCCTGGACATTCCATATTCAATACTAATCTTTCCATCCTTTGCTGGACAGGAAATGACTTATTCAGAATCACAGAGCAAATTATTCAGCTGTGAATAAAATGCAAGAATCCAAGATTGTTAACTCTTATAACTGCAGTGTAAATCTTTTGATAATAAGTAGGTCTTTAAAAAACCTATCTGATCTTCAAGTCTTGTAAATGTGTGACAGCACAGATCGTTGAAAGTCTCAGCCTTCACTCAGTGTGAATCAACCTCAGGAAACACATGAAAGAGCCAGACAGAAATATGCTTTCTATTGCATTTAGCAATGCTGTTTGAAATTAGTTCATTTATTTTGGGGGACCTGACGTACAGTGTTTAGGGACCAGGTGTGTGATGATTCTGGTGGTGCTGATTTCAGTTCCTTCTACTGTTGAGACCTTCAGTGTTTGGGAGCCAGTTCTTCCACTCCTAATTAGGATTTGCATCTGTTACAGGAACTATGGAAAAATCAAGACAAATTTTCACTCTAAAACTTTTTCCGTTTGAACTTAGGGACAGAAATTTACTGCAGATTTCTTCATATGAGTGAGGCTTTTTTCATGCTTGATGATGATTTATGAAGCAACAAAACCATCCAGCACAAAATTGTTCAAACACTATAGCAATAAATAATGTAATTAGCACATTTGAAGATGGTGAAAACTGCAAAATAAGCAGGCAACAGTCACTAAAGCAATAGATTGATTTTTCAGCATGTGTTCCAGCGCTTTTATCAATACCATGCCTTAGTGCTTTCAGACTATGTCATTCTCCAGTCTACTCTTTGCTGGCTAAAAGTCAATAGAAAGCATAATATCTGAACTTATTAGTGCTTTTAATCAGCTATAAATAACAGGCTGCTGTTAACCGGATACTATTTGATGGTCAAAAGTGTACAGGCAAGCATGGAGAAGTTGAAAAGGTCAGTGATAGAATGACACAAATTATATTTAGCAATTAATTTACCCCTTTCTGGCCTTTTTTCAGTTCCTTTTGGAGGCACCTTCCTTTCATATACTGCCTTCTTTCCTTCCCAGAAGGGACATAGATAAATTACATACATATGGATAGTTTCCTCAATTTGCTTCTCAAACCTGTAAAATGTTTCTTTGATTATTCTAACTCTGATCCACTAAGAGATAATAAATAGCTTTTGCTTTGAATACTTGAGTAATGTCCTCTAGTGTCAGTATGTGGCTAAGTTTAACCAAACCTAAATAGGAACTGAGACAGCTAAAACAAAATTCTGTAATACATGAAGCAACTAATTGAAACATCTGTCTATGTTAAAGTTCAGGACAGTAGGGGTTTTTTTCTGTTTAAGACTAGAAATATTATTTAGGGGAAAAGCTGGATTCAAGATCTTGCTTACAGTATAAACATTTTCATACTTAGTTTTGCTTAAATGTGCCATCAGTAAAAAAACAGATGAGAGTCCTCTATTCTTATAAATATTCACAGTTTCTTTGATGCCTGTGGACTGCTGAAAAATTATCCCAGGTGAGGAACATGGAGCTTATTAGCCAGAACTCTGATCCACCTGGATGTGAAGAAAGCTGACCTAAAATTGGGATGGTACATGTGGGGATTTTTCATCAAGTGAAATACACAACTTAGGACAAACACAAGATGAACGGAACAGTCTGTTAAAAGTCTTTAAATCAAATTGAACTAAATAAAAGCCTGTCTTCACAACACAGAACTTTTAAATCAGTCTTCACTGCAGAGTATTCTTCCTGTCAGACTATGATTTTCTGGTTAAAACTTTCCAAAAGCACAAAGAGACATTTTTATATACCATGAAGTGGGCTTTAAAATAGGTGACACTGTTGTATAAATTATTTGTATGTCTATGAATTATAGAAGCATTTCATCCCTTTCCATTACAAAAATAAAATAAAGCAAAACCTACAAGCTTAATGAATGAAGACCTTGATGATAAATCTTATTTAAGATAGGCCAGCAATACTCAAAACAAGTTGTTTACTGACTGGCTGAGCCAGAGCACTATTCTCAAGAGAACATTTTGCCCTTTTAGTAGAGTTAAATAAGTAGTGGAAATAATATTTAGAACAACCTTTTGCACAGCAGATTAAGAAGATGGCTTTTGCTTGGTGACTGTTTAACTAAGCCCAGCTGCTTCCGTCACTTGGGAGCCGGATTGCGGGAGGGTAGCAGTAGCTTTTCTTTGAAGTAAGGCCAACAGCCCTTGTCAGGGACATCTGTGGTACTCAGCAAACCCTGAGAATGCTTTGGGGCAGCTTAAACTCTACTGTTATTGTAAAGGACCTGAAATAGGAAACATTTCGGGGTTACTGAAATAGTTTCTGTATAGTTAATCCACAAAAGCCAGGCAGGTGATGTTTCTTGCAGTGACCAGGTTTGCTCCGTTTGTACCTTCCTGCCATTTTTTTTTTTTTTTGGTGTATAATTAGTGCTCTGGTGCTTGGATCATTTTTCTGTTATTTATGAGGCATAGCTCCATCAGTAAAATCCTGGCTCCAGATGAGGTCCTCCATGGCCAAGCTCTAACTGTGAAGTTGTCATTACTGTTTGTTCTGCTGGGACCAATACTGCAAATCTTTCAGAGAAGACGGATGCTGTAACAGGGTCTGAATGTTACGCAGAAAACCAAAGAATGAAAACAAGGTGCAAGAGTAAAGCTGAAAGCAATTACCAGGAGGTATAAGAGAGAGAGACTTTAGTCTGTGAGTGAAGCACAGGTAGCTGACAAGGGACTGTGAACTTTAGCACTTGCTTCAAGCTGACAGAGTAATATTATTATTGTCTTTATTGAGGAAAAATATGACCAAGTTTTGACTATAATAATAGGGTTTGGCTATGGAGCTGCAACTCCCCAGTGTTTGTGTGGGGTGTGTGTCCCGTGACTATGCTATCCTTATATGGATCTGGCAGTAGCCTGCATCCCAGCTGTGAATGGAAGTGAGCTACCACCTGCAGGATCTCAGTGAAACATGCAATTCTCAAGGTGTCCACCTGGATGAAGTGTGCTGATGACCCTGAGTGGAGCAGTTCCATGAAGCCTGAATGCACTTAAGAGAAAGGAATTATTTAAGACATGCTTCTCAGGTCTGTGCCTGAGCAGTTATTCTTATTTCCTAGCTCTAGGCAGCTCAATATGTGGGTTTGATTGGATTGCCATTCTGAGTCACATAATTCTCCCTCTATAACAATTGCAGGCATCTAATTCTGTCTTCTCAGCTAGCAGCTGGTCGTTAAATACAAGGTAGGGAAGTGCTTAACTCAAGACATCTCCGTCCTGTACTGCATGCGGCCAATGAGAAAAGCATTCCTAGCCTTCAATCCCTGTGGGGCAGGCTAGCAGTTCAGCCATGCAATTCATTTCACAACCATGTAAAGATCACCCCTGCGGGGCTTATTGTAGGCTAAAAGCAGAGTTAACCTTAAACTAGCTTGGCCAAATTCGACCATTTAAGCAGCAGTAGGTTTTTTATTGTGTTTGGATTTTGTATCAGTCACGCATTTTTATGGTTAATTTAATTATAAAAGCTTTTTTTTAAGAAAAAGGAAGATAATCACATAGTGACTGTGATCTGTATATTTATTGTAAATTTTGCAAAAATGAAGGATGAAGACATTTAAAATATTGTGACTAATCTGTTTCACTGAGAAATCCTCTGCATTTACAGCGTTCCTGCTGGGAATTCTACTGAGAACTTTCCAAGGTTTGGCCCCAGTGTAGTATCAGTGAAGTCTGGACCAGTACCACTGCACTCTCTGTGGCAGTGAGATTGAACCTTTTCTTTATTTATATTGCCTCAGATACTTGAATGATGTTTTCCATTGTTATTTTTTCTCCATACAGGGAGAAATGAACCTCCCAGCCTATTTGCATCCACCAGCAATAAAGCCTCATTTTAATGAGAAAATGAATATTTGGACTTTACACTTTAGCCAGCAATGTATCATTTCTGGCAGCTGTGCTTTTTATACACTCTTACTCTGACTGAAGCAGCTTCAATGACAGCAGCCAGGATCCTCCCCTTCTGTTCAGCTTTTCCATAGAAGGCAAAATGAAATAGATGCCTCTAAAGATAGGCCAGCACTATTTTGAGTCCTTTCTTTTTCATGGGATCATGCCAATAAACAAAAGGAAAAACCTCATTCCTACCTTTATCCTTTGAGCCAAAGCACTCTTTCAGGAATATTAACTATTTCTTCCCACTTGTTACTTCAAATTCACATTCTCCCTCTTTTCTTTTTATTTATCCTTCTTAGCTTCTCTCATCATGCTATAAAAAAATGTTAAGTCTATGTTAGATTAGGTTTTTAAAAAAAACAGTGTTATTTAACTGACCTACAAGGTTTTAAAGCTAAAGGTCCAACTCACACATAGGAAAACAACAGTGGTTCATACCTTTCTTTGTAAGCAACATTGCCCAGGCATATGGGCATTATGCAACTCTGGTTTAGATAGGGTTTTTCTTTTTTTCCTCAGGCATAAGGACTCCAGAGATACCGAAGATAACAGTGATTAATTGATCTGCTTTCTTTTCTGTTTCAGTTTTACACAACAAAAAAGGTCTGTTGATTTTATTTATCATTTATTTGTGCTTTAAATAAGCCTGGTTTGGAAAATATTGGCTTGTCCAGTAGTCACTTCTGCTACTGGTGTTGTTTCCACTGTCTGAGATTATGAGGCAAGGTCATCTGTGGTGTTACTGAGCTGAAATAAGCAGCAATATTGAGATCTGTAGCCTTTTCTAGTTACAGCTAGTGAGAATTCTGTTGCTGGGAGCTGACTATAATGGGATACAAATCAGAAGTTAACATGTTGTTTGTTGACTTTAAGCCAAATCTAAAATGTGCTGTAATTCTGCACCAGTCCAAAACTGCAGTCTTAAGAAGCCCCACTTACCTGCATTTGCTTCTGTCTTTGCTTGAAGTGCTGAGACATATTTTCAGGTGGATGCAGATAGTTGTCAAAGCACCCATAACCAACCACAGTGTTTCTACGCCTGTCTAATCAAGCCGGGCTGTGAGACCTGGGAAGCGCATGTCCAGCTCTTACATGCTGTAGATGCTGTTGTGGTGAACTGAAGATCTCTGTACAGGATTCCTTGCGAAAATGAAGCTGTGGTTCCCCTTGCCTTTAAGACATAGCCAAAGAAGATGGTGGTGATGATCATTCTCTGGCTAGTGGTTGTATTATTAACCTCATCTTTACAGCAAATGGGTGTCCCAGGTTTCTGCTCTTTTGTCTGAGCAGGAGATTTAAACCTCTTTTCCAAATATTTCAGATGATTGCTGTAATCAGTGATCTAGCAAAGCAACAAAGAGGGCTGTTAGCTTGAAAGGGGGACACTGCCTCTGGTGCTTTCTCCCAGGACTGTAACACAAATAAGCTGGTGTTTGAATGGCATGAATGCTATTCTTCTGTCCCTGTTTGAAAACAGGATGAGTGAACCTGGCTCAGTTACTCAAAGAGACATTATGTACCTGTTCTTGGGAAATTCCTCCAGGCTGGGTATCCTCATGGACTGCAGCCTGTGAAACAGGAGAAAGGCATCCTTGCCCCCTGGGGACACGTTTGAGATTCCCTCCTTGTAGCACAGGGCACAAGTCTCAGCAGTGGTTCCTGTTGGGTAGCTCAAGACATCTTTCTGCTCTGGGACCCATGGGGGCATTTCCATAGATCCACTACACGCGTTGGAAACCTAGGTACAATTTTCAGTTCTTCATTGATGCTGGAGCAGTAAAAACTAGGTATCAGTGACCAGCAATCTGATAGCAGGGCAGAAGGGTGGGTGCCTGTAGCTCCCTAACCTAAGAGTGCCACTTACCCACATGTAGCTGCAGAGCCCCCTCCCATGACAGCAATCACATTCTGTCCTGCAAAATCCTAAAAGCCAAAAAGTCCTACTGATTCTGGCCCTTTGTCCTCTTGCCCAAAATATACACGGTGTTGATAAGCCTTTTGCTTTGTTAAAATTCTGCACATTAGTAGCACAAATTTGCTTACCACATATTGGTCACAATACCCTCTTTAGAGCTACTAATATCTCTGGCATAAGTAGTTTCTAATTACCTTCATTCTCCATGGTGAATATGTGAAAGCAGTGACACATACATTATTAGCATGCAACTGGAGAAGTTTGAAACCAATGTGCTGCTGATTTTTCCCCTCACTCCTTGGGAGGTGGTCTGCTAGTTCATAGCAGTCACAAGGTGTGTATTATGTATCTAAAAAGGGGAAAATTATGAGTATGTTGCCAATTATTATAGAAAAAAACCCCCAACAAAACCCCCAAAGAACCTACTGTTCATTAGCTGAGAAATGAAGCTTTATGTTTCAAGAATGGTACAGTTCATTTAAAATACTGCTGACCCAGATTTGTACTTCTGTACTGAATTGCTTCAAGTGAGTAATGCACGGTCTATTTATAGGTTCATTATTGAATTGGCACTTTCATGGCTTAAATGCCTTTGCACCAATTCACAGGGGAGACTCAGGCACTCTTGCTACCAGTGGGTAGCAAGCTTGGGTTACTGTTCACAGAAGTGGTAGTCTCAAGTAGTTTTCCAAAAGAAGTAACTGAGTTTGAGTTGCAGAAAGGGCTTGCTGTAATATGGAAACTCATCTGACTTGTTTTGGACTTCTACTTTTGGGTGAAATAAAATATACTCCTAAGTGCCTCTTTTCCACAACTCATTTTCCATGGCTGGCTTATTAAGGACTCTAGGTTTCCAACATCTGTAGTTAGTTTATATAAACCCACCCCAGGGTCCAAATTGGAGCTGGAAAGACCATCACTAAGTATTGTCATAATGTTGCAGTGCGGTAACTCCAATTTGTTGAAGTTGGCAGTAGGCAATTGTGCCATGGCATGTTCCACTGATCATTTCAGTATATGCAGTTTTGTGCCTTCTTTTTACTAATGTAATTGCTACAGCCGTCAGCATTGCAGGCATCAAAACAATCCTGAAAGGGCTCTGAAGCCTACCTCCCTTGGAAATGATGGGAGCTAGGTGCTTAACTTCTCTGAAAAACTCAGTGAGTAGAAGGTATTTTGGAAGATCTAGCTAAGAGTGTTATTTTCGGACATAAGCTAGGCATATTGAAAGCTTGCCAACTTTGATTTCAAAGGCAGAATCAAACAAAATCAAAGAGACAGCTGACATACATAGATCTGTCAAATTAATTTTGTGGGCAGTAGCTATAAGAAATGGAGTCAGGATGGAGTCCTAGTCCTGGCTTGGTTTTGCTTCCATTCTTCCTTCCACTCTACTTTTACTTGTAAGCTGGAATGTTGTTTGGGGCAGGGGCTGTGTTTCATGTCCATAGAGTGCGGCACTTGGCATCATGAGGCTCTGATCTTCATTAAAGTCTTCCCATTGAATCATCACTTATGCAAGTAATGGTCATACATAAAGTACCAGTATTTGAAAAACTTATTTGCTATTCTAGCTTTGCCTGTCATTTCAAATCCAGCTTTACTTTTTGTCTTGCTACTCAATGTCACTTTTAGGTTTAATTGCATTTTTCCTGCAGCTATGCAGTGACTTTAATGCCTTAATGCATTTTTGATATGAAGCAGTACAAGAAGCAGAATCAGAATATGTTCCTTGGAAAAAAGTACTCTGTAGGCCAATAAAATTTTGGAACCTTTTTCAAGGATGTATCTACATCCTTGAGAGAGCGAATTAAAATAAATGTCCCCTAACTTTAACGGTACTCTATCAAGAACAGGGTCAGCCTTGAGTATCTTGTGCTCCAGTTGAAATTTGATTGTGCAGACTTATACAGCAGAGTAAACAAAAGTATTATAATTGTTCTTGTTATTATTCATGAAAGTGTTAGTGTTGTCACTTTGAGGTAAAAATGTTGCTAAGCACATTAAGAGCAGGCAGAAAGGTTGTTAACATAATGGCCATACACGCTTAGAGGCAGTCATTTTTCTGCCAATATTAAATCCTGAGACACTTTTATAAGGATGAAAAAAAATAATAATAATTGTATAATTACCAATTATTATTACTATTATAGTTGAATTGTTGATCATAAAATCTATTTCATCAACATAGAAGATTTTGCAGAAACATATACATTCAAGGACCTGTTTTTTGAGAGCTTGGGAAGTTTCTATTAAAACACCTAAGGAAAGAAATATCATGATGGATAGAAAAAAAAAAACTAATCTGCAACAATACAGCTCCTTCATCACTGGCAAATATGTATTCAGAGGTGACAGACGTTTCTTCAAGCACTATTTTCTCTTGACTGGCCAGGTTTTATTTAATGTGCCCAGGCATAACTGACTTGGGAGAGGACCTTCTTCCCTGACTTGTAAAGCCTGAGATGGCATATCTTTGATCTGATTTAAAGGAAGGTGGATATCTAATGTAGTTTAGATTCAGCAGAAGTCCAAGGGATAAAAATAGGGAAAACCAGATTAAATTCTTCACAGCAAAAATGCAGTATTTTGGATACAAACATGTCCTAATCCAGTCTGAAACTTAGCTACTAGAATTCTGGTGTGAAATGTCTTTGTATTGCTGGGAATACTACTCTTCCGTCCAATAGCAGTTTCAGAATAGGTTGTAGAAACAAATCCAGATTCTTGTCTTTGACTCTGGGTGCATAATTGCACAACAAGTTTTAATAATACAGAGAAAAGAACAAAGTCAATACCCCAAGGCAATGGCCATGGGCACGGTTTGAACAACCCTCAAACATCTGCTTTCCAGCCAACTTAGTTTAGAGCATCTGAAATCCCTTCTCACACTGAATGTTGTTTCAGGAAACTATGGCAAATGGCTGGGCCAGGAGCTGGGTGAGGCTGTGGTGATTCCAGCAAGGTCTACAGGCTAAAGCCAGAGCTGTCTGGCAGAAGCCAGATGTGCAGCTGACATGAGCATCCAATTCAGTCTTCACTGCTGGAGCAACATCAATGGTAGGCTTTCCACTTGGGGATTTTTCCTCTTAAAAAAAATTACAATCACAATAAAGTTAAAAAGGAGTGTTTGTGTTTGTGTGGCCTTTGTGTGGTGCGAATGCGTGCAGCTACCAAGAGACTGTCAGAAAGATTAGATACGGAGTAAGTAAATGTTGCGCTTTTTAAAATTTCACTCTTGATTTCAAGCTATATATTTCCATTTAAAAGATTTTGTTCACTATGTGAACGGTAAACAATTTATCTGATAAACAGTTTATCTGATAATGGGTCCTCTGAAACCAAAACACTGTTTCTATGAGTAGACTGGCATGGTGATTTTGTGATCTATGTATATACAAAGTGGTTAACAAAATAAGCATACTTGGTTATCAAAATCTGCAGTTATCTTCTGCAAAAGGCATTCCTATTTTTTTCTTGTTGTGTGTAATGACTTGACATGAAAATATTATTAGATATATCAAAAAACACCCACAGGTACATATTCTGTGAGTCAAAAGTATGTTAAATGCATTTTGTTGTATTTACAAAAAGGAACGATTTTACAGAGTTGATGCTAAAAGGATGTTTTCTAAAATTCTGTGTTACAAATGAAAAAATGAGGACAGGCATGATAACTTCAACTGAATAATTAAATTTGTGGCATAAATTTACAATAGCCAGAAAATTCACGCATAGGACATGCTTTTCACTGCAGAGTTTCCTGACTTGTTGGTTTCTGTCTCATCCTTTATGTTATCTAAATGCTGTTTCAGCCTGTGAATTGAATTTTCTTTTAATTTGAGGAGACCATATATTCATTTGTCGACACTCTATCTTCATCAATCAATGCATTATGCCAGGCAGCTTCATCTCCTCCTGAAACATAACCTTGGATTATGTCATGGCTCAATTCTGTATTGCCCCTACAGAGATAATGAATTCGCACATGTAAGAGGATCATTTACCAATGGGGGTGGGATGCTGCTTTGAGCATATCATTTCCATCTGCCACAGGATGATTCCATTTGCAAAAATTGAGCTCCTGGAGGAGGATTTCTTAGCTACAGTAAGCACGCTGTAGGCACAGTGTAGCAGAGTGTATCATCTGACAGGAGAGAAAGAAGGGATCACACTGCTGTTGTTGCCCCCCAGAAAGTCAAGGCTGCAGGGATAGGTTTGCATCTCTTCAAACAGAGGCTGGGAAAAGGAGCAAAGATAGGGTAAACAAGCCCTTCCCTTCCATACCAAGGGGTTACAGCTCAGCGGGGCTGAGAGGGGGAATGCATCCGCATGTTGGGGTGCTACGGCGCAAGCACAGGCATAGTTAAACCACTTCTGAAATGGCTCAGCTCCAACTGTGCCAAACTCTTAGATGCTGAAACAGGCACTGCTGTGAGATGACCTCTTTTAAACAGCTTTAGGATTCAGCTTAATGGCTCCCAGAAAGGAATTAAGCCCATATTTAATTAGTGTGAATAATATTATGCATTTCATCAGCTGTAAACAATAGTAATCACACATATCACAATGAAAAATTATGCACATCAAGCAACTCTTACTTGTGTAGAGTGGAGTTTGGCAAGAGGGAGTGCAGATGGATGCTTAAAGAAGCACTCTGGGGGCTCCCAGGGTGGACCAGGAACGGACCCATACCAGTTTGATTCCTGTAAGCCTTAGATTGCCACAGGCATCAATAAACAAGGTAAAGTAGATCTTGCATATTACATCAGTGATCATATGCCAGCAAGATCATATTATGGACAAGACAAACAGGATCACAGCGATAGCTGAGCAACTTGGGTGCTGGAAGTATTTGTATCCCCTGACAAAATTTGCCAGAATTCCATCCCCTCCTGTTCCAGAGTTTCCCCTCAAACCCCACCCCAGCCATGTAAGGCAAAAGACAGGAGTGAGTTTGCAAGAGCAGTGTGTCTTTGAATAGCCTTGGAAGTATAGAGGGAAGTCACATGACTTCCAGAGTGGCTGTGCACACGTGTAGCACAAAAGTCATGGGTTGAGTAGAGATTCAAGTAGCTCACCAAGCCCTGCCATTTCTATCCATTCTCAGTGCTGTGGAAAGAACAGACTCATTCATCATACTTAAAATAATAACTTTGTTTTGCTATAGAGCCAAGCCTTCACAGACCTGTAGACTGCTCCCTCAATGCAACTGGCATCATACTGACAGTTCCTCTGGCTGCTCCACTCACACTGGTTCCAACAGGAGATTCAGGTGCAGTCCTGGTCCTGGTGACATATACATCTCCATGCAAAATGAGGAAGACAAGATGTCTCTTTTAGTGCAAGTTACTGATTGCAGGCAGACATTTTGTTCAGTGTGTTTTCATGTTCATTTTCAGAGAAACATGTATATTTTTTTCCCAGGGTCCACCTTTGCTGTCATATTTTGGTATATTGCATGTCACTGTTCAGTGAGCATTGTGTAATAGTGTGATAGTATCAGCTGTCATAAAAGATAATCTAATATAACAACCTGAGTCCTAATGCAGCTTGACAAGATGAAATTTGCAAAAAATAAACATGATTCCTCCCAATACCCACTGTTCATAATTATTTCAGGTGTACCTCCCTTAATTAATCACTAACTAATGATGGTTTCCTGATTAGCTGCCAGAAACAAGGCAGAGTATGGGTATTGTGTATCTATGTGACATATTTCAGGCTGGCGTACAGACTTACAGAGATATTACCTGTGTACCATGCAGTTCCTAACAGGTTTTTCAGATTATTTTTCTGGTCCCTGCAGGTAGACAAAAATATTAATCCACTGAAACAGCTTTTTCTTTTTGAAACACATGAATCAATCTGAATTCTTTGAAATTGCATTTTTCTAAAAAGTGTTCATAAATTGTGGAAACCTAATTTATGTTTCTAAAGATCTATATTTTCTGAAAGACAATTTGAATTTTCACCTGAGACCATTGTAGTTTCTATGACAAGAGAATGGATAGCAAATTGAATGGATGGACTCTCATTAAGCATAAAATTATTCAACAAGAACCATTCTGAATCAATTAATCATAATGTAACAAGACTCTAATATTCTGGCATTCTCAAAATCAAAAGTAAGTGTTTGAATCATTTTTCATCATAACAAATATGATTATTTTTATTTACAACTGATGAAATACATTATTTTAATCACAGTAAGTTAATACTGGCTCCACTTCTTTATTGGGAACCATAAAATTGAATTATAAGGTTGTTTAAAGAAGGTTGTCTCACAACAATGCCCTCTCACCCTTTACTATCTTCCCTATGCACTTTCCATGAGCATGTGCAGAAAAGATCAGAAAATCCAATCTATATGACATAACATGATGCAGTGAAACATATCTGTAGTATGGCTCATACAATAATTCAATTTATATATTTAAGCCAAATTAATTTTCTCACTTTTGTTGAACTCTTCTATTACGTTGTAAGTTGTTTGTTCCTGAATTCTACTATTCCATTTTCCTTGTACTGTTGCTGTGTATGCATAAGTCCAATATTTGATGCCTTTCAATAGTTCCTTAGTTTATCATAACATCAATTTCACTGACTATATCAATTTACGGAATAAACAGGTCATCCAGACAGGATTAGGCTGGGTTGTCACTATATGGGTACAAACGCTTCTCTCTGCCTCTGCTGGCTACTTTAACAGAAAACCTACCAATTCCTCACTAGCCAAAATATAGACATGAATCTAAATAGACACCAAGATGTACTTTGTCCCCCTTATGATGTACCCCATATGAGCCCTTTTTCCGTGGGTCCGGAAGGAGCTGGCAAATGAAGTTGCTAAGCCACTGTCCATCATATTTGAAAAATTTTAGCAGTCAGGTGAAGCTCCCGACAACTGGAAAAAGAGAAATATAATGCCCATTTTCAAGAAGGGGAAAATGGATGAGCTGGGGAACTACAGACCAGTCAGCCTCACCTCTGTGCCTCACAAAATCTTGGAGCAGATTCTCCTGGAAGGCATGCTGAGGCACATGAAAAACAAGAAGGTGGTTGGTGACAGCCAGCATGACTTCACTAAAGGGATATCCTGCCTGACCAAGCATGGCTTCACTAAGGGGATATCCTGCCTGACCAATCTGGTGGCCTTCTATGATGGGGTTACGGAACTGATGGACAGGGGTAGAGCAGTTGATGTCATCTACCTGGACTTGTGCAAAGTGTTTGACATTATACTGCATGACATCCTTGTCTCTAAGTTGGAGAGACATCAATTTGATAGGTGGACCACTCGGTGGATAAAGAACTGGCTGGATGGCCGCACGTAAAGAGTTATGGTCAATGGCTCAGTGTCCAGGGATGCTGGGGAGGGATTCTTCATGAGGGATTGTAGTGATAGGACAAGGGGTAACGGGCTCAAACTTAAACAGGGGAAGTTTAGATAGGATATGGGGAAGAAATTCTTTACTGTGAGGGTGGTGAGGCACTGGAATGGGCTGCCCAAGGGATTTGTGAATGCTCCATCCCCGGCAGTGTTAAAGGCCAGTTTGGATAGAGCCTTGGGTGTCATGGTTTAGTGTGAGGTGTCTCTGCCCACGGCAGGGGGGCTGGATCTTGATGATCTTAAGGTCCTTTCCAACCCTAACTATTAGAATCATAGAATCATAGAATAGTTAGGGTTGGAAAGGACTTTAAGATCATCTAGTTCCATCCACCCTGCCATGGGCAGGGACACCTCCCACTAAACCATGCCACCCAAGGCTATGTCCAACCTGGCCTTGAACTCCGCCAGCGATGGAGCATTCACAACTTCACTGGGCAGCCTATTCCAGTGCCTCACCACCCTCACAGTAAAGAATTTCTTCCTCATATCCAATCTAAACTTCCCCTGTTTAAGTTTGAACCCGTTACCCCTTGTCCTATCACTACAGTCCCTAATGAAGAGTCCCTCCCCAGCATCCCTATAGGCCCCCTTCAGATACAGGAAGGCTGCTATGAGGTCTCCACGCAGCCTTCTCTTCTCCAGGATGAACAGACCCAACTTGCTCAGCCTATCTTCATACGGGAGGTGCTCCAATCCCCTTGTCATCCTTGTGGCCCTCCTGTCGACTTGTTCCAACAGTTCCCTGTCCTTTTTATGTTGAGGACACCAGAACTGCACACAATACTCCAAGTGAGGTCTCACAAGAGCAGAGTAGAGGGGCAGGATCATCTCCCTCGACCTGCGGGTCACACTCTTTTAGACGCAGCCCAGGATACCGTTGGCTCTCTGGGCTGCAAGTGCACACCGAAGCTGGCTCATGTTCATTTTCTCATTGACCGACACCCCCAAGTCCTTCTCTGCAGGGCTGCTCTGAATCTCTTCTCTGCCCAACCTGTAGCTGTGCCTGGGATTGCTCTGAACCTGGTGGAGGACCTTGCACTTGGCATGGTTAAACTTCATCAGGTTGGCATCAGCCCACCTCACAAGCGTGTCAAAGTCCCTCTGGATGGCATTCCTTCCCTCCAGCGTATCAACCGAACCACACAGCCTGGTGTCATCGGCAAACTTGCTGAGAGCGCACTCAATCCCACTGTCCATGTCACCGATAAAGATGTTGAACAAGACTGGTCCCAGCACCAGTCCCTGAGGGACACCACTAGTTACTGGTCTCCAGCTGGACGTTGAGCCATTGACCATAACTCTTTACGTGCGGCCATCCAGCCAGTTCTTTATCCACCGAGTGGTCCACCTATCAAATTGATGTCTCTCCAACTTAGAGACAAGGATGTCATGCAGTATAATGTCAAACACTTTGCACATGTCCAGGTAGATGATGTCAACTGCTCTACCCCTGTCCATCAGTTCCGTAACCCCATCATAGAAGGCCACCAGATTGGTCAGGCAGGATTTCCCCTTAGTGAAGCCATGCTGGCTGTCACCAACCACCTTGTTGTTTTTCATGTGCCTCAGCATGCCTTCCAGGAGAATCTGCTCCAAGATTTTGTGTGGCACAGAGGTGAGGCTGACTGGTCTGTAGTTCCCCAGCTCATCCATTTTCCCCTTCTTGAAAATGGGGTTAAATTCTATGATTCTGTGATATTGCTCTTTGGAGAAATATTTTGGTACCTTTGGAACTGGATAAAACAACAAGAAGATAAAAACTAATGTCCTTTAAGCTTGAGAAAGTACGGAAGAAGTGCTGATGTGTACAGTAGGTTAAAATTAACTCAGGTACTTAGAGTGCTCTTCCATCAGCACAAAGCTCTTGATTTAGAAGGCCTTGATGGCTAATTACTTGCTGAATCAGGGTCAGAATGCTTATGCAGAAAACCTTTACTAATTTGGCAGAGCAAAAGTTCAGGGGAAATGTGTCACTGTTGAAATGTGTATGAAACTTCTGATGAAATTAATATGGTCATTCCTCTGTCAATCAGTGAGAGGTGCCAGCTTTTTGTGCCTGCGGCTTACAGGTTATCAGTGTGCTTTTAAAAACATTCCCACACTTTTAAAAACATTTCCACCTTTAATTCTTCCAAAGCAGGATTGTTTGTGGGAAGATAATATAGGGAGCTTACCTGCGGGGTAGGCAGGTGTGGATTTAAAGGGCGTAGAGTTATTAGCTGCTGTTCATCATCTATTTTCTGCAGCTCTCAAGTTGTCTCCAGACTGCTGTGTTTTGGGGGAAGCTAGTCTCAGTCTTCTGGGTGGTTGGCCCCAGTTGGGTATCTTTCATGGCCAGTTGCTAGTCAGCAGAGTCTCATCCTTATCCAAGGCATCCAGATTCCACTCTGAAATGTCTCTCTTGGGGCACTAGCCAGCCCTTTGCCCAGGCACAGGGTCACTGATAGGCCTTCATTCCCATGGGAGCTCTCAAGAGCCAGCAGCAGTGGCAGGGTAGAGGGAAAGACTCATGCCAGTCACCTTGGTCTTTCCCACTTGGCCAAGAGCTCTCTTCCTGCATGGGGAAGTCCATCAGATAGACCATGGCAGGTTATAGAAGAGCTTGCTGTCAAGGAACAGTAAATTTAAAGGAATGTGAGTTTTCTGGGTTAATAGTTTGATATATCAGAATGCAGCACTTCTCTGCAGGTGAGTAACGGTGAGAGAAAGGACCAAGAAAGATGCTAGAAAGAAAGGCCTGGTACACACACGTCTGCTATTAGCGCTTAATCACAAGTGAAGACATAACAGTGCCACTCCACATCATCCTGATGAGGAAGGAAGAGTAAAGGAAGGCACAGGAGACTGGATCAAGTGCAACTCTGACCCTTCTTTGGTTAATAGGAGTTTGGTTGCAGTGTCCAGAGGGAATTTCTTTCCTAGGGAGGCTAGTTAGGTCATGCTCACTGCTCAGCTGATAACTTAGGATTCAGTGGGGTCTTATACTGATTAGCAGAAGATTTAATTTCACCCTGATTAAGAGAAAGCAGATGAAGTAGGATGCTGAATAATCCTACAGCAAATCTTAGGCAAACATTCCTTTTAATCTACTGTGGTGTATAATCCATGCACTCAATTCTGACTCCCTTGACATTTTTTTGTGAAGGGCTTTTCTCCATAAATCTTCCAGGCTCTTGTTTTTTTTATAGTGGCATTGTCCCAAGTGCAGACAGAAAATAACCTTGCTTCTACAATTCTGCTATTCATTAGAATCTATATTTAACTATTTATATCATCCACCCAGTTTTGTCTTATTTTGTAAATTTTGTACAAAAATATCCTGTAAATATGCTCTTAATAATGACTAACTTGATTTTTAGAAATGCAAGTTTTAAATGTTAAGCAGAAAAAAAAAACTTACTGTTTTGTTAGTTTTAAATAATTGTGCATATTTTAATACATTGAGTCATATACAAATGTAATTAAAAGATATATTATCTTCCTCTTGCTGGGAATATCATTCAGAAATGAGAAGGACAACATTTGTCTCTTGTGAATAACTGTTCAAAAGATAATTCATGTCAAAAGTTGCCTTTTTGGGGTTGCCTGCAAGAAGCTAAACTCTAACACAGGATGGCACCCATATGTGTTTGCACATTTCCCACTCCCTAGCACAGCCACTGCCATGAGAAAAATGCTGAAAAATGTCTGAGCTAACATACATGTGACAGCTGCTTCCAAGGGTTACAAAGGTGTGCACTGGTTTAAGGAACTATATTTTACATAGAGCTATTGTTTGAAAAGTGAAAGAGCCCACAACATAGAAAGATGTGGACAGCTGCAACTGAAGGCACATAGATGTGGCACTTGGGGACATGGTTTAATGGTGGACTTGGCAGCTAGGTTAACGGTTGGACTCCATGATCTTAAAGTTGTTCTCTAACCAAAGCAATTCTATGATTCTATAGTGTATATTATCATTACAGTTTTCTTACAGTGTTTTCCATGTGGAGAAAGAATGTGAATAATTCTCTTCAGGGAATTTTCTTCTCAGCTAGACAAGGTATAGGAATAGGTACAATAGCTGTACAAAACATAACTGCTTCACTCAGGTTGTACAACCCACTGTCAGAACCAAACCAAATACATCTGGAGGCTTGAGGGAGACCTTCAACTGGATAGATTGAGGCTCTTCTCTAACACAGTTTCCCAAGTGTTTGAAGGTTCAGTAAAGCTCTTTGTCAGAGTCCTCCTCCCTGTTTAATTCTCCTAAGCTAGCAAAGTACATTTGCAAAGACAAGTTGCTGCTGGCTGGAGCACTGACGCCAGCAAGGGGTGGAGTGGCTGTCATGGTTGTGCAAGGTTCCTGGCCATGACAGCAGACACAAAGGTGATCCACCACTCAGTAGGGGCGACCCTGGGGGCCAGGCCAGCACCACCAGCCAGGGGCTGCAGCCTACAGCAGGCTCTCATTCCGTGCTATGGGTTGGTTCAGTCATAGTCTTCTCCACCCTTCTCTCCTTTTAATTTAAGACAGAGGGTGACATTTTGGCTCCAAATCAATAGTTTTTACCATTGCTTTCAATGTTGCAAGAATTTAATCCAAACCCTTCATGGCTCACTGAAGACAATAACACAAAGTACACTGTTTTGGAACAGAGAAAGGCATCATGTTTGCCAGGAGCTTTGTTTATTGTGTTTGGGGGCTTCATGATGTAGTCACCCACCCACTTCTTTATTAGTTTGGCTTTTGAAAGTTTCATAAGCTACGGTATAATAATTAAAATTTTGCACGTCATTTCTAAAGCTGTTTTTCATTCCTTAGAGAGTATTAAGTCTGATTTAATTTGTTTTTCATCTTCATTGTGCAACAAAACACAGTTTGCTTTTAAAAGGAGGATAAAACTGATACTGAAATAAGCGTACGTGTGTTGGCAGGCATTTCTTGAGGAGAGATGCAGCCCATGATCTTGGACTTTAAACAAGGAATGTGCAGAGTTCGCATGAACTTGAAGTTGCCGTTTTATTTGTGACATTCATAAACATTTATGATGCTTTGTTTTTAATCCCAGTAAGTCTATGTTGTTACTCTGGGTCTTTTAATAGTGTCTATTTATATTGTGAAATCATGACAACTGTGTTGTCTTCCCGTAAAGCCGAAGGTCAAGGGTCTGCTACAGCAAATACTAACACATGTGAATAACTTCACTCATATGAATAATCAGACTGATTTTAACAGGGAGGTGTTTTTAGGGTCAGGCTCCCAATATTTTGACATACTTCCTGAAATGTTTTGTGGGTAGGAGTTATTGACTTTCATATGGTGATAAAATGCTCTGAACACACAAAGAACTCCCCTCCAAAATATAGGAATATGTTTGGGTTATCAAGTTTTAACAATTACAATTTTACTTGCTAGCTTTCTTTTTCTGGGTAGAAGTAGTGTTGGAAGAACTTGTAGAGGAGATCAAATAGAATTACTGTTAACAATTCCGGTAAGTCAATGTATATAATGTTCCTCTCCCCTCACAAGCAAGCCAATGCGTAACCACATCTTTGGGATCTCAGTGTATTTTTTTTTTTTTTTCCTTCATCTTCTGGAAAAAGATGATGGAATTAATTACTATTACAATAGTGATGTATTACATTTTATAATTTACATTGTGTACAGATTATCGCTATGATGAATTAGGTGTATGTAAGGGAACTTTCTTTTAATCATAAAACTAAACAATTAATGCTTTCTACAATAAATATTCTATTTTTAAGGCTATACTTTGCTGTTGTGACTCTACAGTTCATTATGTGCTGTGAAAGTACATAAAAGAAAGATACAAAATTTCAGATAAACAAGGCATACGTAAACTTTAAGGTAGTCAGAATAGGCAGCTTGCCTTATAAAGAGAATTTCCTAGTTGTCTTTTGAGATACTACAGTGATCTTTGGAAAGGTTTCTATGAATATACTAATCCAGGTTTTCCTGTTGCTTGCACAGATTCCAGCTGTGAATGCAGTTCTTGCAAAAACTTGTATCAGAAAAGCATGTCAGGAGCAAATTGGCTTTCTGCTTTTTATTGGAATATATTCAAGGGTTTGCTTTGAATATAGTGTAGGCAGGAACTTTACATGTTTTTATTTTCCTATAATGGTGGGAAAGTTTTGGAAGAGCGGGAGTGTAGATGAAAATCCATGAATGTCAGTCTCTTTCAAATTTGTAAACTTATAATAGTTATTATCTTCATATTACTTTGCTAAAATACCCTTCTTGAAACATTTCTTTAAATAGTAATTCCACAAAACTCACAAAAGGACATGCAGTCTAGGTGTCATAACCTTCCTGATAGTAAAAGGAGTACATTTTCCATTAACTTGGAATCATGTGCATGGTCTGTCCAGTGATACGCAATGTCATTAAAGACATTCCATCATTCCCTGCTTGAACACTCTTCTCTAATCTCATGAGGTATACAGGGAAGAAACAATGATAGCCAAGGCATTAAAATGTAATCAAGATATGCAAATTCATATCTAAATGTGATTTGCTTGGAAAGAGAAATTAATCTAGGCATGGTCAAATAAACAGTGTGTAATATGGATAATTAATCACCAAATTAGCAGCTGTAGTCCCATGAGAAGATTGTGCAAATGAAAAAGGCCCCCATCTACAGTCACAATTAAACTACTTAATACCAAACCATAAACAAAACACAGCCTCTAGGAACACCATGATACAAGGGAGTCAGACCTAGTGGGTCATCCTCCAAATTTCACAGACAGATTTTGTAAGTACTTTATTTCTCCTCAGTTACAGAAATTGATGCATTTTCCCAAAAACATACTAGGCTCATTGAACAGCCTGTAGTGCCACTAATGTTGCTTTACACAAAACTGAACTTCCATTCGTACAGTGTAAATCAGCTGTTAAAAGAGGTAGGGAAATTTTTTGAGCTTTCCCGAGCTTAAAGCAAGGTTGGTTTAGATGATGGCCAAGATGTAAGACAGACAGGAAAGTAAGAGGTCAGCTTCATCTCTAGAAGTTCATTGGGCTTGGGCTGAACTGTCCCTGCAGCTTAAAGTACAAATGGTTGATGGCTATGGGCCTGAGGACTATTAACAAAGGTATTTGTTAAGAGCCCACAAACAACTATGAATCAGGCTGGAAGAGTAGGGCTAGGTTTGGGAGTCCTGTTTGTGAGCAGCTCCACTGAACTTGCAAAAAGCCTAGTAAGGTTATCACCCTTTGCGAGTAAGGTACAATGCAAATCCTTTTCCCTTGAAATAGAAAATGGAAGCACTGCTGGAGCTGCAGATTTATGAGGCAATGGAAACCAGTCACAACCAAATTGTAACCGAAAGTGTCTCCTGACCTGTGCCAGCCTCTCTGAGTTTCATCTAATCTGGATAACTCTTCCTAACTCGTGAAAGATTATTGCATTCAAGACTGCATGCTGACCATGGCTGACTTTGGAAACTAGTAATTTCAGAGAGGGAGTGCCAGGGAGTCCTGACAGAAGCACACCTTCAGCCATCCATCTAATATGACAGTCCCCAGTGCAGTTAATCAAGCTGCATCCTGTTCTTATTTAATGTGCCTAGTGTTGCTGCAACTGTCACGTGCTAGCTATTATACTCTTAACTACATAGGTATACGCTACATATAACGCAAAGTTCTGCTCTCTGTTACAATTGGTTTAAATCTAGAAGATTCTTTTTTATAAGTGAGCCTGCTCTGCCACTGAGAAAATGGACCATTAATATACTGGTTATGCAAACACCAGCAATGGATCAAACTGGATTATTACCTGTTATATAACTGTTTGTTATAGCTCAGTGAAACGTAATTCCAAATGAAACAAGAAACCTGCCGTAAGGACACAAGGGAACAAGCAAAGTAGATTAACTGGTAAACAGTGATACTGACATTGTTTTCTAAAATTCTTATTAGGAAGGTAGTGTCATCCAGCACATCTGAGCAGTGTTTTGAGGGAAAATTACTCTCTCCAGGGAAATGTTTTAATTAAGATAAAATCGTTATATTGCTGTGAAATTCTGGGATTGACAGTCTTGTCACAGAATTATTTTTCTACTAATAGTGTATACAGTTTAAAAAATCAAGTAATGATTCTGTGAGTAATACACTACCTTGTCAAAAGTGCACAAGTAGAAGTTAGTTATTTAGTTTATGTTTTTGTATCAGGAATGCCAGCAGGAATGGGAACACACCAAGAGGACCACCTTTCCAAACAGCCTGATTACTGAATCTGATTACTAATGCACACCAAGCATTTTCATCCTTCCAGTGCTCCCAATTTACAATAATAAAACATCAACGCTGGTAGGAAAAGATTGAACCTGATGTCATATCTGGAAACTAATTTAATGGGAAATTGGATAGTGATAAAGTGATGATGATTTATTTTTAATGGCAGATGCCTCATTAGTTATGATTTATTTAGATGACCTTCTCAGTCCCATGGTATTTTCTTCTATGGTATTTTCCTCCTCTCTGTACTCCAGCCCTTCCAAAATTCTGTACACTCTAAAAAGAACAGAAGTAAATACTGCTGATCAGTTGCCTGATTCTGCAGGCATTTATTCCTGTTGGCTAGATCCATTAATTTCCATAGTTCTGCTCATGTATGGAATAAGCACAAGACAGGCCCCTGGATCATTATTACAAACCCCTATGTATCCCTCGTAGGATGCTTATTACAAAGTAACCTGAGGCAACAAAAGAAATTTTGTTCTTTTTGATTCTATCTTTTTTTTTCACTTGTCTTACTTGAATTTTCACATTGGTGATAAAAGTGACATTTTGTTTTGCCTGAAATACATTGAATAATCTCCCTAGCTCTCACAGGAATTAAGAATGCTACACTTGAATCATTATTTAAAGTGCACAGCTTTTTATATTTTTTAACTTCTTCATCCAGTGAAATCAAGTTAATGATGGGTTGTTTAAACTGAAAGTCTGAGAAAACAGCCCGGAGAGTAATACTCAGTCTCCACTAAGCAAGAAGAAGGAAAAAAAGAACAACAAAAATCTAGCATCTTTGTTTTAGGAGCAGGGCTAGGAGACTCACAGGTAAGCAGAGCCAGAAAGGGTCAGCTTCTCTACACTAATATCCCAACTTGAGATATGAATCCCAGCCACAGCAATTCAGAGGAGAAACAACTTCCAGTGTAAAGTACCTGCATGAGGTACTTTACAATCTGCTTTTCAAAGTAAGTCTAGTTTTAATTGTCTCTTTCCCTATTTTCTCCATCTATTGGTCTAGCCTGTTAAGGGAATTAAAGGGAATTGAAGTGTGATTGATTTTCCTGGGTTCCTTATGCTGATTTTGGAGACATCTCACTAAAGAATAGAAACCAGTCATCACAGCACTACAGAGGGACTTATATCCCACCATGTTAACCTAATACAACCTACTTTATGTTTCTGGTTCCAGGGGTAGAATTCAGATCACTGCCCCAGACCACTTCAGGCTGCTGCAAAAGTCTCTCCACAGCTTTATGTCTTGAGGCTCAAGGCTTCCCTGGCTTCGTGTAGTACCCAGTGAACACAGGTGGTGACTCAGCACAGCAACCAATGCAATATTAAACGTTGCTTCCTGGCGTGCTGCTGGCTATGGACACTGATGTACCTCCTAATCCAGAGTGCCAGCTGGGTTTAGAGACAAACTGAGTAATTCTGTGTGAGAAAGGTAGCCACTGCCTGGAGCTAGGTATGAGAGAAATTGTGCGTCCTAAATCTTTTCTCCTCTAGTGCACTTCGCTCCTTGCTAAATGTTTCAGCAAAGTGATTCTACCCATTTAAGCTGGTCTCCCAGATCTGCCACCTGAAAGGATCAAAAATTCTTCCTTTAGAAAAGGGAAATATAGATGATGTTTTCTCAAATCAGTTCTTGCAGGTTAAATTTATGCGGTGGGGGCAGGAAGCCAGGATCCCTTTTGTGCACTCCGGCCCTTATACAACATTTTGCAGAGCTATGTTCTCTCTCCCACCTACACTTTCAACAGATATGATCTCCCTTCCCCATATCCTAATGCTTTGAGCAAGAGAAATTGTTATGATAACAGAGAAACAAACTCAGATTTTCCTTTGTCTTGGTAAATATTTGAGCCATGACGGGAAGGAACAGCACACTCCAGGTCTATTAAGAATATTATGAGTGCATTTTGTATGGGGCCTGATGGTCTCAAAATAAGTTCTTAGAGCAATGAGAGTCGAATTCCTGAACTCACATTAAAAAGACTTTGTCTGTGGATTTTGCCTTAGGTAAGGTATAAGATGCTGGCAGATTTGGCCAAGTGTCAAAACTTGCATGTCTTTTGTTGAAATGTTTTCTTTTGAAAGTTTAGTTTTTGGTGTTTGGCTTTGCAGACAGCTTGTCAGATCTTGCCAAAGGAAGATGACTCTTTCCAAGAGTCTGAAAAAACCAGAAAGCCCTGTAGAAAAATGATTACTCGGAGGTATTTATCTCCTGAAAGCCCTTCAGAGGAGGATTTTTTTTTAGTTCAAGGTGTCTGAGGACACAGACTTACTTCTTTAAAGAATATTTGTGACTATATTTATTTGCCAAAACATGAGTTTCAGATTCTTTTTTTTCCTGTGGAACCAAATTATACTATCTGTTACTTTCCCTGCGGTACTTGTTCAACAGGTTTCCTTATTTATCAGCAGCCCTTTTATCTTCTGTGACTGCCTGCTTCACAGCTCTGAACTCACCTTTGCCATGGAAGAAACACCCATGAGCAGCACAATGGGAGCACATCTCCCAAGCAGGAGCAGCACTGGCATAGAACGGAGCTGCATGGACCTTCTCCACATGGATTGCTCTGAACTTTTTTCTCAGCTACTGTTTATTAAATCCTTCTGCACAAATGGTAGTTCCAAACAGACATCCAGTCCTTGCAGTTTTTCCATTGCAACAGAAACAAAGAAATATTCCATTTCATTTCGCTATTTTGAGATCCGAAGTGTTGAAAGCACAATGCATATGGGAAAAAGATCATTCCAGTGCACATTTTTTTCCAGGGACTTTATGTTAAAAGCTAATACCAACCATGAACCATTAAATTACCATGAATTTCTCTGGTAATTTAAGAAGAGGTAGATTCAAATTTTGAAAATATTGAAAATAATCTTACCTTTCTTTATCACTACAGAAAATGGAGCAACATAATATAGCTATGAAAGAGAGGAAAATTAAATGTCTGACAACACTAGTTCTAGCTGCAAAAAATCCATCAGTATAAAACCAATAATGCCAGACTCAAAAGCCATATTAGCTTGCAGCGCATGCTGAACATTAACTATTAACACTTTTTTTTCTACCTAGAGCCACTTCTTTTGCAAATAGCAAAATCATTAGTGAGCTGCCAAACTGTATTTTCCACGTAATTTCAATGTTGAAGAATCTAGGCATGACAAAATTTGGGTTATCAATGGAATATGATGAAAATAAGAACCCAAGGCTCTTGTGACATTTTTTTCTCTCTGAGAACTCCATAATCTTGTCTAATTTGAATAATTATAAGCTTCACAGGGCTGACAAGGTTCACATAGGTAAATCACTATGTTATCTGCTGCATCTGTGATCAGTTGAAGCTTTAAAGGCACACAACTGCACATCAACTTTTTGTCCATTCCTCCCCTTCGGTAAATATTTGAGTTGCATAGTTTTATGAAGGTATAATATTGAAGAAAATAGTTGTGATCAAAATAACCAGGGATCTCTCCAACCATGAGTTAAAGTTTCATACCCAGAAGATTCAGTAAGAGATAAATTAGACAATCTCTTCCAATTCAATCTTTATTTTAAAAGGTATAGCATTTTTTGAACATAAGCATTCATCATTCATTTTTTGATATCTTTTAGGAATCTCATCTGCAGTTAATTCATCTCCCTCTTACAGTGAGGCTGTGTGGATATAATTGCTTATCTTACGAAGTCATCAAGCAGTTCTTTCTATCCTTTTGGATGGATGTATTAGAAAGCTCAATTTCTTATATCAAAAGATATCTTCCTTCCATTCTCCAAAGATCCTTGAACAGCACAGAGAACTCAGCAACAAAAAGAAAGCATTCAAGATGAGTTTTCAATGGTGGGGATTAACAAAACCAGACTCAGATTTCCTGGAGCTTAAGCTGATCTGATGATTTTGTGAATCTTTTGCATTACAGCAGTAGCTAAAGACATGTGCTGAATATCAGGAAAATATAAGCAAGGGTAGGAACTTGAAGAATTTGCACAATACACAAGAAATGTCTCTGAGTGGAAGAATCCATCTGCAAAGCCCCAGGCATCAACGCTGATGTTTGCATGCATGTTTTCTCAAAATAGCTAGCATCCTATTGAACCAGCTCTAAAACTTCCCAGAAACAGTGGGGGAACTCCCACTGACTTCAGTAGGCTGTGTCTTTTGCTTCTATATGTTCATATGCAAACTTCACTCAAAGTCAATCCATAGAGACCATTACTTACCTCAGAGGTCCCTGCTGAATGCATTTTGCTTAGTAGAGCGGGTCCAGAAGCAATTTTGTCATACTCTGAATCCCCATAAGGAGACCTCAGTTCCAGCTCCACCTACACACTTCACTGAGCAATTGGTTACAGCATGAGTCTAGTTCCATGACACTCTTTAAAGGAATTAAAATGGCTGTTGAGCACTT
The DNA here is from genome assembly GCA_028858755.1 of Ara ararauna. Lineage (NCBI taxonomy): Eukaryota > Metazoa > Chordata > Aves > Psittaciformes > Psittacidae > Ara > Ara ararauna. Next base: position 119,101,881 of record CM054376.1, on the reverse strand, counting down.
CCCCCTCCCAACGATGTTAGCCAGAAAAGGTCAAGTTACAAATACTACCAGTTCTGCCAGGGTCCTGCAACATTTGTCCAATATTTTTTTTCCAATTCTTATATACTGTTTCATATATCCTGCAGAAAAGCCAATTGGGTCTGGGAGGCTTCTTCTGGAACTTTTCATGCAAAGTTATTTTAGGGAAGGGAGGTTTGACTCTGAGCAGGCTGTGGGAAGAAATCCACTGATTTCTGGGATTTGCATAGCTTCTGGAGGAAGCCAGAAGCACCTACAGGGAGGGTCTGTCCCCTCAGTTTAGATGGGGACATAGCACAGAGCAAAAAGAACAGGTATATTTCAGGCTGGTCAGCTCCTCTTCCCTATCCATTAGCAGTCATCAACCAAACACCCTTCCAATTTTGGGAAATATTTTAAGATGGGGTAGTTGTTTTCATTTTAGACCTTATCAGAAAACCTTGCAGATTCTTTCCAGCTCTCAAAGGAATAACAATTCTAATGAAAACCTCATATTCACTTCTGTAGAGTAGGTTCCACACATAGGGCAGGATTTAATTTCTGGGTCCAGATGTTCATGTTCATTTAATTTCTTTGTGTCTAAATCATTTGGGTTCTTCTCATGTAGCAATGATTTGAAGCAGGAGCATGATACTTCAGGTCAACTAGGCTGGAGATGGTCTTTCTGTATGTTTTACTTAAAATGAGTCCATCAGGGACACCAAAAGTATTTTCCATCAGGGACACCAAAAGTATTTTCAGCATCTAATATGCTAGGAAGGTTTAAGCATTCTTGAATATAAAAGTCAACTGTACTAGGCAGAAAGGACAGAATAAAAGAGAAGGGATGACAGTCAATTCTCTCTCTGTTCCACATCTCCCAGGAGAGTGACAGCGTTTTCACTCCAATCTCCTTTCCCTCAGACCAGCAATTTTTCAGTAGTTTCCTGCACTGCAATAGCCACTATTTTTCTCCTTCAAATCACAAGAGAAATCTTAGTTTTATTTCCCTGGGAGGCTTGGCAAGGTGTTTCCACTTTTGCCTGTCTCCCCCTGTACTTCATTTATTATTTCTATAGTTTCTCTTTGTCATTTATATTATGATACCTGAATACCAACAATAGGAAGTATCGCTGACTCCTTGATCTATTCTTATCCTCTTTATCACACACAACTAGCTGTTTCTAGAGGTATGGAATACTGGTTTTGGCAGTCATTTTGTCTCAAGTATGGACACTCATATTCATGGCCAGCATAGTAACTTCTCACTAATCTTGCCAATATATGAACCTTCAAGGATCACATCTCTTCCCAATACATGGTTCTACAGTAGTAGCAAGATAAAAAGAGCAATTGATAATTAGAATCATAGAAAGGACCCCTGGAGGTCATCTGGTCCAGCGCCTCAGTTGGAGAAGGGGTTCGTCATTAAGACCGTATGGCTCAGGATCTTGTCCTTGCAACTTAAAACTACTGTACCACTGCAGGACTTTCCACACTCTTTTCTGTCCCCATGGGACTGAAGAGACATATAGGTCAAATCTCTGGAAATTTATTTGGGGGGATGTGTTAAAAGCATGATTGGGATGGTCTTGTACTTGTTAGAGGATATAAAGGCACTTCCATATTCTCTTCCCCGCACAGTTTGGCCTGCAGCATTTATACACTTGCTGTCCCCGTCACCATGTGACACCTTGTAGACATGTGGGATAAGAGGGCATATAGAAATGAAATAAAGGAAATAAAGGAAATCAATTTATAAATTGCTATACCTTTGTCTTCAAATTCCTTTTCTACTCTTGCAGTCTTCCTGATTTGCCATATGGGCAGTTTTAAGTGGAAATGTAGTCTTTTTAAGCCTTCCTTGTCATAGGTTTATCTGAAATTTATTCCATCTTTCTATAGCATTTTCATTTGAGTTTTTCTAACTTTCCTGCCAAAGTGTTCCATGTTTATATCAGCTGTTCCCATTCAAGATTGGCAAGAATCTGATTCACTGGGTTTTATGATTTAAGTTAACTGTGTTTTGTCTCTATCTTTCTGTTATGCTGAAGTTAGGAATACATGGGGTGTGTGTCTTATGAGAATCATCATAAAGATGCACTCCCAAAGTGACCTTTACATTCTAATATCTCCTTATTAAAAAAAAAATAGTTACTATAGTTACTATAGAATCAGATTCAGGGATCTCCAAAATCCAGCTCAGGTTATGCAAGTGGTGAGGCAGACTGGACATAAAATTGATGTATTTTAGCACTTTCCAACTTCAAAGCACTTGATAAATTCTAAAATCTCTGGTTTTGGCACATAAAACATCAGGAATGCTGGGAAAGATTTGTACCACTTGAGTGGTAGCAGATGGTGATGTTAAGTTTGTAGATCATACTGAGCTAGCAGTGAGCCTGGTGCCAGAAACACGGGAAAAGCAGTACAGATCCAGCAGAGACAATTCTGTTACCAGCTTGGCAGATGAGTCATTGTGTGACCGAGAGAGTGACCCACAGGATGATTTCAATTACTCATGTCCCAGTTCTTCTAAAACAAACAAACAAAAGCCTTAGGAATGAGCATAATTTGTAGCAACCCATCAAAGCCAACTGAGTTATTTGCATGTTGAATTTTTAACTATCAGCATGTACATGTTCTGGATCAAAATTTTGTGCTTTCTTTTTTTGGAAATGGCAGCTAATTGTGATGTGTTGGATTTTTTTAGAGCATAGATCTCTAAGAAGATTATAATCTAAATAGTTGAGTCCCAAATTTCTGTCTCTTCCTCATATGAGAGGGTATTTGCCTTTAGCATTTGGTTGCTTCAACTTTCCATCCATATATGTAATCACAGACCTAGACTTGTTAGCTTCCTTAAAGAATACTGAATAAAGCATTAGCTTGAGAGTTGCAACCATTAGTTCTAAGGCACATGCAATATGCTTTACTAAAATCAGCAGGACTTTCTTTGAAACAGTTCAGACAGTTTTACCCCATGTGAAGAGTTTCTTGCCAGAGCCTTTAATAATACTAAGTTATAGAATATTCTATTATTCTACAATTATTTTGCTAGTACTGAAGCAGATATATCAAGTGCTTGTCTTCTTTTTAAGAGGAAATTGTGAATTTGGGGTTCTAGAAACACTGTGATGAGCTCCCTGTATGACCTAAGATTAAAGAATTCTCATATTCCAATGTAAAGAAGATGTACCTTTTAAAATAACTTTGAAATCCACAAGCATGTAACCTCTAGAAAACATATTGTAAGGCTGTACATATGGAAACACCCATGGATTCTTTGCTTTGCTATTCTCAAGCAACAGCATGTCACAAGTGTCTGCCACAAAAAGATACACCAGTGAAAGAAAAACCACAGAGTGATATTTGTTGTCCTATGGCATCATTTGTTCAGATCTGTAGACATTTCCAAAGATAGGACAAGGGAAGAAGGCAGGAAAGTTTCAAGACAGAAATATATCTTTGTAGAGCAGTTTACTCAAGGATACTGTGTGGGAAAAAGTATTAGTAACTTGACCATGTTACTAGCTCAGAGCATCCAGAATAACATAAATGTTCTTCAAAAAAATGGAGATTCAAACTAGAAAGGAAGGATAAAACAGTGTCTCTTTTCCTGTCTTACTCAGAACTGCTTTGGTTTTAAAGGTCACAGTCCACCAACAGTTGTGCATGTAAAGCCTTTCTGTTCACTTCACTGGAGGCTATAAGCTAGTAATGTAACTGGAGATAAAATCTGGCAAAAAAATACAATTTACTTCTCAGCAACATATGCTGTTTGCATTCCTCTTAACATGTTAGTCATCCAAGCAATGAAATGACAATGCATCCACATAGTAAGCTGATAAGAGGGAGATTTCAAAAAGTATGGCCAAAAGTGTTCAGGCATTTGAACCCAGCCTTCATATTCAGAGCACCGGGTCTTAGTCTTGCAGCCCTGCATTTCAACACTCATATTTGTATATGTGCATAGGCAAATCAGCCTCTGCATCGACATGAGTCAGGCATGCATAGGCTTAACAGAGTGTTGCAACCCTATCATTGGTGTCACAGCTTTCTCGCTGTATATGATACCAAAAGAACTTCTCTTTGTTGCAGGTATTGGAAGGAAAATATAACTTATGTGCTGGTAAACACCTTTATTTGAATGCAGCATAATGCTTTCTTGAAAATGGTGGGACATTTATAACTGTCATCAGTGATATATATAGAAAGGTCTTTCAGAATTTCTTCTTTCTAGATAGCATCTTGCTTTTTTTAAGTGGAAAATAGGAATATTGCAGACTTTTCAATTATGTACAGTATACATCTACTGAGAACAATGTGGCCAGAAGCTATCAAATCAGGAAAAAAAAAAATCCCAGAAGAATGAACAAAAAATCTTACATATGAAACTGCTCCAGACTTTTGAGTGTTAGATGTATGTACTACAGAAATGGATTATTGTGCAGAACACAGGTGAGAGATTAAAAGCTGTGATAATTCATCATATGGATACTGCCATTGTGGATTGAAACTGAAATATATAATAACACAGATTTCCATTTATTGTGAAACCTCTGAATTCTGTCAAATAATTTCTTTGCCTCTCCTTAGTGAATATAAACTATAGTATCTATTTCCAGTACTATTTTTATATTGTCACAAGTTCTAAAGTGGTGGTGGTGTGGAAAGCAAACCAACTCACCAATGGAAGCATACAGTACTGAGATTCAAGATTCAATTCTCAAGAAATCTAAGCTTTTGAAAACATAGGAACACAAAAAAATCAGAAATCTGCTTCTGTAGTGGTGATGTAAGCTGTAAAAACATTGGCATGTTACTCTTGTAGCAACCTTTCTTATCAGTGACTAGAAATTTAAGCAATTTTGCTCTTACTCCTGCAGAAATTCTGCAAGTATTGACCACACATTAAGCCATATATTGTTTAAAGAAAAAACATGCTGCATAAAAATATTATAAAACAGCAAATATCTCCATTTAAATAATGTAAGCCAAATCAACCGTGCTATTTGCAAAGAAAGTTCAATTGACTGAACAGTTGGAACACCATGATGTTGGTACTTCAAAGCATTTCTTTAGCAAAGCCACAGAATTCAGTTAAAGCCAGTAAAATAAAATGAAGATTGTTACATAAAAGGTCTATAAAAAGTCAGGCAATATGAACCTCGTCATCTTGGCAGGTGAGTGGAAGGGGGGGGAAGCTCAGCCGTAAGCATGCTGAACATATTTGAGGGAATGTTGACCTAAAAAAGTAGAAACAGGAAGAATCTTGTGTCTACTTTCTTGAAAAAAAATTACTGAATGCTTTAAATCACCTTGTATGCTCTATAGTCCTATAAAATAAGAACTTCATTTTTTTTCTTTTCATGGAGATTGTATTTAAAATGACTGTCTTCTATTCCTTCATCCCTGTGTCTTATAAAATATTTATATTTGTTGTGTTTATTTTTTCTTCCCAATGCCTTTGAATCTCATCTATGTTAGCTCTCAAAGATAAAGCCTAGTTGTTAAAATGCTGTTTTGGTGATTTTCCGAAGAGAATTTCATCAGGATCTTTAGTCTGAAAAACCTAACTATCCTAAACATTATTTCTTTCATAATTCTGGGCTGTATGAGGATAACTGTTCTTTTTGAGATCCGGAAAAAAATATAACATTACACAAAATACTTGTGTTTAAACCTGCATATGGTTCACAGTTTGACTCCCTGGCAACCACAGATTTCTCTTCTACAAACTCCCCAGTGCTTATTAGTTTACTTTTTATATATTAAAGTTATCAGTGGTGGTCATATATGCTCTGACACAGGATTCTGATTAAATAATATTGCCCTCTATTTTTCTAATTGCCTTGCTTAAAATGATGGTAAAAGCTAAGCCTTATTTTAATGGCTTACAGGAATGCTTTATTATGAAGCATTAAATATGTCATACTTCTCTGGATCATAAGCTGTTTGTCCTCCTTCCTCTCTCAGATGTGGGCCTACATTTTCTCTTATAATTTTTGCATTTGTGAAACTTTGATTTTCCATTTTATTTCTTTTGTTCACTGTGACTCATTTGTCAGCTTGTCCCTCACTCACATTATTCCCATGCATTTCCACCTGCAAGGAGAACTAACCAATGTGTAATGTGTGTCTTCACTCCTTAGGAAGACAGGAAGTTGGCAGTTTTCTAGTGGTTTGTATTTTACAATGAAGTAATAAAAGCAAAGAAGTTGTTTTACTGTTCAATCTAAATGGGCACTGAGCACTGAGTTATAGGAGAGGTAGCTATACAAGATCAGTTCTGTAACCATGACCATAACTGTCTTTATTTATTCTATCTCATAGTAATAGTCTATTGCTCCCGATAGGATTTTACAATAACAAATGAAAAGTTTTTAAGCTCTATTAGAGCAAAAATACATGTTTTGATGATTACCTAAAGTCCTGTGCTCCCCAGGGGCACTTTGCTGATCTCTAGCAGATACGATTTCAGGTTGCTCTGGAAATAGTGATGTGAGCTAGAAAGAGGAGTCACTAGTTATCTGACATGCAATTTAAATTAAAAACAGTATATGCTTTAGGCATGCATATGTACAATACTCACCTAAATATTTTCAAAGGTTTCCTGAAAATCATGTGCTCAGATATTGAAAAGCAGAAGTGTAAGTCAGATTTTAATAACAATAAAAACATTAAAAAGCTAATAATAAAAGAATGGTTGCCCTCTCTAAATAAGCAATCTTTTTGTTTCATGTTATTGCTAAGTCTAAAATTCACAACTTGGAATTGAATACAATATTGACTCTCAAGTAGAAATAAATTCCCTGGTAAAATATTTATCCTCTGAATAGTGTGCTACCAACAGAACAGAAATCCAGGGAAACAAAACCCAATAGCAACTGGCAGAATAGCCATATGTAGGTCAGGAACTGGAAATGTTGAGACTGTATATTACATGCAGTCTGTTCTAATAATCCCTGTGTCCTCAGACATGAAATTCATCTAAACCCTTTTTCCAAAATAATGAATTTTACTTAAAATAGAAAAATATCTATGTGGGAGAAGGCTTCTAAAGATAGAATTAGTAATATTTCAACACATTTATTTATCAGAAATGTTATTTGTGACTTTTGGGAGTGCTAGTCATTAAAAATATTAATTAATTAAAGAAGCCTTTTTTTCTGCGACCCATCTGCTGTTCTTTTTCAGCCTGTCATGGAAGTCATGGTGCAGACACAGCAGTATCACAGGTATTTCTTTGTCAAGAGATCATACCCTCAAAATTAGACATGAAGGCATCACTGAGAAGTTTAGTCAGTAAGAAAGATGTTTATTCCTGTAGTTTGGGTGTTTTCCCACATTTTCCTACTTATTTCTTTAAAAGCAAGCAGAACATTAAACTTTTCCATAGGCATCCACAGGTATTTTACATTGTGTGTAAATAGAAGTCCCCTTAAAATTTTGACCACTTAGATGAAACTTTGAAAGGAAAAGTATTACATGCTGGAATATGATCGACAAAAATTGGTATATCTGCATCATATTTACATGTAATTACGTAGGTTTACACTGTCTGTTAAATTGATCTGCTATTAATGCAAACTGTCAAACATTAGTGTCACAGGAATACTTCATAAACAAGGAAGTTAAGAGGTGGTGCCAAATTCTCATTTTGTTAATGTGCGTAAATTTGGGATAGATCTACTGGCTTTAACCCTATTTCAGCAGTGAAACAGAAACAGAGCTTGTCTCACAAGTTCAGCTTTGTTGTTTCTGCAAGCCATATGGGACCTCACAAAGCAAACAACAACAATGGAAGCTGCTGACTTTGAAAGTCCGGGTATGGCACCTGCATGGAGGAACTGCCACTCAATGCTTTTTTAATAGTCAAAATGTATTTGGTGAGCGGAAGCAGCAGAAGCCAGCTTGCAAACCATGAGGAGAGATACCTGTTGAGCAGGTCTCATTGCTCCTTTTAGTATGCTTTCTAAGGATAAGGTCCCCTGAGATTTTTTAAGATTATCTCCTGTCTATTTTAAAGAGGTTTCTGTGATGTCTATTACACACTCTTTTTCATCTGAGAGCGTGAAAATGAATTCCAGTGATGTAACTGATGCTTGTTGTCTTTAACTTCGTAATCATGGTATATATTATATGAACATGTAGAGATGCTTCCTCTTCTTGTTCTTAGGTCATTTTTGTTGATGGTTAAGAAAAAAGCAGAAAAATCAAGATTGGAGAGTTAAAGGGTTGAAATATTTATTATGCTTAGCTCCTTAAATTATACAGCAGGCACATCTGTATCCCAGTGCTTCTTTTTGGCTTGTTTTGCTTTTAATTGTGGAGGGTTTTTTCCACCTAAGTGCTTTTGTGATTGACTTATGAGGCGTCTTCTTTCCTGAGCAGATTGACTGGTTTTTACTGCTGAGTAATTCACATAAAAAGTAAATTAAGCCTTTGACCTGATGTCCCAGATGCTTCTTGGCACAGGAGGAGTCCAGGCCACTTAGTTTCCTAGGATACCTACTAGAAAGTCCCTGTTACTGTTCCAAAAAATTTAAATTTCCTTGAGTTTTTACTGCAAAATATCATGCTATGGTAACTGTTTTATTTTCCGATATGAATGTCCTTCACAAAAGCGGGAAGAGAAAATTCTTTTTGCCTCGTTCTCTTGGGAGGTTACAGTTATCACTCAGAGACAATATAGGCCTCTACACTTCTGAGCTTTATTTAACAGCCAACAAAATGTTGTGTGATTTTCTTTTTTTGTATGGACAATGCAATTTACTATGCTTTTCTTTACAATGTGCCTTTACCCACTAAAACTTATATCTGGTATTTTGCTTAGTCAATGACATAGTTGAGTCAGTAGACATTATTGATACCTCATATTCAAATCACTCAAATAGTTCACTCCTTAAAACATGTGTAAAGTAGTATTTTCTGAGGCCAAATTATTCTGTGCTGCATTTCTGTGAAGCTCTGAGAAGTATATCATACTCTAGGTGAGTGCTAAAGGAAATCAGTAGATGAAGAACAAATGTAGACCACAGATAGATCACAGTGAATTCGCTGGATCAAAACCTCAGCTGTAGCAGACAGCACCATTGAATTCTGTAGATACCTCCAGTTTACACTAGCTGAATTTAACATCCTAGTGTTGAAATAGTAGAGGGAAGTTTTTCTGAGCATCAGATCAATGGGATAATTTATACTTCTTTTTTTATCTGATGAGAGTAAAATTAGAGCAATTAAGATATATTCTATTCTGGATTTCTGTTTCATTCCATTCAACTGGTTAGAAACCATGGCTTATTACAGAAATAAAATGTAGATTCAAACTTCTTGTGTCTTCAAGATAGTTCTTGAACTCAGTATTTTCACGAAGTCTTCAACTGCTCATACCACGTAGCTTTAAATAACTATTATTCATCAGCTGAACCTTGTTGTACAGCTCTATGTCCCTTAATTAGGTTTATTTCAAATATATACGCACATAGTCATAGGGAAAACTGTACTACATGGAGAAGTAAAGCAATTGCCAGTAAAATGCATTTTGATAACATTGCGTTTTCATAAAATCATAGAACAGTTGGGGTTAGAAAGGACCTTAAGATCATCTAGTTCCAACCCCCCTGCCAGGGGCAGGGACACCTCCCACTAAAACATGCCACCCAAGGCTCTGTTGAACCCAGCCTTGAACACCTCCAGCGATGGAGCATTCACAACTTCCCTGGGCAGCCCATTCCAGTGCCTCACCACCCTTACAGTAAAGAATTTCTCCCTCATATCCAATCTAAACTTCCCCTGTTTAAGTTTGAACTCGTTACCCCTTGGTTTCCAATTAAAACAACAAATCAGAGAAATTGGCATCAGTGAATACTGCTCATATGCACTTTGATCTTTCCCAGAAGATCCTATTTCTTTGATTAAAGGAAGTAAGAGAAGGCTTTACGTCTGGCTCTGATGAAATAATTTGCCAAATAGGCCAGGATTTCATGTGTTAATGTCAGGAAGAAAAGTAGTAGTCTTCTTGAAGAACCATTCCTTTTACTTTATAGTTATAGGAGTATACATTTCCTATTGCAATTCTAAACAATTCATTGTCAGAATAGCATTTACTTGAAAGTTTGGGTTGTGAGGAAGAACTATCACTATTTTCTATGTTTAACCCTATTTATAATAGTCTCTTTGATATAACAGATAAAAGATGACATGCGTAGTCTTTTTACTTGTACCTTGTTATAGACAGGTATATAACAAGGAAGACTCCTATCTTTCTAAGCCTACTAGAAAAAAGGAGCTGTTCAATACTCTTCTTCCATGATTAATGACTTCAAGCAAATCTACAATGAAATAGACTACATCTGAGTACATAAAGACTTTGCCTCTATGTCTTGAGACAGCAGTACTTGAAAGAGAGGTGGTAGGAAAGGAATCTTTATGTTGCCAGTTTTCATGGGAAGTGATTATACTGCATGCAACTAACTGTACTTATGGTGTTAGGCAATAGGCCCATGTTTTTTTACGTAAGTGAACAGGACATAATGAACAGGACAAGTGCTGGCATGTGAATTTATGATTTGTTTTTCTCAGACATTTTCTTCCCTCTGTGAAGTGTCTCCCTGTTCTCTCCACTGCTGTAAACTGTGTTAGCTCCTAAAATAACTTTAGAATAAGCAGGATTATTGTAGTTTTCATCTACTGCTATAAATATATCATTCTGGGAACTATATTCATGTGATTTACCACCACCATGAAATCTAGGATCTTATGAAATCTGCTCAATTTTCCTTGTATGGTTTAAAATACTCTCTGCATATTCTGCTTAATAAAATCTAATCTGAGGAGAAAAGAGACTTTGCAAGTGCATGTATTCTTTAGCCAATAGTCTACATGACATTTCTTTGCTAATTTCACATAAAATGTACTGATGTTCTGATTTTTAATCTTGTAATACTTTTAGTGTTATTATCTATTTCTTCCTCTCCACCCTGAGCACCCAATTGGTGTTTTATATTCTAAAGCTTCATATTCCTGTATTTATATTTTGTGTTATATGTGGAGATAACTGGTAGTGGGATGTCTTGTCCTGGTGCTGAGCCCTGCAGGACCAGTTATTCAAGATCTGTCTGGCTTTGCTGATGTCTAATCTCAAATTGAAGCTGGAATGTGAAGCAAGATTTAAAGGCTTCATCTTCTTGTATCCCCCAAACACACAAATATCTTCAGTGAAGTTATTAAAAGAAAAAAAACACCATAGTTCTTCAGCTGTTGTTAAAGCTTCATTGTCAGTTCGTACCAGCAACAAGAGAAGTATAAGGAAAAGAGGGAAGGAGTATTCCTCCAAATTCTCTTAAATATTTGCAAGTGTTTCAGGAACTGATCCTTAATATTTGCACATTATGTATGATAAGCACTTATGAAAAGCTTTCCAAGCCTCTATTTCTTAAAAAAATGCAAGTTTTGAGTAAGCATTGGTTCCATTTTTGTTAAGAAAGTTATCATTATAAAAGCATGTTAAAAAGAATGCTGCGGCTATCTATGGCCTTTTATGGAGAATCTATAGCAACAGCTTGTGATATACACTCTCATAAAAAAGGTTTGATTTTTAGACAATCGTAATTTTATTATCAACTTAAATAAACCAGATATTTAGAGGGTTGATGGGGTTTTTTTTCCTTTCATTCTATTTATTTTTCTCTTCGAATTGTATTAACAGCTTCCAAGTTCTGGGTGCCAGGGTAATAGAATGTGAATTTTGGCAAGAAATGAAACAATAGTAAACATAGTTTGGACTCAGTATGAGTGATGTTGTTTAATGTCAACAGTGACTAAAACTGCCTTCCAAGTGACTGAGGTTTTGCAATTTTTTTAACTTAAGGTCTGTTCTCCTTAAATTAATTTCTGCTTCTCAAAGGCCATTAATTTAAATTGCATTTCATGTAACTAGTGACTCCTCTTTCCAGATCACACCACCATTTCCAGAGCAACCTGATGATGCATATTGTGGGTAGATTCACATTTCAGGGTTATTTTCTATTAATTTTATTTCATTATGCCTGCCTGCCCTTTTACAACAATGGAATCTTAAATTTTTCAATGCTGCTAAATCTAAAAAAGAGAGACTGCTATTTTAATTTTAGCCTCTGTGAGTACTTTTGGTTTTGAGCACCTGATGCTGCAGAGCTAGTGACTGAGTACATTTCAGCTTCCATACAAGCTAAAGCCAGTGAAATGAGATACCTAGCATTTGAAAAGACAGTTAAATATAGTAAGTGCAGTATATACAAACACAGTAACTATTGTCTTCTGATTTCCCTATTCTCATGTTAGGATAAAGATTGTAGGAGATGGGAGAAACAGGGAAAGTCAGAGCTCAGACACAGTAACTGTAAAGAAGAAAAGAAACAGTGCAGAGGTTGTCTGCTGTTGTTGAGATGCAGAAAGTTTTCATATTCTCTGAGGCAATACAGTTTGAGGTGAGGGGTTGCAAAACCCTCAGATCTGCTTTGAGTTCTCCTCAATTCTCAGGAGGTTTGTATGGAAACACAACCCTGTGTTTCTCTTTTATTTAGTTAAGCCTCCCTTATTGTCACAGATGAACTTGAGATGAAATCCTGGCCCGAGTTAAGTCAGTGAACTAATTCCTAGCAACTGTGTGGAACAGAGTGAGACATTTTATGCAGCACACCACACACACACACACACACACACCCCCCCTCAATTTTTCTCATTTTATCTTCAGCACTATCAAGATGTAAATATTTCCCTCACTTTGATGAGTGTAACTTCCTGGTACAAGTTGTATAACAGTATCTGCGCAAAAACAATCTATAACAAAATGTAATACAAAGGTTTAAAGACAAAGGTCTCAAAGATTATCTATTGCTAGATGTGGAAATATACTGTTACCTTAACCAGTCTTTATGTGAATATCAGGAAAATATCTTATGTGGTGGTCAGTCTAACCTTTTGTACTTCCTTGGTTAAATTTGCACAAAAGCAGATTAAATTTGCTAGGGATTTGGATCAGGAATCTCCTGAAGGCTAAAGCCTCCATGTATTACTGGAACAAAAAAAAGGGAAGATGACATGCTAATGATGGTTTGAAGGCATACTGGAATACTGGAAGTGTGAGATACCACATTTTCCTAAATCCCACCTCCTTTTGGGATTGAAAGTAGAAGTTATCTGTTTCAATGGGTGGTATATGTAGCTGTTCTGCCTCTCAGAGCAATCTGCTCTCTGCAGCTGCCACAGTAGTAACTGGAGCCTGCTCAGAACAAAAAGCCTTTTCCCTCAGACAAGAATGTATTTGCTTTGAGTGTAACACTACTGCTTAGAGGGGAAATCTATTGCTGATGTTACTTTAAAGGCAATAAACCTGTGAATCACCTGAACTGTACCCATCTACATGATATCTGGGACAGGGTTTTCCTATGCTATGCCTACCCGCAGGAAAGTTTGAAGGTCCTTTTTTTCTTGGTCGTTTTTTTTCTTGTCATGCCACATTTCACTTTAAACATTCTGGCAAAGTTCATATTAAAGTTTTCATCCCCTCCAATGGTTTCATTATGCATGTGCTAGTCCTGTGCTCTCATGTAAGATCTGAAATCTAACACATACATTGTAGTGCAATTAGGCTATGATTCCTGTATCAGTCAAAACATTAGGGAAGAATTAAAGTTTTCAGTTCCCAGGGGGGATCAGAGAATAACATGTTGGGCCATTCACTGCCTGTCACTATCTGATATGCTAAGGATTATGGAAAACTTGAAATTCAGGCTTTTCCAGATAAGGCAGGCTACTTTATGAAACAGTAGCTTCCGTCTTTCTGGGAAAAATGAATTTAATATATTGCCTTAATCTTAGGCAGATGAAGGACTATTGTACACATCCACCAGAAATTCAGCAGAATGAAAACAAAATTTCCCATTCAGTTAACAGCAGTCAAAAGAAACAGTCTAAAATCAATAGACTGTAATCGCTTTATTCCTGTATCATCTTCCGCTTTGTTTTATTTTTGCCTTCCTGTATTGGTTAATTAACCTGTAGGAACACAATCTCTGTTTTCCTCTTTTTCTTTAAGTCGATAAAAGGAAACTCTGCAATAACCTGTCATTACCCCATGAAGTTACCCCTCTTTCTCTCTAGCTAAAATAACACTGAGCAGCAACAGTACACGACCACTGTCCAGCTAAAAGGCAATGCCGGAGACTGAAGAAGGCATGAAGCAGAAATCTTCAATGGAGATAAAAAATCAAATAGGACTGGAAAAGACATTGAAGTCCTTCATTTCACCCACTTGGCTGGTGGGAAAATCATACCTGCAGTATCTGCCAGGAAAACTGGCACGAATCCCTCCCATTGTAAACTCAGATTTTCAAAATTCCCAAATTTTCAAAAGATCATTGTTGTTTTAACTTTGTTCTGCTGCAATCAGCAGTAAAGGTCATACTAACCACAGTGGGGACAGAGCTAAGCAAACTCTGACAACTCCTGGAAATCTCATTTGCAACTGTTATCACCCTGGAACAATAATGGACAGAAACCAACCACAAAACAATGTGTTGGGAAGGAGAACACTTTTGGGACTGGAGGCCAGAACTGAGAGGAATTTTCTGCCACAAAAGAAAAAGAAAACCATTCTTAGCATCTCTAACAGTAATGTCTTCCCCATAAGCAAGATACAGAAGTGCATATTCAGGCAGAAGGCCCTCTGAGGGCCCTGAGCTGAGGTCTGATTCATTACAAACTGATTATGAACTTTAGGGTTTTACCTGTTGATTCTGATCAGCCTGCTTAGGTATTACACAAAGCTGCACTCTTGGGAAGTTTGAATGACAAGCAGAAAGGGAAACATTCTTCTCTCTGATGCAGTTAATTTTGCATGCCTGCAAGTTTACATGTAGGCATTTACTTTGACTAGTTTTTGTGGCGGGCTAACCCCAGCTGTGCACCAGGTGCCTGCCCAAGCTGCTCTATAAATCCCCACCTCAGCTGCGCAGGGGGAAGAACGTACAATTCAAGGCTCCTGGGCCACACAAGGACACGCTTACCCATTTCTGTTAAGGGCAAACCAGACATAACTTGGGGAGCTTGGTTTAATTTATTACCAGTCAAAATCAGAGTAGGACAACAAGAAATAAAACCAAATCTTAAAAACACCTTCCCTCATCCCTCCCTTCTTCCCAGGCTTAACTTCACTCTCAAATTCCCTACCTCCTTCCTGCCAGGAAAGCAGGGGACAGGAAGTTGGGGTGTGGTCAGCTAACCACAAGTTGTCTCTGCTGCTCCTTCCTCCTCAGGCGAGGACTCCTCACATTGTTGCCCTGCCCCAGCATGGGGTCCCTCTCATGGGATACAGTCCTCCATGAACTTCTCCAGCATGAGTCCTTCCCATGAGCTGCAGTTCTTCACAGACTGCTCCAGTGTGGGTCCCTTCCATGGGATGCAGTTCTTCAGCAGCAGACTGTTCCAGCCTGGGTCCTCTGTGGGGTCACCCATCCTGCAGCAAAGCTCTCCAGTGTGTACTCCTCTCTCCACGTGGCCACAGGTCCTGCCAGGATCCTGCTCCAACATGGGCGTCCACAGGGTCACAACCTCCTTCAGGCATCCCCCTGTTCCGGTGTGGGGTCCTCCAGAGGCTGCAGGTGATCTGCTCCACCATGGACCTCCACGTGCTGTAGGGGCACAGCCTTGCCTCACCGTGGGCTGCAGGGGAATCTCTGCTCTGGTGCCTGGAGCACCTTCTCTCCTCCTGCACTGACCTTGGTGTCTGCAGAGCTGTTGCTCCCACCTCTCACCCCTCTTTTCAGCTGCTGCCGCCCAGTTCCACCCCGTCCATCCTTAACTATGTTATCCCAGAGGTGCTACCACCATCACTGATGGGCTCATCCTTGGCCTGTGGCGGATCCATCTTGGAGCTGCTGGCTTTGGCTCTATTGGACACAGGGGAAGCTTCCAGCATCTTCTCACAGAAACCATCCCTGTAGCCCCCCACTGCCAACATCTTGCCATGCAAACCCAAAACAATAAATTCTCTCTGATGCAGTTACTTTTTCATGCCTGCAAGTTTACATGTAGGTATTTTCTTGGATTGTCAAATATTGGCAGTGCAGGACTGTTGCTCTAGGGAAGAAAAAATCCCTGGGCACTAATAAATCTTACGTGTTGAGCTGTTCATACTCCACTAACATTTTTCTGTCACCCAAAGTTTCCCTGATAGGATTTCTACTCCTTTGCCTTTAAATTTTTTTTTTTTTTTGCGTAGTTGCTCTTTAAGCATACAGTTTTCTTAGGGGGAATTAATTAATTCCTTCTATGATCCCATTACAAATTCAGATGAGCTATTTTATGCTAGTTTGCTTTATTTTATGCTAAATTGCATATCTTAATTTTGAATGTGCAGTCAGTCATTTAAAATTGAATTGGGTGCTTTGCTCACTGCCAGGGTTACTAGGCTTCCCAAACCAAGATTTGTGGAAGGAAGCCTGGATCAGCTATCTATACAGTCGTGTAGGCTCAGGTTCAGGTCTTGGCAGGGTATACGCTCACACCAGAATATACTGAATTTGTGGCAGGAAGCCTGGATCAGCTATCTATACAGTTGTGTAGGCTCAGGTTCAGGTCTTGGCAGGGTATACGCTCACACTAGAATATACTGATTGCCCAAATATGTTGGCTTTTAGCCTAGTTCTGTCCCACACAGAGGAACTCAGGCCTCTGGCAACTCAGAAACTCACAAAATAGAAAATGGAAAACAAACAGGTTGTCACTGGAATACAGTGTGAAGAAAGAACGTGAAACACCAGTATGTCCACTTCTGCACAACTGGTAGAAGAAATCTAGGAAAGAGGATGCTTGTGGTCAGAGGAAACTTAGTGGGAGGAAAGCAAGCAACACAACAGTATATTATGAATGTTGGAAGGAACTATGCAAGTGACAGCTTAGTACTACATGCCAAGGAGAGCTTAAAGTCAAATCAAATTAACACGCTAGCTGCTTCAATGGAGTCTGCATGGGTTCATCTGTGTGGAACAACAAATCCATATGGATTGAAATCTGGGCCTGAGCAGAGAATATAGTCCTGGGTCTATATCATTGATGGCCTAACCAGGACAGCAACACTGAATGTAATGTGCAGAGACAGATCAGGTCGAACAGGCAGCAATGGCAGAAAACAAAGTTTTATTGAATTACTTCAATTACCCCCATCTTAACTGGGAAAACGTCACGGGGGGAGCATGAAGCAGAGTTTAAATGTTTAGATGCTTTCTGTGGCTGCTGGTTGAGTGCACAGGAGGAAGTAGCATCCTTAACTTAATGCCAAGATATATCCAAGATCAGGGTCAAAAATCTGGGTTTAGATGTGCTGCTCTGTAACAACGGACATGAAGTTCACAGGTCATTCTGACAGGATTCTCTAGAGATCCACCACAGCCATGCTCAGCTTCAAAGACAACCATTTCAAGGTGAGGAAGTTTGTTTAAAAGCAACCAAAAGGGACAGCTAAAATACTAAATTTTACTAGGCAGCAGTAGAAGTACATGGCACTGCTCAAAGGAGAAACAGAAAAGTACTTGAAAAGACCTTTCACAGGCAGCTTAGAGGAGAAGTGATGGAGCCAACCAAAGCATGTGTAGCACTGAAAGGGGGGAGGGAGGTCAACTGATCATCATTCCTCTCAATCAAAAACTACTGACAGTCAAATGTATGTAGCAGAACAAAGTTCAAAACAAGCAAAAGGATGTGGCTCTTGAGACAACAGAGAGCCACTATGTTGACTAACTCACCAAAGGGTTTTGTGGGTGCCAAAATTTCAACACAGTTCAAGTGGAGACTGGTCTTGGAAGAGAGATATTTTGTGGGCTACCGAACATACAAATCATACTAGGCTCAGGAAGTCTTCTTCGTTGAATGTGACTGGGGAAAACTGTCAAGGAGAAATATCACATAAGTTTGATCTATTCTTAGTCTTCCCTAGCCATCTGTTTATGGTCATTACTGTTTTTTTCCCCCAGTACAACATTTATAGTGCCAGGGAAAACATTACTTATTTCAGGGAGGCTCAAGGAAGGACCAACAAGTCACAGGGAGAGTTTATCTAACTGTTTTTGTAGGGGATGGTTATTATTAGAGATAGAACACTGGGCTAGACAAAGGAGAGTTCACAGGGTCTATACTGCCCCAAACCAGCAAAGCAATCTGTTTTCCAAACCCATAGCGAAACCATTTGGAAATGAGTTTAACTCTGTGAGTACAGGAGAGCAACGAAACTGAGTCACCTGCCTCTGTGGCTGCAGCTGAAACCTGGGCAGAGAAGCATTTTGGGTGCCTGAGGGCCCTGGTTAGCCCTTCACTCATCAAGCCCAGGTTCTTGAGACCCAGATGGTATAAAATTCAGAGAAACAGACAAGGCAAGGAGAGGTTAAATCCACCTATTTTTACTGAAAAACAAAAAATATCCTTTTGATGAGTCCACAATTGTCATGGGAAAGAAATGCAGGACAAAATTGACAAACAGCTGTAGCTAAGTCACTGGGTAGACTTTCAGGAAGCAGAATTTCTGCAGCTTCAGCAAAGTGTGAATCACACAAATCACACAGTGCCAATCTCTGAATTCAGGACAATGACATCAAAGACACTGATAGTCCCTCAAGAATATTTATTCAGCTGGAGTCGGAAATATGAAGACTGCTTCATGCTGTGTTTCAAACCAGTTCATATCAGTATTGCTGCTTCAAAAAATATTTATGTATAAAGTCCGTTAATCTGCCTTGAATTGATAGATCTATTGGCATTAATTGTCTTGCACACCTGCCTGCATTTGAACAGAAGAGACCTTGATAATATAGATGGTCCCAGACTTGCCTTTTCCCTGTAGTATTTTTGTCTGACCTTAGAAATATAGTCAGCAGTAATTTGCATGCAACCTAAGAATTTTAGTACATTTTTAAATGTACTATGTAGATTTTGCTATGTCAAATTATTTTTTATTCCCTAAAGATTGAGGGCCTCGGTGTCCACACTGCAGTATTTTATGTTCATCTGTAGAATTCTAAGGATTATAATTTTCTATTAAGCTTAATAACAGAGTCCCAAAAGTCCATATAAAAGCTCTTTCTTCTTTTAAATTGAAACCTGTTGTGCTTTCTGCAAGGGATTATTTTACTCAGTTTTCGAATAACAGACCACACAGTAATTTGCTTTCTCAAAATCCCATCTCACGTTGCATGGCCCAATGAAACAAACACTGAAAATCAGTACCTATATATATCAATATATTTACTTAACTGTTTTGTAAGAAAGCAGCCTGCCTAAAAGCTTGGACTTTTGAATTATTTCAAAGACCCAATGGACAATTTGTATCTGATATTTATGCACTTCTAAGAGCTTGCTTCTTCAGTAAGTGAATCATCATTAAAAGTTACAGAAGCATTCAGCAATGAGATGCAGCATGTTCTTTTGGCAATTATGTCATGAATATAATTATCAAACTCAGTGAATGCACACATTTACATTCCCCTTTATGAGAAGACAAACGTCAGTGTCTGGCCATACTTCATAACGTTATCTGTAGGGCTGTTCTTTTTTTTTTTGTTAATGCTGCTTTAAATAAAAAGACTGATTATTACAGTTAACGCATGGTGATAATTAAACCTCTCAAGGAAAAATACTTCTTAATTACTGTACGACTGAACTGGAGAGAGGATAAAGAAAACAAAGCTTTAAATCTGTTTTATGGTACTTTCATCATATGAAAGGAGATCTCTATAAAGACTATGACCAAAAGTTCCTCTGTAGTCATTATAATCCTAGCCTTCTTGGAGGCACTGGTAAAACTCACTATAAACTCAGTTATAGTCTTGCCAAAATTGTGTGCCAGCAAATACAAGATTCAGTTGGTAATGGTCAAAATTACTTTGATTTTTCTTATCTATATTTTTAAATTGCACTGAATATAGAAAAGATGCTATCTTTTCCCTCCATTCCAAAGAACAAACACATTTAGTTTTTAATATAATTCCATATATCACATTGGGGTGAATTGAAATCCCGTAGAGGTAAATGAAAGTGATATTGCCAGCCATGAATAACAAGGTGATGCAACAAAATGGATATAGAGTGAATTGACACATTTGTAAGGTCCAGATTCTCTCTCAATTACTCACACTAATTAGAACCTTATTGTTGAACAGACATATTCATTTCTTCATGACTATTCAAGCTGTTTACAGTACTCCTCAGCAATAAAGACAGCAGAATCTCCAAATAAAATTAGACTGGAGAAAAGAGCCTGCATTTTTGCTTTTATCGAATTAAGTTTCCATAAACATTTGTGCAAACAGCATTTTATTTTCAGGGATGCTGGCAGGAAGAGTCTAAGGAATAACCATTTGTCTGAGCTGTCCTGTGATGATTTTACATAGGCAAATTCTGCACTACATGAATGAATGTGTGAATAACATCTACTTTGATTCAGCAGCAACTCTTCCAGGGACAGAAATGATACATTTATAGCTAAAATACTAGATTCCCACCCCACTCAAATTTTATTTAACAGAATAAAATTTCATGTATTTAGTTTGAAATACATGTTTGCTAGTGAGGTAAATGCTATACTTGAGAGATATGTATTTGTAGTGAATGGAATTTCAAAATTAAGTATTTTTTCAAATTCCTAAATTCAACATTTTATTCCAAAAGCATCTAAGTGCAATGTTTATCAATTAAGGAAAAATGAATTAAAAAAAAAAAAGAAACATTAGTTGGCTGAAGCAAGTTGTAAAATTCAATCTACCTCAATCTCACTAAAATAACAACAAAGAAGAAAAATGCAGCCAAGTATTTTTACTGCCACTTATTTCACATAACTAGCTTGAAAGCACTTTAGACTACATAGATAGGACTTAAGGAACTTACTGCTGCTTTCAAAGTTTGGCTCACAAACACCTCTTTCCCCACTGCCACTGAGGCTTGCTTATGAATGAATGTTTCTTCAAGGACGTGTATAGCCTGGAGGGATTTTTAGGGATCCATAAGCTAGCTCTTGTCTTAGGCCAATGCTGTGATGTGAAGAGGTGTGAGGGGATGAGGAGCTCTGCCAAGGCACCACCTTGCCTTCAGCAGAGTTTGGAAGCTCAAGCATACCATGGCACAGCCACACTGCTCCCAGATGGAGCATCCTAGTGGGTGCCAGCCCGGAGACCTCACCATCATGCTGAATTTGGGTGATGATGAAGGGCCTGTGCCAGAACACATACGAAGACTTCCTTAGGTCACTAGATTAAAAATAATCTAAAGTGAGCAAGGAAGAATAAGGGCAAAACCACTCTGTAATCCATGTTAGTAGGAGCAAGTGCCAATGGACTTTATGAACAATAGCTGATTAGAAGCAGGATGTCCCAGCTTCTCAGCAGCCCATTTACTCTTAGATCTGCCCTTTCCAAAAGACCTCTGTGTTCTTTATGTTGTAAGTTTTCCATTGTTACTCCAACCAGTTTTCCATTTACTCCATCTCTTTTAAGCAGTTCCCGAAAATAACTGCTGATGGCTGCTGAATAAAAGTCTCTGAAATGTTCATAGAGCTATGTGTTGCTGCAGGGTGTGTTACAGAATCCTGCATCACTGTGGAAAATGTGTGTGCTTACTCCATTTCCTTAGGGGAATGGAATATCTTGTCTGTGGGTATTTGCATTAGTTTCCTGCAGATGCAACTGTTCTGTCCACAGGGTACATGCTGTGGTACATGCTGTGGTACCTTCCACACCAAAATGCATTCTGCTTCTTGCAACCTCAGCCTGGTTGTGCTTCTCAGATTTTCTGTTAATGCTTTCAGTACATTCTTGTTACTGCAGGTTTCTGTAAGTTTGTGGTATGGTAATATAAATCATCACAGAATTGTCTCCATTTATCTCAACAGCTTTCATTCTTCTCTGGCTCAGCTGAGAGGCCTTCCAGTCACCACTGTTTCTTCAAAGTTTAAATCAGTCTCCAAAGTTACAAACCAAGATCTGAAATTACAGAACACATCTGTGTAATAGGTTATAGAGGTTTCAGAAATGCCTTTTAGTTCTTTTCATAAGAAGCCAATAGCATTCAAAGCACTATTCTTTAAGGGAGTGTTATATTTTAATGAATTCATTGTCATAAGCAAAAGATTTTCCTGGCCAAGCAGATCTTTTTAAGGGAAAAACCAAAATACTTCAGGTTTTTTGTTCTTTAACTTTTTCTCACCATCTTAATTTCTGCTCAGTTTTTACTTGTTATGCTTCTACTTTGGCTTGTATATACCGATCTTTCTTAACAACACCTAGCTGATGCTATACCATGTTCTTAGGTGGCATTTAAGAGATGTGTAAACTACAGCCAATACCCAACTTGACTTTTCTGTAATTGAACAGAGAAGTAATAAAACCTCTTGTTCCACTAATCATTGCCAGCATCAATGAACTTTCCTAACAGCTGCTGGCTTAAGGCAAACGCATCTTGCATAAGGGCTACAAGGCTGGCAAACCTTTTTCTGTATTTTCCTGCATACGGTTCCGAAAGACCTGATTGTCTCTCAGCTTGGGCAGTGCTGAGAGCTTTTGGGGGTAAAGACTTTTGTGACTTACACACCACATGTACCTAAGGGATGAAGTTCAGTAGCCATTTTTCAGAGCATGGCTAGTGGAAAGGACCCTGCACCAATACACACTTCTTGGATCATGATGAGAAAACAAGAAATAAAAAAAAAGCTATGCTAACTTTCCTCATATTGACCAAATAGGATCACTTTTCTGTGTCACATAACATTTTTCTCTTTTTATAGAACAGTGACAATTATATGGCTTTTCCTTTGTCTCATCCTGGCTAGACAATGGTGATTTGCAAGGAAAGTGATGTTTATGTATCCATTTTCACTCTGAGAACAGGCTGCTGCTATGACTAAGAGAAATGTTTAAACTACTTTTGGTTTGTTATTTGTCCTACTGTTTCTTTTGTTGCCTGTGTTGTCCTTTATCTGTCACACCAGCTCACCACTTTAGTTGTTTATTATTCTTTAGACCTTTTTCCCCTGACAACATATGATTTTATCTCTGATGACCTATTTTACCACAATGTTTCTCTGTAACAGATACATGTAAAAAGCATATTTTCTATTGTCATCTTCAAACTTCCATTATAGTTTTAAAAGCTAAAAGTTTTGTTTTGATTTTATTTTGCATAACTGATATGTCTCCCTTTTCTTAGTGGTGTAAATAAATCCAATATAAAGGTAGAAATAAGGTCATTTGTTGATTCAAGTGTTAAAATGCCTGTAACCAAAATGTTAAAACATGACATTTCGTTTAAGGCACCTTACTTTCACCATACAGATCTGAAAAGTCAGATCACTTAATAGGAAAAAAGTACTTAAATATTTGCTGAAACATATCATGTATATTATATAATATGTTCATGTGCATATACTGTTTATATATTTGTATGTATATGCTGAAACATCCTGTCTGTGTATGCATGCATGCATATGTGTGTGTGTATATTCTCCTACTGGATGAGCATATTTTGGCAAATTTTGAAACTGTTTGAAAAACAGCGGCTGCAGTTCATGTACAAAAATCCACCATCTGAGATGTGTATATGTGCATTTTATCTGATTTTGGAAAAAAACATATTCTGAGTTGGACGTTGTTTTTGTCAGAAGGAATTTATTTTTTAGGAGTTTTGTTGGTGTTGTTTTGTGTTGTTTTGTTTTGTTTTTCTTTGTCTTCAAAACGCAAGCTCCTATTCATGTTATACACATTTGAATTTAGTTCAACTCTGGAAAAAGTTGTTAAAATAAAGGCATTTTCTGCTTAATTTAGAATGAGAATTTTTGCAGCCACAGATTTCTCGGGCATACAACCATGCCCACTTACTCCCAAGATTTTTCTTGTTTTTATTTTAGTAATACTAAATGCACATGAAAAGTAGTTAGCCATAAATACATAAGAAAGAAGTATATTTATCTATTACAAGCAATTGGACTTTCCTCATAAGAAACAATTTGAGATTGTTACTCAGTTGCATTTGAAATGTATTGATTAAATTACATATGTCAACACATTCTGAGGAATATATGCAAGTCACCAAATGCTTGCTTTGTTACTAGAAAACCTCATTACCAGAGGAATAAAATAGCTCATAAGTGAATCTCATTACTTGTCTGTCTCCTTCTGCTATGTCAATAACATTTAGATTTTCAAATAACATATTCTGATGTGAGGCACGCAGCAGGTGTGTGTGTGATGGGACTACTTCTGTTGGATGTTGATTACTCTCTGTGTAATGTGAAAATCTTCCTATTCCCACAGCTTTATGCAATATATCAATGGTAATGGATTCATAATCATCATCAAGCTTGATAGAAGCTTGACTACCGTAACAGATGTCTTCTCAATTTTCCTGTTGCATATGTTCTTTTCCCTCTGGAACAATGCTTACATAAAATTCCAGTATTAATGTATCTCTTTTATGTTGTTTTGTATCAGTCATTGACTGCTGTGATCAATCTTTTAATTCAGATGAATAGGTAATTACTACCAAATGCCAAACACATCAGCAGAAATTCAGCAACTGTCAAGCAAACCATAATGACCAGATATATCGGTCTCTGATAAAGATAGCACAAGGATGTTATTGCATGTTTATGCACCTGAATAGGTTTTCCATTGGCAACAATAATACTTATTTGATACTTTGCCCTAGCAAAAGGAGAAAAATAAATCTGTTCTTTTTCTTTCTTATCATGAATTTAATGCAAATGAGTGCTGACCAACTGCTGTCCCACCTTTACCAGGGTAAATTTCTTCAAATATATAAAAAACACAAAGAGCTCAATCGTGTTCTAAGTCTAAAAAGGAAAAAGGAAAGAAAGTAATCTCAATGTTTTCTTTAGAAAACAATGTTTTTCTTGTCTGAAATATATATTTCCATGTACTTCCTATGTTGATCATTTGATACTGAATTTCTAGAAGACTGCTGCGAAAAAAAAACAGATGTCTACTATTTAAAGGAGGTTCTTTCAATTCCTGAGCTTGATATTTTTTCCCTTTCTTTGCTTCTGGCTCTATCCTTCATGGTGCAGCTATACATATTCTAGACAGTTTCCTCAGGAGTTCAGAGCACCTGGTTCAGCTTTCAGCATCGATGCCCTCGGGCACCAACATATACGTGTTTTTCATGTGTACATGTACTTTTTTTTCCCCAAAATTATTCACACTTGTTTAGCTGTATTCTAAGGCCTTTTTTCACTGTAACAAACAGTTACTCTCTTCTGCTGATAACCCCCTGTGACCTGTGTGTAGTATGAACTTTTCTGCTATTCCTGCTCTCAAAGCTTGCAACAGAAAGCTTCTGCTCCTTGGGACAAAAAAAGAAAATGGGGTCTTTTTGTTAACAACAGCCTATTTTAGACTAACAGAAAAGTAATGAGAGACAAGGGCTAGTGGGTTCAGCTTTCATAATAAAGGCTATTATGCTTTTTTCAACAAGTTAGAAAGTACTTGCAAAAAGCTATCTTTTCTATGTGAACACACGTGTTTCCATTATTTTCATGCAATAAAAACACAGGAAAGTAGGATCCCAAAGAATTATCTTCCACTGTGTTCCTCTGCTACAAGACAGGAAAAACTATATGTATTCTGACATATAGTGATCTAACTAGTTAAAAACTTCTACTACTGGCATATCCACAGCCTCCTTGGTCATCACTTACACTATTTCATAATCTTTACAAGCAAGGATTTCTAACATCTAACTGTAGCATTTCTTGCTGCAATTTAAACATATTCTTTCCTATTTTTTACCAATCCTGTACATGGATAGATGATTATTCTCTTCCTCTTGGCAAAAATATTTACATGCTTAGTCTGGTCTTTTCTCCTATTCCCTGACTAGCTCCAATCTTCTCTCCTTTCGGCTACAAACAACCAATTATTTCCATCTTCCCCCAAAGATAATGTTTATTCTATTATCTGGGAAGTAATAAAAGCATTGAATGAAATTAAATCCATTTTCCAAGGTTTTGTATAGAATACTTCTTGCTTTTATGCCCTTGAATATTTCCATAAGTAACTATCTCCAGTTATGCATATGCAGACAGGTTTGCAACTTCCATACATCAGTTTGTTAAAGACTGAGTTCCAAGCTTGCTCGGGAGCATGCATTTGAAACAACTATCTCCAAATATTTGATTGACTGATTGTTCCAGGATTTTCCCAGGGAACTGAAATCAAACTGATTAGTATTTAATTTCTTGACTCATTATTAAAGTCATACAGTGCATTTGTCCTTACTTAATCATTCAACACCTCACCATTCACCATTGCTTTTCAAAGACAGTAGCTTTACGATTACTTCAGACAGTGCTTCAAATACCTTAAAATGAAACTCATCTGGATCAACTACTTTGAAAACTTCAGAATTATATGTGGACTTGTTAACCTGCTTTTGCCTTGTTCTTCTCTTCATTTCTTTGTATCTATCCTGTTTAGGAACTTCTTCACTGAATTTTGAAATGGGAAATTTAGACCATGCATCATAAAAGTCTCTGTTCCTTGTTTCTATGATCATATGTACAAACCAAGATACTTGCCAAGAGAATTCCCAAACCAGTCAGGGAGTTGTCTAGAGAATATAAATAGCTCCAGGGCTAGGCAGTCCTGGCAAAGAGGCAGATGTGGTTCACAGGCTGGGGATTACTTAGGTTCTAAGCACCTGATCTCCAGTTCAGGCAAGATTTAAATGGACTTAATCCCTGTACTTGCTTTCTTCAGAAAGTCAGTTTTTTCTTAAAAAAGAAAAAAATATATTGAAAACAATTTTACCAGTGATCTGCATGTGTTTCTTTTTTAGAAACTATTGCTATTCCAGGGAATGACTAGATGAAACTAAAGTGAAAAATTATGACAACTCTGCACTTGGAATGAATATTGTATGTTTACTGCTGGTGAGGGGTTTAATAGTATTAATTCAAGTATGCTGATATTTCAAGATAACTTCAAAACTGAAGAGGCTATAAACACTCAGGGAGGCTAGGCTTTGATGTGAACATGGCCCTGAGGGTAATTTTAGGTAGGCAGGTGAGGTTCCGTATCAACAAATGCTAAGTCTCACAGGCAATGAGGGGAAATAACCAAGGGATAAAAGGAGATAATAGAAAAACTTCAATGAAGCAGTATCCATTTTGTGAAATCAAATTTATTTCCCATTTTGCAGCTTTTCTAAGGTTGCTTTTACAGACCACACAGAGCTGTGGCCAAAAAGGGATCATCATTTGTTATTTTCTGTTGAGCTCAGACTATCAAAGAACTAGGGGCAAAGCTGATTTGCTCCTGGACCTGGGCTTGGCTTCAAACAAGGGAAAGGAGATTCAAACATGGATTTCAGCTCACAGAGACTCAGATAATATCCAGAGATCCAGAAAAGCTGTTGAAGTAGAAAGGTTAGAGGCTAAGGTGCAGCACCGAGACATGGCAGAGGTCTGCCAGAGAAACGTCCAGCCCTGGAAGCTGAACCTTCTGCCTAGTGCTTGCTGAGTGGTCACAGCCGACCTGTAGCCAAATGAACCATGCTACAAGCCTGCTGCCACTATAACATCCTCACCCCTGTTCTTTAGTTGCCTTCAGCAAAATTTGAGAACGAAACTTGGAAATACCCTTGGGGGAACTTCTCTTAAGATCTAACATATGAAAACATTTATGTACCAAGTATAATAAAAATAGTATGTTTATAAGTTTAAGTTTGAGCCATGATCAAAGCCTCTTTGTGCTTGCTACTATACAAAGCATAATGGGTCAAATTCAACCTAGAAGCACCACTGAAAGTTGGCCTGGCATAGTATTCTTTTGCATAATGAGTTAGGATTTCTAAAATGCAATTGTGCCAACACTAGCAGGTCAGGAAGTAGTAAACCAAGTGCCTCTCAGGTTAGACCTACTGAACATGCATGACAGGCCTGATGGACTGATGGTAGCCCAGACTGGACTCCTGGGCTACCAGAGATAGATTTGTCACTTGAGGAAGTGGCAAATTATTTTCAAAGTGAATTCAAGGAACTATGCAGAGGCTACGAGGGACTTTCCTTCTCTGTAAAAAGAACCTGTCACAAGAGAGACTGTGCATCTGCACAGGGACCTTCCTACCACCACCACACCGCCCATACACACATACCCTGCCTCCCTAGATAAGCAAAGTTGCTTTTTACAGGAGGAGGGTTGGTGACATCCCCTCCAGCAGTGACAAACCAACCACTCAAGCACGAACACAGATGCTTTCTGCTCCTGGGAATGGCTGAATTTCAGGAGGAAGGCTTCAGTTCCTACCACCCATCTGAGCCTGTGCATATGCATATACACAGAGGGCTACAGGTTGTGACACAGTTTTCATTTAGTTAATGAAATTAAGAGCTATACAGTTAATTAAAAATATGCTAAAAAAAGATAAATGAATTTCAGTGAATTATTCCTCTCATCCATGAAAAGATCATGTTCTTCATTACATGTTCTTCATTAGTACAGACTTTAGTTCCTGTAACAGGGTGTGTGCTGTTTACTTTAGATTTTATTTATCTCTTCATATTTCATAATCAGCAATTCATACTTCATTAAGGAATCACTGGCATATTCAAAAAGAGGCTCATCGGATAGACCTGACTTTAATGTTTGTATTGAGAAACTAGTTTGTATTGTGATTTAATCTAAAATAAAACTGAAAAAAAAATTATCAAGCCATCAAAGACCTTCCCATTTTGCCTGCCATCAGGGACAAAAGATGATCAATGAACTTTTCTACAGGATATCTAAAACTGAAATTAAACAACTGTTTTAGAATGAAGGAAAATCTAGAATGAACTAATGGTTAAGACACTGTCATGCATGTTGGAAATATGCAAGTGCAGGCTTTCCTAAAGTCACATCACCATTAATTAAGAATGTAATTCTGGACACTGGGTCGTACCATTGTTTCTTTGTTTCTGATAAGCAGCTCCGACAGCTCTCTATGCTTAGGGCCCCAGTGCTAAATAAGGTTTAAAAAAGTAGAGAAGGAAAAAAGATCCTATGCCATAAATCCATTAAACAGTTAACAAGCTCACAAGTGCTGTTTGGGTACCTTTCTAAGATTTGAGACTTGAGATTTAAAACAGTACATTTAAAATGCCCAGTTCTACAATGCTTGAAAAATAGCTCCCGGCTTTAGGTTGAAATTCATGATGCTACATCTGGTGCCTAGGGTGTAGCTCCATATTGCAATATCTCTGCTGGCAAAGCAGGTTTGAGAGGTTCCCATCCTGAGACTTTGTTCCCACCATTACCCTCCTCAGTTTTCCTTTCTCCCAGTTGTGTTGATTAAGCTCTTTGTAAAGCCATGCCACAAAATGGTATGAGCAATCAAGCTGTAGCACAGCCCTATAGAGAGCTGCACATATCCATCTGAGGGGTTGGGAGTGCAGTAGTAAGGGAAGGTAGGACCTTCTTTTAGCAGGATTGTCCCTAGTGACAGTGGGAGGGGACACCACACAGAAATTGACAAACATATTAAACTATGATTTCAGGGTAAGGAACATAAAATATGTTTTATTTTTCTCAGAGCCTTATTTTGGAGAGCTCAGTTCCCTGATCTGGTGTACAGCACACAAAAGTGGGAAGGGCTTGGGTGTAGGGAAGAATCCCATAAGCAAATACTGATGCTGATTGTTTCGTATGGTGAAACCACAGGGTAAGCTCCCCGTGGGTAGCTGGTGGTGAAGCCAGATGCCTGAGGCAAACCACCAGGAAACAGGAGCATCACCCTGCAGCCCACCATCAGGACACATGGCAGGAAGAGCCTGCGGCTCATCCTCTATAAGGGTCTTCTGCTTTCTGTGAGAGCAACAGTGTAGTGGATCACTCTCCTGAACTCAGTTGTCCAGTTCCTGCCTGTGTCATATTTTCATGTGAGGGAGAGGGTTTGGTCTAGCTATTACCAATCTTTTGAGATATTGCCTTCCTGACACAAGCTGTAAAAGTGGTTTTCTAATACAATAGGTGGGTGTTCGTATTATTACAGTGCTTAATCACAGTTTACATGACAGTTTATTGCACTTGGAACTATTATCTCAGATCCATAATTTAAAAGTGTCATATGTTTAGAATTATTAAATTAGCATTTCATTAAGGCAAAGTATAAGGTATTAGGGTTTCTTGTCTTATTTATTTGTAATTTAAAAAATTAAGTTGATAAAAAAGGTGAAGCACTAAAAAAAAAAAAGAAAACCCCAAACACCTACAAGCATTCATTACAAACTACCCTTAAACTTTAGAGCTTTACTCAAATACCTCAGCATGGCAAAAATAAACAGAATCAATCTCTTTCCCCTCCTGTCTTCATGCAGGCATACCCTAGAAGAAAACAAATCTACCAAAAATTCAAACAGAAGAGCTTATAAATGTGTAAGCCAAAATTTCCACCAAATACAACCTAAGAGAATCTAAAAGCCAATTAAAAAAAATCAAATAAAATTTAAGAAATTTTTATTTTAAATTTAGGAGTCAGGATGTTGATATCTTATCTGACAAATAAAATTGAAAAATCTCAGCCTCTTACACTAAAGTTTTATTAAATACCCTGAAGATTATCTTTCTGATCACTACTTAAAGTGACAAATCAGCCAATTTAATTGATTTTTAGACTTGTAGCAGCTCTGCTTCTCTAGGAGTATCCAGAAACTTGTTATTTTTCTTTACCATCCAGGTAGCTCAGCAAGATATTGACACAGGTGTCACCCTAATTTTTGGAACACCATTTTGCATATGACTGTTTTCTTTTTAAGACATAGGATGTGATCTTCTCATCAATGAAAATTGGACAATCCTTCACTGCAGAGCTTGACAGAGGATTTATCTTTTTATTATACCTTCAGTACAGAGGTGTATGTTCTGTCCTATAGAATGAGCAATGTGCATGGTAACACAATGGCTGCTGTTTCTGGATCAGTATCACAAGACAGGGACAAATCTTGCAACCAAAGCTGTTTAAATAATTTTGGCACCAATGCATATGGATTATCTCCATATGCACCAAATTCAAGCATGACTGCTCTTAGATTGGAGTCCTTGGGATCCTCTCAAAGAGCCTCTGACTTGCATTGCAGTTTAATATTTTCTTGCACTAATACCTTCAACGACATCTTTAAGCTATTTAAATCCAGATTAGTTTTCTCTTAATTCTTAATTATATCCTTTCAAAACAAATTTCCATCTGTTCTTCTCTAAAGTTTCTGACATCTTATCTTAGGAAAGAAACATAACAAAATGCAGTCTATTTCTTTGATGATCAAATATAATAAAATACAACCCCACTGAATAAAATATATCTTTTTCCCTGATTCAGAAGAGCTGTATTTCCTCCATTCTTGAGAGCTTTACAAATGGAAATCCAAGGCATTTTTGACATTTATGAGACTCCCAGTTTTGATAACAGATGAACAGAGCTTTTTCTCACACTCTTGGCTTTAGACACACAAGCCATTTTTGTCAGCTGGATCTAAACACAAAATGAAACAGTGTCTATATAGCCAGCATAATCTGCTAAAATTTATTTTAATTAATACCATGCATGCTTCTAGCTTCCCTTTTAAGTATATCTCACAAAGCAGGTCTAACTTGTATGAAAAATAGGAATCTGGAAGCTAACAATTCTTTTCACACTGTGGACACCAAATGACTTCTCTTATGAGGTGGCATCTGCCACATCTCTGAGCAACCTGTTCCAGTGTTTCACCACCCTCATGATAAAAATTTCTTCCTTACATTAGCCTGAATCTACCCTCTTCTATTTAAAACCATTACTCCTTGTCCTATCACTACAGGCCTTACTAAAAACTCTGTCCTCATCTTTCTGATAAGCCCTCTTTAAGTATTAGAAGGCTTCTGTCAGGTCTCCGTGGAGCCTTCTCTTCTCCAGGCTATATAAGCCCAATTCTCTCAGCCTTCCTCCTGTAAGAAGAGGTGTTCCAACCTCTGATAATTTTCATGGTGCTCCTCTGCACCCTCTCCAGCAGGTCCACTTTCTTCCTATGCTACAGACTCCAGGGCTGGATGCAGTACTCCAGGTGGGGTCTCACCAGCATGGAGTACACGGGGAGAATTACCATCATTTATAATAAACACTTCTGTTATAATAAACACTTCTTTTATAATAAAATAATTTCCTACATCACATAGTTCTAAGAAGAGTTGTAGGAGCTGAAGAGGGAGTAACCAATAAAGAAATGCTTAAGGGCAAAACCACATGTAGAAATGCTTGGTGGCAAATCTACATAGAATCATAGAATTGTTAGGATTGGAAAGGACCTTAAGATCATCTAGTTCTAACCCCCGTGCCATGGGCAGGGATGCCTCACACTAGACCATGTCACCCAAGGCTCTGTCTAACCTGGCCTTGAACATTGCCAGGGATGGAGCATTTGCCACTTCTTTGGGCAACCCATTCCAGTCCCTCACCACCCTCACAGTAAGGGACTTCTTCCTTATATCTAATCTAAACTTCCCCTGTTTTAGTTTAAACCCATTACCCCTTGTCCTATCGCTACAGTCCCTCATGAAGAGTCCCTCTCCAGCATCCTCGTAGGCCCCATTCAGATATCAGAAGGCTGCTATGACGTGCTGCAACATAATTCAGTTCAATCTCACATTAGATTAAATGTGCTTTGCTTGAACATTACGCTGACTTAATCTACTGGCTTTTAGTATTGGAGTAACCATACTGGGGAAAATATTTAGGACCTCTGCACTCTGTTTTCTGCTATAGACGGGCACAGTATGGGTTAACAGAGGACGAAGAACTATGGTACTAAGCAGCATCAGCTTCCTCACTCATTTCAGTGAGGTCTTAATTCAGCTGCCCACTGATAATGATCAAGGATTAACATTTCCAGCTGTTGTAACCTCGAGGGCATGGCATCACTGCAGAGTTTACAGTGGGTGAAGTCTTATTTTCCTGCCAAGTAGGGAATGTT
This sequence comes from Ara ararauna, assembly GCA_028858755.1. Classification (NCBI taxonomy): domain Eukaryota; kingdom Metazoa; phylum Chordata; class Aves; order Psittaciformes; family Psittacidae; genus Ara; species Ara ararauna. The sequence continues at coordinate 119,068,865 of CM054376.1, read as the reverse complement.
TTGGAAAGGTGCCCATCTATTGTTCCCCTACTGGGAGACAAGCACAGAAAGTCTAGAGAACAGGGTCTGCAGTCTACTGTAACTGATGTCTTATTTATTATGTTTATAAGAATTCATACTTCCATTATGGCAATAGTAATAGGCAAATTCAGAAAAAAATAGTTCTCATATTTCCCAAACTTTTAACACAAAATTTGGAAAGAATTCCAGAAAAAGAACCATCAAATGCTACTGAAACTGAAAATAATGATAATTAGTATTTTTCCAACTATCTACTGTGCTTGTCAGGCACATTGTTCTAGCTGAAGTACAGATTACAGCATTTAAATAATAGCTTGTCTCATTCCAAAAATATATGTAGGCTATGTTAATATTTGGCAGAAACCCAGGCAAATCTCATGTGGATATAATATGTCCAATCATGAAATTACATTTTTCTGCTGAAAATGCCAATCCATATTGCAAATAATTTATTTATTGGTGAATCGATTTTTTCAGTTCCATTCTGAGATATAGGAAATAGCTGTAAACAAACCCTCCACAATTCTGTTTGCCTGTTTGTCAAAGTTAAATCTGAAAGCGCAGCAGATGCAATTCCACTATAGTTCACTCTGTCACAAGACTCTAAGTCAAAGGCTCACAAGTTAGAGAGGTATTAGTCAGTACATTTACACCTCAGAGTAAAATAGAAAGTATTCTGTAATGGTCTTTGAAAACCTAGAGAATGCAATGCATAATTTTTTGTCTGAACAACATGCTGGGACACCTAGTCTATGCTTACCTATAAAGGTTGGACAAAATGATCCTTGAGGTCCCTTCCAACCTGGTATTCTATGATTCTGTGATAATTAAAAGCAGAAAATATACATGTGTAGCTCTTCAGCTGATGTAAATAAACATTTCTTGGAGGAGCTGTACTGCATGCCCAAAGTTTTCTGGGTTTTGTTTCATTTTTAAATTGAGCTGTGAAGTGAATCATTCCTCAAACATCAAGTGCCTGAAAAACTATGTCACTGTGTGATGGTCACCTTCATGAAACTCACCTATGCTTTGAAGCTTAGCAAAACTTGATGATGAGTACAGCACAGATTATGGCTCTGCTGTGATACAATAGTAGTATGTCAGTATTGTGTAATAAAGCAGGATGTGTGGATACTCAACCTAAACAATCTGGTAAAAGCAAGGAACAGTGAGGTGATAAAGGTTGCTGATGGCAATGTTGTTCAGAATAACCAAAATCTACAGTGAGCTGTGAAGAGCTGCAGAAAGCTTTCACATTACTGGAGAGACAGGGTGATAAAATTGCAAATTAAATTCAATGTTGATAAAAGCCAAGTGCTGAGGAAAAAATAACCCTAACTCTACATTTTCTAGTGGTACTCTACCTCTACTTCAATGATACCAGCTGTCATTTTTTCAGAGATGATCTAATTGATACATATTTAACTAAACTCTGAGCAATTGGTCTGTGCTTGTCTTTAGCTTTGAAAGCTGCTGTTTTCCTTTCAGATATATCTTATGTGCCCAAGAGGTTGTTTCTTATTTTTCAAACTATGCCAGTTGTCTAGTGAAAGATATTAGTTCTGCTTATATTTCATCCCACTCAATTGCATACATATAATGAGCTCTTCTCACCGTATCTCTTGAAGACACCCTTGTTTTGTCTAGACCCAATCAAGAGCCACTAATGAGCTCCATACATTATTGGTATGTACATGCTTGCATAAAATAAGACTGTAAATCTTTATATAAAATATCAGATCTGGTGTACTGGGAAGATTCACACACAGATTTATGAAGTAGGTTCTGCTGAAAAAAACATTTTACCCTCCACAAGTTAAGACTTTAAGTGTTCTGCTGAGAGAAGGAAATATTCTGGAGAAAGAGGGCAGTTAATAGCACAGCAAAACACAGAACAATCTGTCTCTTGAATAAGCCGCATATAATAAGTGTTTCAGTAAGGCACAAATTCACAATACATTGATCTAGAACATCCCAAAAGTGAGAATACATAATGCCATGTCAGCTGCACAAGTCACTTGAAGTGGATGTCTATGGAAAA